>OW964551.2:8750000-10000000 GCA_943138885.2 Tholera decimalis | reverse complement strand
ACCGATTTTTTCTAGACAGATTTTTTATCTATGCCTTAAATAAAAATATAATATTATTTTAATGAAAGTGGCGCTAGTGTTGCGAGCAAAACCAGGTACGGCCTCTTAATTCATTAACAATAAAAAGTAAGATTATGATTGTGGGCACGTTTCATATCCTCCTAAGACCCAGATAAAAATCAAACAGCAGTCATTAAGTTCCATCGTACCAAATTTTGCACAAATAAAATATTGGCCTTCAGTCCCAGACAATTTTTCTGTTATATTTTTGTTTACACATGAAATTAAAATATATTGATGTTTTTTCCAAATTATATATGCCTTTTTGAATGGAATGGCAAAGGTTTGAGGTAGCCATATTTTGTCCAAAAAATTGCACATTAGGTTTCAATCCATCATACAACTTTGAGGGCAATAAATAACAAAAGTATATATTAATACTTACTATTTATTCGAAATATGAATGTTATCAAATTAAACTTCTAGAAAACAGTCTTCTAAGTAATTATCACAAAAAAGGAACTTATGAATCAATAGTACTTCTTAATTAAGAGCATAATAAAAATAAAATCACAATTATGATCAGCCTTTTCTTCGTGTTCGTGTTTACTCGTGGAAATTCTTGAAACAATTGCGACTAGACGTCACACACAAAGCTACTCCACAGTACGTGCATTTCGATGTGGTTCTTTTGTCGCATCCTGGTAGACGGCATCTGTTGACCACACTTTCAAAGGTAAGCATATGAATAGCTCCATGTAGACGACGAATCTTGGATGGAAGTGGGTGTATCCCTAGCCGGCTCCTTTTACGCGGTTCTGTTTTTTCTTCCTCTTCAATGGCTTCTACTGGTTCTAAATTGTTTTTTTCTATTGATATTTTCTGCAAATTAAACAATTTAATCTTTCTTTTTACATTAAATACCACTTTTTGATATGAGTGATAAAGCGATAAGGGCCGGTAAAATTATAGCCCTACTTGAAGAAGGTTGTTCGCAAACTTACGTGTCTCAGCGGCTAAATGTGAGTCGTTCAACTGTCCAGAAGACTTGGCAACGGTATCAAGAGACCGGTTCGGTCAAAAGAAGACCCGGTTCGGGAAGAAAACGATGCACAGAACCAAGAGATGACCGCTTTTTGGTGAGTCAGGCGTTGCGGAATCGTAAAGCATCAAGTGTGGACCTGAAGAAGAGCCTTGAAGAAGTAAGAGGAGTAGAAGTTAGCTTGTGGACGGAGGAGGAGGCTTTTGGCTGCCAATATCAGGAGTTACCGCCCAGCTCGGGGCCCTAAATTACTCCGTGAGCACCGTGTTGCTTACTTCAGTTTGCTCGGAACTGTGCTTCATGGACTCTGGAGGACTGGAATAAAGTACTGTTTTCTGATGAAGCTAGAATCTCTTTGTGTGGAGAGGACCGACGCCAGCGAGTGCAGCGAAGACCACGGGAACGCTATGCGGAAGTGTGTTTCGAAGAAATCACTCCTTATGGCGGAGGCTCCGTTATGTTTTGGGCAGCAATTAATTCGACGGAGCGTACAGAGTTCGTTTTCATAGAAAATGGAACATTAAATGCACACCGGTGCATAATGGAATTCCTAATTGACTGCACTTGGGGAAGATTCCATTTTTATGGACGACAATGCACCGCATCGTTCTGGCGACGTAGAAGCGTACATGCAAGAAGTCGGGATCCGTCGTTTGGATTGGCTAGCTCGAAGTCCTGACCTCAATCCAATTGAGCAAGTCTGGGATGTTCTAAAGAGACGAGTAAGATCAGTGCAACCTGCTCCACAAAACATCGGAGAGCTAAAAAGAGTCATTGCAGAAGAGTGGGAACGTATTCCTCAAAACGTTATTAAAAACATCGTGGAAAGCATGCCCAGAAGGATTCAAGCTGTGATTTTGGCAAGAGGTGGTCACACTCGTTAATAGGTTTTTACATTTGTAACTTTATATAATTAAAAAAAAGTAAAAAAAATCTTGTCTTTATTGCCGACCACTTCTTATTGTTTGGGCGTGTACATCGGTTTTAAAGAATCCGTCGTTTTTTTTCTTTTAATTGCCCGAATTCACTTCACGCGCATTAATTTAAACGATTATAAGTATACAGACTACGTCAAAGCAATAAATTTCATTTAATTAACTCAAATTGACCTTAGAACGTAAATTTGCTTAGGTGCCCGTTTTTTTTGCAAAAGAGTGTATATATGTATGATAAATTCGGCTTCGGGTATGCCTAGATTGGATTTTACCTCTTAATAGCCAGAAGTTATTACCAGTTATATTATAATTATTTAAAAGATTATTCAAATCATCATTTTCTCTGTACACTTCTATTGTATATACGCCATTACGAGCGTGTTCACTATAATAACTCCTGGCTAGTTTTATTTGGTACGTTCCTAACGCAAACATAACAAGTTCTTCCTCAGACAACCTTGGAAATTCTCTTACATCAGGTAACTCGGCAGACATACTTTGAAACGGAATCCGCCGGCTATTAAGATTATAGTCAATGACATACTGTGCGAGACAGTTTTCAATATTGACTCTATTATTAATTCTCTCCATAAAACCAGAAGCATTAACATTATCAGTGATTGGGTCGTGGAAAGCATTTGTGATGGCCGCGGCATTCCTAAAATGGTCCTGCATGTGAGGCAGAGCTCTGTTAAAATAATCTTGCCTGAAAATCTTAAAATCTCTCTTGAAGCGGCCATTTACTACTTCCACGACCCATCGACAAATCGTCACTAATCGAGACTTATTGGCGTTAGCCGTTGTTAATTGAGTTTCGCCCCTTGAAACAGATTTAGGCATATGGGCATCATAGCCACAAGACTCTACGTTTGGTACGGCATCTCGTAAACCTCTATCCAAAATGAGAACATCTCCTTCTTGGAAAAACCAATTAAAAACACTGTTCGCACCATCAATTAATTTATTTAAAATGCTTGCATCGGATGTAGTCGCTGAATAGGGACCTGCTACTTCAATTATACAATGTGATAGGGGTGGGACTTCTAACCCGTTAAGGCTGAGTACTACATCTAATTTTATCGACAAAAAAAATAATATGGGGGGTTGAACCCCCTCCCCCTAAAAATTATGGCTATTTTAATATTTTTTTAATGTACTACGGCGCGCTTGATACTTTATGTGATATCAAAGGTTGTATGCGTCGTAGAAACAAAAAAAAAACGACAAACTGTAGCTAATAACCTTGGCTAACTAATTCATTACTTTTTTCATATGTTTGATAATA
Source organism: Tholera decimalis (assembly GCA_943138885.2). Classification (NCBI taxonomy): domain Eukaryota; kingdom Metazoa; phylum Arthropoda; class Insecta; order Lepidoptera; family Noctuidae; genus Tholera; species Tholera decimalis. The sequence continues at coordinate 9,996,738 of OW964551.2, read as the reverse complement.
ATTTGGTGAGAAAAAAAAATCATTTCTGAATTATTTTGACCGATAAAATCGCTATTTTTCAATATTTTCACGAATTACTCAAAACTATGTCCCATAAAATTATTAATAATTTGCGCTCATTTAAAAGTATTTGAGTTATGCTTTCTAACGATACCAAAAACATCACCATAACATCATCAATTATAAGTAGTTTCTCCTGTGTAAGCTCAATACTCATACTTGACATTATTTGTAAATGAAACCAGTAATACTCATATGTACATTACATTTATTTAAAATCAAACCTACTAAAAAATACAATCAAACAAAACATTTTAATGCTTAAAATTAATTGATTAACTGTTCGAAGTGTTCTCCTCTGTTTTGTAAACAGGCGGTGGCTCTTATAGCCATTTGTCGCGTGGTTCGTCTTAATACCGCGGGATCAGATCGAAGTTCGTCGGCGGCGATCCTTATTCTTTCCCGGAGCTCTTCTCTCGTGTTTACCTCGACGAAATAAACTTTTTGCTTCAACCATCCCCAAAGATGATAGTCACAAGGCGTCAAATCGGGTGAACGTGGAGGCCAAGCAACTGTTCCGCCGCGTCCAATCCATCTCGGGAAGACTTCGTTTAGATATTGGCGAACACTCAAGGCAAAATGAGCAGGAGCACCGTCTAATTGTAGCCACATGTGGCGCCGATAGCTTAGTGGCAAACTCATGAGTTCTTCGTTAAATTCATTTTGCAGAAAATACAGAAATCTAGGCCCATTTAATCTCTCTGGCAATTCAATGGGCCCTATTAAAATATCGTCAATCATGGCAGCCCATACATTTATTGAAAACTCGTGTTGGAATGTCGATGTTCGTACAGCATGAGGATTTTCAGCCATCCATAAATGTTGGTTTCTAAAATTTTTAATTCCTCGCCTTGTGAATTTTGCTTCGTCTGTCCACATAATCTTAGCAAGGAAATCGGGATTGCGACGCACTCTGCGATTTATCCAAGAGGAAAAAACACACCGCGCGTAATTATCTTGGCCTGTTATTTCCTGTGCTCTCCGGAAGTGGAAAGGATGTAATCCTTCTCGGTGTAATATTTTTGAAATAGTCCAGTACCCCAGGCCCGTCATCCTTGAAAGGCGTCTCATACTTAATCTAGGATCTCTGTGTATGAGATCTAACGCGTCCTCTTCTGCTGCCACTGGTAGATCGCGAACACGTTCTTGCGTGAATATCAATAAACGTATGATAACTCGGTGTGGGTCGGTTTGGAAACCTTCTACGGTACTCGCGCACTGCTGCACTGGCATTGCCATTGCAAAAACCATATACGAAATGAATATCCGCAACATATTCGTCATAATTACGACGATTAGCCATAGCGAAACTTGTCCACGAAAAGCGCGAGAAGAAATTTAACAAGGTGTGTTAGCAGTCACAGATTTGTAACGACTAATAATACCCGACAATGGTGACAAGAACCGCTTTACCGCACGTGGTGTATTTATCTTTTTTACTTGTCTGTTACATTACATTGTACGTTTTTTTACCCTCTCGCACACCTCACAGCATGTGGTGTCATCTTCTATCGTTGTCTGTTACATTACGTTGTAAGTTTTCTTACCCGCTCGCATACCTCGTTTTGTTACTTGCTTTTGTTATGATATGGTTAATGGTTAATGGTTCTTAATACTTGAATTTGTAATGTTATGGTGATGTTTTTGGTATCGTTAGAAAGAATAACTCAAATACTTTTAAGTGAGCGCAAATTATTAATAATTTTATGGGACATAGTTTTGAGTAATTCGTGAAAATATTGAAAAATATAGATTTTTTCGGTCAAAATAATTCAGAAATGATTTTTTTTTCTCACCAAATCATTATCAAACATATGAAAAAAGTAATGAATTAGTTAGCCAAGGTTATTAGCTACAGTTTGTCGTTTTATTTTTGTTTCTACGACGCATACAACCTTTGATATCACATAAAGTATCAAGCGCGCCGTAGTACATTAAAAAATATATTAAAATAGCCATAATTTTTAGGGGGAGGGGGTTCAACCCCCCATATTATTTTTTTTGTCGATAAAATTAGATGTAGTACTCAGCCTTAACGGGTTAGAAGTCTCACCCCTATCACACTGTATAGCCATCACAACAGACTATTAGGAATGGTTTTAGTAGATTTAAGAACTTGTGATGGCTATACGTCACTCTTTGGAAGAGGAAGTTGCTACTTTTTTGTATGTATACATAGGTATCATCAAGTATAATTATACATTTGTTTTGTTCTCGGTTTCCGAACAGAGTTTGAGGTATAAAAAGGATTCGCCTAAGCACTAGCCTACTAGAATAACCCCCACTAGTGCCACTTGCCTAGACAATATTTATACAGATGTTTTAGCTACCCACAAAAAAATAATAAACTTATTAGATTCTGATCACTGTGGGCAACTAATTACTCTATCAAATATGGGTAAGATAAAGACAAAAAAAGATATCACTGTAAACCCTAAATCAAAATATCGCATGGAAACATTTAAAACTAAACTTTTAAACAAAATGCCATATTTGTCAACTAATGGTGACCCGAACAAACATTATAATGATTTTTTTAACATGTACTGTAAACAATTTGATACCACATTTATTCCCAGGTCTTTATCAGTAAATAATAACACTTCCTTTAGCGACTGGGCCACCGTTGGTATCCATAAAAGTAGAAAACGGCTTTATGAACTGTACGAGGAACGGACTTACATCAACACAGTAGAATTTAATTTATATGTTAAGAATTATTCAAAATTATTTAAAAAAGTGTGCTATATTGCCAAATCACGTTACTTGAGTTCAAAAATTAAAAATAGTAGTAATGTAATAAAAATGACTTGGAATATTATTAATAGTGAAACGGGCAGGGCTTGCAAACGAAATAACGATTACAACCTTGCTATTGATGATAAAATAATTAAATTAGATTCGCAAGTTGCCGTGGCTTTTGAATCGTTCTTTGCTGAGATTCCCATATTGACAACCAGATCTCTGAATGCGTCACCCATTGCTGCAGAAACTTTACTCAAAGAAAATGCGCCAGTTTGTGGCTCTGAATTTCAATTTCAATATGTAACTTATAATGATATAATAAAAACTTTTAAATCTCTGAATGTTAAAAAGACTCGACAGCCGGTGGAACTTCAGGGAGCATTTCCTGAGTTTGGCCCCAAAGCTGAACCGGGCAGCAGCCGCCTTCAGGCGACTCCTGCCTAATCTCAGCGGGCCAAACGCCTCCTGCCGAAGGCTGTACGCCGGCGTCGTGCGGTCCATGGCCCTCTACGGGTCTCCAGTGTGGGCCCTGTGCATCCGGACGCGACCACTAAAGTTGGTCGCATGCCAGAGGGTCATGGCTATCCGAATGATCCGGGGATACCGCACGATCGCCGGCGAATCGGCCAACCTCCTTGCCGGATTGCTGCCCTGGGATCTGGAGGCGACTGCCCTCCAGCGCGTCTATGAATGGCGCGTGGAGGCGCAGCGCCGGGGCGTATCCCCGCTGCCTCGAAAAGTCGAGGCGCGGCGGGAAGAGCTCCGGCGCGATCTCAGGTCAGTATGGAAGGAACGACTGTCGCAACCGACGGCAGGGCACGCCGCAATTGCGGCGGTAAGACCCCTCTTTGAGGAGTGGCTAGATAGGCGTCACGGCGTTCTGACCTACCGCATGACGCAGGTCCTCACCGGACACGGAAGTTTCGGGAGGTACCTGTGTCTGATGGGAAAGGAGGAAACGCCTGGGTGTCACCACTGCGAGGGTCGCCCTGAGGACACCGTAGAGCACACGGTGCAAGACTGCCCCGCCTGGGCAGAGCACCGACGTGTCCTCACGGCGGCGATAGGCGGAGACCTCTCGCGCCCGGCATTGGTCTAGGCCATGCTGCGGGGCGAGAGGGAGTGGGAAGCGGTCGCCTCCTTCTGCGAAGCAGTCATGCTATCGAAGGAGGAGGCGGGCCGCATGAGGGAGAGGATGGCGTCCTCCCTCCAGCCCAGCCGCAGTGGTAGACGCCCACGGCGTCGGACGTCGGCCGACGATCTCCGGCCACCGTAGGCGCGGGCATGCGGACAGCGAGTAAAGGGCAACTCGCTGTCCGACCATGGACCATGCCCGGGTCGACGGCGCGTTGTGTTCCACGCGCGCCTCAAAGAGCGTCAGCAACATGACGAGGCCCCCTCTGCAGAGGGCCGAAGCCTGCCGGGGTCGTGGGACTAATCCCATTACCGTGACCCCGGTACGTAAAGGGTTATTGAAGGAACACCGTAGATTTTAGTCAGTAAAAGTCTGACAGTCCCTCCCACCCTGCCCGGGGTGGGAGGACTTATTTGATAATTTTACCACGATAAAAAAAAAAAGGGGTCGTTCAACAATTGATGCCGGTGTTGAAGTTTTAAGTCATATTTATAGTGCATGGGAAGATAAGTGCGATGCTTTGGGCATATTTTGTGATTTGTCGAAGGCGTTCGATTGTGTTCTCCATGAAACATTGATCAGGAAACTAAACTACTACGGAATCCGGGATACCTCTCTGGATCTTCTTACTTCATATTTAAGTGATAGGATTCAAAGAGTTGATGTGAACGGTAAAACATCTCCCGGATCTATAGTCAAAATGGGGGTCCCCCAGGGCTCAATTTTAGGTCCTTTTCTATTTCTTATTTATATTAATGACTTGCCATTCCTCATAAAGGATAATCATGATATAGTGTTGTTTGCTGATGATACTTCACTTTTATTTAAATTTAAACGTCAGCAGATGGTTACTGACGATGTTAATAGTGCCCTCGCAACGGTAGTGGATTGGTTTAATGTCAATAATCTTATGCTTAACGAGAAAAAAACTAAGTGCATAAAGTTTACATTACCGCATGTGAAACAAGTAAACACAAGTGTGTCAATAAAGGGCGAAAGCTTAAAACCCGAAGACACCACAGTGTTCTTAGGCATTACTTTAGATGCGAAGCTTCAGTGGGGCCCCCATATAGATAAATTGTCCAAAAAACTTAGCTCTGCAGCATTTGCCGTTCGAATAATTCGTGGCCTAACTGATTTAGAGACGGCCCGTTTAGTGTATATTAGTTATTTTCATAGTGTAATGTCATACGGCATTTTACTATGGGGGAATGCCGCCGATATAAATACAATATTTGTGTTACAAAAAAGAGCCATTCGTGCTATTTATAAATTAAGTCCACGGCACTCCCTCAGAGATAAATTTAAAGAAATTAATATAATGACTGTGCCTTCTCAGTATATTTATGAGAATCTCTTGTATGCACATAAAAATATTAATCTCTTTAAAAAACACAGTGATATCCATAACGTAAATACTAGAAATAAACACAACTTTGTCATTCCAAAAACAAGGCTCAACAAAATAGGTGGTTCTTTTAAATGCCAGTGCATACGTTTTTATAATAAACTACCTTGCCATTTGCAAGAACTGAGCCTCAACAAATTTAAATTAGTCATAAGACGCAAGCTTTGCCAGAAGGCTTTTTACACAGTTAAAGACTATGTTGAGGATAAAAAGGCTTGGGATTGAGCTGCTCCAATGATATACAGGGAGCACTAGTGTTGTTTACAATCACAATTTCTTGTATTTTTATTTTTTTATATAAATTTAATTTTTTTTTTGTTTTTAATATTTTTTTTTGACATGGATATTTACTTTTTAAAGTATAATATTTTATTTTATTTTGACATGAATATTTACTTTGTAAAGTATAATATATGTATTTTTTTTGAATATTTACTTAATTATGTACTTAAATGCGAGGATTATGTGGTATTTTTTTTTAAATTTCCATTTACATTTTTTTTTCTCTCTCTTTATTAAGACGTTGTCTGACAGTTTGAGTATTTTAGTGACCTACTCAAATGTACCGTCTTTGGCATTGTTCGTCAGGTCGTTGAGCTCCTTAGTAGTCCAAAGTTGAGCTTACAGACTAACTGACAAAGGCTTGCACTGACGGGACGGGTCTACTCAAATCTGTTTGGTCTTTCCTCAAAAGGCCATTTCAGACTAATCTACATAATCCTCATAAACGATTGTGAATATGTGCACTATGTAGGTTTTTTTTTATTTTTTTTTTATTTATTCGAGTTAAACATAATAAATTGTCTGGCAGTTTGAGTGCTTTTTGCGGCCTACCTAAAGGTCCTTACCTTGGTATTGTTCGTCAAATCGTTAAGCTCCTTGTTCTAAGTTGAGCTATACGTCATTTGACAAATGCTTGCACTGTATGGACAGGCCCACTCAAATCTGTGAGCATCTTTCTTCAAAAGACCGCCTCAGACTGAAACCTACAAGGTTCCCATATAATTAATTCAGTGTAGATTGTATGGACTTTAAAAGAGACGGACCCCTGAGTTTGTTTCGGTGTTTCTTCTCAGGGTAGTCAGTTAGGAAACACCGGCCTCATCTAGTTAATATTTAAGGAAAAAAATGACGTGTAAAAGTGTTATTTAATAACCAATTTGCAAAATAAAGATCATTTATCATTTATCACTTGCTCCCTTGTGATGTGACCCCAACCCAAATGTAGAGGTGTAAATTCTTCTTTTATACAGTCTCTTGCGGTTTTCATTTCTCATTCTAAAGTTGTTCGGCTTATGTGAAACATATCTGCCAGTCTTGTATTGGCTTCACCAGTTCTTAACTTAATCAAATATGCTGCCAAAGCGGTTTTGGGACTTTTGCTCCTTCTAGACAAAGATGGCGTTTCTACAAACATTCTGTTGATCTGTTCGAAACTTCGACCAGTCAGAAAGTAAACTTCATTTGGATCCATGGTTTCTATATTTTCAAAATCCACCCTTCCCTCTTGTGGCATAGTTTTCAAAATCTGCATCATGTCCATGATGTGAGCTTCGTTAAAGTCATGACTTACATTTCTGGCTGACAATAAAATCTCAAAATCATTCAAAAGCAAATGTTCTTCACAAACGCGTGCAAAAGGTCGTGCGTAGTAGTTAAAATCTTTCAACAAACGGATTTTCATGTGCTTTAGTATTCGATGCCTTGTCTCGCCTTTACATCCGAATAAAATGCAAGAGTTTAAAGTATTCGGTGCCCGACTAATATGTGGTAACTGTATAATAGAATGTTGGATATCTTGTTCGTCAACTACTGCTCCACGTTGATCACCAGCATGCGGTACCACAGCTTGATCTGGTTGTACCTCGGCTTGATCTGGTTCTATCACAGGTTGATCTGCTGGCTGTTCAGAAGGGCGTACTGGTGGTCCTTGTTCTCGTTCACTGGACACACGACGTCTTGGTGGGTACGCCTCGCGTCGCCAGCAAGGCTGACAGATAAACTCGGCGTTGTTAAATTGTATCTGAAACAAATAGTTTCAGATACAATTACACATCACACATACACATCTTTTTAACAAATGTTATTCAGTACATGAATAAACCAATGAATGAATAGCGCCGCTACTGAAGTCCCTTTGACGCGGCGCTAGTGTCTATGTCATTACATTACATTGCATAAAAAATGTAGTACCACAATTTTCCGCGGGCTTTCTTTCGTGACATGCACTCTATGCATTGTTACATAGTTAAATAAGTCATTATTGCAATCATTTAAGTATTTTATTTAGTTACTCACATGATAAGGAAGAACTCGTTCAGTTATATTGTTTGCTGCGTAGTTAGTGTTCTTCTGATCGACCGCACTGATCTACCACACACTAAACACACTTGTCCAGCAGATGCACGAAACATCTTTAAAACAGTGTATCCAAATCACAGGGCTTAAAATCAGGTCCAGGTAACGTAATGCAAGGGTCAAACACGTAATCACAGGATATCCACAGAAAATATTCGCACAGTACACAACTATAAGCGAAGTCATATACACATACATACAGCAGCAGATACAGTCAGCCGTGCGAAGCACATGGCTATGACTATGTTCATAAGCGCACCAGTTAATTGGCGGCGGCGGCGGCGGAGCAAGGGAGCCTCAGAAAAGAAAAAAAAGTAAATTATCTAATAGTTTAAAGCGCATTTTTTGTCGGTCTCTTTTTCGCATACATGTTGATTCTATCCCCACCATAGTGATGGATATATAAGAGTCGGATTAATTGTTGATCTATCATAATGAGTCCTGGTGGTAAACATCGCGGTCAGACGCTTTACGGCGCTGTAGAATCTGCGTTCAGTGCTGCGTGGAAACTTAAACATAAACACGAGACACAACGGATCGGTGGTTATCAGGCGTTCAAGAAATCTACAGAAGGACAGCAAATACGAGCTCATGCTACTCGGGAATTCGCCCGTACCCACGGACCATTCCGGAACATCGGACCTGGTACAAGATCACGACTTGAAGATACATCTTCGCAACGAGATCAAGCTGACGCTGCCGGACCAAGTTCAGCTGCCCCCGATCGATCCAACGACGACAACAGTCAGTCCATCGACCTCTTCCCCTTATCCGGGACCAGTCAAGAAAGTGTTGATATCAATAAATATTTGCCAGATTTTCCTAGTTCTGTCGATTTTAGCCCTGACATGGCTGATATACAAAATAATTTGCCAAATGCTCCGAGTGCATCTCAAGTTGCCGCGGGCGGTGGAGCAAGTTCTATGGACACCGACGCATCGTTGGAAGGAGGAACAGGAGGACCTGGAGCGGCTTCTGGTGGCGGATTAGCAAGTGGTGCAATGGCAACAATACTTCCAAATCCAAGATTGAAAAGTGGACATTTAACGTTTCATAAAGTGTGGTATAAATATGTATACTTACGGTTTGGCTAATAGTAGTGTGATAGTGCCTAATGGTAAGGTAATTCGTTACTCAACACCATATGCTTATTATCCTGTGGATTGGTTGCCATATTATTTATCGCCTCAAGAATACAGTGCATTACCATTTGATTCACGTATAGTGTCTGTTAAAGCTATTATAACACCTATTGGTACACGTACTGCGTTTGATCATGGTACTACTTTGTCTGGTACAGCAACAACTGAATATGTACCTATTGTCAAATCTTGTGTTGGTTTAAATAAACAAGCTTATATTGAAAATAGAAGTGTAACTTTAAAATCAACTGAACCCATGATAGTAGAGAGTTTTAAAGAAAAAACTCTTCCAGAACATTTTAAAGCGATGTATGATTTAATTGGTGCAATTGAAGTGCCGCGTCATGGGCAAATTGGTATGCAAATATATTATATAATTCTAAATCTGACAGTGGGTTTGATGGTATTGATTATCAACTTCAATACCGTGTTGATAAAATTTTTACAACACATTATAAACCATAAACTTGGTCAACCTATAGTTGATTATCATTATTCTCCTCAAAATGGATATTGTAAACCCACCAAAAGAATTTTTTTAATTAATTATAGTCCAACTAATGGATTCCCAGATGATATAACAGCTGGTGAATTTCCGTGGCGTAAAGTTTTACCAACTCTTGTAAAAGTATTGCCTGATTCTAATAAAAAAGGAATTATTGGTTTTTCAAAACAACTAGGCAATGCCAGGAAAGATTTTATCAATCGTGCCAATCACAATTACTATCAGTCCATTGAAGGTTTACCTTACGTTGATTTACACTCTGGTACAGTTGGTACTTACACTCCGCAACCGCAAGTACATGTCGGTCTTATCGCAACACCGGCATTAAATCCTGCGACTGAAATAAATAATTATTTAAATTCTTCTCTGTATACCGTAACCAAAACAAAGTGTATAATAGCTTTTGACTTAGACTCTGTGTGTTAGTGGTGATGCGTACTGTTGGCCTCGTGATACAAAATTCTTCACGAAACAAGATGCTGGTTTCTACGGTTATGGTTATACTAATTGCTACTACAAGTGGAAGGTTGGAAACAGTCAATCCACTTATCCAGAAATCGAACCAGTCGAAAGGCAAGATCATTCAAGCCTTCAGTAAGTAAGTAAGTTTTCGTAAGTATTCATATACGAATTATATTATAGCCTTTGCAAGTTCTAAACCTGTTACTTGTCGGTTCTTATTTTATTATTCCGAAAATTTGGCTTGATGGTAGAAACTAACCATCGAACATAATAATTCGTATATAAGAACTAGCCAGGTCAAACCTTAGGCTACGATATATTCTCCTAGGTTATAAGAATAAATGATATTTTATGTTGTTATAAATAAATTTCAGGACTGACCATTGAACTTGGCACCCATTTAGATTTCACTTCTTTTGTCGTTGAAGTCAACAACCAAGGCATTTATGATAATATTGAACTTGGCTCTCATTTCACATTTATGTTTTTCATGGGATATTCTTATCAGGATATTGATGCTTTAACAGAGCATCTAAAACACGAACACTATCACTAACACCATAATAATATGAACTTAAACTATTCCATGGGCCAACATAAATTAAACGTTCCATCGGTATATCACGAGTCCTTAAAAATTTACTCTTTACATCTAAGTCACATATTTGTTGCCTAATGTTGTGAAAACTATTTTTGATTCAATCATGTGATTTAGTAATATTTAGTAATAGTGTAATATTTATAAGGACCTGTACACCAATGACCTGTATAAAAAATATTAGTAGGAGGACAAATCACAAAAGATTCTAAGTACGTCTGTAGACGGCACTTTTTATCTCTACCTTTTTTGTTTCTTTGATCTGCTTGAAGATTTCCTTTGTCAATTTCTGCAGCAGACTGGAGACACGCGATTCTTCGGAATATTCCAGGAACAAACTCCTCATCTCGGCGTACTTCCACCATTCGGATTTTTCTTTCTTCAAGCAGTCTTTGAAGGGATATATTTCTAACTTCACCACCTTCGATCCACGTTTGCCCCGCGATTTCAAAGTGACAACACTGTCTTGGTGTTTCAAGGACATATTCTGCGAGATTGACTCAGTGGTCTGGAGTAAACATTGCGCTTGGACAGCTGCGGCGAGCATATCGCCTAAGTTGTCTGATTCTTCCACCTCGCTGTCCGAATCCGAAGTCACCACTTTCTGTTTCTTCTGTTGTGGCAGTTGTAGTTCCTCTTTCTCTGATTCTTCGTCTGTCGACACTTTGCGAAGACGCTTCGCCGAGACCGACATCGATTTTGTCACATTCGTTTTCGACTTCGACATCGAGGGATTGGTCGATGAGACTCCAGGCTTGTTGTGATTGAAGCTGACTTTCTTCGTCTTCTGTGGTGTACTCTTGGATGTAGCGCATAAATCTGCATCTACACGATCCTCCGCTGTATGTGCAGTCGTGGATGACGTGGTCATTATGTTCCGTGATGAACAAGGCTCCTCTTCCTCGTCGCTGCTGTCTGCTTTGTTCTGAGTCCACTCCAGATACGTTTGGATAGATTTTGAATAATGTCTCTTCGAAATCTGGCTCCCAACCCATCGCTTGGCCGTTCGTATACATCGTGGACAATCCTTGCCCTAAGGCCCATGACTCGAAAGTGTCCCATGATATCTTTTTTAAACTGTGCCCTTGCTTGCTCTGCAGAGCCGACATCTTGATTGCTGTGATAAATTTCCCCATTAGCTGCATGGTGCTGTCGATGTCCCAGTAGTTCTTGAGCCATACAAAAAAGCCCATAGCAAGAACTGTTTTTTTTTCTGTTTTGCGACGTTTACTTTGCCAATACCTTTCCCCTTGAGTAGTGTCTTCTTCTTCTGAGCTGCTGGACGATCCAAGACTGCTTGCGTATTCTCCAAGATGTCCACGTTTTCGGTATTCTTGTCCGTTGGCTCCAAATTTTTCTGCTCGCTTGTAGAATCGTTTGATTGTTGACTGTTGGTGAGGCCGTTGTTCTCGTCGTCCGACACGTAGTTGACTTGATCTTTCATTTCGTTGAATTGAGGAAACTAAGTTACTTATTAGTCCGTCCAGCTTGGTAGTTGGAAATGATATGTATTTCTCTGTTCAAAACTACCTCTTTTATACTCAACCGTCGTCTGATAAGAACCAATTTAAAACCGGTATGAAACAATGCGCTTTAAACTATTAGATAATTTACTTTTTTTTCTTTTCTGAGGCTCCCTTGCTCCGCCGCCGCCATCGCCAATTAACTGGTGCGCTTATGAACATAGTCATAGCCATGTGCTTCGCACGACTGACTGTTCAAGCACAACTATAAGCGAAGAGTGTTACAGAAGGACTGCACAGTTGCAATGCAAAGCGCATACATGTGTGAGCGAGAAGGTGGCTCTATCGCCTTCTCGCTCACACAACTATTGAACAATGTACAAAGAAAGCAAACTCGCGTGTAAGCTAATTATCTGCGATAAGAAAAGGTCACCTACCTGTGTAAAAAAGTAAAATATCCAACATTTTCATAAAATCACATTTTAGGTTATATTTATGTTTCTGTGGGGCAGAGTTTTTCGGTTCCGTAGAATAAAATGTTGCATTTGAACTCTTCTTTCAAATGAGCTATGTGGCAAATCTGGGGGCAGACTGACTTTTTTTTACCAATTTTTGGTCCAATTTGGTCATTCTCCTTTATAACTGCACTTTCTCCAAGGCCAAACCCAGTGGCTGACTCTTCGGGAAAGGTCGTATCTCCTTGATAGATGACTAAGTCGCAAATCATTCCATCTGGATTCGCAAGAACAAAATGCCTTCAAGCCTTCAGGGTTAGGCTTATTTGGACAGTATTGTTTGATTCCACATTTTCCTGTAAATGGAATGATCATTTCATCAATCGACATGTCCTGACTCCTTTCCATCTTGTAACAACCTTCTAAAATGCGGGTGATTATTGGTCGAACCTTCCAAACCTTGTCTTGGGCCTTTTCAGCATCGGAAACGTCGGGGTCAAACACTACTTTTATTGTAGTTCTTAGAAGGTGTTGGCGCGAAAGGCTAATTTAGTGGACTGTATTTGCGGTGCGGAGCTAAACGATTGACAAACGCTTGGCGTTAGGTAATTCGAGTTGCAGTGGGTGTGGGACAATGGAATACAACCCGAAATAAATAGGGAAGGAAGCACAAACCTTTACGGGAGTCACGTGCTCGCGTCGTCGCCGGTGCAGCGGTTCACTTTTCCAGGTTCAGGGCAGTTGGGCTTCAAGTTATTGTCCTCACACGTTAAACACAAGCACAAACTATGGATTATAAGTCTTATTACATGCGATAATGCGGTGATTCCAAAGTTATTAATATTTTTAAGCGGAGCGCGTCGACGACATTGTCAACTTGTTTGCGGAGCGATTCGGACGCAAGTTTTTTCGACAAATGGCGGGCGAATCTTCTTACTCACTCGCGAGGTATGTGCGGGAAGGAGATGGATATAGGAAATAGCGGATGTCAATCATATTTTGAATGTTGGCGCAACCATTCCCCCCCGGTTTGAAGGGTTACCTTCAAAAACTATAAGCGAAACTAATCAAAGAACTAAACTCTGGAGTAACATCTAACTTCTAACCTTATTCCTAAACCATAATATAAAGCGTTTCCATAACTACTAAACTAATTTGAAGCCTGCTGCTGATTGGGCAGAGGACAGAGGCGAATAGCCGGACGTAAATACGAACCGGTCGCGGTTTTAACTTTTACTATACGCGTTACTCCCTTTGGATCAGGGAAAACTTCCTCCACTACACCTAGAGGCCAGTGTAGAGGAGGCGCACTCTCGGCCATTAAAACTACTACAGTACCAACGGTGACTGGATTCGATGGAGTATTCCATTTTTGACGCGACTGAAGCGTGTGCAAATAATCTGCTCTCCAACGCTTCCAAAATGATTGAACTAATCTATCCAAAAGAACATGACGCTTTAGGAGATGTAGTCTGTCTTCATCAACATCCATAGCGGGCAAATACTTAAGAGGAGTCGTGGTTAAGAAGTGAGCCGGAGTTAAAGCTAAAGATTCTGAGGGGTCACTTGATAGAGTTCGGCACAGTGGACGAGTATTCATTACTGCCTCTATCTGAGCGAGTACAGTACTCAGCTCCTCATAAGAGAGAATCTGTACGCCTACAACGCGGAACAGATGCGACTTGAGGCTCTTAATATTCGCCTCCCAATTACCACCAAAGTGACTAGCAGCGGGCGTATTAAAATGCCATTCAATACGATTTTCGGCCAAAACATGAGCGAATTCACTCTGATAATACTTTGACCGTAAGAACGCGTGCAAAGCCGAAATATTACGGCGAGCTCCAACATAATTGGTACCGTTGTCAGAATATAAACGTTTGACGGGACCACGGCGCGACAAAAAGCGCTTAAATGCGGACATAAAACTTTGCGTACTTAAATCACCGGTCAATTCTATGTGAACCGCACGAGTTGTCATGCAAATAAATAGACAAACGTAAGCTTTTGTGGAGCGTATTCCGCGACCACGGGCAACAGTTACCCTAAACGGGCCGGCGAAGTCTGTACCGGTGTGAACGAAAGGTTTAGCGGATTGAACAACACGACAAGAGCGATGATCGGCCATTTCAGGCGCGATAAAACGCGGGCGAAGCTTAAAACAGGGCACACATTTGTGTACTCTAGCACGAATCAAATTGCGAGCGGAAAGTATCCAATACTTCTGTCTAAGGATAGACATCAACAAGTCTGGACCTGCGTGGTAATTCAACCTATGATGATAATCTACAATCAAATCTAAAATATGGTCCTTGCGGGGTAAAACTACTGGATGCTTTTGCTCAAATCCTAAATCGGAATTTCTCAAACGACCACCTACTCGAATAAGACCATTCTGCAAAAAAGGTTTCAAATGTTGAAAGGCGCGGCTACAAGGTTTGTTGGACTCCAAACTACTAATTTCGGATGCGAAATAAAATCTCTGCAATTCACGTAGCACGACTGACTCAGCTTTATCCAGATCAGCGGCGGTTATAACACCGCGCGTGGGTAACTGTTTTAGAAAACGACATACATACACCACACAACGCAAAAGTCTCGACCAAGACGAGACGCGATTAGATAACGATAAAATAATCGACTCTTCACGTGGAACCGAAACTACAAGCGAATGCTTCTTCTCCTCGGGTGGTTCTAAAACGGCAGCTGGATTAAAGGGCTTAACCGGCCATTCCTCGAGCACGCTATGAATCCAAGACGGAGCGAAGAACCACAGCGGATGATCTAAAATTTGCGAAGGGAGCAACCCACGGGAGGGACTATCGGCGGGATTATCTGTGCCAGCAACGTGAAAGAGATTTTGTGGTGGTAATTCGGACTGGATTTTGGCCACCCTATTGGCGACGAATGTGTCCCAGCGATGGGGCGAAGAATGTGCCCAACACAAAGCTACAGTAGAGTCAGAAAAAGCCATAATTCTATCAATAATAATGCGGTGCCTACAAGCATTGACAATCGAGCTGATTAATTGCACTAACAAAAGTATAGCGCACAGCTCCAGGCGCGCCAGAGAAACGACCTTGCGAGGGGAGACTTTGGATTTAGCGCTTATAAGACTAACCGAAACCTTGTCAGCATCCAAAACGTGAAAATAAACTACCCCCCCGTAAGCCTTTGCACTGGCGTCGGCGAAGCCTACAACAGTAACTATACTGTTCGACAATATACCAACATGGCGAGGAATTTTTATTTGATTGAGCAATGGAAGTTCTTTCCGGAAGCGAGCCCACAATTTAACAATATTTTCGGGCGCGGGGTCGTCCCAATCACTATTGGAAAGCCAAAGTTCATTTATAAGCAACTTGGCATATAAAACGACGGGAGCTACAAATCCCATAACATCCCATATACGTGCTACACACGACAGGATAATGCGCTTAGTACAAATTTGCGGAGTCGAACTAACTTTAAGACTGAACATGTCAGACGCGGGTGACCAACTTAAACCTAGAACCTTGTGCGTATCATCACCATCAAATTCCTTCACCGAAGATAATTGATGCGATAGTGGAATCGAATCTAGAGCGGTCTGCGAATTACTAGTCCACTTCACAAGATCAAACTGACCGGCCTTCATAAGACTTATTACTTGAGCGGCGGTCTCAACGGCATCCGCCTCGCTGGCTACACTATTAACAAAGTCATCCATGTATAGCCCAGTCTCAATAGTGTCTTTCGCTTTCGGGAATCTTTCACCCTCATCAGCGGCTAATTGCTTGATAGTGCGAAGCGCATGGAAAGGACTCGACTTAAGCCCAAAACAAACACGATTAAACTCGTAAACTCTCAAAGGTTCTTGAGGCGAAAATCTATACAAAAAACGTTGAAATTTGCGGTCGCATTCGCGAATACCAATAGAAAGAAACATTTGCCTTATGTCGGCGGAAAGCGCGACAGCAAACAAGCGGAAATTCACAATAATGTCAAATAAGTTACCTTGAAGGTTTTGACCACAGTACAAAATATCATTGAGCGATACGGAAGTGCTAGTCTTAGCACTGCCGTCCAAAACCACGCGGAGCTTAGTAGTAAGCTTGTCTTCTCTAACAACTCCGTGGTGCGGGATGATGTAAGATGGATGATCAAGAGTCTCGTCAGTCTCGGCGGTGGATGCAGGTGAGATGTACCCTTTATCTAAGTATTCGGTAACCACCTCATCATAGGCTTGCTTCAACTTCGGAGATGCTTGCATCTTACGTTCTAAACAAGAAAAGCGTTTTTCCGCGGAAGCGTAGGAGTCACCGAGCGAAAAAATATCTCCCTTGAATGGAAGCGCGACAATATAACGACCATCATTATCACGGGTAGTCGTGCCACAATAAATCTCCTCAGCCACCTTATCATCAGAGCTTAGGATAGCCGGGACATTGACCTCTTCAATTTCCCAGAACCTGCGGATGGTAGACTCCAGCGGCGGCTCAACAGTGCAGCAATGTGACACAGTCGAGTAACTATCTAAATGTGCGGGTGCGGAACCAACAATAACAAAACCTAGAACTGTTTCTAGGGCGTGCGGTGCCGGGCACGCCGCAATTGCGGCGGTAAGACCCCTCTTTGAGGAGTGGCTAGATCGGCATCACGGCGTCCTGACCTACCGCATGACGCAGGTCCTCACCGGACACGGAAGTTTCGGGAGGTACCTGTGTCTGATGGGAAAGGAGGAAACGCCTGGGTGTCACCACTGCGAGGGTCGCCCTGAGGACACCGTAGAGCACACGGTGCAAGACTGCCCCGCCTGGGCAGAGCACCGACGTGTCCTCACGGCGGCGATAGGCGGAGACCTCTCGCGCCCGGCATTGGTCGAGGCCATGCTGCGGGGCGAGAGGGAGTGGGAAGCGGTCGCCTCCTTCTGCGAAGCAGTCATGCTTCCGAAGGAGGAGGCGGGCCGCGTGAGGGAGAGGATGGCGTCCTCCCTCCAGCCCAGCCGCAGTGGTAGACGCCCACGGCGTCGGACGTCGGCCGACGATTTCCGGCCACCGTAGGTGACGTCACTCACGGCGGCCTGCGAGCGGGCAACGTCGCGCGTTGATTGCGGCTGCGGCTGCGAAGCGGACGCAGAGTTCGCACCGACTGACTGCGACGACGTGTTACCGCTTGGTAAACTAATTGTGCTCACATTGGATGCGGCATTATTACAACTTTTCTCCATGTGAAGTAAAGTGTGGTGCTTCGAAGGACACTTACGACAACTTTGACTACTATTACAAGACGTAACCCGATGCTTGTCACTAAGGCAGTTAAAGCACAAATTTTTTTCGCGAACAAACTTATAACGTTCATAGGGCGTAAATTTTAAGAAACCAGAACACTTGTACAATTGCGAATGTTGACTATTACACAAAGAACAACTCGATTGCACAGGAGCAGGTGCTGTATTCACATACGTATGTGTTGACTTTTGTGACTTCGAAGCCGCATCTGTTCGACGGTCGGACATCTTCGTAACTTCATGGGTTGACGAAGTGCGTTGTAATATTTTAATATGATCGCGAACAAAACATTCTAAATCATTGAATTTTGGCAGTTTACTACTGCGATGGTCTATTTCAAATAAACGAACAGTTTCACTATCTAATTTCTTTAAACCCAAATATAAAAACAAAAAGTCGCAGAGGTCATCGATCTTCAGGTTCTTTACTGCGCGAACAGATGATGCAAAGGTATCTAAAAACTTCTCTAAATTATGTTCATTACAAACTGTAATATTTTTCAACTCGAATAGCTGATCTAAATATGCGGTAGCAACTAATCTTTTGTCTTCATATTTCGACTTTAAAGTTTTTAAAATTAATGAATAATTTTCGGCACTAAAAGTAATGCCGGCACAAACAGTTTTAGCTTTACCAGTTAACTTTTCAACCAGATAGTGTAACTTTTCATGATCTGTCAAAGAGACGTTCCCATTTATAGTGTTTTCAAAACTATCTATAAATAGATTCCAATTGCGAATATCACCATTAAATTCAGGTATCTGAATGGGCGGTAATTTGGGTCGATCGCGAGTGTGATTTGCCTGGCTCTGATGGACAGACGGCTTCTCCAAGCTCCTCGCGACGCGTTTGATGCGACAGAATAAATCATCAAATGACGCCAAAGCCTGATAACTCACAGCGTATTCTGGATTTAATTCTAACTCTAAAACGTTAATATTATGAATTACGGATTCAAATTCCGTGCGCAAACTATCCAAGTTTTCTATAGAACATAAGAACGAATATGTAATAGCTAGATCAAGTGTTTTAAGTGCATTATCACAAATAGATTGCACGCGAGAAAATATCATGTCTCTTTTAGCATATAAAAGTTTCAATTGAACTTTGATGTCCTTATGAGACATCGTGAATAATAATTATTTATTACAACCAATCAATGCGGTAAACAAGCAAATAAAGTTATTTTAACAAATAAGCGATGGAGAACAGCGACGCGGACAATATTAAATACCTAAAGTGGGTAGGTAGTTATAACGAACTGCGGGTGAAATAAAAGATCTGTAGGTAGTTTTTAAACAATCTTAATTTACCCACTAGGTTGTGTCTCTGTTTCTGATATACAAATAATTTTAGACTTCCGAATGAATAACTAATACGAGCGATCTATGGCTACGTAGGTATGTAGGTATTACGCACGTACGTAGGTAATAGATGAACAAACAACGAATTGGGTTAGGTATAAGACTGCGGTGCGGTGCGTTTATTCCTTATGGAATAAATACCAATGCGATAACTACAACAAATATGTACCTAATTCAAATAAGTACCTAACTATCCGGTGAGAGGGACCAAAGAAAGTGTTGGCGCGAAAGGCTAATTTAGTGGACTGTATTTGCGGTGCGGAGCTAAACGATTGACAAACGCTTGGCGTTAGGTAATTCGAGTTGCAGTGGGTGTGGGACAATGGAATACAACCCGAAATAAATAGGGAAGGAAGCACAAACCTTTACGGGAGTCACGTGCTCGCGTCGTCGCCGGTGCAGCGGTTCACTTTTCCAGGTTCAGGGCAGTTGGGCTTCAAGTTATTGTCCTCACACGTTAAACACAAGCACAAACTATGGATTATAAGTCTTATTACATGCGAAAATGCGGTGATTCCAAAGTTATTAATATTTTTAAGCGGAGCGCGTCGACGCCATTGTCAACTTGTTTGCGGAGCGATTCGGACGCAAGTTTTTTCGACAAATGGCGGGCGAATCTTCTTACTCACTCGCGAGGTATGTGCGGGAAGGAGATGGATATAGGAAATAGCGGATGTCAATCATATTTTGAATGTTGGCGCAACCAGAAGGAAATATCGATCTCTTGCCATACGATCAGCGTTAATAGGAATACGCCAATTTTGCTCCCAGTACATCCTGATTTAAGGATAATTTACGCACGACATCAACATAGTAATGCCCATAAATGTCTTACATTCTTTGTGTGTCAAAGCTATAGATTTGCCAGTTTTTAAAATAGACGTTTGATTGGTTTTTGTGACCATCAAATCAATAAGATTATCATCGATGTACTGTTCAAAGTATTCCAATTTAGAATAACTACTTGAATCAATTGGCAAATAATTAGGTTGTAAAAGATGCGGAACGGATTTTGAAAACTGTTTTGCTTCCAATTCAGGTTGGCCGTTGGACGAGGATGACGACACGCTAACTCTATTGGACGGACTTCTTCCTGGATTCCGCCCACGTGCTCGGAAACCTCTTCTCAATGAACTTCTTCCTCTGTTGCTTCGCACCCTACTACGATTTGGTCGATTAGAAAGTCCTGGTGGTGCTAGATCTTCATGAATTGTCTCTTCGTCTGAAGATTCGGAACTTGAAAAATTGCTTTAGAAAGCTATAGGATCAGCGGAGTATTCCTCATCGCTGCCGTCGTCTTCAAATTCTGATTCATTTAGATAATTATGTATTTCTACATCACAGAGATCTGCAAAGTATAAATAAAAAAACAAACATTAGTCATTAGCACCGCCAATTACATCAAACAAAGTAAAGACCAAAAGTGCAAAAATTTGAACAAATTAAAATAGTGCTATCTAGAGACTAGAACCTGGTGTGCAAAAATTTGTACATAATAAAATATGATGGTTATAATTTCTGATTCTGAAGCTTTCCATGAAATAATTAAGTTAATTGCATCGCGAAACGAAACGTCAAACTTTTCCATAGATGCGTAGCTGTTAAGTTTAGTCTACGAACCTCAAAAAAAAGGGCGGGTCAATTTAAAAATATGTTCAATATTTTGTACGTTGGGACTTTGGAGGTTGTCATCTTTCCGGGACTGAATGACGAAATTCATTTTGTGCAAAATTTTGTGCAAGGGGTCTTAGGAGGATATAGTTTCCTATTATTACAACAGTATGCATGTACAGTCAGCGCCATATCGACCTACCCTTATCTGCCAAGGAAAACGGCAGAACTTCATAGAACGCTGGCATTCAACATTTTTAGTTTCTACAGAAATAAAAGTGGCATGGTTTGATAGGGAATATTATGAGCTTTTAATAAAAAATAAATAAAAGAATAATGACAATGGGCTTAAAGAAAAACCTTAATTTTTCTAAAAGTGAGGTTAAGTGCAATAATGTTTGTACTTTAATAGGTTCTTCAACCTCTATTACTATTTTAACGCATAGATGTTTAATTGAATGCATCATATTGCTGATTATGCTTTATAATTACTTGTTGAAGTTTTTTTAGTTCGATGATTTACCACTGATCATATTATACCTAATGACAGTTTACGTGTACTCTGTCAGTTTTAATTAAACTCAGTAGTTACAGAAAACTCAGGAGACTTTAGAGACTCACTTATCGGAATCTAAGCATATTATTGAGGTTAATTACCTAAAGGTTGATATGATTATTGTAGGTAGGTACAATAAAAAACCAGTATTTAATCATACTATTTTATTGATGCTCATCATCATATATTAGCAAGATATTATCTAAGAAAGGTGCAGGGGGAGACAGGCTATCTTGATGCCGTGCCTATGCCAAGTACCAGATTATTGACATGATATGGGCACAGAATCCTACTGTTCTTCGTCCAACAATGCAATTGCAACAATATTGCTTTATAGCTACCCGGCCACTTAGAGAGCTGTCAATCAAAATATAAACAAAGTATATCTTTCTTCCTACATGTCTAGACATAATTCTTCCCCGTAAAATCCACAATGTGTTTGATGTTGACAGTTCTTCCAGTAGACTCCTGTCAACCTCCCTGCATACTTCTATTATATAGGTGCCATTTGCCCTTACGTGTTCTCCATAATAGGAACGCGATTGCTTGATTTGATAAGTTCCAAGAGAAATAAATATTAATTCACTATATGATAGACGGGGAAAATCTGTGAGGTTATTATTTTCAACAGTCACGCTTACAAAATCAGCTCGTCTTCTGTTTAGTTGATTAATATTGTCAAAATCAGATAAATAATTATTTACAAACATGTTCGCATTTATGATACTTAAGATTTCTTCGGCATCATTTCTATTAGTTATTGGAGGGTGAAAGCAATTAATTAATGCAGCAGCTATTTTAAAATCAATCATTACATGTTTTGAGGCCAAGTTAAAATATTCCTGCCTAAATAATTTAAAATCTCTTTTAAACCTACCATTGACAGCTTCTACAACCCATCTAGAAATAGTAACCGACCTAGATTTGTTTGCTGCTAGTGTCGATAAGTCCGTTTCACCCCTCTGTAATGAAGCTGGAACATGGGTTTTATAACCACAAGCATTCAGTAAGGGCAAGGCATCTCTGAAACCCCTATCCAATACAAAAGCATCACCTTCTTGAAAATGTCGGCGTAAATAACTATTTTCGTTTTCAAATTCCCTTTGGATTATAGCTGCATCTGATGTTGAGGGGCCCAGAACATCTATAATATAACCAGCAGTACATACTAACGTAAATGGTTTCACTAGGTTTCTATATTTATGTAAGCTGTAAGTATTTTTTTTATACAGATAATTAGAACTTTTTTGGATATAGCAATATGTACCATCAGCTATGACTATAGGGTTTTCCTGACCATCACTTTGAACTCCAAACAATCCTCGGGGTATCAAAAGATTTCTTTGTATTATTTCTTCTCTTGATATATGTGCTACACCCAAGTGAGATGGAACGAAATTATTATATAATAGTTCTCGAACCTTTGACATCAACACCTCCAAAGTTCTCCTTGGTATTTGAAATAATGTTGCCAACCTTTCATTGGGTTCACCTGTCCTCAGTTTCATTAAGAATGCAGAGAGAGCTGTTTTACCTCTACGCATTTCATTTATGGCAGGTATTTCATTTAATAATTGATTGAATTGATGTTTTGTGTAGCCAATCCAGTGACGTACAAGATGGTCTTCTATATTATTTATATTTGAAAAATCTAGTGCATTAACATTTGTGCTCTTTAAATGCAAAATATCTTGTATATGCCTTGCATTAAATTCATTTGAATAAGCACTAAACCAGCTTACTGCACACACGACTATTCACTGGTACATAATAATTAAACTGTACAAGCAGCATTTTTCTTGTTGAAACTGGTAGCCTGTATCTTTCACTCCCCTGACAACCTTCAATAATACACCTTGACCCGCAGTCTACAGCTCGGATATAATCAGGCAACACAATTGTCTCCTGTCTTCTAGATACGGGTTGAATTACAAGGTCAGGTTGAGCCTGATCTTCAACAACAGGTTCGAGATGATGTTCAACAAAAGATGAAGGTTCATTATCAGGTTCAGGCAGAATTTCAACATTAGGTTGAGGGCTAGTTTCATGGTAACGTTGAGGCAGACTTTCAGGGTCAAGTTGGGGCACAGGTTCATTATCAGGTGGACCTTCAGAAGTTTCTGAGCCAAGATGAGACCGTCCACTCGAGGATGTGAACAACAAAAAATATATATATGCAATCTAATCCCAGCAAAATAAAATGATCAATTCTTAAATACAAGAATATAGTTTTAAAAGAGATTAAAATAATGCAAGAACATAAAATAGTAAACCATAGCCATGTTCTAGTATGGTTCTGTAATATATTTTTGATACTCCTAATCCTTAAATACATTCAGTCATCATAAACAAACCAACAAGAGGGGCAGGGTAACTATTTTCAAAGTCTAAGTGAAAATAATGTATCAGGATCAGATTATGCGACACTATATCTATGTATTTTATGCTATGCTGCTGAGACATAATTGTTGCCAGTGAGATCAGAATGTAAATGTTATGTAATGAATCTAAGCTTGTTTTGAAAAGAGTAAAAAACCACATTAAAATCCAGTGCATAGTTTAAAAAATTTAAGCATACAAACAGCAGAAGCGACTTTGTTTTATACTATGTAAATAATGTTTAATTATTAACTTACTTGCCGGGGTAATATCCATTCTCGAATCACATTATATATGCCTCGTTCTCTGTCCGAATCAGTCCGTAATTGGTGATTTCTTGAACGTGCTGTAGAAGCTCAGACGGTTGATTTCATCACTTGTTTACCTGGTCCAATCATTGAACCATTTCAGTTTTCACCAGCGACCTTGGATGAAATTAGAAAGATTGTACTATCCATCAAATCCAAGGCTGTGGGTCACGATGAAATCAGTCGGGGTATGATTACCTTGATCCTAGACTGTCTTCTCCCACCAATTTCCCACATCATCAATTGGATTCATCCCTGGATTCCGGACAATTCCCATCCTTGTGGCGCATGGCCTATGTCCGTCCACTTCCTAAAAATCCTTCACTACCTAACCATTTTAGACCTATATCCATTCTCCCTTTCCTGTCAAAAGTGCTCGAAGCCTGTGTTCACAAACAGTTTTCTGGATTTGTTTACCGGAATAATCTTGTAAGCTCATTCCAGTCTGGATTCAGGCCCGGGCACAGTACATCCTCTGCTCTTCTTAAAGTGACTGGCGACATTAGAGAAGCTATGGAGGATACTAAAGTTACTGTATTAGTATTAATTGATTTCTCCAATGCCTTTAACGCCGTCAGTCACGATATACTCCTAGCTATCCTCTCCCATCTTATGGTTTCTCCCGAGGCGCTGGAATGGTTCACTTCTTATCTTCGGGGACGTCAGCAGTCGGTCCACGCTGATGAGAGATCTTCAAATTGGCGTGGTCTGGATGCTGGTGTTCCACAAGGCGGTATTCTTTCTCCATTATTATTCTCTGTCTTCATTAACTTTATAACTCACTGTCTTCGGTGTTCGTATCATCTTTACGCCGATGATCTACAATTATATACTGCTGTGCGGGTTGAAGGTTTGTCGGATGCTATAAGGGATGTTAACCGGGATTTGGATGCTATTAATAGCTGGTCTGACAAATTTGGGGTGTCAGTAAACCCCTCAAAATGTCAGGCTATCATTATTGGTAGCCGTCATTCCCATCAGCCCTAGCGTAAAAGATTTCGGTTTGCATCTTGACGCGACACTTGGTTGGCAAAATCTAGTTTCTACCGTCAGCCAAAGGGCCAATGGCACTTTGCGTTCCTTGTATCGTCTGAGAAACTTTTTGCCTGTTAAGACGAAGACTATGCTTGTGCAGACTTTAATTTTCCCATTAATCGACTATGGTGACGTGTGCTACTTTGACCTGAATGCGGTCTTGCTCGATAAGCTTGATCGTCTCCTCAATAACTGCATTCGGTTCATATTTAATTTAAGGAAATATGACCATGTCTCAAGTTTCAGGTCTGAGCTTAAATGGATGATCATTCGCCAGAGGAGAAGTTTGCGCGCTTTGACAACGCTTTTCTCTTTACTCAACTCTCCCAGCCCTCCTTCTTATCCAATGCCTCACTTTCAATTTCTGTTCTTCACACAATAAGAATCTACGTTCATCCAATAATCTTCTCTTACTCTGCCCTTCTCATACATCTGACTTTGTTCATTCTTCTTTTCATATCCAGTCGATTGACAGGCCCGTTGGCCCTGACTGCTATGCGCAAGGTCGTGGGTTCGATTCCCACCTAGGACAAATGTTTGTGTGATGAGCACGATCATTTGTTCTTTGTCTAAGTGTAATTTATCTATAATATGTATGTATTTAGAAATATATATGTATGTTTATCAGTTGTCTAGTACTCATATCACAAGCTCTGCTTAGTTTGGGACTAGATGGCGTTGTGTAAAAGTTGTGGAATATTATTATTATTATTATTCCATTTATTTAATATATATACATATAGATTACATTTTTAAATATTAATATAAAAAATAAAAACATTTAAAAATATAAAAAATAGTAGCCCACCGGTATCGGGAACAGGGTCCAAGCTACCGGTGGTCAGGGCTCCATAGAGAGGAACCTCCTCACAATACGCGCCGTTTCCAGGAGCACTGCTTTCTGGATCAGGCCCTTGATCCAGCTGCCCAATGAGAGCCTCCTTAGATGTTGGTCGAGGCTCTAGGCTATTAAACCATTGGCTGTGACGACTATCGGCACAATGATTGCTGTCTCCACATCCCACATGTCGACAACCTCGCGCGCCAGGTCAAGATACTTATTTTTTTTATCTATCTCAGCTTTCACGAGGTTCTCGTCATGGGGGACTGCTATATCAACAATCGTGCGACGCTCTAATCGGTCTATCACCACTATGTCAGGCTTATTGGCAACAATAGTCCTGTCAGTGATGATAGACCGATCCCAATACAGTGTAATATTGCCATTTTCGAGAACTGGGTCGGGCACATACCTATAGTATGGTACTTCTGATTCCACAAGATTGTATTTAAGAGCAAGTTGCTGGTGAATAATCCTGGCTACGAGGTTGTGTCGATGCAAATAGTCTCCGTTAGCCAGACGAGAACAGCCGGAGATAATGTGACGAATGGATTCTCCCGGTTTGTGACATGCCCGACATATGTCTACCGTACCATCCTTCACAATATACTTCCGATAGTTATTCGTCATCATAACTTCGTCCATAATCGCACAGACAAAACCTTCGGTTTCCCCGAAGAGGTCACCAAAACGTAACCAGGCTACGGACGCTAATGTGTCTACGTCAGACCCATGAAGGGCCCGGTAATAGCGCCCGTGAAGCTCCTTGCTCTGCCATACTTCTCTGCGCTCATTAGTATCTAATACTACAGGTTTGCGCCAATTCTCGCTACCTAAGGAGAGCGGAGTGAGGCTTTTGTCCACCGCTACCACATCTCGATGCATACCCACGTCGGCTTGTAAGAATTATTCCCTAAGGCTGCATACCTCGCGGTTGTGCAAGGTCTTTGCATTTAAAAAGCCACGACCCCCGCACTTCCGCGGGATATACAGCCTCATCACCGAGGAACGTGGGTGATGCATTCGATTTGCAGTCAGCGTTGTGCGGACCCGCCTGTCCAAGGCGTCAAGTTCAGTCTGAGTCCATTTGAGTATGCCAAAAGAGTACATCAATACTGGCATGACCCAACCATTGAAGGCACGCACCTTGTTTCCGCCTGATAGAAGACTATTCAGTACTTTATTCAGGCGGCCAAAGAAGCGTTCCTTCAATGACTGTTTAACATAAGCAACATTGATGCCTAGTGCCTCTGACATACCCAAATACTTGTAGGTTTCAGTTGAGCCGAGGGATCTTAGGTGTATGGAATCCGAGAGCCGAGTTCCCAAGGATTCCATAATCACCCCTCGCTTTACATGCATGACCGCAAATTTGTCCACCCCAAATTCCATCCTGATGGCGCTACTGAAGGTTTCCGTTACCTTCAGTAGCTCCATGAGTTGCAAGTTGCTGGGGGCAAAAAGTTTCAAATCATCCATGTAAAGCAAGTGTGATATGACCTGACCACCTCTTCTCAACTGGTAGCCTAGCCCTGAACCCTCCAGCAGTGTACTAAGAGGGTTGAGAGCCAGACAAAACCACAGTGGGCTCAGACTGTCGCCCTGAAAAATACCACGCTCAATCCTAATCGGTTCGCTGTTTTCCTGGATCTGTCGACATCCTGGGTAGCAGAGAACCGTCTTCCATTGCCCCATACATGACTCAAGGAAAGTGCGGAGTATTGGATTTATTTTGTACAACTCCAACACCTTCATGAGCCATGTATGTGGAACCGAGTCATAGGCCTTCTTATAATCTATCCAACATGTCGACAGATTCCTTCGAAAACGACGAACCTGTTGGTTTATGGCAATATCGATGAGGAGAAGCTCCTTAGTACCGCGGGACCCGTTCCTACATCCATTCTGAGAAGCAGACATGATTGAATTTATGTCAATGTGGTTATTAATTTTGGTGCACGGTGGTAGCACGTGATCGGTCTATAATTTTTAGGTTCCGCAGTACTACCTGATTTATGGAGCAGGTGGGTTATTCCTGTAGTCAGGAATTGAGGTAGCGATCCTAGCTCTAAGGCAGACTGGAACTGAGCGGCCAAGCGAGCGTGCGAGCTTAGAAACCATTTAATCCAGAAATTGTGCAGCCCGTCCGGTCCTGGAGATTTCCAGTTGGATAACGGACGGACTGCACGGGTTACATCTTGGGGGCTGATCATAATTGCCCCCATTTCTGGTATAAGATCGCACGTGCGCTTGATCTCCCTCATCCAGTCACCCTCAGTGTGACTGACAGGCACCGACCAGATGCTGCGCCAGAACGAACACATGGCGTCATCATCCGGTAGGCGAGTGTCAATCACACCTTGGTCCGGTCGCTCCCAAGCCCTATAAACCCACCGTTCATTGCTTTGGATTGTGTGATTCTGAGTGTATCGCTCCACCCGCCGCTTATATCTGCGAATTCTATTTGCCCACGCATAGACTTTCTGCTTCAGGAAGTCGATGCGCTCTGTGACGCAGGTGAGATAATCTCGAGGACTAATATCAGTCCCCGCGAACGCCCGCCTCACAAAGCTCATCACTCTAGGGCGAGTGTTGCCCTGTCTGAAGCAGATAAGTTTGCCAATGAGTGCTCTAGCCCCAGCGATACGACGTTCGATCCTGCACGGCCAAGCTGGTACAGCTGGTCGAATAGCTCTGTCAGTCTTTGGAAACTTGACATGAGCTACCCGACATGCTGCAACTGCGGCACAGTACAGGATCGAATGGGTATCGGTGAGGTCTTCGCTATTGTCAAAATAATTTGACGACAGTGAATCTAGAGCACACACTAGCGCCCTATTTTTCTTATGTATGGGCAAACGAGGCAGGCGAAGTCTCAGCTCAGGTGGTGTGGAGCGATACTCCCGTAATGCACACTCCAAAGCACTCCTCAATTGTTCACTACACTCACGGATGTGGCCCGGTCCTCATCATCTTCACCGACGTGGTCGGGTCGCGGTGAGATACTAGGTTGTAGTTGCACCGCAGCCTGTGGTGAAGCAGATGAGACACGACTGCACCGTGATTCGAGGCGTAGTCTATCAAGTACGGCGTCATCCAGCATATGGTTACGCTGGATGACCCGCACCTGATCCAACAGTCGTTGGACCGAAACGTTGACAGCTGGTTCAAGTACCTGAAACAGAGAGAGCATCCGACCACGGTACGCAGTCAGGTTAGTTCCCCCCTCTGTAGCCCCAAAGTATGAGCGTGATGGATTATTCAAATAATTTCAGTTGGTTTATTACATTAACTCAAGTTTATTTCTTTAATTGAACACAAATTAAAATATCACTATAATAATTATAACCTTTTTAACATGTGATACACAAAATTTAACTATTTATTATCAAAACATTGTAAACACTATTACGAAACCTATTTATAAGATAAGAGTTTAAACTGTTCTTTCATTGTTGTCTTGTATAACAGAATATTTAAACGTTATTTAAAAAATAACGTTGCTTGTTTACTAATTCTATCATCGTAAGACTAATATGTAATTGAACTAATTAATTTCAACATATTTACTGTATTTTTATATCATTTAATCATAGTTTAATGTTAAAATACAAAGGTTAACAAATCTGTTTTAAAATCGTACGATATGACATCACTTGTTTACCACTGTGTATAAAAGCCGCCGCTCAGTCGTTCTAGACACAGTCAGTCACTCAGTCGCTCTGGAGCAGTCGCACCGAACGGACCTAAGTTAAGTGAACTTGTGTTGTTTCTAACTTTTATTAATATTTTTATGTGTAGAATTGGTATAAAAATCCTGTTGTATTGCTATTGTATTTGAATATAAATTAATTATTTTGTATTTGTTACTTTAATGTGACAGTGTTATTAATTGATAATTGTGTGATAATTTAATGAACATTTGGTATTAATTCTATAAATAACTTGACTTATATAATATGTAATGGAGTAATGAAATAGTAGATACACAAGTAAATAAAGCTAAAAGTTATAACGATAGTAATCACATTGTGGTAATATTGTAAAGTACATATAGTGAATTGATGTTTATGTGAAAATGAATTATGTTTTGAAAAGAGTAACTGTGGAGTTTCTTGCCGGCTCTTCTCCATAGATAACTACCTTCCGAACCGGTGGTAAATTAATAAACTGATATTGCTATACAGACTACTAATTATTTCTATAAAACACCTAGTAATCATGGTAATACCGATTAATAGGTAATTAATCGGTAAATACATATAAATTGATATTGATAATTAATTAATTCTAGAAATAACAACATTCTCTACATATCTTTATATCTATATATCTTCCATTTCTGACATCAGAAGTGGGATTGTTCACAGCCCACTTATTTTGTTTCGGTTTATTGAGTCTTGGTTCATAGTCCATGTGATTTTATT
This sequence comes from Tholera decimalis, assembly GCA_943138885.2. Classification (NCBI taxonomy): domain Eukaryota; kingdom Metazoa; phylum Arthropoda; class Insecta; order Lepidoptera; family Noctuidae; genus Tholera; species Tholera decimalis. The sequence goes on along the minus strand of OW964551.2, from coordinate 9,966,616 downwards.
TTAAGAATAAAATATTCAAGTACCCTCGTACTCGAATATAAGTCACGATTGTCCGATTGTTTAACTGTACATTTGTTTTAGGCCTTGATGTTATTTCAAGTAGAGGGTACATGTATGTCACTATTGCCCTAATTCTAATGCATTGTGTGAAAAGTTTCAGAATGGATCCCGCAATATTGGAAGGCCTCTTCATCCGTGATGCTGTCTCGGGCTATTGCCGCCGTTCAGATGATGATTTGGTGCTTCCGGACCTTGATCCAGTAGCCAGTGACAGCAATTCAGCCTGATGGTGCCATAACATCAAGGAACCTTGTGAATAACCTTGATGGACCAGCATGAAAACAGTTACAAAAGCCGATGATAACGGGAGTCAAGTAAGAAAAAAAAAAAAAACAATTAAATAAGTTTGAACCAATTTTAGCAGTTAGAACGATATGTATTCACTGTAACTAAATGCCTTAGTATGTTTTGTAGTATGTTTGCTGAATAGTCAGATTGGCCGAACGGTCTATGGAACGGTCTATCTATATATTCAAGGATTGGTTATCACAATGATACAAACATTTACAGTTTTCTCTCCTTTGCGTATACTAAATCATGTTAAATAATAAGTAACCTTTATTTTGCTACTACCAAGTTTCTGTTCTAAAACATGTTAAAAAAAAAAAATTACTTAATAACGTCACTTTTTTTTTTCTCTCGATAATTTGATTTGGATGAGGCAGTTGTGTATTAAAGCAGATACCTGCTGTCCAGATCCGTTAATAAAAATGAAATTCATTTCATTATGACAAACTGAATTTGAAATTGAACTGAATTTGAAATTGAACTGAATTTGAAATTGAATGAATTGAATGAATTGAATTAACATGAATTAAATTAAATCTAAATAAATTAAATTAACATGAATTAAATTAAATCTAAATAAATTAAATTAACATGAATTAAATTAAATCTAAATAAATTAAATTAACATGAATTAAATTAAATCTAAATAAATTAAATTAACATGAATTAAATTAAATCTAAATAAATTAAATGAACATGAATTAAATTAAATCTAAATAAATTAAATTAAAATAAATTAAATTAAATCTAAATTAATTAAATCTAAATAAATTAGATTAAAATAAATACAATAAATTAAATTAAAATATATTTAAAAAATTAAATTAAAAGAATTAAAATAAATACGAAAAAATTAAATTAAAAGAATTAAAATAAATACAAAAAAAATAAATTAAAAAAAAAAAAAAAAAAAATACAAAAAAAATAAATTAAAAACCATTAAAATAAATACAATAAATTAAATTAAAAAAAAATACAATAAATTAAAAAAAAAATACTGTAAATAAATTAAACTAAATACAATAAATAAATTCAATAAATTAATTAATATAATAAAATAAATAAATACTGTCGGTCATAAAATTCATTAATTATGTCTTTGCAACTAGAAATAAAAGTGAATTTACGCTTAAAATGGCTGACGTTTCCCTCATTCTTCTTCTTCTTCACCCTTTGGTAATGTAATATATAGTTTTGGAGCCATTAAACTATTTGTAACTGGTCACAACGACGTTTTCTATTTACTCTAGAAAATTTATGTAAATTATTTTTGACGAACATGTATATTTCGTATATATTTTGCAACTGTCTGTACTCTTTAAATTACAAATCGCTCTAATGCATCTTTTTTGGAACTTAAATACCGTATCTTTATCTGTTGCATTACCCCAAAATATAATTCCGTATCTCAATGTTGAGGTAACCAGGCCGTGATATGCTGTTAAGACTATTGTTTGATTTGTTATTTTACTTAACATATGCAAGGCATATTAATTTTTCTTTAATTTAGTACACACATTGTAAATATGTTTATGCCATTTTAATGTGCTTTCTATATTTAATCCGAGCAATTTCGTCACTTTGGTCTCATTAATAGTTTTGTCATCGTAACTAATTGAAGTTCAGATTCCGGAAAAGCCTCTGTTGGAAATTCATTATAACTGTCTTGTCTAGATTTATTACCAAAATTATTATTCTGTAGCCAATTTACATCCGATTTTATGCTAGAATCAATATCCGTCTCTAGTGCACTTAATTCATCACTATTAAAAAGTAAAGTACTATCATCTCCAAACTAGTCATTGGATAAATGGAAGCTGTTGAAAAGTCATTAGTGTAACCAAACGTTACAGTTCTCTGGTCAGATTTGAAAAATATATCTGTTTTTTTTTTCACTACTCCTGACTACTACAGTTATTTGCTGGCTATTACTAAAATAAGATTCGATTAAATTTAATACGTTTCCTTTTGTTCCATATTCGTTAAGTTTATTTACTAGTATTTTATGATCTACGCGATCAAAAGCTTTTGACATATCCATGTAAAGCGCTAGAGTTGGTAGTTATTTTGTCGACTCTGCTGCTGTTTGCAAGAAATCGTATATGGCTACATCAATAGATTTTTTTTTCTAAAGCCTTTCTGGATTATCAACTAGTAAATATATTCCTCAAAGTATGGAGTAAGTTGGTTAGATATTGCTGAATTAGAATGAATTTAAATAAATTTAATTTTATTTATTTATTAGGGAATAACAAACAGTAACACATTTTTATAAAATCATAACAAATAAAATAATTCTATCATAATATTAAAAAATAAAAATATAATAATATAAAATATAATAACATAAAATTGGATTGTAGTTAAATAATTAAATATAAATGGTTACTATGGTTTCCTGGGAAATAAAAAATATCTATATAAACAAAAAGAGAAGTCCTTACTGACCGACTCATCAACGCCTAGCCCAAACCCTTGGACCTAACAGCTGAGATTTTGCTCAGAGGTTCCCTTTTTATTGTAAACAAGGAATAGGGAAGGATTTTTTTTTTGAAATTCATAATTTCCCCAGAGGTTACGTGAAAATTAATTTAAATAGAGGATCAAAGTTTGTATTGTTGAGGTAACCATGATTTTTGTTTTTAAATCTTTATTATAATCATAAGTCATTATAGTTTGTTTGTAATGTTGAATGTGATTAATAATATATTTCTAATGACCATAATTGGAACACAATGAGTTAAATGATAGTTAGATATGTTTCCGCTGGTCGCTCTTTTGTTCGGTGCTTGCCTATCCCACTAGCAGCGGGTGGAGGGGGCATGACACATCTATGCAATTGGCAAAACGTAAACAAACTCATAATTAAAACATAGAAAATAAGAATGAAATGAAAAGACGTTGAGGTAAGAAAATATTATTAATCACACTTGACAATTCTTTGTACTTCAAGACCAAAATCGTTAATGACGTATAATGAAATAAGTGTTGAAACTATATACATCGTTTCTAATTTGTGTTCAATTAACGATGTTTGTTTGAAATTATTGAATATAATCTTATAAAAAATATAGAGGTTATTATAGACTGCTTAGGCCCTGCTCTGATACCTTTCTGAAATTCATGCACAGCAGGTGATAGGACTGGTATCTCAAGGACAGAGGCTGTTGTAGACTGCTGAGGCCCTGCCCTGATACCTTTCTGAAATCCATGCGCAGCAGGTGGTAGGACTGGTATGTCAAGGCCGGCGGCCATATGTAGACTGCTGAGGCCCTGCCCTGATGCCTTTCTGAAATCCATGCGCAGCAGGTGGTAGGACTGGTATGTCAAGGCCAGCGGCCATATGTAGACTGCTTGGCAGCCCTGCCCTGATACCTTTCTGAAACTCATGCGCCGCAGGTGATAGGACTGGTATGTCAAGGCCAGAGGCTATTGTATTGATTATAATTAGTTGGTACTTCGAGAGCGAAGTACAGGTCAGTTTGGCCGTGATGGATTATTCAAATAATTTCAGTTGGTTTATTACATTAACTCAAGTTTATTTCTTTAATTGAACACAAATTAAAATATCACTATAATAATTATAACCTTTTTAACATGTGATACACAAAATTTAACTATTTATTATCAAAACATTGTAAACACTATTACGAAACCTATTTATAAGATAAGAGTTTAAACTGTTCTTTCATTGTTGTCTTGTATAACAGAATATTTAAACGTTATTTAAAAAATAACGTTGCTTGTTTACTAATTCTATCATCGTAAGACTAATATGTAATTGAACTAATTAATTTCAACATATTTACTGTATTTTTATATCATTTAATCATAGTTTAATGTTAAAATACAAAGGTTAACAAATCTGTTTTAAAATCGTACGATATGACGTCACTTGTTTACCACTGTGTATAAAAGCCGCCGCTCAGTCGTTCTAGACACAGTCAGTCACTCAGTCGCTCTGGAGCAGTCGCACCGAACGGACCTAAGTTAAGTGAACTTGTGTTGTTTCTAACTTTTATTAATATTTTTATGTGTAGAATTGGTATAAAAATCCTGTCGTATTGCTATTGTATTTGAATATAAATTAATTATTTTGTATTTGTTACTTTAATGTGACAGTGTTATTAATTGATAATTGTGTGATAATTTAATGAACATTTGGTATTAATTCTATAAATAACTTGACTTATATAATATGTAATGGAGTAATGAAATAGTAGATACACAAGTAAATAAAGCTAAAAGTTATAACGATAGTAATCACATTGTGGTAATATTGTAAAGTACATATAGTGAATTGATGTTTATGTGAAAATGAATTATGTTTTGAAAAGAGTAACTGTGGAGTTTCTTGCCGGCTCTTCTCCATAGATAACTACCTTCCGAACCGGTGGTAAATTAATAAACTGATATTGCTATACAGACTACTAATTATTTCTATAAAACACCTAGTAATCATGGTAATACCGATTAATAGGTAATTAATCGGTAAATACATATAAATTGATACTGATAATTAATTAATTCTAGAAATAACAACATTCTCTACATATCTTTATATCTATATATCTTCCATTTCTGACAAGCGCATGACATTTTCATTGATGGAATGTGTCCATCGCATGCGCTGCACACTTCCACCGGCAGCGGGGACCCCATCGGAGGCCGGAGGGCCTCGAAGTCCTAAGCCGACCGGAGGGCGGCCTCTTCCTCGCCGACGCGCAGGTGGTGGTGTCGTCGGCGGCGAGAAGTACTCGTCGCTCGAGCTCGACGCAGCTGCAGCGGCCGGAGTCTCTTCACTCACGGCTGGAGCAGTTCCCGGCGGCTGCGAGGCGGAGCTGAGCGACGATTCCGCAGGTGTTGGGCGTGTGGATTGCAGTAATCGAGCGCGGCGTCTAGTCAACATTTTTTCTTCGTCTTGGTTTCGTATTCGTGTGTTCGTTTTCGGTTTTTCTTAACAAGTTCTTCTGTTCTTCATTGCTGTATGCGATTTAGGTTTTTTTTTAAAGGATTTATTTGGGTTGTACATGATGCATTAACTATTATTTTATTAAATATTTATTTAAAAAGAATCAAGAAGAAAATTTTTGACAAGTCGGTTGACAGCCGGGCCACAGATTGTTATTATTATTATTATTATTCTCCTCTGGAATGCATTTCCTCCCGAGATCAGAACGGCTGACAGTCGCTACGCATTTAAAAGGAAATTGCGGATCTATTTTCTACACCAATAAGCAGAATTTCCACATTCGGTTTTCATTTGCTTTTTCATTATATATATATTTGTATATATATGCATATATATATATATATAAGTATTTATTTATGTATATTATTTATGTAGATTTCTATTTTTAATGATACTAAGGTTTTTGTGTTATTACTATTATTATATATATATATTTTTTTCTAATTTTACATCACACGTTCATATTGCACCTCCCACACTATCTCTTCACCACTCATGGTAGACTGGTAGAGAATGCCTACGGCATTAAGTCCGCCTTTGTACCTATGTGCATAAAGTGTAAATAAATAAATAAGATCCACAATTGACACACACCTGTCGGTGCCCAACGGTACAAGAAGGTGGATGTGGGTCAGGCATATCATGTACTTGACTTAAATAGTTGGTTACAAGTACCCAACAAACATTTCATAATCAATCCTGATTGCTCACCTAAAAAAATAAAATTGAAATAAGGTTCAACTAAAAAAAACAATCGAAATGTTTACCTCATCAAATATTTTTTTTAAATGAACTTACAGACTCAGGAGGAATCCAGGAGCGAATGATCGATAGAATGGATTCATCTTCCAAAGCATGTGTTGTCATCATACTGCAACGATTTGTAGATATTCTACAGTTTACGCAGCGGTCCATGTTTGACATCCCGTTGACTCGTAATAATAAACACACAAAGAATAGGAGAGATGATTATAATACACTATCGTAAGCAATATCAGTGTCCAAGATAGCGCGCCAAGGTCGGTCGTAAAAGTAGGAAACGTCGAGGTCCAAGTCTTGCAACGGTTGTTCAGAACCGTAGGAGTCTTCGAAATCCAAAGGCAAGCCAGGTCGTTGTAAAAATCCACGTATCCTGTGCCGGCAGATTGGGGTACTTGTCTCAAAAATTATTTGTACATCATTTTCAACATTTTGTACTTCCATATGTCGCTCAAACATGTTTATTTCATTTCACTTTTGTACAATATTAAATATGTCAGTCTTAGCTAAGTTTTGGTAAAACGGTGTATGATTTTTAAGAGTGGGAGCAATACCATACAGAAACTTGTCAATAGGATGTTCCTCGGTAGTGTTATTTTGATTTTTCTTTAATACATACTCCAACAAAGTAGCAGCAGCAGCAGACTTTGGATTGTCTGTTGTTTCCTGAGCAGATGCAAGAGAACTTGAAGATGCTGCTGGTGAAAGTGATCCTGTTCGATGGGATGTATGAACTGGTGATGGAATAGATGTTATCAGTTCGTCCCTCAAAACTGATGGAGACTGTGCAGAGTGTGGAGAACCACTGTTCAAATCCGTATCTAATGTACTATTTTCACTTTGAGCACTTATATTGCTTATTGTTTCTCTTTCTTGAAAATACGTCCGAAGAAATGACAACTGCTTGTGATATTTATAATGTTTTTGTGATTCACGTCTTTGGCCACTTGTCGTTGCTGTATTCTTTATGGATTAATAATAGTCATATCTGCTATTTAGTCTTATCGAGAGGTAGTCATAACGCTACTAACCCATCTTTCAGATCTATTGTTGACATAAAACAGTCTTTTGAAATAAGTTTAATAGTTGTCCGAAGGTCTTCTAACTTCAAATGATTTGTATTTATAAAAACATTCAATTGTTTTAAATTGACTTAGGCATGTTTTGCCGTTGGGTTTTGGTACCAAGAATATATTAGATAGGAACTTGCTATTGCAAGGTCCACATTTTGAGATAGCACCTATAGCCAATAATTTGTCTATAGCCTGTTTAAAATCACATTCTTCAGTATGAGAATAATTTTTAGATACTGGTAAATAAGTCTGAAAAGCAGTTTCGGTAAAAGGTATGTCATAACCCTTTATCCATGTCAATACAGTTTGGTCTGATGTTATTTGTAACCATTGATCATAAAAATAACATAGTCTGCTAGCATAATTTACCATAGTGTCTATTGGCGGTTGCGGCCGCTGTTTGGATGTGACCCCCTGGATGATTGTTCATGCTGTTGCCTCGTTGAGGGTGCAGACTCCTTCATTCTCCGAGGCCCTATTGGTCTGCGGGTGTGGTATGGCTTTGACTTGTTTGCTATAACCCTTGGTGGTGGAACAGACTTCAGTTGAAATCCTGACTTATTTATAGCTTTAGCTGTTTTCAAGGTATCAGCAAGGTCTTGTCCGAAGAGTAGGCTATCAATTTTGGTCAGCTGCACCTGATCTTTTAAATCTTTTTTCAGCACATCACAGTATCATTATGTTGACAGTCGCACAGAATGTGCCCTGTGTCTATAAGTAATCTTAATATATTTGGATCTTTTGTTTCTTGAAACAAAAGAATAGTAATAGCTTCACTTAAACATGCAATAGCACTACCAACTTGTTTTTATTTCGCCTGCATAGCTTTATCTCATTTCACTATGATATCAGTGACAGTAGCCTTGATCTCAGGATTAAGGGATGGTGCATCTATCAGCTTACAGTTAGCTGGAGCCAAATGGTATAAACCAGAAGTGGCTATAAATTCATAGCGTATGGCTAAGTCCTTCTGGATTGTCTTTACCATAAGATGTTGTGGTTGATGGGTCAGTTCCCAATACTTCCATTACAGTTTCGTCCTCCTGATGCTGATCCTCCTTTTCCATAACATTAGCCTCTTTAACGGTAGCCTGGGGAGTAGGCTCTTGGTCTGCTTCAGGTACAGGCACCTGCAGTGGTTCTAGACATGAAGTGCTAGTTGATGGTACCGGTTCATTAAGGTCCACCGGTAGGTATTCATTATTCTCCGATTCCATAATTGTGTTGTCTGCAATCGGAAATCATAAGTTGCTGAATCATTTCCGTAAGAAAAAATAACTGTATCTATGTTGCAATATGATATGCAAGTCCCCAGTAATCTGTTTTAAGTAAATCAATGGATACGCATAGTTATGGTTAAAAGTATGTAGGTACCTTAACAGGTAACTTTTTATTACGTATGTATACGAACGAGAACAGCGGGTAAGAATAACTCATAGGCGTTACACCGTGAACCCGAGTTTAGTGAATGCACAAATTGCTATTCGGTGGTAATTACCTAAACAGGTAACAACAATATAAGAAAACAAACTTACACAGCGGGTAAGATGAACTCAACACGTTGCATCGTGAACCCGAGGCCCGAGTTTGAATAGGGACAAGTTGCAAATCGTACGTTCTAACATTTAATCTACATACCTAATTGTTATACAATTATCGGAAATAAATGTAAGCATTAGGTAGGTACCTTGAGGTATTGAAACGACTGATTCGGAATCAGAGGATGATGACGATCTATGTCGTCGTCCTTTTAGCAGTTTTCTTTCCAACTTCTTTATTTTCTTCTTAATATAACTATATGAATCTTTGTCATTATGCTTCCTCTTTGGCATTTTTGGTTTAGAACACTAAAAATCACTTTAACTGTCGTTAAGGCCGGCTTGTCCCGAGCTCCGTAGGTATTCGACGCTTACCCCAGCCCCCGCAACGAATAGCAAAACGTAACAAATTACGAAGCGCGGGAGACGCGCGCGCCAAGCGCACCGCTCATGAGTTCACGAACTCAAGTAGGTACGAAGATGCGTCACAGAATAGAGCAATTCAGTAGATCAACTTGAATTGATTAGTTTATGTTTATTTTGTTTTGTTTTAATAGTAAGTATTTTAAAGTTTATAGATAGAATAGGTACGTATTGTATAAACTTGAACCTAATTGGTAATAATTAAAAATAAGTATATTTATTTATTTTTGTGAATAAGGTGTATAAAAAATCTGACTGACACGTAGATCATGAATACGGGTATGATTCAAAATTACACGCCGCGCGCTATTCGACTTTCCCAAAGGGTGCGAAATCTTCATGGCACAGTATAAAAAATCAAGTATTAGGTAGGCACACTTACATTAGGAGAATTGTATTACAATTCAATTGTTATATTGAAAGAGGGCTTAGACGTATTCTGTGTGAAATATTATGTTTAAAAAATAATAAATATAAATATTTTTCAATTAAATAGTTATACCAATAAAAGCAACACACAAACACTTTTTGGAACGTATTTATTTTACGCGGCTTCTAAACTGGCAGAAATTGTAACGCAAAAGTGTTAATACTTACGACTGTCTTCTGACGAGAGAGACGACGAGGGTCAACCGCACACTTTTTTTTCTCTAAAAACTACAATCATTTATGCACAACTGCCTAATGCCGTGATTCGACTTCAACTTCAACTCTTGCGGCTTTTGTGGAGGACCCACCACAATTTCATAAACGCTGGAGGTTGTTTGGTAAAGTATTTTGGATGATGAAAAAAATTGAAGTAAAAAAAAAAAACAAAATTATTTTGTACGCAAACATGACATGACAGCTTTTGCAATGTCAAATGTGTTATCACTCAATGTTTTACCAGTTTACCAGTGGCTAGAGAAAATTAGAAATATGGCATAGAAATGTTAAAACGATAATACAGTACGCTACAGCTTCATTTTATTTATCTCAATGAACCTACATAGATCATAAACAAATCGAGTAAATACAAGAGGGATAAGGCATTTAATGGAGATTGGACGGGGAACATTAGGGAATGCGCGTGATTCGAAATGCAGTAAAAAGCCATAGATGACATCCTGACACGATATGTCACATTTTTGACATTTTACAACATATTATCTGTTTCCCTTTGGTACATGAATACTTTATTGGAAAACTTAAAAAAGTAGACATACACAAAGATGTGAAACTTTTTCTGATTAATCATTTTCATGAAAAAGAAATGTAAGCACTTTTCTCAAGACCATCTATGCTCGTTGTTGGTGTTGTTTACTGATTGCACAACGGTGAACAGGAGACGACTAGGCTCTTCGACCACCTTACGGAGGCAGCTGCAGGAGCTGAAATGGCCCAGCACAAATATCCGATGGCAAAGCTTGTTTTTCTAAGAGATTTTAATGCCCACCATAAAGAATGGTTGTTCCCGTACCAACAAACAGAGCACGCTGGTAGAGGCCCGCAGGTTTTTTTATCGCTAGATCTCGACCAGCTGGTTCACCAAGCAACCTGCATTCCAGAAGTCGACGGCCACACGCCCAATGACTTGGACCTAGTGGTGAAAACGGTATCTACCTTTTCTCCTCCAGATACATGCCCCAGGGTCATATGGCGAGTATGGAAGTATGGGTTTGCAGACTCCGAAACTGCGAAGTGAAACTCGAACTTTTACCGTCCTTCGCTGCCTCCTAGTTATGATAAAACTGAATGGAACACTGGCTCACACCGCACAAGAAAAAGCGAATTTAAATGCCTCCGTCTTTGCGGTAAGTTTACGTCTCGACACGGCGTCTAACTTACCACATAAAATACCTCACTTTGGCTCCGTAATGCTGGAAAATGCATTTTATGTTAAGGAAGTCCGCAAAGCCCTTTCCAGTCAAAACCAAACCAAACTTTGCCAGCCAAGCAGAGTCAAGATGCAAACCGAGATCTTTAATTGAAAATGATAGGTAGGAGTGAACTAGTTGCCACTCTAATGATCATACGTGAGCTTCTGATCACAATGGCCTGACACTTTGAGGGGCTTACAGTCACCCCAAATCAATCAGACCAGTTTTATGGCATCTAAATCTCGGTTTACATCTCCTATAGCGTCTGACAAACTTTCCACCCGCGTAGATGCATACAACTGCAGATCATCAGCGTAAAGTTGATACGAACACCGAAGACAGAGAGTTATAAAGTTTACCGAAGTTTACCGAAAATAATAAATGATATTTTCGTAGGAAATGGTCATGTTGTATATTTCTACACTATGGCACGAGTGTGCTGCGTGTAATAAATATTGTTGACTTGTGACAACCCTGGCCGTTGTGATACTGTCTAGAGCTAGACGTTGTCGGCATTTTCCACAAGATCAAAGGCGTCGACCTACTGTATGATCTTTATACTGTGGTCATAGCGACGAATGATCGACTGTACCATTTATCCATTATTACATTTACGAAAATAAAACCTAATACAGTCGAATACGGTCAGTTATTTCAACCGTGTTTACTGACGTTCTGTTAGCGCGTTTAGTAAAGAATCGGATTGATAACCGTCAGTATTCTGGATCAAACCCAGGCTCTAATCACATCTTTTTGTGATTTCTTTTTTATTGAAAGTACTTTTATATTATATTTAGATATTTTTGGAAATATTTTTTTGAATAAAATAAGAAACATTTTCATTTTTTTATAGGAGAAAGAAAGTCAACAATGTTTTTGTTTTACACACATGTTTGCGGTTTGTAAATCTATTCTGCGTAGGTACTTATCTACTTAGTAAAGTAAAATATTAATTTGTATAATTATAGGTACCTATAATAATATTGTCAAAGTTTCCTTTGAGTATGACATTTGAAAAGAGCATTATAACATTTGCGCACGTGGCGGCTTTATATGCTTTTACATAGGGTTCAAATTCAATTGTTTCACACACTTTTTGCGGTTGGCAAATCTATTCCGCGAGAAAAATAAACTATTACAGCTTTTGCGCGCGTGGCGTGTTTATTTACACATAGTCACATATATTATTTTGTGGTTTCGAAATCTATTCCGCGTAGCTAAGTAGGTACCTCAGAATACAAAAAGAACCTAGTTAGTAAAGAAAAATATTTATGTATATACCTAGGTCTAAATATTTATATATTGTCAAAGCCTTCTTACTTTTTTTGTTTATTCAGCCTTCGTAGAGCCAGCGATGACCACTTCTTGTTGTTAATTTTGTCCATTAGTTTTACTGACCAAAATTATAACTAAAGTACCTAATAAAAACAATTTATATTACAACTATTTAAAACTAAACGATAGGAATTATTATTTTATAATGATTTATTGGCTCGACCGGAACCAAACTTAGCGGGGGTGGCAGGTTCGCTAAAAATTGGCAAACGTCCGACCTCCAACACGTTCCGCTCGGGACTAAAGGTCGCGGGGCGCGTGGCCGCGCGCATCAAAATAATAGGAAAACGCTTATTTTTGAAATTAGTGGTATAAATATTTTCAAATTTCACATTATGACGACAGACATATATGACATTTTTTACGATCTTTATTATGGTATAAGTTTTATTATTCAAAGCTTAATACAACTCAAATAAAATAAGAATAAGACTGTAATTTAGACTTGTCTTTGCGATTTAATTAGTTGCAGTGAAATGCAAGTAATCGTGTATCGGATGACCGAAATAGAAAGATCAAAGTATGAATTATGTAATATGTTTTTTTCAAAATTTAAATCCGTGTTATCTACGAATAAGACACAATTGAAAACGACGTTTTTTCGAATAACCTCGCCTTAAAAAACTAGAACGCAAAATAAAATTACAACGTGGCGGGGCACTGAAATGTAAATGACGGATTGAACAGAACGCGAGTAACCTATAGAGAAGTGTCAAAAGATTTTTTTTGTCTATGAACTTAGTGCAATAGTGGCGACATTGTATGTGTGACTACAAGTGTATATATCTAATCTCGAGAACGAAACAGAAGCATAATAGAAAATCTAACATGGAAAGAAAACTAACAAAATATGGTGGCAGTGTGGTTATTTAATAATGTAATTAAGTAATATAACTCGTTTAAATAATTATTCAATAATTTAGTAGTACGTATCCTACTACCTTTACAATACTAATTTTGTAATAATTACCACCTTGGTGCAGATGTTACATCTGCTGGCATTGTTATGGGTGTATCTTCTGGAGTTGATGGTAATGACAAGAGCTCATTTTCTTCTGGTGATAGTGCCCTTTCTGCTGTATCAGCTGTCTAGCTCACTTGAGGTTGAGATGGTTCCTAAGTACAAAAATATAACTGCCAGTAAACATAAAGTTTGCTGCTAACATTCTAATACCCTGTCTAAGAAACAAGTATTAAGGTTTGGAACTGAGTTTATCTTTATAAGAATAACAAATGTAAGAAACACAATCTTATAAGTGCACCATTGTGAAGTTGTTTACACTATGCATTCCACAATCACAAGCAGGTCCAATACTAGTTAGAAATGGGAATAAAATTTGGAATGAATAAAAAAATTCGGAAAAAGCCTGCCTTTCCATAAATTCTATCAACAAACTAAATTGTTCGGGACTCGCACGAAGTCTAGATTCCATTTGAAATAAAAAGTATGTAAGTATTATTGAGTAATCATCTCAATAAAAACTATTTTTTTTTAGTAACAATATTAATATTCTATTTTTTAGGGTTCCGTAGCCGAATGGCAAAAAACGGAACCCTTATAGTTTCGACATGTCTGTCCGTCTGTCTGTCTGTCCGTCCGTCCGTATGTCACAGCCATTCTATTCCGAAACTATTAGGACTATACATGTAAAACTTGGTAGGTAGATGTATTCTATGAACAGTTTTCCGATTTTAAGAGAAAATTTAAAAAATATTTAACATAAAGGGGGCTCCCATAAATGGAACTGAAACTGAAATTATATTTTTTTCATGAAACCTATACGTGTGTGGTATCTATAGACAGGTCTTTAAAAATGACATTATGGTTTCTAAAATGACTTTTTCATAAAGTTAATCATTTAAAAGATATACGCTTCCAAAATGGTAAAATGTGTCCCCCCCCCCCCCCTCTAACTTCTATAATAATGAAGTGAAAAATCTAAAAAAACCATACGTTGTAGATCTTAATGTAAACTTTCAACCAAAATTGGTTTGAATGAGATCGAGTCAGCAGTTTTTGAGATACAGTATATTTTCGAAAACCGCAAAAATAAATTTGTAATTCATACAAATACTATGAAAAACAAAGTTATTTGGCGTAGTTGTAAAAATTGTAAATAAGCTAGTTTTAAGACTTTTGTAAGATTTTTGTTTTTTTTTCAAATAAATATATGTAGTACGTTATATTTATTATAGTTACTACGGAACCCTTCATGGGCGAGTCCGACTCGCACTTGGCCAATTTTTTTTTAATAGATCACGATTCTCACATTAATTTGAATTATTATTTAAAGCTGTTCACTTACTTTTTTGTAATAAAACACATCAATTACTTTCAACAACACAACACTTGAATATTATTGTAAGCGCGCGTTTGCGGTGGACAGTGACAGATATTTATGGAATAGTGTCACTATGACACTTGCTACACACTATTCCATAGACTAATTACATTGAGGTAATATGTACTACGTACTAGAGGAGCTATCCTAAGCAAAGGATATGTTCCATTTTGGCAAGAGTTTAAACTAAAGTTCGCTGCAGCGCTGAAACAATAATGAATCGTATAACAAAACAATTAAAATACGCAGGGCTAGAGCGCTTCTAAGGTGTAGTTTTCTCGCGACCAAAAGGTCGGAAGCGCCGCGATTTACATAGCGCTTACGGCTTTTCGTTCAACGTTCTGCTATGACATGTCACTTATATAGATTAAACTGCTGACTACAGAAGTGACATACCTTTATACCTAGCAATCTTCATTCTCACTCTTTTTTCATACTTTATTATTAATTGAATTTAACCTAAAAGTACTTAAAATGAAACAAACTTTTGGTTTTGTATATTTATATAATGAAACACAGTTACAAGTACTAAAAACATATAAAATTTGAAACGTTGAATGTGATATGTATGGGTGGAGGACACATAGACCAACAAAAAATTATATATAAAAAATTTTTTAACAAAAAATAGAACCGACTTCCATATCAAAACACTACAAAGCTAAAAATAACTTTAATTTCGGTAGTCGATGTTATTGGTTTTGGATTTTCTGTTTTTTCACACCGCCTTCCGAAATTAAAGTTATTTTTAGCTTTGTAGTGTTTTGATATGGAAGTCGGTTCTATATTTGTTAAAAAATTTTTTTTCACGCTTTTTAGAGGGTCGGTTTGTAATTTATCTAGTTACAAAAGCCATAATGTCAACAACTTATCACCTTTTACAAAATGTTTCTTTTCCCGATGCATAGCTGTTAATTTTTGAGTTCTCCTGGTACTTGACCATCAGCTCTACACCACCATACTCGTATGTATTCCGACGAGCATAAAGTGTTTAACATCCGTACTCAAGTAATCGAATCGCAATCCACGAAATACTTATTATTGAGTAGTTTCAGTGGCCATCTGTGGTCTTCATCATCAGTTCAACTTCCCCAAATGGTACTTTTCGAAAGCAACTGCTCAAGGTACTATAAGAAATACCCAAAACGCTATAGGTGTGCCTATAATATTTGAAGAGTTCCCTCGATTTCTCCAGGATCCCATCATCAGATCCTGATTTCGTAACAATGGGACCAACTAGAAAGTATACCCTTTCGAACAAAAAAAATTTTTCCAAATCGGTCCAGCCATCTCCGAGTTATGAGGTAACATACATAAAAAAAAAATGTTCAAGACGAATTGTAAACCTCCTTTTTTTCAAGTCGGTTAAAAATGATACTCGAGAGTCTCACGTTCTCAAATTGATTATTATTATTACTGTTTATTGGAAGAGAGTTACATTACATACTTACCGTTTCGATAAATAATTACTGGTCTGATCAGTTTTAGCTTCGTGTTTCAAGCGAATGGTTGTGTATTTGTTAATGATGGCGCGTATCAAATGTGTTCGGTGATTTAAAGTGCTTGGTTGATCAAGAGAATGTTGAAGCAAAGATGTAAATACTTCGTTCTGAATAAAATATTCCGAAGTATTAACAGTAATATAACTAGAATAGTATTTGGTAGAGAGACTGATTCCACCACTTTGTTTTATAAGTTTTCTTATTATAGATTCCGTGGTAATACATATTTTATAGACGTCTTCTGTGGAGTAGGACTAGCCACCCATATCTTTAATATTAATTAGTTTATGATTTAGCCTTTCTGATGTACTTAAACTATCCACACACACACTTGGCATTTTAATGACTGTCAGAGTTCGTTATTCGTTTTTTTATGATTCAAATTCAAATTCGAATTATAAAAATAAATTATTAAAATAAATAAGCGTAGGTAGAATAATCTACCTACGCTTATTACACAAATTGTCACATCTTAATTTTTAGTCTATGAAACATGGCATCTGCCAAATATATTTTTTCAAATTATATTTTAAAATAAATATCTAGTCTGTTGTGGAAGATACTCGAAGGACCGTGTGGCGGGGAAATAATTTTTGCGGGCATTGAAGTATTGAACACACAGTAATGAGTTGACCAGGAGTAGGAAGAAAGGTTGATGGACTTACTTGGATGTTTTGGAGCTGATTAGTTTGAGTAGAAGACGCACGTGGATTGAATCACTTTCTTCTTCGGATGTTTAATCACTTCACTGTAGTCTTTATTTTGTCACACGTGTGTGTCCCATACGGATATTTTGATAGTTATAGATATACAGCGGTATTTAGTTAATCTCGGCTAGACGCGGGTGATAACTTGCTTAACTGGCAAGTCACGTTGGTTACTTTACGATGCTTTCTTCTGGAATACTCCGAGACACAATATGGCGGAGGTAATTATACCCTCTCGAACCCTATGGTTCGCTAACCAATTACCGAGCAGATTATATAATCTGCTCGGTAATTGGTTAGCGATGAGTGTGCCAATAGTGGCGCGTGCGGCGAGCATTTCTTCTCTGATTCGTGGGAATAGGAAGCTAGGAACTCAAAAACCGCGGCAAAATATGAATTTGTATTCTAATATGTGATACGTTCGGATATATGTCAGTAGAAAGTTACAAACTAAATCACTTGCGCAAGCATCCTGCCCGGTTTTGAGGATATGTAGTATTCTCAAAAGGAGAGAAATATAATAATATATTAAAGCATACTAAGGAAAAAATATTATAAATATGTTAACTACAGCTTAATTTGGTTTATTACGCGGTGATGTTATTGAGAAGGTAACGGACATAATTTGACAACGGGTCTCTTGAAAGAGCCACTGCATTTCTTCACCATAGCAACGCGGGTTGTCCCATCCTTGCCGGGAAAAACTTCGGTGATTACACCCATTGGCCAACGTAAAGGAGGGACATCATCCTGATGTATGAGAACCACTGTACCAATCTTAATATTGCCTGCGGCATTCAACCATTTCTGTCTAACTTGAAGATTATGTAAATATTCTATGCGCCATCTCCTCCAGAAACTACAAATCATCTGGTCAAGCAATTTTTTGCGGCAAGTTAGAGACTTCGTCGTTTCGGGAACATTCATGACAGGCAACGAAGTCAACGGAGAAGCCGTTATAAAATGAGCGGGAGTAAGCGGTTCTGGGTACGGATCCTCATTCAGGACACAAAGCGGTCTGGAATTTAGAACTGCCTCAATTTCAGTGAGAACAGTCGAAAGCTCCTCATAGGTAAGGAGTTGAGAACCGATAACACGGTATAAATGCGTTTTAATGACTTTAATATTTGATTCCCACAGCCCTCCAAAGTGGGGAGCGGGGGGTGGAATCATGTTCCACTTTATGCGGTAGCGGTTAGCAAGTAGTTCTTGCAACTGAGCCTTGGCTCCAACGAAAGTTGTTCCGTTAATATGATAAAAATGATTAGGATCAAGATTTTCTTGACATTTAGCGACGCGGTTACTAACAAAAATGTTCCATTTCTGTAGTGAGGAATGAATCCATGAAAGCGTAATTGTATTAACCGAAAAGGCAAATATATTATTAATAGCGGTACGAGAGCGGTAAGTGTCATAAACTAGTTTAATTAATTTAGACAAAAGAACAGCGGTAAAGAGCTCTAGACGAGCTAGATATACGACCTTAACAGGTGCAACTTTGGATTTAGCACACACCAAATTTACGTGTGTGTTACCATTTGTATCAGTGACATGTAAGTATATGACGCATCCATATGCATTCAAGCTGGCATCAGCAAAACCTACTATATTTGTCACGCAACCCATAGAAACGGCTACATGACGAGGTAATTTTGTTTTGCTTAATTTATCATAAAGAATAATCCGTAAAAATCTCAGAATATATATAATTATGCGTAATATTTTATTTAATGATAGCTGGCGCACAGTGCGCATGGCTAGAAAGGGACTGGACTTGAGACCAAATACAACTCGGTTAAATTGAAATTCGCGAATAGGTTCAGCGGTATTAAATTTAAAAAATGATTTTTGGTATTTTCGATGCTCATCAATAACAGCAATTCGAAGATACATCTGCTTTATGTCAGCTGTAACTGCAATAGGGAACAAACGGAATTTTAAAAGTAATACAAATATGTCGGCCTGTAAATTCGGCCCTATGTGTAACAAGTCATTCAATGACACGCCAGTATGAGACTTAGCGCTCGCGTCAAGAACGATGCGAACTTTAGTTGTTTGTTTATCATTCCTAATAACAGGGTGATGCGGTATGTAATAACCTACAGTCTGATCAACAGAGCTAGGCGTAATTTCGGTTAAATATTTTTTATCGATATACTCTTGGATTATTTCATTATAACTAGCGCGCAAAGCAGAGTCGCGAAGCTTAGTTTTTTCCAAATTGATTAGACGTCGATAAGCGACAGCGTAAGAGTTTCCAATTGAATCTTGATTTTTACAGAATGGTAACGCGGTACAATACCTACCACTGGAGTCACGTGACACTGTAGAAGTGTATATATAGCTGTTCACACTCCAGTTCTGCAGGGCTCATAAAAGATTTTGAAGGTACTTCTTCAATATTCCAAAATTTATGTAAAGATTCGTCTAAAGACAGAAAACAATGAGAATTATCTATATTTAGCGCGGTAGAAAAATATGAAGCGGTATTATAATTATTATTAGATAAACTAGCGGGTACCTCACCCATAAGAATGTAACCAAACACAGTTTCAATAGCGGACGGAGCGGTAGGTGAGATAATTTTATTTTGAAGTAATAAATACGGGAACAGTTTTGCCCCTAAAAGCAATTCGATCTCTCCCGGGACATGCCATTGTGGATCTGCGAGCGGTAAGTCGAACAAGTGTTGCACTGCAGAAGTGTCAACAATGTGAGATGGCAAGTTGTCCGTGATACAATCGACAACAAGAGCGGTGATTTTAAAAGAATTAATTTTATTGTTAGCAGTAACTGTAATCTCAACGTAACCTATGATAGGTCGCGAGGAAGTTCCGACACCCTTTATAAATGAGTTCGAAAGTGGTATAATGTTTAATTGTAGTTTTTTACAACAGGCGGAAGTAATTATATTATTTTGCGAAGCGTTATCTATTAAGCATCTCACAGAAACATGTTTATAATATTTGTTATCAACGTAGACTCTCGCAGTTGATAAAAGTACTGTAGTACGCTGCGTGTTTGTACCTATGCGAGAGCACGCACACAGCGCCACCTGTTGCGAGTTTGCGGAGCTACTGACAGCGTCATTTTTGACCGTCTGAGGTGGCTGACAGCTGTTCTCGAGATGTAGCAAAGAATGATGTCGCTTGTTACATGTTCTACAATTATGGATAGATTTACACTGTGAAGCAGTGTGCATTAAACTAAGGCAGTTTACACATCCACGTTTGCTTTTAATAAAATCCAAACGCGAATTTGCTGAGCGTGATTGAAAGGTTGGACAAGTGTAAAGTTTACAATGATCACCTTTATTGCAATACAAACAAGTTTGGTTATTATCGCAAGCAACAAAAGTATGTACTGTACTATTACGTGACTGATTGCGAGACGAGTTATTATTTTTATTAGGGTTGTTACTCACTAACGCGGTGCGAGATGATACAGTTCGATTTAATATCTTAACTTGCGATTTTATAAATTCCACGAAATCCGTATAAGTAGGAATTTCCTCATCTCTTTTATGCATTTCGAATAAATGTACGGTAGCAGGGTCCAACTTTCTCAAAGCTAAATTTAACAAAATGAAAACCTTTAAGTCGTTAATTTGTAATTGTTCTAAAGCAGAAACAGATGCGTGAAAACTTTCAATGAAACTATTTAAAGATAGTTGCGGGTTTAATATTTAATATGTTAGACATGTAATGTGAGCCTAATGCTCGTTTACCCTGATATTTTTTCACTAAACTGTCCCAGATAGCGGTATAATTATCACCTGACGGAATAATTCCGGCGGTAATTTGCAATGCATTTCCCTTTAGATTACCGATCAGATACTGCACACGTTGAGAATCCGTAAGGTTCAAGTTATTATGTATATTTGATTTAAATGATTCATAGAAAACAGGCCAGTTATCAATCTTACCATCAAAGAACGGAATCTGAATCGGGGGAAGTGTGACCGCACCCTTATATTGTTTTTCGTTATTACGCGACGCTGACTCGGTCGATGACCTTGAATATTGCATAATGAGAGAACGCACTCGCTCCACGCGCGTATAAACGCCGTCGAAAGATGTAAGACTGTTATAATCAATTTTATGATCAGGATTTAATTGTAACGAATAGATATTTATTTTATCTAAATTGGAACTAAATTCTTGACGTGTTATTGACAGGATTTCCGTGTCCGCCATGAATGATTCTGATGAACGAAGCTCAATACTAGAAATATTTATTTTCTTAGAAGTTTCATATAATGACGATAAGCGTTCAAAGATTGCTTGATTTTTAGCTTGAAGTAATTTGACTTTTACTTTAAGATCTTCCATATTGGAATATTAACAGAAAATATCGGAGATTAATATTAAGTATAGCGGGTAGATTAGAATAATATTATTTTTAAGCGGGTATAAGTTAAGGAATGCGGTTGAATATAATTTGTAGTTAAGTTAGCCGAGTTAACTAACGATAATAAGCGGTTAGAATATTTACCTATGCTATTTCAATGCAAATAGGAGAAATATTAAGTTGATACAGTAATCCTCAATGAATTATGTATTTAGCGTGAAAGTAAGTACGATATAAGCGGTTAGAATATTCACCTATGCTATTTTAATGCAATAGGAGAAATATTAAGTTGATACAATAATTCTCAATGAATGTATTGTAGTATTTAGCGGGGAAGTAGGTACGAATCACCGAACGGAATATACGCGTCCAATATGGCGTTCTTACGAACTTTGTATTTTAGGTATTTTGACCTAAATACTAGGTATGAGACCTATAATTACGTTGCGGTAAACTTATAAAAAGTATAGAATATCGCTGATTCTTTGAATCCGGCTCGTTTGGACCAAAATTATGATCTCAACGTAACCTAACATAGGCCGCGAATAGATCGTAGCGGGAAAATAATTTTTGCGGGCAATGAAGTATTGAACACACAGTAATGAGTTGACCAGGAGTAGGAAGAAAGGTCGATGGACTTACTTGGATGTTTTGGAGCTGATTAGTTTGAGTAGAAGACGCACGTGGATTGAATCACTTTCTTCTTCGGATGTTTAATCACTTCACTGTAGTCTTTATTTTGTCACACGTGTGTGTCCAATACGGATATTTTGATAGTTATAGATATACAGCGGTATTTAGTTAATCTCGGCTAGACGCGGGTGATAACTTGCTTAACTGGCAAGTCACGTTGGTTACTTTACGATGCTTTCTTCTGGAATACTCCGAGACACAATATGGCGGAGGTAATTATACCCTCTCGAACCATAGAATCTGCTCGGTAATTGGTTAGCGATGAGTGTGCCAATAGTGGCGCGTGCGGCGGACATTTCTTCTCTGATTCGTGGGAATAGGAAGCTAGGAAGGGATGATTGGTCAACTCAAAAACCGCGGCAAAATATGAATTTGTATTCTAATATGTGATACGTTCGGATATATGTCAGTAGAAAGTTACAAACTAAATAACTTGCGCAAGCATAGTCACTCACACGCGCTCAAGATCTGACAAGCGTCTAAGTGAAGAGTAGTCAATAGACCGCACTTGAACGCAACGCAGTAGTGATGTGTACTGACTGACATATTACCTCAATGACTAATTATAGTGTTTCGGGTAACGCTGCGGAATGGGCGCTCAGCGTTCCATTTGTAACTTGTCTACCAATTTCAACACGCTAACGTCAAGTCCTTAGCGTAAACGGAAAACGCTTGGATTTTGTCTAGGCCCCAAGAGTTTACGATTTTTCTACGTTTAATTAATAAAATCTTTTTATTGATATTATTAATGAATTCTACTATTTACATGAAATTAAATAACTAAGTTGCCTTAATAAGTGGTATAAATTCCACCACAAAACAACGAAAAAGTATGCGGTACGAAGTTCCTGTACAAGCCTGAAGTTTGCCTTTATGAATTAGCTCATTTTCCTGTAGGGATTGGGTGTATTGATTGCACCCACATTAAAATAAGAAGCCCAAGAGGGATAACTTCACAAGTATATAGGAATAGAAAAAGGTATTTTTCTATCAATGTTCAAGCAGTCACAGGGCCAAACTTGGAATTTTATTTTTGAGTAGCCCGGTGGCCTGGCAGTACACATGATAGTTTTATTTACAACAGCAGTGCTATTAAGCAAAGACTAAATACAAGTGTGCTAAAAGGGATAATTTTAGGGGACAGTGGGTATCAGTGGCGAAGGGTGAATTTTCATAAAAGGGAAGCCGGACCAAAAAATGCTTACCTTGCTTAAGTGTGATGCGTGAATTCCAGTAACTGTGGCCCTGGCAACTTCCCGTGAGCCAAGGATATTTTTCGTACAAAGAACTGTTAAAATGTTTGAAAAAACTATCGCGTCGTTTGTAATTAATAATCATGTCAGGGCGAGCACGGCCTAACTGAATTACATGTTTTTAAGCTATTGCATAGCTTTTAACGCGGACTTTGAGCGCGGCGACCGAATCAAGAAATTCCGTAACGAAAATAAAACCTAATACGGTCGAATACGGTCAGTTATTTCAATTTGGGTTACTAACGTTCTATTAGCGTGTTTAGAGAAGATTCGGATTGGTAACCGTCAATATTCTGGATCAAACCCAGGGTCTCATCGTATCTTTTTGTGTTTTTTTTTTATTTGAAAGTATTTTAATATTATATTTAGATATTTTTGTAAATATTTTGTTGAAATAAAAATACTGCATCAATAAAAAATAATTATAATTGCATAAGTTGATAAAAAATGCTATGTAATAGCTTTACCGCGGTAGTCTCCGAGTGCCACACGTGTTTTTTTTTATTATTTTCAAAACTCAACTTTGAAAAGGATTTTTTTTCAGTCAACAAATAATCTGTCAGACAGCATTCTACAGTCACTAATGCCGCCATGCTAATGAATTTACTCAATAATAACAAAATCACATACCATACATACCTATTTAAATAGACTACGATCAACAAACAATACTTAACCTTACTGCACTTAGCACGATCAAATATCACTAGTTTACACAAATAAATGAATTTAAACAATAATACATGAATAATGCTATAAGATTCTAAATTATGATACGAATATATCAAAATATCAAATGAACAGGCACTATATAAAAATTTACTCTGTGTGAACAGGTGAGAACAATACGACACGTTGTGAATCTGTCATCCAAATAATACTATCTAATTGAATTACAAACGTCACTATCATTCCATCTCGTTCTGGCGTATGCATTTCCTATGTCTCTTCCTTATCGTAACTCGAACAATATCGGCTTTCTCATACCATATTTAGCGGTGTTATAACTCCTCAAATGTTAGCGGACACGGGTGTCAAACAAAAGTCGACTCTATGATACTTAAATTTAAGTTCAAAATGCTCTGGGTGAGCGCGGACATCTGTGACGTTGAGGTAATAATATGTCGCCTATAACAGTTTGAAGTTTCAATTTGCTCCGAAAAAAATTGTAGGCGTTTAATTATTTCTTTGATTGTTATTTTCACAAGCAAATGTTATACCTGCAATGTAACTTCGTAAATAATTATTTGTTTAATTGAAAATAATAGATTACTATTTATATATTCATATATAAAATAATAGACTAATATTCGCCATATTTCAAAAGGGAAGCCGGTAGGAATCGAGTTGTATGGAGCCTTCGCCACTGGTGGGTATGCAGTTCACAATGTGCTACTGACACCATTCTTATCACCCAACTCGACTCCCCAAGAAAACTATAACAGAAGCCAAATTAAAACCAGAAATACTGTGGAAAACTGTTTTAGTATTTGGAAAAGAAGATTTCCTTGCCTTCAATTGGGAAAGGGTATAAAGGTGGATACAGTTGTGGCTGTTATATGCACATATAACAGCCACAACTGTATCCACCTTTACACATACATGCACATGTGCACACTAGATAACATAGCATTATTGGTAGACGATTTGGTGCCAATGAACTGGGAAGACGTTCATATTCAAAATGATTATGTTGCACCAATTAGTGAAAACTCCAACTGCAATGGTTTTATGGTGCGACAATCTTTGATTGATAAGTTTTATCTTAATGTTAATTCTTCAATAAATAGAATTCATAAAAAAAAACAAATAATAATACTTTTATTTCAATTCTTAAAAATAGACTAATGAGTTAGGTGGACTTGTTTTGCAGTAGATTTCTTCAATTCCTCTAATTCTATTTTAGCTTTTTCTAATAAACATTTGTTCCTCTCTTTTTCTAATAATGCTGTTTTTTTTAATATGTTCAACTTCCAATTGTAAAGGAAAAATATGTAAGTTAATCCGGCTATAAATTAAAACATGGTTACAAACCATTATGTGTTGATTGTTGAAATCCATAGTTATAAGTACCTGTGTTTTTAATATTTGCATTTCAATCTTTTTCTAAAGGAGAACAGGCATTCTAGCCTAGGAACCAATAACAACAAGCGATATATCATAGGAAAGGTTTTTTTATGTACTTCAACTATTGTTATGGCGGAAAGTCTCAAATCGCTGTGTGGATAAAGTTATGGCGCAATAAAGCCAGACTTCATTCACAAAAAAGCCATTTCTCACTAATTTCGACCTAGGTGTTTTATGGCACCTCAAGCTCTAAATACCTTGATAATGTTTTTTTTAACGTTCGAATACACCGCGTAGAGTATTGTTTAACAGATAACTCTGTTTTTGTTAGACTTTATTAGTTGCGCGTATTTTACAGGGGTGCCTAATACTTTCGGCCAAGGCTGTATGGCCTGGTTACCTCAACATTGAGATACGGAATTATATTTTGGGGTAATGCAACAGATAAAGATACGGTATTTAAGTTCCAAAAAAGATGCATTAGAGCGATTTGTAATTTAAAGAGTACAGACAGTTGCAAAATACTCTTTAAAGATACTAAAATATTAACAGTTCCCTCATTATATATATATACGAAATATACATGTTCGTCAAAAATAATTTACATAAATTTTCTAGAGTAAATAGAAAACGTCGTTGTGACCATTGAAAAGACATAAGTATTAATGAATTTTATGACCGACAGTATTTATTTATTTTATTTTATTAATTAATTTATTGAACTTATTTATTGTATTTAGTTTAATTTATTTACAGTATTTTTTTAATTTATTGTATTTTTTTGTAATTTAATTTATTGTATTTATTTATTTATTTATTTTATTAAATTTAATTTATTGTATTTATTTTAATGTTTTTTTTAATTTATTTTTTTGTATTTATTTTAATTTTTTTTATTTTAATTTTTTGTATTTATTTTAATTCTTTTAATTTAATTTTTTTGTATTTATTTTAATATTTTTAATTTAGTTTTTTTATATTTATTTTAATTTATATTATTGTATTTATTTTAACTTAATTTATTTTAAATTAATTTATTTTAATTTAATTTATTTAGATTTAATTTAATTCATGTTCATTTAATTTATTTAGATTTAATTCAATTCATGTTCATTTAATTTATTTAGATTTAATTTAATTCATGTTCATTTAATTTATTTAGATTTAATTTAATTCATGTTAATTTAATTTATTTAGATTTAATTTAATTCATGTTAATTTAATTTATTTAGATTTAATTTAATTCATGTTAATTCAGTTCAATTTCAAATTCAGTTCAATTTCAAATTCAGTTCAATTTCAAATTCAGTTCAATTTCAAATTCAGTTCAATTCCAAATTCAGTTCAATTCCAAATTCAGTTCAATTCCAAATTCAGTTCAATTCCAAATTCAGTTGTCATAATGAAATGAATTTCATTTTTATTAACGGATCTGGACAGCAGGTATCTGCTTTAATACACAACTGCCTCATCCAAATCAAATTATCGAGAGAAAAAAAAAGTGACGTTAATTAAGTTAATTTTTTTTTTAACATGTTTTAGAACAGAAACTTGGTAGTAGCAAAATAAAGGTTACTTATTATTTAACATGATTTGGTATACGCAAAGGAGAGAAAACGGTAAATGTTTGTATCATTGTGATAACCAATCCTTGAATTATACATAGACCGTTCGGCCAATCTGACTATTCAGCAAACATACTACAAAACATACTAAGGCATTTAGTTACAGTGAATACATATCGTTCTACTTGTGATACGCTTAAAAATAACCTAATTTGACTACTGCTAAAATTGGTTCAAACTTATTTAATTGTTTTTTTTTTTCTTACTTGACTCCCGTTATCATCGGCTTTTGTAACTGTTTTCATGCTGGTCCATCAAGGTTATTCACAAGGTTCCTTGATGTTATGGCACCATCAGGCTGAATTGCTGTCACTGGCTACTGGATCAAGGTCCGGAAGCACCAAATCATCATCTGAACGGCGGCAATAGCCCGAGACAGCATCACGGATGAAGAGGCCTTCCAATATTGCGGGATCCATTCTGAAACTTTTCACACAATGCATTAGAATTAGGGCAATAGTGACATACATGTACCCTCTACTTGAAAAAACATCAAGGCCTAAAGAGTAACTAGAAAACAATCGGACAATCGTGACCTATATTCAAGTACGAGGGTACTTGAATATTTTATTCTTAAAATAAAATCACATGGACTATGAACCAAGACTCAATAAACCGAAACAAAATAAGTGGGCTGTGAACAATCCCACTTCTGATGTCAGAAATGGAAAGATATATAGATATAAAGATATATAGAGAATGTTGTTATTTCTAGAATTAATTAATTATCAATATCTATTTATTACGTATTTACCGATTAATTACCTATTAATCGGTATTACCATGATTACTAGGTGTTTTATAGAAATAATTAGTAGTCTGTATAGCAATATCAGTTTATTAATTTACCACCGGTTCGGAAGGTAGTTATCTATGGAGAAGAGCCGGCAAGAAACTCCACAGTTACTCTTTTCAAAACATAATTCATTTTCACATAAACATCAATTCACTATATGTACTTTACAATATTACCACAATGTGATTACTATCGTTATAACTTTAGCTTTATTTACTTGTGTATCTACTATTTCATTACTCCATTACATATTATATAAGTCAAGTTATTTATAGAATTAATACCAAATGTTCATTAAATTATCACACAATTAGCAATTAATAACACTGTCACATTAAAGTAACAAATACAAAATAATTAATTTATATTCAAATACAATAGCAATACGATAGGATTTTTATACCAATTCTACACATAAAAATATTAATAAAAGTTAGAAACAACACAAGTTCACTTAACTTAGGTCCGTTCGGTGTGACTGCTCCAGAGCGACTGAGTGACTGACCGTGTCTAGAACGACTGAGCGGCGGCTTTTATACACAGTGGTAAACAAGTGACGTCATATCGTACGATTTTAAAACAGATTTGTTAACCTTTGTATTTTAACATTAAACTATGATTAAATGATATAAAAATACAGTAAATATGTTGAAATTAATTAGTTCAATTACATATTAGTCTTACGATGACAGAATTAGTAAACAAGCAACGTTATTTTTTAAATAACGTTTAAATATTCTGTTATACAAGACAACAATGAAAGAACAGTTTAAAACAATGTTTTGATAATAAATAGTTACATTTTGTGTATCACATGTTAAAAAGGTTATAATTATTATAGTGATATTTTAATTTGTGTTCAATTAAAGAAATAAACTTGAGTTAATGTAATAAACCAACTGAAATTATTTGAATAATCCATCACGGCCAAACTGACCTGTACTTCGCTCTCGATGTACCAACTAATTATAATCAATACAATAGCCTCTGGCCTTGACATACCAGTCCTATCACCTGCGGCGCATGAGTTTCAGAAAGGTATCAGGGCAGGGCTGCCAAGCAGTCTACATATGGCCGCTGGCCTTGACATACCAGTCCTACCACCTGCTGCGCATGGATTTCAGAAAGGCATCAGGGCAGGGCCTCAGCAGTCTACATATGGCCGCCGGCCTTGACATACCAGTCCTACCACCTGCTGCGCATGGATTTCAGAAAGGTATCAGGGCAGGGCCTCAGCAGTCTACAACAGCCTCTGGCCTTGAGATACCAGTCCTATCACCTGCTGTGCATGAATTTCAGAAAGGTATCAGGGCAGGGCCTAAGCAGTCTATAATAACCTCTATATTTTTTATAAGATTATATTCAATAATCTCAAACAAACATCGTTAATTGAACACAAATTAGAAACGAGGTATATAGTTTCAACACTTATTTCATTATACGTCATTAACGATTTTGGTCTTGAAGTACAAAGAATTGTCAAATGTGATTAATAATATTTTCTTACCTCAACGTCTTTTCATTTCATTCTTATTTTCTATGTTTTAATTATGAGTTTGTTTATGTTTTGCCAATTGCATAGATGTGTCATGCCCCCTCCACCCGCTGCTAGTGGGATAGGCAAGCACCGAACAAAAGAGCGACCAGCGGAAACATATCTAACTATCATTTAACTCATTGTGTTCCAATTATGGTTATTAGAAATATATTATTAATCACATTCAACGTTACAAACAAACTATAATGACTTATGATTATAATAAAGATTTAAAAACAAAAATCATGGTTACCTCAACAATACAAACTTTGATCCTCTATTTAAATTCATTTTCACGTAACCTCTGGGGAAATTATGAATTTCAAAAAAAAAAAATCCTTCCCTATTCCTTGTTTACAATAAAAAGGGAACCTCTGAGCAAAATCTCAGCTGTTAGGTCCAAGGGTTTGGGCTAGGCGTTGATGAGTCAGTCAGTAAGGACTTCTCTTTTTGTTTATATAGATATTTTTATTTCCCAGGAAACCATAGTAACCATTTATATTTAATTATTTAACTACAATCCAATTTTATGTTATTATATTTTATATTATTATATTTTTATTTTTTAATATTATGATAGAATTATAAGAAATAATTTAATTAATATTAACACTAATTTTATTGATTTTATTGTTATTATTGAATTTATTTACTTTTGCTAACTTTACTAATTCGTAAAGCTTATCGTTTCTCCGGTAATAAGTGACAAACAAATAATAATGATAACAAAATAATATGCATTATTAAGTAAGTAATATTGTTTTGTATAATATAGCACACTTTAGTTAGAAAAAAAAGAAACGTTTTAAAATTTATGCCACGTCCCTAATATATAATTTGTGGATAACGGTGTGGGAGCACATTAACTTACATTTATTTATTTTTTTATAAAAATGTGTTACTGTTTGTTATTCCCTAATAAATAAATTAAATTAAATTTATTTAAATTCATTCTAATTCAGCAATATCTAACCAACTTACTCCATACTTTGAGGAATATATTTACTAGTTGATAATCCAGAAAGGCTTTAGAAAAAACAAAATCTATTGATGTAGCCATATACGATTTCTTGCAAACAGCAGCAGAGTCGACAAAATAACTACCAACTCTAGCGCTTTACATGGATATGTCAAAAGCTTTTGATCGCGTAGATCATAAAATACTAGTAAATAAACTTAACGAATATGGAACAAAAGGAAACGTATTAAATTTAATCGAATCTTATTTTAGTAATAGGCAGCAAATAACTGTAGTAGTCAGGAGTAGTGAAAAAAAAAACAGATATATTTTTCAAATCTGACCAGAGAACTGTAACGTTTGGTTACACTAATGACTTTTCAACAGCTTCCATTTATCCAATGACTAGTTTGGAGACGATAGTACTTTACTTTTTAATAGTGATGAATTAAGTGCACTAGAGACGGATATTGATTCTAGCATAAAATCGGATGTAAATTGGCTACAGAATAATAATTTTGGTAATAAATCTAGACAAGACAGTTATAATGAATTTCCAACAGAGGCTTTTCCGGAATCTGAACTTCAATTAGTTACGATGACAAAACTATTAATGAGACCAAAGTGACGAAATTTCTCGGATTAAATATAGAAAGCACATTAAAATGGCATAAACATATTTACAATGTGTGTACTAAATTAAAGAAAAATTAATATGCCTTGCATATGTTAAGTAAAATAACAAATCAAACAACAGTCTTAACAGCATGTCACGGCCTGGTTACCTCAACATTGAGATACGGAATTATATTTTGGGGTAATGCAACAGATAAAGATACGGTATTTAAGTTCCAAAAAAGATGCATTAGAGCGATTTGTAATTTAAAGAGTACAGACAGTTGCAAAATACTCTTTAAAGATACTAAAATATTAACAGTTCCCTCATTATATATATATACGAAATATACATGTTCGTCAAAAATAATTTACATAAATTTTCTAGAGTAAATAGAAAACGTCGTTGTGACCATTGAAAAGACATAAGTATTAATGAATTTTATGACCGACAGTATTTATTTATTTTATTTTATTAATTAATTTATTGAACTTATTTATTGTATTTAGTTTAATTTATTTACAGTATTTTTTTAATTTATTGTATTTTTTTGTAATTTAATTTATTGTATTTATTTATTTATTTTATTAAATTTAATTTATTGTATTTATTTTAATGTTTTTTTTAATTTATTTTTTTGTATTTATTTTATTTTTTTTATTTTAATTTTTTGTATTTATTTTAATTCTTTTAATTTATTTTTTTTGTATTTATTTTAATATTTTTAATTTAGTTTTTTATATTTATTTTAATTTAATTTATTGTATTTATTTTAACTTAATTTATTTTAAATTAATTTATTTTAATTTAATTTATTTAGATTTAATTTAATCTATTTAGATTTCATTTAATTCATGTTAATTTAATTTATTTAGATTTAATTTAATTCATGTTCATTTAATTTATTTAGATTTAATTCAATTCATGTTCATTTAATTTATTTAGATTTAATTTAATTCATGTTCATTTAATTTATTTAGATTTAATTTAATTCATGTTAATTTAATTTATTTAGATTTAATTTAATTCATGTTAATTTAATTTATTTAGATTTAATTTAATTCATGTTAATTCAGTTCAATTTCAAATTCAGTTCAATTTCAAATTCAGTTCAATTTCAAATTCAGTTCAATTCCAAATTCAGTTCAATTCCAAATTCAGTTGTCATAATGAAATGAATTTCATTTTTATTAACGGATCTGGACAGCAGGTATCTGCTTTAATACACAACTGCCTCATCCAAATCAAATTATCGAGAGAAAAAAAAAGTGACGTTAATTAAGTAATTTTTTTTTTTTTAACATGTTTTAGAACAGAAACTTGGTAGTAGCAAAATAAAGGTTACTTATTATTTAACATGATTTGGTATACGCAAAGGAGAGAAAACGGTAAATGTTTGTATCATTGTGATAACCAATCCTTGAATTATACATAGACCGTTCGGCCAATCTGACTATTCAGCAAACATACTACAAAACATACTAAGGCATTTAGTTACAGTGAATACATATCGTTCTACTTGTGATACGCTTAAAAATAACCTAATTTGACTACTGCTAAAATTGGTTCAAACTTATTTAATTGTTTTTTTTTTTCTTACTTGACTCCCGTTATCATCGGCTTTTGTAACTGTTTTCATGCTGGTCCATCAAGGTTATTCACAAGGTTCCTTGATGTTATGGCACCATCAGGCTGAATTGCTGTCACTGGCTACTGGATCAAGGTCCGGAAGCACCAAATCATCATCTGAACGGCGGCAATAGCCCGAGACAGCATCACGGATGAAGAGGCCTTCCAATATTGCGGGATCCATTCTGAAACTTTTCACACAATGCATTAGAATTAGGGCAATAGTGACATACATGTACCCTCTACTTGAAAAAACATCAAGGCCTAAAGAGTAACTAGAAAACAATCGGACAATCGTGACCTATATTCAAGTACGAGGGTACTTGAATATTTTATTCTTAAAATAAAATCACATGGACTATGAACCAAGACTCAATAAACCGAAACAAAATAAGTGGGCTGTGAACAATACCACTTCTGATGTCAGAAATGGAAAGATATATAGATATAAAGATATATAGAGAATGTTGTTATTTCTAGAATTAATTAATTATCAATATCTATTTATTACGTATTTACCGATTAATTACCTATTAATCGGTATTACCATGATTACTAGGTGTTTTATAGAAATAATTAGTAGTCTGTATAGCAATATCAGTTTATTAATTTACCACCGGTTCGGAAGGTAGTTATCTATGGAGAAGAGCCGGCAAGAAACTCCACAGTTACTCTTTTCAAAACATAATTCATTTTCACATAAACATCAATTCACTATATGTACTTTACAATATTACCACAATGTGATTACTATCGTTATAACTTTAGCTTTATTTACTTGTGTATCTACTATTTCATTACTCCATTACATATTATATAAGTCAAGTTATTTATAGAATTAATACCAAATGTTCATTAAATTATCACACAATTAGCAATTAATAACACTGTCACATTAAAGTAACAAATACAAAATAATTAATTTATATTCAAATACAATAGCAATACGATAGGATTTTTATACCAATTCTACACATAAAAATATTAATAAAAGTTAGAAACAACACAAGTTCACTTAACTTAGGTCCGTTCGGTGTGACTGACCGTGTCTAGAACGACTGAGCGGCGGCTTTTATACACAGTGGTAAACAAGTGACGTCATATCGTACGATTTTAAAACAGATTTGTTAACCTTTGTATTTTAACATTAAACTATGATTAAATGATATAAAAATACAGTAAATATGTTGAAATTAATTAGTTCAATTACATATTAGTCTTACGATGACAGAATTAGTAAACAAGCAACGTTATTTTTTAAATAACGTTTAAATATTCTGTTATACAAGACAACAATGAAAGAACAGTTTAAAACAATGTTTTGATAATAAATAGTTAAATTTTGTGTATCACATGTTAAAAAGGTTATAATTATTATAGTGATATTTTAATTTGTGTTCAATTAAAGAAATAAACTTGAGTTAATGTAATAAACCAACTGAAATTATTTGAATAATCCATCACACTCATCTAAGCGAGTCCTAAAGTTTTCGAATACTCTTCTGCAAAGAGACCGCGAGATCGCCGACATCTTTTCGATGATTTTTCCTTTAAGTTGACGCAGTGTATTCGGTTTATCAATGTAGACACGACTCTTTAAATAACCCCATAAAAAGAAGTCTGCTGGTGATAGATCTGGACTTCTGGGTGGCCATGGGATGTCACCCCGTCTGGATATCAGCTTTTCCGGAAACATGTCTTTGACCACCGGCAAGGACTCGTTCGATGTGTGACACGTGGCTCCATCTTGTTGAAACCATGTGTTACGATTATAGCCAGCAAATTCCAGTAGCATCGGTGCTAAGAACTCCCGTAACATTTTCACATACTCGGCAGAATTAACAGTAACTGAACGGCCTCGAGAATCTTCAAAAAAGTAAGGTCCGATGATTCCTTTTGCTGAAATTGCAGCCCATACAGTTACCTTAGGAGAGTGAAGTGGCCTCTCATGTTTAGCTTTAGGATTTTCGCTGCTCCAATACCTGCAATTCTGTTTGTTTACATGTCCATTTAGGTGGAAATGGGCTTCGTCAGAGAATAAGATGTTGTGAAAATTACTGAATCGAGTTAACATTGTTTCGGCATATGACTTACGCAAATTTAAATGATTAGGGTTTAGTTCTTGCACTAGCTGGATCTTATATGGATGTAATTTCAAATCTAATTTCAAAATACGGCGTAATGATGTGCGGGATAATCCTAATTCAGCCGAACGTTTGCGTGTTGATAAATCTGGATCACGTCGAACAGAAGCGGAAACTTGCTGCACGTTCTCTTCGCTCCGAGAAGTCCGCGGGCCGCCGGTTTGTTTCACATTTAGTGTAGATCCCGTCTCTTCGAACTTCTTCACCCATTTCTTTATTAAAGGAGCACTTGGACACTGACTTAAGTCGTGTAAACCATATTCAACGCGAAATAAGCGTCTCACAGTAATGAGCGAAAAGTTGTTTAAATAAAACTTTCACGCAGTAAGCGCGTTGCGGCCCCGTGAAGCGATCCATTGCGACTAAATTTCCAAGAAGCGAGCTAGTGCCCCCGCCCGCGCCCACGCCCCGCGCGGCAATAGTTTGCGCGGTAAGTTACATTTAAATGTTAACTAATTCATGGCCCACCCTGTGTATAGGTAGGTCATTGTGCAAATGTTCTGCACAATATGATGTGTCTAGTTTAAGCTGATATGATCCCAAAGTGAAAAGCTTTATATCACTTTCTGTTAAACGAGGAAAGTAATCTAGTTGTTGGTTTGCATCTATCGCCACAAACGCGATTCTTTGTCTATTAAGGTTGTTGTCATTTACATAATTATATAAATGACTAGCTTCCGCCCGCGACTTCGTCCCCGTCGAAAAAAAAATCCCCCGATTTTGAAACATTCTTCATTACTGCTCCGCTCCTATTGGTGTTAGCGTGATGATATATAGCCTATAGCCTTCCTCGATAAATGGGCTATCTAACACTGAAAGAATTTTTCAAATCAGAACGGTAGTTCCTGAGATTAGCGCGTTCAAGCAAACAAACAAACAAACAAACAAACAAACTCTTCAGCTTTATAATATTAGTATAGATTTGGTATGTTGATCCTTTCATTAATTGAATTTAATATCATTTATGCGTCTACATTATCAGTCACAGGTTCACGAAAAGAGTTAATAAGGGCACCTGCAATTTTAAAATCGGGAAACAGATTCCGTAGTGTTGTATTAAAATAATCTTGACGCAACAACTTGAAGTCGCATTTAAAACGACCGTTAATGACCTCAACTACCCACCGACACAAAGTAACAAGTATCGATTTGTTGGCCTGTTCAGTAGATAGTTGAGTGTCATTTCGGTCCTTTGTTAGTGGCAAATGAACTTTACAACCGCATGCTTCTTAACCCGGAACACAATCACGAAATTCTCTAAAGAGAATTAAAACATCATTTTGTACAAAAAACTAAACCTGAACAAACAATTAGAGAGGGTTTTAACAAGTGTTGAAACTTATGCAAGCTGTACGTTAAACGCTGAAAAAGAAAATTGGAACTTTTCTGAATGTATGCATACGTTCCGTCGCAAATGATTATAGCTTTAGTATTTTATTGATTTCCGAATATTCCTTTATGTATTAGGTTACGTTCCAAAACATCATTTCTTTGCATGTGGTCGAAGCCAAAGAGAATGTAATACACTATGTCGAAGCCTAAGGGCCTAGCCACAGCTAAGCGCAGCGCGAATAGCGGCGCGGCGGGCGGCGCGTTTTGCGGTTGTATGCCACAGCTCGGTTAGCTGCGACCGCGGCGGCGTCAGCGGTGGACGTATTTAGAGAACGGCTAAACTATTAAAATAGTCCTATCATCGATCCTATGTCCTTCCCAGGGTCCTAAACCATTTCCATGCCAAATTTCATGTAAATCGGTTCAGCGGTTAAGGCGTGAAAAGGTAGAAAGGTAAAGACAGACAGACAGACTGAAAGACAGACGGACAGAGTTACTTTCGCATTTATAATATTAAGTATGGAGAGTGGATTTTTTTTTCGTTTGGTAAGTCATCGAATGACTTCTCCCGCTCTGGGTGGAGCGGAAGGGAGTGTCAGACTTCTACTGACTACTGACTAAAATCCCACCCTGTTCCTTCAGCTGCCCTGAAGTTCCGGGGCCATGGTATCTCGTTAGAACATTCCCGCTACCCCGGATGGATAGCTTGTGCTCGCAATTTCGTTCAGGTGGAAGGTTTTTCCCGCGTAAATCCCGATTCCGTGGGAATTAAGGGATAAAAATATCATATGTCCTTCCCAGGGTCCTAAGCTATTCCCATCCCAAACATCTCAATCGGTTCAACGGCTTAGGTGTGAAAAGGTAACAGAAAGACAGACAGACAGACATAGTTTCGCATTTATAATATTAGTACGGATGGAGTATGAAATATTAGTAATGGATGGATTGCATTATTTGTTTTAGATTGATTTCCCTTTTTTTAATTTTCAATTTATTTCAATTTCAAATGAGTTACAATATTATACTACTTTTTAGATTGATATTTTAAAATTCGTTATATCTTTTGAATGGAACGTCCGATTTTAATAATTTAAAAATTATTTTACAGGTATTGAAACGGTCTTTAATAAAATATCATTGGGATAAGGATTAATACAGAGGTATGAATAATAAGGTTTGGTTATTGTCGGCACACAACAACAACTTTTAAAATGTAAAAAGTAGTTATAGTGGCATAACTACAGTAGTTAGACGATATATAATTCTGTAAAACATTTTTTTGTTCTATCATCAAAAGCTTCCGCAGCTCACGCGATTACAGATTTTTTATGACAAATTTTTTCACACCTTGGGTTACATTATTGCATTTTTATTAGGGATCCTCATTTTTTTGTTTAAATGTAATATAGCCTATGTCACTCCAGTGAAGATGCAGCTTTCTAATGGTGAAAGAATTTTTGAAATCGGTTCAGTAGTTTTTGTGTGAAAACTTTACAAACATACAGAAATACATACATACAAAAACAGAAATGTTTCCTCTTTATAATATTAGTTTAGATATTATGTACTCGGCCACATACATGAAGACTTGAAAGATTTGACATCCATATTTCTGGTCTACTCAGTATTTCACGAATAAATTGGTCCGGTAGACCGAGGCGGATCGGATCACTTTTTCTTTGAGGTAGAGAAAATCATACTAAAGTGTTATATAATATTTTTTTACAAGTAACAATCAGCTATGAAATAAACATTTGAAAACTTAAATCATACATATATTCTCATAATCAGCTATTAAAAACTAAAAAAAGAAAAATTACCGAATTGCCCCAATTTTCGGGGTGAATCGGATCGTACACAACATGTAACGTTTCAAGTTTTTTAACACTATAGCTTTGGAATCAGTAAAAAATAAATAATGAGATCAATTTTAATTATCGGCACATAATTATGGTACTTCCCCCCCCCCCATATCACATTTTTCGTGACACCATTCTTCGCAGGCATTACAGTAAATGCAGTGCCACTCTCTCTGTTTTGCAGATGAACTGTTGATTTTTATCGCAGGCTTTGTTTTATTCTTCATTTTCTTCATAATATTTTCATTGCACACAGCCTTTTCCTTATTTTCCTTACTACCTTAAATTTATTCTTTGTTTCTTTTTCGAGAAGAGTAGTCCTACTCTGAGGTGATGTTAAATGCAAGACCGGTTTTCAAACTTTACGAATTCTTTTAGAAGCAGTTGGAGACTTTAAATGTGATGGAAGAATTTCTTTAATTATTTCTGCACAGGTGGGAGGCTGGGCTTCGTCAGATTGTTGCGAACGTTTTGTTTACATTTTGGATAGCACTATATTATCAAGTGGTTTTGTATTTGTGTCTTGGACTTGTACCTTTATTTTTGACTGCACTTGTTAAGCGAACCATCTAAAATGAAATAAATATGGAATCAATAACCTCAAACATAAATTAAATCAGTTTAAGAGTGAGATCCAATTCGCCCCTGACGATATGATCCGATTAGCCGATCAAGACTTTTGAATTAAATATTTTGAACGTTAACGTCTAAGATTATACTTAAAAGCGAATTGGTTCTCTAATATAGAAACCTTGCTTAACAATATAAACCAACTAGTATTTGCGTGTTGCGCGAGGTGCAAGCACCTTGCGTGCTTGTGGTGCTGGATTGTTCACTTTTAAAACCCTTAAATGTAGTAAAATGTCAAACATGACCCTAACAGAGCAGCAGCTCCAAATTAAATTAATTAAACTCCAAACAAAGCCCAGTAGTGCTATTACGTATCTCTGTTGACAGCTCGAAATGATTGTAACTGGTCTCAGTGTCCATCAATTAACTGTCAAAAGGTTAATTTCGTATTATGTATGACCAGTCGCGATCAAATATGACGTCATCAGTGCTCATCGTGGCTGATAGTCACCGTAACTCATTTTGAAAGACGCTTTCTTATCGATACTTTTGACATTGTGATTATGTAAGCATAGTGGATATCAAATTGATGACAACTGAGTTGAGTGGTCAACTGCTGAGGCGAAGAGAACCGTACCTGGACTGTTACTCACCGTAAAGTGATATACACTGTAACTAAACTCCCTTGCAACCCTTGGTTTTGAAGATTTTATTGGCCAATGATCGTCTCACCTACGTTATGTTTATAAGTAACCTGAGTCTTTTAGAGGAAAGAGACTATTTACAGAAATGGGTAAATGACTTTGGTTAATTAAATTAATTATGTCTGTGGCTGAATAAAGGTCTTGATCAGATGATTAAACATAATAAATGTTATTTTTAAATACCTTATACCTTGACCTTATACTGACTAAAATCCACGGTGTTCCTTCAATAACCCTTTACGTACCGGGGTCACGGTAATGGGATTAGTCCCACGACCCCGGCAGGCTTCGGCCCTCTGCAGAGGGGGCCTCGTCATGTTGCTGACGCTCTTTGAGGCGCGCGTGGAACACGACGCGCCGTCGACCCGGGCATGGTCCATGGTCGGACAGCGAGTTGCCCTTTACTCGCTGTCCGCATGCCCGCGCCTACGGTGGCCGGAGATCGTCGGCCGACGTCCGACGCCGTGGGCGTCTACCACTGCGGCTGGGCTGGAGGGAGGACGCCATCCTCTCCCTCACGCAGCCCGCCTCCTCCTTCGAAAGCATGACTGCTTCGCAGAAGGAGGCGACCGCTTCCCACTCCCTCTCGCCCCGCAGCATGGCCTCGACCAAGGCCGGGCGCGAGAGGTCTCCGCCTATCGCCGCCGTGAGGACACGTCGGTGCTCTGCCCAGGCGGGGCAGTCTTGCACCGTGTGCTCTACGGTGTCCTCAGGGCGATCCTCGCAGTGGTGACACCCAGGCGTTTCCGCCTTTCCCATCAGACACAGGTACCTCCCGAAACTTCCGTGTCCGGTGAGGACCTGCGTCATGCGGTAGGTCAGGACGCCGTGACGCCGATCTAGCCACTCCTCAAAGAGGGGTCTTACCGCCGCAATTGCGGCCTGCCCGGCCGTCGGTTGCGACAGTCGTTCCCTCCATACTGCCCTGAGATCGCGCCGGAGCTCTTCCCGCCGCGCCTCGACTTCTCGAGGCAGCGGGGATACGCCCCGGCGCTGCGCCTCCACGCGCCATTCATAGACGCGCTGGAGGGCAGTCGCCTCCAGATCCCAGGGCAGCAATCCGGCAAGGAGGTTGGCCGATTCGCCGGCGATCGTGCGGTATCCCCGGATCATTCGGATAGCCATGACCCTCTGGCATGCGACCAACTTTAGTGGTCGCGTCCGGATGCACAGGGCCCACACTGGGGACCCGTAGAGGGCCATGGACCGCACGACGCCGGCGTACAGCCTTCGGCAGGTGGCGTTTGGCCCGCTGAGATTAGGCAGGAGTCGCCTGAAGGCGGCTGCTGCCCGGTTCAGCTTTGGGGCCAAACTCAGGAAGTGCTCCCTGAAGTTCCACCGGCTGTCGAGGACGAGTCCCAGGTACTTCATCGTCCTCCCGACGCCGATGCGAACCCCCTCCACCGTTATGTGGGACTCATACCGTGGCGCGTTCCGACCGCCATGGAAGCACATGGCCTCGGTCTTGTGCAGCGCCACGTCGAGTCCCAACTGCCGGATCCTATGAACGACTGTCGCGACCGCTTGCGTCGCCAGGTCGGCCGCCGCCTGGTGCGACTCTCCCTGCGCCAGGACAAATATACCTAAGGAAGACAATTCAGTTCTTCCTGAATTAAAGATTCTAACATATATATTTGACAATAAGGAATAAAGGAATTAGGAAATCTGCCCCTACAAAATTTTGTAGGGGTTAGTAGGCTCCACACCAAACGCCTCAACTAAAATGAGTGCCAACCACTATGTGCACCCCCTTCAGATGGGATATTGGATTCAAAACGGTTTTAAGTCCTATACAGTAAATAGGTGCAACCATTCAGTCCAACATTAATCAATAATAAATTGAACAATTCAATTAGTATGTTACTTTTCATTCTTAGTAAAAGGTTAAACCTTAGTATATGATAGGACTAAGCCTATAATTATAATAGTACTGAGACTCTTTTATAAATTATTGAGATGTACTCAAGCCATTAATTATATCACAATTATTTCACCTCTTTATCCAAGAATTTCACAAGTTGTCAACAGGTAATGTCACACCAGTCTAGTATCAGACAGAGCCAGAATTTACACGAAGGGGCCCCATAAGTGCTCCTACTCCTCTTAGGGTATCAACGGAAACACCTATGATATTCCATCAGTGCCGGATGCCTACATACATTGAAATAATGATAATCATTCCCATAATATTCCTCCCATGGAATTCCAAGAATTAGATTATTAAATTCATTTATCATAATTAAATTGTTACTATTATAAATTAATCATGTTGGAGTGAAATTGTATCACAGGAATATTTTCCTATAATTTGTTTAAAGTTAGAAGGAATGGGAAGGAAATTATATGGCTATATCTTAATTAAAATTTTCTAATTCTAATTTGTGGCACTCCTCATTATGGAGTAGTGTTTGCTCATGCACCTCCTGGGCGTGTCTGATGGAGTCTCTAACTTTTTGTAATTCAAGCTCCTGCAGATTATCCATTATTGATATTTTTTTCTCATGCAACAGCTGCCGAACAAGGTTGCAGTTCTCACCAGGATATTGTTTCTTAGCCCGACCTGTCACATAAAATTTTAGAATAATATAGACTGTTGATTAGTTAAAACCTAATTTTATAAATAAATAAAATTAATTAATTATTATCCCATACGTTTCAGTGGAGACGATACTGGTCGCTTGAGGGAACTATATGGTGTGCTAGTGTCAAAGTCATACTTCTCTTTTATGGCAGAGTCTTCAACTTCTAGCAAACTGATTTCATTGACAGGAATCTGTAAATAAGCAGATTGATTGGATTAATTATAATTTTTTTAGGGAAAAATGTGTCTATCTATACCTATAACAATGGTAACCTATTTAAAGAAGGGATGGTTAAAAAGTTGAGATGGTTAAACAGTTGATCCCTGAGGTTTATGGTTGATCAGTATCACATTATATTTTACGAAAGTTGGATGATATTTAAAGTTAAACCTAAAAGAAACTATAAAGTTATAAAACAACCGTTAATAAACAGCCAAACTTGCTGAAAAAACTACTTTAAATTTCAATTCCATGCTTCCTTGATTCCTTAGCTTGCCCGCTCCAAGGATACAAAAATAAAAATATGTAAATATACCTTTTTTCCATGCTTGTTCTCTTTGTTAGAGTCATCAAATTGAACTTTAATTTCCTTCGGTGGGTTTGTAGTCTGTCAATATAATAAAAAAATATGAGTAAGAACAATAATGTTTTCACCTCAAACAAGCAGGTTTTGTTGTTTACAGACAGTGAGTAAAATTCGATTTTGCTGCGAGCGTGAGACAAGTAACTTTTTTTTAAATACCGAGAACTGTGCAGATACGTAGGGGAGAGCGAGCCCCCAGATAGAAAAAAAATACATATCTTAATTTTATGTTGTTTTTTTACCTTTAGGTATAATTATGTTCTCGCTGCTGAGGTGAAAAGTTGTATGTGCTACACGTGACCAAAGTTATTTGCATCTCGTGTCTTTGAATCCCTCGCTACGCTCAGGATTCTAATCTAGATTCAATCGCTAAGCTCGTGATTCAACTATAGAATCCTTCGCTTACTCGGGATTCAAAATCAACACTCGCAGCAAAAACCCACTTTGCTCTCTTGTTGCACAAATAGCTATTGATCTATTATATGTTTTAAGAATATCTTCTAGGTAAAATAATGGGTAACTATTAGGCACTCACACAAAGAATGTCTTGGCTTGATAATATGACATCATCATCATACATGGGTGGATTTCCATCAATTGATGTTGGTATCATGGACCTCAACCAATCTGTAGCGTCACCA
Source organism: Tholera decimalis (assembly GCA_943138885.2). NCBI lineage: Eukaryota > Metazoa > Arthropoda > Insecta > Lepidoptera > Noctuidae > Tholera > Tholera decimalis. Next base: position 9,923,819 of record OW964551.2, on the reverse strand, counting down.
TGCCCTGGTGCCATTTGTGGTGGTGGCCCTCCTCCAGTGCGACGCATTTCTTGGCGCTCTTTGCTAGCTCCCTGCAAACATAGAATATGTCTAATTAAGGCATCCATTAAGGTTTCCATTTAAAATCAAAAAACGGCATCATATACATTTTTAATATAAAAAAAATATCTAAAAGTGCAATACCTTTTTCGCAGATCTCTTTAGATTTTCGAATTTATATTTAAGCTGTTTTATTGTGCGTGGAGTGTCTCCGAGAGCATTGAATTCACAGTGGATCAAATTCCACACACTGTCTTTTTGTTTGGTGCTTACACCATCTGTTTTCTTGCAAAATAATATATTTTAATGTTTAGCAATAAGTGATTGCAATCTCTCCATCTCCACTTTACTGAAGTTCATACTTCTTTCCCTGAAACGTTAAAAAAAATAAGTAAAATTATTGAAGTTACTTCTAGTAGTAGTGCAAAAAATAACACGCAACTCATAGATGCTTACTTTGTTGGAATGCCGGCGAGCAAGCTTACGTCCATGTTTTCCCGTAGTGTAACTACACTATTATTAACACTTTATTTACAATGCCGAATGTCAATACAATATAATTAATAAGTTTTAAGAAAATTGGTCTTAAAATTAAATTTCAATCTGCACTGTACTTTTTAGCTTGACATTAGCAATGAATGATTTGACATCGGCATTTTGATGTTACGTGGATTATTGCCATGACACAAATTGTTTCCCGCAACGAGTTTGGGGTAAATTAGGTGTCTTTAGACTTGTAACCCTAGTAACTTTAACTATGCTACAGAATACGACGGTGCAACCCATGGCGGTATAACAGTTAAAGTTAGCGTTACTGTTACTGTTAAATTTAACTTTAATTTTTACTTTAACTGGTAGTATGATGCAACCCACCCTTATTAACTAAACAACTCTACTATTCAGCTTAAGAAATGAACCAACACAACCTGGTTAATGATACATTACTTTCAATAGCAAGTTATAACCAGGTTCTGTCTGTTTTCAAATCATAAGTGACTTGATTTTACACATTTTATTCGCATTTCTTATTATTATATCGCACCCTCTACTATAGATTAACTACGCATATCTGCTTAAGTTTCTAATTCATAAGTGAATTGATTTCACGCATTTTATTCGCATTTCTTATTATTATACCGCACCCTCTACTATAGATTAACTATGCATATCTGCTTAAATTTCTAATACTATATGAAGAAATAACTTCACTTGAAGAACTGAAAATTGACACAACATTATAAATAACAAAGGAAAATTTGCAATAAGTATGGAGGAGTATCTACTTATACTGCTAATAAAACTTGGAAGAAATAATTCATCCTGAATCATGTTGAAATTCACATAGCACTATAAAATATCAAGGAGAACAGAAAAAATCACAATAACAAAACATCATTCTTGACATAAAGACACTGTCAAAGAGCTCCCACCGACACTCCATAAACAATTATAAACCAATAAGGTCCGGTTGGTCGTACATTACAGTAAAGTAAAAGTTAAAATTTAACTGTTGTCAATTTTGACCTCGGTAAAAAAAATTACGTCGGTTATCTTCATATTCAGTTGCCCAAAAATATTTTACGCAGCGGTTAAATCAAACAAGAGTTAAAACAGTAGAATTTCATATACCTTCCCTTATTTTTCGATGGGTAATGAGTTTTTCGACTGCCAACATTGTATTTGCTGTCAAGTTGACATTGTTGTGTTGTTGTTAGTGGAAGGAAATAGTCGTGTTGATTTATAAAAGTTTCAGTATTTTTTGAAGTCTCTTGCTTTTTCATTTCAATTCTTGTTGATACGGAAGCAGAATATCATTTTATAACTACATACTATTTGTGAATTCGCCAGAATGGATGTTAAATCAAAGTAAATGAATGTTATCTTTTAGCAACCGTGGTGTTTTTATATCATGGCTTTTGGTGTCTAAAATAATTGTAATTTTCCATGTTTTGTTCCAGGGAAAGAGGATCTAACTTTTCAAATAGTGAACTTGAACTGTTAAAACGATTAATCGATGATAACAAACATATATTATTGTGTAAAAAGCAGATGCCATTTCTCAAGCATAGAAAGAAAAAACATGGGGTAACATTCACATGGAATTCAACGCAAGTAGCTCAATCAGTCCGAACCAGCTTGTTGCGCGGCTTCTACTTCAGTGCCTGGTTTAAAATAAACGGTTTGTTGACTTTCTAAATGCACTGACAGTTGTTTGACGTTGGGTTCGCGCGCGGTCACATCGAATTCTAACGTCCTCCAAGCGGCGTCGCTGGAGCCTATATAACGTTTTGTGACATACTGCTCTATTTCGTCATTTTCATGTTCTTCCGGTACGACAGCTACGCGCGACTCGTCAGGACCCTTCGTGATATATTTAAACAAATACCTAACAACCGTGCGTTGTGAGGAGACTTCCTCGTTGATGTGAGCATCGTATTTTAAAGGAAGACTTGCGTTATAAGGGACTACCCAAGTATCATTTACAATTACATCTTTACCGCGATATTTTATAATTGCTTCGTTTGTACTATCTCTACACAAGTTAATAAATCCTTTTTCATCAGAAAAAGTGGTGGCTGTCTCACGTTTTGGAAAAAATTTTGAACATTTACTTTTCTCACTATCCCAACAAGGTAAATCAGTTCTGTGCGAGGGACCGCAAGGACCGTGAATCATGTGATTCAAAACAGCTTTTCGTAATCTTCCCTCTGCCTCTGATGCATCAGGAATGTCTGCTCTAACAGATTTATCAATATCTATATTTTGGACAGGCCCGCCACCTTCAACCCTAAAACAAATGTGAGCGTGTGGTAAACCTCGCTTTTGAAATTCTATTACGTGCATCATATAAATACGTTTGCCAAACCAATTACCACCTCGGATATCTCTTAATAATTCTGTTAGCTTTAAATTAAAAACTCTGGCACACACAGAAGGATTTACATGGCTAGTTTGAGTGGATCCTTGAATTTCAGGCCACTTTGGATTACAGGTAAACGTCAAGAAAAATGATGGGTTCCCTAATCTGCTTACTATTGCAATAGCATCACTATATTTTCCTTTCATATATCGCGGCCCGCCCGTAAAAGCGCTCGGCAAAGAAACGCGACCTGGTACGAATCCCTCTCCCTGAATCGTTTCATCCTGACGAATTTGACGCGCGACTTCGATGCTCATTTCAACTTCTTGAAGTGGAGCGGACCTCAGTGCACTGTTCGAGTTATGTTTTTGTAAACTTGTTAAAAAACGTAGGCGTTCTTCTATAATTCGGCAATGCATGTCTACTAACCATTCTTCCTCTTCTTCTTTCTCCTCGTCTTTGTTGACGCCACATGGTTGTCAACATTATCCACGATCAGTTCTGAAAACATGTTTTGTAGAATGACAACTGGTTTTTCGTCTGTTGCCACAGCCACCGGTATTTCATTAAACTTGGTTATTTTTGTAGTTTTTATTTTCGCGACTTCAGATTTAGTGGTGTCTGCGACAAGAAACGTTTCTACTACCGGTTCAGGGGTTTTTTGAAATCCAAGCAATGTAGATTGTGATTCAGATAATTGACTATCAGTTGATGGGCATTCGTAGTTGATTATGGACTCAATAGACGATGATCCGACAACTAAATTTTCCGTTGTATGATGATTGATTACGCGTAGTCTATGTATTGAATACTCACCTATTCCTATATTTCGCCTAAACAGCAATCTGGCTAATTCGCGAACGGTATTGCAATTAAACAAACGTGCTACTCCGTATTTAGAATCTAATTTGTTAGTTTCATCTACTGCATGACTATTAAATAAATAGTATGCACCATCGAATCTCCAAAAAGAAACCGTATAGGCTTGCCCGGCAAATATAATGCTATCCGTCTCATCTTTGTGGTTTGAGTCGAAAACATTGGTTTCAATTATGTTAGCAAGTGTTAAAATGCCGTATTCATTTTGTGAAATTTGAGGATATACTCCGTTTATAATCCAATTGTCGTTCATATTTTCAATTTGAGCTCTATTGTTTCCGACGACAATCTCCGTAGGCAATTCCTCGGGGTTCAAATATATTTCACTCTCCGGTAGAAATGGTTTAAGTAACATATGTAACGTGTCTCCACTTTGGAGAATGACATGGATATCATGACAAGTCAGATTTCGATGTCTGCAAACTGACAATACTGATGCGCAAGCGGACATTGCCACGCATTGAGCGTTATTGCCCTCATAAAGAGTACTCCCTTGGTGTGTAGTTCCTAAAACATTAACAAAAATACAAGGTCAAGTGCAAGGTAGAAACGGCAGAAAATTTTGTAATAACAAAAATCAACTACACCAAAACATTTTAAACACCACATTTGAAAAAAAGCGTGTTTTTTGTCCCCATTGATTGGATTAATTATTTACAGACATCCTACTGACAGACAGACGAAAATAGGCAAAAAAACACGTATATTTAGGGGTGCATCCTCCAATTTTTATTATTTGTTATATTTCAACAGTCTTCCAATGATCATGAGCCCGCTAACAGACAGATAAAACAACAGAATAAGGTTTTGTTGTTTTTATCCTTCAGGTACAGCACCTTAAAAAATAATGTTTGTATGTTTTACCTCTAAACTTTCTTAAACAATTGATCAGGTTGTGAAGAAACTTTGGTGGGATTTTATAACGCGAGGGTTTCTGGCACAAAACAAGGTCTATTATATTTTTTTTTAATGTTTGTATTTCCCACTTTTCATTTTTTGTGCATAGATAAGTACATTAATAGGACCAGACTAAAGGAAAAAATCAAAAACATTATGTATAAAAATGCAATAAATGTAGATAATTTTCACATTGTAGCACAGGATGACATGAACTGCTGATCAATTCCACTGCAAAATGAGCTCAAAGGTCTGCATGGTTAATACTAGATGCCGTTGTGTGAAAGTCATGGAATATGGTGTCTCTTTTACGCATTATTTATAATGATCAGTACCTATGTACATACTTAGTCAGTTTTCTAAAACATAAAAACATTCAAACAACAAAAAAAAAATGAAATAGCTATCTCATGATGAAACTGTTTTAAGTATAACTTACTAATTGATACGTACTTACCTACTCAGATAAAACAAACATTCACAAACAATTTGAGATAGCATATAATTATTTGATGAAGGTTTGAGATCATTACTTCATTAATATATGCTTTTACAAAATCTCTTTTAATACATATGGGAAAATCAAGAGAACATGGTTCAATAAAAATAATTGATATACTCGTAACTGGTTACGAGTAAATCAATTATTAGCGTACAGGTTTTCATGTTTTTGCTGATTAATAGGCAATATAAAAGAGGCACTATATTCGTATGTCGCTCTGAATTGCCCAGATCACCCGATATGACATATAATTGTTTAAAAGGACTTGGACAACATTTGAAAGTCCCATCAAGAAAGAAATGTTTTACCCGGTAAATGCATTTCCGGGTTTGTCGACTTGAGAATATTAAAATTCTGTCTTCATCATCACTATAGTCAGCGGTCAAACATTCTTTGTAGTCCGGTGGAATGACTACCTGACTCGCAATATCATATTGAGTTTTTGAAACTTTTAAATGTTTATTACGATGCCTGTACAGTCTTGATTTGATATTTTCAAGATCTGGTAACACTTTTGCAACTCGAACGCTGCGGTTTTTTTTGCAGGCGACTTTTTCGTTTATTTGAGACACGGACGACATATCGTCGCACACTTGTTGTTCACACTGATATATGATCTCTTTAACTTCATTTTTTTTTTAAAGTTTGGCACACACTCGGGTGAATGTCTGTTTTCATTTAGCACTATGTCACCTTGTACAGTCATACGTCCATAACACCCGTTTTTTATTTTTGAGTTCACGCATCGCCACCTTGTAGAGTCCTTATTTTGCTTTTGTACATAGTATTGATGACCTGCGTGTAGAAGTACCTTTTGGCCACGTTGGGACTTCACATAATTTAGCACTGATCTCCCATTACTTGGTCCTGCACTCATTATTATTTCGTAACTCACTTGAACTTAAAACGTGACGATCCGTTTATCTCTAAAAAACTAGAAATACTGATAAAATGACTGAAGAGTAAACACATGCATAACGAATGTAATTGTACATTAAACTGGCTTGGCACCGGCCGCATTGCTAATTGTCTCTATCTCGCTCTTTCTTTTGTTAGTTTGCGCTATTGTTTTATTATAGTATCTGGACTGAGCACTTCTAATTTAGTATTACACAAAAATTAACTATAATGAGCAGTCGTTAGGTTTACTTTGGTTTGACTGTCTTAGCCAACGGCCAGACAGAAAAGACGCAAGACGAGGGCGGGGCGCGGACCCGTCGCAGACAGGGCGCCGCACTATGGAAAATGAAGGTCTGTTTCTGATTAAAAATCAATAACTTTTTTATTTCTGAATATTATGTTCTAAAATTTTGCACAAATATAGAATAGTGTATATGGCTTCAAATGGAATGTAATTTTTTATGGCTGGATTTGAAACCATACATTAAAAAATAAAACAAATTCAAAATTATCAAAAATGTCCAATATTTATTTTTTAACAATGAATACTATTATTTTAATGTTTACAAAAACCAAATATCATATAGTACATCAAAATACAAATCAATTTAAATAATGAAAACATTAAAAAAAAATGTTGTGGTTAAAATCGAACACAGATTAATTATTAATTAATTGTAATGTTTACTAAATTTTATGTTATTTATACTTGATGAAATTCGGGATCTAAAATTAATTCGTTCACTTTCAAAAGATCTAAGGTGTCTTCATCAAGTTCCTTCACGTTTTTAGTATATGGTTTTCTAATGCTGGTTATGTAAGGATCTGAAGTATAAAGAAGAGTATGAAATACATCCTCGTTTGTAGCGGATCTTGAGCATTTTCTAGCATGATGTAGAAGAAATTTTTTATAATCCTTATTACGAGATTCTTGTGCATCTTCCGAAAGTTGACCAATAGGAAGTATTGCAAAATGCTTTATGACACTTTCTCCATGAATCAAAATTTTGTGAACTGAAGATGGGATGTAGTACCAGTCATAATTGCTCACATAGATCCTGGCAGTCTCCAGAGCATAACTGCCAAATTTTTCAGCATTTATCATTACACCCGATGAAAGAGCTTGCAGAATTATGTGAAGTCGTTTAATCAAATTTATATCCACTCCTGTAATTTCAGCAGAGCAGCTTGCATTGTGAAAAAATCTTCTGGCAGTATTACCGTCATTAGAATTACCACTTACTTGTCTTGGTTTGTCGACGATTAATCCTAGCTCTTCACGGAAACGCCTTTGTACCAGGGTTTTCTTCTCTTGCTTTAGTCGTTTCTTTTCTTCGCTGGTGGCTGACCATGTTTGGAAAGACAGATTATAGGAAATATGTAAAATCATTTCCATACAACGAATCCAGGCTTGCAAAGTAGACAGTCCGTATTGATAAGAATCTTCATTTTCAGGCCTAGCAGTCACTTTAGTCAAATCGTTCATTTGGCGTGGAGTAGCTCCACATATTGTACATGTGGAACCCGAAGGCGTATCTGTTAATACCTGAGCTACTTTGCCATCTATCATTGTAAGAAAGAGATCATGCTTCACTTGCACTCCCTCACCTTCTTTGTTAATTAATGATGGACCCAAAGAATTTATTTGACCTTTTATTTCATCCACAACAGCTTTAGTTTTCTCGGGAGTTTCTTGGCAAAATTCTATAAATATAGGCCGGCAAAAGCGAACAGATGGCGGTACCGGATTTTGCCAGACAACATCACCTGTTAGCTCGTTAATTAACTTAATAAGCACCAAAGAAGTGATAAATAAATTTGCATCAGAAATTAGTTCAGACTCCTCAGGCAGTTTCTGTTTGTACTGGCTTTGACCGGATGAGCCATCACAGCCCCATTTACTGTATAGAAGTAAGTTATTCAATCCATTCCTATACACTGAATCTATTTTCAATATTCTAGCTGCAGTGTGATCTAATAAATCTTGAAGTCTTAATATTTTTGCACTTGTGTCTCTAATTTCTATAGCTGAAGATGGTGGATAGCAAGTAGTTTTAACTTCTTGCACTTTGTAATATGGTGGAAACACAAAACATTTTCGTTCGTTCGTTAAATTTCTCAAGTACAAATACTGTGCTTTCGTTAAATCCAAGTCAATAAATACGCTCAATGCCTCTTCATCCGTTAACATTTTTGTCTGCCTTGCTTCTTCTACGAGAATCGAGAATAAGGTCTTATGTTCAGTTTCAGCAAACCTTAATGTTTCCACAAGTTTAGCTTCTGTTCCTTCTCCTATTGAACGTAACCCTTGAAGATATGCATTATAGACGTGTTCAAATCCATATTCATTAAGTAACATTGTATTTTTTCTTCTTTTACTGGATTCTGACAAGTCTGGATAAGATACGCACGGTCTCCCACGTTTTCCAGAAGAAGTAGATGGTGTGGAGACGGTTGTAACGTCTTCAGTGTTCGGTAAAGTTACTGAATATTCTGATTCTAACCAATTACTGTTTTTCATTAAAAAACTATCCTTTTTCCGTGAAGCTTCTGTCCATCGTTTATTAAAAGCGGGAATAATATGTCTTTAAAAATCACTGAGGATGAAACATAAGTTGTCTTCAGATACATGATAATTTTCTTTTAAAACTGTTGATAATGCCTCTAATGATTTTCCTCCTTCGATATACGAAAGTATTATTTCGCGTTTAGAACAATTGAATGTAGACATTTTGAAGAGTCAACAAAACACGTAGTTAGTTATATTGTATTCGTAACAATTACACTTCTGTTAATTCACAACTATTCTGTTATTTACAATGAAATGAAACAACCGTTTATATACTATATGAAATATGAGGGTAGTGTGCATCTTGTTGATTAATATTTTCACACGCAAAATGAGTGCAAAAAAAGATAAACGCCCTAATATCAATGATAAATTACAAAACTTATCGCAAACTATTGATGTAAACACCAAAATTTCAAACCGCAATAAATAGCGAGCGGTTTTCCGTTTTCTGACTTTAATCAAATTTTTACTAATTACTCCGAAAACCGCAAATTTCCGCAGCTTTTTTATTTGGTTATGTTTATGGATAGCTAGGCTACAAATCAACATTAAATGTAAAGCAGGGGTAAACGTGGGCAACTGTCAAAAGTCTCGATGAACTTTAAAAATACTTTTTTTTCACCATATATTATTTTGCAATTATTTTAAGGTAAATGTTAACATAATATTAAATACATATTAGTTGTTTCATATTCTTCAAAAGACGAGGATTCCAGAAATATATAATACATTATACCTTTTCCTGTAACGTATAACAATAAAATCAATTTGAAAGTGATGAAGTGAACGGGCTTAACATGGACGTCCGTCAAAACTATAAAGTTTGTGGTGTTGTAAAAAAATCATTTCATATAATATGTGTAATTTTTTGATATTATAGTCTAGTTTGGTCCTTAAACTATTGATTAAAATAAAAAAAAGCATCGCAGTAGCGACATTGACAAAAACCATTTTTAATCAGCAGTTGTTCTACGATTTTCCACAGTGCGCCGTCACGACTTTTTAACATATATAGAAAAGACACGGACCCGTCGCAGACAGGGCGCCGTCACGACTTTTTATGGCGCGCACTAGAAGCTTTTCCCGGCATTCAACCGTCCGATTTTGATACGACAACATGTCTTCTTCTGAAGATGAAGATGTATTGGGACTGGTATATCTCGCTAATCTGCAGAGGGTTAGACGTTACTGGGTACATCCGGTATGGCTAAGCAATGGACAGAATAGATTTTTTTAAATAATGGTGGATCTACATTATTATCCTGATCGTTTTCAAGAAGTATACAAGATGACTCCACAATTTTTTAACATTATTATGTCCAAAGCGAAGAATGCTTTACAGAAAAAGGACACAAATTGGAGAGAATGTATACAGGGTGTGGCGGAAATAATGGATAACCCTGTAACTGCCAGTAGGTCATATAATGGTCTATCATATATCCCAATTTCAAACTCAGGTGGTCAGGCACTTCAAAGTTATTTTTATTTGTTTATTTTTTTTTGAAAATATTGTACCTATTTTATAAAATCAGCTGCCGTTTCAACATTTAACGGAGTTTTTTTATTCTGTTTTTTGCGGTCTGCTTCTGAATGTTTGTGTAATCACACGCGTATGAAGATTTTTTGTTACACTCTAAGATGATTTCAGAAAAAAACACATAATACTTACTTTTTAGTTTTTTTTAATTGAATCCTGTAACTTTGACTCCATACTCTGAAAAAAAAATGTATGGCACAGTTATGGCCCATTACTTTAAAAAGTTGTCCATATCATGCGGATTCTAAAATGGTATCATAGTGGCCAGTATCGTACGAATGTGCAAAACTATTTCAGTTTGAATTCAAAAGGTTCATAATTTCAAAAAAATATTAAATTAAAAAAAATGTGATTCTGTATTTTACTAATCTTCTGTGTCATGTAAATTGTTGTAAAAACGTTTCTAACTCACTTTGACATTGCTAAAACACCACTCAGGTAATAAAAAACCCAGTCTCACTTTCTTTGGGATGACAGAGCTATTGTGCTTCCAGGCTGTGGCTTTTTATTGATTTACTTTAAAGAGGTAGATAATAACGAGTTTAAGACTCCTTACTTAATTAGGTAATTATTTTACAGGTCAATTGATACAATAAAAAGCAATGTTCATGACACAAATGTATTTAAAAATCATACAAGATGTTCGAAATGAGCCCCATCGGCTGCGATGCAAGCTCTGCACCTTCTAATAAATGAACGTTTGATGCGACGTGCAAAGCCTGCCAAACTTATTTCCTGAGCAGCAGACTGCACACGTTGCCGCAATTGCTCCACAGACGTAATCTCTTCTTTGTAAACTTTTTCTTTTAAACAGCCCCAGTAAAAGAAGTCTAATGGGTTCAGGTCCGGCGAACGGGGTGGCCACAATATTGGCCCTAAGCGCCCTATCCAACGTTCTGGATATGTCTCATTCAGGTGCTCTCTCACTCTTGCCGCATAATGTGCAGGGCAGCCGTCGTTTTGCAGCCACATGTTCTCACGTGTTTCATTAGGAACGTCTTCTAACAGCTCGGGTAAATTATTTTGCAGGAAGTTCAAATAGCTTTCAGCATTAAGAGTCGGTGGCAGCTCAAACGGACCAATAATTTGGCCGTTAATTATTCCTGTCCATAAATTGATTTTCACTTGGTACTGCGATCGGTCTTGTCTAATTAAATGTGGATTTTCAAGCTGCCAACTGTGTAAATTGTGTATATTCAAATACCCGTCCTTCCTGCATGTAGACTCGTCACTCCAGAGGATATTTTCAAAGAAATGTGGTTGTTCTCTAATTCTTCTCAACATTATACGACAAAATTCTTTTCGTGCTCGGTAGTCCCTTGGAAGTAATGTTTGCACCCTTTGATAGTGGTAAGGGTACAATTCGTGACGTTTTAATATGCGATGTACTGTTCTGGTTGACATTCCAGTAAACCGAGATAAAACTCGAATGGATATGGTAGGATCTGCTTCTACTAACTCCATAACTTCTTCTTCGTTATTGTAGACTCGTGGTCGTCCTTCACTCGCGCCGCCCACACCTGTACCAGGTATTCTTCCCTCACAGTAGGCATTGTGTACGCGAATAAAAATTCGGTAATCAGGGTGTCGACTATTCGGGTACCTTTCTCGGTAAAGTCTTGCCGCTTCATTGGCGTTGCCTCTACATTCACCATAAATGTAGTGCATGTTGGCATATTCTACCGATGTGTAACGTTGAGGCATTGTCAACAGCGCACTTGCCACAACAGTCCAGGTACAGTAAGCAATGTCGTCGGGATCACTAAACAACGCAAGTCCAAATCACAGGCAAATCAGAGTCCGAAAAGAAATGCAGTAAGTCACGAGTTAGATTTAACGAACGAAAAACAGGGAGCAAAGGCGCGTGCGACTACGTACGACAACGAACGGGATCACACTGAATGATGTTATGAGGAACTATTGATGTGGTGATTCTAAAAAAAATACAGCTTGCCTTTTTCTATTTTGCACAATAGCTATATTGTTTCCATCGAGCCAGAATTCCAGGTAGCCCCAAACAAAGAAAGGACCGGTTTTTTTTTACCTGGGTGATGTTTTAGCAATGTCAAAGTGAGTTAGAAACGTTTTTACAACAATTTACATGATACAGAAGATTAGTAAAATACAGAATCACATTTTTTTGAATTTAATATTTTTTTGAAATTATGGACCTTTTGAATTCAAACTGAAATAGTTTTGCACATTCGTACGATACTGGCCACTATGATACCATTTTAGAATTCGCATGATATGGACAACTTTTTAAAGTAATGGGCCATAACTGTGCGATACATTTTTTTTTCAGGGTATGGAGTCAAAGTTACAGGATTCAATTAAAAAAACTAAAAAGTAAGTATTATGTGTTTTTTTCTGAAATCATCTTAGAGTGTAACAAAAAATCTTCATACGCGTGTGATTACACAAACATTCAGAAGCAGACCGCAAAAAACAGAATAAAAAAACTCCGTTAAATGTTGAAACGGCAGCTGATTTTATAAAATAGGTACAATATTTTCAAAAAAAAATAAACAAATAAAAATAACTTTGAAATGCCTGACCAACTGAGTTTGAAATTGGGATATATGATAGACCATTATATGACCTACTGGCAGTTACAGGGTTATCCATTATTTCCGCCACACCCTGTATGTCCTGAAGAAAGATTACTTATGATGCTAAGGTAAGTGAAACAAATAATCTTTAATCATTTTTATATTGTTTTAAGATTTTGTTACAAAATTACCAAACATTCTAATCAATTATTTCAAATTCAATTGTTACAAATTCTCCAAATTCTTCGACGAAGGTGACTCATTATTCTAACACTGTGTATTGCGCATGTGGGTAGATGAAGCCGAAATGACCGAATATGGTGACAAGTTGAAATACGTATTTTTATCTTGTCAACAGTCTTCAAAATGTTGATAAGTAGATGAAGATGCGATATTTCGTGGTGATGCTGGAGATGCAATATTTTGAAATGCGTGTTGTGGAGATGCAGGTGGATTATTTTTATTGGACTGTTATATCACTGGAGGAGGTGCGATATTTTTAATAGTCTGCTGTGGAGCTGCTGGAGCTGCAACATTTTGAAATGTTTGTTGTATTGGTGGAGCTGGAGCATAATATGGGACTGTGTTGAATTGAGAAATACAGGCAGATGATGCGATATTTGATGTCGATATACTGGTAGATGTTGCCTCGTTTTCATCCAAGATTTGCGTCGCTAACTGCATCACTCCCATCTTGAACCTTCTTTTTTGAGCCACATTCATGGCCTTCATTTTAGGCAACATACTTTGGAGGAAAGAAAGGTCTCTATCAAGTGGTTCATCTTTTTTTTCATCTCTTCGTCTTGAGGTGAAGTAATCGTACGCAGATTGATTGACTTCTTTGAGAGTAATCGTTGTACCTTTTTTGCTTGAGCTTACGGATAACGGCGAAGGATGTCTTTCTGTGCGTGGAGATGGTGAGAGAGAGGGAGGCTGATACGGTGACATTGAGTCCTCGCCAGCGTCACTGTCGTCCGTTTGAACAGGATTAGTAGGAAGTTTAGATTTGGATGGTCTTGATTTTAAATATCCATCCAAAAATGTAAATGTGGGGCGTGATAATATTCTCTCAGTACTTTGGCTGCAGAGCCAGATGGAAGCAATTTTGATTTATTATACTTCACATATCTGTTCCGTATATTTCCCCAGCGTGCTTTGCAATCAGTAACTGAAACAATTAAAACATCAAATGTCAAAATCTAAAGTATTATAATATATATTATATAAGATATTTCTTTACAGGTATTTCGCAGACGGATGTTCATTCAAATCACTATCAACTTACTTTCTACGAGGGAAGTCGACAATTCGACAAATTGTATACGATACCTGTCAAATTCTATGGGAAACATTACAACCAGAATATATGCCTATTCCTAATACAGAAAAATGGCTGGAGGTAGCTGAACGTTTTCATGCTCTCTGGAATTTACCAAATTGTACTGGAAGTCTTGATGGTAAACATATTCGTATAAAAGCCCCACCTAACTCAGGGTCAGCATACATAAATTACAAAGGATACTTTTACATTGTATTATTGGCATGAGTAGACGCTGATGGATTATTTTTATTCAATAACCGACTATCTAGAGGACGGAAACCAGTAGAATGTGCCTTTGGAATAACGAACACCAAATTTCACGCATTGAGCATGCCCCTAAGCTGTGACCCTGCGAAAGCTGATGTAATAATACAAGCTATGTGTGTATTGCATAACGTTATTCGAAAATGCGATGGAATATTTACACGGCCATATATCCAAAATACGTTGGTTGGAACAAGAATTGTTTCACAATCCCGAGAAACCGCAGAAAACATCAGGGAATACCTCACCAATTACTTCGTGAATCGGGCTCCTATTCCCTTTCAAGATAGACATAATGTATGAAATCTACATATTTAACATATGCTCTCCATCTACAACACTAGTACTGCAACTCCATCCTAGAATAAAAGTTAATTAACAATGCTACTTGGTGAGCGTTTATTTAAATATTTGATTTTAATAAACAATATTAGCTACTTACCTGTTTCATTTAATGTCCTGGCAATTATTGACCAAGCTTGATCTTGGACATTTCTGTTAGAATAATCTGGTCTGTTATAATTATAAATTACTGGATTATTTTAAATTAAATTACAAAATGTAACGTTAAATTCAAAGTCGTCACGCATTTTAACGTTCGTTCACACGTAACGTTCTAACTACTCCGACGCAAGATCGGTATCCCTATGAGGTAAATAGAATAATAAAAAAACCTTAAAAATAAAAGAAGCCACGGAATTGATGAACTCCCACCTACTCTGTTAAGGCAATGCGCTGACGAATTAACTTTACCATTTTACATACTGATCAACCAATCTTTCGAAGAAGGCGTTTTTCCCGATTTGTTAAAAAAGGCTCTTATAAAACCGATCCATAAGAAAAATTCAAAAACCGACCCGAACAACTATCGTCCAATTGCCCTGTTACCAACTGCCTCGAAAATATTTGAAAAAGCTATGTGCGACCGCGTCTACGCATTTTGTGAAAAATTTAATATACTCAACGACAGTCAAAATGGGTTTCGTAAAAATAGATCAACCACTTTGGCCGTTTACAAATATATCCAAGAAGCCCTCAATATAATAAATAATAAAAAATATGCTATAGGATTGTTATTAGATATGACGAAAGCGTATGATAAAGTTAAATTTGATATATTATTAAATAAACTGTATAACATCGGCATCCGCGGAAAAAGCCATGATTTGTTCACCTCGTACCTAAAGAACAGAGAACAAGTCGTAGAAATTGAATATTACAATAGCAAAACAAGAGAAATTAAATTAATTCGATCTCAAAACATACCCGTAAAAACGTCAATACCACAAGGAACTGTAATAGGATGTCTGCTGTTCCTTTATTTACATCAACGATCTCCCTAATCACATCAATGAGCCATGCGTGTTGTTCGCCGACGATATTTCTATTTTAACACCATGTGATAATAATATAGATTTGAATCAAAAATTGACTTCCACACTTGACACCACAACACACTGGATGAACGAACACAACTTCGAAATTAACTTTACTAAGACTAAAATAATAACTTTCTACCCGCGACAAAAAATACCCATAAATATCAACTTTAATTACAACGGACACAACTTAGAAGTTGTAAATAAATTCACCCTTTTAGGCCTAGACATAGATTCACACATAGATTGGAAATCCCACATCCAAAAAATAAGAGCTAAATTATCTAAGTTTACATACGCTCTCAAAGAAATAAAAAAAACAACTGACCTTAAAACAGCACTAGTTACTTATTATTCATACGCATTTGCATGGCTCAAGTATGGAATTATGCTATGGGGAAATAGCACAGATGCGCCTACACTATTCACTTTACAGAAAAAAATGATAAGAATATTAATGAATATCAAAGATACCGACTCCTGTAAACCTTACTTCAAAGAGCTAAAAATATTAACCGTACCTTGTCTTTATGTACTGGAAATTTGCAAATTTGTTCGAAAATATCCACAATTCTATACCAAAAGAGAGGACATCCAAACTAAAATTACACTTAGACATAAAAATAGACTTAACATACTCGCTTCACGATTGAAAATGCACTCTTCTAGTGCATTTGTTATGTCTATTAAAATATATAATAAGTTACCAGAATTCATCAAAAATGCAGATAGTAATAATATGTTCATCAATAAATTAAAACAATTTCTAATAGACAAATGCTACTATACTATAGAGGAATACTATAACGATAAACATCAACTACAATAAAACTATTAATTATATACTGTATCGTTGTAATGTGTTTAAAAATGTGCAAAATAATGAGAGTACTAAGGTGAATAAAATATAAATTAAATATATACATAATTAAATTAAAATAAATACATGATTTAATGCTGATGACGGTAAAAATAAATAAAAATACCTGACATCTAATTTACTTATACAAAGACATTACATAAATAAATCGATTACAATAATAACATAAATTTAATAAAAATGACGACCAAAATAAATAAAAAATCTGACATAATATAATAATAATGACAACAAAAATAAATAAAATATCTGACATAATTTAATAATAATGACGACGAAAATAAATTAAAATACCTGACATAATTTACCAATACACAAACATAATAAAAATATATAAACATAATTAATTTAAATAAATACACAATTTAATAATGATGACAATAAAAATACCTGACATAATTTACTTACATGAAGACATTCTAGTTATGCACATACATAAATTAATTTAAATATTAACATAATTTAATAATAATGATGATGATGAAAATAAACAAAATATCTGACAAAATTTTAAAGCTTGTACATATCCATAATAAATAACATGCATACACAATTTAATTTAAATATATGGGTACATAATTTAATAATAACAATGATACAAAATAAATTAAAATATCTAACATAATTTACCACACAATAATATACATATACATCTATTAGATCTACCTATAATAATAATTAATTCCATGAATTGTTACTTAGCCTTCATCCTCTCTCCTAACTTTGCTGTGCCCGACAGGGTCCATATTGATCTTGAAATTATTTTATACCACCTATATACATAATATGGAATGCAATAAAGTATTGAGTATTAAGTATTGAAGATGCACAATGGCGAGCGGGCGAGCGCTGTGAGAACCTGCCCTCCGCGCCCGTTCCGCTCCCCCGCTTGCGCCCGTGCAGGCCCGCGCCCTGCCCGCGCCCTGTCCTTTCTATATGTTTTCCAATAGGACGCCGACGAGTTAACGTCGTGACGGCGTCCCGTCTTTTCTGTACGTCGCGACGGCTGTATACATTTTATATGCAAGTAGATTAAACGGGCGCCGCGACTGCGACGGGTCCGTGCCTTGCGTCTGTTCTGTGTGGCCGGTGCCTTAGAGATCAGAATTTCGATAAATTTATTCAAGTCATTCATATCTATATTTATCGGCTTGGAAACTTGTTTTTGTGTGGCATACAAATTACTTTACTATAGAATATGATTCTTCAAATATGAAGTAAAAAAATAAGAAAAAAAGTGTAACGGGGTCTCTTTCTGTAATATGTAGTCCGGTAATTGAGTATTACCCCTGAAAACTTAGTCCTCTTCCCTAGTGATGAGATTACGTTTCCGCCAAACTAAAGGTCTTGAAGGACGTGATGATCGGTGATACATCAACTGGTTGGTCTTGTTCTTCTATCAGGTGAAGATCGCGTTCCTCCTCTATAAGATTGGGGCCTGTTTGCTCTAAAGCAGAAGATTCGCCTTGTTCTATAAGCTCCCTATCATCATTGAGCAGGTTACGACATTGGATAGAATCATTCTCACCTATGTGAAATTCTTCATTATCTGAATTCTCCAAATCACGCAAAACTTCACGTACCGATCGATAAAAGTCGCCTTCGTCTTCATTTTCACATTCAGAGTCATCTAAACCGTCCTCTAAGCCGTCTAAATTATCTAAATAAGTGAGTATGTCCTCATCATTCAAGCGAGACATCCTAAAACAAAAACATAAAAATCTACGAACAACCATACATTACAGTCATTACTCAATGCATAATGTTGTTTATAAACAACGTGAATAAAAAGCTGAAAATTTATCTTTGCAAAAAGCTAAACTAATAAATAACATCATAGTAACTAAATTACGTATGTAATCAATAGAATAATCAATCATTTGAATACTTACTTGCACAAATATAATATTTTTTTGATGAGAGAAAACTGTATAGCGCGTACGTTATGAATTCGGGCGCAATGTGACACAGAAGAAAAAAGTGAAATTGTTTTTAAATTCCATAGCTGCCAACATAATAAATTTAATACCTATAAACTACAGAACGGTTTGAAATAAGAATATGAAGAAATAAAAATGAATCGGTTAATCAGGAAAGGGAACATATCACTGCAACATAATTTTACAGGAGACATAAAAAAGTGGTTTTTGGACAATATTGTTATAACAATGTTTTTTATTTTTTAATAATAACAGTTTTTGTATAAAAATCACAAAAAAGTTTTTGACATTATTCCTTTTCTTTACTAGATCGAAAAGTGATAAATAAATAAAAATACATACTAAAAGTTATATTTTTATTGGTTTTAATCATCAACTATTGTGTTGAAGTAGTCCTTATGTTCATGTGGAATATATTGCAGTCTTTCTAAGGTCTTCTATCTTCTTTTTGTTAATGGGAACTGGACCATTATAGGCCTTTTAGTAGGTAATACAGAAATCTGAGCTTTATTTCGTCTTAGATCAAAAGTGTTGGCACCGGCAAAACTGTATGTAAGGCCTAGTAACAACACGCCCTTTCAACTGTAATGAATATCAGTTTCACTGCCAGCTAGATTGTGAGGGTCGAGCGCCAAATGCCCAACTGTTTTTTTTTGTTTTTATTTAGCTTCTTTGACATCAGTTAAAATGTTAAAAAAATATCAAATACATGTAATTATTATTTTCATTAATAAACCAATAAACAGAAACACCACACCTGCGCGGGCCCGGCACTGCGGATGGAAAATCCATACGTAGTGCCAAGCCCGCGCCAGTCGGGCACGCTGCAATTGCGGCGGTAAGACCCCTCTTTGAGGAGTGGCTAGATCGGCGTCACGGCGTCCTGACCTACCGCATGACGCAGGTCCTCACCGGACACGGAAGTTTCGGGAGGTACCTGTGTCTGATGGGAAAGGAGGAAAACGCCTGGGTGTCACCACTGCGAGGGTCGCCCTGAGGACACCGTAGAGCACACGGTGCAAGACTGCCCCGCCTGGGCAGAGCACCGACGTGTCCTCACGGCGGCGCTAGGCGGAGACCTCTCGCGCCCGGCATTGGTTGAGGCCATGCTGCGGGGCGAGAGGGAGTGGGAAGCGGTCGTCTCCTGCGAAGCAGTCATGCTTCCGAAGGAGGAGGCGGGCCGCGTGAGGGAGAGGATGGCGTCCTCCCTCCAGCCCAGCCGCAGTGGTAGATGCCCACGGCGTCGGACGTCGGCCGACGATCTCCGGCCACCGTAGGCGCGGGCATGCGGACAGCGAGTAAAGGGCAACTCGCTGTCCGACCATGGACCATGCCCGGGTCGACGGCGCGTCGTGTTCCACGCGCGCCTCAAAGAGCGTCAGCAACATGACGAGGCCCCCTCTGCAGAGGGCCGAAGCCTGCCGGGGTCGTGGGACTCATCCCGTTACCGTGGCCCCGGTACGTAAAGGGTTATTGAAGGAACACCGTGGATTTTAGTCAGTAAAAGTCTGACAGTCCCTCCCACCCTGCCCAGAGTGGGAGGACTTATTTGATAATTTAAGCCCGCGCCAGTGCGTGGTTAGGTATTTAGTGTTAATATTATTTATTATAAAACCAAATTAAAATTTTCAAGAAGTGCAATCACTAATATGAGTTATTAGGAACTAAAATGATACCGTGAACTAGTATAACTAACAATATTAAGATAAAATACCATAATAATAAACAATTTCTGGCTTCAATTATAATTTTTGGCATGAAATCAAATATAATCAACCGATATCAAATTATCATGTTTTCAAATGGAAGAATGATATACTTCAAAACATTCAACACATAATCCAGGTTTTTCTATGGTAGGTATGTTTATGGCGGATACGCGGGAAAATGTTAGCAGCTCGTTGTTGCCATCCTCTGCAGATTAGTCCTCTTCCTCACTTCCAGGGTCAAACTCGTCGCTCGATTCAAGTTCGGCAAATAATTCATTGTCGACTTCTGAATCATGTAAATAACTAGTATTAAAACGACTTCTTTTAGGCCGCAAAGGGCCTGCCTCATCTGCCATTTTAATCGCTTGTAAAATAAAAACACGTGGCACGATTTAGAAACCGTTGCACGTTGTTTGAATCGTAAAGAGTTCAAGCGCAGTGTCAACGTGAACCCAACACGTCAAACGCAGTCCCGGTGGCATAAGGACTCATAGAAATTGTACTGAGCCTAGCCCGCGCCAGCGCGGGATCGGCCCCTCGCGCTATACCACGCAGCCCGCGCCAGCGCGGGCTCGGCAGCGGAGTTGATATTCAAATTCTAAAAAACGAGATACTAAGAAACTCTGTTTCTGAGCTCGAGGTACTTGTCTTGATTGTGTTTCAATGGAAATTTAATTCTTGTTGTAATACCTTGTCCACCAGTCTTTAAAATCTAAAATATCGTCTGTCTTCACCATACTCACTGTAAAATTCTTATGAGCACTGCAAATAATTTCACAAATTTTCTTAACAGTGCCAAATGACCTATCGTTTGGTAAAAAAGAATGGCCACGAATTGGAAATCAATGGTAACTTTTTTTAAATTTGCTAGTATCCACAAATGCTTTGCACAAGCTAATCATTACGTGATTGCGGTTCTGGCCGCCACAACCATTTGTGAAAAGGTTCCTTTATTGCTGAAGGAATTTGTTCATGTATGTACTTTAATAAAAAAGAGCAGGTTTCATTTGGGCTCTTTAGAGCAATACCTTCATGGTATAAGAACTTTCATTAGTTTTTAATATTTTTTATGCTAAATGGAAATAACGACAGTTGTCTATAATAAAACATTTCCTGAACTGGTATACAAGGCAAGGAAATATTTTGCATGTAGTCAAATGTAAGCCCCATAACATCTGACCTTTCTTCACACAGTTTCTGAACTTCTTTTATGCTAGCATAAAACTTCTGAGCCCTTTTTTTATGAAATGCTAGCTCAGCTTGTACATAATCTTGAGTAGCTCAGTCTGATTCAACGCGAATACGAAAAAGAACACAAAAACCTCGTAACGAAAACAGTGGGTGCAACTTTCGTGTACGCAAGTGTATTCGGGAGCAAATTGAACGAGCGCTGCTGACGCGCCGGTCGCGCGCTCGGAGCGGCGCTTCGTCGTACCCCGCGTCCCGCTGACACCTAAAAATCGACTTCTGCGCATTAAACGACTCTTGCCAAGTTATTTGGCGACAAATCCACAGTATATAAGCCAGTGTTCGCGAGGTTCCGGGAGACCCGACCATAAAGCAAGTGTTGAAACGCATGTCAGTGCGTTACTTCACCTCGGCTGATACCCACACTAACCCCCTGATCGTATCGGCCGCCCGATACAGACCCTCCAAGATTTCTCGGATTCGTCGCCCGCGTAATGTCCTAGACGAGCCCGACGACCCCACCACCATCCGACAAGAGAGCAGTAGGGAAACCAGCACTCTTAGAAAATACAAACACAAAACGCGTTCCGTATTCCGGCCTCGCCGACGAGGCCCATCGCGACGTCCGCGTACTT
This sequence comes from Tholera decimalis, assembly GCA_943138885.2. NCBI lineage: Eukaryota > Metazoa > Arthropoda > Insecta > Lepidoptera > Noctuidae > Tholera > Tholera decimalis. The sequence goes on along the minus strand of OW964551.2, from coordinate 9,901,765 downwards.
GTGATGGAACTCCTCCCCGACCTTTGCCAAACGAGCCAACCCGCGATGCTGAGCCAGTAGCAATAAATACTCCCCAAAATACGACCCAGCCTGTCCCTTTGCTGCCCTGACCCTGAATGACCACGCTATGCCGAGGCCCGTACTCCACAGGGAGTGCCCTTAGCGTGCGGTCATTAGCTTGTAAGTATATTTTAGTTTGTAAGCCCTGGCTGGGGGCCTTTAATTTATTAGAGGTCACCACAGGACAGACCGGTTAAGTAGACGCACAGCCTTACTGAGCTGATCTACGAGTGGCCCTACCTAAAAAAAAAAAAAAAAAAGGTTCCAGGAGAGAAAGAAGAAATTCGTCGAGAGTGGACAGCCAGAGTCGGTCTAGTACTGAATATCAGTGATCGTGGGTTTGAGTCATCAGGATTTGGTAAGTCAATATTCTATATCTTTGAGAATCTTATTATGGTGATTAAATTGTGTATTTAATTCGAAGTGTTATTATTTACGTGAAATAAATTCTATAGACTCGTTATTTATATTTGCGAAATAATTCTTCTAGAGTTTAATTTTGTTCTACTAAGTTATAATCCTATTTCAATAAATAGTGGTAGAATAGAGTAAATGAAAATGTAAAATGAATCATATCAATACAAATTAGATTACTTTCATTGCAGAGATAACTATGCTATTTAATTTAGCATATTAAGTTATTGAACCAATTAAAACATATTATTTGGTTTCTTATCACAACAATAGAATTATTCCTAATATTGACTGATAAATTAATACACCATGGAGGGTTCTATATTAATGTTTTTATGTGAATACTATTCTGTTTGATTTATGAGTAGTAAGATAATTTGTTTATTAAATTATTCTTTTGCATTTAATAAGTTAAAAATTTGGTAAGCAATTTATCTCTAACTTATTTATAGAATGTTCTATTACTGTTCTTTAAAAATTTGTGTCTTTTCATGTGTAGTATGTGGTATTATTCAAGTAAACACGGTAACATCGGTGATGGTTTATTTTATCGGTCAGATCGATAAAATCATAGGGACGCTTGTCAATATTAAATGATTTATCACTTCAGACTTGATACGATAAATCATGAGGATTGTTAGGTTCAACATTAAATAAATAAGTACACAATTATTTGTAAGTTAATATCTACACATCACTGCCTCAAATACACACGACACGTAGAATGTATGCGTAGAAGAGTTATATTACATAAAACATACAAATAAGAAACAAAAATATTCATAAAACAAAATATAATTGGGTTATGGTGTAACTAACCTCTCCATGGAACCCTGGTTTAATACCTTAAAGATTTGATTGGCCAATGATCGTTTCACCTATGTTGTGTTTATAAGTAACCTGGGTCTTTTAGAGGAAAGAGACCATTTACAGAAATGGGTAAATGACTTTGGTTAATTTAAATTAATATTATGGTGGTGTGTACTTGGTAGGTGTAGTGAACACAAAGAAAGTTTTTATCACGAACTGTTTATTATCTTTCTGCAACTTCGGTAAGACAGAGTAAAACTATACTGTGGTAAAACTAAGATATAACAATAAACGGCGCGAGGGACCGAGAGTTGCGGAAGCAAACGTTGTACCTGCATTCCGATAGCAGGCGTGCGGCCGGACTGACTCGGGACTTGGGAGCGCGGCGCGGGCGACACCCCGCGGGGTGTGCGTTCGGTGCGCTTCGTGTGTGATCGGCGCTCGTTCGGCTTACCAACGGCGCCTCGTACCTACCAAAATTCCCGCCTAATATGCTCCGCGTTATAGTCTCCCCCTCTAACCCGAACGAACGTCCTCGCGTTTGGGTTAGCGCTTACGAGGCCTCCCTCTCCGTCTTTTTTCCTGCACCGGAGCTTGGATACGACCAACGAAGGGAGTCAAATTAGACGCGTGGTATTTACCTAGCACTGTACCGTCTCTGAGGCGCTCTAGAATGTAAGTGGTGGGGCTGACCACAGCCTGGACCTTGTACGGCCCGTCACGGCGAGGGATAAACTTTGACGTCTGCCCCCGTGCTGGTGTCATTAGCCCCTTGGGTTTTCAACAATACCAGGTCCCCAACCTTATAATCGGGAGCCGGTCGACGATGTTCGTCAGTGTATTTCTAATGTGCCGCTTGTGTTACGATTTTAAGTGAAAGAGACTTTAATTAATGCCTTTTATTGTTATTAAACAGATCGTAAGTTGATACATCGCACACGCACAGTACAGTATGTCAAAAGGTGGAGAGCAGGAAACGGAACTAAAGTAGTGTTACCACATATTAGACTCAAAACTATTATTTATGAAATTAACCACAAATAATTTATTACTACTTTAACACCCTCCTTTAATTTCTTAAATAACTAATCTTATTATTGAAAGAAACAGAATTTCACTTAAGTACTTGAAGTATTGTTATACAAACAATCTCTATATGTAACTTAGTACCTAAGTCCTTAAATTTCTAAGCAAGATTATATTTAACAATATATTTTATTCAACAACAATACAAATGGAATATGTATGCTTACTTACATCTTCACACTTTATATAACATCCAACAGTTAAGTTTTTAACCAGTTAAGGTTTTGGTAAATACCTACATATTTTAAACTGAATACAATCACAAATATTATTACTAACAAAATCTAGCTTTCATAATTATTATGAGATACACAATGTTGCATTAGAGTCGAGACTACTAAACAATGTCTACATATCAACAAAACAAAAAAAAATATATAGCCGCCACATCTAGTTGTCTAATGTTAGCAAATACACTTGTCTAACACATTATAGTATTCTTATGTTTTACAAACTTATGCTTGTTCAAAGCTTTTGTCATTACATCAGCAGGTTGTAAATCAGTTGGACAATACGTAATACGAAGCTCATTATTCATGTATAGTTCATGAATGTAATGAAACCTGACGTCTATATGTTTGGACCTTTTGTTAAATATACCTGTTTTAATCAATTGAATAGCACTTTGATTATCTATATAGAATTGAAGCATCTGAATATTAATATTAAGTTCTTTTAACACTGATTTTATGAATATTGCATCTTTACAACACTCTGCAGCTGATATGAATTCTGCCTCTGTGGAGGAAAGTGCAATTATAGATTGCCTTCTTGAGCACCAGGCAATAGGACACCCAGCCAACATGACAATATACCCTGTGGTACTTCTACGAGTGTCACAATCACCAGCATAGTCAGCATCACAGTACAAGTCTAAATCTTTTATGTTACCTCTTTTCTTAAAGAACAATCCATCACTAATAGTACCTTTTAAATATTTGAAAATCCGTTTTATTAAAACTACATCCTGCTTAGTAGGTTTTTCTATTTTGCGACTAGCTAACCCAACTGCATAAGCTATATCAGGTCTTGTCCTGGTTGAAAGATATAGCAGGCTCCCAACAGCCTCTCTATAAGGAAAAAGATTCTTGCCTTCCTCATTCAAGACTATTCCCTCTTGAACTACACAAGGTGTGTCAGCGGCTTTGCAGTCCAACATATTATATTTTTCTAGTATGTTTCTGGTGTAGTTTTCCTGAGACAGCAGAACTCCATCATCTTTATATGTAAGTTGTAAGCCTAAAAATGTTTTAGGTTTTTCATATACTTTTAATTCTATTATTTTATTTATTTTATTGAGTACCTTACAGCCATCTTCTTTATTTTTAGAAATTATTATTCCATCATCAACATAAATACCAATAATAACAGTAGTTTCTTTGTTTCTTAGTACACATGGCTCATTTTTAACTTGTTCAAACTCTAAACTCTTCATTATTTTAATAAATTCTTCATTCCATCTTTTTGGTGCCTGTTTTAACCCGTATAGGGATTTTCTAAGTTTACATACTTTCCCATAACATTCTTCAAAACCTTGAGGTACTTTCATATAGATTACCTCCCCTTCTTTAAGATTTCCATTTAGAAATGCGGTCTTGACATCAAATGTCATAAGATGGTAGTTATTGATCACCGCTATAGAGAATATAATCCTTAACGCAGATTGACATGCTACGGGGCTGAAGATTTCATCATAGTCTATATCTCTTTGTTCAAAACCCCTTACAACAATCCTGGCTTTATATGATCCATCTTCTTTAACTCGAAATACCCATTTATTAGTTAGAATTTTAGCATCTCTGACATCTTTTTCATCCACTAGTTCCCACACTTGATATTTCTCTAAGGATTTTATTTCTTCACTTATTGCTTTTTTCCAATTTTCTTTTTCAGGTGACTCCATGGCTTCTTGGTATGTGAGTAGAACATAATCATCAAATCTTTGTGGAACTCTTCTTGTCCTTTTATCTATTACTTGCTCATCCTTTTTATTTCTATCCTCTTCTATTTCTGTGTTTTCCTGTATTAATGTTTCTTTTTCTTTTTCAGGTACTATGCTGCTTTCTTCAGGACATATTGGGTCTGTAAGCAGATATCCACCATGATCTTCAACATTTACATCCAATTTTATGCTCTGTAACTGCTGCTGTCCATCTTCTCTTATTATGTTATTAGTTATTGTATTAAAGACAACATCTCGAGCAAATACAATTTTCTTTTTATTTTCATCATATAACCTATACCCATTTTTAGAGTAACCTACCATTATTAATTTCTGTGACCTTGAACTTAGCTTTTTTATAGGTGTTAAATCTTTTGCTAATGCTTCACAACCAAATACTTTTATGTTAGAAATATCCGGTTTCTTATTATTCCATACTTCATATGGACTTTTAAAATCAATCACTGAACATGGCAACCTATTGAGTAGATATGTAGCTGAGTACATAGCTTCTCCCCATAGTTCTTTGCTAAGGTTTGAATTTAATAATAACGCCCTAGCTTTCTCCATCAAGCTTCTATTTAGACGCTCGGCTTTGCCATTAAGTTGTGGGCTATACGGAATACTGTAATCTAATTTTATACCAATTTTATAACACCATGCTTTAAATTCACTGCTGGAGTACTCACCTCCATTATCACAACGCAGCACAGAAACTTGCATTAACTTCTCTCTCAGTTTCCCTAATGTAATGTTTTAAGCAGTCACTAACTTCACTTTTATTTGATAACAGATAGGTTTTTGTATAATGACTAAAGTCATCTAACACTGTGAGTATGTACTTTTTTCCATCAAAACTTGTGGTTTCTACAGGACCACAAACATCACTATGTATTATTTCAAGTACCCTAGTAGCACGTTCTCTAGTCTTATTAAATGGTTTCCTTACCTGCTTAGCTTTGACACAAATTTCACATAAGTCCTGCAATTGTTTTATATCAGCCTTGCTGTATGTGACACCCGTAGCAGCGTCCACCAATTTCCCTAGTACCTCATTACTTGGGTGACCCATTTTAATGTGCCAGTCATAGACACTTTCCTTTTTATTTGCTCACAGAGACACTTCACTACTACCTTGTTTTAATTTTAAATGATACAGTCCTGTTGACTGTTCCTTTTTACCAAATATTTTAGTGCCACACTTAGCAGTAATCTCAACATTGTTATTTTTAAAAGTTACAACGGCACCATTTTCTGTAGCTGCTGAAACTGAAAACAGATTTTTACATAGATCTGGAACGCACAGAGTATTATTTAAGACACAATTGTCACCTTCAAAAGTGCCACTTTGTACAGACAACATTTTTTCATCTTTCTTTGCCAAACATATAGATGTCTCTTGGCATTCCAAATTACTTAACAAGTTTATATTATTTACCATATGTGATGTACAACCTGAGTCTACAACAAAGTCATAACAGCAATTATTCACTGCATTGTTACTTTTGTAACCTAAAAATTAAACAGAACTTTTATTGTTGCGAAAGAAACAGTTACTTTCTTTATGATTGTTTTTCTTACAAATAGAGCATACTTTCTTACAACCTTTTTTTACATGACCTATTTTATTGCAACCAAAACAACGTATCTTATTATTATAATCAGAATGGTTATCCACTTTATTAGAAGACTGTGAATCCTGTTTCTCCGCTCTCTTGAATGACTTAGATGCTCGAAATGCAACCTCATTGTCTTGTGAACTTGTATGTTTTTCTTGTTCCTTAATTAATCTTAATTTTAAATTTGCAAGGGTTTTTTCTTCTTTAGAGGTAGAGTCCCATGCCGTTACAAAATGTTCATACTCAGTAGATAAAAATGTTAGAATTTTTGACTCCACTAAGCTATCGTCCAAGGAGATGTTTAACTGTCGCAGCCTATATACCAGGTTATCCAGATGAGATAAATTTTGCACCATATCTTTATTTTTGTCAAACTTGTAGTTAAAGAAATCTTGCATGATTTTATTTTTGTGTCTGTCTTCAGTGCCGCCGAACATTTCACATAACTTTTTGTACATAGCACTTGCAGATGTGCATTGGAACAACATTGTTATTAACTTTTTGTCCACAGTTTGCAATAAAATGTATTTAGCTTGTGCGCCCTTTTTGCAAAATTCAGCTTTCTCTTTATCTTCAGTTTTAATACTTCCTTCAATTATATCTTGGAGACCTTTGGCTTGAAAGATAATATCTACCTGGAATCGCCAGAGTTGATATGTCTCAACATCGCTGAGCTTTTCGATATTTTTAAGTTCTTCGGTCGTCGCCATATTTTTATTACAAAACACGTCGCGTACGTGTTTTTATAATCGGACCGAATCGCAAATACGCTCACTGGCCGAACTGTTAATAACACAGGCCAGCTGGGCCCATAACCCTGTTACGATTTTAAGTGAAAGAGACTTTAATTAATGCCTTTTATTGTTATTAAACAGATCGTAAGTTGATACATCGCACACGCACAGTACAGTATGTCAAAAGGTGGAGAGCAGGAAACGGAACTAAAGTAGTGTTACCACATATTAGACTCAAAACTATTATTTATGAAATTAACCACAAATAATTTATTACTACTTTAACAGCTTGGGCACTCTCATAAACGTCGCGAGCGTCTAAGAGAACCGACGAGATCCTTTTAAGGAAGCTAGTGATGTCACCTACATAACTATCGTTCTCGATAATGGTGCGCATCTCCGACATGACGTCTGCTGGCGCGCGCATATCTCGCGCGAAATTCAAATAAGCGGGCGAATAGCCCGTTCCTGATGTGACTGTCGAGTTCATGGCAAAACGGACCGCAGGTAAGTGGACATCCCAAGTATCATGATCCTTACCTACTAGAATCGCCAGCTGCGGTTTGAGGTCCCGGTTCTTACGCTCCACCGGGTTCGCCTCGGGGTGATAAAATGAGGTAAGTGATTGCTTTATTCCCATCGCGTGACAGATTTGCTGCATTACTTCACTTATGAACTGGACACCGTTGTCACTGACCAAGCGCCTGGGGACTCCGAACCGTAAGTACACTTCTGATACAAGTACCTTTGCGCATTCCTCACTGGTAGCGGAAGTAAGGGCAAATAGCTCTACCCAGCGCGTGCAGGTGTCCTCGACTACCAGGATCCATTTGTGTCCTTTAGCAGTTACGGGTAGAGGACCAAACAGGTCCACGGCTAATACCTCAAACCTGCGTGCAGAAGCGGGCGTCTGCAATAATCCAGCTGGTTTTCTGGTGTCCGCCTTGTAACGCTGACAAGGTACACAATTTTTAACATACTGCGTAACGTAAGAACGCATTCCCGGCCAGTAGTACTTACCGACTAAGCGTTGCAGCGTACGTTCCGCACCTATGTGACCAGCAGTGGGTGCGTCATGGAACTCGGCCAGTACTTTGGCGCGTTCTTGTTCTGGAACCACCAGTCTAGCATCATCGGATTCCTCGTTCTCAGGACAATACCTGTACAACACACCTTCAGCAAGCACGTACCCCTTGTTTGCCCATACTCTCCCCCTAGAAGGTTCGTCGGATTCCAGGGCCTCGACGATTTTACTAACCTCGGGGTCCTTCAATTGGTTTTCGCGCAAGTCCTTCAGACTGCGAGAGGGCATATCAGCCGTAGCGCAGCAAAGCTCGCAATCGCTATCTCCACCGCATGCTGGACGCGACAGAGTGTCAGCTATCACATTGGCCTTACCTGGGGTGTACTCTATTTGCAGGTTATACTCCTGAAGGCTCAGGGCCCACCTTGCTAGGCGACCGCTTGGAGATTTCATACTCATCAGCCATCTAAGCGACTGATGGTCTGACTTAATAACTACTTGAGCACCGTCTATATATCCCCTGAACTTGGAGACTGCCCAGACTACGGCTAGAGCCTCCCTCTCCGTCGTGCTATAATTTCTTTCAGAAGCTGTCAAGAGGTGGCTGGCGTATTCTATTGGGCGCTCGTCGATTCCCTCCCCCTGGAGGAGAACCGCCCCAAGGGCGTACCCGCTGCTGTCGGTTCTGAGGATGAAAGGCAACGTTGCGTCGGCCTGACGCAAGATTGGCGCGGAAACAAGCAGTTGTTTTATCTCCTCGAAAGCTGCCTGCTGTTCCGGGCCCCATTTCCACACGCTTACCTTCTTTAGCAGCACTGACAGCGGCTTGGCGACCTCTGCGTAGCCAGGGATAAAGCGCCTGAACCAACTAGAAGTCTGCAGGAAACATTTGAGATGTCTAACGTTCCGGGGCGTCGGCATGTCCGCGATGGCCGCGGTCTTCCCGGGGTCAACGTGGATACCACCTGGCAGGATAACATGACCTAAAAACTTTACGGAACCTCTCGCGAAGTGACTTTTCTCGCCGTTTACTCTCAAGTTGAAAGAGGCGAGACGGTCAAACACGGAGGTGAGGTCGGCTAGGTGCTTTTCGAAGGACTCATCGGACATAATTAACAGATCATCTAAATACGCCAGTACGGTGGTACCTGGTAAGTTTGACTTGAATCTGTCGATCAGCCTCTGAAAAGTAGCACCTGAGTTGCGCAAACCCATTGGCATGCGTTTAAATCTGTAAGTGCCGAGCGGTGTTATGAACGCTGTTTTGTCCCTATCGTTAGGGTCAACGTTCACCTGGAAGTAGCCGGCTCGGAGGTCGAGGGTAGTCATATACTTAGCAGTTTTCGCGTCGTGAAGAATGTCCTCGATCCTTGGGAGAGGGTACCTGTCAGGCTCGGTGACGGCGTTGAGCTTACGGTAATCAACGCACAGCCTATAGTTGCCGTCTTTCTTCTTGACAAGCACGACATTCGATGCCCACGGCGACTCACATTCTTCAATGACGTCAGAGCTAATGAGGTTGTGCAGCTCTTTCCCGAGTGCCTCTCTCTTGGGCGGCGACAACCTATAGGGAGGAGAAGCCAAAGGTTCCTGTGTCTCACTTACCTTAATCTTGTGAACAGCGAAGTCTGTAGGAGGTCCAGCCGAAGCGAACTAAGCGACTCTGTTTAGCAAAAACTCGTTGAGTGCGGCCCTGTGCTCTGGTGACAAGCTCGTACCTTCATCTTGGCGCAGTGATACATCGCAGACCTCTGCTTGCATCACGGCCGCGCTGTTTAATACATAAGATTGCAAAAATGGGAACCGGTCTCCTGGACTATCTGCAAAATGCCATGACTCCTGGGCTATGTCTAAAACAATAGCGGCATCAATCGTAGGAGAAAGTCTCACATCACAGGGTGGAATAAGCACGTCAGTTGCGCGCACAGGCTGGCTAGGCAGAAGTTTCAAGAATGGTCGTTGAGTGGGAAACCATCATCGGGCCCAATGTATGATGAGATGCGGGAGAGTAGGGCTCTTTTCAAGTCGCGACTTAAATGGTGTCAAAACCACGAAGATCAAATTAAGATGGACATAATAGCATCGAAGCACTCAAAGCGTGATTTTAGTAATTTCTGGAAGAGCACCAATAAAATGAATATTCGGCCTGGCCTGTCTGTTAGTGTGAATGGAGTGAGTGAGAGAAATGATATTGCCAACATGTTTAAAGATCACTTTCTTTTAAAATCACCCCTAGGGAGCTCTAGTGTGATGCTGGATGCTGATCCTTGTTATGGTGAGGTGGGCACACGATTCAGTGCCAAAGATGTGGCTAAGGTCATCAGGTCTACGACTAGAGGTAAGTCCCCTGGTCATGACGGGATCAGCATCGAGCATTTACAATATGTCCAATAATGTCCTCACTTATCAAGAGTGTTGGCGTTGCTGTACAATTTATGTATTGGTCATTCATATCTGCCTCCCGACTTAATGAAGACGATAGTGGTTCCAATTGTTAAAAGCAAAACAGGTGACCTTTCAGACAAGAGGAACTACAGACCAATTTCTCTAGCGACAACAGTCGCTAAAGTGCTTGATGGTCTGCTTAATACACAGCTAAACAAACATCTTATGCTGCACGACAATCAGTTCGGTTTTCGGCCAAGACTTTCTACAGAAAGTGCAGTTCTGTGTCTTAAACAGACTGTCAGGTACTACACAAAAAGAAACACACCTGTTTTTGCATGCTTCCTCGATCTTTCTAGGGCTTTCGACCTGGTTTCCTACGACATATTATGGAAAAAGCTTGAAACAATAAACTTACCTAAAGAGTTTATAAGAATCTTTAAGCATTGGTATGGAAGCCAGGTCAACAGTGTGCGGTGGGCAGGTGTTTTATCGGACCCATATCAATTAGAGTGCGGAGTGAGACAAGGGGGGTTAACCTCGCCGTCCCTCTTTAATTTGTATATGAATGCCCTGATTGAGGCGCTTAGCAGTCATCATGTCGGTTGTCATATTGATGGTGTCTGTGTCAATAATTTAAGTTACGCGGACGACATGGTGCTGCTCAGCGCGTCAGTCGGTGGTATTCGGACGTTATTAGCCATGTGTGAAAGTTATGCGGCAACACATGGCTTATTGTATAATGACAAGAAAAGTCAGTACATTGTTTTTGAGGCGGGTACCAGGTATAATCAAGATGTGCCTTCTATACGGCTTAATAGTGTTCCTCTGAAGCGAGTGACTCAATTTAAATACCTCGGTCACTTGATCACCACTGACCTCAAAGACAATGCTGATATAGAGAGGGAACGGAGGGCCCTGTCCGTGCGTGCGAATATGATAGCCTGCAGGTTTGCACGTTGTACTGCAGAAGTAAAGGTTACGCTCTTTAGAGCATTCTGTACCACCTTCTACACGTGCAGCTTGTGGGAGAGGTATTCGCAGGCATCGTATGGAGCCCTCCGTGTCCAATTCAATAACGCCTTCAGAAAACTGTTGGGGTTGCCATGGCGTTGCAGTGCGTCAGGGATGTTTCCAGCGGCGCGTGTTGATTGTTTTCACACAATAATACGCAAACGTGCAGCATCATTGGTGGCTCGTGTCATGGCTAGTCCCAACAGGGTTCTGAAGATGGTCGCGGATAGAGTGGACTGTCCATATATGGTCCACTGCTGTCAATTACATTTGTCTTCGTATCGTGTTGTGTACTAACCCTAGTTTTTTAAGGTAATTGTTTACTAACCATAATTACTTATATGAGCTATGTGGCTCGAAATAAAGATATTTGAATTTGAATTTGAATTAGCAATAAAATCACGACCTAAAAGTGTCCTGGTATCATCACCTGAAAACACCATGAACTCGGTGTCGACTCTTCGACTATCTAAGGTGACGGATACTGTAGCAGTCTTTACCATTTTCCTATGACACGAGCCATCGGCGAGCCCGACATAACGCTCTGTCTCTTGGAATTGAACACCGTGATTCACTAACAATGAATACAATAATGGGCTAGCAACACTGTGCGTAGCTCCGGTGTCGACTATCGCTACTCCTTCCTTGCCTACCACGCTTATTGGTATCAAAGGGTGTGACGTCGTTGAAGCAAAGAAGTCACCTTTAACAACATTAAAATCGGATGGTTTAGCGGGCGCGGGTTTAATTGAGCAATTTTCACATTTTGACTTGACCACCCCTGGTTGGCCGCACCCATAACAACGTATCGGATTATTCCCTTTACTGTCGCTAGCACCAGATGCCTTAAGATTATCGACCTTATTAGCTTTACGGCATTCGTTAGCCGTGTGACCGAGCGCTTTACAAAAAGAACATTTGGTACGATTACATTTCGAGTTTTCGTTCGAGTTAGAGGTGAGTTTGGAACCTGTGGTTGCGCACGGACCTGTAGTAGTATCCCGATCGCGAACGGTAGGTACTTTCGAGTTCTCGGAAACGGTCGAGTTCTTTAATTCTGTTATCGCATCTTCCGCGAGTCTCGCTCTCTCTAACAAATGATCGATGTCGTTGATAGAGTCTCGCGGCAAACGTTTGCGTGTTCGACGGTGTAAAAGTCCGTATACAATATCAACTACCATAACGCTTGGCACAACATATGGCAATCGAACTAATAGGGATCGTACCCTTGATATGAAAACCTCAGCGCGTTCACATTCACTCTGTTCACACATAAATACCTCACGTAATGTCCTGTACGCGGGTTTTTGCACGCCGTAGGCAGCGCGCCGGCGCTCGAGTGCGTCCGGCCACGAGCCGACGCTAACTCGGGCGCTGCGCCACCATACCGCCGCGTCGCCGCTCAGCAACATGGAAAGGCCACGTAGCGCGTGATCATCGGTCACGCCGGTGCACTCCTTGTAGACCTCTACTGCATCGATGAACGCCTCCAGTAACTCAGGGTCGCGTGACTGTCCGTCGAACCTGGCGGTACACTGTGAAAAGTTACCGCTGCGGGCCGCAGGTGCGTGCGCCGCGGGTGCATGTGCCGGTGTCGACGCGACTGGGTTGCACTGGTCGCCATTATGCAGAGATCGTAGGGTCTCCATCAGCGTGCGATTGGTCTCCTGCATTCTGGCGAATGATTCCATGACGGTGGACAGCAGCCGCTCGGTGTTGAGCGCTGTGGCGGGTGCGCCGGTCTGGGCCCCGCTGAGCGTGTAGTCGAGGGCGGCGCCAACCCCGGGCGCGCAGCTCCTCCATGTTGAACGATGCGGCGGGTGCGCCGGTCTGGGCCCCGCCGAGTGTGTGGACAAGGGCGGCGCCCCCCTGGGCGCGCAGCTCCTCGGTCGCGTTGATTGAGTCGCGTACTGGGTTTATTACGATATATAATTATATTCACATACACACGTCACACATATATTCACAAAGTCGTAAGTTGCACGCGTCATCATTCGGACACCTATGCAATACCCCATAATATTCTCCCCTTTAAAAAAAAATACTTTTAGGTTCAGAAGTGGAATTTTATTTTAAAAAAAAGCACAGAACCAACAAACAATCCGTTTATTTATAATTTGAATCGAAACAAAATATTACTAAATCAAATACTGCAAACTTCAACGATTATATTAACAAAATGAGTAGCAAAATGGCTTACGTGACCTTAATAACAACCAACACAGATTATCACAAGACTTCCTTACGTTCCGACAGCCGGCGAGCAAATGGACCGTTCCGTCTGGGCAGTCGCTGCGCCCCGTCAGGGGCGCGGCGAGCGGTCACGGGGGGTTGCCCCACTCCCGCGGGAGCATGCCGTGTCCCGTAAATACGGGACCGTCCTCGGGTTGCCTAGTAGCGGCGTAGATGTTCGGGTGTGCGTTGAATAGCGTGCGCTGCTATTCGGTGCTAGTTATGTATAGCGCATGTAGAGTCATGAATGAGTGTTTTAGTACGTAACGTGCCTATATTAACTTAGAACACGTTACGTACTAGGTGAAGTGTTGTTATGAGTAGTATAGTTGTTTGAGTAAGCCGCGTGTAAATGGACTGTTCTATCAAAACGCTCCTCTTATATAGGCTATCGCAGGGTAGTTGATGACGTTGTTCGGAAACTCCTTACACGGCCTCTCCTGACGTTGAGTCGTCCTCGACACAAATTCCCCGAGCGATCCCGCTGGGACCCGCCGCTGGAGGATTCGGTGGACCGGCTTCAAAATCATCCAGCAAAGGCATTGACCGATAAGCTGGGGGAGAAGACTCTGTTTGCACTTCTGTCTCTTCTTCATCGTTAGTTTCGTCTGAAAACAAAAGAGCTAGTAGTGAGTATTCAGAAAAACGAGCTTGAAACACTCAGTCTTACTGACCAATCGATCCGTCTCCGTACAGTCAATTCATACATCGTTCTTTTATAGCTCTAACATGTGACACACATTCACCGTTCTTATAAGAAATAAAACGTAACCGAGCCAAGGCATATTCCTGTTAGTTTCCAAAGGCCTGTATGCTTAACCTCGCCGGTCGACTTCATTATTCAATCACCAGCGAATTCTGTAACATGGCCTGAAAAACAGACCCACTCGTAAGAAGACCGTATTCAAACGTACGAGCGCATTCCACACGCAGAACGTAATCACACGTGTTGAGGCTTCTCAATATGCAGAGCGAAACATACGAGTGAGGCTTCTCAACGTGCAGAGCGAATCGTACAAGTAAGGCTTCTCAATATGCAGAGCGAATCATACAAGTGAAGCTTCCCAACATGCAGAGCGAATCATACAAGTGAGGCTTCCCAACATGCAGAGCGAATCATACAAGTGAGGCTCCCCAACATGCAGAGCGAATCATACAAGTGAGGCTTCCCAAATTGCAGAGCGAATCATACAAGTGAGGTAAACCATACCGATTGATCATACAAGTGAGACTCGCCCTTCAGGCTTGCCACAACCATCGCATAACTGTCAATAAGCATTATAAGTTTAACTTACTCTCAAAAAATGCAGCACATGTTTCAGGGGTCCACTCGCCCCGCCACGGCACCATGTATTGCGCAGCAGCCTGTGTCGTTTTACCATAACTGCCGCTGAGCAAACGTAGCGTATAACGTCCACTAGGTAGAACTTCTAACACCTTATATGGACCGCGCATGCCGGAGTCAAGTTTACCTGCCGACTGAGAGTGTTTTATTACAAAGACCAAGTCATCAACTTTGAATTTTCGTGGTGCGCTTCGTCGTTGGTTAGCTTGCTCGTCTTGTTTTAGTTGGTTGTTGCTGAGAAGTTCACGGGCTCTAATCCCAGTGATTTCTCGTAAGGCCTCCCTGTTAGGCGCTGAACCCTCGATAGCCACATCACGTACTAGTGCTCGAACCACGGGAGTTGTAGATTCTGTGCCTATTAGAAGATTCAAGGGAGATACTTGCGTAGTCTTCTGTCTTGTAACATTCAGCACCAGTTGTAGTTTCCACAATCTCAGACCACTGCCGTTTTTTATAGTTGGCTTGGATGCGTAACATGTTGAGTACGGTCCGCATGTACCTTTCCGCTTGGCCATTCGCCTGGTACATCTCCGGCGTGATGTAGTGCAGGTTGCAACCAAGTTGGTTAATCCATGTCACGAACTCGTTGGATTCGAACATGCGTCCCTTGTCAGTGACCATGAGTTTAGGCACTCCAAACAAAGAAATAGCCTGAGTAATGACACGTTTAAGTTCTGTGGAATCTTGTCGGTGAATGGGATATAGGAGTGTGTATTTAGTGAAAGCGTCTACAATGAGGAGGATGAATTTATATCCTTCTGATAATGGTAGTGGTCTCAGGGCGTCCACATGCACTGTGTTAAATGGAGTGTCAGGTTTTTCCCAAGAAGTAATGTTTTGTAATGGAGCCCGGGGAACTCTCTTTTGAGAAATGCACACAAGGCAATGAGAGACATACTTTGAAACAAATTTCCTGAGGCCAGGGAACCAGAAATGTCGAAGAATGAGGTCGAGGGTTTTCTCCGCATTAATGTGCTCATGTTCATCGTGAAACACTCTCAAGAGACTGAGTCGGTGACCCTTGGGTATGTAACACAGTGACCTCGCTTCTTGACCTACTGGGACGTAGTTATAGTATAGGACTCCATTTTGAATTTTGTAACGATCTGTGTCTAGTCTGCCATCGTAGAGTTTCTCAATAAGATCTTGAGTTTCGTTATCGGCTGACTGCGCGATCTGAGCCCAGTTACGGGGCCTCGAAATTTGATTTACGCAAACGGGATTGCGACTTAAATAGTCTGCATGGGGTAACATTACTCCCTTGCGATACTCGATTGAAAAATTAAAATCCTGAAGGTAGATCCACCACCTTGCTACTCGGGGCAGAAGATCTTTCTTACGCTCAGTGGACTTAAGCGCATTGCAGTCGGTGATTACTACGAAATGTAGGCCAACTAAGTAGTGACGGAAGTTTTGAAGGGCTTTGACAACAGCAAGGGTCTCTAGTTCGTAAGAATGGTACTTGCTTTCTGCTCCCTGGGTGGATCGGCTAAAATATGCGACTACGTGTTTTTTTGTGTCGGGATGTACTTGTAAAAGGACAGCACCGTATCCAATACTACTGGCATCCGTATGGACTTCGGTAGGGAGGTCTGGGTTAAAAATAGAGAGTACCGGTTCGCTTGTTAACTCTCTGATTAAACTTAGACGTATAGTTTCGCATTGAGGGGTCCAGTCAAACTTAACATTTTTATGAGTAAGGACGGCAATGGGAGCAGTTTTAGTAGCATAGTCTTTTATGTATTTCCTAAAATAACCTGCTAGGCCTAAAAGTTGTCGTACCTGTTTTACGTTTTCGGGGGGCGAAGTGTTAACTAAAGCTTCCACTTTTCGTGGGCTCGGTCTAACCTGACCTTGACTTATAAGTCTACCTAAATACTCAACCTCCGTAACCAGAAACGAACATTTGTTCAGATTAATAGAAAAACCAGCTATGGTAAGAGTTCTAAGTACTTTACGCAAGAGTTCGATTCCCTCACGTACAGAATTACTCAGAAGAAGGACGTCATCTACGTAAACTAACACATTAATATGTGCGCGAAGGGTGTTATTAATGATTCGCTGATAAACTACTGGAGAATTAGCTAGCCCAAAAGGCATTTTGACATATTCAAAGTGTTCTTCCGGTGTTACAAACCCTGTGAGGTGTATACATTCCTCTTTCAGGGGAATTTGGTGGAAGCCAGTAGCCATATCAAGACAGCAAAAGAACTTGTGACTGCCTAACCTATCGATATGATCGTCAATTAGTGGGAGTGGGTAGCGGTCTTTCACCGTTATACGATTGAGCGCCCTAAAATCTACACAGAGTCTATCCGAACCATCGCGTTTCCTCACTAGTATGATTGGGCTCGCATATTCAGAGTTAGAGCGCCTAATAACTCCCTTTTCTAAAAGATCTTGAGTTATTTCCCGCACCTTAAGTTTTTCTGAGTACGAGAGCCTATACGGTTTATAAACAACAGGAGTAGAACTGGTAAGCCTTATCTCCATTTCTCCCGTTTGAACCGTAGTTACGGCTGTCCCTTTTATTAAGAACTGCAAACATTCATTGATGACAGACATAAGTCTTTCCAGCTCTGCACCCTGTAGAGGTGTGTTTAGTTTAAACTGGTCGCCTTTTCCTACAAGATTAATCTCTTTATTAACCTTATCAGACCGCGTGAGATATTGTCTATTTTTAGTTCGGATGTAAGTAATTCCGTCACGGTTTAATACGTCGGTTCCAATTATGATAGGCGTATTCATAAGAGACGCTGGAACTACTACTAAATCTACTTCAATCGATATATCGCTAAACTCTACATTGAGTGTGACGTAGGATGTCGCAATCACTTCCCGATCACTGAGACCCTTCAGAACACAACGTCTTGGCTTAGGCTGACAAGTGAAATACTTTAATACGTGGGAAGAAATTAGAGACACATCTAGGGCTCCGCTATCAATGAGTACGTCTACTGGAATACCATTTATGATTGCCGAAGTTATATCGTTACTTTGTGAAATGCTAGATTGGTAAGAACAGAGATTGACATTGCGTTGGTTACGTTGCTCTGAATTCACTTTTATGAAGCATTTGTCCTCGGTGTGTCCCGTTTTTTTTACAAAATGTACAAGTGTTACTAGGTGGCGGTTGAGTTCTGGGGATCGCATCGGAAGACCCGTGAGACGGCCGACTACTAAACGCATTAGACTTGGGTCGCCTACACACACGACTGACGTGACCCGATCGATTACAGTTATAACATTTTGGACCCGGATTGCTACCTGACTTCGACACCTGGCTATTCCTATGTTCAGCCGCTCTCCCGGGTTTAGTATAAATTGATAAAAACGAAACAATTGTGTCAGGGGCTAGGCTGGCGTTAGAGGCCGCGGCGCGCACTTGAGCATTATCTATACCACGTATTACAATGAGGGTTCTTAAGATGTCGCTTAAACCCTGAACTATTCTCAAACGTAATAGGGTACGGCGAGCGTATTCAGCGTAACTTAAATATTTATCCGAAGTTGTATTCATTGCCTCGAATAATATGTTGGCGGAGTCTAATTTACCAGGACAGAGAGGTTTGAACTCACGCTTAAAGTTAGACCAAGTCCGGTCATTCGAAACCCATTCGCCTAACCAAACCTTAGCGTCACCCTTAAGGCACGTCGCCACGCGTGACAAGCATTCGTGATCGTTCCAACCGTTGGCTTCCCTAGCCCGATCTACCTCATCGCACCACGCTTCAATCTCGTTTATCGATGGATCGAAATTAGACACATAATAATGTTGTGAACGTGAGGGTTGCATTGTTTTAATTGCTTGCATCAAAGCATTTGAGAGGGTAGACGCCTCAGAACAAGGGGCACTAGAATCCATAGACTGCTGTCGTGGCGCAGTCTTATCTGGTGTAGGAGTAACAACCGTGGGTAAGGTATCGATTTCATGAGCAGGGCGTACCCCATCGTTAGAAAAACGCGTCTCAATAGGTGAAACCGTACGCGAGTGTGACCTTGATCGGGCGCGGCGAGCACTACGAGAGCGATCCCTACTACGCGATTCACGCCTAACCCGAGTACGCGACCGATGCACTTCAGTATTGTGAGAATCATGTCGATCTCGGACACGCAAGCCATCCCGCAATGCTCGATGTCTATCGCTTGAATTATGGTTCGATCTATAATTGTCACTATGGTCGCGAGATCTACGAGAAGTATGTCGATCCCGATTACGCGAATCGCTACTAGAAATACGCCTCCATGGACTAGGCATCCTTGTACGTCTTATAAGCACAGTTTAAAATGACAATTATACACACAAAATAACAAAAAAGCAAAATAAAAATGAAATAAGCAGTACTTGTGAACAAAACACAATTTAAAATTTAACGGTTTTCTCGTTGACAGCGAATTTACAAACTAACAAAATAACTAAAAAGCAAAATAAAAATTAAGTAAGCAGTACTTGTGAACAAAACAATTTAAAATTTAACGGTTTTCTTGTTGACAGCGAATTTACAAACTTAATGGCAAATTTACGTTAATGTGGGCTTGTAAGTCCTTTATCCCACTTCTGATTTTAGGTTCAGAAGTGGAATTTTATTAAAAAAAAGCAATCCGTTTATTTATAATTTGAATCGAAACAAAATATTACTAAATCAAATACTGCAAACTTCAACGATTATATTAACAAAATGAGTAGCAAAATGGCTTACGTGACCTTAATAACAACCAACACAGATTATCACAAGACTTCCGTACGTTCCGACAGCCGGCGAGCAAATGGACCGTTCTATTTTTTTTTTTTTCGATAGGGCCACTCGTAGTTTAGCTCGCTAAGGCTAATATACTACTTAACCGGGCGATCCTGTGGTGACCTCTAAAATTTAAAGGCCCCCAGCCAGGGCGGACCGTTCTATCAAAACGCTCCTCTTATATAGGCTATCGCAGGGTAGTTAATGACGTTGTTCGGAAACTCCTTACAATATTATATATTTTTGCATGTTTACACAACACTAAGTATTCCACCATGTAACATTATTTATTTTATATAGTAAGGCATATACAATCATTACATTAATTTGACATGACACGAACATAACATGAATCAAATTACTGAATGCTTGAACTTTGTTTCTTATTTTACCGACTGGGCGTGACTAGGAGTAGTTCTGCGTTTAACAAAACATACATTTTATTCTTGAAACTAATCTATACTAATATTATAAAGCGGAAAAGTTTGTTAGTTTGTTTGTTTGTTTGTTTGTTTGTTTGTTTGTTTGTTTGCTTGAACGCGCTAATCTTCGAAAGTACTGGGTGGATTTGGATGAAATTTGGTATGGAAGTAGCTTGAAGCTTGAGGAAGGTTATAGGCTACTTTTTACCCGACTGCAAAAAAGGAGAGTTATGTTTTTACCGTGATAGAATCCACGGGAGCGAAGCCCCGCGAGAGTACTAGTTTTTATATAATATTAAGGTTTCTTCTATCACACTGTAACAAAGTGTTGCTGTTAATATTTAAAATACAATAAAATTATATTTACTTATACCTGTTATTGTTTTATTTGTACACTTGTTTCATATTCACTCGATTTTCGAAAAAAAGAATGAATCTGATTGTGTTTATACAATATTATGACGTGATTGCACTTGCTGTGGTCCCGTTTGGATTGAAGAAGTACTATGCCATACTGACATTTCTTTTTGTAACATTTTCCTGGTGTCCTGTTTACATTTATTATACAATATGTATATCACATAGATGCTAGCCAGTATTGCAATGATCATGGCTATTGTACTATATTTTTCTAAGTTTTGCTCAAACTGTGACGTAGTTGCACTATTCGCTCCATTTTGGGCGATAATCACTTCTTCAGTTTTCTTCTCAACACTGTATGATTTACCCATTTTGCCAATTTTCAATTGCATACCTCCGGTGGCTTTGAAAAAAGCCGTTTGGTTTGCTTCATTGCTTGAGGGAACAAAGTTATGGTAAGTAGTTGCTTCCTTCGTAACAGGACCCAGGATACAGACAAAAAAAAAAAAACAAAAAAAAAGTTACAAAACGAAAGTTAAAAAATAGCTACATAGAATGTAATAAGGAATTTAAATAAATTATTTATATTCTAATTGGAATCGTCTATCTTTCTTAAGAAATGATTTAATTACATCAGAGTAAAATGTTGGTGATCGTTTTAATTCTACCAACAACTGTTTTTCAATAGCTATCATTGATAATTCGGAAAGACGCTCTTGACCTTGTGTATTTCTCAGATAGGTATGGATACGTTTAAGAGACGAAAAAGCACGTTTCGCGGAAGAACTTGTAGCCGGAATAGTTACAACAAGATACGCTAACTTTAACAGCTCGGGAAAGGCATCTTTGAGGTTATTCTCATGAATGAAATCAATTAATTCGAAAACATTACGATCTTTCAGATCAGGACTAGAATACAAGCAAATCAATTGGCTTTTTAATGTTTGTTTGTCGAAATAGTTTGCATAAATGTCAAATAATGAATCTAATTCCTCTGTAGGAAAATGTGAGTGATAATTGTCAAATTTTTTGTTGTTGAGCAGTTGGAAAAACTTTAATTTATAAATTTCAGAATATCGGTCAGTAATTTCGGTATTAATGTTATCAATTACTTCTACAAAAAGTCGTCTGTATTCCGTTTTTGCACAGCGTACGTTGCGTCTCAAACGAGGAGCCGAGTTATTTTGCAACGTGTTCTCATAAATTTGATCAAATTCGGATTGAAATTCAGCACGTAACCATGCCTGAAATTCCTTTATTTTATTAATACAATAACCGACATCAACTTGTGATTTTTGTAGAATATTGTACAAGCAGTCAGTTTTTTCAAATATCCGATGAAAGATAAAAAGAAAAAAATTGAAATTATAAGATCGCAAAGTGTTTTCAAAATTCTCCGCAGCTAAAATCGTATCCCCGTCCCAGTTCTGTGGATTGTCGCACAGATCAGAAAACAACTCAATAAGTTTACTTTTTTGTTCAAAAACCGTGTTTACAACTCGCGACATGTATGTCCAACGAGTTGCGGGAGCATTAGGCAATTTTTTGCTGCAATGAGTATCGTAAAAAGCAGCTCGGTTTGTACTATTACTAAAAAAATTACACAAAGCCTGAAGGGCTGAAAAAAATAAACTAACCTCCTGAATTCTATTGCATGATTTAGACAACACTAAGGCCAAAATATGCGCATTACACCAAATGTAAATTGCTTGTGGACAAACATCTTTAACTTTTTGTTGCACTCCATTTCTTACACCGGACATTACACTAGCACCGTCATAGCTTTGCGCTACTAATTTTGCGATGCAATCATGTCTATTCAATAATTCTAAAATAATATTAGAGAGTGAGTCTGCTGTGCGACTTTCCGACACATTAAGAAAGCCCAAAAAACGGTCATGAATTTCATTTTTATAATAATATCTGAGAATCAAGCACAGTTGTTCTCTATGACTAACATCGGGGGTTTCGTCAATAATAATTGAAACAAATTTTGTTTGTCTAACTTCGTAATCGATGCAAGTTTGCATCACACATTAATCCGCTTAGACGCTGTAAAAAAATAATAAAAACACACATTAATCCGCTTATACGCTGTAAAAAAATAATAAAAACTATTTGATAATAAAACGAAAACGTCACGAACGAAAGTAGTGGTGTAAAGAAACTAGGGTTGCAAGGACGATTAGTTACAATATGGTGCCGTAGTGACCAGGATGTCATAATGTGGTCATCAATTCTATTTTATATGTAGGCTTATATAGCCTACAATTTGGTGTTCGTGAAATGGAAAGAGTTGAAGAGACTATTATCTGAAAGTGGGATCTTTCTTTCGGTTGCATATATTACAACTGATCAGAATTAAATTTCAAGATTATTTTGAGTTTTATAACCTCTAAAGTACGTACTTTGATTTTTGGGTAAGATTTCAGAAAAAAATGAAAAAATCGTCAATTTATAGCCATTATCATGGTATATATTATACCATTCTGGCTTCGTTGTGAGTTTGTTTAAATATTTGTACCCTTCATTGGACAAATCGGACTAACTTTTTATCGCAGTGATGTGATTTATTTTCACTTTTAAAACTTTCACTTACAGTCGAATTTGCGCACATATTCACAAAGAAAAAAAAAGAAAATACGCACGATAGGCACAGTAATGTGTAGGCAATGTTAACACACATTAATCCGCTTAGACGCTGTAAAAAAATAATAAAACTATTTGATAATAAAACGAAAACGTCACGAACGAAAGTAGTGGTGTAAAGTAGTAGAAGTAGATCTGTAATATCATTCAATTTTCTTTTATTTGTTTGGGATACAGATGATGAACTTGATATTTCCGAACGTTGTGGGGAATTCATTTGTGGTGTACTGGGATCACTATCGCTATGTTGCTGTATAGAGCGCGAACTGCTATAGCTATTTTCATCTTTGTTGGATTGTTGCATAGTTGGGGAAGAATGATAACTTGATGAATTAAAATTCGAAGACCGCTCTTTGTTAATCGTGTAGGGTAACAAGAACTCCAATATCTTTTCAGATTTCCACTCTTGGGTTTGCTTTGTAGCCTGTCCACTTCTGGTCGCATTTTTTCTCTTCAATGTATCTCGGTGACTATCCCGTAGCCTTTTCCATTTAGATTTAGCAGTTTTAACTGAAAACAAAGCCTTTATTAGGGTTCCGTAGCCGAATGGCAAAAAACGGAACCCTTATAGTTTCGACATGTCTGTCCGTCTGTCTGTCTGTCCGTCCGTCCGTATGTCACAGCCATTTTATTCCGAAACTATTAGGACTATACAAGTAAAACTTGGTAGCTAGATGTATTCTGTGAACCGCTTTCCGATTTTGAGAGAAACCTTAAAAAATATTTAAAATAAAGGGGCTCCCCATACATGGAACTGAAATTGAAAATATTTTTTTTCATGAAACCTATACGTGTGTAATATCTATAGACACGTCTTTAAAAATGAAATTAAGATTTCTAAAATGACTTTTTCATAAAGTTAATCGTTTAAAAGAAATACGCTTCCAAAGTGGTAAATTATGTGTGCCCCCCTCACTTCTATAATAATAGAGTGAAAAATAAAAAAAAAATATGCTGTAGATCTTAATGTAAACTTTCAACCAAAATTAGTTTGAATGAGATCGGGTCAGCAGCTTTTGAGGTACAGCATATTTTCTAAAACCGCAAATATAACTTTGTAATTCATACAAACACTATGAAAAACAAAGTTATTTGGCGTAGTTACTACGGAACCCTTCATGGGCGAGTCTTGGCAAATTTTTTCGGAAATGAATAATGTGTAAAGAGGTTGAGTGCGTTAACGAAATTAACAGCTAATATTTTCAACCTGTTTTCTAAAATGAATAATCTGTAAACACGTTGAGCGCGTTAACAAAAATTAACAGCTAACATTTTCAACCTGTTTTCGGAAATGAATAATCTGCAAAGATGTTGAGCGCATTGACGAAAATTAACAGCTAATAGACAAGACAATGTATTTTCTATATGTAACCCAAGAAATTTCGTCGTTTTTGTTTCCTTGATAGGCACATTTTTATAATTAATATCTAAATTTAAATTATCATTTGTCCTTTGTCTGAATTTCATTATTAAGGTTTTATCTCAATTTATTTTTAAATTATTACATTCTAGCCAATTGATAACCGATTTTATATTGTTATTAATGTCATATTCAAGAGTAATATTGTCATTGTATGTGCACAGCAACCTACGGTTCTTCGCCGAACTATGCAATTACAACAATATTGCTCAATTTCCTCTCTCCCACTTCCATTATTATTAATTATGATATAAACATAATATATTTTTCGACTTATATGTCTGCTTTGAATTTTACCTCTAAAGAGCCAGTGATTTTGGGATAATGACAATTCATCCCGTAGGTTGCTAAGATGAGCCTCTCTACATGTTTCTATAGTATAGGAACCATTGAACCGAATATGTTCACCGTAATAAGACCGTGCTTGTTTTATTTGGTAAGTACCAAGCAATTAATATCAAATCTTCCTGTGTAAGTTGAGGGAAGTTACTTATATTTTGTGAATCAACATTAATGTTTGTGAAGTGTGCTCTCCTTCTATTATAATTATTATTATTTATAAAATCAGCTAAAACATTATTTCGATACATTTTTGATTAACTATTTCTAGAATCTGTGCAGCATCAGTTCTGTCTGTATGACGACAATGAAACTGGTTTATCAACGCAGCAGCAATAGAAAAGTCTATCATCAAATTCATGGCGGAATATTTTAAATTGTTCTTTAAATATACCATTTACTGTTTCCACTACCCAACGGCACATGGTTACTGCCCTTGATTTATTTGCTGCTAACGTTGACAACTGTGTTTCATTATCTTCTAATGAAAGTGGCATGTGCACATTGTAGTTACTATTTTCTAGAACTGATACTGCATCTCTGAAACCCCTATCCAGAATAAAAACATCATTATTTTGAAAATACTGCCTTAGCGGTTTAGACCCATTCATCTCTCTTATACTCTCTTATCCGCAAAAAGATGCCTATTCCAGCCGGCTCCTTTCCGTGATGTAACTGTGCTGATAGCCGATCGTATTGAGCTTCTTCGGGTAACACTGACTTCCACCATCAAGTTTGGTTCGTTCATCGAGGCTAAGGCTCAACTAGCAGCAAATAGTGGAGAATCCTAGCAAAGGTAAGACACTACTTCACACCGGAACAGCTTCTATGCACTCTCATCTTTGTTATGAATCTGCCAGGTATCAACTGGACGCGCTTCAGTTTAGCAAGATACGGGCCAAGAGACTAATTGGCAACGATGCACTGGTCCAGTCAAAGCTCCAGAGCCTTGAACATCGGTGACGTGTTGCAAGCCTATCGGTTGTCTATCGGTTACATTCCGGGGAGTGTAAGATGGAATTACACAATCTAATTCCATCAAACTCGGTCCATCATCAAACTACAAGACAAACGGTAATGCGCCATCATTACGTGGTGGTCATCCCACCCATACGCACAAAACGTTTCGGGAATACTTTCATTGTGCGTACGGCTAAAGAGTGGGATTCCCTGCCGGAGTTTGTTTCCTGATGGCTATAATATGGAGGTCTTTAACGGCCGATCTTAATAATCTATCGAAAGTTAAACTCGGATAGCTACCAGAGCTTTACTCTAACATCTGATCTATCTGTTACTTCCGTCTTAATAAAAAAAATTACGACACGTTACCTACAGTTAAACATACATTAGATACGTCCCTTACCGTCGGTTAACGTTTCCCTCCGAAGCGTTCTGTTTTTGCATTATAAAAAAATTGCGTCATGTTTTAAGTTCACGAAAAAAATGTTATTTTTGCTTATACGATATTAGCTTCAGTAACATTATACTTTATTTAAAACCTCCTTTCATAATTATACGAAAAACGTTGGATTTTTTTTTTAAAAAAATGATGATTAAATACTTTCGAACATCAAGTAATAAAATGCATTTTTGACACCTGCCAGCTAACGACGCTGTCAACCGACGCGCTCCCGCGCTGGCATCGCATCCATTCTTTTGTTTTGTTCGGATGTTTCTAACTTATTTGTGTTTATTAATTACTTGTACAACTATGGTATATATAAAATGGCTGAACAACTAAATGTAAGTATTGCCTGCGTACCTATTGATTACTATTGTTAAAATAAAATTATAATCTAAATGATAGATACGTAAACAAAAGGATTCTTTCCTTGCCACCGACGCGCTCCCGCGCTGGCATCGCATCCATTCTTTTGTTTTGTTCGGATGTTTCTAACTTATTTGTGTTTATTAATTACTTGTACAACTATGGTATATATAAAATGGCTGAACAACTAAATGTAAGTATTGCCTGCGTACCTATTGATTACTATTGTTAAAATAAAATTATAATCTAAATGATAGATACGTAAACAAAAGGATTCTTTAAATTATAAGTTACTTTCAGATTAAGGCTAAGCCCCTTGTTAAGGTCAGCATTATTCTCCTTCTTGATATGATATCAAGAAACCAAGTGATAACAACAAAAGCGACGTACGCGACAAACAATAAATTAAAAGAAGAAGCTTGGAAGGCAATTGCACAGGAGTTCAGTGCTGTTACGGGAGATATACGGCGTCCTGAGCAAATGCGGCTCAAGTGGGCGAACTTAAAAAAGTCTGCCAGGAAGCGTAGTGCTTTAATAAGAGAAAACAACCTTCAGGTCTGTAGTTCTATGAATTTATGACAATAATCTAATTGCTCTAAACTTTGTTTTCAATTTACAGACTGGAGGGGGGAAGTCGTACATCCCTCCCGATGAAGTTTTAGACCGAGTAGCATCTATTTTAGGTGCTACATGTAACGGTTTAACAACAGAGTTTGGCGGTGATGGGATGAATGAAGCTGTTGCTAGCGAAGCCACTTCAGAAGCAGTTGCGGAAGTTTTAGACTTCCAACCATTACCAGAACTAGCTCAGGGCAATGGAATTATGGTGTTGGGTGGTGATTGTGGTGGTAATGGTGATGGTGGTGGAAGTTTCACACAAAAGAACTTTGTTTTAACACTCCTAAAAATGCCTGTAAGTTTGCATATTTTACACTAAAATTAATTTACAATGTTAGCTACACAGTTCAGTAATATGGGTTCCCGTTGTGAGATAGTGTTGTATTTATATATACTGTGCTGGTTAAAGGTTGTAAGATGTACAAACTGAATTCATTAGTGTTAGCAGTGGTGAAGGAATCTTGATATACAGCCTTGGCCAAAAGTATTAGGCACCTTCAAATTTTCTGACATTTTCGTGTTTAAGGTGAAAAATAAAATAAAATTGTTTTCCAATTTACTATATTCTTATAAAATAAAAAAAATACTAATATTTAGTTGGCCCACCTTTTGCATTGATCACAGCAGCAATTCTTTGGGGCATGGTGCTTACAAGCTTTTTAGAAGCGGCTGCACTTATGGCGTCCCACTCTTGAATCAAAGCATTTTTTAACGCTGATTTTGTTGTAATGCTGTGCTCTCAGTCCTTACGCTTCAGAATACCCTCGAAAGATGCTCGATAGGATTGAGATCTGGGGATTGCGCCGGCCATTCTAACAAGTCGATACTGTTGTTTCTAAACCAGCGCATGGTGGCCGCTGATTTATGACAAGGAGCATTGTCTTGTTGGAATTTCACTCCATCTAAGTTAGTGTCACCGAAAATGCGTGTAAGCGAAGGCAATAGCGCAGTTTCGAGCACATTTATGTACTTTTCACTGTTCATCCTGCCTTCGCAAACGAACATTTCGCCAACGCCATCGGCTGCCATGCAACCCCAGATCATAATGCTACCTCCCCCGTGTTTAACAGTGGGCACCACGCAATCTGGATGGTATTCCTCGCCGACACGCTGCCTCACGTAGGTTACACCCGCAGTTCCAAATATCTGGATAAATAGTAAAAATAAGAATTTAAATGAGTGCTCATAATTTTTATGAAATCAGACTAAAATAAGAGCGATCAATTTTATTGTTTTTAAGAAATGGTATAAAAGCTTACCTCAAAGTTTGATTCATCGGACCACACAATATTTGACCAATCTTCCTCCGTGAAGTGTTGGTGACGTAGAACCCATTCTAAACGGTTCTTTTTGTTATCTGCCGAGAGCCATGGCTTCTTTCTTGCTTTACACCCCTTTAAACCCGCATCTGCAAGCCTTCTTCTTGCCGTTCGAGCACTAATGGGGTGTCCAGTTTCGTCAGATAGAGCAGCAGCAAGCTCAGAAGAAGATTCTTTTCGATCCTTTAGAGAATCGCGGATGTGTTTCCTGTCCTGGCGCTCAGTAGTCACGCGTTTTTGCAAGTCCGTATTTTATTTGCGTGGGAACCAGTCTCCGCAAACCGTTTAATAGCAGATTGCACTGCGCACCGCGAACATTTTATAAGTTTGGCAATCTCTACTTGGGACTTCCCTTGTTCATGCAATAACTGGATTTTAATTCGTTTTTCGTAACAAAGTTCACTTTTTTTGGCATTTTCGAAAAAGGGGAATGTTAATTTTTCCACTGGATCACACACGGAAGCTTCTTTACGCTATGAATAGCAAAGGAACACTGATAATAATTATGAGTATTTTTTTGAAAATACACATTATATGGGTTTTGCTCACCAGAGCCTTTTATGGCCCATAGAAATTCGTTTGCCATTGTTTTAATTATCGTTTGGCGGCCCTACCTTGGCTTTTGTTAAAAATATAAGCTGTTTTTTTTAATACGTATGTACGTATAATAAAAGTCGATTATAATATTCACATAATTGTGACCCTCCCCTGGACAGCTCATTCTGTTCAACGTTTTTGTCAACTGTTCTTCTGAAAGTGTCATAGATTGGTGCTTAACATACCTAAAAATGATATCTGCTAGATTCTTCTCTGTGACAACTTGGTAGGCTCTCATTTCCATAACAACGGGCATCCACCTCTTTGAACTTTCGCTCCTTGGGCACAGCTACCATCACCCGCCAGTCAGTTGGTATGACACTGCCATTGATGAGCGTTAAAATCTCCTTACAGTAGAACACCTCTGTGGTAAGGTAGTGCATTACAACACTCTTCGTAGACGAAGGGGGACCATTGGGAAAATGTCCATGGATGGTTCTAAATGCTTTCCCATCATATTCGTGGATCCACTCCGATAATGCAGGGATAATAGCCTTGTCCGAGATGATGTCGATGGTGTCCACATGGAAGTTGAACTCTTCCATAGCATGTAATCTTAACATAGCATGAGTAGGGCTGGTGATGGTAGCGATTTCTGCCAAGTAGAATCTTGTCTGCTTGAGATGCGCTGCAAGCTCTAGGGTTATGGTCGCTAGGAAATCAGGGGCCTGCTCCAGATCTCTTAAGATGGATCCTATCGCCAGCGATGGCCACATTTTAAGGAGGGAGTAAGTGGCTTGCTGGTTAGAGGTTAAGAGGTCCATCTTCCTGGACAAGCATTCGCGATATTCATGGTGCAAGGAGTACCCGGGGTATTTCTTGTCATGGATCCATGCTTAGCAATCTACTGAAAACCAGGCAGCACATATATCAGCAAAGCACAGTATCAAAGTGTAGGGAACCAAGTAACAGGTGTGAGAGGTTACTTTGATCACACATAACTCAGCATCGAAGATAATAGCTATCCGTCCGACAGTGACCTCTTGTCTGGGTCGGGTTGACTGCGCCACTGAGCTAATGGTTGTGGCCCAAGTCTGTGCTAGCCCGGAGTATATGGTGTTCAAGGGGAAAGATGAGCTCGTAATCAAGGGTGGAGGAGACTTGTAATAATGAGAATAAGCCAGTTAAATAAGACTGATCGTGGGCACATTGGACAGCGACGCGGATGGTCTGCCATAATCATTATGGTTACGGTGAACAATAAGACATTCAACACTAAAAGTTCGATAGTTCTAAACAAAGTCCAATAAAAAAAAAAAAAACAATAAAAGTAGTCCTTAAAGGATAGCCAAGTCATGGAGTTGAAAAATAAACTGATGAACCGAAACACACAACGCAGGTAACAACAAGTAAACAACGACTGAATTAACCCTCGCGCATAATCGTGTGCCCGCGTCGAATCTGTGCCGTGCCTCACCTCCCACCTCCCTCGTGTCTTCTTTTCTTATTTTTCTACCTGCGTTAATGATAGTGACCTATGAGTATAATGGTAACGTAAATACGTCATGCATACTATTTTTATTACCCAAAAGTGTTGTCGAATACTATTGAAACTTATCAAACTCAAATACTATCCAATGGCCTCCACCTCCGTATTCCAGTGTATTTCATGATTGTTGTCATAGTATGACATCATCAACTTTCATTTAGCATACATTTTGATTCGGTTGGATCTACGCCCATTTTGACCATCATCCTTTGGCTGTAGTTTCTACAAAAGTCATTATTTTTCCATTTTGATTTCTGTTAATTACTGATGAATACTAGAGCTATCGTGAGAAAATATTGTTTTTAATGTAATTTTAGAGCTTTTGAAGAAAAAAAAATAGTTTTACCCTAATTTTTAGCAAATCATGCCAATTCAAGTCATATTTATGTAAAAAAATGTACTACATTGTTAGTGCCCATTATTTTAAAAATGTGCCTACTAAATACAGATTTCTAAAAAGTATAATATTACTATACTCCACCCGAGTAGGTACTTAACTAAACTTAAACAATAAAAACCACGTGACGCAGGGGTGCTAAACCTTTTATTACTAAAAGTATTTCTTGTGTTCTAATTAAACTAAATTCATTTTAAAATCGTTTATTTGTAACAGGAATATAAGCACAAGGGCCTTATTCTTACCAGAGTGTACTCAAATGTCATTATATAAACATAAAAACGTCAAAAGAATAGAATCGAAAGATGTTTATTTCCCTAGTTCATATGTTACAATAAATCCACAGGCCGTTGGTGTATTCGGCCTGTGGGTGTGTCAGCTACTTACAGTCTACCTATGTTTGTCTAAAAAGATCTGTATAAGTGACATGTAGTATGTGCTGTGAGCTTGTTAGTGTGTACAGTAATAAAATAGAGTTGTTCTATATTGCCCTATCCTATTTACAGCTAATTACAATTTATGGGGACGTGGGGCGGTTGTTCGCTTGCTGAGCAGCCGACTCCTATCTTTTCTTGGTACAAAATCAATTTCACCTAGTCTAGTATTAGTTAGGAGGGGGGGTTGTGCTGTCCGTATCCAAGGTAGGCGTCACCAGGGGTTTCTAAATCCTCGATGTGCATTTCGCGGAGGTGGCACAGCATATCCTCGTTTAAGTCTTGTGTATGGTAATGCCATGGACCCCAATCTAGCATATCCCAGAGTAAGGCGGTTTCTAAGCGTCTTGGGAATTGTCCACTGGTCTTGAGAGCCATTCGATATTGTCGTTCAATTCTTAGCAGGTTGCTCTTACTGTAACGTGAGAGTAGTTGTACCACCCCATAATCTAATATAGGGAGTAGGCAGGCCTGAATGACAGCAAGTTTCACGTTTATATCCGTCATGGCGTGCCAGCCTATGATAGGGGCAAGGGCGCCTCGTGCTTTTCGCACCTTCTGCAGGACGTAATCCGTCTGTTTACCCATAGTCATAGTCTTGTCTGAATGTATGCCCAGATATTATATTATATTCGATTACCTCGGTTTTGATGCGAATGGTTCTGCGGTAGTTTCTCTTGTGAGTAAACATAGCACACTTAGTTTTGTCTACGTTGCATTTTAGCCCCCAGTGACGATAGTAGTCGATGACGGTGTCGGCGGCCCAACCCGCGCGGTGTGTCGGGCAGTTTGGGTCGGGGGATCTGTTGAGGATGCACATCGGCATATTGGGAGAGCTTGAGTCCGCGGATATGTTCCCGCAAAACGCTGATTTCATAGGTAAGGACCTAATAGTAGTGAAAGTTGTTAAACATTATTGGTCACTGACATGACGGACAGCGGTTAACGTAACGACGAATCACCGGGGAAGATACTCGGGTGGAACCGCGGCGTGAAGGAGGTGTGGGTGTGTGTGAAAGTGTTATCGGTGGAGTGGACAGGCTAGGATAATATATAAGAGAATTTGGAGGAGGAGTGTGTTCTAACTGATTCTTCTGAAACAACAGAAACAATCCTAATTATTCTGAAACAACAGAAACAATCCTAAAAAGGAACCCACTTACATATTATATTATAATTCAATATTGTCAATTCCAAGGAAAATTGCTAAAGTGCCGCAGTAAATATTATTAAAGCACTTAAAATTTCAATAAAAAGTGAAATAAAAAAGATAAAGATTCTTATGTATAATCCTTAGGTTAAGGTTGTTAAACAAAGGTAAACAAAAAAAACTATGTGATTGTGGTTAACTGACTAAGGCCCTATAGCTCGGATCGGAGTGTAGCGGGTCTGTTCTCAAGATATGATTTGAGTCGTCACAGTCACAGTATACACTTATTGTGACAGCTCAAATCTGTCCCTACCCAGCCACATACCTGCAAAATGCTTTGGCTGGTTATAACAGTTGAGCTGGATGAGGAAGCAAACAGCCTTCTCGAAATTGCAGGATCAGGTGGTCTGTAATTACGAGTGTGTTCTTGATTATCCTCAATCAGTTTGGAACCCTGAAAATCAAATTGGATAAAATGTTACTCCATATCTTCCTTGTGGAATAAAACTAGACAAAAATATTTTGACTGTAATAGTACCCTACAGATAAATTAATATTTGAATTATATTAGTAATAAATTTTAATATTCATAGGTTTTTAGATATAGGCATTTAGATCTAACAGAATACAATCTAGACACTTCAGATTTATAATAGTGGGTATGTACCTAGTAGTTAGTAGAATAATATAACTTACATAAATCACAATAGCTGGTGGTTCCTTTGTAGGTGCCTGACTTTGTTGTTGTTGTGGTGGTTGTGGTACATGAATTTATATTAAGTATAAACAGAAAAATGCTAGATATGAGTAGGTATATCATTAATTAATCACTTATGTACAATTATTAATTAAATTTATATATCATATATAGTCAGTATCAGCATCTCGGATTAGTTGCGCTTCATGTGATGGAAATAGAGTATCATTTTCCTGAAACAGGTAATAAAAATGATAAATAAAAAGTTACTTACATAAATTAAACTCTAATAACTATAGACACTGTAAAATTGTAATAACATAACAACAATAATAATATAAGTATTTATTTATTAATATTAATATGAAATGATTGTTGAAATGAAATCAAATAAAAATATATATACTTAACAATATAACATATATTTAATATTTGGTCGGACCACCTTGCGCGTCTAAAACGGCGTGTCCTTGCCTCTGAATTGCTCCCATGTAGTATGGGCTTCTCGTCGCAAGTTTTCATTGTTGCGGAATTCTGACGTATCCCAATCGTGAACTATGAGACCCCATAGATTCTCGATTGGGTTTAAATCGGGGCTCTTTGCAGTCCATTGCAGGCGGATGACGTTATCCTGTGCCGCGAACCACTCCTGCATCACCCTACATGTGTGCACGCGGTAATTGTCTTGGCACAAGTAAATAATGCCCTCTGGGTAATGCAGGCGCACGGTGGGGATCATCACATCCCGTAAAATTTCGACGTACTGTTCATGTGAGTCATGTGCCCGCTAAGCTCCACCAGTTCACCCGGTCCCATTGGTCCCATCCATCCCCAAAAATTGAGATATATTCTTCTACTTGCCCGATTTGGCAAAATATTCACCTCCACATAGCGCTCATTGCGATTGCGCCATAATATTTTTCTTCCGTCCATATCCGACCGGAATCTTTTTTAGTCTATAAATATGACGATATTGTTTGCCCAGTCAAAATTATAATATTCTAGGCAAAAGCTTACTCTTGCCTCCTTATGGGCCTGGGTCATTCATATCTTGACAGGGCGGCAGCATTTCTTTCCGGCATCCCTAAGGCGTCTCCTGACTGTCTCTGTCCTGTCGACTGTCCATTGAAATCTAAAACAAAGAAAATTTGTCAATTTTGATACTTACCTATGATTCTTTAGTTTGACAAATAGTACGGGCCCACTTAACTAATCTGCATTCGCGATTTATTTCCCAAAAATGTAAGCAAATATGAGTTTATGGAAAAATAACTTTAATTCCTACACAATAAAGTTCAGTTTATGCTACAACTTCAACATTTTTATAACTGCTAGTCTAGTAGTGCTAGTCACTCTGAAATCAACCTAATTTCTATTTAAATAAAGTTGATATTTGTTTAACTTGAAATAACATAAATTTGAAACATTAGTTTGAATAAACTTTAAATGAGTATGGGACGGTTAAACAATATTCTTCAAAATATAAACATAATCAAAAAAGTAAAAAAACTAAAACCCGACTACGACAAAAAAATAGATGCTAAAAAGAATGAAATAAGATTTTCAGGATGCTGAAATAAACAAGGTTACTGGAAAAACAAGAACAGAACAAAAATAAAAGCCGTAGTCACACGTCACGTTATTAATTGTTTTGTTACGGTTGATATCCTATATAACGTGTGACTACGGCTTTTATTTTTGTTCTGTTCTTGTTTTTCCAGTAACCTTGTTTATTTCAGCATCCTGAAAATATTGTTTCATTCTTTTTAGCATCGATTTTTTTGTCGTAGTCGGGTTTTAGTTTTTTTTTACTTTTTATTACTTAAACTATTTTGGTATTAAATCACTGTGCTTCTATACTATTTACTTTATTTTTTATAAGTTCAAGTGAAGCCCTTTCAAATGATACCAAACACGGTATACCTATCTATCTTACTTTTATTTTTTACACATGACTTTTTGACCGCTAGAGGGCGCCACATTAGATTTAAGCAATATTTTTGATAAGTACAAGTGAAGCCCTTTCAAATAATATCAAACACGGTGTATCTATCTTATTTTATTTTTACACATGACTTTTTGTCCGCTAGAGGACGCCACTTTAAATTTAAGCAATGTTTTGGAAATGTGCATGTGACGCCCTTTCAAGTGATATCAAACACGATGTGTTTATCTTATTTTTATTGTTTAACACAATACTTTTTGGGGTCTAGAGGGCACATTGGGTTTTGTGACACGTCACGTAGCCTATGTTCAGCGGACGGTCAAGACGGTTCTAACGATACCTCATTTGTCGAGTTCCGATAAGCAGCTTTGGAGCTATGAGGGAACAGATGAACATACACATATACATACATAGCCTATCAAAATGATAACCCTCCTTTGGCTTTGCCGTAGTCGGGTAATAAACAATTTGTCGAATTGAGAACTTCCATCCTTCTTTGTTGAGGTGGGTTGTAAAGAACTGAAGATTTATCTAATAGTAATACTAATAAGTAGTAATAATAACAATCACTCAGACTGGCCGCGCGGCGTGCGAAAAACCGGTTTGCGTGAGCGCCGAGGGCCCTTCCAACTACCTACATGTCTATGAGGTAGTGGGTATTATTTTAATCAATTTTGTTATTCAGTTTTTAAGAAAACCATATTTTATGTAAGTGATGAATAAGTTGCGGTGATAAGTGTACATATGGAATCACGCTGTACAAAGTTGATGTTATTCGTCTGGTCAAAAAAGGATCGGCAGAGTGTGCAGCGACCATAGCCGCATCGTCTGCCGACGTAGTGGCTCTCGCGTAGATTTGGCGGCGGTGGGCTTCTATGGTTCCGCTTTCTTCCCACCGCCGAAGCCAGAAGTAAACAGGTTTTTTCTGGAACGAAACAAATAGCTATAGTTTATTTGCCCATTATTACTCAGTTACTATAGGCAAAGATGTATTAATACCTATATTCCCTTCAATAATAGCTTACTTATAGTGATTAAATTATTTATTTACACACAAACATCGCTACCATTACAGGGTTACACCCAATGCGATAGCGTGGTAACTAGATTCTAACTATGCTGGCCCCGCTGGGCACGAGAACATGTTTGACCTAGCAATGTTTCAACGGACAAAAAGAAAGTGCGTAATTGCTAAGGTATTTACTTTAAAATCCAATCACTACCTACTGGATTAACTTTGGTAAAACTTTCCTATATTGTTCGCTGATAGGGAGAGGGGGAGGAGGAGTAAGGTGGTTTAAAAATTATATCTCGTAAGCCGTGAACTGCCGCAACTTTTAAATTTGTAATAGATTTCTATGTATTTATGAGAACAGGAACATGTCCAAATCAATGTTCACATTCTGTTCCACAGTGTAAACAAACATTCGTAATGTTTTTGTGTAAAAACGTCAACGTAATTACATAATAGAGCACAGCTATAGTGCACACTAATACCACACCAAAAATACGTGAATATGTGAAAATAAAAATTATCTGTCTAGACAGGTCTGCTCAAATTTGCGTGGTTATTTCCTCAAAAGAATACCACAGACACCTACATGCTTCTCATATACAAATACCAATTGTCTGGACTTTAAATGAGACTTTGACCTCTGAGTTTGTTTCGGTGTTTCTTCTCAGAGTAGTCAGTTAGGAAATACCGGCTTCATCTAGCTAAACTAAACACGCAAAAAAATATGACGTGTAAAAGTATTATTTATAACCAATTTACAAAATAAAATTGAACAAAATACATATCTGCTGTCAACGAAACGTCAAATGTCAACTTTGACGTTCATCACGACAATAACCAACCTAAAAATTTGCAAATGGCGTGCTAATTTTCCGTATTTTCCAATTGTATGAGAAACATAAAAAAATATATGTCTCGTAAACCGCGAATTTGCGCAACAGGACAATATGTAAAAAGCTTTTATTTTTGTGAG
The DNA here is from genome assembly GCA_943138885.2 of Tholera decimalis. Lineage (NCBI taxonomy): Eukaryota > Metazoa > Arthropoda > Insecta > Lepidoptera > Noctuidae > Tholera > Tholera decimalis. Next base: position 9,864,769 of record OW964551.2, on the reverse strand, counting down.
TTCTATCTACAGTAAAAATATGAACTTCCAACTCAAAGAACTCTAGATACTTGAAGCTGTTAATCTATATGATTTTCCAAAAGAAAAACCTATACTTATTGTAAAACCTAGATTAACCTATAACAGTTGGTAAAAAAATCAATATGCAACGAAAACAACAAGTTAAATAATTTGTTGACTAAGTGCAATCATAAATTCGTGTTGTCATCTGATGATTCAAGAAAACTCATATCGCATGTCATAATTGCAGTTGTAACAGTTGGTCCGTATTTTGCGCGGCAATAATATTCATTTGTAAAATAGCGCTCGACTGTGGCTACATTTCATTTTCAGCATCAAAATCAAGACATAAATATGAAATTTGACTGTTTCAACATCACGACAAGTCCTTTGATTCAGTTTTTAATGTGGTTATGTCAAAAACAACATTTGCTTACGTTAATTATAATTGTAATTAATTAAAATTATAATTATAATTACAAAAAATATTACTCACCGTTAGCGTTCCTGCACACGATGCCGTCACCGCGCCGTCGCCGCGCAATTACACTGTAGATACGAGTCGTGCGAAGCCCGCCGCCACACCGCCTTCGCGCGCGTTCCCCTCCCTGTCTGTTTGATTCATTCCATTATGACCGAGTTACACGGGCTTTGTAGCTAAGTGTTTTTGTGGACAAGACAGTGGTTACTGCGCAGAGATGAACGGGGCCATTCTGCTCTTCTATTAAAAGAACTAGCAACTGAAGATCCAGGAGAATATAGAGTAACTATGAGAATGTCAACGGCACAATTTGATATTTTATTAGAAACAGTTGCACCAACAATTCAACGACAAGACACAAATATGGGAAGTGCTATACCAGCTAAAATAAAATTGGAGGTTACTTTGTCATTTTTGGCAACAGGAAGCAGCTACCGCATGTTATCACACGTGTTCAGAGTTTCTAAACCAGCGATTTCAAAATTAATTCCCGAAGTCTTGGATGAAATTTACAATCAACTTTCCGATTACATGAAGGTAAAAAAAATATGTTTGTTTATTGTAATCATTAGTGTAATCATTTCAAATAACATAAGTACCCGGAAAATTATTGTGTGTTCTCTTCTCAGTCAAGTGCCATAGCCTGCGATAGGATGTTTTCATCAGAAATCAAAGCTGGTGTAGATGGATTACGTAACGATCCCGCAGATGAGTTGCTTTCTAATGTTTCATTGGAAGCAGATATATTATTGTACATGTAGTTCTCGATCGCTAGTTCACTCAAAATATTTTGTATTCTCGTTTGTGCAATCATACTTCTCTCGAATGATAATTCTCTTAACTGCACTGCTACGTTCCTTGCAAACACATCGAATCTGTCTTCTTTTTCAGGTACATCCCTATTGACAGCTTCTTGTAATTTTTTTAGTTCTCCAATCGCACGAAATATTCCTTTCCGCTGTGACACATTTTTACTGGAGGTACTTTGACGTTGTTCCCCCCTTGGTTCCGAAATAGATTCACCCTCTGAAGTGGAAGCCATAGAGATATCTTGCTCGCTACTTGTAGGATTATGTTGCTCGCTGCATGTAGATCCGTTAACCTGAAGAATAAAATTACATTTCAGGTTCCTGCTACAGAGGATGAATGGAAGAAAATAGGTTTCAATACACGTTGGAACTTTCCAGGGGTTCATGGTGCTATAGATGGCAAGCATATATGTATTCAAGCACCTCCTGATTGTGGCAGTGATTATTTTAATTATAAAGGAAGCAACAGCATCGTGCTAATGGCCGTCGTAGATGATGATTACTGTTTTATATATACTAATATTGGCGCAAATGGCCGGTGCTCAGATGGTGGGGTTTTTCAGAACAGTTCGATTTTTCGTGATCTCGAAAACAATATGCTGCCAAACAATGGATTTTTTGTTGGAGATGACGCATTTCCTCTGAAATCGTATTTATTAAAACCTTACAAGCATAGTCCTTTGACCTACGAGCAGAAAATTTTTAATTATAGATTGTCAAGGGCCCGAAGAATCGTCGAGAATGCTTTTGGCATCTTAGCCAGTCGCTTTAGACATCTATATCTACTAATCTCACTGTTACTGATCGCATTGTTCGTACAACATGCACTATACATAACTGACTCAGAAAAACTTCAAGGACATACCTAACCACGAGATGTGTTGACTACATGTTGACTATGAATATTTGGAAACTGGGTAAATTATTCCAGGATTATGGAGGGACGCCAACTTTGATTTGCAAAATATTCAGCCAGTGGGTAGTAATCACTCGTCAAGAATGGCCCGACAATTGAGAGAAAGATATACGAATTACTTCGTAAACGAAGGTGCCGTATCATGGCAATCTAGAATGATCCATTAGTTTAAAGTAAACATAATACCTACCTACTTCGAAATAAATCTAATACCTACCCTATGAAAAATGTTGTTTTTATTACATTGAAACCAATAAATTATAAGTTATAATTATAATTATTTTCTATAGTTGTGCGCCTTTCGTCTATCTTTCAACAAACTATCCATTTCTTTGTACCAATGCAGATTTGGCACATAGACAGTATCAGTCCCACTTCCTGATCGCATTGAATTTTGAATTTGTTTCTTTTCCTGGTAATATGTTGACCGAAGTGTTCTCCTGATTTAAATTCCTGAATGAACTTCATTGTTGTTTCCGAATTCCACCTTTCCGCATCCATGATCACATAAAATATGTAAGTAATCACGTGTTTTCACTTCCCGGTACAACTTGTCACTAACTAACTTTTCGAGCTGTTTACACACGGTCAGCAACCGACAAGTGCTTAGTAAATCATGGTGGGAGTATCGACTTGTCGCTTAGTAAATAGGATCGTTTTCTATTCACTTGCACTATTCACAAATACTAAAGGCCGGTTTACACTTTGCGAAGTGTGAAGTGTTAAGCGTTAACTTTACGCGATAAGTCTCAAGTGTTAAGTAGTCTTTTCCATCTCCGTTTACACAGTGTTTTGGAAGAAGCTCAAAGTAGTGTACTGTCCGTTGTGCATAGTGTCTCTAGAAATGGAAGATGAACAGCGCTTAATATTGAGACAAATAATTAAGGATATCTGTTGTGGTATCTGATATAGAAAATGAACTCAGTTATGAAATCAATAGGCCTAAGAGATTATGGCAAAGAAAATGGATTACCAGACGTTCTCAGTATGGAGCCAGCAATAAACTTTGTGAAGAAATTGCTAAGGAAGATCCTGCTGAATTTTACAGATCAATGCGAATGACAGAAACGCAATATGAAGAGTTGCTGACGCACGTTGAGCCCGCTGTGGCGACACATTGTATTTTGCTGAGCTAGCTCCTTCAGAGCTCTCACGGCCAACCGCTCCTAATGAAGTCAGTCGCTACCCATAGGCCACAGTATAGACCCGCGTATACACCGTGTATAGTCTTACGTCATAGACCGTGTCTTTGTATTTAATTTAAGTGATATATAAAATACAAGTTTATCTATTTTCAAGGTGTCTACTTATTGTCTTTTACAACCTTCTGATCTGAGGAGTAATTAACGACTACGTAGAAATAAATAAACATACGTTAAATTGGTGACCCCGTGGAACACAACATTAAGTAAAATAATTTCGGTAGCGGCTCACAAAAAGGTCTATACTTGTGGTCAAATCAAATAAAATCAAATCAAATAGTTGTGTTAACAAGACTGTCAGTGAAAATGAATCCTGCGCAACCACCAACACCGTCGACTGCACCTGTCGTCACCTGTCGTCGTGCTGCGTCACGAACCATCGCATCGCATCGCACTGCATCGCATCGCATCGCATCGATCGTATCGCATCGCATCGCATCGCAGCGCACTGTATCGCATCGCATCGCATCGCATCGCAGCGCATCGCAGCGCATCGCATCGCATCGCAGCGCATCGCATCGCATCGCATCGCAGCGCATCGCATCGCATCGCATCGCATCGCATCGCATCGATCGCATCGCATCGCATCGCATAGCATCGCATCGCATCGCATCGTGTAACTATTAATATGTATATAAAAGTGTTTTGGTCAATCAGATATAGAATATCAGCATTTGTTAAATAATTATTTACATAACTCTAAGCGTAAAGATAAAACTAAAATTATTTGGTCAAACGAAGCATACAAAGCATTTTTGCAGTGTCAAACTAGTCTGCAAAATGCGGCTACCTTATCGTATCCGACACCGGATATTACGATAGCTCGTATGACCGACGTTTCAAGTACTTGTATAGGCGTAGTTTTCCAGCAGCGTATTAATAATCGCTGGAACCCATTGGGTTATTTCTCACGTAAGTTAATTATGGCTCAAACTAAATATAGTACGTACGATCGTGAATTACTAGCTATCTATGAAGCTATCATTCACTTTCGCAAATTATTTGAGGGTCGGGAATCGTTGATCATTGATCATTTATACTGACCATAAGCCCTTAACTTACTTAGCCGTTACTTACTTACTTACTTAATATACGTCACATAACAGGCAAGAATGCATTGTAAGCCGACACCTTATCGCGTGTAGTAACAATAACATGTCCTACGTTTCTTGACTTCGCAGAATTAGCCACTGCGCAAAATATGATGTTTACTTTATGCAACAATTGCAATAGTGCAATTCTAGTAATAATATTGTTATGAAGCGAATTAAATTACAAGATAGCGAATAACATAATTATGTATTGTGAAACCAGCATGGTTATATACTTACCACCCACAGAGCAATGGTGCCGTAGAATGGTGGCACCGCTCCCTAAAAGTGTCATTGACAGCTAGGTTGGGTAGGTAATAATAGTTGTTGGCATTAATCGTCATCAACGTGTTTCGGAACCGTTGCCGTTCCGCTGTAAACTAGAGAACCTTTTGGTTGCATAGCAATCGTTTGCTACCATTGGTAGCAAGTTCGATCCCAAGGTATTACCGTAGGGCTAGTGAAACAGTTATAACGTTATTTCATAATTCTTATATTATTTTATATTATTATCTTTTATTAATGTGCTACTATGTCCAGTGCTGATATTTAGTATACTAAAAGAATTATGTTTGTAAATTAAACATAAATGTATTATTTTCAGTAACTTTTAATAATGTGTAATTTCAATACTTATGTTTAAGTAATCTTTGTACAATCGTACTTGCGAAACAAGTTGTTTAATTGTATAACTAATGCTGATGTTAGATGTAACACATTTACATTTTATTGTTAACACTTAACATAACTATATTGTATCTGTATTAAATGATTATAATGTAATTCATTATTTAATTAATATAATAAACATTATTAAATGTAATAAATAAACAGCATACAACATTTGCTAGTGTGGCATTGCAATTTGTATAATTGTATTTAATTTTGTGTAAATTTATAGCGACTCTAACTTTGGTTTGTTAATAAATTTTATTTTTTTGTTTTTTTAAAAAGGAGGGGGTTATTGTGGCGACACATTGTATTTTGCTGAGCTAGCTCCTTCAGAGCTCTCACGGCCAACCGCTCCTAATGAAGTCAGTCGCTACCCATAGGCCACAGTATAGACCCGCGTATACACCGTGTATAGACTTACGTCATAGACCGTGTCTTTGTATTTAATTTAAGTGATATATAAAATACAAGTTTATCTATTTTCAAGGTGTCTACTTATTGTCTTTTACAACCTTCTGATCTGAGGAGTAATTAACGACTACGTAAATCTTAAATAAACACACCGTTAAATTGGTGACCCCGACGTGATATACGACAACGCACGTGGTCAAAAAGTTAAACATCCGTTAAACCGCCATAAAAAAAACAGATACTTTTATGAGGAGTGCACTCACGCCAAAAATAAAACTTCAGATAGTGTTTTATTTTCTTGCCACTGGTTGTAGTCTGCGTACTTTGTCACATTTATTCAGAGTATCTAAACCAGCAATAAGTTAAATGATACCGATAGTCTGCGATGCTGTATGCAACGCCTTAAAAGATTATACAACGTGTAATTTAAAGGGTATATACATACCAAGTGCACGGCTTCTTTGGATGATAACAAACGAAATGACAAGGGTTTGGTAATCCTATGTCTTCAAGTGTGGAACTAATTAGAAATTTCAATACATTGATACCAGAGACTAAATTCTTCAAATTAAGAAGATTGAATAGAATTATCGTGTTATAGGCAAGTGACGTGGAAAGTTATTGACCCTCGTAGTGCTGTGACACGTTTGTTATGATTGATATTCAAGATAACATATGAAACCGATAATTTCGTATCAAATCTTTGAGTCACTTATTTTGTGCTGAAACTTGGCATATAGACTCCATACCAGATGTTGTCTTCAGCCCGTTTCGATTGATATGGGGTTTGCATTACACGTTGTATAAAGGTTAGTAAAACACATTAACAAATATTTTATATCGGTTTTATTTTTAGATATAAAATTACAAACATAAAATTGTAATGGAATGTTGTAAATTCCTTATGCAGATTCCCAAGCTTGGGTTAACACATCATTTCTATCAACAACAGAAGTAAATGCATTTTCAGAATTTGACTGATTTGTCACAACAGTTGTATTTGTATTTTCAAGATTTCCATAACTCAATGTGGCATTTTCATTGTATGTATCATCGTTGCTCGAATAATAAGAATTTTTAGAAATGGTTGAAGTTAGAGGGGACGACATAAAATGTGGTTGTGTTCTGTTTTCTACCATTTCATAAATGAAATTGGATGTTTGAGACTGACGGCGGATGTGTTTCAAGCGCAAACCAGAAAGATAATTTTGAATATACTGTTGTGCTTTAATTGCTGACTCCATTGGTAAATGTTTCAATTGAACTGCAACCATTCGTCCAAATAAGTCGAATTCATTCTCTGATACAACAGAGCTGTTGACACTGTTGGCTACATTTTGGACCTTTGTCAGTAAGTTATCATAGTCTCGTAGCATCGTCCTTTTCCGAGGATTTTCCCCTTTGATTGCTTGAGGTTCCAACTCCTGAAGTATTTTCAACAGCCTTCTCGCCTTCAGTGTCTCTTGTCTCAACATTATCTTCATTGATTTTATCTTGAGACTCCATTTTCTGTAAATACATAACATGACATTAATAAATATATTTATTATTTGTTGCAGATTCCCAGAAGTACAGAAGAATGGAAAAGTATTGAAGAAGGATTCAGTCAAAAATGGAACTTTCCCGGTTGCTGTGGTGCATTAGACGGTAAACACGTCGTATTGAAAGCACCAGATGATTCTGGAAGTTATTATTACAATTAAAAGAACCAGCACAGCATCGTTCTTATGGCATTAGTAAACCATGATTATTGTTTTATTTATTTTGACATTGGATGTAATGAACGAATCAGTGATGGAGGAGTTTTCCGAAACTCCAGCTTGAGCCACGCTCTAGAGTATAATTTTCTACCACCAAACCGTGTGATTGTTGCAGATAATGCTTTCCCGTTGAAAACGTACTTTATGAAACCATACGGAGGAAATAATTTATCTCGTAAGCAAAAAGTGTTCAACTACAGATTATCACGGGCCAGACGGATAGTTGAAAATGCCTTCGGGATATTAGTGTATAAATTTAGAATATTTCTGAAACCCCTCCCATATGCTAAATGCCCGCTAAAGCTGATAAAATAGTTAGAACGTGTGTTGCTTTGCACAATTGGCTTAGAAAAACGCAAGGTACTATTCAAAGTGTAACAGTTGATACAGAAAACATCTAAACGGGGAACATCACACTTGGTTCCTGGAGAGAGTTACTAGCAACAGGTATAGTAAACATTGAAAGAAGTTTGCAAAATAGATCATCACAACAAGCTCACAATGTACGAGATAGCTATGCAGATTATTTTGTTGGTGAAGGCTCAGTACCCTGGCAGGCAAGAATGGTACATTAATAGCAATCGGTTTCAGTACAATTTCCTACCTAGTAAGTTAGCATATAAGATACTATAATTAAATGTATTCTAAATAATTTTGTGTTTTCTTTCACTTTCTCGCTATCGGTAGGCCCCTGCCTATTGAAGTTACTATAAATTGTAAGGTTTCTTTGCCTACCCGTAGTGCGGTGAAAAAAAAAACATAGTACCTATGGAATACTCACCATATTACTCGATGTTTCTCTGCATTCTCCAACATTTACTGCCTTTAGGGCATCATCCATCACTTTGTACCATTTGATATTCGGCACATATATATCATCAAGCCCTGCACCCGATTTAATAGAATCTTTTACTTTTTGTGCTCTTGGGAGAAGGTCGATTTCAAGCTTCGTATTTTGTTGTACGCTTCTTTGGGACCGAAGTCGGGAATTTCCATCGCTTCACTCAGTTTCAATAGGGCCGCATCTCTCAACTGTTTGTTTTTATATTCTGCGCACTTTACATTGTATAGACATTCATACTTTATGTATTCTTGTACGAATTTCAAAGTATGTTGTTCTGTCCACTTCATTTTCGCTTTGAACTTGACACTGCGCACTTAACACACACGTGTTTACACACTGATTAGTACAGGCGAACTGCGAGAGAGGGGAGTGGAACAGTACAAGGGGGGAGGTCACTTAACAGCAAAAATAGACCTTGATTCTATTCACTCGCACTAATCAATAAGCACTAATCGCACTTAACACTAATCACTTTACGCTTCCGTTCACACCTTGATTACTAAACACCTGCACTAATCACCTGCAGTGTTAACTTAACAAAGTGTAAACCGGGCATAATACTAAGCACTAATCAGCGTGTGAAACCCATGAGGACTTAGTATTAGTGACAAGTACTAAGCGCTTAGCTACGAAGCCCGTGTAAACCGCCCATTAGTCAGCGGCCAGACAGAAAAGACGCAAGACGAGGGCGGGGCGCGGACCCGTCGCAGACAGGGCGCCGTCACGACCAGAGTCTATCGTCTCTAGAAGAAAAGTTTTACTCTTGCACACATGCAAACTTTTGTACGTGTACGTTTGCTAATCAATACCATATCAAAAAATAATAATTATAATAAACCAAAATCAAAATAACTTTGACAAGTAAATTTTTCACCGGCCCCGCCGCCGGCCGGCGGCCGCCATTACGGTAGGGATGGGCAAATGGATAAAATATATCGATATTTATCGTATCGATACTTTTCAAATGTATCGATATATATTTCCAAAAAATATCGATATTTCGATATTTTTTGCTTAAGAAAAGGTTACCTATATATTAAGGCACTGTGCAAATTTAGATGATAAAAAAAATACATATTTGTTTTTATTTATTCATAAATAATACTCCGGTATACTACTATAATCGACCGGGGTTTATTTACAGCTCCGGGGCCCTTCCCGGTCCGCTTGGTGGGAATCATTGAGAGAATTGGTAAAGGGCTTCTGGCCCTTTACTGGGGGGAACCCAGTTTCCAAAGCGATGTAATGATGCTCTGAATAAATAAAGTTATGCCTGATAAACGACATATAAATATACAGGGTGATTGGAAGATGGGTGCAAAGCTTGAAGGCGAAAATAGTACAGACAATTAAGAACCATTTAAGTCATGGTTGTTTTAGAAGAAGTGTTACCATTATTTTTTAATTTCACTTTTTTATAATTTTTTTTTTGAAAATTCCAAAATTTTTAACTAAACTGCTTATTTATGGCCAAATTGAGTGATAAATGAACTCAATTTTATTTTATTTTATTAAAGTGATGTGTTAGCAACCTAGCAAAACATGTTTTAGGCCTCTGTATTTCTAGACATTTTTTTAACAGACATTTAAAGATCAAGAAAATTTTCAAAATTCATAAATACTTTTTGTAAACCTTATTTGAAAAAAAAACGGAGGTTAATTTTTTTGTTCAAACCATTTTGAATACATGCTTGATAGTTGTTCTTTCTTTTGAGGTATCATTTACGTGGATATTTTACAAGTTATTGAAATTAGGACCTACAAACTAATTTGAGGGAGAAATTTTAAATTTTAGGCAGACTAATTAAAACAACATTTGAATAATTTAAATTATTTATTTTTCATGTTCAAAATGTCTGCCGTGATTCCTAATACAAGCACGGCTCCGCCTTCTCACTTCTGTTGTTGTTATTTTCAACATCATCTCCAGCTTCATTGTTTCAAACGCTGAATTAATTCTCTCTATCAATTCTTCTCCCGTGTTTATTTCAAAATTCGTATACACCAGTTCCTTGGCCCGGCACCACACGAAAAAGTCCAGCAGGGTCAGATCTGGTGAGCGAGCGGGCCAAGGAAGGGATCCATCTCTACCGATCTAGCTGTCAGGAAAGCAATTATTTAAGTGTTCCCTTACATTTAACGTCTAATGTGCTGGACAGCCGTCTTGCTGAAAGATGACTATTTGATCTCTTTCGAATATCGGGACACCGGTTTCCCCTATCAGCACTGGTAAATCGACTTGTAGAAAGTGCAAATAATTTTCACCATTCAAATTATCAGGAAAGAAGTGGGGCCCAATCAATGTCCTGCCAATTACTCCAGCCCATACATTGACAGAGAATTTCCTCTGAAACGACACCTGCTTCTTAAAATGTGGATTGTTGTCTTTGTCGGCCCATTCATGGAGGTTATGAAAGTTTGTAATGCCCTCCCTAGAAAATTTGCTTTCATCCGTCCACAAGATTGATTTCAGGAACCACGCATTTTCGATGTCTCTGTTGAGGAGGAAACGGTAGAACTGTATTCTTCTTTGGGGATCTTGCTCTTCCAGACCTAGCAGCGGCGTGCACAGGTTTATGACACTGGATATGCGGCGGAGTACTCGGTCACAAAAACTTTTTCTTTTATATATTTTAAGCATAGCCGCAGCCACGCGACGGATCTCTAAGTCGGAAACCATGCCAACAGAACAAGTCTTAGATGTACTACTATTCATGTACATCTTCTACGGCAACGCAGACAAAATGGCGATCGATCGTCGCGGCGGAAGAAATTCTAATACGTAAAATAATAAGCTAAGATATTACTACTCACCTAGTCAGCTTCAATTTTCACATATTCAAGGTTCCGGTTACTATATCCCGATGTAAACGCAAGATTTTGGCCACCTCAAATATCTTATCCAAGTGAGTGATAGTTACAGAACACGTCACTTGGAAGATATCCGATGTGGCCTTTAAAAAGGCCGATTTTCATGTGATTCGCAAATACACACATCAAAAGTGTCTAGGGATCAAGCATTTTTATGCGGATTTCTTGAGATTGAGATGTGGCTTTGTAATAAATTTATGATTTTATAAATTTATATGGATCCTTTTTGGTGCATTTCATAATTTGAAACAGGAACTGTTAATCAAATTCGAGTAAAAGATGAAAATCAGCTGTCAATATTTTCCCTATAAAAACATACAACGCATTGAAGACATTATTAGTGCTACTGTTTCCCTACTACTGATTAAAACCAACGTTATTATGGAGCGGCGACGTCATTTAAGCAGGGAAGAAATGCTCAGAGCCGTGGGAATGATAGAAGCTGGTTCCCGGCAACGTACTGTGGCTTTAGCTCTGAATACAAGTCAGAGTGTTATCAGTCGACTTTGGACACGTTACCGAAGCACTGGTACCGTGGCTGAGCGCAATGGAGGACGGTATCGCTGCACCACACGGAGACAAGACCGATACATTCAAATCTTAACTCGAAGAGCTCCAACAATAACCGCCATGATGTTAGCCGTGAGGCTTCATCACTCTTCAGGGAACTTAATTAGCGACCAAACAGTCAGAAACCGCTTGCATGAAGTGAACCTTCATTCCCGAAGACCGCTACGGGTACCACCTATAGCAATGCACAATCGTAGGATTCGATATCAATGGGCTCTTGAACACAGAAATTAGGCAGAAGAACAATGGCGTTTCGTGTGCTTTTCTGATGAGTCTCGTTTTGGTATGAGACCGGATACAAGACGTATACGACACTGGAGAACCCCTGGACGCCAACAGCGATTAAAATCCTGCCAGGAAGTCCATCCTTATAGTGGTGGAACCATCATGGTATGGGCGGGTATTTGGATCGGCGGAAGAACTGAGTTGATTTGGATCAGAGGCAACCTCAACGCTCAAATTTATGCTGAGACGATTGTATCTGACGTCATCGTTCCTCTACAAGTGCAAATCGGTCCCTTATTTCAGTTAATGCATGATAATGCACGACCGCACACCGCAAGAGTTGTAAGACAGACTCTCGCCGCAGCTAACATCAATGTCCTGCTCTGGCCTGCTCAGTCGCCAGACTTGAACCCGATTGAGCATGCATGGGATATGCTACAGAGAAGAGCTCTGCCGAATATGGAGGGTATCCAGTCGCAAGAAGACCTTTTTTTGTTGTTGCAACGAACATGGGCGGCCATTCCACAGCGTGATTTGGATGAACTCATTTTGAGTATGCCAAACCGATGTTCTTGTGTTGTTAGTGCTTGCGGTAGAAACACGGATTATTAATTGTTTAAGTTACCCAATAAAATTTTAAAGAAAACTGTTATTTCAGTCTTTTTTTCGAACTTTAATGTTAGTGGTTCAAATGTCAAAAATCCCTTTATTAGGAAAATGGCAAATTTCTTTATTAATGCAAAGATGACTTGGTTTATCGTTACTGTGACAAACGAAAACACTTTATTTGATGAATCCTTAAAGAAAATTTTAATTAATATCAATCAGGAGAAAAGTTATTGCAAAAATATATGTTGATCCCTAGACACTTTTGATGTGTGTATATAAATAAACTTAATAATAAAACAACAGGTTAGTAAAAAAAAAAAACATACTACTCATTCATTTATAAATTAAATCTATGCGCCTATCCTTTTTTAAATATGATTTTAGGATATCGTCATAGAAAGTTGGATTGCGTTTTAATTCTATCATTAATGCCTTTTCTATAGAAATCATGGAAAGCTCTGTGAGTCTCTGTTGATTTTGTGTGTTTCTCAAATATGTGTGGATACGTTTTAAACACGAAAATGAACGCTCTGCCGATGCGCTGCTTGCTGGGATAGTCACAATGAATTTCGCTAATCGTAACACTTCAGAAAAAACTTTATTTAAATTGTCCTTATACAAATTTTGAATAATACTAAATACACAACTATTTGCAAATTGAGGTGATCTATAAATACAGCGCAATTCATTTTTCAATTTATCGAAATTAAAATTTGCCTGATAATTATTAGTGAACTCTCTGATTTCATTTTCAGGGAAACGTTCACTATATTTTTTTAAATTCTCACAAGAAAGCAGCTCAATAAACTTTAAATCTTTAATGTTTTTATAGCGATTTCTTAATTCGCTGACTACATTATCAATTATTTCAACAAAAATTCGCCGATAATGTATTTTTACATCATCGACATTGCGCTTTCTTTTAGGTGGTCCGGTAATGTGAACGGCGGCATCATAAAAGATCTCGAACTTCTCTCTGAAACGTTCTAAAAATGACTCTAACTCTTTTATCTTTGTTACACAATACGCGATGTCACTAGTTTTTTTTTGCAAAATATCATACAGAATATCCGTTTCTGCAAAAATATCTGCGAAAGATTTTAAAAGAAAATTAAATTCAAATTCTTTCATAATAAATAAAAATGAACTGACTTGTGTCAGTGTTTCACCATCCCAGTCTTGTGTATTTTCGTTCATATTTTCAAACAATTCTGGGAGGTGGGTGGACTCATTATTAATTACATTAACCGTGCGCGAGTGATATGTCCACCTTGTTTCCGCGACACGAGGCAGCTTTTTCATATCGGCAAAGTTGTTGTAATGGGCCATTCGCTTTGTACTGGTGTGAAAAAAAGCCGCGATTGATTTTATAATACTAAAAAAGCGTTTTGTTTCAGCAACTCGTTCGAACGATTTCGATAAAACTAAATTTAATATATGTGCTGAACACCAAACGTACATAGCTTGTGGACATTTTTGTCTCACCAAAGCCTGCACGCCATTAATTTGTGAGGATAAAACTACTGCCCCATCGTAAGTTTGTGCAACTAATTTGGATACACAATCGAACTCTTCTAAAATTTCCAAAATTATAGAACTCAAGGTTACAGCGGTCCGATCCGCGCTGACATCAACATATTTGATAAATCGATCTACTACTTCAGAATCACGAAAATATCTCAAAACTAATACTAATTGTTCACGGCCGCTAACATCAGGAGTCTCATCTACCATGACGGCGACGAAATCGGACTGTTTAATTTCGGCTTTAACGCGATCGATCATCACAGATGCAACGCTCGAGATCAAATCATTCTGCGTACGGTACGACATGCCCGTGAATGAGGTACTTGCACTCTGTAAATGGGTTTCTAAAACTCCATCATACTTGGCTAATAAATCTACTATTTCTAAATAATTACCCCTATTCAACGACGATACTGACTCATCGTGACCGCGAAAAGCTAATTCTTGTTTTCCCCGAAAGCAAACAACATCGATGAGCCTTTGAAAAATGTTTCTATTGCGAACGACTTTAGCATTATGCCTCTCAATATCTAATCGTAACTGACTGTTGATACTCATTTCAATACGAGATTTACCAAAAGTATTTAATTTTAAGCAGGCCTCCATATGTTTTTCTGTATGGTCATGCTTCTTTGCCGCGGTATAAAAATTATTTAAATCTGAATATCCCGAATCAGTCCACACTGTACTAGAATTACTAAACAATATGCAAGGAAAACAATATAATTTAATCGTGTGTATACAACCACACAGCCAGTCATACGTTTCATAACTTTTAACATGAAACTTTCGAGTTACTTTCCCTTTTTGCTGGTTTAATTGTTGTAACTCGGGTACACACCTACCTTTAGAGACAATTTGAATCTTTTCATTGAATGATAATTGTGAGAACTTGTTATTTTTAATTTTTAATAAACACACATTTTCAACACAGACCTCACAATCAAATAACATTTTTAAAAAAATCAACAAACGCACTACCTAGTAAAAGCAAATCACTACAGTACAATTATTATAGAAACTCAGTAATAAACTGTTAAATGTACACACTTTCAAATGTTAAAATGAAAAATCTTTTAAGAAAACTATAAATATACTGGCGTAAACAAAATAGTAAACAATGCTCATCACATGAAAAAGCAATGTGGCTCCCAGGCCCCGCGAACACAAAACCAGTGTTGCCAACAACGCGGGGGTCAATGTCGCCCGTTTTTCACAGCTTAAGTAGCCTAATATAGCCGAATTTCAGTCAGTGGTAGGTAGCCTAATTATGTAGCTTAAAATATCAGTAAAAATGTAGTTTAAATCAATTGATTTTTACCTACTTTACTTGCTTTAAATACTGGTATTTTTTTTATCCACTCATCGCGCATAATGAATGCGTCAATAATTTTTCGTTAAACAAATACTTTGACACAAATGCTGTAGGTACGAAGCGAAATGAAAATGATAAATATTTAAATAATAACTGAAATTGGCCCGTACACTCAGTTTAATAAGATAATTGCGTTTACACTAATTTTTTTTTAAGTTATTGTTGATTGGCTTGCGTTTGAGCACAATTTCAACTGATGTTAAGTGATGATGTGGACGAAGACGAAGCATGCTTGCCTAGAAGTAACCTATTCACTCTTACTCTTAGCTATAACCTGGGAGTGTTCCGTACGAGTTATGAGGACACTATCAACCTCGTACAATCATGTACGAGATTTTAATAATATGGCCATACGAACATTTTGCATCACAATTTTATAATAGTAAAGTCATTTTAATAAAGACAGAGATAAGAAACCGGCTAACTGTGGAAACAGTGAACGGCACACTTCTTGCTGCAGAGAGTGCAAAAGCAAACTGTGTCAATTTTGAACCCACAAAAGGAGTGTATAGCCGCATGACAACAGATAAAATATACGGCAGAAAAAACGATGACAGTGAGGGTGTTCCTGACTAATATTTGGAGAGATGTAAACTAAGTTACCTTGCAAATTTTCATAATAATTTAGTAATAGTAGTAGTAATACATTTAGTTTTTTTATTTTTATTTTGCTTGATTGATTAATAATAAAGATTTTTTGGAAATACAACACAAAGTGATGTTTTATTTAATAGGAAACTTGCAATAGTTTATTTCGAGTAAAAAGTCCTAAATCCAGAAATTCAATATGCCTTAATTTTGGTTTTAGCACGTTTTGCATGCATAATACCTAAATGTACGAGGTTTGAAATTCAAAATACGAGATTTTTAGCTGCATGTGTACGAGGGATTTTCTTTTGCGGTTGGCAACCCTGCTGCCAGTGTTGTTTAGGTTATGCCGTCTCAGTGGTGTAGTTGCTGAAAAGTATAAGCTCAAGTGCAACTAAAAATATATGTCACTAATATGAAGAAAGGGTACTTTTGTATTGTACACCCTGACTTTAAAAAAAAAAACAAAAAAGTTGATATCATACTACTACAAAATGACAATGAATATACATTTAACAACATTACTAACAAGTGTATCTTCCTTTTGGAAGCAAAATATATATATATCCAATATTAAAGCGCAGTGCATCATTAAATAATGTCTAAAATTGTGTTTTTTATGAGAATAAATCAGTGATTCCTATTATTATTGTATTTATTAATCCAAATTCCTTAATAGTTAAACGTTAAAAGTTAGAAAACAGTAATAAAACAAGACGGCTGATTTCTTTCTTTTATTATTGGTATGCAATATAAATTACCAAAAAATAATAACACTTATTTATAAAGTATCGATATCATGTATGTATGACTATTTGTTTGAAATCATTATAACAAAGCTGCTCAACAGATTTTGTCTAATTTCTATTATTATAAGCAAGTCCTGTAAATTAATAAGTGCACAGGCTATAACAATCACATTATCAAGTATTCTTAGAAAATGAAACAGTAATCTCTTTAGTCAAAATTTTTCTTGTCCGTATCGCCTTTGATCTATAATTAACTTTTTCTTTTAAATGAAATTGGTACCCTTTTCACTGGTGACAATAGGATCTGTTCATGTGCTTTTATTTTGTGTTGACTGTGATTCTGAAAATAAATAAAATTATAAATACAAACAAACGCACAGTTCACTTTTCAGTTACCTATTTTTATCCTTAGTTATGTCTACATACCTGTTGTCATTAAAACTACTTCTTGCACAGGTGTTGTATTCGGTTGGGTGCTAGACGGGCTGGGTTCACTTAACACTTCCTGCATCAGTGTGTCTTGGCACTCTTGAATGAGTTGGGTTCTTTGTTTTTAAACAAATACATGTCTAGAAGTACTAGCATCACTCATCCTTTTTCTGCGGTCTTTCTGGCAATAAAATTTTGTAGGCACCATGATTATGCTCTTGCTTAAAGTTGCTTAATCCCATATTATATTGATAGCCATATCTTTTTCAATCTGAAATATTTTTAAATGTTATTTTAAAGCCATAAATGTTGATGTATTTAGTGGTAATAAATATAATTGAATATTGAAATATTTGTGGCTATTCAGGTATAATACAAAAAAAACATCTCAGTTATCTAACCTTAAAACAGAAAAATAACTATATTGTAAAAATGTTTTAAGTTAGTAATAATAACATGTTTACTTACATCAAAATGATCCTGACAGACGAAAATTACCGAACTATCTTTTATTTCTTTAGTATTTCTGCGTGCAAGTTGTAAATACTTATTACGAACTTTAACATTTTTTGGAACGGTTATAAATAGCTTCTCGGCATCTTTATCGTTGTATTTGTGCACCGTGGTACTGCACACCATTTATAACTCATTTTTTCCAGTAAATTACAGCCAGAAACTTTATTAAACTACATAAAACTCTCAATTTGACTTGCTCCCCAATATTTATATACAAACGTGAAACGTGTGACATCACTCCGTCATATTGTTCGTCCAACAAGCGTTTTGACAGCTTATATAATCACTATATTTTGTAATGCTTTTTTTTTAAACGAAATATTTATAAAATATGAAAATAAATATTATTTGTAGGGTCCTTATACGCCAATAAATAATGTGAAACGGTTTTTAGAAACCATTCAAATAGCCTATTCTGTCTATTATTTTTATTCGGAACGGCAACGAACAATATTTCTGAACGTTTGTCTCATCACTCATGCATACGTAGTATCTCTATGTAGTCTGTGGTATCATGCGGCAGGAGTCACTGAACACCCAGCTTTAGACATTCATGGGTGTGTGCGTAGGCGAATTGTGCACAAATAGCAAAAGTACTGCACACATGCGAACAAAAATCCTGCCGTAGAGGGCGGCAGGACTTGAGAATAATAGGTACGTTAATTTGCAGCGCCTGGCAAACAATGTTTGTGTGCTTGCAAATAGGTGCTATTTATAAACTATTAGGCGTTTTTAAGTTATTATATTTTGTTTATTCATTTATTTAGTATTAATTAAAGTCATCTAAAACGTGCGAACGTTTTATTAAAATATCTGTGAATGGCAAGTAATGCACTGCATTTATGCTTTCAAGGAGCGCACGCGCCTGAGACCTTGCACACCCCTGCCATGGAACGGATATTTGTCATTTTGGTGCATTGTATGCCACACCTTCCATTGTGAAATGTTTAGATTTTGAGCTACTGCTCTGGTACTGGTAGTACTCCTACTTGCCGCTTGAAATGCTGCCAAAATGTCTTCTTCGACGTCAGGTTGGTGTCTGCCAGGGTTGACTCCAGGTTCAACGTGGTGAAGCCCATCTTGGGCAAGTCGACGAAAAGTGTTGTAAAACACTCGCACATTCGGTATCCTGCGATTCGGATAGCGCTCTTGATACATCCGTCTCGCCAAGGATCCATTGCCGTCTGCTGTGCCATACATAAATACGATATCCGCATATTCTTGATTGGAAAAAGTAGCCATAGCCACTTTACAATTCAGAAAAACGGCGTAGGAGCGCACTAAATGTCAACTCAACACAATTAACTAAAAAATCAACACGTGCAGGAGCTTGAGGCTACTACTGGACACGGTGAAACAAAAATGGCCAAAACTATGGCAAAAACACTTGCAAGATAGCAAAGGGCTACAACTGAACACGGTAAATTGTGAATCAACTCGACAACATCCATTCACAAGGGCAGCTGAAGTTTGACTAATAGTAATAAGTAAAAGATGTAACGGCTTCAACACAGATTAACTGACAGTGACTAAAAAAACACGACTTTGTTGCCTTAGTAACTAAGACTGTTTTGCTTAAAAACCAACGTACTTATCGCTATTTTTTATTCACTGGGCGTTCTACCTAGAAATGCTCTGACACTGCGCGCTGCGGCCATTGTTTAGATAATCCCCTTAATTTGGTCAATCAGGTATGCGGTAATATACACTAGTATTTTCTTACATTTGTATTAATAAGAGCTTATTCTAATATATTTTGTTTATCAATAATAAATTTTGAATTTTGTGTTCATTTTTATTTTTATAAAAATAAAAAGTAACGTTTTTCCATAAATGTAGTTGTGTTTTGTCGTTTCTTGGTAAAAATAAATGATTTCCTGAAATAAAAATTTTATTCGGCATTTTTCGGATCTCTGTTCGCTGATAGTTCAAAAGTACCCATCTTAAAGTTTTAATTACTCAAAATATACCAACAATAAATTTTTGGTTCCAACGGCGTTAGAAAGCCAAGGAGTTTATAGTACATCTAGTATAAAGGAAAAAAAAATAAGTTTGGTACAAATTAACTGAGCTAATAAAATGTTCGATTATAGTAGATTTTTTAAGTTTTTAATTTAAATTTCGAGCAATTTCTTGCTAAAATGTTTTGTTATTTTTTTTCCTAGTACATTTGAAGATATTCTACCTGATCCAAGTTTTAAAAAACCGAAATACTTCCATAAAAAAAATTCATATTAAAAATGAATTGAGCGATATTGAAAAACAGTGCACACTTAACACTTAATAGTAATAGTAAACTGAGTTATATAAATCTAAAAAAATACAGTCATACTAATTAAAAACTTGTATTTATATCTTTGTTTTTTTTTTTGTATTTTTAACATCTCTATCTGTAACTTAATTTTTTCATTTAAATTATCTATCATATTTTTCTTACTTATATAATTATCAGCTATAGCATTATTCCTATTGATCCGAGCTTGAATGTCCTCATTGGCCAATTTTTGCATCTTTTGTTTACCTGAACCTGAACAATGATAGAACATAAATAAATAATCGGTGACAATCACGTGTGCAAACTCCCCTGCACCACAGAATACTTAACCCCTCAAGTGTCAACGGTACACCGTTTGTACATAACGTCACGGCTCGCATTGGACGATGGTATTTTACGTTTATGTTGCAAGTAACACGATGTGGCTGTATCATTCGACTAATCGATTCATATTTGACCGGTTTTAGTAACATTTTAAAGAGGACACCGCTAAAATGAACGAAAATAAAAATGTTTACAAAATGCATCTGTGGTTTTTGTTGTGACGCGGCAGACTTTTTCGTTGTGTTATCAAATAGTTTTTATTACTTTTTACAGTGTCTAAGTGGAATAATTTGTGTTAATATTGCCTACACATTATTGTGTTATCGTGTGTCTTTTTTTCGTGAATATGTGTTTTTTCGTGTGTATGATTTCAAATGTGAGTGAAAATTATAAAAGTGAAAACATATCACATCACTGCGAGATAAGGTCGGGTATGATGTAAATAGTTAGATAAACTCATAACGAAGCCAGAAAGGTATAATATGTACCATGATAATGGCCATAAATTGCCGATTTATCATTTTTTCTGAAGTCCTACCCAAAAATCAAAATATACATTCAACATGCGACACTTGATGGGTAAATAGTAAAACTTGTGTGGCAGGTAATATAGGCTCATATGGTCAATAAAAGAAAGATATCACAATCACTTAAGACCTGACAATTATGAATTAGTTATATATAAATAATATAACACGAACATGCTTTATATGAATAAGTATATATACCTAATCATTATCTTACCAATCACAAATATATTGAAAGCTGTGTTAGGTAGTACAACACTACCTCTTATTATTTGAGTGTAGCAACACTGGTTTCCGCCCCTTCTTGTTCCTACAATGGTCGATGCACCATGCCTTGTTATAATACTGTAAGATTAATTAATAAAGACATAAGACTTACTGGTGAGTTATATATTCCATCGTATCTCCGAAGACGCCCTGCAGCCGCTCCACATATTACGTCATCCCCTCCACGACAAACAAACCTTACATGGTGTCAGAAGTGAAATGGTCAAAAGGTTCAGTGACATTGAGGGGGTTAAAATTATGATGGATGATTTTCTAATATACGCTAAAGATATAAAAGAGCATAATACTATTCTACAAAAAGTAATAGATAGAGCACGTTCTATAAACTTAAAATTCAACGGAGATAGGTGTAAAATTTTAGCAACAGAAATCAAATATTTGATCATATCTTTAGGGCCGATTTTTCAATGGTCAGTTAAACGACGAGATAAGATTAATTCCACAGTTAACAAGATTCTCAATTTTTCAATTGACAGATAGGCTCTAACGGCCAGTTACGCCCTCTAACTAGCGAATTAACTTAACTGGCCCTTTAGACCCCCGTTAACTGTCGAGTTATTAGACGTTTCTGTCATTGCGCGCGTCAGTGTTTATAGGTTATATTTGTGTTTTTGCTCCCTAAATTGTAAAACTATGGATATTTTTGATTCTATTGACGATGAAACAATCGAAGAAGATTATACAGTGCTCAATTATTTAAATCCAGACAGAAGACATGGAGTTGTAAGAGAGAGACCTGATAATATGTCTCTTTGGGACGATAAGAAATTTCACAGGAGATTTCGTCTCGAAAAAAGTACTGTGCAATTTTTATTAACACTCATTGGAAGTAAAATCGCCAATACAACAAACAGGTAAGAATTGTTTTCTATCTACTTAACAAAAACAAGTATTTTTGTATTACACTACAATAGATGGACCATATTATGTTAGTTAGCTATCTTTGTTTTATGTATTGTTACACAGGCAAATAAAAAACAATTTATAAATCTTTATTTATTAATATCTAAAATATTTGTTTGGTAATGTACCCTATTACGGAGCTGACTTATAACAACTTCATGCATTTCCTGCTTTCTTCTTTCATCATTCTGTAGATGCAGCATTTTTAATTTGTGCTCTTCATTTACAAATTCATGCTCTTTTATGGCAATTTCTTTTTGTAATTCCACTAACTCTAAGCGAGATTTCGTTAATTGGTCCAGTTTTGCACTCCTACTTTGGTAATTTTTTGGTTTTGGCTTTGTTTTAAATATGGATTAATCTTGGTCTTTAATGCCTTTGGCTTCCATGAAGAACAATTATTTTCTGAAAATATGATAAGTTTTAATTAATGTTAAGTAAATTAATTTACATAAATCAACTGGAAAATCGGTAAAGACATACCTTTATCAGTTTGTTCCACTTCCATATCCTGTACCTGTACAGGTTGATAGGTGTCAAAGGCATCTATGTCTGAAAATAAAGTATTTTTTTTAAAGCATTTGTTTTTTAATTCTACATTAGAAACAAACAAATATAATGCAAAAAAAAATTACAAGAAAACCCTGCATAAAATTAAGTTTAACATACGTACCATTTTTAATTGTATTATTAACTTTCTCCTTTAAAACTTGTTGCGGGCAAAAGTCATCTTGATCTAAAAGAAAAAATAATATGAAGGTTCATTTTTCTCATTTAACATTAAAGATACATGTAGGTTGAACATTCAGTAGGAATGGAAAAATCAACAACCCTCGTGTGTGTTCTTAAATCTTGGTAACGAGTAAAAATCAAACCCACAACCTATTTGGTTCAGTAGGTAGGGATTAAAACACAATGTTAAGTAATTAATGGACTTAAAATAAATAAATTATTATTGAATTATATACTTCACCTATAATACAAGGAATATCATCATCACATGGTACAATTATTATATTATTTTCTAATGTTTGCAGTGGCAATGCTTCCGGGACATCTTTAACAGTCTCTTTCAACTTTGGTTCTGAAAAAAAAAAAACAAAAATGTAGATAGCAACTTATGAAATGATGCTAAAGAAATATGTAGAGCGTTATTACTTTTGGTTTTATCGACATAACATCACAGCCCAATAGTATCTATACTAATATTATAAAGCTGAAGAGTTTGTTTGTTTGTTTGTTTGTTTGTTTGTTTGCTTGAACGCGCTAATCTCAGGAACTACCGTTCTGATTTGAAAAATTCTTTCAGTGTTAGATAGCCCATTTATCGAGGAAGGCTATAGGCTATATATCATCACGCTAATACCAATAGGAGCGGAGCAGTAATGAAGAATGTTTCAAAATCGGGCGATTTTTTTTTCCACGGGGACGAAGTCGCGGGCGGAAGCTAGTCATAAATAAAAAATAACTAAAAATATTTGACTTCATACCTGGAATTTTGTCACTGTCATTGCGAGCATCTAGCCCATCATTTGTGATATTGGAGCATATCGCCATAACCTTCTCCTCAATATCCGTAAGATCTGGAGCTGAAGAGGGCCCGCCACCAGTTTTATACAGCTCTTGCCGACGTTTTGCCATCGTTTTCTCCGTTTCTTTTTTTATGCTCTCATATTTTAGCTTTAGGCTCTTCGTACTTCTCACTGTAAAGCCTGTAGCGGCATTAAAAAGAGAACTAATTTTATTCCACGCTGCCTCCTTTTCTTTGTTGGTTACAGCGTCGGTCTGCTTGTTTTCGATGATTGTGCGATGTTTTGCCACCAATTCGGTCAACAATCTCACTTCGCTGCTGTTAAAATTCGTGGAACGTTCACGTTTTACGATATTTTCCATATTAGAACACAGAAGACACACACAATACAGAACAGAAGAAATTCGAACGGAAACAAAATATTAACACGGAGACAAGCCGACAAGGTTTAAGGTTATGATTCCCGTTTTATTGTGACAACCGCTGTCATTACGTTGAAAGTTGTCTGTCTCTTTCTAAAATCTGTAAACGTACATAAGCGCGTCTCGCTCTCGCAGATGTAGCGTGAAGCTAGTCATAGAAATCGGTCAGGTAACTAACTGAAGGTTATCTGAGCTTTGAAAAATTGAAACTCTTTATTTGATCGTTAAAATCTCCGTTAGAGTTAATGAACTGTTAGCTATCTGACGTTTTATCTGGCTCTTGAAAAATCGGCCCTTAGTCAGGATGGGGTTCGAGTTGATCCTTCCAAAGTGGAAGCAATTATGAACATGCCCAATCTATACTGATATTATAAAGCTGAAGAGTTTGTTTGTTTGTTTGTTTGTTTGCTTGAACGCGCTAATCTCAGGAACTACCGTTCTGATTTGAAAAATTCTTTCAGTGTTAGATAGCCCATTTATCGAGGAAGGCTATAGGCTATATATCATCACGCTAATACCAATAGGAGCGGAGCAGTAATGAAGAATGTTTCAAAATCGGGCGATTTTTTTTTCCACGGGGACGAAGTCGCGGGCGGAAGCTAGTCATAAATAAAAAATAACTAAAAATATTTGACTTCATACCTGGAATTTTGTCACTGTCATTGCGAGCATCTAGCCCATCATTTGTGATATTGGAGCATATCGCCATAACCTTCTCCTCAATATCCGTAAGATCTGGAGCTGAAGAGGGCCCGCCACCAGTTTTATACAGCTCTTGCCGACGTTTTGCTATCGTTTTCTTCGTTTCTTTTTTTATGCTCTCATATTTTAGCTTTAGGCTCTTCGTACTTCTCACTGTAAAGCCTGTAGCGGCATTAAATAGAGAACTAATTTTATTCCACGCTGCCTCCTTTTCTTTGTTGGTTACAGCGTCGGTCTGCTTGTTTTCGATGATTGTGCGATGTTTTGCCACCAATTCGGTCAACAATCTCACTTCGCTGCTGTTAAAATTCGTGGAACGTTCACGTTTTACGATATTTTCCATATTAGAACACAGAAGACACACACAATACAGAACAGAAGAAATTCGAACGGAAACAAAATATTAACACGGAGACAAGCCGACAAGGTTTAAGGTTATGATTCCCGTTTTATTGTGACAACCGCTGTCATTACGTTGAAAGTTGTCTGTCTCTTTCTAAAATCTGTAAACGTACATAAGCGCGTCTCGCTCTCGCAGATGTAGCGTGAAGCTAGTCATAGAAATCGGTCAGGTAACTAACTGAAGGTTATCTGAGCTTTGAAAAATTGAAACTCTTTATTTGATCGTTAAAATCTCAGTTAGAGTTAATGAACTGTTAGCTATCTGACGTTTTATCTGGCTCTTGAAAAATCGGCCCTTAGTCAGGATGGGGTTCGAGTTGATCTTTCCAAAGTGGAAGCAATTATGAACATGCCCAATCCAACAAATATCACAGAACTACAGAGATTTCTTGGTATGGTGAATTATTTAAGACCTTTCATTAAGAATTTATCAGAAGAAACTACAAATCTAAGACAATTATTGGAAAATAAAAATGAATGGATCTGGACACAAAAGCAAGACTTAGAATTCTGTAAAGTCAAGAATCTAATTAGTTCATCACCAGTTCTCACATATTATGATCCTAAAAAAGAATGAATACTCTCTGTAGACACCTTACAAGATGCTTTAGGAGCTGTAATATTGCATGAGCAACAGCCCATAGCTTATGCATCAGCATCTCTCAGTACCTGTCAACAGAACTATTCTCAGATCGAAAAGGAACTTTTGGCTGTTCTCTATGGTTGTACCAAATTTCACCAGTGCATATATGGTAGAAAAGTAACCGTTGAAACAGACCATAAACCATTAATTACTCTGTTCAAAAAGCCACTATTCGACATTCCAGCAAGACTGCAGAGAATTATGATGAGGTTGCAACCCTACGATCTAAATGTACTGTACAAACCTGGTAAATATTTGTTCATTGCAGACACACTTTCAAGAGCAGCACTACCAGTAGGTGCACTGACAGATTTAGAAGAAGATCTCAATCTTCATGTTAATCTTGTATTCTCAAACCTAACAGTAAGTCCAAAAAAGTTACTTGAGATTCAGGAAAATACTAAAATAGATCCAACTTTAAGTAAAGTTATTTCTTTTTGTCAAAATGGCTGGCATGAACATAAAAAGTCAGTCAATCAATCAGTCAAACCATATTTTTCTTTAAAATATCAATTACATGTGGTAAATAATATTCTATTAGAAGGTCACAACATAGTAATTCCAGGAAACATGAGGGAATATATAGTAAAATTAGTTCATGAAGGTCACCAAGGTATAAATAGCTGCATACGCTTAGCTAAAACAACAGTTTATTGGCCTCAAATTAATAATGATATAGAAAAGTACATTAACCAATGTCATGTTTGTCTAACATTTCGCAGAAATAATTCAAAAGAAACTCTTATTCATCATGACTACAAAATGCTATCTTTCAGCAAAGTAGGTATAGATATTTTTTAAATAGATGGTCTGAAGTACTTAATAGTCATATATTATTTCTCTAAGTACATACAGCTTGCATTATTAACGCCAGACTCAACTTCAAAGACAGTCATCATTCATTTGAAATCAATCTTTTCTAGACATGGTATTCCAGAAGTTATGAATTCAGACAATGGACCTCCCTTTAACAGTAAAGAAATTAAAGATTTTACTACAGCATGGGGAATAAACACAACTTCTATTCCATATTTGAGCAAATCAAATGGTATGGTAGAAAGGGCAATTGGTACTATTAAAACTTTATTGAAAAAATGCAAAGCCGATAACACAGATCCTTATTTAGCACTACTTATGTATAGGTGTACACCCAAACAAACAGGTTATTCTCCATCACAGCTATGCATGTCAAGACACTTACGTACAAAATTACCTTCACCAGAACTTTCACTAACACCTTGCACTGTTGATACAAAAAACTTAAAGAAAAACATTAAAAAACAACAAGTTAAGTCATCACTTTATTACAACAGAGATACAAAGCCACTATCAACACTACAACAAGGTGACAATGTGTACTTTAAACACAAACCACAAGGCACTTGGATACCAGGTGTAGTAGCACAAAAGGATGTTCATCCACGCAGTTACATCATCAAGTCTCCTCAAAGTGTTTTTCGTAGAAACCGCGAACATATTCTTAAGCATTCTTCGGATTCAGCCTCTTCCATGACTGGTGTTGCACCTGAAACAAACACGCAAGTTAGTTCACAAGACAATGTTCCTAAAGTTAGTTCACAAAACAATGTTCCTAAAACTTACCTACCTAAAGTTCACTGATTACAACTCGTTCGGGACGTGTAATCACTAAACCTAAGCGTTATTGTGAATAATGTTAAGAAACTTAAACTTGATATTTTATGTGTATTTCAACTTACTTTAAGGTTAAATTATTGTGGTTATATTTATGTGTTAATGTCAAAATAGTGACAATTATTGTAAAAGCTGTCAGTCGAATGTGTCAACGTCAATTATGTCAATGTCAAATGACTCATAAAACTTGTGTTGCCTATGGAAGGAAACAATAACTAATATTATATTTTAGTTCAGTAGTCGGAAGACTGTTTAAAATGGCATCCCTTTTGAAACAGTTCCTATTCATAAAATGTAATTAAAAATATATTGTCAAGTTCTTTCAAAAAAAGGGATGATGTTAGGTAGTACAACACTACCCTTATTATTTGAGTGTAGCAACACTGGTTTCCGCCCCTTCTTGTTCCTACAATGGTCGATGCACCATGCCTTGTTATAATACTGTAAGATTAATTAATAAAGACATAAGACTTACTGGTGAGTTATATATTCCATCGTGTCTCCGAAGACGCCCTGCAGCCGCTCCACATAGTACGTCATCCCATCCACGACAAACAAACCTTACAAGCTCAAGAGACCTTTCTTTAAATTAGTGGATTGAGGCCCCGCCCTACCTTTAGATGGTAACAACACTTTTACATACCTGTACTTTTGATGTAGGAAAGAAGATTTTTTTAATTTTTGGGTGTCTCAATATGATCCAATCACCGCTCTCCATCACCATAACATCACCAGAGTCAGAAAATGGCACTAAGGTGATCTCATTGAAACTATTCAATACCACCACCTCTTCTGCATCACCACCAAAGGGTACCGTGTAACCCTCAAAGTTTGCCCCTAACGTCCCTGCCACTTTATCTAGCGCCTCGTCAGGTGCAATGTACTCTGGTTTCCCCCCTCCAGTCTATAACAAAATGTAATTAGTATAACTTATGCTATTATAAATTTATAATAGTATAAATATTTATACTATTATAAATACCTAGGTCATAAGGGTATCTATTTATTAATATAAATTATGACAAAATATTCAGATACCTTTAAGTTATTCATCCTAATTCTAGTGCTCCTTTTACGGGCAGCCTTTTTTAAATTTTCCCATTTTAACTTAAGCTGATCGGGTTTTCGGAGACAACTAGTTATGGCGGAATTAAAATGACTTGTTATCTTTAGCCAGGCTGCTTCTTTCAACTGATTATTTGAGGCGTTTGTGACTTTACTAGTCACTACTGAAGTGGCTTCCACCAAATTGATCAGTTGCATGATGTTCAAGACTACAATAAAGCCAGTGCAACGATACTGGTGTGTCCGAACTTGTCCACGGTTCGTGGAGCCCTACCGTTGCTTTCAATAAACAAAACTACAGGCTCTTCGGCCGACAAAACAATATATAGCCTCTGAGGCCTTATCAATAAATAGTTAATACAACTTACCTTCTGTGCTGGGTACGCCAAACTTCGCCCCTCCTAGGCCACGCCCAAGTGTGGTATGTCTGTAAGTATGAAGTGAGTAATTGAAAAGTGTGATGTAAGTCAAGTGTTCTAGACGTTCACAAGGCGCCGGTCTCCAGATGGCGCGGTCCAGACAGCATCACAGCACAAACTTATTTCCAGCAAATCCGCGTGCCATGCGGTGGCGACAAACCGGCGATATGTCCAAAAATATCCCAGGGTTTTCGTCAATTCGGGATTACAACTTCAAACAATAGTTAATCGCGACCCAATTATCGGTTGCAACCGGCGATTCCATACGATATTTTACCAATTACAATTAAATCAACAGGTCCCAACGCGGACATTTTTTCAACCGGGACCAAGGTCATCTGTCAAGTCAAAGTTATGTCAAGCCCACAGATAATTAATGTTGCCGCACCAAAAATATGCGTTCAAAAACGTTCGGTACTAAACCTCTCCCCCCCCCCTTCCCCCGGACGAGCTTACCCGTCCGCTAATCAATTGGAAGTCTTGACCAGGTTGCGAATTTAACACAGCTTCAATGCGGCAAAATACCGTAGCTAGTTCCTCAAAGGTGAGAACGGTGTCTCCCAACAATCTCCGCCAGCGTCCCTTTGCCGCTTTCACCGCGGCCCCAAAATTACCCCCCCAATGGGGGCAGGCTGGCGGGTCAAACAACCAAGTGACCCCTCGGCGGGCCAAACTATTACCAATGTCAACCTGGCTCTCATTAAGGAAGGCGTGTACCTCCTTCAAATAGTTACTTGTACTCTTGTAATTCGTACCGCAATCAGACCTAATCAAAGAAGGTAACCCACGGCGAGACACAAATCTTTCCAACGTCGCCTCAAAGGCCTCTGTCGAGAGGGAGGTTACCAGCTCCAAATGTACTGCCTTGGTTGACAGGCAGACAAACACACAAATAAGCCGTAACAATCTTACTATTACGAAGGGTGGACGTCTTCAACAAAACGGGACCAACAAGTCCGTTACGACGCCAGCAAAGGGCCTCGCCTCATTGACGCGATCAGCCGACAAAATCCAAAATTCTCGCTGCAGAATGGCCAATGGCGCATTGCAACCGGCATGCGAGTTCTTAACGTGACGATCAGTCACCAACAATTGAACCAAGTGGCCCTCCTTGGGCAACAAAAGAGGGTGACGGGCCCCATAAGGAAGGCTAGAGAGCCTCAACCGTCCTCCAATACGCCAAAGACCCGTCCTATCCAAGAAGGGATTCAACTTACCAACGGCACCCGACAACCTGACCCTACCAGACTTAAAGACCTCGATCTCCTTCTCAAAGTGTGCAGCCTGCACAGAGCGGACCCAAAAGAGGAGTGACTCCTGTCGCTCTTGAGGAGAGAGAACTGGTGACAGGCGCTTGTCCCCTGGATTCCTAGAATTATGGCCAAAACGCCTAATCCACGAGGTGACGTTCAACAATTTGTCGAGGGAGCTGTATCGATTCATCAAAAAATCAAGATCAAACGGAGGGTCCTTTGTCCCAACAGCGAACACCTCAAGTCCGGGCAAAGGATCTGACATCAAGACTGGCGTTCGAGGCCAATCGTCCTCGGGGCGAGTCAGCCAGTCCGGTCCCCACCAGAGGGGGGTGGGCAATCAAGTGGGGGCCATGCACCCGCGTGAGGCTACGTCGCCCGGGTTCAGGTCACCAGGCACGTGCCTCCAAATCAAAGTCGTTTCAGAACCTTGAATCTGCAACACTCGGTTCACAACAAAGACCTCCAAAGAGTGGACGGACGTCTTCAACCAACACAAAACA
The DNA here is from genome assembly GCA_943138885.2 of Tholera decimalis. Lineage (NCBI taxonomy): Eukaryota > Metazoa > Arthropoda > Insecta > Lepidoptera > Noctuidae > Tholera > Tholera decimalis. The sequence goes on along the minus strand of OW964551.2, from coordinate 9,834,214 downwards.
ATTTGACTGTCCGTCCAGGCGCAAGAAGCCCGAATGTCAACAGTTCCACCCAAGGTGCGCGCAACGTGGCTTAAGAGAAGCACAAGAAGCACCGCAGGGAGTGCGGATACAAACTGGAGCCAGTCTTCCAACAGGGTTTCCCGAAGTGGTTCGTCCCAACCAAGTTCAGTTATAACAAGGGCAGGAGCACCAATTTTAGGGTAAAGACAACTCACAAGGCTGAGTTCAAACCAGGTCCTTCCCTCAACAGTGGTGACAGCCGTTTCGCCAATTCCCAAATCTTGCCTGAAAGGTCGTTCACCTTCAGGCCAACCTGTCCCGCTAACCAAGACGACACAAGGCAACCCTGGGCTCCCGTGTCCAAAATGGCACAGACCACAATCGAGTCACCCAAGGGTCCCCAGACCTTGACCGAGGCCGTTGGCAACAAAACCGTCTTGATCGGGGGGGTCCTTTAGCGGGGCAGGCGTCATTCTCTTAGCGATGCCTGGGCGTCGACCGATCGCCGCATCCAGGCTGCCCTCGTTCTCGACGAGGCCAACAATCAAAATATTCGTCCGCGCGGTGTCCCGAGCCGCTCGCCATCACTGGAGGGGCATATCCCACCGGATGCCCGAATGGCGGAGGGCGCGACTCCAACCGGGGACGTTCCGCCAACGGAGGGGAAAGGCAGCGGCGCCGACCCGGCCACTGCTGCCTAGCAGCCAATGCGCGTTCTCCCTGACGAGGGGAGACCAAATGGCGCTCGCGGGGCTCCCGTTCAACTTGCGCGGGGGGTGGAGTACGGCGTACAGAATTGCGGGCCTCAGCCCGATGCTCGTCTCCGGGGTACCCCCCCCTGTGCGAACCCCCTCAGAAGCTGGTCTGCTGGAGCGGTTCGCGTTGGCGCACAAAATCTCCAAGTGGGACCCTTTACAAATTCTACACGGGCGGGGGTCGGGGCAGTCCCGATGGAAGTGGGCCCCCAAGCACGAGAAGCACAAACGGCGTGCGTTGACAATGCGGCGGCGGGCACCCACGTGCAAATTCAAAAAGTCCGGGCAACGCGCCATGACATGCCCCGTTGCCTTACAAAAGTCACAATGATGAGGACTCCGGGCACCAGCAAAACGGGGGGTGGGGCGAACATCAACAGGCCCCCCAGCCCGAGGACTCCGGGCGCCAGCAAAACGGGGGGCGGGGCGAACATCCACAGCCCCCGAGCCCTAGTCCGTCCCTGGTCTCTAGGCCGAGAAGGTAGTGGGGGTGACCCCGCGGCGCCACGAGTGCTATCCGAAAACCGACACTCGTCTTCCAAAAATTTGAGGAGGTTGTCAAAGGGGGGAAGATGGGTGGCACCATCCCCACCATACTTCTGCTCAAAACGTGACCTCAGCTCCGCGGGGAGCAACCGCAGCACTATGTGCACCAACAAGTAGGACCAACGTTCCACCGGCAGCTCCAAGCGTCTCAAGGCGTTGGTCGCTGAGACCAACGGGTTCAGCAAGTCAGTGCGCAACGTCGACGAGCTGGCAATGGCCGGTAGTCCCAAAATTTGGCCGATGTGCACATCAGCCAGGCAGCGCCTGTTCTGATACCGTCGGGAGCTCCAGAGCGGTCGGGTAAGAGGAATCCGTCACCGGCAAGCGCTGCACCAAGGCTCTGGCTTCGCCCTCCAGGACAGACAACAAATAGGCCAGCCTCTGGGCAGGTCCGAGGTCCGAGCGTGCATCGACAAGACTCTCAAAGAGATTTAGGAAGCCCAGCCAGTGGTCCAAGCGACCGTCAAAATGTGGCAGCTCCAGGGTGGGCAGCCTACTCAATAGTCCAGGGCCTGCAACAACGGGGGTCTGCGGCTTGGCCGCATCAGGCACCCGGCTCTTCAAAATTTCCCGGGCTCGTAGACTCATGACATCCCCCAGGCGGACAATCTGGTCATAGTCACCCAAAATCTTATCGCGGGCCGCCTGGTCCATCACCCCCAAATCCACGTCCATGATGCACTCGCTGAAGCGTGTGAGCGCAGCATCAGCTGACTTGATCCTCTCATTTACTTGCCCGTACCGAGCAAGGGTGAGCTCCTCCAATTCCAAACGCCCAACTGTTGTCGCCGCCGATGTGAACCATCTCAACTGTGAGGTCAATCCGGCAGCAGACTCCCTGACTGCCTTTAATGAGGCCATTGCAACAATCAAATATTAATACAAATCGGTTAAAATTCACTAACTTAACAAACAATGACTTGTTAGTCAACCGAGCAATCTCACCAAAATAAAACTTAAATTCAATTATTTTAAGTCCAAATCCGACCCTGCACCCATTCCAAGTATGAATCCAGCTTGGTACAGATGGCCAGTTACAAAACAAATAACAATTCAATGCATATATTGTGCAGGACCAACACCAATCAAATACAACAATTGAAGCATAACACTGAGCCGGACAATCTCTAACAACTTAATCCAATAAATACTATAAGCAATAAGTCAATCCACACCATTCAAGTCTTGTTATGTTAAAAAATGTGTGATTATTATCTAGATAAACTTTTAACTTCAGATTAGTGACATTCAATTATTAATCACAACAAATATACCAAACAACTTTTACAACAAATATACCAAATTATGTACCAAAATACAAACCAATAATTCTTAATTTCACAAACAAATCTTACTTGTCAATTCAACAACAGGGGCTTTTTTTTTTTTTTTTTTTTTTTTTTTTTATTTATCGTGGTAAAATTATCAAATAAGTCCTCCCACTCCGGGCAGGGTGGGAGGGACTGTCAGACTTTTACTGACTAAAATCCACGGTGTTCCTTCAATAACCCTTTACGTACCGGGGTCACGGTAACGGGATGAGTCCCACGACCCCGGCAGGCTTCGGCCCTCTATGAGGGGGCCTCGTCATATTGCTGACGCTCTTTGAGGCGCGCGTGGAACACGACACGCCGTCGACCCGGGCATGGTCCATGGTCGGACAGCGAGTTGCCCTTTACTCGCTGTCCGCATGCCCGCGCCTACGGTGGCCGGAGATCGTCGGCCGACGTCCGACGCCGTGGGCGTCTACCACTGCGGCTGGGCTGGAGGGAGGACGCCATCCTCTCCCTCACGCGGCCCGCCTCCTCCTTCGGAAGCATGACTGCTTCGCAGAAGGAGGCGACCGCTTCCCACTCCCTCTCGCCCCGCAGCATGGCCTCGACCAATGCCGGGCGCGAGAGGTCTCCGCCTATCGCCGCCGTGAGGACACGTCGGTGCTCTGCCCAGGCGGGGCAGTCTTGCACCGTGTGCTCTACGGTGTCCTCAGGGCGACCCTCGCAGTGACGACACCCAGGCGTTTCCTCCTTTCCCATCAGACACAGGTACCTCCCGAAACTTCCGTGTCCGGTGAGGACCTGCGTCATGCGGTAGGTCAGGACGCCGTGACGCCGATCTAGCCACTCCTCAAAGAGGGGTCTACAGTACAAATTACAAATACAACTTCAATTGATTCAACTTCAATTAGATAGCCCGGATGACATGGTAATATATTCAAAACTTATTAAGTTATAAGTCATGCCAAGTAATTAAACCAAAGTTATTTTCAAATCTTCCAATTTACTATGTGGATTTTATATTACAAAAACCACGCTCTGCTACCAAAATTGTTCAAGACTACAATAAAGCCAGTGCAACGATACTGGTGTGTCCGAACTTGTCCACGGTTCGTGGAGCCCTACCGTTGCTTTCAATAAACAAAACTACAGGCTCTTCGGCCGACAAAACAATATATAGCCTCTGAGGCCTTATCAATAAATAGTTAATACCACTTACCTTCTGTGCTGGGTACGCCAAACTTCGGCCCTCCTAGGCCACGCCGAAGTGTGGTATGTATGTAAGTATGAAGTGAGTAATTGAAAAGTGTGATGTAAGTCAAGTGTTTTAGACGTTCACAAGGCGCCAGTCTCCAGATGGCGCGGTCCAGACAGCATCACAGCACAAACTTATTTCCAGCAAATCCGCGTGCCATGCGGTGGCGACAAACCGGCGATATGTCCAAAAATATCCCAGGGTTTTCATCAATTCGGGATTACAACTTCAAACAATAGTTAATCGCGACCCAATTATCGGTTGCAACCGGCGATTCCATACGATATTTTACCAATTACAATTAAATCAACAGGTCCCAACGCGGACATTTTTTCAACCGGGACCAAGGTCATCTGTCAAGTCAAAGTTATGTCAAGCCCACAGATAATTAATGTTGCCGCACCAAAAATATGCGTTCAAAAACGTTCGGTACTAAACACATGACCTCTTCTTTAGTTAAAGGCTGACTCTTTATCTGAAACAAACATCAACGTTATGAGAGCTACCCCATACAAGAACGAAACTTAAACTTTGTGTGACTAAATTCAAATCATTCTAAATTATGAGGTTAGATTTAGGTAAATACTTACAGCATTCCTTTTCCGATGGGATTATAATTCTGAATCAGTGTTTCTTTTTATAATTACAAATACTTGTACGCAAAACGGAGGCAAAACGAACGAAATAAAACAAAGAAACGAAATGAACTGCAAGCCAACAAAAAATATTGTATATTGTGAACCGACGCGGACGTTTAACCACAGAACACTAATAACGTTCCGTTCCACATTTTTTTTTACTAACATCGGTAATTAAGAATAATTTATCTAAAATATTGACGTTGATTTTGTAATGTTACATTTTTTATAAGTTACTGTTTATTGCGTTTCGAATATTAAAAAAACCGTCACAGATATAAAACAAACATACAAGCATGAAAGAATTCTGCATAGTACGGAATGTAAGAGAGGTTTGGATAGCCGGGCCTACCTACTCCCAACTGTAGATAGATGCAAGCTACTTTCGTTATTGGGACGACAACAAAAGATAGAATCTTACCAGCTATCGGAGGTAGCTGTTTATCTATAACTGTAGTTTGAATATTGGGAACGGCCATGAGGAGAGATTGTTTGTTACATTGAGGTAAAGTAACATATATACAACATGTAACGTAATTAACGCACACCCTCAAACACCCCAATTAGTATATTATGTTATAATACATACAATGATTTTTTTGTTAAACATGTATAAGCATTGATTATTAATTAAATTAGTTATACTAATTCCGAAAGAATGTTGTGGTCATAGTACAAATCTACGAACGCACACCTAGGTGTAAGAGTCATGCTAGTAGGTATTCGCTCGTGTTCGAGGCGAGTTAACGCCGCTCGATACAACTGTAGGTATTAGTTATGAAAAAAGCAGACAGTACACGATTCTTTACCTTTTTTTGTGTGCAGGGTCAACAACACACACGGACTGGTGACACACGTTACGTCATAAGTGACTGGGGGTTTACTAGTTAACTTGTAGATACCCCTGCAATGTGAATCAAGATATTTACAATAATTAAAAAATCAAACACCTTACTAATTGCCTAAACACTCATACGACGTTGTGTTTTTAATACACTTTCAAAATGCCCACTACCTTGTTCAATACATTTTAATGCCCGTTTTCTTAATTGATATTTTAATTTAGAAAGCACTTCAGTGTCATTTTTCACTATTTCAAAAGCGTTCACTATCCTATTTTTAGGTCCTCGGCACTTGTTGTCTCACTAAAATAAACTCAAAATTTAATACGTCCCCACAAAAATGTCGAGGCGTCAGATCAGCTGATCTGGGAGGCCACTGTACAGGGTCGCCGCGACCGATCCAACGCTCTCCAAACTCATCGTCAAGGTGCGGTCGAACACTCCTAGTGAAATGAGCAGGGGCACCATCGTGTTGGTAGAATACCTCTTGGTAAATTATGAAGCGGTATGTCTTCTAGCAGCGTAGGTAGATTTTCTCGTAAATACAGTAAATATGACTCTCCTGTTAACCTTTGTTAGAACACAGGTCCCAGTATGTATGTACCAATGATCTTTGGAATACTGGCCAATAAGTGGCAAATTTTTCATCGACCTTTATATGTGTCATTGGATTTGGCTGTTGATGTTGTGAAAGCTTGTTGTTTACTGCAAAATTTTTTACACAAAGAGGAGGGCGTAAAAGGGGTGCAAGAATCTCTAAGTGGGTGTGAATTAGAGGAGTTTTTGCCATTTGATTCAACAGAAATGGTTTCTGAACCTTTTTAATTACAAAATACTAATTTTCATCTATTCAGTATTATATATTGCTAGGAACCATGTTTATTCATTGCTGGGGCAGTCGTCCATACTTCAATTTAGCCATGTCCTTTCCTTTAAGTAAGCTACTTATATATTTTTTCGATTGGCCCCACTAGATAGAAACACATTAACAAGAATTAATAAAATTTAGTAAAAAAAATACTTACCGTATTTATTTTTCTCCGTATCAGGTAGTTCTGCAAAGTTCTTATTCATTATATGACAGATCTCAAACCAAGCTTTTAAACTTTTCGCTTGTCTTTATATATTTCCAAAGTTTTGTCCCATAACACTTCTCTGTCCTTCACTAAACTTATAAACGTTTCATAATCAAAACTTTCCATGGTAATTTCTTAAAAAGTTACGCACGTGCACGTTCGTACGCGGCCGGTAATGGTGGCGGCGCGGCGGCGGCGCGGTGTCGGGCTTCGCGCGACTCGTATCTAGTGTAATTGCGCGGCGTGGGCGCGGCGACGGCGCGGTGACGGCATCGTGTGCAGGAATGCTTATGCCCGTCTGCCGACAAATATCTGTCACCCGGCATCCACTAAATCGAAGCGCTATGATGCGCTTTCTTTGAATTTGCGTTAACTGAGGCGCTATAATACTTATAATTTATAATTTTATTAAATAAATTTCACAGCACGGCACATTACACAGTAAAAAACATGTAATAAATGATGCCAAATGCTGCAACTGACGTAAAAAAAATATCATTTAAATGATTTAATGCGCGAGTGGGTGTGGCTTATTCCTAGTGAGACTTGATAATTGGCTCCCAATTATTAGTATGTGCAACCATTGGGCAATTTTAAAAACGTTGAAAACTCCCCCAATCTTTCCAAGGATATTTTCTTTCTAACACTCCACGGCGCGGCGTCGTAGTTATAGATATGTATAGGGTTCACGTCAGCGGCGTGCACAGGATTATGACACTGGGTATACAGCGGAGTACTCGGTCACAAAAACTTTTTCCTTATTTAGTTTTAGTTTATTTATTTGGCATATTTAGTTTATTTATTTGGCATAAAAGAATTACAAACTTATATCTAGAATTCACAAAGATGATGATTGATGATGATGATTTTTCATGTTATTTTTGTTCGATGGCCCCTATGCTTCTTTTTTACGTGGTAAAATCATCAAATAAGTCCTCCCACCCCGGGCAGGGTCGGAGGGACTGTCAGACTTGTACTGACTAAAATCCACGGTGTTCCTTCAATAGCCCTTTACGTTCCGGGGTCATGGTAATGGGATAAGTCCCACGACCCCGGCAGGCTTCGGCCCTCTACAGGGGGGGCCTCGTCATATTGCTGACGCTCTTTGAGGCGCGCGTGGAACACAACGCGCCGTCGACCCGGGCATGGTCCATGGTCGGACAGCGAGTTGCCCTTTACTCGCTGTCCGCATGCCCGCGCCTACGGTGGCCGGAGATCGTCGGCCGACGTCCGACGCCGTGGGCGTCTACCACTGCGGCTGGGCTGGAGGGAGGACGCCATCCTCTCCCTCACGCGGCCCGCCTCCTCCTTCGATAGCATGACTGCTTCGCAGAAGGAGGCAACCGCTTCCCACTCCGTCTCGCTCCGCAGCATAGTCTCGACCAGTGTCGGGCGCGAGAGGTCTCCGCCTATCGCCGCCGTGAGGACACGTCGGTGCTCTGCCCAAGCGGGGCAGTCTTGCACCGTATGCTCTACTGTGTCCTCAGGGCGATCTTCGCAGTGGTGACACCCAGGCGTTTCTTCCTTCCCCATCAGACACAGGTACCTCCCGAAACTTCCGTGTCCGGTGAGGACCTGCGTCATGCGGTAGCTCAGGACGCCGTGACGCCGATCTAGCCATTCCTCAAAGAGGGGTCTTACCGCCGCAATTGCGAGGAAAAATCCTGTGTTATAAGAGCCACCCATTCGTCTGTCATTGATTTTAATATATGTAACTAAAAAAAAAACAAAATATAAGTTTTACGTATTACAGTTTACAGTGAAAAATGTTTAAAATAAAGAAAGATTTCTCCATGAAGGGTTATTCCCGAACCTTGACCTACTTTACTTGTATTATCATTATTTCGATTCGGATTTGAATTAGGTTCGAAAATGTTTCTAAATGTGTACCAACACTACTACCAACTACTCCTACTACTCAAATTAGATTCAAAAGCAACCAATCTTCGGGAATAACCCAACTGAACTTAGGATACTTATAGATTCTTAGCATAGCCACAGCCACGCGACGGATCTCTAAGTCGGAAACCACGTCAACAAGTCTTAGATGTACTACTATTCATTTACATCTTCTACGGCAACGCAGACAAAACAGCGATCGATCGTCGCGGCGGAAGAAATTCTAATAAGTAAAATAATAAGCTAAAATATTATAACTACACACCTAGTCAGCTTCAATTTTCACATATTCAAGGTTCCGGGTACTTGAGATTACTATATCCCGATGTAAATAAATGCAAGATTTCGGCCACCTCAAATATCTTATCTAAGTAAGTGATAGTTACAAAACACGTCCCTTGCAAGATATCCGATGTGGCCTTTAAAAAGGCCGATATTCATGTGATTCGCAAAATATATAAATAAACATAATAAAACTACGGGTTAGTAAAAAAAAACAAACTACTCATTCATTTATAGACTAAATCGATGCGCCTATCCTTTTTTAAATATGGTTTTTGGATATCGTCATAGAAAGTTGGATTGCGTTTTAATTATATCATTAATGCCTTTTCTATAGAAATCATGGAAAGCTCTGTGATGCGCTGCTTGCTGGGATAGTCACAATGAATTTCGCTAATCGTAACACTTCAGAAAAAACTTTATTTAAATTGTCCTTATACAAATTTTGAAAAATACTAAATACACAACTATTTGCAAATTGAGGTGATCTATAAATACAGCTCAATTCGTTTTTCAATATATCAAAATTAAAATTTGCCTGATAATTATTAGTGAACTCTCTGATTTCATTTTCAGGGAAACGTTCACTATATTTTTTTAAATTCTCACAAGAAAGCAGCTCAATAAACTTGAAATCTTTAATGTTTTATAGCGATTTCTTAATTCACTGACTACATCAATTATTTCAACAAAAATTCGCGGATAATGTATTTTTATATCATCGACACTGCGCTTTCTTTTAGGTGGTCCGGTGATGTGAACGACGGCATCATAAAAGATCTCGAACTTCTCTCTGAAACGTTCTAAAAATGAATCTAACTCTTTTATCTTTGTTACACAATACGCGATGTCACTAGTTTTTTTTTGCAAAATGTCGTACAGAATATCCGTTTCTGCAAAAATATCTGCGAAAGATTTTAAAAGAATATTAAATTCAAATTCTTTCATAATAAATAATAATGAACTGACTTGTGTAAGTATTTCACCATCCCAGTCTTGTGTATTTTCATTCATATTTTCAAACAATTCTAGGAGGTGGGTGGACGCATTATTAATTACATTAACCGTGCGCGAGTGATATGTCCACCTTGTTTCCGCGACACGAGGCAGCTTTTTCATATCGGCAAAGTTGTTGTAATGGGCCATTCCCCTTTTACTGGTGTGAAAAAAGCCGCGATTGATTTTATAATACTAACAAAGCGTTTTGTTTCAGCAACTCGTTCAAACGATTTCGATAAAACTAAATTGAATATATGTGCTGAACACCAAACGTACATAGCATGTGGACATTTTTGTCTCACCAAAGCCTACACGCCATTAATTTGTGAAAATAAAACTGCTGGCCCGTCGTAAGTTTCTGCAAATAATTTGGATACACAATCGAACTCTTCTAAAATTTCCAAAATTATATAACTCAAGGTTACAGCGGTCCGATCCGCGCTGACATCAACATATTTGATAAATCGATCTACTACTTCAGAATCACGAAAATATCTCAAAACTAATACTAATTGTTCACGGCCGCTAACATCAGGAGTCTCATCTACCATGACGGCGACAAAATCGGACCGTTTAATTTCGGCTCTAACGCGATCGATCATCACAGATGCAACGCTCGAGATCAAATCATTCTGCGTACGGTTCGACATGGCCTTGAATGAGGTACTTGCACTCTGTAAATGGGTTTCTAAAACTCCCTCATACTTAGCTGATAAATCTACTATTTCTAAATAATTACCCCTATTCAACGACGATACTGACTCATCGTGACCGCGAAAAGATAATTCTTGTTTTCCTAGAAAGCAATCAACATTGATCAGCCTTTGAAAAATGTTTCTATTGCGATCGAGTTTAGCATTATGCCTTTCAATATCTAATTGTAACTGACTGTTGATACTCATTTCAATACGAGATTTACCAAAAGTATTTCATTTTAAGCAGGCCTCCAGATGTTTTTCTGTATGGTCATGCTTCTTTGCCGCGGAATAGAAATTATTTTAATCTGAATATCCCGAAACAGTCCACACTGTACTAGAATTAATAAACAAATATACAAGGAAAACAATATAATTTAATCGTGTGTACACAACCATACAGCTTAATACACTACCATACGTTTCATAACTTTTAATATGAAACTTTCGAGTTACATTCCCTTTTTGCTGGTTTAATTGTTGTAACTCGGGAACACACCTCTCATCTTTTCACTGAATGACAATTGTGAGAACTTGTTATTTTTAATTTTTAATAAACACATTTTCAACACAAACCTCACAATCAAATAACATTTTTAACAAATCAACAAACGCACTAGTAAAAGCAAATCACTGCAATTATTATAGAAACTCAGTAATAAACTGTTAAATGTACACACTTTCAAATGTTAAAATGAAAAATCTTTTAAGAAATTTATAAATATACTGGCGCAAAAAAAATAGTAAACAATGTTTATCACATGAAAAAAACAAAATGGCCCCCGCGAAACACAAAACATTTCTGTTATTTAAACAAATAAAACCTTACTAAACAAAAATGCATAATGTGCATACGTGATTTATTAGATTTCCGTCTATTTTTACTCGGATTATAGGCAAGGAACATTTCCGATTACTCCCGAACTTCCGTAGCTTGCCGCTGGAGTCGCGGCTTTCGATATTCATGGGTGTGTGCGTTTTCTAACTGTGCACGGGCACCAAAATTACTACACTCATGCGAACAAATGTCCTGCGGGACGCGATGGCATGAGTTGGTTGATTAGGTACATTAATTCTGTTATGGTGTACAGTCACGAGTAATAATATATATACATTTTCACATTTTCTAAAATATCTTAACTTACACCATTCATAAATAATGTGTACGATATTTTTTTTCTAAATTATCTAACCATGAAACTGTGTCAAAACTGGGTATACATTGGTTTCACAGTAATATAAACGAAACAAAATTAATAAAAAGTTTACACTTCCAATGTTATTTTTAAGTATCCATGACAATTTCAATAACATGTATACAAAATGTATACGTGTAATAGAAATTGTATACGTGCTATAGGAATTGTCATGGATACATTAAAATGACATTGAAAATGTATACCTACTTTTCCTGTTCTTGTTAAGTTTATTCATACACCATTGTATAATACAATGGTTTCTGAATTGGACGAATTCAGTGATGATGATTAATACAAACATCATCAGCCTGTATCAGTCTACTGCTAATAGTCCAAGCTGTCTGATAATTTTGTTCTTTGCAGTACGATTTTATTTTGAATCCTATTCCTAAAAGAAACCCCGAACATAGCTCGCTGAGCGACAAGTCTAATGCCATGAATACATTACAGTTTTATAAATAAATAATGGTTGGTTACTGCAATAAAACAAGAGCTTACAGAATCAGTGTTGTAATTCGTTACTTAAAATCTTAATTAAAATCTTGTGTAGCCACCTTCAGCGTTTATTACATCTTGCAACCTTTCCTGCATTGACGAAATCATATTGTAACATGCATTATTGCCTCTAAAACTATCCCATATCTCGTGGACGTGTCTGACTAAGGCTTCTCTGGTTCTGGCTTGGTTGCTGTCCCACTCTTGGACCATCAGCCCCCACAAATTCTCAATAGGATTGAGGTCAGGGCTTTTAGGCGACCACGGCAACGAGTTCACGAAATTTCGGTTGCGATTGAACCAAGCTTGAGTAGATCGAGAATTATGGACTCCTGAATTGTCCTGCACAAAATCAATAGGCGTCAGTTCGGGAAAGTAAACCTCTACACTAGGCAGTAAAACTTCTTCTAAAATACTGGTATATTGCTCGCTATTCATTCGACCACTGATCTCAGCCAATTCACCGGGTCCACTAGCTGCCATCCAGCCCCAAACGCCGAAGCTTATCCGGCCACTTCTTCTAGATGGGAGTATATTTCTTTCCAAATAACGAGTGTTATTAGGTCGCCATAAAGACAAACGTCCATCAGCAGAAGAAACAAACACTTTTTCATCAGAAAAAATGGCTCTGCTAAAATCGTAGTTTAAAAATTCTTGAGCAAATTGTAGTCGCTGTTGTTTATGGCGTGCAGTTAAAAGTGGTTTTCGCGCCGGAACTCGGTGACGTATGCCAGCTGTGTGTAGGCGTCGTCGAATCGTTGCAGATGATACGCGGTATGAAGATGATATGTCCTGAATCCGCACAAATCCATTACTAACCACCCTGTCCACGATCTGCCTGTTCTGCGCCGCGGAAGTTTTTCGTGGACGACCACTACTTTTAAAACTAATAATGTTACCTTCATCTTCCCACCGCTTGAGCCACAAATAAACGGCTTTTCTCTGAAAAAAAAAGTGCATTTAAGTAAACTGTTTCTAATTAAGTAATTTAATAAAGAACCCTAAAAACGGCTGCGCAACGCGTAGCACCCTGATAATAGCTTATATTGAAATGATAATTAAAGAACAATAAAGAAAAATTAAAGAGATAATAACATGAATTTGAACTTTTTGTTAATTAAAAAGCCTATAAAACAAAAACTATATAAAAAAAAAATTGCAAACTCACCGTAATTCCTAATTCATTTGCAATGTCTGTAACCGAAAGTCCCTGTTCTTTAAGAACAATGATTTTGTGTTAGTCATATGTAGAAATACGATATGGCACGTTGTTATTATTCATTTTACGTCGATTTCAATAATAATCACAATAACACAGGAAATATTTATCTAGCTGCACTGGACAAAAAACAACCGTAATGTGCGCTTATCCCTTCTGTGTGATTTGCAATGTTGCCGTAGGAATCTAATAGCACAATAGTTTTAGGAGGGTACATGGAAATAAAAACAGTCGACGGGCGAGTCAATACCATTCGCTGGTGGCTACTAGCTACCTTACACAATAAGTGATAAAAAATCTAAAAAGTAATAATATAATAAGATCCTATATTTATGTACACGCATTTTGTCAATTAGCCTAAATCACAATTTGGGTTCTTTATGAATACAAATTGCGACTTATTTTCGAGCTCAAGCTGCTTGAAACTGCTGCTTTGTAATTGTTGACATAATTTTGAAACTGTACTGTAAATATGTTTTTGAAATTTCTTTGGGTTCATAATTATGTAACTAATAGTTAATATTATTTTTTGGTAATCTATTGTTAACGAAAATTTGATAAAAATGTGTAGTTCATTTTGACACAATTTAACGTTTACATAATTGTTGGACATACTTGAGCATACTTATTTTTGTGATTTAATGTTGCTTACATGAATTTGAATTTTTAGGGCGTTTCTATGTTATTATTCGTGACTGTACAATAAAGAGTATATCTATCTATCTATTCATTTGCAGCGCCGCTTGCTTGTCGCCAAACGCCTGGCAAACATAATGTTTGTGTGCTTGCAAATAGGTGCTATTTATAAATTACATATTAGGCGTTTTAAAAATTATTATATTTTGTTTATTCATTTATTTTAAAGTCATCTAAAACGTACGAACGTTTTATTAACACGTTGAACGCCATACTAAAAACCATATTTAGCCCAGCGGGCCGCGGCGGACACCGTGTGACCGCCAATATGTCGGGTACAGGGGGCCACGGCGGACACCGTGTGACCGCATGGTCTCGATCACTTCAAAAGCTTCTAGACGGCCGACGGACACCGTTTCGACTGTTTTTACTAAAACAAGTAGTACAGCCTATCCGCTTGGCAAAAAAAAAATCAAAAGGACTTTGAATTTATGGGCTTTTCTACAAGTTGTTCCCAAAAATGTTACAGGTAGTATCTTGAATAGTACAATTGAGTGATGTTATATTTAGATAGGCGATCATTTTACGCAGACACAAGCACTAGAAAATCGTTTCGATTATAATCGTTTTCCGTCAAGTACGTATCAAATAAGGAATGGGTTCAATAGTCAATAATATACACAAAAGCCACATTAAAACAAAAAATATTAAGGTTTGCTTTGTGTTTGGGCTTACTTATCCAATATAGGTTAATATAAAATGCTACCTTTATTATTTGGACATACATATACATTCTGCATATGTATTTAAATTTGAAAATTGAAATGAATTAGTCATATTATTTTTCTATAATGTTTAATGGCAAAGAAAGAGATCAATAATTTAATCAGATGTATTTCTTTTATAAAATTGGTAAATACTATGCATAATAAAAATAATAATTAACTTCTAAAGTATGCGAACAGGTCCATTAATTGGTACCCTGTTGGTCATTAAAAAAAAAATTAAAGAGATCAACGAAATATCTTACTTTTTACAAAATGGCATTACAATATTTTTTAAATCTTTAAAAACATATAAAAGTCTTGAAATCAGTCATTAAAACCTACAATCATTAAGTATAAACTTCGATAAAAAGTACCTAAATTAGAAATCTGTAAATCAATAGAAATAACATGGCCTATCTTTATAAAGATAAAAAAATGTATAAAAATATAACAAAAATCTAAAAATGTATTTTAAAGAAACAGTCATGGCATAAAATTGGATTTTCAGGACAAACGTTACAAAAAGTGTTCACTTTTTGTCTTGTTTCGTGCTTGTAGGCGACCCAAGTTTATGACATTCGTTTTGTAGCATTCCCCACAATTTCGTCTAGTCTTTCTTGATGGACCGTCTAACTTCACCAAAACATGTTTCTGTCCTTTCGGTCTGGTTGGGGCTGGTTCATCTGCTCATTGATTAGCACAGAAAGATTTCAAAATTGCAATCCTAAAATCTGTTACTTTTATTTTTGTTTTGCTCACAGACTTGTACATAATATGAGCATTGATCAGAGCTATATTCAGAAGCAAATCTAATGCAATCTTTTTATACCATCGGATGGATTTACGAAGTGGAGTTGAGTAAGAAGCCATCTGGTCTGCTAAATCCACACCTCCTTTAGCCTTATTGTATTCCAAAACGATTTGAGGCTTCTTCACAACTTTTCCACGCTTTGTGATCTCAACGAAGCGCACAGAGTGCTTTGTGGATAAAACAAGAACATCGCGCTTGTCTTTCCACTTCAATATCGTTATTCCATCTCGGCTCTCTTCAGCATAATAATGGCCCTTCTTGAGTTTTGTGCTTATTACTTTTTTAGGAAGCCCCCGCCTGTTTTTCCTGACCGTCCCGACAAGATGAGTTTGCTTGTCCAAAAGTCTTCGCGCTAAGTCAATGCTGGTATACCAATTTTCGCTTTGCAAAGTATGCCCCCCGTTAAAATAGTCTTCACACATATTCATCACAACATTTGTGGGTGTTGGGTTTATAGTGTCGATGTTTTTTCCAACGTAGATATTAACTTTGTGTGTATATCCAGGAGTAGAGCACATCTTACATAGTTTGACACCATTCTTATGCCGCTTTTGTTTGTTGTACTGTCTAAATATGAGCTTTCCACTAAATGGCACCATGCTTTCATCGATGCAAATATTTTCATTTGCAGTAAAATGTTGCCGAAAAGACTCATTCAAATCGTTCATCAGTTTCCTTACACGATGAAGGCGATCGGACTTGTTTTTCACATCATCTTCAGAAAAATGCAACATGCGAAGCAAAATTTCGAAGCGATTACGTGACATAACAGTTCTAGGGAAAGGATGACCAATAACTTTGTCCTTCGACCAATAGTCCGATAATTTTGGAATCTTGACCACACCCATAAAGAGAAGCATGCTGAAGAATTTCTTCATCTCTGCATAGTTAGTTGGAACCCACTGTTTGATACGCGCACCAGCAGAAGCATTAGGTTTCTTAGATATTTGTTCAATAGCGTATGTGTTAGTTGCAGATACAAAAAAATGCAACAAATTATCAGAGACAAAAAGCGAATAGAAATCAACTGGAGAGTTATTTACCATTGTAGAACGAACAGCGTATGATGGTCCCGAAATGTCAGTGAATGCAATCAAATGACGTTGTTTACCTTCTGGCGGTCCACATCCACCGCCATCAGTTTGAGTGTGTTCTGGCAAGTTAGGTGTAGTATTTTCTAATCCACTGTCCTCACTTTCAGAGCGGATGATGCGGTGGTGACGTTTGTTCGACGGCAATGCTATAATATTTATGTCCTTATCTTCAGAATGATCCGTTAGAGTAATCCGTCTTTCTTTTTCACAATGTGAAGTGGACTCGCCCACGGATTGTTCGACGGCTTACATATTCCCGTCTCGATCATGTGCTCGAACTCGAGTTTTGCCTCTTTATATTTGTCGGGCGGTAGAGGGCGTCGCCGTGAGTAGATCGGCGGCCCAGTTGTCTCAATGTGATGCGTGACGTCATGCTTGGCTGGAGTTTTCAGTGTCATTGGTCGAAGTACATCTGGATATTTCTTCAGCAGGTCGTGATGAGTGTAGTCGCGGTTGATAATATGGATTGATTCTTCTTTGCTGTTTATTTTGATGGCGTTCACACTAAGCTCTGTCACACGGTCGATAAGTTTTCTTTGGTGTAGGTCGACTAACAGTTTATGCTGTACCAGGAAGTCGGCGAAGTTTGTAGCCTGCATTGTCCGTCGGTGTTGAGTATTTTTGGTTTTGAGCGGCTAATACTGATATGTCGGCTCCCGTGTTGACAAGAAATTTTTCACGGTTGTTGGGCTGGAGCTCTTTGTCTCGGCGGGTCTGGTAAGATACCGGCCGGCATAATTAACTCGTTCTCTGTCCGGTCAAATGTCATGGCCATATCCAATATAACGCGATTAATGGCGATGGCTGGTGCCACCTTTGTCTCATATTCGCGATGTGTTTCAGAGGTATATAAGGCCAGTGTCTAGGTTCGGGTTCTGTTGCTACTGGGTAGTGCTTCACGTGCATTCCATCGGTGTTATCACCCATGCCCGCAAGGTACGTTGCCGCTCCTGCACCCATTACAACGTCGTAGCCATTGATGAAGTGAATAAGACGCTGCTGCGCTTCACTTGCCTCGCCGCGCTTCTGAGCTAACATAGCTACGCGGTACCACCACAAGATATGATGATAATATGCATATGCAATCGGGGAAACAGCTTTGACGACGTGTTTATCACAATCTGCGATCGCTTTTTACTCCATCTGGACTAGTGTGACGTATCCCGCCGCGTCTGCGTTGAAGGTCTTGACCGACTCTCTGTTGATCATTCCGCTCTCTCCATCGTTGATGAGTAAGTCTAACCAAAGTGGATCATTAGTAAGTGGTGTTGGTGTAGTTGATAGATTTTTTGGCTTTGGTAGCTCTCTTGACTTAAAGTCAGGTCTTTTACGTGGGAAAGGTTTCTTCTTCGCTGCTGGCTTCGGGTCGCCACGGTTTGAAGTATCCGTAGATTGCTTTGCCTCCATGGCTTTAGCACCTTTTCTTCTATAAAGTTAAAAAAGGGGTATGGTAACTGGTTCAGTGTTGAGTGGTAATTAATTGGTTTGAAGGTATATGGTAACTGGTTCGGAGGTATGTGGTAATCGCTCGGAGGTATGGTAATTGCGTGACAGGTACTATGTCACTACACGTTCAACGTGTTAGAATCTGTCTGTTGGGGCGTAAACCTTGGTGTGATAAATGAAACGAGCACGTAGATACAGGAATCAGCTTGCATTGCAGGTTCTTCAGTGTAAAAAAAAAAACGATTTAGGATTTGAATAAAAATAACGACGTCTCTCGATCGTTGTGTTCGACGAGTGCCCGCCGCGCGGCCGCGGCGCGCGAGCAATGGTTTGCCCCTCCCCCACACCGCGCATTCCTTTCCTGCAGAGGTCGCGCTTTAACATGCTCCCCCCCTGGAATCTTGATTTTCAGCAGGAGCAATGTCGACAGGCAGTGGGCAGATTTTGCTGAAGCTGCGGAGCACCTCCCCTGTTGCCGTCAGGCCTCTTAGCCACACGAGAGACACCGTCTCTTCCCGTGTGCACAGACAGCCATTACTCGTCCGAGCCGCCATTTCCTATCCACAGCCATGGTTTCCATGAATGCTGCTGAATTGCTATATAAAAAATTCAGCAAATCTTTAGCCGCACCTACATAATTTCTCCCGTTATCGGAATATATAATGGCAGGTTTTCCACGACGCGATATAAATCTTTTGAGACAAAGAAGATATCCATCAGTAGACAGAGTTGTTACCAGTTCGAGATGCAGCGCTCGAGTAGCGAAGCATATAAATATACAAATATAACACTTAATTAACCGTGAACCTCTTCCTTGAAGGCTTAGTATGTATACTGGACCACAGTAATCGGTACCTGTGAATATGAACGGAAAACCAGCTTGCACTTTACTAGAAGGTAAATCACCCATTATTAGGCTTATTGTTTTTCCACTTAACCTAACGCAACGAACGCAATTGTGAACGGTAGAACGAGCTAAATTCCTACCACCGAGAGGCCACCATTCCTCACGAATGGTCGAAAGTAATGGTACAGTTACACATGCTCTAAAATAGCATGCTAAAAACCGTGCTATTAAGTATGCTCAATACGAGCATGCTTATGAGCAGTATACATTTGCTAGCAATAGGCATGCTAGTTTTAAGTATGCTCCTGAATAAGCATGCTCAAAGCAAACATTCCAAACACACATGCCATTTTATAGCGTGCTCTCTCGCTCTCTGTCAGTTCAGTCATGGACAATCAAACAGCTATCCGTATGGAGCTGAATAAGATCATCCTTTTGCTGGCGATGCAATGCATCCAGAAGCTTATATCAGTTCAGCAAAAAAAGAAAAGAAAGAGAAAGATTTGGGTCCGTGATTGGACATCTAGAAGACAGGACTTTGGAGCAATTGCTCAATTGCTTATAGAATTGCGAGTAGAAGATGCTACGGGTTATAAAAACTATATGCGGATGCTACCGCTTCAATTTGACTGTTTACTCTCTCAAGTTAAAAGCGCTATACAGAAACAAGATACACACATGCGAAATGCTATCCCAGCTAAAGTGAAGTTGGAAGTGACATTAAGATATCTAGCAACTGGAGATTCTTTACATACATTAGAAGCACTTTACAGGGTTGGAAGATCTACTATATCGATATTTCAACCTGAAGTTTGTGAAGCAATATACAGTGCTTTGAAGGATTATATAAGGGTAAGTAAAACAGTTGATAGTAGAGATAAGCCATTAATTAAAAAAAAAAACAATAATGTTTAAACATTTACGATGTAATAACTGTATATAGGTACTATTATTTTTTTAATTTGTATTAAGTAGTAATCAACAACATTTAACCATTTTTTAAGAAATAAGTAACTCTTTTATATATTTCTATTACTTATACACTTACATGAATTTAGTATTAATCAACAACATTTGAACATATTAAGAACTAGGTTTAAGAAGACTGCCACGCTTGATGCAAGAAATCAACATTAGCAAGTGTGTAAAATTGTGTGCTTGTTTGTGGAGCTGCACTCAAAGCAAGCGTCTAACGACATGGCAAGTACTAACAATGGATAAATGTTATAAGTTCGCAACTTTTAATTGTAAAAACGTTAAACGCTCTGTTGATAATATAAGGCTAATTTGTAGCACTTGTGACGTCATAGCCCTCCAGGAAACGTGGTTATTGCCAGAAGAAATACCATTTTTAGGTACCATTGACATTGACTTTCAGTACACAGGAAAGTCTGCAATGGATACATCTGCAGGTATACTGCGGGGTAGACCTTATGGAGGAGACGCTGTTTTGTGGAGGAGTAGTGTGTTCCAACAGGTGTCAGTGCTACAATGTAATAATGATCGTATATGCGCGGTTAAAATTACAACACAAGACATACCAGTGATAGTGATGAGTGTGTACATGCCGACGAATTCAGTGGACAACTTACCGGATTTTACTGATTGCCTCAGTGCGGTGAGTGCTATTATTGACGAATGTGGTATTGAATCAGTGTTCATATTAGGGGACTATAATGCAGATCCTTCAGAATTATTCTATAGAAAATTATTGAACGTTTGTAATGACCAGGATTGGTCTTGTATAGATGTAGACATGCTAGGAGTAAGCTCGGATACATTCACTTTTATCAGTGATGTATATGGGACCTGCAGTTGGCTTGATCACTGTCTTATCACGCAGGCAGCGAAACAAACTGTAATTGATGTATGTATTTGTTATGTATGACTCATTGTGGTCGGACCACTTCCCGCTAATTGTTGAATGTAATTTATCTGTACTAACACCTAAGTTGCTTCACAATAAACAGCTTAATAATGATGTTATGTGGGGAGTGCGTAGTAGTAAACAAGTTGATATGTATATGAAAGAATGTCATAACAGATTACGGCAAATTAACTTTCCAACTGAGTGTGTCAATTGTGCAGATCGTTACTGTAATGACCATGCTCACCGTCTTGTGCTTAATAAATAAATTGTACTCTGACATTGTGGCTGCCCTTCGTGACGCGGCTAGGGTGAGTTGGGGAAGCATGGAGATGGGTGGGGGTGGATCGCGCAGGTCAGGGTGGAATACTTACGTCAGAGAGGCTCACAGGCTGGCTCGGTTCAGGTTTAAGGAATGGGTTCTATGTGGTAAACCTGGGTCTGGTTCTGTATATGAGGAAATGTGTACATCTCGGAGGGTATTTAAATCACGACTTAAGTGGTGTCAGGATCGCCAAGACCAATTAAAGATGGATAATCTAGCCGAGAAACATTTAAAAAATGACTTTCGTGGGTTCTGGAAGAGTACAGCCAAGTTAAACACTAGATCGGTCTGCCTGTGAGTGTCGACGGAGTGAGTGACCACGGTGATATCGCTAATGTATTTAAGCGTCAGTTTTGTGTGCAGTCTCCCATTGGTTCAGTGCGTGGGGGAGCCGATGTTGAGATTCTTAGTGGCCCAGTGGATTCGTGTTTCAGAGCCAAAGAGATTTCAAATATAATAAAGTATATGACGAGGGGCAAATCTCCTGGCCACGACGGTCTTAGCATCGAGCATCTTCAGAATGCTGGCCCGCATATCTCTAGAGTTCTGGCACTGTTGTATTCTTTGTGCGTGAGCCACTCATACCTACCTCCAGATTTAATTAGGACGATAGTAGTGCCCGTAGTAAAAAATAAAACGGGAGATCTTGTAGATGAGCATAATTATAGGCCTATTTCACTAGCAACGGTTGTGGCTAAGGTGTTTGACGGTGTGCTTAATGCGCAGTTAAGTAAACACATAACTCTGCACGACAATCAGTTTGGTTTCAGGCCACAACTGTCTACTGAAAGTGCTATATCGTGTCTTAAGCATACCGTCAGATACTACACTAGACGCAATACGCCGGTTTTTGCGTGTTTCCTGGATTTATCCCGTGCTTTTGATCTGGTGTCGTATGATATCTTGTGGGAAAAAGCTAAAAAGTGTGAACCTACCTATTGAATTAGTTAAAATCTTCAAGTATTGGTACACGCACCAGATCAACAGCGTCAGATGGGCAGGTATAATGTCTGAGACGTATGAGTTGAAGTGTGGAGTGAGACAGGGTGGACTGACCTCGCCTACCCTGTTCAACTTGTATATGAATGCATTGATCGTCGCGCTCAGCAGTCAGCATGTCGGTTGCCACGTTGACGAAGTTTGTGTTAACAATTTAAGCTACGCAGACGATCTGGTGTTGCTGGTGTGCGTTACCCCAGCAAAATAATGTCGAAAATAGTCATTTAAA
This sequence comes from Tholera decimalis, assembly GCA_943138885.2. Taxonomy (NCBI): domain Eukaryota; kingdom Metazoa; phylum Arthropoda; class Insecta; order Lepidoptera; family Noctuidae; genus Tholera; species Tholera decimalis. The sequence continues at coordinate 9,812,019 of OW964551.2, read as the reverse complement.
TCTTATAGATAATTAGTTGCCCAGCTTCTCTAATTGTTAAGCACATTTTTAAATTTGTTACACATATAGTTTTTTAGTTATTACACAAAAACATATTCTGCTGGGGTAACGTTTGAAACGTTACCGCAGCAAAACTTTTTTTTAAATAATGGGAATATTGAAATAAGTATTAGCTAAAAATTTAGTTGTCTAGACGAGGTAAATGTTACACGTTATTTTGTTTTTGTTCTTTCTTCGGCTGCGAAGTTATTCGAGATTTTGCTGGAGTAACGTTTGTGGTTTTGCTGGATCTCTGAAACGGTTAAGCGGATTCTTATCATCTTTTGTACATGACTTTTTAGGAATTAGTTTTAATTTGTTTCGCAATAAAAATACAAAATGATGTACCGTTTAAAAGTTATTTAATGAAATATAAAAACACTTCTTTAGGTCCTAACACTCTGAATATGAGATCTAAAGACTTACTTTAAACGTTATTTTGTAGCTTTTAACTACTTTCAAATGTATATGAAGTTTCATTAGTATCCTGTAGGTAATTAAAAAATTATGATGATATTCAGTTCTCCACGTTCACGGTCACAATGCGCGCGGAGTTATTTGACCACCGATAAACCTGTATACGGTTATATAAACTGAATGTTATATCAATATTTAGTTGCTTAATTTAGTTATATACCTGTAAAATTTCAGAGTAGTACATACAATAATTAACGAGATAATTAAATAAAAGTCATTAGGAACTTCAAGAGCGTGGTAATCCGACCAAGTTTAGGTGGTTACAAAAAAGCGACCGCGTAGAACATTATGCTATCTTCTAAAATATGTAGGATAATACACCTTAAAATTTCGGTACAGACGCGTACACTGTTAAATACATAACAATATTATAATATCTGTACTATAAACATTATTATTATTACCTTCCAGCTACTTATTAGATAGGTATCTATTGTATTATGTGCACCAGTTCAATGGCACAGTTGCACGGGTTCCTTCTACAGGGTCTTTCATTAAGCGTGTCCTATCTTTAAATTTAAATAAAACAAAGTGTGTGTGAGATATTATCGAAATTATTTATTAATTTGAAAGATGTAGTGATGCCATTATGTGTGGAATATGACATCATTCAAGTGTCCGCCACGGCTTCTCTGGGTGGAGCGCTTGCGAGATATCCAATTTTCCATGACTTTTGCGCATAAATCAGGCTGAATTCGACCTATGGCATAGGTTATGTTGGCTTTGAGGGCCGCTGTGGTTTGTGGTTTAATCGCATAGAACTGCGAATTAAGAAGACTCCACAAGAAAAAGTCTAGTGGGGTTAAGTCACAAGATCTCGGTGGCCAGTTCACATCAGCTCCACGTGAGATGACCATGCCCTCAAATCTCTCATGCAGAATATTCAATGTGGCATGAGCTGTGTGGCACGTAGCGCCGTCTTGTTGAAAACACATGTCGTTGGTGTTCACATGATCCAGTTCATGCCAAAAAAAGTTGGTAATCATCGACCTATAGCACTCGCCGTTGACAGTGATGGCCTGGCCAACGTTGTTCTCAAAGAAATATGGCCCGATGACGCCGCCAGCCCAAAACCCACACCAAACTGTAACTTTTTCGGGATGCATTGAACGCTCTTGGATCTCATGTGTGATTGGTATCATCCCAAATTCGTCAATTTTGTTTGTTTACGTACCCATTCATCCAGAAATGGGCCTCATCGCTGAAGATAATTTTTCTGTCAAAATTGCGGTCAGTTGCTAACTACTCCAGTGCCCATTCAGCGAACACACGCCGTTGTCTATGGTCATTTACCTTCAATTCCTGGGTGAGTTGAATTTTATACGGGTGCAGGCCCAAGTCACGACGCAAAATACGCCAAGTTGTGGTCTGTGAAAGACCGAGTTCTTGTGAGCGACGCGAAATCGACTGCCTCGGCTTCTCCTGCACGCTCTCACGGACAGCAGCCATGTTTTCAGCACACCTTGCGTTTCGTTGACGTACGGGTGTTGGTCAATCATTTACCGAACCAGTGGACTCAAATTTATCCACCACAAGACGAATAGTCTTCTCGGTAGGACGATTATGGCGACCGCAAAATGGGCGAAGCGCGCGGTGCGTTGCCCGAACAGAACACTCATTTTAATAGAACAATTTTATCATTTGCACGTGCTGTTGAATGCTATAGCTATCCATGATGATTTGGCAAAACAGAATGAATAAATGACAATAAATTTAACAGATGTAGCTTCAACAAGATGGCCGCTACTAACTGTCAAAGTTCGGACGTGCCTATTGGAAGACCCGTTATCTTGCAGAATCTTGATACTCCGAAATTCATTTGGCATAACACACTTGGTATAATCTTCCTTAAACGAATATTTTTAAGGCATAAAAATTATTTAGTATGTATAATTATTATTTAGCCGAATGTTTATATGTTCGAATTCACAATGGCATAAATTACTTTTGGCAGAGTTAAAATTCTGCATAATTTCGTTTAGCATAACTGCATGCTGCATGCTTGCTTGCATGTTTACATGTTTCTTACAGGGAAATAAAAACCACGTATGTTCACAATCAAATGTTTTATTTAATGTATGCCAAAAGATGGTTCTAACTTTCTGAAAGAATGATGGTTCTAAGTTTTAATTATTATGGATATGAAATTTATGCCTAAAGATGATTCTGACTTACATAATTATTTGACTGCAGTTTAATATTTTATATCTGTAATATATATCTAGGAAAAAATATTGTGATATTTGAAATTTGTCTACAAAATAGTAGGATCTACTGTTTTTAAGTTTAAAAATCTTTAAGAAATTTCTTTAAGAAATACGTAGTTTTTTTTTTAACACTTGTGTACACATCTCTACTAAACTTGTAACACTATCCAACATATTTTAGAAGATAGCATAATGTTCTACGCGATCGCTTTTTTGTAACCACCTAAACTTGGTCGGATTACCACGCTCTTGAAGTTCCTAATGACTTTTATTTAATTATCTCGTTAATTATTGTATGTACTACTCTGAAATTTTACAGGTATATAACTGAATTAAGCAACTAAATATTGATATAACATTCAGTTTATATAACCGTATACAGGTTTATCGGTGGCCAATTAACTCCGCGCGCATTGTGACCGTGAACGTGGAGAACTGAATATCATCATAATTTGTTAATTACCTACAGGATACTTATGAAACTTCATATACATTTGAAGGTAGTTAAAAGCTACAAAATAACGTTTAAAGTAAGTCTTTAGAGCTCATATTCAGAGTGTTAGGACCTAAAGAAGTGTTTTTATATTTCATTAAATATCTTTTAAACTGTATATCATTTTGTATTTTTTATTACGAAACAAATTAAAACTAATTCCTAAGAAGTTATGTACAAAAGATGATAAGAATTCGCTTAACCGTTTCAGAGATCCAGCAAAACCACAAACGTCACTCCAGCAAAATCTCGAATAACTTCGCAGCCGAAGAAAGAACAAAAACAAAATAACGTGTAACATTTACCTCGTCTAGACAACTAAATGTTTAGCTAATACTTATTTCAATATTCCCATTATTTAAAAAAAAGTTTTGCTACGGTAACGTTTCAAACGTTACCCCAGCAGAATATGTTTTTGTGTAATAACTAAAAAACTATATGTGTAACAAATTTAAAAATGTGCTTAACAATTACAGAAGCTGGGCAACTAATTATCTATAAGATTTAAATGACTATTTTCGACATTATTTTGCTGGGGTAACGCACACGTCTGTGGTCTGAGGAAACTGGTGCGAATATGTGAGGAATATGTCGGTGAGCATGGTCTTACATATAATGTAGTAAAAAGTAACTACATGATCTTCGTGAGTGGTACAAAGTGCCCGCTAGAAGATCTCCTGTGTACCTCAATGGGAACCCTTTAGTATGGGTGACTCAGTTCAAATACTTAGGGCACATCGTAACTGCCGACTTACGGGATCATGCAGATATTGAACGGGAACGGAGAGCACTGTCAAGGAGGGCGAACATGATAGCTCGCAGGTTTGCACGTAGTTCATTTGAAGTTAAGACTACGTCCTTACAGCGTATTGTACACCTTTATATACGTGCAGCCTGTGGGCTAACTACACGCAGAAAAGTTACAGTGCTCTCCGTGTACAATATAATAATGCGTTTCGGGCAATTATGGGGCTGCCCCGCTTCTGCAGCGCCTCAGGGATGTTTGCTGAGGCGCGTAGTAGCTGCTTTTATGCGACTATGCGTAAGCGGAGTGCATCCCTAGTGCGCCGAGTGTGGACTAGCTCCAACACTATTTTGAAGATGATAGCCGGTAGTTTAGACTGTCCCTATATACTACATTGTTGTGGGAGACATGTCGCGTGTGGGGTGGGATAGCCTATCTGTTTTGCATGTTTTTTTTTTATTTAATTGTAATTTTAATTTCTTTTTTTATATTTTTTGTGGATGTTTAAGATAATTTGTAATGTAATGTATCTGTCTTTAATGTATGTGTCTATATGGGACTTTTGAATCCTGAATTAAATGTATTTTATTTTTTTTATTTATTTAAAGCAGAGCTTGTTGTTATAGTTAGTGTGCATGGAGTATTAATTAAAGTTGATTCTGTCACGGGAGATAAGTTAAGGCACAAATGGCGACGTCTTGCTGTAATCAAAATGTTCTGGATTTGAGTTTGTACTATTGTGGACACTCCCGCCTGACCACTACTAAGCTCATTTTTGCTTGCACTTACTACATTGAAACGCTCTCTAGCCCCGCCCCCTTGACTTTGTTTAGAAATAATGAATGAAGAATACAATACCGAGCGACCGAGTGCACTGGCGACGCACGCTAAACGAGTTATTGTTATTTTCAAACTGCTATTGAAATAGGCATACGTTACTAAAATGTGATATTTAAATTTTGTTGAACTTGTCTTACGTTACTATTGATATACGTTTGTCGGTAATTGTAAATTCACAGATTCCTGGATTCCTGTTATTAACTTTTAATTTATTATAGGAATCTTATAAAATCCTACACCACTAACAGGCAAAAGGTAAGCTAGCGAGAGTCTCTAAGCGCGTTCTCTAAATCGGCTTTAACGATTTCGATAAAATTTTAAATATATAATGAGGCTTTAGGAGGTGGAAAGTTGATCTAGCTAGATCTCGTCTGTGGAAAAATTCATAGCGTGTTAATATTTGTCCTAAGCGGAGCTCGGTCGCCCAGATTTACTTAAACTATTCTAACTATAATATTTATTCTAACTAGAACTTTGATTTGTTAAATTCTATTATCGTTTAAACATTTTTTTTTTATGGATGACCCGCTCTTGACCTCGATCTCGCCTGATGGTAAGCGATAGATGAGGTCTACGATGTGATGAGCGAGCCCAGAAGATGCCTGTTTAATCTTGCTTTAAAGGCTGAAAGGTCATAAGTGGCAGGGAACACAGAAACCGGCAGAGAGTTCCACAACTTGGCTGTGCGCACAATAAATGTGGAAGTGAAGCGCTTGGTACGACAAGTAAAAGTAATAATATTTAAGGGTTTATCAATCTTACTACCCAAAGTAAATAAAACAAACAGATATTCATAAAATATTTATTAGGTCCAATATAGAAATTGGATCAGTAAATAGGTATAAAACAACAAGTAATAGAACGAACTTCAAATAGTTTACCGTTTAAAGAAATAAGTACAAAACCTCCCTTCCTGTGACCTTATTACTACAAGCAACACTTTTTTTTAATATACAATAGTTATTCGATTGGTGTAATTCGTTACAAAATTACGATCTACTGTTGGTGGTAGATTCAAATATGAAACAATAAAATTTGAAAAATAAATAAAAGCTGTGATAATAAACAAATATGCAAAATAATTGGCTTTTTGCTGATTCTTATTAAAAAAAGAAATATTTTTTTTAGTAATCAAAAATATCTACAGGTGAAAGCAGTCACAAATACCTATCAAAAGTTATACTTAAATATTTTGCATATATGAAAACATCAAAATTATCTGTAAGTAAGCATTAAAAAAATATAGTAAAAAGATAACATAAACAAAAACTTTACTAGAATTAAAACAGTCGGTAAATCATATTTTTTCTAATGCCTTTTAAATATTAAAAACAAGGTAGGTAAATCAGTAATTCCCGTAAAGAGAAGCTCTATTTAAAACATAATTTCCGTCAACCCTAAACTATAATTACTTGCAAATATTTTTTAAGTTAATACTTATATCTATACAGGTGGCAAGCATTGTTTCTTTAAAACCTACCTAAGAAATGATAGTGCGTGAGTAAGGGAGAAAGTATTCTAGTTCGCCTCGAACAACAAAACAATATTATCCGTGCATATATAATTACTAGCTTTTGCCCGCGGCTTCGTTCGCGTGGAATAGTGACTTCCGGCAGATTTTTGGTTTTACCCACATAGTTCCCGATCTCGCGGGATCTCTTCAAAAATGAAATGTGGAAGATATTCTAGGGAACTCTTCAAAAATCAACATAATGAGCTCTGCGTTTGAATTGAAGATATGTATACTCACTTAGGGCATTAAAGCCGTTATTGCCGATCGAAAAAGGCGAAAATTTTATTTTTCCCTTATTTTCAAAATATTATTTTGATTTGCCATTTCAGAAAAAAATACTGTTTCTCCCTTGACAAATTTTCTATTATTTTAGGCTTTAAAGATTATTAAAGTTTCTTACACCAAGACATTTCTGTATACCACGTTTTTAGTTATGCCATCCTTTGCAAAAATATATAGGTCTTGTGGTTTTGACACTCTTGAGCACGCAACGTAGAGTTGTCCATGGGAGAAACAGTCTTTTTCAAGATGTACCCCCGCAACTTTAAGCGTTTGCCCTTGGGCTTTATTTATGGTCATTGCAAACGCAATTTTCAGCGGAAACTGAACTTTTTTGAATTGGAATGGCAAATCAGTTGGAATGATGGGAATGCGGGGAATAATTACAGTTTCGCCTTTTGCCATTCCAGTCATAATAACGGCTTTAATGACACTCCGTCCTAAATAGGTTACTTGTAACCGTGTGCCGTTACATAGCCTTGGTGGATCTAGGTTTCTCATAAGCATCACAGGAACTCCAACTTTCAGCCTCAACTCCTTAGAGTTATCAGGAGTGCCTTCTGCACTCCTGATAATGAGGAGTAAGAGTAAGATAGGTAGAGTAGAGATAAGGAGTTGAGAAACTCTGTTGGGTAAGATGTCACTTGCTCGGTATCCACGACGTTATCTACTGATAGATACTCGATGACATCTCCCTCTATGTCAGACATAATTTGGTCATTCATCCGGCCTACTATTTCATTTGTTGGCGCCAATATCTCCCTTTCGCATAACCATTCCCGATTTTCGATATTAGCGCGTAAACCCGGATAGACAATATTTTTTAAATTGTATGTGCTATCCACAATTTGGCATAATTCGCTGCTCAGCGTGATCATACTCTCGGAGTCGGTAGGCATACGAACCTCGTTGATCTTCAGAAGAGCAGCAGCATACTGCCCGGCTTGACAATCATTATGGAGTAATACTCGCATATTCGTCGACAGTGAAACCTTTTTCACATGTGTCCATAGCACAGATGCTTTTAAACAGGCATTGATTTCATCTGCCGGTGTGCCCCTTTGCTATAACCAGCAGGGTCTTCCGGAAGTCACCGGCCAATAGAACCACCATTTCTCACATAATACCTTGATTGTTTTTAATGTCTTTCATCGTGCGATGAAGTGCTTCGATTGCTCTTTTATGGGACATCGTACATTCATCCCAAACCAGCAGTTTACATTGTTGCAACATTCTTCCACGCTCACTACTTTTACTTATGTTACAAACTGGCATTTCCTCATGGGCTAAATTTAGTGGCAATTTCAGAACTGAGTGGGCCGTTCGTCCTCCACTAAGTAGCGTAGCAGCTATTCCGGATGAAGCTACTGCCACAGCGACTCCTTTATCTTTCCGGATTTCAGCTAATAATAAGTTTAGAAGAAAGGTTTTGCCGGTACCTCCTGGAGCATCCAAAAAGAACAAACCACCTTCACCACTGGCAACTTTGTTAATGATTGTCTCAAAGAATAATCTTTGTTCTGGATTTAAAAGTGGAAGGGCCTCTGTTATTTGTTGCTGTAACAAAACTGGATCATAATTTAGCTCTCGCATTAAATCATTACTGACTTCCCCAATTCTTTGAGGCCTGCTCATACCAAAATCGGACAAATATTTACCAGTGATAGTTATCACTTGGTCCTCAACCTTGGTCAGAGCGTCATTGTAAATTACATCATTATACGAAATATTTGGGTCCTCTTCTTGAAATCTGCGTAAAATGTCGTCCGCCATATCATTTTTATATTTTCCCCAAAGATATTCAGGGTTTGAGAGTCCACACGTTGCTATTAATATAGCAAAAAGCTCTCTCACCTGTGGCGCAGATTTGCATTGTGCGGCCTCTTCTAGAGTTAGATCCCAATGATTATCGTTCTCTAATAGTCCTCTTGCCTCACATGCCTCTCTAAATGTCGAGAATTCTTGACCATTTAGCTTTTTGAGATCTGCAAATGAAGTTGGCCCCCGCACGTGGTGTAACAGTATTCTCAGAGAAAAACACTCCATATTAGTAACGTGGACCGTGTAAACTCGGCCTAAGGCATCTCCAGATTTGACACCAGGCCAATTCTGAACCGGTACTCCTTGGATTCGTCGTTTCCATTCCCTCCATGTTGCGTTCCAAGTGTAATATCTTGGTAAATCAACATAGAGGAGCGTCCTTGCAAATTCATCTCTTGTGCAGAGCTCAAAAAAAGCGGTGAGTGTTGTTTTTGGAGCAGAGGTTAATCTGTCTTGGAAATTGTTTGCAGTAAAATAGACACGTTCACCATTTTCCAAGTGTACAGTCAGGTGTGTGACTGTCGGGTGCCTTTCGTGTAACGGGAAGGCTAAAAGCCGCAACACGGCTTCATTGCTGCTAACATAACGACCAGACTGATACCCCTCAAATCACGGAAGGCCGCCGGCGGCCAGCTTAAGTTGACCTCTAAAATTATTTTTCCTCCCCTTTTCCTCCCCTATCGATTTTAGAGGTCAACTTAAGCTGGTTTTTGTGGCCGCCGGCGGCCTTCCGTGATTTGAGGGGTACGTTTGGACTTCATTTATGGGATTAGCAGCATCGGTGTTTTTAAAATTAAAAATAGCTTGGTCGCTACCTTTGTTTATGTATTTACATATATATTTGATAGCGCGCACTGAGCTGCAAGCCTCTACGTTAATATGGGCGTTAAACATTTTTGACAATACGGGCGAAAAAGGAACTACCCAACTATTACACGGGTCAACATGAAATTTGACTTTGATTGCAAAGCATTAAATTTCGGTAGTTTAGGTCGTAATAAGACGGAAAAAAAATATATGGCATGAAAAACTTTGCTTTTGTGCTTCGAAGACTGATTGAACGAAATTTTTAAAAATCTCGGATTTTAATTTTTGATTGAAAATAAAACTATTGAAATAAAAATGTTTATTATTTTTATTAAGTTTTACTATCAAATTAGCTTACAGAAAAGTGGAAAATAACTTAAAAGTGCACACTTTCACTTTTTCTTTTATGTTCATAGCTACTTTCTCTCAATAAACCCCAAATATAGTCGCCCATCATGTTTTCATTGTATTGGCCTTGATAGCGTTGTTCAAAATTTTTGATGTCCTGATGGAAACGTTCTCCTTGCTCTTCGGAATAGGCTCCCATATTGTTTTTAAATTTATCCAAATGAGCATGCAGCATATGTACTTTTAATGACATCCTGCAGCCCATGGCCTTAAAATTTGTAAGCATATCCTCAACCAACTTTTCGTAGTTTTCAGCTTTATTATTTCCTAAAAATCCAGAAACTACTGCTTTAAAACTGTTCCAACTTGCTTTTTGAGTACGATTCAGCAACGTTGGAAATTTTTCATCGGCGAAAATCTGTCTTATTTGCGGACCAACAAAAACCCCAGCTTTAACCTTTGCTTCCGATAACTTCGGAAAAAATTTTTTTAAGTATCCAAAAGCTTCTGAAGTTTCATCCAGTTTTTTAACAAATTGTTTCATCAACCCTAACTTAATGTGCAAAGGCGGCATTAACACTTTTTCCGCTTCAACAATCGGCTCAAATTTGACGTTCTGTTTTCCGACACACAATTCTGTTCTTACAGGCCATGACCGTTGAATATAGTGTTTAGAATCCGCTCTGCTATCCCACAAGCACAAATAACACGGATACTTTGTATATCCACCCTGTAGCCCCATTAAAAATCCCACCATTTTAAAATCTCCAATCAGCTCCCAGTTATACTCACGATACTTTACAGATTCAAGCAAAATTTTGACACTTTCATAATTTTCTTTAAGATGTAGTGAGTGAGCAATTGGAAGAGACGGAAATTTATTTCCGTTGTGCAATAGAACTGCTTTTAAACTTTTTGTAGAGCTGTCAATGAATAAACGCCATTCGCTAGGGACACAGGGTATGCCAATTGCTTCAAACATACCTTTAATGTCATTACAAAAACAAAGTCCATCTTCCTTCGTGAAAAACGTTGCAAACTTTTCATGCCTAGTCCGCTGATCCGTGATCTTAACATCATCAAGCAAATTCCACTGTTTTAAACGAGAGCCTAGAAGCTCTGCTTTATTTTTTGGCAAATTTAAATCTCTAATTAGATCGTTAAAATCTTCTGAAGTAATGAGATAGTGTTTTGGTTGTTCAGGTGTAGGCAAAAACTCCTTATCGGAATTACTTTTATAAGAACTAAAAGATGAGCTACTTTTCTGCGATAATAATTTTTTTGGTGGCTCAGGTACTGGTCGTGTCAGGTCGTGAGCAATTGGAGCAGAAGAAGATTCGAGGTCAGGATATTCAATAGGTTTTGCATTTTTACCTCTACGTCTTTTACTCGGATTCACCATACAAAAGTAGCAGTCAGTAATATGGTCTTTTGGTTCTCGCCAAATCCTTGGTATTGCAAATTTCATAGACCTTTTCTCACCTCGATACCAACCTAAAAATATGAAAATAAAAATTAATATGTCTATTATATTATTTTGGATTCATCGCTTAATTAAATAAAAATTGCTTACCTTCCAAACACCTTTTACAATAACTACAAGCAACATGTGGAGCCCATGGCTTATTTTGATTCCGTACAGGACAGTCAAAATATGCTTCATAGGCTTCACAGAGAACGTGAGATGTCTTTAGTTCATATTTCACGTCTCGAACTTTAATAAATTGACCATATATAAAACAAAATACATCAGCATCGTATTTGCACTTTCGTGACGACATTTTAAGTTATTCTGGGCTTGTAAATAACACCTGATGGTTGTTTATCACTCGGGTGCCATCTAGCGGCACAGTGTAAACGTTAATACCCCACTCTCACCGCGCTGTCTTTTTAAAAATGTTAAAATCAATTAAAATTTATGAAAAATTTGAAAAATGAGTATTATTATTATAACTATCACAAAAGCAAACTTTATACCGAAAAAAGGTATTTTCTTTTCGTGTTTGTGCATAACTAACTGGAAAATAATAGTATAAACTTTAGGACAAAGAACGAACATTTTTTTGTAGAGTCATTATCAATAGTAACATAAACATTTCGAACTTATACAGACGCCGTTTGTCTCCCATCTCCTGGTGCTCTTCTACGATACAGCGGATATCCATTGTCATTATGGACAGTTTCTTTAATAAGCGCGCGAGGATATTTTTTAGAGCATTTTCCATTTTTCATGCAGGGGCTTTGAGGATTGTCAGAACCGCAAGGACCATGAATCATATTTTTAATAATAATTTCATGAAGTGCCTGGTCACTACTTGGATCCGGTATTTCCGCTCTAATAACATTATCTATTCGATCGGGTCTCAGCTTGTCCTTCAGCCAGATTAAAATATGCACGTGAGGAAGCCCGCGTTTTTGCCACTCTATCGAGTAGATAAAGCATAGTACTTCACCGAACACATTTCCTTTATTGACAACTTCCATAAGCTTTTTAACTTTTAATCGAAAAACCCTTGCAACAATATCATGTCTATCGATTGCCCTTAGTCCCGGCAGCAACTCTTCAACTATTTCAGGCCAGCTTGGGTTGCATGCAAAAGTCACGAAAAAATCGGGGCGACCATATGTACGTACGTAAGCGAATGCGTCCTGTGTATAAGCGTGTAAACATCGGGGGCTATTTACAAAAGATGATGGCAAAATTACCAATTAACCTAAATCGTTAGGGTTAACATTACCATCATTTGCCACAGCATCTTGAAGATGGACATAGTTTTCCGCTCTCAATTTGTTTTGGTTTAATGATATGTATCGTAATCGTTCGCTTTCAACTTTTACATACATATCAACATAAAACTGATTGGCCAGTTGTCTACATCGTGATATTATATTAAAATCATTTTCTCGAACCATGATATGGTAGGCATAAAAATCCATGCATGAGACTTTTTTGTTGTTTACAGGCAAACCTGTTACAGGACTGACTTGGGGTATTTGAAAGTGGTACCCCCTTGCCCCTTGCTGAATATTAACGGATATTGCAATGCGTCGTAAAATTTGTGTGTATCTGGTACCCTACTTAAAATGTCATTACGGGCATGCAAAATAATGTCACGGGAAGCAAACTGTTCGCCTGTGACTACAGCTGCTACTTCATTAATAAGCGGTGCATTGTACCGTCTTTCATGTTCCCCAGTTGATGTACGGTCAGGGTGCATAATCAACTTGTATTCTTCTCCCGGCATTCTTTCTAATGTTGTTTTGAAAGTATTAATGAGGTTGTTATGCTCGTGCAACATTCTCTGGATTTTTAAGACAGTATCCCTTAGAACTCCATTAATATTCTGGCATCTACGGTTAACTTCACTATTTTCGTCTCCCATAAAATAATTTTGCAAAAATTTAGGCTGATCGTTTGTAGGCAGTAAAGACCCAACCCTATGGTAAACTTGACCTTGTATTTTAAATGTACTGGAAAATCCAGGCATAACAACCTCATGATCTACCCCAAATGACGTCATTTGGAAACAGCTATTATATTTCCTTATACTGTTCAAGAGTCGTGACTCATTACTATCGCATAAAAGGAATGTTTTCAGGGGTTCTTCTGGAATACCGAGTGATGGAAGTGAAACTTTACCTCCAGAACAGCACATATCCGGAGTTTCCTCTTTCCATTTTAGTGCCATACAATATGTGCACTTTTTAGCCATCCGTCCTAAGAGCACTAATCGATGGTTCATGTAATCGATTAAAGGGTCGTAATCAAAAGCAGCATCATGAAATACCCACGTATTACGTGTAAATATATTTCGTCTTTGTGCTTGCCGTGCAGCTAATAGAACACGTCGTCTATGAGATTCTTCATGTGACTCTGCAGAAATCAGAGACGCATGACGTTCAGCATCCAAAAGCCGACGTACTCGAGTTTGATCTACAGTTTCGGAAGCTCTTTGAGTTGCATGACGCCTGGCGTCTAAGAGCCGTCGCTCCTGCCTCACCTCCTCAGTCTCAGCAGCTCTTTGAGCAGCGTGACGTTCGGTGTCTAAGAGCCGGCGCTCCCGAGCCATCTCTTCTGTCTCAGCAGCTCTTTGAGTTGCATGCCGCCCAGCATCTAAGAGCCGGCGCTCCCGAGCCATCTCTTCTGTCTCAGCAGCTCTTTGAGTTGCATGACGCCCAGCATCTAAGAGCCGTCGCTCCTGCCTCACCTCCTCAGTCTCAGCAGCTCTTTGAGCAGCATGTCGTTCGGTGTCTAACAGCCGGCGCTCCCGAGTCATGTCAGCGGTCTCAGCAGCTCTTTGAGTTGCATGGCGGCAGGCAACTCTTTTAGCTCGAGCTCCGCTGGAACTACGTGCTAAATTGGACTTGCGTTTTCTCGTCATTGAAAAAAGTAGTTTAAAAAAGAACTTAAACAAAAGAAATATTACAATCTTTCCGAACTTAAATTGAAAACTAACTGAAAACAAAAGAATTAAAAAAAAAATACGAATTACGAACTTGATAACAATTTAAAAGAAATTATATTACAACCTATTCTCTTAATAACCAAGCTTAAAACTAAATAATTTAAAAGGAACGATCTAATTAATTTAAAACTTAAAACGAATTTAGACATACAATTTTAGTATCTACTAATAATCGAGATCAAACTAAACTTACATTATACAACAACCAGACAACCCAACAAATAAACCTTTTAATCGACAAATACAACGGAACCAATTTTGAAAACAACCACCAGACAACCCAACAAATAAAACTTTTAATCTACTAATACTACGGAGCCAATTTTAAATTTACGAAACGATCAATCCACAATTCCACGACTGCGACAGTACCGAAGCGCTCGGCCGATACCCAACCAAATGCGTGTAACGAAACCATAGCGCGATCTATTTCGATCCCAACGCCATCTATCGAGCATAGTGACAACTCGGATTACTTATCTATACTCCGTTCGGGCATTTTTTTGTACTAAAAGTTTTATTATATTGATATTATTTTTTTCATACCTTTTTACTATTTATTTACTTTTTTCCGATGAATTAAAACAATAACATGAACCGAACTCGTGTAACGATCGACACTATTGCGCGATCACCAACTCGACATATAGTACTAATAGAATTATCTATACTCCGTTAGAGCATTTTCTTTGTACTAAAAGTTGTATTATATTATATTTTCATACCTTTTTACTATTTATTTACATTTTTCCGATGAATTTTCAGTACTGAATTGATGCCGACACTTGACCAACAGATGGCGCTGTATGTCCGGAATAAAAAACAATGCTCACAATGTATGGGGAAAAATACCAGGCCCGGCGCAAATGAAATGTATCTCAGATTTTAAGTATTTATATGTGACATAATATTCAGTAGGGGGCATTACCAAAATCTTTTTTTTAAATGTCATAAATTGCTAGTTGTTTTATGTGCGTCAAAAATGTGATTTTTTTTAATTATTTCTTTTTTTACTCTTATTCTATAAATGACATTTAGGCATCTATTTTGACAACGCCATCTACATTTTGTGCAATGTTAGGGTAAACTTAATAAAAAACAAGAGTAGGCAAATGAAATTATTTTATTATTATACACATTATTGGTTCTCTAAGTCTATGATTACATCTTCCAGAGTGTATCCGGGATGATTAAAATCAACTTGATGTCTGGCCCAACCCAAGTAATACAAAACACTCATAATATGGGCGCAGCTACCCAAAGTTCTTTTGCCATGTATACAAGAGCAATAATGCTCTGAAATTGCATTAATACCGGTTTCTCTTCTATACAAAATATAAGTATAGTAAGTTCTGTTCCTTACATGCCGCGATTGTATACGGCATCTTATTAAAACACCGCTTTCGCCATTAATTGTTACGAGCACCGGATGTCTATATACTTCAATTTCGTAGACACCTGTTTGTTTAATGTGCTCACTGCAATAGGAGCGTGCTATTTTACAGTGATAAGTGCCCACAGCAAACAATATCAACTCTTCTTGGGAAAGTCTGGGGAAATCTTCCAACGTCTGGTCATTTGCTTCCAAACGAACAAATGCGGCTCTATGTTTGTTTAAATTGTGCTCAATGACGTAGTCTGCCAAAAGGTTTGGCTTGTGCACATTTCTATTTATAATATCAACGAATTGTTCAGTGTATTGACTGTCCTCATAGGGTTCTTGGAAGGCTTTGATAAGCGCTGCGGCTATCTTATAGTCAGTCATTATTGAGGACAATGCTCGATTAAATACCCTGTATCTAAAAATCTTAAAATCACGTTTAAACCGTCCATTGATTGTCTCTACGACCCAGCGGCATAAGGTGACCAGCCTAGATTTATTGGCTTCTTCACATGTCAGCTGGGTTTCACCACGTCTTTTGGTCGGGGGCATGTGCACGTCATAACCATATGTTTCTAGAAGAGGAACTGCGTCACGGAATCCCCTGTCAAGGATGAACGCATCGTCTTGTTCAAGATAATAATTAATCGGTGCTTCTTCGTATGGGCCATCATGATTTTGTAAAATCTGCTGCATGATGGAAGCATCAGAGGTCGAAGCTGAGTATGGACCTGTGACGTCTATAATATGTCCATCACCGCAGACCAACATAAAAGGTTTTATCAAATTGGTATACTTATGGAGGCTGTAGCTATTCCTTTGGAAAAGGAAATTGGAGCTTTTTTTGATAAAAATGTAACCGCCGTCACATATTATCAACGCTTTCGTTGATTGGTCATTCCCAAAGATGTAATTAGGGAGAATTCTGTTTCTTTGGATTACTTCTTCTCTGCTGATATGATCCAGGCCCAAATGCAAAGGAAATAAATCATTGTAAAGACATTCTCTCACCAGCGCGACTTTTCGGTCTATACTTTGCCGAGATGTATTAAAAGTGGTTGCCAATCTAATACTGAGTTCACCTGTTCTTATTTTAGAAAGGTAAATGCCTAAGTCTTTTCGAGCAGAACTAGATCTCCGAGACAAGGTCGGTACTTGTGACAATAAAGTATCAAATTGTTCATGACTTAAGCCAGTCCAGAAATGTAAATCTTCTTGTGATATTTCGTTTATATTATCAAAATCCAATTGACATCTATTTTCCAGTGCTAGCGTATAGATATTCACAATATCTTTAAAAGTATCACTATTAACACGTTAACTGCCATGTCAGTCACCGGTGCCTGACAGAGTCACTATTTGTTCAGGCCACGTCAGCCACCGGTGACTGACGTCGAAGCATCAAATTCAAAAGACGGCAGTGTGCCGTCTAGCACGTTCACAGTGTTATTTTCTATTAGAATTGACTGACAAGGCCCTGGAAAAAGTATGTTCAAGTTGGCCTAACGCTTTTATATTTAGAACTGGATTTATTTAGGTTTTAATTGGGAAAAATAAAATGCGACACAATGAAACTATAAAAACTTTTTATTGTAAGAAATAATCATATTTTGGGCTTACACAGCTTAGAAAATTATAAAAAAAAAATGCAATTTAGAGTAATGAAATGCAACAATCAGTCGCAGAGGCCAAGGAAAAGTTACATTGTTTTATGTTCCTCGTTGAAACAAGATAGACAAAAATGTGGTTCATTAGGGCATTGTGGGCAATAAGTATTCACTTGCTTAGTCTTCTTTCTAGCATAATTTTTGTCTATTGTTTGAACATTTACTTTATAACACCGCGAAAAGTACTTTCTAGTTTTTTTTACAGGTCCTACTTTCTTTTTTAGCTCATGCTTTTGCCTCCTATTTCTTGTCAATGGCATGTCAGGATTACTGTTTTCTTTACCCGATCCTGTTAGATATTTGCACAACTTTTTCCTATATTTTACTATCCCTATTTTAGACTTGTGGTTTCTTTATAAATTATGTAAGAATTGAGTAATGCAGTGTTCAACAACAGTTCAACAGCAAGTTTTCTGTACCATTTTACAGTTTTTCTCAGTGGTGTTGAGTATGCGATCATCTGATCAGATAGGTCTACAGAAGATTTTGCTTTGTTATAATCGACTACAATTTTTGGTTTTATTATTTCTTTGTCTCTTTTGTAAGTCCTTGTAAATCCAATAGAATGTTTCGTAGACAGTAAATAAACATCCCTTTTATCCTTCCATTTCATACAGGTAATGCCATCTTCATTTTCTTTAGCTCTAAACTCTCCTTTTTTATCTTTCCGTTTATAACATCTTTAGGCAAATATTTTCTATTTTTACGTAAAGTGCCCACAAGATGCGTTTCTTTGTCCAACAATTTGCGTCCAAGATCAATACTGGTATACCAGTTATCGGTTTATAATGTATGACCTTTTTGAAGATATCCTTCCATAAGTGACATCACAACATTGGTTGGGGTAGTAGTTTCAGTCTCATCTCTCTTTCCCGCATATATTTGAATTCTGTTAGTGTAGCCTGGATTAGTACATAATTTAAAAACTTTAATTCCATATTTGTGCCTCTTCAATTTGATATATTGTCGGAATATAATGCGACCCCGAAATGGTACCAGAGACTCATCAATACAGAGATTTTCATGAGGATAGTAATATATTTCAAAGTTGAGATTCAAAGTATTTACCAATTCACGTATTTTGAACAGACGGTCGCCGTATCTTTGGTTATCGTTGTTAGAAAAATGTACCATTCGTAACAAAATTTCAAACCTGTTACGAGACATAACCGTACGCGGGAAAGATTGGCAAATCAGGGGGTCTGTTGACCAATAATCTGCTAGCTTAGGCAATCTAACTAAGCCCATATATAAAATCAAACCAAAAAACCTTTTGATTTCGTCTTGGTTTGTATCAGTCCAACTAAGCAGTCGCGATCCTCGTTTTAGTTGATTTTTTGAACTAAGTTTAGTGATTGTCTGAGCAGCAAATCGGTTGGTTTCCATAGCTATATCATGAAACACACTATCCGGAACTAACAAACAATAGAAATCCTCTGGTTTGGATTTTGCCATCGTATTTCTCAAACTATAAGGTTTCAAACCAGGGCACTCTGTGAAAGGTATAATTCTTCTTTGCTTACCCGCTGGTTCATACCATAAATCGGTCTCAAGCCTTGTGCTAACCTGCTGTTCTGGGTTTTCTTCTTCGTCACCACTTTCTATCGCATACCGCCTCTTCCTGTTTCCTCGACTATGAAAAATTACTTCTGTATCGTCACAATTTTCACTACAACATGGAATTTCTAACAGCGGGGAATCTCTTTGAATCAGTTGTTTTTCTAGTTCATCAATTGCTTGCAGATCTACCAACGATAATTCAAAATCACACGTATTATCAATAATGGACATGATTACAATAGCTATCGTCACACAAAATCTCCAAAAACACAAAAAAAAAAGCAATGGATGCGCGCACTTACTTCCGCAGCTAATTCGAAGCGACTACCAAATAAACATTGTAGGTACATCGCATGGCTCGCGCCGGACTGGTTGCAACCTGCAAGGAATGAACTACGACACGCGTAGGTACTTTTGTTCAAACGGCCGAACGCCGCACCGAGTGATTTCCCGCGCAAATAAATTGGCGGCTGGCAGGCGGTGCCCGACAAAATGCTTGACATGGCCCAATGGCTATGTTTTGTTTCGTTTGGGCCTCGTCAGGCACATATGCCAGACATTTTATTTTTTTGCTTTATTTTACATTATAATCACCGGAAACCAATTAAAATAGTCATATAATGTGATTTACTTGAACATACAATCAAAAAATAAAAAAAACAACAAAAATCAATTCAAAATTTTACTATGGCAGTTAACGTGTTAAAATCTGTTTCACGATGTGACACATTATGAGGCATGTCTTCCAAGGATGTATTTCTCAGAAGGTTTTCACAAATCCTTGCGAGCGGGGGTATGTATAATCTGTAATAACTTAGTAAAAATACCTTAATCGATTTAGGCATTTGTCGGAGTTGCATGTTGCCACAATTCTCCATCATACAACGACGGGAAGTGTTGGCCGCCCTAGTGAAATCTGGAACTGTGATTGCGGCAACACCAGCTTGATGGATAAGAGCAGCTGGTGGTTAAAGATCAGGACGTAAAGAATGGTCGATCCTATGCCAACTAGGATGGTATTTTGACCTCGATCCATCGAAAGCTACCTGTAACAGAATTAAATATTTTATAAATAACGTCGACAATGATGTGGTGCTAGCGATTAATATTTTTCCGCGGTCGATTATCTATGTTATCTTTTTATTCATAGCTGTTGAGTCCACCCGTCTCAACATTGGTCCTTCGAGCCGGATCAATGATCGCGACGATAGGTCGTGGTGAGCAAGCAATGAAAGAATAGTGGACTGTATAACATGTAATAAGTAAAAAGATGATTGATTACAAAACGGTACGGTTGGTTAAAATACGTGGACAAAGGTTACGGGAATATAATATGCGCGAGCGCAGCCGTGCTTAGAGGCGTGTAACAGCTGACTGTGTGGCGTGGGGGCGCGCGCTCGGCCGTCGACCGCCGCGGTGCGAGCCGTTGCCCCGCACCCCTTTTTCACTGCCGCCGGCGCGCGGCGATGTTGAGACGGGTGGACTCAACAATAGCTATATTTAATGTAATTATTATTACATATCTGAGTACCTATACAATCTGCAACCTGAAAGCAGGTATACTTATTGTTTTATTATGAAAAGTAAGGGGTTTAATAATAATAATATGTGGGGACATCTCACACATGGCCATCCGACCCCAAACTAGGCAGAGCCTGTACTATGGGTGTCGGACAGCTGACATACATACACAGATACATATATAGATAAACAACAACCAGACACAAGGCAAACACAAGTGCTCATCACACGAATGTTTGCCCTGGGCGGGATTCGGACTCGCGACCCTGTGCGTCGGAGGCAGTTACACTACCACCCAGGCTACGGAGCCGGTTTATTTATGTTATGACTATACATACGTACCCCTTGCTTATCATAATAAAAAATAAGTAGGTACACCTGCTCTGCTTTCAGATTGTATTTGTAGGTACATACCTATACATAGATAATAATGTTTAATACCCGTGCATAATTATCAAATTGACTATTTTAATACTACATAAGTACACGTAAATAATTATATATCTTACCTCTTGTAGCGGTTGCAAATTCTGGAAAATACGTTCAACGAAGTCTCTCCGGGATTCGAAAAAACGCTGTGTCAGAACGTGTCTCCGAATACCTCGGTATAACGACCGATCACACACAACACACCTGTTCATGTTCAAAAATAACTAATCGCGAAGCTTATCCAAGTCCAAAGTAATGCCAAAGTAGTATGCAGGGTTATAAGTTCACAAAATCTCAACGAAGTATTTATTTATTTTTTATTTATTTATTTATTTATTTATTGGTATAACGAAGGACTGCGCATTGGTCACGTGACGTGAGCGAGACTACACAATGAGTGACACTCGGCCGGTAACTTGATCAGGTACGAGAATACAGGGAACCTATAAGTGCGAGTGAAATAGCAGTTGACTCTTGGTTCGTTTTTGTAGCGAGCGACGACGACGGAAAGGTATTGTGTGAACAAACAACCAGCTTAATTTAGTGCCTCTCCGCCTTGCAACAACCACTGAGAATATTATAATGGTAAGCGTAGTATGTTAAAATATATGTATATACATATTTTCTTAAAATAATTCTATTTAAAAATTACTTTCACGAAAAAAGGATTAGCAAAATATTACGTTTAAAAACGAATTTTTGGCTATATTTTTTTTTAGTATGAAACTACTATTTTATACTAAGAATTTGAGATATGTACCGTTTGCGCCGGGGCCTGGGTTTTTTTTAGCATTATCCTTTTATTTTTTATTTTATTTTTTGTAATAAAAACTATCCTATGTCCTTTCTCAAGTTCCAAACTATGTCTGTACAAAATTTCACACAAATCGGTTCAGTAGTTTAGGCGTGAAGCAAAGACAGACAGACAGACAGAAAGACAGACAGACAGACAGACAGAGTTACTTTCGCATTTATAATATTAGTTTGGATTTCATTTTCATTTTCGCTATTATTAAAATTAGACTTTCTATTTAAAATTATTCAATAAATCAAAATAAACACAAAAAAGAATAAAAAAGACACAATAAACAATATCTTCTCTAAAATTAAATAAACAGTCGGTAAATAACAATTACTTTTTACTATACCTTAATAAATACAAGGTTATCACAATAATCACTCAATGGCCACTCAGTCTTAATACAAAACTTAAAAAAAAGAACTGACTTCTTAAACAAACAACAACAACAAACAGGCAAAAAAGTCAAGGAAATTAGAAACAAAGTCACTAGAACACTCTCGTCGGCGTGAACGCGTTCTCTTGTTGATCTTGGTGAACACCTGTTCACCATACGTTGGAAGTTTTCTTCTGATATCAGATATGGACGTGGTGGCCGCGGTCTATCCTAAGACACCCTCTTCTTCATGGCGTCCCGCAGTGTTGCTCTACAAACAATAAACAACCTCATAAGTCACAGATACCGGTTTACAAAAATGTTAACCTGATATTTTTAATCAGAACAAAATATCTATTTTGCCATTTATTTACACCTATTTAATTCTCAATGGTGTTATTTATGTTTAGATAATAAAACTGCGGCTTGGGCCCGATTTTTTTGTCATATTAGAGATATTATAGAACAAAGCATGTTTTTACTTCGGCGTGCAATTTGAAATAAAGAAGATAGTAGTTAAGGGCGGGCACCCTTTGCTTTTTTTGGCAAAGAATTAAAACTACAAACATAATAATGCTCTTTGTTGTCACTCTTTTAACTTCGTCGGCAAAGGTATGGTTTCTGTTATTTCTAATTGCTTTGTTATAGGTACTGTGGTAACTAAAAATAGGATTTCGGGTTTGTCTAAGAAATTATTACTATATCGTTTTGCATTCAAACTAATTTGAAGCTCACTCGAAATTCAACTGCAATGTTAGTAATTTTTATTGTTTTGTTTTATCTCTACTTTCACGCATATTGTGCATGCCGTGGTAGCCTTAATTAAAGGCTTCTATTGGCATTGAAAAATGAAAATAAAAATTGGCCAAGTGCGAGTCAGACTCGCCCATGAAGGGTTCCGTAGTAACTACGCCAAATAACTTTGTTTTTCATAGTGTTTGTATGAATTACAAAGTTATATTTGCGGTTTTAGAAAATATGCTGTATCTCAAAAACTGCTAACCCGATCTCGTTCAATCCAATTTTGGTTGAAAGTTTACATTAAGATCTACAACTCATATATTTTAAAATTTTTCACTCCATTATTATAGAAGTTAGAGACATTTTACCACTTTGGAAGCGTATATTTTTTAAACGATTAACTTTATGAAATCGTGGTTTTAAAAACCTCAATGTCGTTTTTAAAGACCTGTCTATAGATACCACACACGCATAATTTTCATGAAAAAAAAATCAGTTTCAGCTCCATGTATGGGGTCCATTATTTTAAATACTTTATAATGTTTTTCTTAAAATTGGAAAGCGGTTTACAGAGGAAGTCTACCTACCAAGTTTCACATGTATAGTCTTAATAGTTTCGGAATAAAATGGCTGTGACATACGGACGGATGGACACGGACAGACAGACAGACATGACTAAACTATAAGGGTTCCGTTTTTTGTCATGCAGCTACGGAACCCTAATAAGACTTATAATTCGTTTTTTTATTTGGTCTCGCTAGTCGTGTCCTTTTTTTCTGGGTGGGAAAATCATCGAATTACTTCTCCCGCTCTGGGTTTAGCGGAAGGGAGTGTCAGACTTGTACTGACTAAAAACTCACCCTGTTCCTTAAGCTGCCCTTAAGTTCCGGGGCCGTGGTCGTGTCCTGGGGGCCTAAAATCGCCGCTTTAGCAAAATCATAATAGGATAATAATATGAATTACATTACATTTCGAACTTCTCTCTTCTTCTCTTCACTAAGTGACAGTTCATAATATTAACTGCGTTTATGTCTATTTTAAGAATTTTACTAACGTGATTCATATCATAGTATGATTCTGCCAAATCGGTCATCTTAGCCCCTGGGCATGAGAACAAATCATCTATAGCTACGTATAACGACGTTTAGCTAGATCGTGCTTGCCACCAAAAGTGTTAAACAAAATTGTGATATTAATGAATAAAATACTTTTATACGATACACAATGGCAAAGATTAGAAACTTTGAAACCAATAACAGAATATTTTTTCTGCTTGTTTCTAGTTTAATTATATTTATGAAAACCTTTTACTCTTGTATATAACAAGCTAAAAAGTATCTAATTATTTATACAAGATGATAATTATTTGCATGAAGTTTTATTTATAGGTAAATTAAGGTAATTGAAAATAACAAAATTGATCATAACAATAATTAAAATAATTTATTACTTACGCTCATATGCAGCTGCTCAGCGTTTTGATTGATGTTAAATCCTTGTCCATGCAAAATGATGATTACATTTCGTTCTCGTATGAGATTTCTGGAAGACATGCACAAAATGTTCTAGCACAGGTTCACAGGAGTCCAATATTATCGCACAGGTTAACGTTTATGCAATCAAAAGTCAGGTAAACAAAGCAATAGTCAATATTCGAGATGTCCGGAAAATTCGCAAAAAGGTGTACACAGGATACGTCACTAACCTGCGCAGTGCAGATTGCAACTACGTTGAAGCTTTCATAATAGGCCCAAACTTTAAGGGGGCGTGGCTCGGCGCCTCCGCGTGATTTAGGCGAAAATATTTTTAACTGGTCAGGCGGAAAAGACCGTGATAGTACGTCTAATGCATCATACAGTGGCAAGCTTCGCATTTGGGCTGCAAGATTCAGGGCAAAATAATGGAATTCGTCATATTCTGTGTGTGTATTTATCGCAGAACTTATGTTTTCCAACCGGTTGAGTGCATCATTAATTGGCTCCTCTAGTAGGGCTCTTTTACGTCGTCTCGATGTGACACTAGATTGACTAGATGAACGTGATTGAGGTCTGTCTTCTAGGATCATCGAAGGTGCTGACATTATATTCACTGGCGCAGTTGAATTTTCCGGATGCTGCAAAAACACGTCGCAATGCTGCGAGGACTGGTCTGAATCCTGCAACATAAAATTTACTGTAGTGTAATAAAGTTTTTTTTACAGATTCCAAGCCGTGAAGACTGGATACGCATTGAGCATGGCTTTCGTACAAAATGGAACTTTCCAGGATGTGTTGGAGCGTTAGATGGTAAACACATAAATATACTCGCTCCTGATGATACTTCTGACTACTATAACTACAAGGGCGCCCATAGCATTATACTTCTGGCCTTAGTTGATGATGACTATTGTTTTTCATACGTAAATGTTGGAACTAATGGAAGAGCTTCTGATGGAGGTGTTTATCAAAAATCGAATTTGGCACAAGCTTTGGAAAATAATACTCTCAATTTACCGGACCAATCGGTTATTGTGGCGGACGCTGCTTTTCCTCTAAAGTCATATCTTATGAAGCCCTATCGAACAACTCCAACGCATAGAGAAAAATTATTTAACTCCCGTTTATCGAGAGCCAGACGAGTCGTTGAAAATGCGTTTGGTATTTTAGTAACAAGATTTCGAGTTCTTATGAATACCATCGATATGACCCCCAAAAAAGTTGATCGAATTACATTAGCTGCTTGCGATTTACACAATTGGCTTCGGAAATTATCAGATATGTACATCACGCAAAGATGCGTAGACTTTGAAGATATACAACAAGGTGTTGTGGTACCAGGAGCATGGAGGGCACAACTGCGGCGAGCTTTGGAAGGCTTACCACCTACACGCTACAATAACCACGCTTCTCGACGGGCAGAAGCAATAAGAAACACCTATGCGCAGCTCTTTGAAACTACAGAGGCGGTACCGTGGCAAGGTCATATGATATAAATTCACCATCGTCATTTAATTCTTCTGCCCTGATATAAATAAATAAATAAAACATGCTGTACTTGGTCTATGATATTAAATAATTATGTTTTACGAACAGTTAAGTGCATTTTTATTAAAAACTGAAACTCACCATTTCCATAGCTTACCTGTACTCTCTGGTATCCCCAAGGAAGGAATTCATTTCATGAAACCATGCCGCGGAT
Organism: Tholera decimalis; assembly: GCA_943138885.2. Taxonomy (NCBI): domain Eukaryota; kingdom Metazoa; phylum Arthropoda; class Insecta; order Lepidoptera; family Noctuidae; genus Tholera; species Tholera decimalis. The sequence continues at coordinate 9,786,333 of OW964551.2, read as the reverse complement.
GGTTTGTAAACAGTAGCGGCACCAGAACCGGATCGCTTTAAATTCTCAACTTTTTTTAATTCTGTGTGGTACGCAGACCTTAGATTCTTAATTTTGGTTTTAATGATTTTCACAGTCAAGAACGGATCCTCCATGTTCGTAAGTCTTGGTACGCATTATTTCTATCAACATTATTTTTATACTGCGGTATGCGGGGATTCCACAAGCACTCGTTATTTCGATATAAATTTACAAAGGAAATTGACCAATTCCTATAGGACTTTGGCCACTCATAAACAAACAGTTCAGCTAATAATATGTGATTGATTTAATAGCTTATATCAGTAAGAATGAAGGTATAAACCTAGTTTTGTATCAAGATGTATATTTAGATATATTTTTTTACATTCAGTTGAAACAGATTATGTATGAAATAAAACATTTTTTTTATAAAATTATATTTATTAATCAGATTCATATGCTAAAAGAACATGGTCAAGGAACTGGGCAGGTGGATTAATATGTTCCTGATACCTTGCCCAACTTAAAAACCAAATAATGGTCATAATATGTGCACAGCAACCTACAGTTCTACGGCTCACCACACAGTTGCAGCAATATTGTTTTATTGCTGCCCTCCCTTCAGTGTTATTTTCATACAATATATAAACGAAATATATTTTTCTGCTGATGTGTCTGCTCTGTATTTTGCCACGCAATAAACTATAGTTGGCCGAAGGGAGCGGGAACCCTTCCAGTAGGTTGATGGCAGTATTTCTGCACAGCTCAATAGTATAGGAACCATCGCCTCTTATGTGTTCTCCATAGTAAGAACGAGCTTGTTTCAATTGATATGTTCCACATGCAATTAAAATTAAATCACTATATTCCAGCCTCGGAAAGGATACATTATGTATGTTAACATTTATTGAGAGGAAATCTGTCCGCCGTCTATTTAAATTATTTTGGTTGAAAAATCAGCAAGAGTATTGTTTATGTGCATGTTTTGATTTATTATTTCAAGTATTTGCCCTGCATCCTCTCTGTCTCTGATTCTTTGGTGAAACCTATTTATCAGAGCTGCTGCTATGCGAAAGTCTGTCATTGCATGTCTTGATGCACGATTAAAAAATTCGTGCCTAAGCAATTTAAATGATTGTTTAAATATGCCATTTATAGCTTCAACCACCCACCTACAAATCGTGACAGCTCTCGACTTATTAGCAGCAAGGGTTGACAATTGAGTTTCACCTTGTTGTAAGGATGCAGGCATATGAACTGAATAATTACATTCTCTCAGCAATGACACAGAATCTCTGAAGCCTCTATCCAGAATAAATACATCACCGGCTTGGAAATATCTCCTTAAAGGTTTTGTTTCTTCATTAAATTCATTTATTATTATATTAGCATCTGATGTTGTAGCTGGATAGGGGCCCAATACATCTATAATGTATCCATCACAACATACCATAAGTAAAGGCTTCATCAAGTTCCTATACTTGTGCAAAGAATATGTATCTTTTTGGTACATATAATTAGATGATTTTTGTACATATAAATATGTTCCATCACTTATAATAATTGGTTGCCTATTTGCACCACCAAATAATCCATTAGGTATTAATAAATTCCTTTCAGAGATTTGGGTTCTACTTATATTATTGATCCCTAAGTTATTGGGGACAAATACTTGTTCTATTATATCTCGAGCTTGACCCATTAACCTCATTAGTGTAGTGCGAGGTATATTTAAAAGTGTTGAGATCCTTTGATCACTATCACCCGTTCGCAATTTAATTAAATAGGCAGCAAGCGCTAATTTATTTTGGCGAATGTTTTGCATTCCTGGCAATTCTAAATAGAGTTGTCCAAATTGCTCTTTACTCAACCCAACCCAATGATGACAAAGTTCATCTGACATATTTTCTATATTAGAAAAATCCAGGATTAACTGTCGCTCATTTACAAATGATGCAAAATCTTGGATGTGTTCTGCATTAAAACTATGAATGGGTGACTGCATATCAGCTAGAACTTCCCAATTATTACTGTATAAATGTAATGAGCAAATCCTACAGTTCTGGGGCACATAGAATTTATAATCTACAAATAACTTCACCCTTAGCCATTTAGGAACAGCTAGCCTTTGGGTTGAATAACAATCAGGATAAAAACAGAACCTTTGAGTGCCAGATGCTCTGGTATACATAGGCAAGTTGATCATTGTTTCATCCAAATGTCTTTCAGCCTCAGCGGAACGAACAGCAGCTCGATCTACTCGTTGCCAGCAGGTATGACAGATTTGATCAGATCCATGTAACTGTAACAAAATAAAGAAATAAAAAATAAATAAAAAAACTAATTAAAAAGATGTGCTTAATTTCATATTTATATACACAAAACCAAGGCAGGCCAACACATATGCCAAACTATGTTCAAATGCTACTGTGGGGAGAGTTCCAGTTTATGTTCCGGTTTCCCGCTTTATTGTAAATGTGAATTTTCACAAAACTGGTGAGAAATAATTTACATTTCATCATTTTATAAATACACTCATTAATGATTTAAAATACTTACTTGACCAGGAGCAATCTGTTCCATCACCATATTCCTTATACGAGATTCTCTTTCTGTCTCAGTATGCAGTCTATGAGATCTTGTTCGTAACAAAGAGCATCCACAGTAGACACAGATACTTCGACGATGACCGCTGCTAGTTGATGGTTCATTTATTATTTGCGTCCTCGAATGATGAAGAGCCATAGTCCAACAAGGATGACAAACTAAACTATTATCTTCAATCTGAATAAACCAAAAAATAGATATTGTTAGTAGCGTTTGATTTTTATTCAAAATCATTAAGATTTAACGGTAATAAAAACTTACCAAATGAGGAGCAATCCAATGTTGTACAATTAACCGCACGTCCATTAGAATGAGACTGTGTGTCCTCTTTTGAAATAAATCGTTTCCACAATTCACACATCGCTGCGTTGTCACTTCGTTCATCATCAGATCACCGTGAGGTAACACGGGATCCATCTCCACATTCAAGCCAGGGTTATCGTTAGGGTAAAGATCGGTGTCCGTAGGTGTGCCAGGTTCAACGTAAATACAAGGTTCGGGGTCCATAGAAGTGCCAGATTCAACGAAAATACAAGGTTCGGGGTCCATAGAAGTGCCAGGGTCGTCAAGAAGGGAAGAATCAGAATCCATTTAAAAAAAAACCCAAAGTAGTCGCTATAAAAATCACAATAACAACACTCACAATGCAAAGAAACAAAGCGAATGTTAACTGTCATTTTGACAAATTGACTCTACATTTTTTAAGCATCGTGTTACCATATGGAAAGAAAATATATAATCGGTCCATTTTAATTTTAATTTTTTTAATGTTATAAGTTCTCAAGAAACGCCAGTTTATAATTTTTAATGTCCTAAATCATTTATGTCATTTATTAGAATTTTAATTGAAAACTACATATGAAAACTATGTTAAATACAGTGGAAAGATTGCACTGTATTTTAAATCGATTTGAAGTTGTTGTTTTATGGAGTTTTGGTTTGTCAACACTGAAACCAAATCCAAAGCCGGTTCATGTGTAGCATCAAATCAGATACCAAAAAAAAATGATTTTTTTACAGTGCTAATTGATACAAAGTAATTCGCATCAGATAATTACTAAAATAGAATTTAAAATATTGGTAAATAACTTTTTTGTATAGCATCGTGTTTAAAAATGGCCAAGTCTTGACAATGCCCTTTGAGCGTTTTTTCGTCGCCCCAGCGAGACATTTTGCGTGAAATTGTGCACGCGCACCTGTAGCGAACGACAAACCTGTTTAGACGCGCTTAAAGCACGCCCCTTCCACCCGCGCCGCAGGTAGCATGCTCAAAAATCGCACGCCTGTCGATTTTTAAGCAAACTCGAAATGAGCATGCTAATTTTGAGCAACATTCCGACACACATGCTACTACGTAGCAACTGCTCAATAGAAGCATGCTTTCATGCTTGAAATGAGCATGTGTAACTGTACCATAATAGTTGAGGACCTGCGTGAAGTAAGTGTTTATGTTTGTACTCAAATAAAAGTGTAGTAAATTTATGTTTTCCACAGAGTAGTGCTCCTTATCGTAAGTAAACTCACTAGAATTATTCCATCTACCTCCCACTCTGATCACAAAATCATTACTAAAAAACAAATTAAGACCAGACATATTACGTGAATATTTTATGTTTGACGATTTGTTCAATAATGAATTTAACTCCTGTGTAAATTTGAGATAATCGTGCAACCAAAATAGTTGACTTCCGTAGTTCGTCGACAGATAACGCATCTTGCCGACGATTAGCCTTATGACGAGAATTGTGAACAAATCGTAGCATATACGCAACGCGCCGTATCATTAGTGTTGCCAGGTGTCCCGATTTTCGCGGAACGTCCCGATTATTAGGGGTCTGGGGAAGCGTCCCGATTTGCCGCTGATCGGGACGCCAAATGTCCCGATAAATAAAAATATTAACAATAAGCATTATTGTTAGAAAAAATAAATCAAATTACGCATCACATTATCGTGTTGGTTGTAACAATGCGCTCAAAATAACACGCATCAGATCACTAGTGCTAAATTTTGTTACTTTACTCACTCCAGAGGCCTTAGCCAAGTAACAAAATTTTCTATTCTGCAGCATCAGAGACACGATCGTGTGCGTTTACACGTGGCTTTGCTCAGTGTACGGGTAGGGTACATTTGAAATGATAAACTGATAAAATGAAAATAATGATATATTAAAAGTACACAACTTAACAAAAAGGAAAAATTTATATACAAAATGATAATTGATCGACACGTGGCGAAATCGTCTTTGATAAGTATTTAGCCCGTTATGTGTTAATCGCGACACTTTTCTGATGCTACTATCGCGATGCGTTGAATTAATCTAAATATATATAACTCAAAGGTGACTGACTGACTGACTGACTGATTGACTGACATAGTGATCTATCAACGCACAGCCCAAACCACTGAACGGATCGGGCTGAAATTTGGCATGCAGGTAGATGTTATGACGTAGGCATCCGCTAAGAAAGGATTTTGCGAAATTCCCACGGGATCTGGATTTACACGGGAAAAACTTCCCACGCGGGCGAAGCCGCTGGTTAATTATAATTCGAACATGCATTTCGCTACGCGTCGATGTCAGCATAAACTTAAAATCACTGTTATTGTACGGCTTTGCTCGTACACTCAGTCAATCGATTTTTGTTTTCTCTATCAAAGACACGCCTGTGGGCGCATACAATTTGGCTTTACTCAATCATTGATCTTCGTTTGTCCATTCATTCGGTATCCGTCAGATCATAATAATAATTATTACTGCGGTTCATCGTACGGGTTTTGCAATTTTAATAGCAGATAAAATATAAAAATATAAATAGTTTGCAGATAAGCATTAAATTTTAAGGTTTTATAAGATGCAGTATGAAGTCTTGAATACGAATAATTGCTGTGTGCATCAGCAATTGTTTACTTAATATTACTATTATTTTGATGACCTTCAGAAGGTCACAAAATAATGGTAATATTAAGTGTTCAGTACCAAGCCAGCCAACGGTAACTGGTATGCCGAACTGTCCGCGATTACACGGAGCTTTAACGTTGCTTTTCAAGCAATAGGCTCCTAGGCCTTACCAATACATAATTAAACCACTTACCTGAGCTGTAGACGACAAGCTACGACCTTTCCTGAGATCGCGTCCGTGTGGTATGTGTGAAAGTAGGTAATGAGTAATTGAAACGTGTAATGTGGGCAAGTGTTGATGGATGGAGGTTCCCAAGAAGCGCAGGTCCTCACAATGCGGTCCCTGCAGCATTCACAGCACCACTCTGCTACACTTTAGCACCAGATTGGTCACCAATTCACAATTACTTTCAGCAAGTTTCGCGTGTCAGACCAGTTGACGTCACTCGGCGTTATTGTTCAAAATATCCCAGGTTTTTCGTCAATTCGGGATTACAATTTCAATTAATCGTTAATCGCGACCAAATTATCGGTTACAACAGGCGATTCGACAGGATATTTTCAATTACAACAAAATCAAAAGGTCCCAAGGCGGACATTATTCCAACAAAGCAAAGGTTATCTATCAAGTCATTTTTAAAGACCACAGATAATAATGTTGCCAACCAAAAAGGTGCGTTCTGTTTCACGTTGGACGGAACATTAAGTAAGCAATTGAGCCGAAGTCTGAGTATCGAAGATGAGCTTGTGGTATTCACATGCAGCAACTTATTTAGAAAAATGAGTGTGGCACTCAGGGACTGCTGCGGTAAAGCTATTGCATAGCATTTTTTATCAACTTATGCAATTATAATTATTTATTTATTAACCGACTTCAAAAAAGGAGGTTTACAATTCGTCTTGAACTTTTTTTTTTACGTATGTTACCTCATAACTCGGAGACGACTGGACCGATTTGAAAAATTCTTTTTGCGTTTGAATGGGTATAGTTTCTAGTTGGTCCCATTGTTACGAATGGGATCCTGGAGAAATCGAGGGATCTCTTCAAATATTATAGGCACACCTATAGCGTTTTGGGTATTGCTTAAAGTACCTTGTACAGTTGCTCTAGAAAAGCACCATTTGAGGAAGTGGAACTGATGATGAAGACCCCAGGTGGCCACCGAAACTACTCAATAATAAGTATTTCGTTGATTGCGATTAGATTACATGAATATGGATGTTAAGCACTTTATGCTCGTCACAATGCATATGGTGAAGTAGAGCTGATGGTGATGTACCAGGAGAACTCCTCAAAAATTAACGGCTCTGCACCGGGAAAAGCAATATTTTGTAAAAGGTGATAAGTAGTTGACATTTTGGGTTTTGTAACTAGATAAATTACAAACCGACCCACTAAAAAGCGTGAAAAAAAACTTTTTAGCAAAAAATAGAACCGACTTCCATATAAAACACTACAAAGGCAAAAATAACTTTAATTTCGGAAGGCGATGTCTTTAGTTTTGTATATATTTTCGTTTTTGACACCGCCTTCCGAAATTAAAGTTATTTTTGCCTTTGTAGTGTTTTATATGGAAGTCGGTTCTATTTTTTGCTAAAAAGTTTTTTTTTAATTTATGCAGTATTTTTTATTCTTTGATATTAATTCAAGTTACACTGTTTGAGCGTGGTGACCGATAAGAAAACAATTTTTTTTTACTTTTATCGAATAAATGAGAAGTTAATATTGTTTAAAATATTTTTATTATCCTACAATACATATAGGTTATTCATTGAAACTATAGGTTTATTAGCAGCTAGACTACACGCATACGTCTAGTCGCACGCACACAAACACCGTGCCGAAGTCTGCCGAACTAAAGATGAAAATTTTTCAAAAGGAAATACATTATGACGCATGTAAACCAAAAACTTTGTCTGATTTAAGCTCAGGTAAGTCAGGTAAATTGCATTTATCTAGATTAGAGTCGAGAATGAATCCGGGACCGTTCCACCATAAGTTATTCTGAATAAGTTCCGGTAGGGTAGGGTAGGGTAGTTCTGGGTTACGCACGCCCTGCACATGTGACCAAGTACAGTCAGTAGTCAAATAATTAATTTCAACTATTATATTTTGCACAAACGTTTTCAAAGCAGTTGGATGAGTCCGTAACCAACCTAAAACGATCGTTAAATCACTTCAAAAATATACATTATCGAAATTTAAATTAATCGGTTCAATAATCTATACTAATATAAAGCGGAAGTTTGTTTGGTTGTTTGCTTGAACGCGCTAATCATCAAAGTACTGGGTGGATTTGGATGCAATTTGGTATGGAAGTAGCTTGAAGCTTTAGGAAGGTTATAGGCTACTTTTTACGCGACTGCAAAAAAGGAGAGTTATGTTTTTACCGTGATAGAATCCACGGGAGCGAAGCCCCGCGTGGGTACTAGTATTTTTATAAAGACGCGCACCCACTAAGGCACCGCACAGCTCGAGATGCGGTATACTTATCGGTTTCAATGGCGCGACCGTACTCTTCGCGCATAGTAACTTAACAACGGTTTCACCTGATTGCACGTTACAGCTTCGAATGTACGCACAGGTGCCATAAGCATCCTGCGAAGCATCTGTAAATATATGTTGTGCGTGCTCAGCGGTTACATGACGTGGAACACGTATTTGAGGTAGATACTGAAGAGAACTAACGATTTTACTAAACAAGCATGCCAAATCAAAGGGTACAGGCTTATCCCACCCGATTTTACGTAGCCATAATTTTTGTATGAGCATTTTGACACTAATAATAAGTGGCACTAGTAACCCCAATGGGTCAAATATTTGAGATTTGAGCGAAAGTATTTTTAGTTTCGTAACTTGTGAAACATCGATTTCGATATTTAACTTACTTTTACAATGTAATTCATCGCTGCTATCACACCAACCTTTTTTTTTTTTGACGCTGGGAAATGGCAATTACGCACTTCCGCTCGCTGGGGGGGCGAGACGGGAAGTGTGGGACTCCCTGTCGCATGACGGCGACAGTATACCCACTAAAACTCAGCGGTGTTCCCTCCGGCGCCTTGTTGGGAGGGCTATGGGAGACTTTCTGCGTCCACGGCCCTCTGGCGCGTGCCCACTTAGATGGCGGGCCCTACGTACCCCCCGGGCTGGGGGGCGACGGGAATGGCCGGGAACACCTGGCCACTCCCCTCCGGCGCTGATGAAGGCACGTGCAGTGCAGGCAGGGGTGCCCCCGCACCCGTTGCCTGCTGGCCTCCACCAGGGAGGAATCGGAGGTGCTCGTCATACTGACGTCTTCTCCGACCCCTCCTCCGCCTGCGGAGCGCCGGCGCGAGGGGGTCGTCCTCGCGCGCGCGCTCTGCCGCCTCCTTTTGCGACATGACCTGTTCACAGAAGGAGGCTACCGCCGCCCAGCTATGCTATTCTCTAAGGATACAGCCTTGTGGTACAGCGCTGCCGCAGCGGTGAAACTCAGTTTAGTATTCACTAAGCTGCGTAAAGCTACACTAGCGCTCAAGGCTGTGACGGCTGTGAGTTAAAACTACCCAGCGGCGGGCAAATTGACAGTTCTTCATACATTTTGGTATTCCGTAAGAAAAAACAGCGACGAAGTGGCTTACAGCCTCGCCCACAGCCATGCTTCTAGCTGTCAAATCCGAAAGCTACAATATTCGCGCATACTCGTGACAAAAATAAAACTGTACTTCCTTTAAAAAAATGTTTTGAGTCATAAAATATAGTTTAATAAACACTTATTTGAAATAATGGCAGCTCGGTTAATTATAAAGCTGCATTTATTAGAAGAAGCTAAGAAAAGTGATGATTTGAAGAAAACTCGACAAGCGAAACAAATAAGAAAGTTTAAAACAATTTCCCGTGATACAGAGTTTATACATACTTACAGGCTTTCTGAGGATTTAATAAATTTATTGGAAAATGACCTAACTCCACTTATGCGTCCGCGAGTTCGTTCCAGTGGTCTAACCAAGAGGCTCAAGGTTTGTTAACAGCTAATTAAAGGTTTCATAAGATAATAAGGGTCACAACACCAACAAAAGCCCATTGAATTTTTGATGTTTCAGATATTATGCACTCTTTCATTTTTGGCTAATGGAAGTTACCAAAAAATCATTGGCAAGAATGTAGACACATACATATCTCAGGCTTCTGCCTCTAGGGCAATCCACGAAGTTGTTGATGCTCTGAATAATAAGAAGGTCATTAGTAAATATATTAGATTTCCGCAAAACTACAATGATCGACAAATGCTCAAGTCAAGGCAAGTACTTATCAAAAGTTTCTGTTTTCTTGTTAGTCTCAGTCTTGATTAACAAGAGCCATTGTTTGTTTGAATGCTGATTACAGGTTTTATCAGAAATTCAAAATTCCAGGGGTGCTAGGTTGCGTTGATGGCACCCTGATTTCCATGATACGTCCTAAGGAACATGAGGAGAGATATTATTGCCGAAAATGCTATCATGCCCGGAATGTTTTAATTGTAAGTAAACTTGATCTTTCCTATTTAAAATAATGTAGGAATAAATACAAGGAATCTATATTTTGTATATAATTATTATCCTATTTATTTCAGATTAATGATGCTGATCTGAACATCTTGCATGTGGATGTGACTTTTGGGGGTGCAACACATGATAGTTTTGTTTTTTCAAACACTAGAGTAAAGGAGCATTTGGAAAATTTAAATAATAATGAAGAAAAAGTGTACTTACTTGGTAAGTTATTATTTACAACACAATGATAACTTAACACAAGTCAAGATTGTGCTTAATTCCAGCTTCATTAATTGATTTCAGGTGACTCAGGATATCCTCAAAGGCCTTATTTAATGACTCCCTTTAGTAATCCAGAAACTGGGACTCCAGAGAGCCATTATAACGATTTGCACAGCAGTGCACGAAACAGTGTGGAAAGGACTATTGGAGTACTGAAAGGACGGTTCAGATGTTTATTAGTTCATAGGGTATTGCACTATGATCCTATAATGGTGGGTAAAATAGTGATAGCTTGCTGCGTTTTACACAACATGTGTAACAGAGCCGGGCTACCAGCTCCTAATTTAGACCAATGTGACTTAGATGAAGAATCTAGGTTACTTGGAATCCTAATACATCAGGCTCCAACACATGATGACTTAGTGAGTGGTCAGATAAGTAGGCGAGATTTGGTAAATCAATTATGGCGAGCACGTCATATCTAAAATTCTAAATATCACATCTGAAAAGAAAGAAGAGCTTCTTTCTTTTCAGATGTGGAAAACATGTTTAGATTGTATAAAGGTACTCACCATAATTGATTAGCTAATTATGGTAAGACTAGATAGGCATTCTTATTTTTAATTAAAGTATAATTTAATTTAAGTAATTGTTATTGTAGTGTTTAGTGCTAGATGAATCTGTATTAGCTTTTTAGATAAACAATTACAATTTTGTCATATAACTAAGATGTGAAATAATATGGTACCTACCTAGGTAATAATATAATGAAAAATAATTAGATTAAGTATGTATTTACTCCTGTTACTATTTTAAAAAAAAATAATGTGCATACAGTATGGGGCATCATGAGAAATTAAATAGATACCTACATAATAATGTTTTATTTACCATTACAAACATTAACATTTACAACAAAGAACAGTACTTACACATGAATTTAAATTTCTTAAAATCTATCATAATCTTAATTCTAAACTTAGATAAAAAACAATTGTTTGAGACATTCAACTCCCTCTTCTGATGGATGCACATAAATCCTGCAGTGCTTGTGTCTGCCTGGACCATGACTCACTTATTTCTTTAAATGTCTCTAACAACCTCTGCTGGTTTTCAATTAGGAGTCTTTCGTTTTCCAAACGCCTCTCTTCAATAGCGACAAAACGTTCAGTCAGGCTCGCCATTTGTGAACGCCGTTGAGAAGGTGGTGAGCGCTGGATCAGTCGGCGTCGTACCGTTCGACGCCTATGAGGTGCTATGAACATAAAAAGTGCAACAAATTAATAGCTAACTAAAGGTAAAACAAATTTAAAGAACATTAAGTAGGTATGACAGCGTCACATCATTCTCTCTGAAGGAATGTAGTATAAATACTTATACACGTGTTGATTGAATAATAGTATTTGGGCTGCTGCTGAAAAACCTAAATAAAATCCCAACAACTTGGCCCAACCTAGGTATCAAAAGTGAGACCATACTACTATACAATGTAGTGCTATTTACACTAAACCAATAATATTAATCAAATTAAGTTAACCTTACATGAGAGAGAGGCAATTCGGGCATTACTCCTAAGAGGCACTGCAGGTGGTGTTGTCCTAGTCTCAAACTGTAATACAAAAATGTTTTTTTTTTTTTTTAATCTAATTGTCCATTTTAACATATTGTAAGACTTTTACTTGAAACCTCACCGTTTGATCCGTATTAGGATGGTTTTCTATAGGTTGGTTGGAGTTGTCTCTACGCCAAGATGGTCCTGGTTGTACATCCTGCAAATATATTTTATATTGTAATCAGCATCATCAACCTAATTTAGAATTTAACATCACAATATTTTATTTTATTAGAATTAACTTACTGGTATTGAAGGTGTGGACTGTTCAGTCCGGAGCATGTCTGCCGTAGTATGTTCTACAGGGACATGACTCTACAAAATTAAATTTGTAATTTATAACTTCACAGTATACAGTTTTCATATTATGTAATATAAGTAATTGAAATCTAGTAATACCTGAATTATGCTCTCTGACACTGGTGTTACATTTGCCTCCTCTGTGACATCTTGTATACTCTGCAAACAAATTTTGGTCTTCTATCAATGCTTTTAGGAAGTAAAACAGGTACATATGTGTTGAATAATATTTCAATAAACATACCAAGAGCACATCATCTGGTACTTCAGCATTTGGCATGTCAGGAGTAAAATTAAAACTTGGCCCAGGTTCTTTAGCAGGCTAAAAATTAAATAAGTAATTGAAAATTAGATTGATATTTCAGGAAATATCTTATTATTTTATGCACCTTAGTAAAGATTTCATAAATGAAATTAAAACAAGCATAACTAAAAAACATAAATACATGAAGGTCAATTTCTAGCTCCCTATCACCAGTTACAAAGCTTTCGCCACCCATTATTGCAACTATTTTTTCTTCTATTGCAGATAGAAACCCTTCCTCTAGTTCACCACCACCCGTTCGTTGCCTAGCCATCCATATTTGACTAGCTTTTTTTCTTACCGCTGACTTCTTATCCTTCCAATACTAAAAAAAAAAAAATGTCTAAATATTTTGCATCATAACATAATAAGTAATGAAATATGTCCAATGTACATAACTTAAGTACTGGAATTTAACTTAGTTTAAGAAACTTATGTACTTTGACAGTATGCATGCATACATAGCTGACAAAGCACACAAGTAATGCAATACCTAGGTACATGCTGTTAACAAACCTTTGACCATTGCTTCCAACTTTTAATGCAGCCACTTCCATCACTGTTTAGCTTGACGGCTACTTCTTGCCATGCAGCTTGTGTGCGGTCTCGTGCATGTGATGTCCGAGGGTGCCCTGTGGCAAGCCAACGTCGCTCTTCCAAACTCTCTATTAACACCTCTACTTGCGCACGGGATGGGATCGCACTTCTTGGCATGCTTAAAACATAAATATTTCGTTACAGCATTAAAGCTCTATGTACCTACATACAACTGTTATGTAGTTTCCATCATTTCATTAGTAGGTAAATCGTGGATCATACATTCATAATGTGACACATTAATTTTATCCTTAAATTACGTGAAATTAACAATACTCACATTTCGAAAGGTCAGTGGGCCGTCTTCGGAGCGGTGTTCTTAGTTCTACTTATATTCAAAGCAATCGCTGACACAGATATTTAAATATTATCGATAATATGCACTAAAATGTATGAAATTAAAGCTTTCAAACTATAATTTTGAAATCACAGAGAAGTTCAAGTGGTTAGCGTGGCGTGGGTTCCGAATTGTTTTGTTTATGATGTTGCCAACATTTTTTTGCCGAGTCCACTAGCGGTGCTTTTTCAAAACACCAGAATGAAACTAGATTAGTCACATTTTTTATTTTATTTATTTTCATAGTACCGATGTTCAGTTGCTGTTTATGAGGTCCATTTGAAGATTTGATTGAATTAAAATAAAACAACTTATGTAATCATAGTAATTTAAATAAAAACCCAGGTTTAGTGGAAATCCTATTAAGTTGACAACACCGGTTGTTTGTATTCATCGCCGCGTCGCGTTGTCCAAAATAGGCAAAGGAATCATCATTCAGCCTAAAAATGTAATAATAAAAATATGAAATAAACTCTTTTTAATATGAAATTTGTTTATAGTTTTACTCTATTCCTTAAAATACTTAAAGATAGATCTTTAAAATATATTTTGAACCCATAAAACGCTCAGTCGAGATTGATCGATTATGATTATAAGAATTTTTGTCAAGCCCTTATTCGTCTACGAATCAGCGACGGGAGGCTACAGCTTTGAGTTCGTCGACGACCACAATCACGTTAGGGAATACAGTTTGAATCAGCGCTGCACGCTCGGTCGATCTCAAGGCTGTCTCGTCGACGAGTTCGTCGCAGCTTACAGCCATGAATTTGTCATTTAGAGAATAGCACTGCAGGACCCCTCGTCCCCCAGCATGGCGTTGATCACGCCGGGGAACGAGAGGTCCGGCCCGATCGCCGCAACGAGGTCGCGGCGCGGCTCCGACCACGACGGGCACCTCTCCAGGGTGTGCTACGCCGTGTCCACCGCCGCGCCGCAATCGCGGCACGACGGTGTCTCCTCTCGACCGATGCGGTGCAGGTAGGCCCCGAAACATCCGTGGCCGGTCAGCACCTGCGCCAGTCGGAAGGAGACCACCCCGTGCGACCGATCGAGCCACTCTTGCAAGAGCGGCCCGATCGCGTCGAGTGTGCGGCGACCGAATGCCACGGCGGCGAGGTCCGTCGCCCAATGCCGGACGACGGCTTCCTTCGCCTCCCGCCGGACGGCCTCCCTCTCTTGCGGGGCTGGGCGCTCTCCGCTCGCCCGCCGCCCCGCCGTCCACTCGTACACTCTGGCGAGCACCCACGCCTCGAGCTCCCAAGGCGGGGTGACCGCCAGAGCGCACGCCGCCGCGAAGCCCACCGTGTGGTAGGTCCGCGCCACCCGCTGGGCTATGGCCCTCTGCGGGGCCCGCAAGGCCGCGGCGTTCTCCCTCCTCCGGAGGGAGTCCTCCCAGATGGGGGCCCCGTAGGTGGCCATACTCCTCAGGATGCTGGCGTAGAGTCGCCGGCATCGGACGCTGGGCCCTCCTACGTTGGAGAGCAGCCACGAGAGGGCGCCCGCGGTCTTCAGCAGGTGCGCCGACAGCCCGCGGAAGAGCGGGCCGAAGCGCCACCTGCTGTCGAGCACGAGGCCCAGGTATTTCATCTGGGCCCCAACCGCGATGCGGACGCCCTCCACGTGGATGTGGGCGTCTGGCGGGGGGCGCTGCCGCTGCCGAGGACCGTGGAAGTACACGGCCTCGGTTTTGTGCAGCGCCACCATCAGGCCGAGGCGACGGATCCTCCCCGCGACGAGGGAGCCGCCCGCCGAGGCCAAGTTGGCCGCCTCTCCGAAACTCTCCCCCCGGGCGGTGAGGAGAGTGTCGTCCGCGTAGCAGACGACCCTGACGCCCCGGGGGAGAGTTCCCCGCAGGAGCCAATCGTAGCCGATGCTCCAGAGCAGGGGTTGGTCGTGGGGCCCCTGCCGGGGTCGCCGGCTTCCGCGGGATATCGCCACTTGGCGGACTTGGCCAGATTTGTCCACCAGGAGGACCTCCCTGTCCTCCAGGTAGCTGGCCAGCAGACGCCGCAGGTATGGAGGCACTCCGTGGAAGCGGAGCGCCTCCAGGATGGTAGAGTGGGGGATCGAGTTGAAGGCGTTGGCTATGTCGAAAGACACCGCCAGCAACCCGTCCCCCGCCTGCATGGCCTCCTCCACCTGCCCCTTGAGGCAGGCCAGTGCGTCCACCGTCGAACGCTCAGCCCGAAAGCCGAACTGAGCGTCCGACAAGTCCGGTCCGACATACCGCAGGTGCCCCTTTAAGCCGGGCGGCCCTCCTTGCGAAGGAGGCACAGTTGGCCCTTCTTCCACGGTTTCGGGAACCTCCCCGACGCGAAGCATGCGTCGAAGAGGTCCCGAAACCGCGCCTCCATTTGGGTGGCGGCGATCGCCACCACCCTTGCGGGGACCCCGTCGGGGCCCGTAGCCTTCTTCCTGGCGCGGACACGGTCGATGGCCACGCCAAGCTCAGACTCCGTGACCGGCGGGGCCTCCTCCTCCTCCGCCCCGTGCGGCGACGGCGGCGGCGGCGGCGGCGGAGCCATCACTGGCGGGGTGAAGCTGCCCCTGCGTGGAAACAGGGACCGCACCACCCCGTCCAGGAGGGAGGGCTCCAGGGTCTCGACAATGGGGGGGCCGAAGGGGCGCAGCTTGCTGCGCGCCACCTTGTATGGCCTCCCGAAGGGGTCATTGTCGAGACCCTCAAGCATCTCGGCTCTCGCCGAGTCCTTGGCCGTGGCGATAGCCCGATCGAGGACCATCTTGGCCTCCACGTACGCCTCGTAGAGGCGGTCCTCGTCGGCCAAGTCTCTGCGACGCCGCCGCTGACTCCGCGTGTAGGCCCTCCTGGCCCGCACGCACGCTGCGCGGAGCTCCGCCAGCTCCGCCGACCACCAGTACACGGCCCGTCTGGGTGGCGTACGGCGAGACCGAGGCATGCTAGAGTTGCACACCTCGGTCAGGGAATCCCCCAGCTGCCGCGCAGCGGTGTCCACGTCCAGACCGGCGGCGGGCGGCGACAGCCAGTCCTAGATGAACGCCGCCTCCGCCGCCGCCTCCCTGTCCAGGTAGGTCAGAGCCCACCGCGGGAACGGCGATTGCCCCGACCCAACGGACTCTGGGGAGCCCCTGGCGGAGACGATGTCGAACCGCACGTAGCGATGGTCCGACAAGGTCTCCACCAACTCCACCCGCCAGTCCACGACGCGGGCGGCTATCGCGGGGGTGGCGAACGAAACGTCCACCACCGACCCTCCCTGCTGCCGCACACACGTGTGGACCGCCCCCCTGTTGAGCAGGGAGACGCCGGACGTGGCCGCCCAGAACTCCACGGCGCGACCTCGGACGTTGCACGAGGCGGTCGGGTTGCCCCAGGCTGCCGACTTGGCGTTCAGGTCGCCCAAGACTACGATCTGACGCGGCGCCGCCCTGCCGACCACGGCGGCCAGGACCCCGAGAAAGTCCTCGAAGTCCTGCAGGGAGCGGTTTGGGGAGAAGTACGAGGGCCGAGTCTCCCCACGCGGCGGCCACGTATCCCGGTCCCCTCTCTAATAGCGAGAGGGGAGGGGAGTCCGTGGAAGACCGCGCCGCTAGTGCCACCAAGCCGTCCTCGTCGCCCAGCCAGCTGCCGGGGATCGAGTACGGCTCGGCGACCGCCGCCACGTTCACCAACCACTCGGCCATGACCTGAACCACCAGGTCCTGGGCCGCTTTACAGTGGTTGGTGTTCGCCTGGAGGAAACGATGACGGTCGACCCTATCCATCGATCGTCATTGCTCCCCCCTCTGTTGCCGCCGCTGGAGCTGCGGCGGCGACGACGACGGCGGTGGCGGCGGAGGCGGCAGGTCGGACCTGCGCCTGCACCACTCCCTTTTTGACGGGGGGCTTACAGCTCCCGCCCGCCATCTTGTGGTCGGCAGGGCGGCCACTGGCGGCGCACGTCACGCAGTGCGGCGTGGCGGCGCCGCAGGCGGCATTTTTGTGCCCCTGGAGCCCGCAGCGGTAGCACGCGTCCCCCCAGTCGGCCTTGGAGGGACACGTGGCCCGGGTGTGGCCGAGTGCGAAGCACTTGAAGCAGCGCATCGGTCCGTCTTCAAGCGCCCGCACTACGGCCGTGCTAAGCCCCAGAGGCAGCCGCCCCTTGGTCGCAGCGAGGAGGGCCCTGGCGGCAGCAATTGGGCACTCCACGCGCGTGGTGCCCATGCCGCGGCGGCCAGGCCTGATGGGCCCGCACATCACCGCGCTGGCGTCGCAGCCACCCGCCGCCGCAACGGCCGCCACCACATCCTCCCTGGTGGCCAAGTCGTCGACGTCGGCCACCTCCAGGGGTGCGGTCTTCACGGGCCTGGCGACCGTTGCCGCGTCCGCTATGACCTCCCGCAGTTTTGCCGCGAAGAGGTCGGCGTTATTCTCGAGCCGCTCCCCCCCGAACTCGAAAATTCGGGCCCCGGTCATGGTCCGCCGGCAGGTTATGTTGCTGATCCCTAGCTGGGTGGGATCAGCGTTAGTACGAGCCCGTCTGAGGACGGACTCGTACGTCGCCCCCCGCTCCGCGGCCTCCGGGGTGATTATCACCACGACGGCCGCGGTTCGGGGAGGAGGAGGCAGTTTCCTGCCGGCGACTGGAGCCGTTTTGGCTGTGGGAGCGGTCGCTGCGGGCGCTGCGGACGCTGCGGGCGCTGCGGACGCTGCGGGTGCTGCGGGCTTCTTCTTCTTGTCCTTCTCGACCACCTCCGTCCACGACATGTTGGCCGGGGTGGTGGAGGGAAGAAGGGCGTCTTGTTTCGTTTGGGGAGGGGCCGGCTGGGTAGCGGAGGAGGGCCCAGGCACCGGCTCGGGCGCTCCCTCTAGGCTTGTGGTGGTAGGGGCTTGCGGAGGAGGACGAGCCGCTTTGCTCCTCTTGCCCCTGCCTTTGCCCTTCCCAGTGGGCTGGGCGCCCGCTGCCGGGCCCGCCTGGGGCACGGGTTCCGGCTCCGTCTGGGGCGAACTCTTGTCCGCCGCTAGCGGCGGGTGGAGTCGCCTTTCCGGCAGGAGCCGGTCCTCTATGCCCGCTAGGCAGGCCCTTGTAAAGCTCCTTTCCTCCGCCATCACCCTCCTAATAACTTCCTCCAGGTTGGAGGAGGAGGAGGAGAGGGGAGCCACCACTGCTGGTGCCCGTTCGGCCTGAATGGGCCGGGCTGTGGTCTCAGCTAGCTTCTTGTGCAGCTGGCTGACCTCAAGCTGCAGGCGGTCGACGCGCGCCTGCAGCTGCCGTGTCTCTTCCGACGCAGTGTGCTGGGCCACCTCCTGAATAATGGCGCGCATGCTCGCGGCCCGGCACTTGATGGCCTTTTGAAAGGTGCCCTTCAGGTGGGAGGACTTGGTGGCGATCTCAATGATCTCCCCCTCATCCTCCTCCGCCATCCGCTCCAGCTCGCCCAAGGAGCGGTCCGCGTATTGGAGGAGGGACGCGCCGTACCCGGACTTGGCCCGGACAGCGCGCGCCTGCTGCTCCTTGGCAGCGATCCGCTCCTCGAGGTCCAGTTGGAGCCGCTCTCTTTCCATTAGCCCCTGCTGGCGTAGGGCGTCCGCGAGCCCAATAAGGTGGGTCGCCGGCTCTTTGGCCTTCGAAGGCCCCGATGTCGAGGAGCCCTCGGATCCAACGTTCCGCGCTGCGCGCTGTCGCTTCCGCGGCTGCGACCGCTTCTGCGACCGAGAGTCGTCCGATACCGACACTTGCGAGTCGTTATTGGACGACTCGTCCGCCCTTCGAAAGAAGCCAGTCGCAGAAGGCGCGCGGCTGGCCTCTGACGCCGAAGCATCGGAGTGGCCCTGAGAAGGGCCTTTGGGTTGGCCCTGAGAAGGGCCTTTTGTTTTTAAAAAACGCCATAAGGCGTCCCGCGTTGGCTTAGGCATAATGTCCTCCGCAGGTTCGTAGACACACAGCAATTAAAATACAATCCGGCAGGTAAAACAGTATTAAAATAAAAGTCTACGATGTCACAGCGCACTTTAGCCGCCGGTCTGCCACTCCGTTACGGTGGTCAGACACGGCGTTGCCCAGGGGATACTGCGAGGAAGTATGCGCTGTGGGGGATCCCCCACACCAACCTAAGCCAAGTGTTTTACACTGGGTAGTCTTATCGAGTGATAACGACTTCGTGAAGCTGTCTGACGAACTAATATCAAAATTTAACGACCATTTGCGTAGCGGGAAACAACTAGATTTCAAAACCTTATTGATATTTTCACACAGTGTTAGTAACTCGTGCTTATTGTTATGAGAAAATATTATATCATCGCAATAAAATGAATTTAATACTTTAGAAGAAACCGTCATCGCATTCCAGAGCTAACTGTCGCAAACCGTGCCGATAACCGATCATATTGAGCTTCTTGGGGTGACTTTAACATCCACACTCAATTTTGGCCCGTATATCGAGGCTAAGGCTCAGTTAGCATCAAAAAAGTTGGGAATCCTAGCCAAGGTGAGACGGTACTTCACACCGGAACAGCTGCTCAAATTGTATCAAGCCCAGGTTCGGTCGTGTATGGAATACTGCTCTCATCTTTGGGATGGATCTGCGAAATACCAACTGGACGCGCTTGAGTCTATCGAGAAGCGGGCCAAGAGACTCATTGGCAACGATGCACTGGTCGAGTCAAAGCTCCAGAGCCTTGAACATCGACGACGAGTTGCAAGTCTATCGGTTTTCTATCGGTTACATTTCGGGGAGTGTGCGATGGAATTACACAATCTAATTCCGCCAAGCCCGTTCCATCATCGAACTACGAGACAAACGGCGAAGCGCCATCGTTACATGGTGGACATCCCACCCATACGCACAAAACGTTTTGGGAATACCTTCATTGTGCGTACGGCTAAGGAGTGGAATTCCCTGCCGGAGTCTGTGTTTCCCGATAGCTATAACCTAGGAGTCTTTAAGTCCAGAGTGAATAGGTTACTTTTAGGTAAGCGTGCTCCATCTTCGATCACATCATCACTTACCATCAGGTGAGATAGTGGTCAAACGCGAACCTATTTTCAATAAAAAAAAAACATCTCATTGCGAGGTACGGCGCTGAGGCAGTGCCATAAGTCACAGTGTTTAACTGATATACAGCTAACGGATCTTGTTTATTTTCCTGCCATGAAATTAGTTGTAACTGACGTTGATCAGCCTGTATGAGAACTTGTCGAAACATCTTCTCGACGTCAGCGCACGCATCGAACGTGAACTGTCGAAAACGGAGAAGTATGCTCACTAAATCATTTAATAATGGCTGACCGATCAGCTGTAAGTCATTTAACGACTAGCCTGTTCATATTTGCGCCCCGGCGTCGAAAACTACGCGAAGTTTTGTTGTGGTACTTTCACGCTGTACGCAGTGGTGTGGTAAAACGTAGTACGGTGATGAAAATGAATCAATACGTGTCATGTGCCCTTTTTTTTGTTTGGGGTGGGATAATCATCAAATGACTTCTTCCGCTCTGGGTCAAGCGGAAGGGTGTGTCACATTTCTACTGACTAAAAACCCACCCTGTTCCTTCAGCTGCCCTAAATTTCCGGGGCCGTGGTAACTCGGTAGAACTTCCCCTCAAACCCCGGCAGGCAATGGCCCTATGAGGCCCCGTCACTGGTGTTGACAGCTCTTTGAGGCGCGCGTGGAACACGACGCGCCGCCGACCGCGTGTCATGTGCCCTAATTCTAAATATTCCTTTAGAAATTCAGAATACATACATTTTAGTTCGGGCGAACGATCTAACTTCTTTTCTAAGGACAGAAACCTATTCTTTGCGAACTCGTAAGAGTTACCGAGCGAGCAGCTAATTCACGTAAGGGCATTCGAACCGAGAATCTACCGTCAGAATCACGGATGGTGGTGGAAGTAAAAAGTTCCTCACATAATCTGTCATCTGCTGTGTGAATATTATTTGCCGATTTACCGCTTTCAACCTCTTGTAACTCCCAAAAACGTTTTAATTGGTTATCTAATGACGTTGAAAATAAACAATGAATCATATTGTTACGTGTATATTTAATTGTTGAACGATTATTAGAGGAAAACGTACCGGAAATAATCCAACCTAAATGTGTATTTTGCAAATACGGCCCACTAGGTAAGCGTAATAAGCCTTCTTGCAATAAATCCCAAAAAACATCCTCTCCAATTAATATATATATGTTAGAGGGTATGTAATATTCTGGGTCCGCAAGCTGAACGTTTTGCGGTATTTGAAACGAATTAAAATCAATATGACTATTTGGTAAACAAAAAGTAATGTTAGGTAAAACGGAGCAGTTTAAACGTGTACTAAATTCTCCATTTCTTGAACGCATGATAAGGTCACAGTACTGTTCTGATCGCATGACACTGTTACCTATCCCAGTTACGGTGAGAGTGGACTGTATAGTTTGTAAACGTAATTTTTTGCATAGGGCATACGTAATAAAACAACGCTGGCTGCCACTATCGAGGAGTGCGCGCGCAGCTATGTATGTGTTAATATTATTATTACAGACCTCAACAAGTGCTGTTGAAAGCAAAACCTTTTTTTTTTATTTATATATGTTAAGACAGTTTACATTTGGATACATACATATATCTTCTGCCAAACTGCAGTACAGTTTGTCGGCAGTGTTCTCGTGGATTCCTTGCATTATTGTTATACAGGTATTTATAAATACTATTTATTACTATACTTAAATACTACTTAATCTATATTTCAATGCAAACAAAAAGTACACAAAAAAACAAACATGTAGTGATAGATCTAAGTGTGTTCCAATTATTGGTCTACAACAAAGTACACTCTATCTATTTATTATAATAAAACATTTAAAAAAGTATGTCTGTACATTTAAAGGGGAATGCCCATCAGCCACACAAAAAAATGCTTGAAATGAACAACAATGAAATATACGCCAAATTGCACTACAAATCGTAGGGAACGCATAAAAATTTCAATAATTATCAAAAAACTAGGTAGAAACCAATTCCAACCATTTTTCTAAAATATAGGTTAGGTCAAGGTTAAAAATTAATATGCAATAAATAAACAACAAAACAGCACTTAAATGTTTTCATCATCATTAAAAACCACTAATATGTCATCAAGAAACTGTGCAGGAGGTTAGATGTTGGATTGGTACTGGTTCCATGCTGAGTACCATATTATTGACATAGTATGTGCTATGTACCCATGTTGTGTGCGAATAAAAAAGTAAAGTTTTTATTACAAGTTGGTATTTACATTCATTGGACACCCATACTTATGTTCCTGAGGGCCAGGGCACCACAAGGTGTGAAGACACCACATTTTTCATCAAATATTACTCCAATATTGTTTCCGGATACACATCAATATCCCCCTCACAAATTTAAACGCTGGGGTGGTTTCCTAATCCTAGTTGAATGTCTTATAACTACTGTCTCATCAGCTACATTCTTATTTTCTACATCGGTTAACACTAACTCTTTACTATCATCACTCTTTACAGGATTTGCCATATCTGACATCGCAGTGTCACAACTCGTAGACTCAATAGGTGGTACATTTTCCTGACTAGGTAAACTTACAGAGTTATCATTTCCCGTTACAATAGGTGGTAAGTATTCCTGAATAGGTGATGACAACGACACATCATTATTTTTAAAGTTACTTTGAATAGAGTTAGGAAACAAGTTATCTGATGCACGAATAATCTGATCTACATGTCTCTTCCAAATTAAATTATCTTCAGTTTTACACAAATAAGTTCTCTTGCCTAATACCTCATCTATTCTAGCTTTAACAAATTTCTTCTTATTAGGATATCTATAATCTCTACAGTACACAATATCTCCTTCTACAAATTCTTCCTTCCTTTTCCCCTCTACTATCATTTTATTGCTATTTTTCTTATTATTATTTAACAAGTCAAATCTAGTTTTTAGTTTTCTTTGAAACATTAATTCAGATGGTGTCATACCTGTGGTTATATGTATTGAATTCCTATAGTGAAAAAGATACCTGTTCATTAATGTTTCAAAAGATACTTTATAATTATTACTATCTTTCAATGACTTTAACAAAGATGACTTAAAATTTCTTACAGCATTTTCAGCAAAACCATTTGTAGCTGGATGAAATGGAGGAGATGTTTCATGGTGAATACCATTCTTACTTAGAAATTCTGAAAATTCTTTACTACAGAAGGTAGCAGCATTATCTGTCACAACAAATCTAGGCAAACCAAACCTACTGAAACATTCCCTAAACTTTTCTACCGTTAATTTAGAATCTAAGTTTTTCATTATGAAAGCTTCTGGCCACTTGGAGTAAGTATCAATAATTAACAAAACCATTTTATTGTCAATAGGCCCTAGAAAATCTGCATGAACACGTTCATATGGAAAATTAGTCTTTGGCCATGAAATAACAGTTGACTTAGGTGGTTCTGGTCTGGCTGACATACAAACATCACAATTCTTTACAAAATTCTCAATATCACTATCTAAACCAGGCCACCAAAAATAAGACCTTGCATTTGCTTTCATTTTGACTACACCCTCATGAGTTGAATGTAATTCTTTTAATAAATTTAACTGTAACTTTTTAGGTATTACAACTCTGTAACCCCACATAATAACATTTTGATCAATGTACAGTTCACTTTTTCTTTGAAAAAATGCTTTTAAATTATCATTTTGTGGCATGTTAGTAAACCCATACCTAATCATATTATAAACTGAACTAAGCAATGAATCTTTTCTAGTCTCCGACCTTACAGTCTGTAAATCAATAATGTTCTGCTGTTCTACAAAATTTATGTAATCACACTCACTTTTACCTTGATTTTCATAATTTAATGGTAATCTAGACATACAATCTGCTTTTACATTAGTTGAACCTGAAATATATTTAAATGTATAATCAAAATTGGCTAGGTATATAGACCATCTCTGCAACCTACCTGCAGCCATTTGTGGGAGATTTTTGTTCTCACCAAATAATGCCTGTAAGGGTTTATGGTCAGACTCAAGTTCAAACTTCATACCTATTAAATATTGATAAAACTTATTTACTGCCCAATAAATAGCTAAAGCTTCTTTATGAATCATTGAGTACCCCTTTTCAGCCTTTGAATATACTCTTGAAATGAAACTAATAGGTCTATCAGAACCATCTGGCATTATATGGCTGAGCACAGCACCTATACCATTTTGAGATGCATCACATGAAAGTCTTAAGGGTAAGTCTCTATTGAAATGCACCAAAATATTATCAGAAACTATCTCCTTTTTTATTTTTTCAAAGCTACTACTACAATCTTCTGACCATAAAAATTTCTTATCTTTTTGTAGCAAACCATAAATAGGTTTTAATGTCTGAGACAAATGTGGAACAAACTTAGAATAATAATTTACCATACCAATCCAAGACCTAACCTCACTTACATTGATTGGTGGTGGTGCTTTCAAAATAGCCTCTATTTTTACTTTGTCCTTTTTTAATCCCTCCTTGGAAATAACATGACCCAAATACTTAACTTCTTCTTGAAAAAATAAACATTTAGACTTATTTAACCTAATTCCTACCCTTTTAAATCTTTTCAACACTTCTCTCAAATTATCTAGATGCTCTAAGTCATTACTCCCTGTAATTAACACATCATCTATGAAATTAACTACACCCTTAGCACCTAACAATACTTTTTCCATTTTTGCTTGAAAAATCGCACTGGCAGGCTTGGTACCATACGGAAGTCTTTTTAATTTATAAATACCTTTTGGTGTCGACCAGGCTAGTAACTCACCTGTATCACTATCCACTAATAAATGATTAAAAGCATTACGAAGATCTAACTTTGTGAACCTTTCACCCCCTTGTAAAGCTATAAAAATATCTTCAATACGCGGTAATGGATGGTTAATGTCTTCTAAATATTTATTTATAGTTATTTTATAATTAGCACATAACCTGAGACTACCATTTTCCTTGATAACAGGGACCAACGGTGTACCCCATTTGGAAGTTTCTACCTTCTCCAATACACCTTCCCGCTCCAACTTATTTATTTCCTGATCAACTTTTTCCTTGAAAGCATGTGGAACTGGTTTAGGTTTGTGAAATATAGGTTTAGTGTTCTCCTTTAAGTCTAATCTTATTTCTTCCCCTTTTATTACTCCTAAACCACTATTAAAAATTTCTGAGAACTCATGCAACAAATTGTCCAATTCACCCTTCTCCATTGTATTAATGGCTAAAATATTTCTATTACTAAAATTAAATTTCTTTATTAAATCTCTGCCAAGTAACGTTTTGCTCCCATTTCTTACTACAAACAGTTCACCTTTAATTTCTGTGTCTTGATACTGTATACATGCCTTAATTTTACCTACAGGCTTTATGATCTCACCATTGTATGTCCTTAACTCAACATGTGTTTCATTTATCTTAATGTTAGAAAATTTTTGCTTATATATTACTTCTGGAATACAGGAGACCGCTGCCCCTGTGTCCAGCTCCATGTCTATAGGTACATTATTAATGATGCATTTAAAAATTATAGGAGAAATATAGTCTACATTTCCATACTGAGAGAAGTTAAAAATATCTAAATTTTCGTTATTATTACTACTGTTGTGTACATCTACAATATTTGTTGGCTTAGATTTACACACATTAGCTAAATGTCCCACTTTTTTACAGATTTTACACTTATAGGATTTGTATTTGCACTTAGCAAATGAATGATTACCTTTTCCGCAATGAATGCACTTCAACCCTTCTGTCTCCATTTGGCTCTTCTCCTTGTTAGGTCTTTTTGTTGCTTGTTTGTAACCTCCTTGGTTCCTCTGAGTTATTTTGTTTACTTGAGCCCTCTCCTGGAGTACAGATTCCTTGTTCAACGCAATTTCAATTAATTCTTTTAGCTCCTTCTTTACATCTTCTTCACATAATCTTTCGTAAACTGGTCCTTGCTTCATTCCAGTTACAAATTTATCTTTCACGCGTTCTTCTACGTTTTCAAAATTACAATCAGCCGCCGCCTGTCTGACGCGGGCATACCATTTGGTGATGCACTCTCCTTCCTCCTGCCTCATCCTATCAAACGCAGTTCTTTTCCTATAATATGATGTCCTAGGCTTGTAACGCATTTTGAGCGCTGTTTCCAGCTCTGCATATTTCTTTTGTTTCGGTAACATAGGATGCACGATGCTCTTCAAAACTTTATAGGTTTTTTCGTCAATCATAGTCAGTAAAGTTGCCACTTGCCTTTCAGCATTTATTGTGTTGGCTGTAAAGTATTGCTCCAAACGCTCCAAAAAACAATCAATGTCTTCGCCTTCCGAAAATGGTTTAAGCACGCCGGCATTCGACGCTATCGCCGCCATGACGAGAAAAAAAAAAGTTTTGCACTTTGCTTACTGTGTTTTCGTAATCTCGTCGCCAAAATGTGGTGTCTTCACACCTTGTGGTGCCCTGGCCCTCAGGAACATAAGTATGGGTGTCCAATGAATGTAAATACCAACTTGTAATAAAAACTTTACTTTTTTATTCGCACACAACATGGGTACATAGCAAGCATGGAGCGGAAGAGAAAGTGTTGCCACTTTATCAAATATTACTCCAATATTGTTTCCGGATACACATCAGTATGGGCACAGGTACCAACTGTTCGCCGTCCCACTAGGCAGTTACAATAACGATGCTGTAGAGTTCTACTTCCAGACAAAGAATTGTCAACTATAATGTAAAAAAATATATTTTTTGAGAAATATGTCTATTTTGTTTTTTTCCTCGTAGTAAAAAACAATTACCCGGAAGAGCTAAATCCTCAACCAATGCATTATCCATTTCTCTTGTGGCGTGGGGGTTTAGGTGGTAAAATTAAAAGAGGATGACCACAGAAGTTTACAGCATTTATTCGGTAGAGGGGTGGATTCAGTTCACCAAGGTGTTCCTCCACTGGTTGTAGGTTTGTGGAAGGTACTGCCCTGGGCTTAGGCCGCGACGCACGCAGACCGGCGGGCCGACCCCGAAGCCGGCAGCGACCACGTGTCAGACGCAGAGGTTATGCAGGGCAGGCCACGCGAGAGGATGTCTCTCCTGCGGTTAGCCGCGGAGGCAGCGTTGACACCCAACTCGCACGTGGCAGGCGCAGAGGTTATGCAGGCAGACCACGCGACAGGGCGTCTCTCTAGCGGTTATACGCGGAGGCAGCGGTGACACCCGTCGCGTGGCAGACGTTGAGGTAGTTGATATTAGAGATGAAGGCAGAAAAAAAAAACCGTGGAATCAACACGAAGGGTGCTTCCGTAAGCGTGGTGCCAGGATTCGTGAGCGCCAGCGATGCGTGCGTCTCCCAGCCGTAAGCCCAAGGAACAGCTTCAGGGAAACGAAGGGAAACTCACCATCGTGGCGGTTCACAAAGGTTAAAGATAAGCGTGCGCATGCCGCGTGCAACAATATAGAAGGTAACCGCGTGGCAAGGCGTTTAAGCTCGTAGCTGCTATGACACAGCAGGAAAGCAATGCTGCGACCTGCGGACGCTTCACAAATTTAGAATCACTAGTGGAAAACAGATGACAATGAAATAGCACAGTCATGTTCTAGACGGAAGCCATCTTGACAACCGGGCAATTATATAAATTTACAAACGCTGCAGATTATGGCGAAATAAGAGGATTGCGATTGGCAAGATGGAGAAAAAATGGCAGATACGTTTGAGCACTTACCCTTGGGCACAGAGGGTTTCAATATTAGTTACTTGTACTTACCCTTGGGCACAGAGGGGTTTCAATATTAGTTACTTGTAGTAGTAGGCGGTGTAAAAAGAACTCAGCAGACCGGGGATTAGAATTTATAGCCGGCACCACATAAGTGTTGTCACTCAGTGAAACCATAGACATTAGGGATGAGTGTGGTAATCGATTCTAGTTTAATCGACTACCACGCTACACTCTGCTTATCTCAATCTTATACATACCATTAGCTCGTGTATGCTCACCATAGTATGAACGAGCCTGTTTTATTTGGTAAGTTCCACATGTCAACAAAACCATTTCCGAAAAAGCCGAGTCGTCGTTTAGGCGGGTGCAAAAGTCCGTGTTGAAAAATGGGTAACGTGTGCAGAAGTCAAATCAAAACTAAACACACCATCTACACGTTGGCCAATAGGCATTGGCCACTACATTCGCCACTGTGTTGGCCAACGTGAAGAGCCGGCTTTAAACACTAACAGTCTTACTACAAAAAATGATTTAAACAATGGTCTAACTGTTAAGATGTTATAGATTATCTGTGACAGGAAGTCACCAAGATGGCTGTCTGTGGTAATAGTGTTCTGTACAACTGTAAAGCAAAATGTTCAATAATAAACTAATAAATGATAATCACGAAAGTCTTTCATATATAAAAGATAGTTTTCATAGGTTATGGCCCAGACGCCAAATAGTGTCGCGTAGGAAATAGATTGTTGAGATATTAAAAGATTTAATTTCACGCAACGAAAGCGTATCGAAAAAAAAAACATGGCCGGGCAGCAAACTACGTCGTTTAACAATTTTCCCCAACTAAATCCAGAAGCTTTCGACAATTGGATGTTCAGGGTGAATTGTATTTTAGAAGAAAAGGGGTTGAGTGAAGTTTTGTTGCTACCAAAAGTCGAAGACGGTAATAAACATGCCGATGCAAAAGCAAAAAACATTATTGTTCAATGTATAACGGATCAGCATCTAAATCTGATAAAAGAATGCGTAAACGCAAAGGATATGATATCTACTTTGAAAAGTACATTCCAAAGAAAAAGTGTAATCTCCAAATTGAGTCTGCGAAGAAGACTTGTAAACTTGAAACAGCAAGGAAATCTTCAAGAATATTTTTCAAACTTTGATATCATCATCAGGGACTTAGAGGTCTCAGGAGATAAAATTAATGACACAGACAAAGTATGCTACCTGTTAACAGGACTGAGTGAAGAATATAACCCCATAATTACAGCTTTGGATGCGGTGAACACTGATATAAAAATAGATTTTGTAAAAACTAAATTACTTGATCATGAAATAAGAAAAGAAACAGTTTCAAACGAGCCACATACATCTTTTATATCGAATATAACATGCTATAAATGTAAAAAGAGGGGACATAAGTCCTATGAGTGCTACAGTAGAGGACGAGGCAGAGGAAGAGGATATCGAGGACCAAGATCTCGTGGAGGAACTGCTAATCCTGCTGAAAGTCAGCCAATATTTATTGCCTCAAATGAAGCACTTACTTGTAATAGTAATGATGGAATATTAAAATTTGTTGTGGATTCAGGAGCTACTCAGCATTTCATAAAAGAATCTTATGAGAAATACCTCACAGATGTCAAGGAACTATCACAGAAACTAGAAATAAGAATTGCTAATGGCCAAATACTGACGGCACATAAATCAGGATATCTTGATGGATCATCCTTGTACCAGGAATTAGTAACAATTTAATGTCGGTCAGTAAATTAGCAGAACGAGAAAAGCAAGTAATATTTAAAAAGGATAAGTTGATAATAACCACAGGTAAAAGGAAATATTTTGGAGAAAAGAAGAATATGTTATATACTTTCTCAATAAAAATAAAAGATAAAGATGAATGTAATGTGATACAAGAAGATAATGATTTATGGCACAAAAGAATGGGTCATATGTGTAGAAAACACCTAGCTATACTAGGATTGCCATATAGCAGGAAAGTGTGTGAAGCGTGCATGAGGTCAAAATCAACCAGACTACCATTTAACAGGTTACAAAGTCCAAGGTCAAGTAAGATAGGAGATTTAATACACACTGATATTGCTGGACCAGCAAGAGAAGCAACTAAACAAGGATATAAATATTTCCAAACAATAACAGATGACTATTCTCATTACACTCAGACATATTTACTAAAAAGGAAAAGTGAAGCCACAGATAAGTTAATCAACTATATAATAGAACAAGAGAGGCAAGATGGGATAAAAGTGAAAAGGATCAGATGTGATAATGGAGGAGAATTTACAGCTGAAAGCCTTAAAAAGTTTTGTTATGAAAAAGGTATCAAAATTGAATACACCCAGCCATATAGCCCACAGCAAAATGGGAAAGCTGAACGTATGAACAGAACAATATATGATAAAGCGAGAACCATGTTAGATGAATCAAATCTACCAAGACACCTATGGGGTCAAGCAGTCTTAACGGCTACTTTTCTTATCAACCGATCGCCTTGTTCTTCAATAAACTATAAGGTACCTGCGAGGATCAGACACAAAGAATTAATTTTCAATAAAATCAAAGTTTTTGGATGCAAAGCATGGGCACACATTATGCCTAAACAGGATAAATGGTCAAGTCGAGCAGTGCTAGCTCGAATGGTAGGATATTCAATGAATGGATATACCTTGTGGAACCCAAAAACTGATGAGACATTTGTCTCAAGAGATGTAAGATTTGATGAAACAAACATAAAATATCAACATGAAGAACAAAACAAAAATGTAAAAGGATATTTAGAAGAAAATGAAAATGAAATGTGTGTGGAACCTAAAGAAAAACAAATAATAAAAGAAACAAAGTATTCAGAACCAATACAAGATGAAGAAAGTTTAGATCCAGAAGAGAATGATTACTCCACTCCAGAAAAACAAAACGAAGAAATCAAGCGAACAAGAAGTGGAAGAGAAGTAAAAAAGCCTAAACAATTTGATTTAAATACATATGAAGATTATTGCTTACTTTCAAGTGAAAGCGATCCTGCTACATACACAGAGGCTATTCAACAACATAAAGAATGGAAAACAGCAATAGATAAAGAGATTAAATCATTAAGGGAACAAAACACATGGATAGAGTCAGAATTGCCAAAAGGAAAAAGTGCTATTGACACAAAATGGATTTTTAGAACAAAATCGGATGGAACTAAAAAGGCAAGATTAGTTGCACGTGAATTTCAACAGTATACAGAAGATTATGTTTATTCTCCTGTAGCTAACATGACTACCATAAGAATGGGATTATCACAAGTAATAAATAATAACTGGGAAACAAAGCAATTGGACATACCTACTGCATTTCTAAATGGAAAGTTGCATACAGAAGTTTACATCAAAGTTCCAGAGGGAATAAGTTTGGAAAATAAACAAAAAGGAACTGTTCTGAAACTTCAAAAAGCCTTATATGGATTGAAAGTGTCACCAAAATGTTGGAATATAAGATTTGATAACTTCTGTCAAACGATTAACATGACAAGATCAAAACATGATATATGTTTATACACAGGGAAAGATATATAGCTCATATTATTTGTAGACGATATTTTACTGATGGGAAAGAGTAGTGAAATAAATAAAATATCAAGACAATTGCAAAAAGAATTCAAAGCTAAAGATATGGGAAGAGTATCTAACTTCTTAGGAATTGAAATTAAGAGAAATGAAAATGCATTGAAATTATCACAAAAACTGTTTATTAAAAACTTATTACAAAAGTATAAGATGCAAGATTGTAAAGAAGTGAAGACGCCAATGGAAAACAATTTTCAAGCACCTGAAACAGAAGAAATAATTAGTGATATACCATACAGAGAATTAATTGGAAGTTTAACTTACCTGGTTACAATAAGCAGACCGGACATCACTTTTGCAACCTCATTCCTCAGTCGATATCTTGATAAACCAACGAGAAGCTTATGGATAGCTGCAAAACGTGTATTACGCTATCTGAAGGGCACGATGAATAAAGAGTTGACATACTATTGTCAGGACAAAGAAGATAACACTAATAACTATTCTAATATTTCAGCATTTTCAGATGCCGATTGGGCAGGTGATAAAACCACAAGGAAAAGTGTCAGTGGAGCATTAATATATCACCAAGGAAACCTAATCTCATGGTCATCACGGAAACAGAGGACTGTATCTCTCTCCAGTGCTGAAAGTGAATACATAGCTGCTGCAAGTTGTGTCAGTTAACTATTATTTGTGAAAGGATTATCAGTTGACTATAATGAAAAGTGTAATGTTGTGCTTTATGTGGACAATCAGAGTGCTATAAAAATGATACATAATTGTGAAAACACGAAACATTCCAAGCACATAGACATTAAATATCATTTCTACCAGTGAAAATACTTCGGACATTATGACGAAACCACTGTGTAGTGTTAAGTTTTGCTATTTTCGTGATAAGTTGCTAGTTTTGTAAGAACATTGTTTTTATAGAATGTTTAGAAATTGTAATTTTAGGTTAGGTTGTCAAATGTCACATTTATCTGTCATAACTGTTAAAACTTTAATGTGTCAGTTTTAGTGTTGCTAGTTCAGGAATTTAAATATTTCTAAGTTTGTGTTGCCATGTTAAAGTTGAAATTTGGTAGAATTTATTTTAATTTAGAGAAGCAATTTGTA
Source organism: Tholera decimalis (assembly GCA_943138885.2). NCBI lineage: Eukaryota > Metazoa > Arthropoda > Insecta > Lepidoptera > Noctuidae > Tholera > Tholera decimalis. Next base: position 9,753,564 of record OW964551.2, on the reverse strand, counting down.
AGTTTTGTTAAACATAAAATTGAGGGGGAGTGTTAAGATGTTATAGATTATCTGTGACAGGAAGTCACCAAGATGGCTGTCTGTGGTAATAGTGTTCTGTACAACTGTAAAGCAAAATGTTCAATAATAAACTAATAAAAGATAATCACGAAAGTCTTTCATATATAAAAGATAGTTTTCATACTAACACGTGTTTAGCTAAACACTGTTCAAAGCGCTAAACACGTGCTTAACAGCTTTTTAATTTTCGTTACCACAAAACCAAGTTTAATGCGTGCCTTCCTAGACAACGTCGATCACATTCAATTTTTTCGCTCTTGCTAAAACAGTATATCATTCGTTCATCCGTACCATTCTATGCAGATAGCTTACAAGTAATTGCATACTTTTTTGTGATGGATTAATATTATATAATGTTTTTAACACTTCAATAAAATAAAGTCAAGGTATTATTTGTAATTCATGTAATTGAATCGTCAATTTTACTATTTTGGAGCAAAGCCGTGTAGAAACAGAACAAACGGTAAAGTCCAATAATGTCAACCGGAACGCTGTCTAATGTCTTTTTGACACTCGTATTGCCTGTCACCTGTCTTTATTTCGTAATTCATTTCTTGTTGTGTTGTTGTAATACTTGTGCTTTTTAACGCAAAATTGAGCGCAAAATAAATATATTTTTCGATCAAACATGGAAGTATTGAAGGAGAATTTTAGTCCTAACAATAAAACAAATCGTTTGCGTGGTGAAAACTGGACCCAGGAAGAAAAGGTAAGCATCAAAGTTGTTAATAAATACCTCGCGATTTTTTGCCGAAATGTTTAGTGCATGATACGGGAAAAATACACTTGTTTCCCCATTTCAGGATCTGCTTCTCGAAATAATGCGGAAGTCCGCTAAAATAAACTAACGGATACCAATACAAATAGACGAAAAAAATTGGAGTGGGTGAATATTCAAAACAAGTAAGTATAGAGATATACCAAAACAAGTTAAATAATATTTTTCTCTAAATAATATATAACAAGCCTTTGTAATTATTATAGTTAAGCCTTGAACTACTATTAATTCATGGTACTTAGCGATTCAAACTTTGTGTCATTTTTAACTTGTGGCCTATCTAATCTGTAACAAGTTAACTTTTGTTACAGACTGAAAGAACTTACTGGGAAACCCAGGGATACAGCACAATTAAAAGGTTTCTGGAGGCGGTCTAAGGTAGCTGCTAAAAAAAGTGTATCACAACACAGAAGAGCTTTACAAGCTACCGGCCCGGTGGTGGGCAGCGACCACCATCTCCCTCACCAGAAGACAAAAATACTGGAGTATTGTCCAACTGATTTTGTTATAGACGAAAATGATTTTGATAGTGATTCAGTTCCACAAGCTGTAAGTACATATTATCGACTTCAGTTATTAGATAGATTTTACCAAAGTTACTGGATTAGTTTATTTAAACAAAAATTAATTAATTATTAATATGTCCCAGATGAACCTCCAGTAAACGGTGGTAACAACACTATAGACATACATAATAGCACTTTGTATGACATAGATGAGGTATAATAATTTTGAGTCATGAATATGTACTTAATATTTGGAATAATTACAAAAGTTAAAGTTAATGATTTAATTATTTACAGGACTTTGATATATTAGAAGTGGGCGAAGGTTTTGCAGTAATTGCAGATGTGCACAGCAAAGAGGTAATATTAAGTACCTACCAAACTTTGCCTATTTTATAATTATCCTTCATTTCATCATTTTCATTATTACTTATTGAAAACATGATCATTGTTGCAGATTGACAAAGCCTCTGTGAACATCTAAAAAAATGAATTAAAAGTGTTAACTGATCTTAAGGTGAAAAGAATGAACAAAACAGAGGTAATAATATTAAGTACCTACTAAACTTTGCCTAGGTTAGGTACCTAATTCATATAATTAATTTTATCATCATGATTATTATATAATTGTTGCAGATTGACAAAGCCTCTGTAAACATGCAACAAAATGAAATGGAAGTGTTAAATGATCTACAGGCGAAAAAAAAACAGACAAACACAAGCAAGAAAAAATATGTAAGTACATAAACAATTTTTAACAAGATATTGAGCATGACTTGCGTATCTATACTAATATTATAAAGCTGAAGAGTTTGTTTGTTTGTTTGCTTGAACGCGCTAATCTCAGGAACTACGGTTCTGATTTGAAAAATTCTTTCAGTGTTAGATAGCCCATTTATCGAGGAAGGCTATAGGCTATATATCCTACTTTCCGTGGTGTAACCGTGCCGATAACCGATCATATTGAGCTTCTTGGGGTGACTTTAACGTCCACACTCAATTTTGGCCCGTATGTCGAGGCTAAGGCTCAGTTAGCATCAAAAAAGTTGGGAATCCTAGCCAAGGTGAGACGGTACTTCACACCGGAACAGCTGCTCAAATTGTATCAAGCCCAGATTCGGTCGTGTATGGAATACTGCTCTCATCTTTGGGATGGATCTGCGAAATACGAACTGGACGCGCTTGAGTCTATCGAGAAGCGGGCCAAGAGACTCATTGGCAACGATGCACTGGTCGAGTCAAAGCTCCAGAGCCTTGAACACCGACGGCGAGTTGCAAGTCTATCGGTTTTCTATCGGTTACATTTCGGGGAGTGTGCGATGGAATTACACAATCTAATTCCGCCAAGCCCATTCCATCATCGAACTACGAGACAAACGGCGAAGCGCCATCGTTACATGGTGGACATCCCACCCATACGCACAAAACGTTTTGGGAATACCTTCATTGTGCGTACGGCTAAGGAGTGGAATTCCCTGCCGGAGTCTGTGTTTCCCGATAGCTATAACCTAGGAGTCTTTAAGTCCAGAGTGAATAGGTTACTTTTAGGTAAGCGTGCTCCATCTTCGATCACATCATCACTTACCATCAGGTGAGATAGTGGTCAAACGCGAACCTACTTTCAATAAAAAAAAAAAAATCATCACACTAAGACCAATAGGAGCGGAGCACTAATGAAGAATCTTTCAAAATCGGGGGATTTTTTTTCCACGCGGACGAAGTCGCGGGTGGAAGCTAGTTTATAATATTATGTTTTCTTGCATATTATTAATTAAGATCACATTTGTTACAGTACCAGCAAGGCAGCGCTACTTGAAAGTAATATTGAAATTAAAAAACGAACTACGGAAATGATGGAAAAAGAACACCACTTAAAAATGAAATACCACCAGCAAGAATTAGCCCATCAGCAACTGCGACATAAGCTGGAGGTAGATTTATATCTATTAGATAAGGAAAAAAAACCAATTAGAAATAGAGTTATTAAAAAAAAACTCAATAAACAATAATAGAAATCAATCAATTTATATTATAAGTACAAGTTTATATTAGAAGTATGATGATTTTACTAATTAAAATGTTGATTAATGAAACGTTGTCTTATTATGGCACCCCTAACTGTAGCTCTCCGAGTCTCTGATCTCGACGGTTGGCAAATGTATCGTACAATATCTACATGCTCGTTCATGTCTATTGCAATATTGTGTAGTACTGCTAAAGCTACAATAGTCGTTTTGGCAGTGCTTAGTTTCATGAACATTCCTCTCAATAGGCACCTGAATCGTTGTTTCCATAAGCCGAAACACCTTTCTAAAATATTTCTGGTCCTTATATGGGCTCTATTATAAGCCTCCTCTCTATCATTACTCGGATTAAGCACTGGTGTAAAAAGATATGGTGTACATGCAAAACCACTGTCTCCTAGTAATCGTCCATGAAATTCCCCACGTTCAAACCTTTCCTTCAATATGCTTTCATTAAAAATGCGTGAATCATGAGCACTTCCCCTCCACCGTGCTACTATGTCCCTGATTTTCAGATTAGAATCGCAGACAACTTGGACATTGATGGAGTAATAACCCTTTCGATTGACATATGCTTCACTCATATCTCCACCCACTCTTCTTATCCTTATGTGAGTACAGTCTATGCCTCCAATCACTGTGGGGAAATGACATATGCTTCTGAATCCTCTCATGGTTTCCTGTTGTTCCTCTAGTGTTGTTGGCATGTTAATAAATAAATGGGCTTTTCTAGCCAGTGCTTCTGCGATATTTCTCGCGATTTTACTAATAGATTGCTGAGAAATTCCTTGCATGTCCCCACTGTCATCTTGGATCTGAAACATAACCACAGATTTATAGCATAGGTACTTAGGTATTTGTTTACTTATATCAAAAAATTATGATTCAACCAATCTTACCTGATGACGAGCCCAATGGTGTAAAGCACAGGCTACTTGAATGGCTGGTATTATGGTATTACCACGAGAATCCCTAGGAAGATCGTCTACAATTAGATTCAATATTTTATTAGCAAAAGCTTTGCTGAATCTGTATTTTTTTTTTAATTGCACGTCGTCATATTGTTCGAACGGATTAATTCTCACGCGGTTTATAGTATTGTCACGGAAAGTTTCCATGTATTCGACATCCAATGCGTCGATAAAGTTTACAGAATCTAGAAAATCCATTCTACACGAGTTAACAGTATCTATAACAGCCGCTCTGTCACAAAATTTCGAGGTTGCAAAACAAGGGTGTTCGGGTGTTTAAATTTAAAACCGTGTCTAAACCGTGTCTATCTCTAAACAATCATAAAACGCAGTTTGGTGGTAACATTTTTTTTCAAATACGTGCTCAACAGATGTTAACTTTTTTGTAGTAAGACTGTAATACTCAGCTGTTAGACTGAAATCCGACCCCAACATTGGAAAAAACTAAGCGGATGATTATTAGGGACTCTTTTATTAACATCCTTAAAAAATGGCCACAGTCGTCGTTAAATATCCTTAAAAGCAATCTGTTTAAAACTCAAGTCGCACACGCAAAACCATAAATCAATTAAGTAATCAATCGAAAAAATGAAATGCAGTAATGTCAAACTGTCAGACGTCAGTAAGGCAAAGGACATAATTATGATTCATACAGCCTACGATACGTTTTCCATTTTGAAAATAACTTGATTATAATTAATATTGACACGCATATATTATTTTAATTACATTTACGGTATAAATATGTCGAATTATATTAAATTCATGATTACTGTGCAATAACTATAAAATAGTTCGATAACGATTATTTGACGATTCTTGTCTGGCTGAATGTCGATTACTCACGTCAAATAAACACTGACCGCCAACAAAAAAAAGAATGGATTAGACGGTTATCAAGTTAAATATTTTTATGATCGTGATAATTTCTCCCTGGGTTTACAAACTTGAGAATTATTTCATTATTCATGTTTTATTCTCAATAGAATTAAGGACTATTAGTAGTTTCTGTCCATTTCAAGCATTTTTTAGGCGTTCCCCTTTATACAAAAATAATAATTGAGGTGAATTACAACTTGCGCTGTTATCTGTATGTAATAAACAGTGATTGGAATAGGTAGAGCTATTTAGGTTCATTGACCGCAAATATTGATGTTAATATGGATATTCCACGGGATTCCTAATGATACTACGGGATTTTATTGAATTTCATTATTTTTGTCAATATGTATAAAATAAATAGTTTGGATGGTGATATGTTTTTGTACAACTTCAGAATAAAAATGTTTAATTGATTGTTGATTCTTGAATAAGAAATTGTTATTATGTAACAATATATATGTGGTGTAATGAATCAAGTTTACCTATTTATTATACTATCCTTAATCCCTTCCTTCTTATATTTATCCGCCAGAAAGGAAGTGTAATCTTTCGATAGTCCCGAAGGCGAGAATAGTATTTTTATAATTTTACTACTTAAAAACCAAATCCCGGGACTCGGGGAATATCCACATTATTCTATCCTATGCAAGTACATAAAACAGCTCTACCTATTCCGATCTATGGTATTAAACTATTGTGTTTTTGTGTACATTGTTTGCATGTCCCAAACTGACAATCTTCTATAAAGCATGTCCGGCACGCAAACAATTAGCGCATATTGCATCCTTTTTAACCGAAACAAACGCGAGCCTATCCTGTACATACAGATTAAGAAACGTGATGCATGAGTACAACCTTGAGGGCACGCGACGATTTCGCAAATGTACTTAAACGAGACGACTGCTTACGTGAAACAAAACTACGCGTTTGTAGGGAAGGTGGAGATGAATTACTAATTTTTGACTTTCTATTTATCGAGTCATTGATCGGTTTGTGACCTTGAGCCTGAACCATATCCAGAACATCGGAACGGTATTTTAAAAACTGTAATAGGTTGTCTAACGTCGCTTTAGAATCTTTACTATAAGTATTTTTTTTATTCTCCCACTCTTTGCAGGTAACGGAATTCAATTTATTAACAATTAAATAAATTACTAGTTCAGCCACCCCGCAAGAAGATGCCATGATAGCGGCTTTAAGGGAGGGAGCCCAAGCGCAGATGGCGCCCGCCAATGCGCAGACAGAGGCCGCTCGGTATCTTAGCGATTGCATAATGCGTGCCGCTACCATGTTCGTCGAAGCGATCAATAAAAATAAATAGTTTTTTTTTAAAATTAAGTTATATTAAATCTTTAATTAAAACACATCATGCAAAGTATTGTCTTGTGATGTTATTTCGAATATTTTGTGCCACATTTAAAAAATTCATATCCCTGGGAGGATCATCTGCTGGCCGCAATCTGTCTTCGAGTTCCAATTCATCTGGTAAAGGTTCATTTCTCTTAATTGCTAGGTTATGGAGAACAACTATAGCTGCTATTATTTTAGATGCCTTCACGGGGTCATAATGCAAGGTCCTGTGCTTGTGAATGCATCTAAATCTTGTTTTCATGATTCCAAAACATTTTTCAATAAGGACCCTCGTTTTGGTATGCGCTAAATTATACACACCGGGTCACTTGATTACTCTCTCATAAAAAAATCAACTTCTCTTACTTAGTAAAGATGCATATTTATAATAACGGGATAAAATAAAAAAGCACATCAATAAAATACTCTTCATGTCATTTAATCCTAGTTTTAGAAAAATAATCAACTAAAAATTCTTCTTCGTATTAAAGAGGGAAGGTGACTTGATTACTGTCATCAAAGAAAAACTGAAAGCTAAACGACAGTAATATATTTTAATAATGTGTATAGCCTCCTTTATTTAATATCACTTCATAAATACGATGTGGATAAGTATATAATTAGTTTATAGATTCATATAAACTAATTATATACTTTTGCGGTAACTTTGACCAAGCGGACTTAATCGAAGAAATCAATGATTTTCTATCGTTATATTGCATTCCATCAGCATATATTTGTTTTGAAAGCCACCCCCAAATATTTTCTATTATATTTAGGTCAGGTGAATGGGCTGGCCATTGAAGAACATCAATTTTATTCTTGTCGAACCAGCTCTGAACAACCCTTGCAGTGTGAATGCTGGCATTGTCCTGTTGGAATATCCATGTCTGACCATTAAATAATTTATCAATTTCACTAAATTTGCACTGAAGCATTTGTTTATAATTTTCAGCAGTCTGTCTTCCCGATAAAATCTCTAAATTTACCGCCCCATGCACAGAAAGGGCACCCCAAATCATTACACATCCAACGCTACTATGTCGCCTCGATAAAAGTTTTTCATTTTTTCTTAAATCATGAAAGTAATAAGTAAATCCGTCTGGTCCATCCAAGTTAAACTTTTTTTCATCAGAGAAGACCACATTCTTCCACTCATGATTCCACGTCATATGAATTCGAGCAAATTCCAATCGGGAAACACGATGTTGATTTGTTAATGGTGGCTTCTTTTTTAATTTTATGCTGTAAATGAGTCGCTTTGGCGATTATTCGCCTTACAGTTCTAATACTTACTGAAGTACCAACTCTTGACGCAATTTGTCTCGCTGTACTAGCCGAATTCGACGCTTCTCTTAATATAAGACTACGTTCGCGAGGTGTCGTAGCCAATTTTGTACGTCCTTTGCGGTTTGTTCCGTAATTTTCTGGGTCTCGCAGATAATTGTTTACAACCCAAGTACTCCGATGAATCATTCCAGCAATTTTTCTATTTGAATATCCTTGTGATTTAAGAGTAGAAATTTTAGTTCTCTCTTCTATGCTCAAGGTCTTCCCTTTACCCATTGTTCGCAACGTATTTAAAACGTTTAGCTATAACACGAAAATGTTTCGAATAGACACGGTATAGTGATTCACGCAAAAAAGAGTCACACGTCTAACGTCAACGATTGCTTCAAAACAACTAATGAGAGTAAACAATTGTCTATCTCATTATATAGTCCTGGCATACTATTCTAGCGATTTCCAGTTCAAAACAGGAATAATCGAAAGGGTATTCCAGAATATCGTGTAATACTGTTAAAGGTAATTTTAACGAGAAGCCTCCGCCAAGCTCTAGAATGTTCTATATAAAAATATATTTTTTTGCGTGAGAGCAATCAAGTGACCCGGTGTGTATCTAGCCTCAGGTGTATTTTCATCCGCATCAGCATTGGAAATCCTGCATCCTGGAAAAGTGGCATTGAAATGAATAATTTCCATCTTTGCATTACATACAAATTGGCAATTAAGACTATAAAAGCCTTTGCGATTAAAAAATAATCTCGCTGGCACAAATGCTGTCTTTTGGGCGAACAATGGAGATTTGACTACAGTCTATCAAACCCAAGACTGAAGGAAACCCAGCTATCTGTAAAAACCTCTGTTTATTTTCTGCCTTTTCCTCTTTAGTCTCTGGAAATAGCACCATACCGTTCAATAAAACAGTTACAATTGCATCAGCAACATCTTGTAAGCATTTGTTTACAGATGGCTGACTTAAACCTAAATACTGCCCCTGCCCAACCGTTGTTTGGTAGCCGCCATGTCCAAAGAAATGGAGTGAAGCCAAAACTTTGATATGCACAGGAATTCCGTGCTGCCTTTGTCGATTTAAATTCTGGTGAAGACACTCCACTAAAAAATGCGCAGTTCCTTTGGAGAGCCTGTATAATGTGGTAAAAATCTCTGCAGGCACGTCGAAAGGGTTGGAATGGTCCCGAATATGGCGATGCGCTATCCTTCTCGCAGCCCTACAACGAAAAAAGTTAGGTTATGTTATGCTTATACCGTAAACAAGAAAACCAAAGTTTCTATAATATAAATTTCGTACTCATACCGTTGCCGTTCATCATTGTGTCTTCTTTGAATGATAGCCCAGTTATAAGGAAACATTTTTTACTATTTTCTGAAGAAAGTAAGCTTACGTACGGACTAAATAGGTGCGAACTTAAAGAATAACACTTCCTAGACGTATAGGTTCATATAAAGCCAAAGAACTGTCAAATTGTCAGAAACGGAATAGCAAAAGTCATGCGTAGACATAATTTAAGTCCGAATTAGACATAAATAGTGTTGTGGACATAATTAATTAATAAACACAATAGCAATAATATTATTACGAATTTTAGACTAATTTAAGTCTATTATTCGGCATTATTTAAGTGCGCCGAAGAAACGCAATCGGACCCAGTGTTCTGTGGGCTCACCCACGATTTTTAATGACCTTAAAGCTTTCTGCCCATTATCTCGTAGCATACCATGACCGTGCTAGGAACGTATCCGGCACTGAAAGCAATCCGATACGCTCTATTTCGCCCACTGAAGCGGGCCGACAGCGTTCTGAACCCGTTTACAACCCGTATGTAACCCGTATTTAATCTGTATGATGCCCGTATGTAACACGGCAGGAATCCTTTCAATACACTCGTAAAGCATCGGTTCATTCTCGTACAAATATCGGTGTTGCGTAGACGCGTTGAAGTGGTGAAATATTGAAATAGTTATGGCTATAAGGAAACTAACGATTGAACAACTGGCAATGATTGCTATCATTTTGGATGAAGAGGAAGAGGAATGTCCAAAAAACACTCGACGCTACTGGATTCACAATAATTCTCTAAAAAAAACGCAAAACGGAAGGAGAATATTGGACATTGTTCAGGCACTTAGTTGATGACGAAGAAAAGTTTTTTCAGTACTTCCGAATGTGTACATTCAAATTTAACGATTTGCTGAAAAAAATTGAAAATGACTTTGTTAAAAAAAAAACACAAACTTTAGAGAATGCCTGCTACCGAAAGAAAAGCTTGCTGTGTGTTTACGGTAAGTAAAAAACAATTTGTTTATTATTAATATTTAATCAAACTTTTGATCTAGTATTCATGGTAAAGCTTTAAGCTTGATTTGACACTCATTAGTGTTCCAAAGCTCAGGAGACGGAGGCATAGGTGTAGCACGAAGCATAGGCATACGGTGGTGTAGCTGTAGCAAAGTTAGGTGGTGCGAGCTGCTGTAACTCCATTTCGGAAACTAAACTGAATATTTTGTTTTTTGCGATGGCTTGTAAGTAAGGAGAAAACTTCTTTACTGTATCTGATATGTGCAAAAAAATCGGTCTAATAATTCATCGTCTTGTCGTGGAGATTTATTTTGCGCTTCTAACAATTTCGACATCAATACAGCGGATGCTGTTTGTGGTGGTTGAATTTTACCTCTCTTTATTGTCTTGGCCTTTTTTGCTTGACTGAGTAGTGGTTGTGAGGATTTGTTACTGGCAGTAATGTCATCTTCGTTCTGAATTTCGGTGGCTGTAATATTTTCTGCAGCAGCAATATCAACAGTATTATCGATCTCATTGTTGAAGTGATGGTTCTGAATTTCAGTTCCTGTATCGCTATTCGGCTGTGACTCTTCATCGTCACTTGTCAGCTCAACGGATTCTAAAGATTTTCTCTCGACAAATAACGAAGCAACAAAAGCCATTTCATCTTCATACTTCCATTTCTTAATGTTTTTCGCTGCTTGTCCACTTTTGCCTTTTTTCTTATTTAATGCTCGTCTGTATGCATCCTGGTCAGGACTACAATAGGCCAGTCAACGGTAACTGGAAGGTCTGAACTTGTCCACGGTTCGTGGAGCCCTACCGTTGCTTTCAACAACAATAGTACTTACACAATAATCAAAACTACATGCTCTTCGGCCTACAACCATATATACAAATAACAGTTCTAACCACTTACCTTCTGCACTGGGTACACCAACTTCGACCTTCCTAGGCCACGCCCAAGTGTGGTATATATGTAAATATGAGGTGAGTAATTGAAAGTGTGATGTAAGTCAAGTGTTCTGAACGGTCACAAGGCGTCAGTCTCCAGATGGCGCGGTTCAGATCAGCATCACAGCCCAAACTCACACCGGATTGAAGCTATTTATCACTACTTATTTCCAACAAATGCGCGTGCCACACGGTGGCATCAACCCGGCGATAAATCCAAAAATATCCCAGGGTTTTCGTCAAATGGGGATTACAAATTCCAATTAATCGTTACTCGCGACCCAATTATCGGTTTCAACACGCGATTCCAAACGATATTTTACCAATTATAATTAACTCAACAGGTCTCAAGCGGACATTTTTCAACAAGGTAGCAAAGTCATCTGTCAAGACAAAGTTATGTCAAGTGTCAACATCAAAAAGACAATAGAATGTTGCCACACCAAAAAGATCGTTCAAAAATACATTTGGGACGCAACATCTACCCCCACCGGACGGGCCTACCCGTCCGCTAATCAATTGGAAGTCTTGACCAGGTTGCGAATTTAACACAGCTTCAATGCGGCCAAATACCGTAGCTAGTTCCTCAAAGGTGAGAACGGTGTCTCCCAACAATCTCCGCCAGCGTCCCTTTGCCGCTTTCACCGCGGCCCCAAAAATACCCCCCCAATGGGGGCAGGCTGGCGGCTCAAACAACCAAGTGACCCCTCGGCGGGCCAAACTATTACCAATGTCAACCTGGCTCTCATTAAGGAAGGCGTATACCTCCTTCAAATAGTTACTTGTACCCTTGTAATTCGTACCGCAATCAGACCTAATCAAAGAAGGTAACCCACGGCGAGACACAAATCTTTCCAAAGTCGCCTCAAAGGCCTCTGTCGAGAGGGAGGTTACCAGTTCCGAATGTACTGCCTTGGTTGACAGGCAGACAAACACACAAATAAGCCTTAACAATCTTACTATTACGAAGGGTGGACGTCTTCAACAAAGGGGGACCAACAAAGTCCGTTACGACGCCAGCAAAGGGCCTCGCCTCATTGACGCGATCAGCCGACAAAACCAAATTTCTCGCTGCAGAATGGCCAACAGCGCATTGCAACCGGCATGCGAGTTCTTAGTGTGACGATCAGTCACCAACAATTGAACCAAGTGGCCCTCCCTGGGCAACAAAAGGGGGTGACGGGCCCCATAAGGAAGGCTAGAGTGCCTCAACCGTCCTCCAACAGGGTTTCCCGAAGTGGCTCGTCCCAACCAAGTTCAGTTATAACAAGGGCAGGAGCACCAATTTTAGGGTACGGACAACTCACAAGGGTGATTTCAAACCAGGTCCTTCCCTCAACAGTGGTGTCAGCCGATTCGCCAATTCCCCAAATCTTGCCTGAAAGGTCATTCACCTTCAGGCCAACCTGTCCCGCTAACCAAGACGACAAAAGGCAACCCTGGACTCCCGTGTCCAAAATGGCACAGACCACAATCGAGTCACCCAAGGGTCCCCAGACCTTGACCGAGGCCGTTGGCAACAAAACCGTCTTGATCGGGGGGGTCCTTTAGCGGGGCAGGCGTCAATCTCTTAGTGATGCTTGGGCGGCGACCGATCGCCGCATCCAGGCTGCCTTCGTTCACGACGAGGCCAACAATCAAAATATTCGTGCGCGTGGTGTCCCGAGCCGCTCGCCATCACTGGAGGGGCATATCCCACCGGATGCCCGAATGGCGGAGGGCGCGACTCCAGCCGGGGACGTTCCGCCAACGGAGGGGAAAGGCAGCGGCGCCGACCCGGCCACTGCTGCCTAGCAGCCAATGCGCGTTCTTCCTGACGAGGGGAGACCAAATGGCGCTGGCGGGGCTCCCGTTCAACTTGCGCGGGGGGTGGAGTGCGGCGTACAGAATTGCGGGCCTCAGCCCGGTGCTCGTCTCCGGGGTACCCCCCCCTGCGCGAACCCCCCTCAGAAGCTGGTCTGCTGGAGCGGTTCGCGTTGGCGCACAAAATCTCCAAGTGGGACCCTTTACAAATTCTACACGGGCGGGGTCGGGGCAGTCACGATGAAAGTGGGCCCCCAAGCACGAGAAGCACAAACGGCGTGCGTTGACAATGCGGCGGCGGGCACTTACGTGCAAATTCAAAAAAGCCGGGCAACGCGCCATGACATGCCCCGTGGCCTTACAAAAGTCGCAATGATGATGACTTCGGGCGCCAGCAAAACGGGGGGCGGGGCGAACATCAACAGGCCCCCTAGCCCGAGGACTCCGGGCGCCAGCAAAACGGGGGGCGGGGCGATCATTAACAGGCCCCCGAGCCCTAGTCCGTCCCTGGTCTCTAGGCCGAGAAGGTAGTGGGGGTGACCCCGTGGCGCCACGAGTGTTATCCGAAAACCGACACTCGTCTTCCAAAAATTTGAGGAGGTCGTCAAAGGGGGGAAGATGGGTGGCACTATCCCCACCATACTTCTGCTCAAAACGTGACCTCAACTCCGCGGGGAGCAACTGCAGCACTATGTGCACCAACAAGTAGGACCAATGTTCTACCGGTAACTCCAAGCGTCTCAAGGCGTTGGTCGCTGAGACCAACGGGTTCAGCAAGTCAGTGCGCAACGTCGACGTGCTGACAATGGCCGGTAGCCCCAAAATCTGGTCGATGTGCACATCAGCCAGGCAGCGCTTGTTCTGATACCGTCGGGAGAGAAGCTCCAGAGCGGTCGGGTAAGAGGAATCCGTCACCGGCAAGTGCTGCACCAAGGCTCTGGCTTCGCCCTCCAGGACAGACAATAAATAGGCCAGCTTCTGGGCAGGTCCGAGGTCCGAGCGTGCATCGACAAGACTTTCAAAGAGATTTAGGAAGCCCAGCCAGTGGTCCAAGCGACCGTCAAAATGTGGCAGCTCCAGGGTGGGCAGCCTACTCAATAGTCCAGGGCCTGCAACAACGGGGGTCTGCGGCTTGGCCGCATCAGGCACCCGACTCTTCAAAATTTCCCGCGCTCGTAGACATATGACATCCCCCAGGTGGACAATCTGGTCATAGTCACCCAAAATCTTATCGCGGGCTGTCTGATCCATCACCCCCAAATCCACGTCCATGATGTACTCGTTGAAGCGTGTGAGCGCAGCATCAGCTGACTTGATCCTCTCAATCACTTGCCCATACCGAGCAAGGGTGAGCTCTTCCAATTCTACACGCTCAACCGTTGCAGCTGCCGATGTGAACCATCTCGACTGTGAGGTCAATCCGGCAGCAGCCTCCCTGACTGCCCTTAATGAGGCCATTGCAACAATCAAATATTAATACAACAGGCTAAAATTAACTAAACAAACAACAATGACTTGTTAGCCGACCAAATAATTTCACCAAAATAACAACTTAAATTCAATTATTTCAAGTCCAAATCCGACCCTGTACCCAATCCAAGTATGTATCTAGCTTGGTACAGATGGCTAGTTACAAAATAAATAACAATTCAATGTATATATTGTGCAGGATCAACACCAATAAACATCAATAATTGAAGTATAATATTGTTCCGGACAATCTCTATCAACTCAGTCCAATAAGTACCACAAATGCAATAACCAATACACACAATTCAAGTCCTATTATGTTAGACTATGTGTAATTATTATTTAGATAACCTTTTAAATTCAGATCAGTGACATTCAATTATTAATTGCAACAAATACCAAACAACTTTTACAACAATATACCAAATTATGTACCAAATACAACCTAATAATTCCTAATTTCACAAATAAATCTTACTTGTCTGTACAATACAAGGGCCTAGCACTACAAATTACAGTACAAACTACAAGTGCTATTTGAGCCCGGCTGACAAAGCAATATTCAAACTTATTAAGTTATTTTCAACAATATTCAAAACTTCCAATTAAACCAGTGGATCTTATAAGACCACGCTTCTGCTACCAAATGGTCAGGACTACAATAGGCCAGCCAACGGTAACTGGACGGTCTGAACTTGTCCACGGTTACACAATAATCAAAACTACAGGCTCTTCGGCCTACAACCATATATACAAATAACAGTTCTAACCACTTACCTTCTGCACTGGGTACACCAACTTCGACCTTCCTAGGCCACGCCCAAGTGTGGTATATATGTAAATATGAGGTGAGTAATTGAAAGTGTGATGTAAGTCAAGTGTTCTGAACGGTCACAAGGCGTCAGTCTCCAGATGGCGCGGTTCAGATCAGCATCACAGCCCAAACTCACACCGGATTGAAGCTATTTATCACTACTTATTTCCAACAAATGCGCGTGCCACACGGTGGCATCAACCCGGCGATAAATCCAAAAATATCCCAGGGTTTTCGTCAAATGGGGATTACAAATTCCAATTAATCGTTACTTGCGACCCAATTATCGGTTTCAACACGCGATTCCAAACGATATTTTACCAATTATAATTAACTCAACAGGTCCCAAGCGGACATTTTTCAACAAGGTAGCAAAGTCATCTGTCAAGACAAAGTTATGTCAAGTGTCAACATCAAAAAGACAATAGAATGTTGCCACACCAGAAAGATCGTTCAAAAATACATTTGGGACGCAACACATCCCTTGCCATCTTTGTTTACAAGTTGCAGCTGTAAAAAATAATTACACGATTAATATTGATATTTTGTTTGCAGGTACTTAGCAACAGGCGATTCATTTACAACCATTGCTTTTAGTTATCGTTTGGGAATCAGTACTGTGAGACGTGCTTGATGCTGTAACAAAAAATGTATGCGAGAAAGTATCCCGATGCCTGGCATCGAACAATGGAAAAAAAAATATAGAAGAATTTTGGAATAAATGGAATTTTCCCAATTGTGTAGCTTATATAGATGTAAAGCATGTTATTATTTTAGCACCACCAAACAGTGGTTCTTTGTATTTTAATTATAAAAAATCATTTTCTATCGTACTTATGGCTTTAGTTGACGCTAATTATAACTTCATAGCTGTTAACGGTGGTGCTTTCGGCAAAGATAGTGATGGGGGTATTTTGTCAAAATCAAAAATGGGCAGAGCTATATTCGAAAATAAATTTAATATCCCCAGTAATAGATGTTTGCCGGGGACTAATGTCAGTGCACCGTGTGTAATATTAGAAGATGAAGCTTTCCTCTTAAAAAACAATCTTCTAAGACCTTCAGGCCTACCACGAACTATTATTGCCATTCAATTGACGACCTAAAAGAAACTCCTTTGCAATTACATACCACGACGTTGTTAAAGCGATTTATTTTAGGTTGACGCTAAGTCAAGTCGCCAATTGGATTGCAAACTGTTTTACTTCATTCATTTTTCGTACCATGACATGACATTTCAACCTATATTGGATAGCTTAACTGTCAAAGTAAGCAATCCAAAAAAAGTTGCTACTTTGGTGGCGTGAAGTGAATAATTTTGTTAATTACTTTTAAAAAATAGTGAAAATATACGTAATTCAAGGTATTTCAGTTGAACATTTAGTGTTTCTCAAGTGCTAATGTAAAAAGTGATTTCTAGAGCTATTTTTCATTGCAGATGTCTGACGAATTAGTCCTTTTTGAATTTATGCAAAATGATAGTGAAATAAACACAGCACGGCGCCAAAAACGACGTAAAATACGAGAAAAATCGGACCCCTTTGATTTGGAAGATGCAGAATTTATAAAGCGATATCGGTTGTCTAAACGATTAGTATTAGAACTGTGTGATGAACTGAGATCAATGTTGAAAAATCCTACAAAATCAACTGATTTATCAGTAGAGACAAAGGTAAGAATTCAACTTATTCTCAAAACAGTAATCAGTTTTAGGCACATTAATTAAGTTATCTGGATTCATGTACCTAACTACCCATATTTACAATGTATCAAAAATATGAGTGATTTTTTTTAATACATAAGTAAATAATTGGTATCATTTTTCTTAGGTTGTAACCACACTGTCGTTCTATGCGACTGGGTCATATCAGAGACCTACCGGAGACATCAGTGCTCACTCTATGGCTCAGCAAACAGTTTCCTCTGTAATAGCTGCAGTAACGGCATGCATTGGTTCTCCAGAGATGAGAAGGAAATACATTACTTTTCCCAAAAATGTTGAAGAAAGAAATAAAATCAGGGCAAGGTTAAATTATATTTATATCTTCCTTCCCATCATAGTCTTTTATATCCCCATTGTTGGGGCACCTGCCTGCCCTCCAACAACGGTGTACAGTGTATGTGTAAACTGTTGTGTTACCACTTCCTTAATAGTAATTTATATATGGAGAAACTTTATTTTAGGTTTTACCAAAAATTCAACATACCCGGAGTACTGGGATGCATAGACTGCACACAAATAGCAATAGTTAGACCAGTTGATAACGAAGAGAGATATTTTTGTAGAAAACACTATCATTCATTAAATGTTCAGTTGGTAAGTTTTGTAAAGTTACCGCATTGTTAATATACTACTATGGTACTTGTATGTTATATTGAACACCTTCAGAGAAACGAAAACTTGTTTAAAATAACATTCATATATTTGTAGTAAATAATTACAAATTTATAATGTAATTTACCATGTTAAAATTTACAGATTTGTGATGAAGACATGTAAATCACTAGTGTAGATGCTAGCTTTGGTGGGGCAACGCACGATGCATTCATTAGGAATGTGCACCCATTAAAATCACATTTAGAAAATCTAAACGAATCTACATGGTTACTAGGTAAGACCTTGAAATAATAATCTATACATAAACAGTAAATAGTGTCTTAACATTTAAATTTTATACAAAAATAATAATTGAAGTAAAGAAACGGTAACACGACAAACAAAAGAAAAAAATTGGCCAAGTGCGAGTCAGACTCGCCCATGAAAGGTTCCGAAAAAGTGGTTTTAGAAACCCCTATGTAATTTTTAAAGACCTGTCTATAGATACCACACACGCATAGGTTTCACGAAAAAATATATTTTCAGTTTTAGTTCCATGTATGGGGACCCCACCCCCGTTTATGTTAGTATAGTCTTAATAGTTTCGGAATAAAATGGCTGTGACATACGGACGGACTGACAGACAGACAGACAGACATGACGAAAATATCGGGGTTCCTTTTTTGCCATTCGGCTACGGAACCCTAAAAAAGTCTACACGCTAATCTCCGGACCTACTGGATGAATTTCAATGAAATTTGGTAAGTAGGTAGATAGTTGACATCCTGGACTAACACATATGCTACTTTTTATCCCGGATTTCCCACGGGATCGGGATTTACGCGGGAAATCCTCCCACGCGAACGAAGTGGCGGGCAGCAGCTATTTTTAAATAAATTAAACAAAAATCATAAAGTTTATTCATTTATTTAAATTTAGCAACAAGTAACAAAAGACTCAAATATGTTAGTAACAATTCTTCCTAACAATTAACTACATTAGTAAACTTAAGCTAACGCTGCAATATAATACATCCCTGCTACAGCTCAACATCGATGTGGAAACTTTGCAGCAGCAATTCTGCTCGTGATAAAACAATTCTACAACTAATGATAAAAAAAATATTGCAATTTTCCCTAGTATCAAATACTTTGTAATTGGTCATATATCTAATATTAATAATAACGAAAATACAAAACCTTTGGCATCATATTAGTGTTAAAATAAATAATTATTTGGCTTACAAATTCTAAGATATCAAAAAGTTTGCAACAGCGATTCACATACACGAAGTCCAGTCTGCTCGCGATACAATTATTCTACACTAATGATAAAATAAATTTAGTAATTTTCCGTGGTATCAAATACTTTGTAATTGGTAATATAGTTATTCAACATAATAATCACTAAAATATAAAACCTTTGGTATAATTTGTGTTAAAATAAACAATTATTTGACTTACAAATTCTAGGGTAACAAAATATATTTTAACATGAATTAAATTTTCCTATTTGCTGGTGACTCAGGATATCCATTGAGAAGTTATATGATGACACCCATTGTCAATGCAAATCTAGATACACCAGAGAGCCATTACACAAATATGCATGTCCAGACTAGGAATATAATTGAGAGAACAATTGGGCTTCTTAAAGCACGTTTTCGTTGCCTTCTGGTACACAGAGTGTTACACTACAGACCAAAAGTTGCTGCCTCTATTATTAATGCTTGTGTGATTCTGCATAACATTTGTAATAGAGCTAAAATTCCTGTGCCAGAATTAAGTGACCAAGACATACTTCAAGAAGCCCAGATGCAGGTGAATATGATGGATACTCATGTTGAAAGTGTCAGCAGGAACAACCAAGCTCTTCAAAGTGGTGTGACCATTAGGAACAACCTCATTCGCCGTCTGTGGGACGTTCGACTGACCTAGAATGATAATTTGATAATTTAGTAATAATAATAACATTCGAAGACACATGATGCGTGATAATGATAATAGTATAGTATGCTTAAAACATTTTAATCTTTCTATTATGATTTTTTCCTAGCAAATGAAGATAATTATATTTTTATTTATTAGTATTTTTAATTATTATGTACCTACTTAGCTATGGTAGTTCATATGAGGTTTATTGGTATTGTATTTGTAATTAATAACAATATTGAGGTGTAAGAGGACTTTTTTTTAATTTAGTGTTAATAATGACTATAACAATATGTGTGTTATAAAATTATAATCTTACCTCAACCGCAATATTTCCTTCATTTCTTGCAGTATATTTTTCAACGTTTGACAGTGTTGTTCCTCTATGTTGACTCTCCTCTCCTCTATGTTGGCTCGTCTCTCCTCTATGTTGGCTCTTCTCTCAGATGTACAGATGAGAGCCCTGCGAGCCGCCTCCTGAGTCATTGCTGACTCTCGTCGCGTGTGTCGTCGGCGGCGTGGTGAGCGCCGAGGAGTGCTCTGAATGTCTGCAGCAGCAGAGGTAGTGGGCTCAAGAGCGGGTGGCATCGCAGGAGGAGGAGGTGTTACTGGGGTTGATGGGCCAAGTCCCATAGTTCCTGAAGTCATTTCTTCCTGAATTTGGACTGGACAGAGAGTAAGTATACTCTCAGAATCCATCTCGCCATCCAGAGCTGTGGACACACTACTTGTACCAGTATATAATAGTGTGTCCGAGCCTCTCCCTGTTTCTTGTTCATCCTGCAAATCATAACACTAGTTTACAAATTAAAATAAATTTCATGTCCTTCCAGTGAATTTCACATCGTTTTATTTCGTGACAGAAACTAAATGCAAACATATATTTGTTTTATTTTTATTACGTCAAAGAATGAAGTTATCAACACATTTTATTTTAAGACTACCCACAAGTTGGTTCTGAAATCATTCTAAAGTTTTGCTGCATTGTAGTGTTCAGTTAAATAAATATTTGTATTTAAAATGTCAAAAAGGTCGTGTAAAGCACATCCTGACCGTTTTTGTTACGTTTGTGGTGAACTTATTATATCTAACAAAGGATATCCTATAACGGAATCTCTTAAAGAAGCATATTTTTGTTATTTCAAAATTTCGGTCTCTCACCAGGACAAAAAATGGGTTCCTCACGTTTTTTGTGAAAGATGTAGGAAAACACTAACCTCCTGGGCTGCAGGTGCAAAAAGATTTTTGAATTTTAATATGCCAATGATATGGAGGGAACCATCCAACCACGAAAATGACTGTTACTTCTGTCTCACTAAGACATTTGGTTTTAATCGGAAGAACAAAGATAAAATTATATATGCAGATGTTCCTTCGTTTACTAATGGGTGTCAGCATGTCTCTGAAAATTCATTTCCTTCATTCGCACCTCGATTTTTTCCCTGAAAATCTCGGAGAAGTCAGCGACGAACACGAAGAGCGTTTTCATCAGGATTTTAAATTTTTCGAACAAAATTATCAAGGATACTGAGACCAAGCCATGTTAGGTGATTATTGCTGGTCTGTTATAAGAGAAACAGACACAAATAAATACAAGAGAAAAGCTAAGGCAATTCAATTTTAATTTTTTTTATATTTTTGTAGGCCTTATTTTGTAAGTCAAAAATAATAAATATTTAGGAAATGTGACGTGTTGGATTTTTTTCATATTTTTTTTAAAACTCAGTATATCTCAAGTGATAAAAATAACACTTTTAATTTCAAGGACAAAAACCGTGTAAACTAGTGTAATTTTCTTCCTTTATTTACATCATTAAAATGACATGTGGCTATGCAAATATTTTTATACAATATGAACCAATAAGCCAGTATAAAAAACAATACTCACTTGTTCAAATGGCTCAACCCTCGTACCAGGCAGGCCGCTACCGAAGTCATCTCCCAAAATCTGTAGAAATTTTTTTTCGACATCAGTCATCTTCTTTATTTGAGACGGACCTCCTCCAGTCTGCTGGTGAGATGCTCTAGTAGCTGCAGCCAACTTCTTTATTTTGCATTTATCATTCCAATACTAAAATACAATATTAATTATCTTTATAAGTTGCACAGAAATATATTTATGACAAAAATAAATTATTATATTCTTTTTACTTACTTTGCACCATCCTTTCCAATCTTTTACTGCACCATTACCATGGGAATTTAAATTCTGGGCTATATTCTCCCACATGTTCTTTGAGAATTCCCTAGCTTGGGCTGTTTTGTTAAAGCCTGTTGCTAACTCTTTATTTGAGGTAAGGAATTCCGAAAGCTGCTCCAGCTGGCCGTAAGTCACTTTTCGACATGCGAGACGCGGTTCATCACTGTTAAAAAAAAACACTTCAAGTACTTTAGCATATGTAGGCGATTGAGTTAAAGAAGTTTGTAAATACGTGGATTTCAGTATAACGACGATGAAGGGACCACTGTAATTTCAATGTTATATTCGGAAGTCGTTACAAGCAAAGGTAAAGAGATACAGACATGTTTATGGTTAAAAATATCAGTTTGTTTGAAACTGAACCATAAATTTAACTCCGAAACATAAAAACGTACACCATACCTAGCTAAACTCAGCCCCTAAGACGACCCACTGACCAACTAATATCTATAAACAAAAAGTAAAGGTCACCACAATTTCTGACCAGTGTGAATGTAAACAAAAGATAAGAAAGCTCTTTGTATCTCTGGCGGCCGACTCCAGTCGCAATATCTGCATGAGATTTCTAAGAATTTGTTACAAATTATTCATTAAAAACAGTCGCTACATCCGAATTCGTCGTTATATCCAAAGTCGCTATAGCAATATTTTTTGTACTAAAGTATGATTGAAATTCAAGGGACTTAGATTAAAATGTCGTTATAGACATATTGTCGTTACAACCAAGGTCGTAATAAAAGAAATCACTGTATTAGTACACAAACTCCACCAATTATTTTACTTCAGGTAAACGTTTATTCTATTTAAAAGTGTTTTACTTTTAAATACTAATAATAACACGAAGCACGAAGTGTTCTGGTTAGATAGTAAATTTTAAATTTAAAATCGCAAAAATAACCGCTGCTTGTCAAATCAAACACGGGTGAAGGTGCGTTTTAAACTCGTATTATTATTTTTTTATTTTTACGACAAAACTAAGTAAACTTTTAATTTTAATTATAGTGCTCATAAAAATAATGAATTTACTCAATTTTGTTGAAAAAGGGGCCTAATGGTATATAATTCTTCGCTATAAAGAGCAATTTTAAAATGTATTTGTTGTAATAAAAAGCCGTAATAGACCGCAAAAATTATATTAACTAGGTGCGAAACGCAACGCATATGGTTCTAGTAAAAGAGACAGACTTATGCAACAAATGTATAGCGTAAGCTCTTTCTCACACCACGGACCACAGACAAATTTAATTTGTTTATTCTTACTTGAGCTATCCAAACGCTAGTCAACTCTAGGCACTTCATGGTACGAATCTTAGCTATTGAGTTTAGGAATCTAAACTGAATTGCATTGAAAAAGAATAGCTAACTAAAAGTTGATGGTAGGCCTCCTTATCCCTCACAACAGTCCATAAACGGTAGCAAGAAACGCCATTTTAATTATCGCCTTTGCCGTGCACGACGTGTTGTAGAAAATGCTTTTGGAATTTTAAGTCAAAAATTTCGTATTTTAACCAGAATATGCTGAAAAAATTGTACTAACTACTTGCATATTGCATAATTTCCTAAGACGCGGCGAAACTGTATCCTTTACGGAAATTAATACTCCTGTACAGTTTAACAACCTAAGACACCAAGGAGGTAATGCAGTTTCTACCGCTTTTGAAGTACGCAATAAATTTGCCGATTTTTTCCAAACGTCTCAAGGGCAATTAGATTGGATATCTACTTTGTAATTAAATTACTTACTAAAATAAAAGACAAATAATAATAATTGACATACCTGGTTGTTTTAGTTGTTCCGAAATAACCTTCCAAGCCATTTCTTTTTTTACACTATCCATATACTTCGGATGTTGTAAATTATATATAAACTCATATTTACGTACACATTCTATTAGTTTTTCGTCCTCCATTTTTACACATCTATACGCATTCACGCCTCTCCTTGAACTAATGAACGGACTGGCAACAGAGCAACACTGCTACAACGCATTTAAAACGGGTTTGTAACGGTCATACTCCCCGCTCAGTCACCGTTTAGCCGCCTGCGCGCAGCGGTCTGGCTACGTCGCGTGCCATGCACGTAGCGTGCCGCACCGGCAAAATATTCCCTCCGACGAATAGTTGACGGCCCGTGCATGGCACGCTACGGTGTCGGCCGGTGACGGAACGGTCTAGTGGGGATAGTCTCATACCGTAAAATGGGGGGAATCGGGACACTTTTTAAGTTCGACATTGATTTTTATCGTTATTTTTGTAGTTATAGTAATAAAACGGATATCATATTGGTTCCGGTGGTTTAAATTTTCATTTATAATGCATCAAAATATGGTTTATTAAAAAAACAATAATAAAAAGTTATAAAAACTCACTTGTCCCTATTCACCCAGGCCTTGGGGTGAATCGGGTCGCCTAAGGGGTTAATAGAGTTTTTCGCTAGGGCTGACACTTTCACACTATAGGTAGGTACCTACCTACAATAACTACCTGGTAGGTAGTGTCTTTTTAGGTTTCGTACTTGACATATATGTACCTACCAATTTTTAAAGTGTCAGTCTCATAATATAAAATCTAATAAATCATAATTATATAATAATAATAATCATATATAAATAAAGTTAGAAATGTAGTGAAAAATAAAAATCCATTAATGAAATCAACGTTTTTTTTTACTTAAAATTAAACAAAACAGAAAATAAATCTTACTTCCAAATAAACATAAAATAAAGTCCTCTTAAATCAAACTTAATTAAAATTTCTAACAATCAAACTTAAAAAATATTAAAAATAGACAGTATTATTTTTTAATTAAAACATAGATATTTGTTTAATAATTAATTATTGAATAAATACGTAAATATTTTTTCAATAATCAACACAACAAGTCATAGCTCAAACTCACTCATTTTCTAGAATCTTTAAGATTTCATCACTATCATTATAGTAATTATTTTTCTTAGTAACATTTATTTTTTGGTTTATGGCTACTGGTTTCAAAGTTTGCTTGGTTGGATTTTTCGGAAAAAGTTTTGTTAATTGTTCTGATGTTATTTTTGTATTACTATTAATTATAATGTTCGGTTCATTTGTAGTGCTAGTACTGGCGTGTTCATTTTCAATTTCTATCAGATTTATTTCTTCTTTCACATTTGTTCCTTTCAAATCTGTAGGTTCGCACCAGGGTATTACTATTTCTTCATACAATTGTAAATTTTCTGTTAGCACAACGGGTAATTTTTCAACTTCTATATCACGCCAATCACTACGCTGTTCTTGATCATTATCAGATGCGGGCAAATTGTTCGTTTCAGTTATGATTCTTTCGAATGCCGTTGAACAATGTGCTATTGGCGACGGCGTTTCGAATGCCGTTGAACAGTGTGCTATTGGCGACGGTGATTTATTTTCCTTTTCAAGACATATTTTCTTGGTTTTTTTTCCTACACCTTTACCTTTAGCACTTTTTGTGTTATTTATTTTTTGGATTCGTTTCTTTTTTATTTCAGGTTCAGTATCTGTATCAGCGTAACTTTCTACGTCCTCGTGTGAAACACTTCGACCTGAAATTCGAAAACTTATGTGTATTTTATGTCCTTACAACAATATTTTGGTAAGGACATAAAATGTACTGTAATGTACTTTGGTACTTGTTATAGATAAGTTCTAACTTAGTGTAGTCGAACATAAGTGAGTGTGCCCTATACTGCGTAGGTACTATGTAAATATGTATTACCGGTGTACTGTAACCTAAAACTATGATCAATAAACTTTATTACTATTATTATTATTTTGTACAAAATAGGTCATCGTGTGTGTGAGTGTGCGTGCGTGTATGTGTATAATGTCGATTTATCAAGAATTAACTATTTACCTGAAGTAACATTGATTTTTTTTTTATTCTTTGGTTCCTTAATATTTATACTTCCGTATCGCATTTCTTTTAATAAATTTAAAACTGACTTGTCTATAGCTTCTTTAGCCTCTTCATCATTCTGCGCCTCTTCCGGTAATCTTGCCAACACTTCATTAGGATTTAATGGACTGATACCTAATAAAGGAACATTCATATAATTATAATTTATTTCAGGATAGGTACTTTAATTTACTAAAGAAAACATAGTATAATGAATTATCTGTATTCACTATAGTGCTTACCAGTCTTACGAAATCCTGCCCTAATATTATTTTCCGAATTTATATTAATTTGATCCATGAGCAACTTTAACATCCTTGGGAAGCAACCTTTTGGTACACATGATAGTGAACGGCCGTCCGTTTTCTTCCATTTTTGAAGAATTTGACGCCAGGCTACTTTCATGGGGCGGAAAAACGCCACATCCAGCGGCTGTGTGAGATGTGTTGAATTTGCCGGTAAAAAGACGAAATGTATGTCAAAATTCTTACAGATATCTATTAGTTCTATCGATAAGTGAGACGATAGGTTATCGCCTATCAACACTTTTTTCCCTTGCTTATTTTTAAAAAATGGAATGACCACTTCCTTGACCCAGTCTTTAAACACATCTGCATCAAACCACCCTGACGACGTTCGGTTATATCTTGCGTTTACGGGTCCATTTTTCACCCACGTATCATATAGGTTTGTAGATTTATAAACCACATAAGGCGGTAAAAGCTCTCCTTCTGCAGTTCCTGCCATCATCAGTGATATTGAAGCTTTAGAGTGATTTAAAACTCGTTCTGGATATTTACATCCTCGCCTCGTTATTACTTTATGACGACCTGGGTCGTCTGACAAATTTGTCTCATCATAATTAATAATGTTGCCCAGTGGCACATTTTCAAGTGACTTTTCTAATTCCGAAAAATATTTATTGATAATGGTTGGTGATGTGGCTGCTCTGGCGCGTTTAATGTTTTGACATAGCCTCTCCGAAATTGTACTTTTATGTCGTTCCAAAAAATTGAAGACAAAATCTCTCCCCGGCAAATTATTTTTAAATCTTTTGTGCTGAATCCCTAACATATCTAAATAACTTTTTACTAAGTCTTAAATCAGTTATATCTAAAGGATATCCCCATTCAGCACAAGTGTTCAGATTCAGCACAATGTAATCTTCTGTTTCTTTAGTAAGTGCCGTTTGGCCTCCTGGTGACCTCATTTGTCTATTGCTATGCCTCTGTAAAACTGATCTGCTAATATTATATTTTTCTGCTATAGATCTGATTGTTGCATGACGATTTAAAGTTAGCTCATCGAGCGCCTGTTTCATTACAGTCTTGTCATATTTTTTATATGGTTTTCCACCAGGTCTTGGCTTATATACTCGTGACATTATGTATTAGAGAATAACTAAAACAACAACAAAAAAATAATATGAAAAATTCAATAAAATCTATACATATATATAGTAGCTATTGCCCGCGCGGCTTCGCCCCCGCTTTTCCCTACCCTACCCTATTCTACCCTACCCTACCCTAGTCCACCATAACCTACCCCAGCCCACCATACTCTACTTTACTCTACCCTACACTACCCTAATTTTCATTTTTTTTTCCATAAGAACCTTCTCCTGACATTAACAATTACACAACAAAAAAGGATAAGCGAAATCGGTCCAGAGAGGAGGCATGATGATGAAATCGGTCCAACCATTCACGCGTGATGGCGTGACCAAGGGAAATAGGGATTCATTTTTATATTTATAGAAGATGTATACTTATAATGTATAAATAAATTCACGCGTGTTCCCCATGGGGATAGGTCGAAACTACAGAGTGCCGGGGGCATGGTTGCGTCCGAAAGGAAAACTTAACCCCGGTATAAAGGTAACGAAGGAACGGGGTGGGTTTTTTAGTCAGTAAGAGTCTGACACTATCTCCCCCTCCGCCCAAGGGCGGGAGATGTCATTGGATGATCTTTACCCACCGGAAAAAAAAGAGTGCCACCTGCTAATATCAAACAATTTAAATTTAATATCGCCTACATTATGTAGGTGTCAATTTTCAATTAATATTAATCAACTATTCAATCATTACTAAAATTTAAATAAATGTGTAGGTAGGTAAAGATAGTCAGTTAAGTATGTATTAGGTACCTACCTACCAACACTTATTAAGTTTAATGTAATTTAGAGATTGTGACAACCCTAGAAACAAAAACCCAATTCACCCATAGCCGTCCCAATTAACCCTAATCGGGTACCTATTAAACCCATTCCTGACCCGATTCCCCTCATCTACGACCCTATACACCCCATAGTTCGACCCTTATCCCCCCAATTATTGTTCAATTCTACTTTAGTAAGAATATGTTAAATTATAGGAAAAACAATAAGATTATATCACTTACATTATAGCTTAATCCGTTCCTAAACAACTGAAAATAACGGTTAAAACTTCACTTCTTTAAAAATCTAGTAAACACCAGTGAAAATTAAAATGTTTAACGGAGCAAATTTCTTACAATCTTGACCCTATGTTTTGAAGTACGTTTTTTTTTTAAATACTTATGACAGGATGGCTGAGTGTTGCCAGATTATAGAAAAAATATTGCAAGCTTCAAATTTAAATCCTACCACAAAATGTAATACGTAACATAAATGTGT
Source organism: Tholera decimalis (assembly GCA_943138885.2). Lineage (NCBI taxonomy): Eukaryota > Metazoa > Arthropoda > Insecta > Lepidoptera > Noctuidae > Tholera > Tholera decimalis. Next base: position 9,725,355 of record OW964551.2, on the reverse strand, counting down.
GATTAAGGTCGCAAATAAAACTTGAGGTTTGTCCCAATTCACCCCCTAGACCCTATTCCCCCCATTTTACGGTACTTCTCAATACAAAGAATAGTTTTTGTCTGAAACGGTCCTAGTACGGTCATGGTATGCTACGGGATAGTGGGCAGATACCTTAAGTTTTTTAATACAGAATCTATTAATTTTCTGAGCTGCACAGGTGATTCCTTTGTAATCATCTGCAACGTAAACAAAGTTTTTACATGGTTATTAATTAATAACCTATTGTTATCGAACCTATTAGTCAGCAATTACCAAGCTACCTGGTAACTATCTGAACAAAATTCTAATGATTTTATGACCTGCAAGGCAGTCCCTTTTAATGAAGACAGTAAATAATGATATTTTTGAATTGGCGTGATGTCAATTGTGTTAGAATACTGCCATTTGAAGCCGTGCTCCTCACTACGCGGCGAGCAGGCCTGCGACAGCATAGTGCCAAAAAACGCGTTATAGCGCTACTGTCGCCGGCAACCATGTTTTTGGCGGCCATTTTGTCAGTAAAACTGACCAAAGATAATGTAATACACTATGTTTTAAAACTGACAAGTGTCAGATAACAGATTGGATTTTCCGTCATTCGTGTCGAAGCTCGTGTGCTGCCGGATTACAGTTTGTTTACTAGTCGTTCTCCTCGCTGTATTGCTTAAGTTGAGATAGATTAATCAATACGAATTATACTGCAGTGCTCTGGTGCTTTGGTTCGCGGCCATGGCTCCTATCAAATGCTGTTTTGTCGGTTGTATTTCAACCAACAAAACTCATCCATCGCCTTTATAATTTACCTAAGGACGATAAACTTAGGGCTTTGTAACTGTCGGTTTTGGTATCAGTGAATTCTGAACTTCTTGGTCTATCAAAGTATCAGTTAGTGAATAAACGTGTGTGCCAAAAACACTTCGACAAATACCAACTGGATGGCGAGGGTAATCGTCTCAAAGATGGTTATCCATGTCGTTTTTCCACTGAAGAAGTAGAGCACGGGGTGCCTTTATCTCTATTAATGTGTTTGTAATTATTTAAAAGTGTACCTATTAAGGTACACTAGTTAAGTTATAGTTATAGTCAGTGGGTTATCTTAGAGGCGGAGTTTCCTACTTATGATTATGTATTTTTTATTAAAATTATTTAATTATACTTTGTTTGGTTATTTTCAGGTGTTCTTCATAAGAAGTTATGATCATAATCATAACTAAAGTAACAAGGAAGACACCGAGTAAATTGTGGAAAATACAGTTGTTGTAATGACACTCATTTTTAACCAACTTCAAAAAGCAGGTTCTGTATTCGACCCGTATGCATGTATGTATGTTTTTTTGTATGTCTGCGATTTTCTTAAAAAGTAATCAACCAATTTTAATGATTCTTTTACTAATGTGATCTACATACTTTCAAGGAGGTTTTAATACATAACTAATACATTCGGTAATTATTCTTATATACGAAGTTATATGCATAAATCTACTGCATCTCCAACATTTCTAAGTGGATCTTAATAATTCTTTTTTCATTCTTCTTGCGCTTATGTAATTGTATATTCAACTTAAAATGGAAAATCAATTTACTTTAAAAAAAGTTAAACCGAGTTATGCTTTGTTATAACTTATGTTCTGTTTTCTGATATACCCATTTTCTTATTTTAGAACATCCAGTTGATCATTTATATTCAAGAACTGCAGATATGTATGCAGATTCTCCTGCATCTTCATCTCTCAATACAGGTAATAATTTTTAACAACTTTTAATTTCTTATCAAGAATATTCTATTTATCATATAAATATGATCAGTTAAAAACCATAAAGTTAAATATCTTATGCAGATATGTTACAATATATATATATTTGTATACTTAAGTAGGAATTGATTCTGATCAGAGCCGTTATGGTGTGCTTATTGTTATTGATTTTATTTTAGAGATGTCAAAAACGAAATTGTATAAGCAATACTGAAAAAAATGCTTTAAGAAATAGTGTAATGGCAAATGTTAGAATGTTGCTCAGGATCCCGAAATAGTTATCTGATTCGTCTTTACTTAGAATTGAATTTTTCTTCTATTTACAGATGTGATTCGGAAAAGAAAAAGGAGGTGTACAAGAAAAAATTGTGAAGCGGATGTGTGTACTACAACAATTGCCTTCGAAAAATATAAAGCCCATAGGTTAAGAGGAAAAACAAATAAAAAGTAAAATCTGAAAAGTCATTTTATTTTTATATTTCTTTCGTTAAATTCGTATCCATTGAATTTAACGAAAGAAACAATGAACCTTGCATATAATAAAATTAACCCTATAAGAATTAATTATTCATGGCGCATCACTATGCTATCGATATTCTATGCCGGATGGTTATCGTGACGTTTATAGTACGCTGTGGACTAGATGACATTACGACACTAGCGCTTGGCGCATTTTTTTTTAACTAGACGTACCATATTACTGTCTTATCTGTCTCGACTTATTTAAAGTTATCTGTGGCGGCGGGTCGCCGAGTCGCCTGGGCGACCGACGACCAAGTGCGTAACCACCCATTCAAACTGTAGTAAGTCACAGTCGCCAGCGACTAGTCTACAGTGTGTAATGACACTTGTGGATAAGAGAAATAAATGTGTCATGGTATTCGAGCCAGTTTTCAACTGAACCGTCAAAGGAGGGTAACGAGATCGTAGGTAGTTTTACACTGTTTGCGTTTTGTGTACATTTAGTAGATTTATCGTCACTTTTATTACAAATACACTTTGCTAACGACATATTCTCGTAAAATTGAGATTCAATGGAGTATCGAATCTCCAACTGTGCTAACAACTCTGCCTCGTCAGTAATATCTTCGATCTTACTTTGAATTTCTTGAAATTCAATAAAAAGTTTATCCGTTCTAGTTACACGTAATTGCAATTCCATAATTTGTTCATCCACTAACTGAGACTTTCCTAAAGTGTTAACGGATTTCCCAAAAAGTGTGAACCTACCACAAATATTATCTATTTTTTATTAATTCGCGCAAATCCGTATCTAACCCCATTTTGGTGGCTGTGTAAAATGCAAAAGAAGGTACTTACAGGTATCACCAGGCAAATAGAAGATTCACGGACGCTATAATGAAACACGGTACTGATACACTTCGAACCCTAATTCCACAAACCCTCGTTTCGTTGGTGCCCAATGACACCGCCAGCCCAACACCCACACCAAACTAACTTACTTTTCGGGATGCATTGGACGCTCTTGGATCTCATGTGAATTGGTATCGTCCCAAATTCGACAATTTTGTTTGTTTACTTACCCATTCATCCAGAGATGGGCCTCATCGCTAAAGATATTTTTTCTGTGAAAATTTCGGTCAGTTGCTAACTGCCCCAGTGCCCATTAAGCGAACACACGTCGTTGTCTATGGTCGTTTACCTTCAATTCCTGGGTGAGTTGAATTTTATACGAGTGCAGGCCCAAGTCATGACGCAAAATTCGCCAATTTGTGGTCTGTGAAAGGCGGAGTTCTTGTGAGCGACGCGAAATCGACTGCCTCGGATTCTCCTGCACACTCTCACGGACAGCGGCGATGTTTTCGGCAGACCTTGCGTTTCGTTGACGTACGGGTGTTGGTCGATCATTTACCGAAGCGCGCGGTGCGTTGCCCGAACAGAACACTTATTTTGATAAAACAATTTTATCATTTGCACGTGTTGTTGAATGTTATAGCTATCCATGATGATTTGGCAAAACAGAATGAAGACCCGTTTAAGTATTACAGTATGGCTAGCTTTTGCCAGCAACTTCGTTCGCGTGGGAGGTTTTTTCCCGCGTAAATCCTAATTCCGTGGGAATTCCGGGTTAAAAAGTAGCTTATGTGTTTTTCCAGAATGTCAACTTTCTCCTTGCCAAATTAATTGAGATCCGTTCAAAAGTTTTTGCGTAAAAGAGCAACAAAGATACAATTCGAAAACTATCCTACGGGACCCTTATATCGGGATCAAAACTATCTTATGTCCTTCCCAGGGTTTTAAACTTTCCCATCCCAAATTTTATGTAAATCGGTTCAGCCGTTAAGGCGTGAAAAGGTAACAAACAGACAGACAGTTACTTTCGCATTTATAATATTAGTATGGATTTGACAATAAACTATCTTTCCCATTATCACCAGCCACTAAAAGCATTATTTTGCCACTACATGGAGGATTAAAACCACCAGTTTTAGTGGAAAAACCACTAAGTTGGCAACACTGCAACGCACTATCAAAATATTGTCCACAGATTACTAATGATATTGTCTGTCTGACACATGGAATTATTATGTACTACGTACAACTGGAAGGTTCACTCAGATTTTGAACGCGAGCCGAAAGAGAGGTTTCAAAACTTCACCCGTCCCTTTCAAAGTAGGGTAACCATATTTTATGTAATAGGTAGGTACATCGGATTTTACTAGGCCACCTTATATGATTACTCTATACACGCTCGTCGATTCTTGATGCTCTTTATGTTACATGCCTTTTCATCAGCACCTACTAGTATGACATTTTCAATCCTAGTCACTAGGTATATTTTTAAAATTACAGCGATCACTCAAGTCTTCATTTTCCATCTTGTCTTTCATCGTCATAAATTATACTTAATAGGGATAGACAGAAGTACTTACTAGCATGTTTTGAATTATCCCCACCGACAAATCACCCTTGGTGGGGATTTAATTTAACATTATTATCCAGTGGGGATTTTTCATGTTTATATTCCTGAAATCCCCTTGAAATTTGATATAAGTCGTGCTGGGGATTTTAGGAAAAAAAAAATCATTAAATCGGGTGATTTGTCGGTGGGAATTTGAGAAATAATTCAAAAATGCTAGTAAGTGCTTCTCTCTACCCCTATAAAGTATAATTCATGCCGTGACGTGTTTGTTTCTAACGGAGGCCCCTACCTACAGCGATGAACGCGATGATCGCCTCAATGCGATAGGTGATGGACCCAACTACCTATAGTATCTAACCCCAGGTTCGCTCCGGCAACAAAACATGTTATAAACAGCTATCTATGTCTATCACTCTTTGAGGGTTTGATTTCGCTAGATAGATGTTAGGAACATGTTTTGTTGTCCGTGCGAACGTAGGGTTGCAAGGGTCGATTTCAAATTTGGGCCCAAAAAAGTGTGAATTGCATGATATTTGAAAAATTTTAATGTTTAAATATCTAGGTGCATTCTGTTTACTGGGGCATTTGGAAACGGTCACACAAATGATACTTTAAAAACAAATAGTTTTAGAATGCTAAAGAAAAACCTATTTTTTAATACCCAGCATTAGTTTTAATATATTCTAATTATTCATCTTTAAAGTGTATACAAAACAATAATACGTTAAAATTTGAATTTCTTCAACGTGTTTTCGTTTTTTAGAGAAATGAAGAAAAATATAAGACTTTGGAGCATTAACACTAATGAGAAATAGGTACTAAATAGTTTTAGATCAATCTCCCTCACAAACTGACATAATTATTAAACATTGCTAAATAATATAGTCTTATGTAGTTTATGACGTAAAGTAGCTCGGGACGAGCCAATCAGTTTAAGAGATAAATCTTTGGCATGTGATGACATTCTCATAGTTAAATATTTATTTACAATAAATTTCAGAAGGTTGATTTCATGCCTGGTTTCGGTATTCACAGAAGTAACAGGATGTGGAGTATCAATTAGGGTATCTAATTTCTCATAAAAGTGCTGCTGAATCATAATCATAATTTTACTCTTTTTAGTTTTCAACAAAGAATCTGTAGCCATTGAGATAAATACTCTTTCTGTATATTGTACCACAAGAAAAACAAAATTTGAGACATATTTTAGGCCACCTCTGTCTACAAATGAGGTAAAGGCTGAATATTTGTTGATATCGACAGCGTAATCGTGTTCTTTACATATAATTATATTTATTGGTTAATAGCACAGCTTTACAATGTTCACATATACTCTTTTCAAAAAACTTTTTTACAATATAGCCAGCTATGTAATATAAAATATTATTTTTATATTCTGAGAAATTGGTACTTTCAATAAGTTTAAGAAGCCAAACAATTTGTTGTTCCTCGTTCTGTTCGGGTATGGTATCTGGGTTGTCTATAAAGGAGTTGGGACTTCTAAACTCTAATATTGGCGAAGTTTCGAAGTCTGCGTCAAAACAATTTGCGTTAACAGTTGGAGTAACGCTGTTTCGGAATAATAATTTTCTTAATGCATATTTCACTTGTAATGCACTTGGGTTGTCCACCTGAAGCTCTCAAGCATGAAAAAAACATTTCTAAATGATCTTGTGAGCATTTGTAAGTTAGAAAATATTTAACTATACCATTTTGAAGTAAATCTAGGGCAAGTTGAGCAAAGCTGAATGTGTCTATAATTAAGCCTAGGCATGGTGTCTTGCGACGGTGCATCAAACTAGGACAATCGTTTATTTTGAGGCTACTAAGATAAACCCTCGTTTTCTCCAAAATATTTGACCACACCTCAATATTTTCCATGCGCATTGGAGATTTAAAGCCTTTTCCAAAAGGTTGCTTACAGTTGAACAAATCAAATATCCGATCTAATATTCTTATATATTCTACGGTAGCCTCACTTCCTAAGAAATTGGTATCACCCGAACACCTTAAAAAATCGATTGCGTCGGCGACCGATGAGTTCAAAACTTGAGTAGCTAGCCTAACATTCATTTTTTTTCCATGAAAGTTAACATGAGTGCTAGATAACTTGTTAGCTAATTTTAGGCCTTCGTCATCCTGGAGTTTATGCAGTTTTTTAACAAAATTAAAATGAATATCTCCTTTTTCAGAACTCATTTTGGTTTCCGCAAAACCATTTCGTGCTAGCTTGATCATGTGAGGTGGGTCCAATAGACAATATACTTTATAATTTTTCTGAGGATGTTCGATATAAGTTTTCATGTTTTGTGATGAAAAATTACAACCCAAAAGTTCGTAGGACTTCAAATTTGTGATAGTGCCATCACATGTTAGAGACCTAACGTTTATATTTATATCTCCCAAATATCTAATGGCAGCGAGCAGTAAATTAGCTTGAACATGAGCAGATATTTTATTAATTAAAAAATATGCTATTAGGCATTTAAATTTGGAAGTGTATGACACTATTTGAAAAATTAAAACTTCTGTAACCAATGTCTCAGAATCATCCGGCACAATACCACCATAATCAACGTAACCACAAAATTTATCCGTTTTTGAATCAAATTTTAATTCAGCTCGTATAAACATTGCATCAAAAACTAGTGCGACATTTTTTAAATTGCTATTTTCACTAACTGCATTTTTCAAATAATAATATAATATAATAATAATATATTCCACAACTTTTCACACAACGCCATCTAGTCCCAAACTAAGCAGAGCTTGTGATATGGATACTAGACAATTGATAAACATACATATATATTTCTAAATACATACATATTATAGATAAATTACACCCAGACAAAGAACAAATGACCGTGCTCATCACACAAACATTTGTCCTAGGTGGGAATCGAACCCACGACCTTGCGCATAGCAGTCAGGACCACTGACCACTATACCAACGGGCCTGTCCAAATGTAAATAACTTATAACTTCTGATATAAAACCCACATTGCAGTTATGAGTTGACAAGAGCCTTCTCAAAGTAGAAGGATGAGGGATGCACACATAATTCCTTAGATGTCTATATGCTTTTGCAGAATAAAAATACAAAGTGAGAGCAAAAGATTTTACATCATCACTAAATCTCACACCTTTGTCAGATTTTTTTGTATTTAACTTTTCGTGAATATTTGAAAAGCAATTGCTTATTACAGACTCCCACCTCTTCAAAATTGTTACATTTTTGTTTACAAATATTAAGAAGTGACTTTAAATTATTAATTGTTGTATCTCTTCTTTTGATACGTTGCTTCATAATTTTTTACCTCCAGCTTTAACTCCGCTTCTCTTGGTGACACAGACAATGGAGGTGTTTGTGTTGATATATCAACTTGTATTTTTATTTTCTTACTCGGTGGACCTTGGGAACTTCCTGGTTTAACATTTTCAGCATCAGAAGAAGCTACTTGAATGACACTCAAAACTTGTATTCTTTTCCTTTCAGGAAAGATCTGGAATAAAAATGACACACATTAGTACCTACTTAATATTAATTTATGGGGAATTACTTATACCTTAAATTACAAAGTGTACAAGTGTTATAATAATAATATAAATTTTGTAATATGTAATAATTTAATATTTTTTTGGGGCTAATTGTGGAAAGTACTGATCAGATTCTAAAAATATGATGATGTTAGCAATATGGAATAACATATAATAAAATTTAATAAACATATAAAATGGGAACCAAGCTCTACTGGTAAATATTCAAGTCGGCAAGAATCTATCCAGTTTTAGTTTTACCTAGTTATTTCAAACAAGTAGTATATAAAATTTACAGCAATTGCAAGTTAAAGTACTAACATACCTTAGGAAAAACAGATGGTATTACTCCAGGTTTTAATTTTTTCCGAGCTTCTGTCAGGTAATCATCGGGTTTGAAATGCAAGCTACATATTACAGAGTTATCGGTCAGCTTTCCAGGAATAAGCTCTAACCATTTTCTTCTTATTTCGGCATTCGAAGGCAATCTAGAAAAAAAATACTGTTTACTGTTAGGTTCTGATTTTACATTTAGTATGGTCACCCTATTTATTACAAAAACAACTCACCTGTGAAAGGATATTCCACAACCAGGGTAAAATTCTTTATGACATCCACTCACACCACAGAAAGTATTCACCATTTAAAAAAAAAAAAACAACAGTCGCATCGATTCTCAAATCGCATCAAAAGCATAAAAATAAAACACTTACAACAACGAACGAGACGCCATTAAATTACATCAGCTGACATGATAACCATATTTACCGGTATTGCTAGTAATAAATTTATAATATTTACTAATTACCTACGGTGCTATTGTGAGAAATATTTTTGTTCTTAATAAGTAAACCTGTAAGCGAAAGTAATTCGTTTTAGTACTTATGCGGTACTCACATAAGTTTTTATCATATTATGCAAATAAGTACGTTTTAATTTGCATTTCTTACACAGTCTTATTCTACTAAAGGAATAAAATATTTTACATGGCAATCGTGCGAAAGAGACAGAAGGAAGCTTAAATTGTTCTCTTTCGAGCCCGTTTTTTACTGTATATTTGGATATTCTAAAAACAACGATATCATTTTACAAATAGAGTTCCATTTTATTTGACAGGATTTTACCAGCAAGCCTTCCAGTTGTACGTAGTACATAATAATTCCATGGTCTGACATTTTTTTGGTAAGGTAAGCATAGATTATATTTATGGTATTACTTGAGTTTTCTGTTTTTTTTTTTAAATTATTAGCGTACTCAATTAAGAAATATAATAAATAAATAAATATAAGAAATTTTAATTTAAACATCATATTAGGTTAAATTCTATGCCAAATTCAACAATTGTGTCAAAAAACTGGAATCGATAAATCTCGACTTACATTTTGTTGAGTGTGGTAGTCACTAGTACACTACTGACCACTTTGGAGCTCACTACACTTCGCAAATGACTAACTAGGTGATGGTTACAGAATGCGAAATCAAGGTCACTTAGAAACTATAAGCGAGGTGGAAGTGAAAGCAATATGTGATGTGAGTTGGTGTTCGAATTATACAGAATCGACGTCCAGGGCGGGTTGATAGATGTCATGACTTCGAATTTATGGTTCTAGGACATGCCGGTTTCCTCAAGATGTTTTCCTTCACCGTTTTAGGATCAGTGGTGAAGAAATAATTTACACAAAGTAAAGCGTCTCCTGGGGTCAAACTCACGGCCTACAACTCGTAAATCGAGTCCGATACCACTGGGCCACCACTCTGCTCTCTTATATGGCATACTTTCCATAACACATAAATAAAAAGTCTTACCAAAAGTGCCAAATCTTGTGCCATCGCGTCAAAATTTATTTCATCATTAATTGCTCGATCGAGCTTAGACGTTCCCGGAACGCTGCAGTTACCCCACTTTGACCTTGAACGCGTTATGAGCAACTACAGCGAGAATTGTGCGAAAGAGATGTATAGCTTTTTGTCAGTTCTTACTTGTAATGTTTCGTGCTGCAGTGCGTACTTGGGTGTGTGTGTGCGCGTCGTGGTGTAGAATAAAATACTATACGATAAATAATGGCAAGGTAAGAAAAGCAAGAGGCCCGCGCATTGCCTAAAATACTTATGAAAGCTTATCTATAAGATGAGAGGGCGCTGTAGTGTCACTGTCAACATCGTTGTCCACGTAAATCTGTCTAATAAAATATAAATAATACGTATCTTGGAAAAGTAATTCGTTGGAAAGACAATTATAGTAACTAAGTAGTACGTCGAAGTGAAGTTTTGGTGAAAAGTGAATATCTGCTACCAATATAAAGTGAAAACACTATCGAAAACAACAACCTGTTTCTGGTTAGCTAAGGCAAACAGTGGTGGAACAAATACAGTCAAGCTTTACCGAAAGGACTTTTCATGGCCACCACGCATGTTACATCATTGTTTTAAGGAATGGTTAGTCAATAATAGGAAATAAAATTCACAATATAACCTCAAAAAAATAACGAAACGTGAAACTAAAACAGTGCCATCTAACCTCAACATTTATAATTATTCAGCTGATACCGCTACTACTACTACCAGAGGGCTATACTGGTTACTATAGCACACACATTGTAACCTCAGTACGAAGCGCCATCTAGCGACGAATAGTGGTACAAACGACCAGAAAAAGCCAATAAATACTATTAAAAATGGAAGAAAGTATGGCTGCACTTCGCAAGATCCAAAAAGATCTCGATGAACAAAAAAGGCCATAACAGAGAGCGCTGGAAATACACACACCGGCAAAATGAGAGGAACACAAAAAAAAAACATTATTTTTTGAGATTTAATGTCTGTTATTTATTATTTTAGCTTCATTTAATTTTGTTTATCTATTTTATGTAAGAAAAACACAAATTTTAGATTTTATTAGGGGTTTATTAAAAAAAACAATAAAAATGGTCTTAACTGAAAATTTTTGATGTGTAAGAATAGAGTAAAATTAAAAAAAAAATGTAATAAAAAGAACTAATAGCTCGTGTTGCCTCCTCGAGCCCTTATTAGGACTTGGATACGTCTACCCATGCTTCTAATGACACCATCAATCATTTCCTGAGGCAAAGTGTCCCATTCTTCAACCAGCGCCAATTTCAGCTCTTCAACATTCCTAAGGGCTGGATTTCATGTTCGGATCCTTCGTCCAATCATGTCCCAGACATGTTCTATTGGATTCATATCCGGCGATCTTGCTGGCCAGTCCATTTGGGTTATACCGATCTCATTGAGGTAATCACGCACTATGTGTGCAGTGTGGGGCCGTGCGTTTTCGTGCATAAACACAAAATCTGAGCCTATGAATGGGGCAAAAGGCATAACATGGGGCTCTAGAATCTCAGTTGTGTACCTGTGTGCAGTCTGAGAACCGCCATCAATGATGACCAGGGCGGTGCATGCCGTCAAAGTTATACCACCCCACACCATAACAGACCCTCCACCGTAAGACGTTGTTTCCGAAAAAAATGCTTGATGGTAATATTCTCCCCAATATCTCCACATCTTCTCCCAGCCGTCGATAAAATTCACACAATATCGGCTTCCGTCAGAGAATAAAACTCGACTCCACTCATCGGACCATTTTTGATGCCGACGTGCGAACGCTAATCTGGCTACTCGATTGCTCACCTCAAGTTTTGGCGCTTTTGCTGGGACGTACGACTTTAAACCAACGTCATTGAGTCTTTTCCTCACTGTTCGTTCACTAACACGTACGTTTCGCACTTCTTCCAAAAGATTTTGGGTCTAAAACCGTTTGACGACGATTTCTCAAAGTTTGCACCCTTATAAAACGGTCGTCTATGGCACTGGTTGCACGTTTTCTGCCTTGGCCCCGCCTGCGCACGTAAGATCCCGTCTGTCTGTATCGTTGCACATTACGGTGGATCACAGATACTGATACACCCAACGTTCGACTGACTGAACGGTAGGTGTGACCTTCCTCGATCAATGTTACAGCCCTGGCGACTTCAGTTGCAGGCAAATCACTCATTCTGTATGCAATACAATGTTAACTCTCGGAATAAAACAAACAAAATGAGCTAGGGCCACCATTGACTGCTTAAACGAACTTTCTTATCAAAAACACCCAGAAGCGTTAATTGTCATTAAACACTTAAGAGGGTGTAATTTATGTTAGAATGTTGAAAACAGTCTAAAATCCCCATAATATTGTACGAAAAAAGGGTAATCATTCAAATAACAAAACCACTTGTCGAAAAATACCCACAACTTTGTAAAAAAAGTCATCTTTTTTTGTTTTCCTCTAATTTTGCCGGTGTGTGTATTTCAGAAAAAGTAACAGAAAATGTAAACAAAATATTAGATGACAAATTTAGAAGCTGGGAAGAGAGAGAAGAATCAAGAAAAGCTCAAAGTAAGAATGGAAAATCAAGAACAAAGGCTAAATATGTTGGAAAAACATGCAAGACAAAGAAATATTGTTTTCTTCGGAATTGAAGAAGTGGAAAAATCATATTTTGATCTGGAACAAAATATAATAACATTTATCAACAAATATTTCTCACTAAAACTAAATTGCAGTGACATACAAGAAGCTAGAAGAAAAGGTAGAAAGTCTGAAAAATCACGACCAATAATTGTAACACTTACCACCCGAGGCAGTAAAATCAAGATAATGAAACAGAAAGAGACTTTAAAGGACACTACTTACTATACAGGGTTATTGGAAATACGTCCCGATCTTAAGGGCGTGTAGATGAGGTCATTAACCAACAAATCAACCCTAAGTTTCTAGGCCTAAAGTATACCATTATCGAGATTTTTTTTTTATATTAAAATAAAATAGGACTTTACCTCTTTTAAAAATTTATAAAAACAAAACGAAAACACGTTTTAGCATTCTTATTTATTAAATAGCTAAAGAATTAAGTAGCGCATAATAAAAAAAACATAAAACAATTAAAAACCTCCGTACTTTTGAAAAAAGAGATCCAATACTTATTTTATTTTTATAATTTTTGCAACGTATGAAATAATTTTTTCTCCTAAAAATCACTAATCTATTTTGACGGCGGAACATTTTATTTATTACTTAACTACACAGCCTTAACAGAATCGGGACATATTTCCAATAACCCTGTATAAAACAAGATTATCCTCAGCACGTATTAGAAAAAAGAAAGATGCTCCAAGAGCAAATAAAAATTGAGAGAGAAAACGGAAATAATGCAGTCATTAAATACGACAAAATTATCATTTTGAAAGATAAATCAAGACCTGGATGGACAGACCACAGGAAAAGAAATCTTTCTATTTCACCACAGCACAACACAAATAATGAGAATAGAAACCCAGATAGTTATCGAGCAGCTAAGAAAAATAAAACCTTTCTAACACGCACCCCGCCCCAGAGGTCTTCCAGCTTTTCAGAAGGGATGATTAAACTGGGGATACTCAGTTGAGTATTTTTGTAAACTAGGTAGTTACCTAGTTTACAAAAATGGAAAAAATCAACATGAAGAAAATAACACCAATATCATATAGCAACCTACAGCACCTCTCCCAAAAGATAGTGGATTAGTGGGTACATAAACCATGTTGATAGTGCTCTATATTCATTATTCAAGCTGAAATTATGTCGCTTACGCCTGAAGAATGCACCAGAATACTTACAATGCTGGAAACCGGCCGGAGTCAGCGCGATACAGCCAGGACTGTCGGTGTGTCACTGTCAACAGTACAAAGAGTTCTCCGACGTTACGAAGAAACTGGTTCTAACCTACGCAGACCAGGAATGGGCAGAACCAGGTGTACCACAGCACGAGAAGACCGATACTTGGTGAACACCATGCTTCGAAATCGCTTTCTCACAGGAACTGAACGCACCAATGAGTTTCGACGCCTCGGAGGAAGTAACCCAAGTGCATGGACAGTAAGACGTCGGCTTGCTGAATCTAACTTCAAACCCCTTAGACCTGCAAACGGCCCTAAACTGGAGCGTGGGCATCGTATTTCAAGACTAAGATATGCCCAGAGCCACGTAAATTGGAGTATTGAAGATTGGTCAAAAGTTATGTTCTCCGACGAATCAAAATTTATGCTCTACAAGCACGGTGGAAGACACAGAGTGTATCGAAGACCAGGGGAAAGATTCAAGCAAGCATGCATCGAAGAAAAAGTAGCCTACGGTGGTGGGTCTGTACTTGTGTGGGCCGGAATTTCTTCTGAAAGTCGCACAGAGCTGGTGATCATAGAAAACGGCTCTTTAACTAGCGTAAGATATGTGGAAGAAATCCTCAATGATCACGTTGGTCCATTTATGGTCAATTTAGGTGAGGATGCTATATTTATGCATGACAATGCCCGACCTCATACAGGTAGGATTGTGAATGACTACCTTCAAGAGATGAACATTACTCGTATGGAGTGGCCAGCGCGCAGCCCGGATATCAACCCGATCGAGCATGCTTGGGACGAGCTAGGCAGATGCGTAAAACAACGAAACCCTCCCCCAATCACGCTTCGTGAGCTCAAAATTGCTCTCACAGAGGAATGGGAGAATATTCCCCAAAATCGTATAAGGAACTTGGTGTACAGCATGCCAAACCGCGTAAACGCAGTAATGGAAGCACGAGGAGGCAATACGAAGTATTAAAATTCAAGAAAATCGTAATAAAGTTCAAAAATTTCATGTTTCCTATTTTTGTTTTAAGGAGAGATCAGCAGTTTTTTTCTTTATGTAATTTTGTGTTAATAAAATGTATGGTGACTCATATTTTTTTTACTTTCATTTAAGGAGTATTACATTGTCCATTAAATACAATTTATTACATTAACCTAGCATTTTTAGTTTCCGAGATATTTAGGATTCTTTAAGTGACCCGGATTCATTGCTCTCGAGTGTATATAAAAACCGACTATAAGAACCACAGAACCAAACTCATTACACAATGTCTGGAACTGAAAGGAAGCCTCAAAAAAGAGTACAAAGAATTAAAATATAAAAAAAACGGATTGAGGGATTAAAAGCCGAGGGTAAAACAGCATATAAGCGTACCGATATTATAAATATTGCCACTGAGTTCTATGAAAAATATTGTTTTTCATAGGCGGCGGCGCAAATAATTCTAACATAGCATATCATGATGATACGACTCACATACCGCCACAACGCTACATAGATCCAATTGAGTGTGGTGAAATAATAAGAGATCATAAAAAAGCTCAGATCTGACAAAAGCCCAGGATCGGACAAAAATTACTAACGATGCCTTAAAGACAGCACACGCCGCACTAGCCGCTCCATTAGCGAAATTACTTAACAAAATTATAGAAAGTATGAAATACCTTTTCAGTGGTCGGAATCCAACATCACTTTGATTTACATGACAGGAGATCCTAAGGATATAAGTAACTACAGACCCATAAGCCTACTGTCTACGGTACATAAACTTTTCGCTTCTATCATAAATCAAAGAATAAGCACGACACTAGAACAAAAACAACCTATTGAACAAGCGGGATTTAGAAAGGGGTTTTCAACTGTTGATCATATTCATACTTTAGAGTTAATAATAGAAAAATACCAAGAATATCAAAGACCATTATATCTCGCTTTTATTGACTAGCAAAAAGCGTGTGACACGATTTCACACGAAAGCATATGGAAAACTCTGAAAGATCAAAATGTAGAAGAAGAATATATTATGATACTAAAAAATATATATAGCAAATGCGCGGGTAGAGTGAGGCTAGAAACTATTGGCCCGAGCTTTCCTATCGAGAGAAGTGTGAGGCAAGGCGACCCTCTGGCACCCAGAATATTTATTACCATACTAGAATCAATAATACAAGAACTAGACTGGACAAACAAAGGATTACACATTAAAGGAAAGTACCTAAGTCACGTCAGATTTGCAGACGACCTGGTTTTGTTATCTGAAACAAGCTCTGAACTACAACACATGATAGAAGCTCTACACAGACACAGCAGGCAAGTTGGTCTTGAAATGAACATTGAGAAAACAAAAACTATGTCTAATCTCATAAAAACTAACATAAAAATAGACTGTGGAAAACTAGATTTAGGGATAATGTATACTTGGGAGTATATATATATATCCTAATTATGAAGGTAAGTAAAAGGCGTGTTAATAGTTACTAGGTGTATTCACGACTGTAAGCTTAGGCGACGGGACGCAGCCGTCTCTACTTATCTATATGTAAGTATGTGTACACGTACATATCATGTTATGTGTCCCTACACTAGAATATGTTGAAAAATAAATTTATTTAGGCAAACAAATTGGAGTTAATAGTGACAGCAACGAGCTTGAAGTAGAGAAGAGAGTCAAAAATACATGGTCTAAATACTGGAGTTTTAAAGAAATATTTAAAAGTAATATGCCCATAACATTAAAAAAGAAAGTTATGGACTCATGCCTCATTCCATGTTTTACATAGGCCTGCCAAACCTAGAAGTTTACTACAAAAATCAAACATAAAATAACCACTTGCCAAAGAGGTATGGAACGCAGCATGATGAACATTAAAAAGATACAAAAAATATAAGAGCAAAAACAAAAACAACTGATGCTCTTAACCATGCAAGAAAACTTAAATGGAAATGGGCCGGACATCTAGCAAGACTCAAAGATCAGAGATGGACAAAAACCGTAACATTATGGCATGGACCTCTGGGCAAACGCCATAAAGGTAGACCCCATGCGCGCTGGGAGGATGACATCAGGAAAATAGCTGGATCACAATGGCAACAAATAGCGCAGGACCGAAAAATGTGGCAATCTTTGGAAGAGGCCTTCACCTGAGAGGGGTTCCTAATATAATAACAATCAAATATTTCAGTGAAATTGTGAACTTAATTTTAGGAAATAAAAGGCTTTTTATTTTATTTATTTATCTATAATCAATTTGTTTTATTGAAATGATATTTTACTTAATCCTTCATTGTTACATATTTGTTTCTATCACTACATAGTATAAAACAAAGGCGCTTCCCTGTCTGTCTGTCCCTATGTAGTGTTGTAGACTAAACTAAGTTCGCTCGGGTTTTATTAGCGACAAAGAATATGCACTGACCTTAAAAGAAACATGACCTCAGAAATACGCAACAAGATCGGCCTTTCAGTTGTTCTGAAATATAATTACATGGGAGCGTAAAGGTGAGTATAGACTAGAGCATTTTATCGAGCATTTCTGTGGAATGTAACTTTCTTAAATCTTAAATACAGGTAAAAGCTCAGTTTCCAAAGCATTTTCATGTAAAGGTGAGTATAGACTACAACATTTTCTGGAGCATCTCTGTGTAATGTAACGTTCTTACGAATGGTACAATACAGGCAAAAGCTCAGTTTCCAAAGCATTTCCATGTAATGTAACGTTTCTGCGAATGCTGGGCGTTATGTTACGGGTAAATGCTCACAGCGAGTGTGCACATTTCGTTGTACCTTGCGTTCATTCTTTTTTGAAATGTTGGACCTACAAGTTGCGTGTGCTGCGTTTATCTTTATGAATTATATTAGAAGAAAAAAGAAAAATAGAAATAGAAGATGGTGGCAAATGAACATTTACAATAGAAGACAAACTCTTGGAGGTGTGCAATTATTGTTAGACTTAAAATCGCAGGAATTAAGTGGTCAATATAAGAACTTTACTCCCCTATCTTCAAGTGATTTTGAAAGTTTATTGAATTCAATTGGTGCTAAAATATCAAAGCAAAATACACGATTCAGAGTTACAATTACGGCGGAGGAGAGATTAGTATTAACTTTACGTTATTTAGCTACAGGTGATTCCTTCGTTAGTTTACAGTATCTTTTTAGGATATCAAGACATAGTATTGGGAAGATAATTCCAGAAGTATGTGAAGCAATAACAGAGGAGCTGAAAGAAAACATTCACGTGAGTATCATTATACTTTATTTAAGATCAATTCAAATCATTCAAATAATCTGAGATCTGACTCATCATATCAAAGTTACTGCTATCTTGAGTATCGCCCCCGTCTGTATCTGCTTCACTGGCTCGACTCGGACCTCGGACTTCATTGGAAGTTGCAGCTGTAGTTGAAGCTGTATTATATCCTCGAGATGTTTCGTTCCCATAATTATCTCTATAGTGTTGACTGTATCCACGGGGATAGTTAAATTCTCCTTGATCAGCACTAAAAAGTATATTCGATATAAGATGGTGCACATAGTTTTTGGTCCCTTCATTATATTTTCTTAATTTATTGGCGATAAAAGTACCGTAACTTGCTAACTCGTCATTATTAAAATCACTTTTCATAGCGGTTTTTTGCAATATATCAAATGCAATTTCCATTTTTTTGTCGTCATCTGTGTTGATTTTAGAAACCATTTTCCTTTTCTTTTTTATAGGATGTGCTGACTGCGACTCACAATCAGCCGTAGTAGCCTGCATGTAATTTTCCTCGGTCTTGTTATCAGCCTGATATTATGAAATATATATTTTTTTGCAGATGCCAAATTCACCTGAGGAGTGGTTACAAGTGGCAGAAGGTTATGAGAAAATATGACAATTCTCCCATTGTATAGGCGCTATTGACGGAAAACATATAGTAATTCAAGCACCACCTGCAAGTGGCAGTGAATTTTATGATTATAAGGGGTTTTTAGTATTGTACTTATGGCAGTAGTTGATGCAAATTATAAAATTATTTACATTAATATAGGTTGCCAAGGACGAATATCAGACGGTGGAGTATTCCATAACAGTATGTTATATAAAAAACTACAAGATGAATCATTGAATTTGCCACAGCCCTCTACACTGCCAGGTAGGCAAATGTTAACGCCATATTATTTCATTGGCGATGAAGCTTTCCCTCTTATGCAAAATATGATGAAGGTTTACTCTGGAATGCATCCCAAAGGATCTACTAAAAGATTGTTCAATTACCGACTCTGTAGAGCTCGGCGCGTAGTGGAGAATGTGTTTGGACTACTATCGTCAGTATTCCGTGTTTTGCGAAAGCCTATAGTATTGAACCCCGATAAAGCTAAATTAATAATAATAATAATAAATAAATCTGTGGCTCGGATGTCAACCCGCCTGTCAAAAATTTTCTTCTTCAGTTTTATTTTTGAATAAAAATTTGATAAATAAATAGTATATAACAAATGCATCATGTTTAATAAAACCAAAACCGTAAAAAAAAAGCAAAGGCCACTGCAGAAATGCCGAATATACCTTCTGGAAAGAAAATCTCTACAAGACGACTCAAATTAAAAAATGTTGACAAGATACCGGGCCCGGTTACAGCAAACCACACGCCCAAGACCAGCGGAATCATCGCTGAGCTCCGCCTCGCAGCCACCGGGACCTTCTCCAGCCGTGAGTCAAGAAATTCCGGCCGCTGCAGTTGCGTCGAGCTCGAGCGATGAGTACTTCTCGCCGCCGACGACACCACCACCTGCGCGTCGGCGAGGAAGAGGCCGCCCTCCGGCCGGCTTAGGACTTCGAGGCCCTCCGGCCTCCGATGGGGTCCCCGCTGCCGGTGGAAGTGTGCAGCGCATGCGATGGACACATTCCATCAATGAAAATGTCATGCGCTCATACTTTGGGGCCACAGAGGGGGGAACTAACCTGACTGCGTACCGCGGTCGGATGCTCTCTCTGTTCCAGGTACTTGAACCAGATGTCAACGTTTCGGCGCAACGACTATCGGATCAGGTGCGGGTAATCCAGCGTAACCGTATGTTGGATGACGCCGTACTTGATAGACTACGCCTTGAATCACGGTGCAGCCGTGTCTCATCTGCTTCACCACTGGCCGCGGTGCATCTACAACCCAGTGTCTCACCGCAACCCGACCACGTCGATGAAGATGATGATGACGAGGCTATAACCGTGAGTACCCAGTGCAGTGAACGATTGAGGAGTGCTTTGGAGTGCGCATTACGGGAGTATCGCTCCACACAGCCTGAGCTTAGACCTCGTCTGCCTCGTTTGCCCATGCATAAGAAAAATAGGGCGCTAGTGTGTGCTCTAGATTCACTGCTGTCAAATTATTTTGACAATAGTGAAGACCTCACCGATACTCATTCGATCCTATACTGTGCAGCTGTAGCGGCTTGTCGGGTAGCTCATGTCAAGTTCCCAAAGACTGACAGAGTTATACGACCAGCTGTACCAGCTTGGCAGGGCAGGATCGAGCGTCGTATTGCTGAGGCTAGAGCACTCATTGGCAAACTTATCTGCTTCAGACAGGGCAACACTCGCCCTAGAGTGATGCGCTTTGTGAGGCGGGCGTTCGCGGGGACTGATATTAGTCCTCGGGATTATCTGACCTGCGTCACAGAGCGCATCGACTTCCTGAAGCAGAAAGTCTATGCGTGGGCAAATAGAATTCGTAGATATAAGCGGCGGGTGGAGCGATACACTCAGAATCGCGCATTCCAAAGCAATGAAAGGTGGGTTTATAGGGCCTGGGAGCGACCTGACCAAGGTGTGACTGATACGTGCTTACCGGATGATGACGCCATGTGTTCGTTCTGGCGCAGCATCTGGTCGGCTCCTGTCGGTCACACCGAGGGTGACTGGATGAGTGAGATCAAGCGCACGTGCGATCTTATACCAGAAATGGGGGCAATTACGATCAGCCCCCAAGATGTAACCCGTGCAGTCCGTCCGTTATCCAACTGGAAATCTCCAGGACCAGACGGACTGCACAATTTTTGGATAAAATGGTTTCAAAGATCGCACGCCCGCTTGGCATCTCAGTTCCAGTCTGCCTTAGAGTCAGGATCGCTACCTCAATTCCTGACTACAGGAATAACCCACCTGCTCCATAAATCAGGTAGTACAGCGGAACCTAAAAATTATAGACCGATCACGTGCTTACCGACGGTCTATAAAGTTCTTACTTCCATTTTGAGAGCCAAAATTAATAATCATATTGATATAAATTCAATCATGTCTGCTTCTCAGAATGGATGTAGGAACGGGTCCCGCGGTACTAAGGAGCTTCTCCTCATTGATATTGCCATTAACCAACAGGTTCGTCGTTTCCGAAAGAATCTGTCGACATGTTGGATAGATTATAAGAAGGCCTATGATTCTGTTCCACATACATGGCTCAAGAAGGTGTTGGAGTTGTATAAAATAGACCCAATACTACGTAATTTTCTTGAGTCATGTATGGGGCAATGGAAGACGGTCCTTTGCTATCCAGGATGTCGACAGATCAAGGAAAACAGCGAACCGATTAGGATTGAGCGTGGCATATTTCAAGGCGACAGTCTGAGCCCACTGTGGTTTTGTCTGGCTCTCAACCCTCTCAGTACATTGCTGGAGGGTTTGGGGCTAGGCTACCAGTTGAGAAGAGGTGGCCAGGTCATATCACACTTGCTTTACATGGATGATTTGAAAATCTTTGCCACCAACAAACTGCAACTGATGGAGCTACTGAAGGTAACAGAAACTTTCAGTAACGCCATCGGGATGGAATTTGGGGTGGACAAGTGTGCAGTTATGCATGTAAAGCGAGGGGAGATTATGGAATCCGTGGGAACTCAACTCTCGGATTCCATACACCTAAGATCCCTCGGATCAACTGAAACTTACAAGTATTTGGGTATTTCAGAAGCGCTAGGCATCAATGCTGCTTATGTTAAACAGTCATTGAAGGAACGCTTCTTTGGCCGCCTGAATAAAGTACTGAATAGTCTTCTATCAGGCGGAAACAAGGTGCGTGCCTTCAATGGTTGGGTTATGCCAGTATTGATGTATTCTTTTGGCATACTCAAATGGACTCAGACTGAACTTGACGCCTTGGACAGGCGGGTCCGCACAACGCTGACTGCAAATCGGATGCATCACCCACGTTCATCGGTGATGAGGCTGTATATCCCGCGGAAGTGCGGGGGTCGTGGCTTTTTAAATGCAAAGACCCTGCACAACCGCGAGGTATGCAGCCTTAGGGAATATTTCCTAGAAACCGACGTGGGTATGCATCGGGATGTGGTAGCGGTGGATAAAGGCCTCACGCCGCTCTCCTTAGGTAACGAGAATTGGCGCAAACCTGTAGTATTAGATACTAATGACCGCAGAGAAGTATGGAAGAGCAAGGAGCTTCACGGACGCTATTACCGAGCCCTTCATGGGTCTGAAGTAGATTTATTAGCGTCCGTAGCCTGGCTACGTTTTGGTGACCTCTTCGGGGAAACCGAAGGTTTTGTCTGTGCGATTATGGACGAAGTTATGATGACGAATAACTATCGGAAATATATTGTGAAGGATGGTACGGTAGACACATGTCGGGCATGTCACAAACCGGGAGAATCCATTCGTCACATTGTTTCCGGTTGTTCTCGCCTGGCTAACGGAGAATATTTGCATAGACACAACCTCGTAGCCAGGATTATTCACCAGCAACTTGCACTTAAATACAATCTTGTGGAATCAGAAGTACCATACTATAGGTATGTGCCCGACCCAGTTCTCGAAAATGGCAATATTACACTGTACTGGGATCGGTCTATCATCACTGACAGGACTATTGTTGCCAATAAGCCTGACATAGTGGTGATAGACCGATTAGAGCGTCGCACAATGATTGTTGATATAGCAGTCCCCCATGACGAGAACCTCGTGAAAGCTGAGATAGATAAAAAAAATAAGTATCTTGACCTGGCGCGCGAGGTTGTCGACATGTGGGATGTGGAGACAGCAATCATTGTGCCGATAGTCGTCTCAGCCAATGGTATAATAGCCAAGAGCCTCGACCAACATCTAAGGAGGCTCTCGTTGTGCAGCTGGATCAAGGGCTTGATACAGAAAGCAGTACTCCTGGAAACGGCGCGTATTGTGAGGAGGTTCCTCTCTATGGAGCCCTGACCACCGGTAGCTTGGACCCTGTTCCCGGTACCGGTGGGCTACTATTTTTTATATTTTTAAATGTTTTTATTTTTTATATTAATATTTAAAAATGTAATTTATATGTACATAGATTTAATAAATGGAATAATAATAATAATATTCCACAACTTTTCACACAACGCCATCTAGTCCCAAACTAAGCAGAGCTTGTGGTATGGGTACTAGACAACTGATAAACATACATATATATTTCTAAATACATACATATTATAGATAAATTACACCCAGACAAAGAACAAGTGACCGAGCTCATCACACAAACATTTGTCCTAGGTGGGAATCGAACCCACGACCTTGCGCATAGCAGTCAGGGCCACTGACCACTATAATTGATTGTAAAGTGCACATGTCATTTGCACAATTTCATTAGAAGGAATTCAGAAGCAAATATGCTTACAAGAAAACATCTCACAAGACAATAATACCAGTGATTATAACGAGGGCCATGCATCATTTCTTCCGCCTGCAAATCAACATCGAAACTTATCAGAAAGTGCTTTTGCAAAAATAATGAGAGATGAAATTGCTGAATACTGTTTGTTCTCAAGAAGGCGCGTTGGAGTGGCAAAACCAATATGCGTAGGTACTTACAAATTTTAATATAGAAATACCTTTTAAAAAAATAACTCACCGAATCATCAACGGGACGTGGTTTATCCCTATCCAGCATAAACTGTGAGCTTTGGTACGCAAGCCACGAACTTTTGTAAATTTCATCTGCTCCTGTAAATGTAAATAAAAAAAAAACAATTTAAAATAAAATTCGTCTTTTTCATTTACGTAATAATTTTATCCAAACTGAATATATCTGCTGTGCTATGTATATTTGCATTTATTGACATCACTAACCTTTTCCAGTGCCAACACTTTTTTCAATCTTCATTTTTTCTCTTCGAAGAGAAGCTAGAAGGCTTGTCATTTTTTTCTTTTATTATATTTATATTAGGATCCCATAAAATTACATGATTCTTGTATTTTTCAATTAACAATAAAGTTTTTTCACTATCCCACGACATAGTTGATTAGAAAATAGATAATAAGTATAAATAACGAGCTAATGCAATGCACGTGTAAAATCACAGCGTCATCTTGAACAACTACACGACCGCGCGGACCGCGTGCGTCTTTCGTCCCTCTCCCTCCGCGTCACCCCGCAACCGCGCATCGCCCGCACTCGTGGCTCGACGAAATGTTACACCAATTCGCTTGACGAAATGTTACGCCAATATGCTGGTTGGTTTGAAAGAAAGAGGCGAGCGTGCTTGACGTTTATTTCGTAAAAGGATGATACACTAGAACATATCATAGAGCGGCTCGTTGTTCTGTTACAAGTAAATGTTGTAGTCTATACTCACCTTAATGTAACGTTCCTGCGAATGCCCAGCGTAATGTTCACAGCGTGTGTGCATTTACCGGTAACATTTCGTTGTACCTTGCGGTCATTCTTCCTTGAAATGACGGACCTACAAGTTGCGTGTGCTGCGTTTATCTTGATGAAATATATTAAAAGAAAACTAGAAATAAAAGATGGTGGCAAATGAACATTTACAATAGCAAACAAACTATTGGAGGTCTGCAATTAATGTTAGACTTAAATTTGTTTTTTTTTTTATTGAAAATAGGTTCACGTTTGACCACTATCTCACCTGATGGTAAGTGATGATGTGATCGAAGATGGAGCACGCTTACCTAAAAGTAACCTATTCACTCTGGACTTAAAGACTCCTAGGTTGTAGTTGTCAGGAAACACAGACTCCGGCAGGGAATTCCACTCCTTAGCCGTACGCACAATGAAGGTATTCCCAAAACGTTTTGTGCGTGTGGGTGAGATGTCAATCGCAGGAATTAAGTGGTCAATATAAGAACTGTACTGCACTATCTTCAAGTGATTTTGAAAGTTGTTGCGGCTGCCACAATAAAGGTGCATTCGGTATAAAGTATATGAAATGAAATGAAATAAAATGAAATATTTATTTATAAATTGGTTATAAATAACACTTTTGCACGTCATGTTTTTTTGCGTGTTATGTTCAGTTCAGCTAGATGAGGCCGGTATTTCCTAACTGACTACTCTGAGAAGAAACACCGAAACAAACTCAGAGGTCAAGTCTCTTTTAAAGTCCAGACAATTTGTATTTGTATATGAGAAGCATGTAGGTTCATGTCTGTGGTATTCTTTTGAGGAAATAACCACGCAAATTTGAGCGGACCTGTCAAGACAGTGCAAGCATTTGTCAGTTATCGTGTAGCTCAACTTAGAACTTAAGGAGCTCAACAATTTGACAAAAAATACCAACGGACATTTGGGTAGGCCACATAAGTACTCAAACTGCTTGACATCATTAAATAAATTATAGTGAAAGTAAAAACAACGAAGAAAGAATAACCTATATTTTCCTCACATTAACAATAATGAAATAATTATATAAAAAACAAAAACAAAATAAATAGGTATTTACAATACTTAACAAAACAAATATGTTAATCAATAAAAAATAAATCAACTATCAAAATATAAAAAAAAAGGCTCACGTATATCACTGGAGTAGCTCATTCCCAAGCCTTCTTGTCCTCAATATAATCTTTAACAGTGTAATAAGCTTTCTGACATAGCTTACGTTTTATAAATAATTTGAATTTATTAATACTTAGTTCTTGAATATGGCTAGGAATTTTAATATAAAAACGTATACATTGGCATCTAAACGAACTACCTATTTTTTTTAACCTTGTTTTAGGAATGACATATGTGTCTTTGTTCCTTGTATTTACACTATGAATATTACTGTATTTTTTAAACAGATTAATATTTTTGTGTGCATACAAGAGATTCTCATAAATATACTTAGATGGCACAGTCATAATATTAATCTCTTTAAATTTGTCTCTTAAGGAGTGCTTGGGACTTAATTTATAAATTGCACGAATGGCCCTTTTTTGTAATACAAATGTTGTGTGAATGTCGGCGGCATTTCCCCAAAGTAAAATGCCGTATGACAACACACTGTGAAAATAACTAAAGTAGACTAAACGTGCTGTTTCGATATCAGTTAATCCACGTATTTTTCTAACGGCATATGCTGCAGAACTTAAGTTTTTTGACAATTAATCTATATGGGGGCCCCACTGAAGCTTCGCATCCAAAGTTATGCCCAAGAATACTGTGGTATCTTCGGGTTTCAATATTTCGCCCTTTATTGATACACTAGTATTCACTTGTCTAACATGAGGTAATGTAAATTTTAGGCATTCGGTTTTTTTCTCATTAAGAAGAAGATTATTAACATTAAACCAGCTAACTACAGTTGCAAGGGCTCTATTTACTTCTTCAGCAACCTGCTGTTGACGTTTAATTTTAAATAAAAGAGAAGTATCGTCAGCGAATAATACTATGTCATGAGTTTTGATCAGGTACGGCAAATCATTTATATAAATAAGAAACAAAAAGGGACCTAAAATTGAGCCTTGGGGGACCCCCATCTTGACCACAGATCCCGGCGATCTTTTGCCGTTCACATCGACTCTCTGAATTCTTTCACTCCAATATGAGGTTAAAAGCTTTAGAGAGGTATCCCGGAATCCGTAGTGGTGCAGTTTCCTGATTAATGTCTCATGGGGAACACAGTCAAATGCCTTAGACAAATCGCAAAAAATGCCCAACGCATCGCACTTATCTTCCCATGCATTATAAATGTGTCCTAAAAGTTCAACACCGGCATCAGTTGTTGAACGACCCTTTGTAAAACCAAATTGTTTATTATGTAGCAATTCGTGTTTATTAAAATATCTTTGCATCTGCATTAAAATAATTTTCTCATAAATTTTACTGAAAGTGGGCAGTACAGAAATAGGTCTGTAATTAGTAGGGTCAGATGTACTACCCGATTTAAATAGTGGGATTATTTTACTATATTTCATTAGATCAGGAAACTCACCGCAATCAATACAATTATCAAATATAACAGCTAATGTAGGAGCAATAATATGTATAGTTGACTTAGTAACTTCAACAGAATTACCCCACAGGTCTGCACTCTTTTTAATATTCAAAGAATTAAAAGTTTTAATGATGTCATTAGAAGTAACATATTGGAATTTAAACTGTAAACTACAAACTGGAACATTTTTTTTAAGTAAAGTTTCTGCTGCAATGGGAGATGATTTTAGCGACTTGGTTGTCGATACGGGAATGTCAGTGAAAAAATTTTCAAATACTGTGGCGACTTGCGAATCTAATGTTATTATATTATCATCAATAGTGAGGGTGTAATCACTATTTCGGTTGCAAGACCTTCCCGTTTCGCTTTTTATAATATCCCAAGTCGTTTTAATTACATTACTACTATTTTTAATTGTAGAACTCAAGTAGCGAGACATGGCAATATAACAGACTTTTTTAAATAAGTTCATAAAACCGATTTCTACTTTTATAAATACCAGCGGTGGCCCAGTCACTGAAAGAAGTGTTACTATTTACTGAAGCAATTTTGGGAATAAATGTGTTATCAAATTGTTGGCAATATATTTTGAAAAAATCATTATAATGTTTATTAGGGTCCTCATTAGTAAACAAACAGGGCATTTTATTTAAGAGTTTAGTTTTGAATGCTTCCAGGCGATATTTAGTTTTTGGATTTACAGTGATATTCTTTTTTAACATTTTATTGACTTTTTTTGGTAAAGTAATTAATTGCTCACAATGATCAGAGTCTATTAAATTAATTATTTTTTTGTGAGTCGGTACAACATCCGTAAAAATATTATTTAAGCAAGTGGCACTAGTAGGAGTTATTCTAGTGGGCTCCATAAATAGGTTTACTGGATTGTATGATTGGAATAGACTAATAATGTTAGAGCTCAAACCAGAATTTTCTAATAAATTAACATTAAAATCACCACAAACAATGACATATTTACTTGAGTTACAGATTTTATGCAAAACTTCATCCATTACTTTTTCAAAGCAATCGTATGATCCTGAAGGTGGTCTGTACACACTTAATATAATAAACTGCTCCAATTCAATACAGGCTATTTCAATAGATCGTTCAACAGAGAGGCTCACAATATCCATTCTGTTCTTGAATTTAAAATTATTACTTATTAAAATTAAAGAGCCACTATGTATAGCATTTACTCTGCTGAAAGAACTACCAACCTGGTAATTATTATAATTGAAAATAAATTGATGGCTTTGAAGCCAATGTTCAGTTAGGCAAAGAATATCAATATTGTTAAAATTAAGAAAAAACTCTACTTCTAAATCTTTGTTTAAAAATCCTTGAATATTTTGATGTACCAGGTTAATAGTATTTATTGATTTTAAAACTATATTTGTGTCCTCTTTGCAGTTTAAAAGTTCATTACTGCTAGAGATTCCCTCTGTTGTCAAAATTTCTAATTTAAATTCTCAGTAGTAAAATTGTTTGCAACCAAACAATTGGTTGAGTTATGTAAACTGTCAATGCAATAATTAATTTCAGTATTATTAGATACCCTAGATAATACTGAATATTCACTTAACCTAGGATCAGTAAAATTATCAATAAATGAGTGTATATTGTATGCTAACAAAGTAGCCATTAAATGTCGACTTTTTTTGGGAAGATACATATATTCCTGAATCAAAACAAAATCTCTAACAAAATTGTTAGTATCAAAATACAATAAATGGTCACTATGACGGCATACTAACATATGCATCAAATTATTAAGGCTAAAAATATATTCATTTTCTATATATGTCAAATTATTAGAATAAGGCAATGCACATAAAATTAATTTACCTTATTTTAATTTAAGGAGGGTGCCAATACCATTAACAATGTCCTTTTTTGTCACATTAAGGCTATTTCCAACTAAAAGAATGACTGTGGTCTGCTCATTCAATTTTGATTGTTTAATTTTATGAATAAGCTCAGTGAAATGCAGGTTATGGTAACAATGACTTACTACGGTATGATCACAATAATTATTTAATAGTGAGCCAAAACCTGTGCCTAATCTATCTGAATACACTAAATTGTTACTTTGAGCTGGGCTTGTGGTTTCCAAAGTATGAGGCAAAACGGGTGAGGATGCAGGAATAATCTGTGGTAACATGATGGCCGGGTGATTTGAAGCATAACTACAGGTGAGGTCATCAGTCAATGACTCATACCTCTCTGCATTGTGCTTAACCAAGTCCACCAGGTCACAGGCCTCCTGCATGCGCTCATTTAACATTTTCTGGCTAGACTCATACTTACAAAAAATATCCCTTAGTGTATTTTCCCTACTCAATAATTCCTTCTGAAGGTTATTTATGTCGAGGTCATACATTTTTCTTTGACTATCCAGCATGCAATTACATTCCTTTAATTGGTTGTTTAGGATAACACGCTGCTTTCTAAGTTGTGACAAGAAGTGTGTATAAATATAATATTGTATATTTATACACACTTCTTGATTTTAAAAGTTTCTTGTACTTTTTAATGTTTCTATTAATTTTAATATACTTCTTTATTTTGTTGTGACTACCTAAAACAGGACCATTTGTTAATGTATCGTCCCCAGTTAAGTCTATGGTATAGGTGGGCTTCTTACATACTAGTCCGGATCCACTACCCACCAGCTCGTCAAAAAGACTGTTTGTATTGGCCACTTGTTCACTGGCTCTCAAGGTTTTTATAGTAGAGATTGTGTTATGAGCCTTGTTTAATTCCGCTTCCAGTCCCGATATACGTTTGAGTGCTTGGTCATGTCTGTCACTGCATTCTTGAAACCCAGACACCAGATTACGGAGATGGTGATGCTGGTCGAGTATTTCCATGTGCTGGGTGTGCAGTTCCACAAGCTGTCTCTTGAGTTCTGTATTTTTGTCAACTAACTTCCTGACTTCCACCTCGCTTTCCTCTCTTTCTTGCAGCAGGTCACTGCAGGTCTTCTTTGAGACCTCAAGCTCCTTCAGTGCGGCATTCAGTTTGATATTCATGTCACGTACAGTAGCTCCGCGGGTCATCATATTGAAAAAGTTGATGAAACCGCTCCTGGAATATGACAAGAATCAACCGAGTATTTGGGGATATACTAAGGAAGTTTAGAACAGTAGTAGGTAGAAGGAAAATATATAAATATTAGAATTAAATGAAAAAAGTAAATAACACAGACAAAATTTTTAAAATTACAATTAATAAGAAAGTAGGTAGCAGAAAAAGAGAAAATGATTCTACTATTAACTTCTAATTTATGTGTATCATGTATCTAACACATTATTTATTGATTTTCTAATACTTAGCAGAAATTCATTTGCTCAAAGTTTTTGGCCTAGCTTAGTTGATACGAGGGTCGCCCTGAGGACACAGTCGAGCACACGGTGCAGGACTGCCCCGCTTGGGCAGAGCACCGACGTGTCCTCACGGCGGCAATAGGCGGAGACCTCTCGCGCCCGGCATTGGTCGAGGCCATGCTGCGGGGCGAGAGGGAGTGGGAAGCGGTCGCCTCCTGCGAAGCAGTCATGCTTCCGAAGGAGGAGGCGGGCCGCGAGAGGGAGAGGATGGCGTCCTCCCTCCAGCCCAGCCGCAGTGGTAGACGCCCACGGCGTCGGACGTCGATCGACGATCTCCGGCCACCGTAGGCGCGGGCATGCGGACAGCGAGTAAAGGGCAACTCGCTGTCCGACCATGGACCATGCCCGGGTCGACGGCGCGTCGTGTTCCACGCGCGCCTCAAAGAGCGTCAGCAATATGACGAGGCCCCCCCGTACAGGGCCGAAGCCTGCCGGGGTCGTGGGACTCATCCCTTTACCGTGACCCCGGTACGTAAAGGGTTATTGAAGGAACACCGTGGATTTTAGTCAGTAAAAGTCTGACAGTCCCTCCCACCCTGCCCGGGGTGGGAGGACTTATTTGATAATTTTACCACGCTAAAAAAAAAAAAAAAAAGGTTAGTTGATAAATAGTATGTAATGATAAATTATATGGGTTTCTTGCTTTTACAATAAACAGTTAGCTACTAGTTTCAATGAAGTCAATAGATGATTAAGAAGAATTTAATAGTAATAATGTATGTGTATCTAAGCTCTAATTTATTATATTTAAATTTATGAATGGAAATTTGACCAATTGTGACTGTGACATTTATTTCATGTTAAATTTAGTATCCTTGTTTAAGTGTTTTTTTTTGTTATTATTATTAGTGACTCTGTAAAATGTGACATTTATTTAATTTTAAATTTAGTATTTTATTTCAAGTGGTTTGTTTTAGTATTAACACTGTGATTGTGACATTTACTTCATGTTAAATTTAGTATCAATTTTTGAGTTGTTTGTTCATTATGGACACTAGTACTTTAAATTATTTATATTGTTGTGCCCTAGCAGGGTTCATGTATGAAACCTATATAACCTATTTGTAACAACTTGTAAACTACATGAATGCAATAAATGATAATTATGATTATGATTATGTGTATTGTAAATATGCAGTGTAACTTTTGTCTGGGGCGAATGTTTTCGTCATCGATTTTGCTTCCACAGTTTATCAAGCAAAAGGAGACAAACGGTGCCAATGTGTGCTGGGCGTAGCTCAGAAGTCTGAGCAGTATTTTTAGGTGTTGTGAAGTGTGTAATAGGTAATAATATGAAAAAATATACTTCCTGGGTTTGGTGATTTCAAATTCTTAGTCCAAACTGACAGCCGGTCCAAGACTTTTATAGAATTTAGACGTTATTAATTACAACAAAAACACTGACTGGGTCACTTAATACATTGATTCTAAGGTAAATAACACATTTAAAGCTAATTTATACACAATTAATGAATATTTAATAAAAATTTATCTAGGAGATCGTTTTTTCACGACCTGTCACCAGTGTTGCCAGTAGCCTTCCTTTATACTTTCTTATCTCTTATTTTAGTAATATAGATTCTGTTCTAAGGATAGTGAATAGGCGACAACAATACTTACAATTTGAGGGTATACCCAGCTGCAGTTTATAGCAGCGACTGGCGTGTGAAGTGCCAAGGCGGGGTAACGACGCAAGTTATTGACACATATGCGGCAGTTAACACACATTATGCGAGTAGGCATTACACGACTTCCAATTGTGATACACAAATGGATGCACAAAGTCCAAAGTATCAGGTAGAATCGTAGTCCAAAAAAGTCAAAGAAAAACGTTGTCGTCGTAAATAGCAGCTGATCAGAATCCTTAGGCAAGCACTAGTCGCAAGGAAAAACTCAGTTTATTACAGAAGCAGTTAATAATTTCAAAAGTACGGAAACACAACCGACATTACACGAGATAGCGGTAGTTGTCAATATAATAGGGGAATGTGGGGCATAACGGGGACGCTAAGGAATCCTATCAATAAAAGTATGTTAAATTATACTTTTAATTATTTATTATAGCACTTTTATTTTACTAATCTACTATTTGGTATGTTTTTGGCAGAATAATTAAGTAATCGACTAAAAAAACGTATTATTTTTGTTACTCTTAAAAAACTCCATTATGCTCCGGGGTAGGGTGGGCAATATGGGGTACGTCTATAACAACTACTTAGACTCGCAGTGTAGGCAGATGTGGATTTCTTCGGCATCGTCGTCATCGACACCGCGACAGGCATTATGTGACCAACGTCCACAAAGCTGGCAACCTACCCAACCCTCTGCAGATTTGAAATACCTATGTGTTGTTAGTGTCTCCACAATAGAGGCATAAAGCATCCTCGTTTTCATTTTCTGCATGGGGTTTGATTTTTTGCATTTTAGTTTTTTTGAGTCGAGGATTAGAACACTTTCTAGACCGTTTAATTTATTCCAGCTCATTTTTATATGGGGTCGAAGTAAGGACAACGGTTTTTCCTCGCCTATAGTTCTTCCTATTTTTATTTCTTTGTTCAACTGATGGAATTGGCAAAATATCTTTTGGTGAGGCATTTTCGAAAGCAGATGTAAGGTTGCGACATACTTCACGAACCGGAGAAGGAATTTGAGTGTCTTCTACAAACGAACATCCAGGTTCAGGGTGTCGGATTGGACTTCCATCGCGAGGTGGTGTGTTCTCAGAAAAAACTTGTTGAAAAATTACATCTTCAAGGTTGGGCAGTGTTTCGACTTGATTTTCAGAGATGACTGGGGGTTGCTCAGGCATTAGCACATCTGTCGTTGAAGCAGCTATGAAATCTGAGTTCGAGAAATCGTTTGGATTAAAAGGCCTTATTCCACATGTCCTAAAAGCATTAATTGCAGTACACATTGTGGCAGCTTGAATATAAGCCTGTCCGAAAATTTCGCTTATTTGAAAAGCTGTTATGACACGCCCTAGATGCGTCCTTAACCAATTAGAAGCAACTTGATCATAGTAAACACTTAAATGTTTCATAAATGCAACATCTAAGGGCTGAAGCCTGTGAGTGCAGTGCGGCGGAAAACAAAGCATAACGACACCGTTTTTGTGTGCAATATCAATCACTTCTATATTTTGCGTATGCGTGACATGACCATCAAGAAGCAGCAAGACATGATTATTAACAGACGCACTTGAAAATTGAATGAACCGCTTAAACCAGGATAGAAAGGTTTCACTTGTCATCCACCCTCGGGAGTTGCATTCCGCAGTAGTTCTTGGAGGAGCACGATCTAGCAATTCCGGTTTCATCCTATGCCTAGGAAAAATCATCATAGGAGGCATGTAGGTTCCGGCCGCGCTAAAGCATATCTCAACGGTGATAGTCTGCCCTCGTTCTGCGGATGACAATGAACCTACCTGTTTTCTTCCTTTATCTGCTATGATTTTACTTTTTGTTTTTGATACACATGAGATTCCTGTCTCATCACAGTTAAATATTCTGTCTGGCGTAAAATATTTATCATATAACTCCCCAAGTAAAGTGTAGAATTTGTTTACTGCGACTTTGTTGAAACCCATCGCTCGAGCTGCCGATGTTGCTTCTGGCTTGCGGATAGACAAATCTGAGTGACGTTTCAGAAATCCTTGTACCCAATCTGTACCAGCCATCTGTTTCTCTGTGTTGAATTTGTGTCGTTTCCCATTTTTATTGCCAGCTGATACGCCATTTTCCGCAAATCATGGGTAGTTAATCCAAAAACCTTTTTTCCAGTTCCTTAATGTAATTTACAAGCTCCTCCTCCTCTTCTAGCGTAAAAACAGGTTTGAAAGTACCCACCTTTGAAGGAATCGAAATTTCACCTTTAATGCAATCACGCGCTGCTCCAACGTGGTCTGTGGAATGCCATATTGTTGAGCTGCTTTTCTGTACCCCATTGTTTTGCTTATGACGGCATCAATGGCCTCCTTCATGTTTGTTGCTGACCAACTCCCTCTAGTAGTTTTCTTTTTATATGCTCGCACCATTTTTTAAGAATACCTAAAAAATACAACCATTAATTTAACGATGCACTAAATAATCATGAGACGCAGACATAACACATTTGCCAATCAAAACGTTGTCACTATTCTTTAAAGATTACATTCAGTCACATTACGCTGTTTCACATGAGACAGAGAGAAAAAACGGGGAACCCCATGCTGCTCCAATTCCACGTCCCCGTCACGCCCCAAGGTCTGATTTAATACAGGTTTTTTTTTTTCTAAAACCATATTTGTAATACAAGTTTCAATCGGAGTAGATCCAGTACCGATAACTAAAGATTTTCACCAAAAAAATATAAATAAAATACACTCAATATTTACCTTTTTGTTATTTTTTATGTAACACTATAAAATTACATCGAACTGCGCGTAAATACTATTGTTGTCGTGAAAAATGGACTTCCGCACTGAGCATTGATACAAAATGGCCGTTTGTTATTAAATACAGGACATCTTTAGCATGTCTGCGTATGCGTAAGTATGGGTGGCCCCGTCGTACCCCACGTCCCCGTTATGCCCCACCTTCCCGTTTACCTTAAGCAGATGTCAATGTCATGTCGTATTGTTGCCATACTTTGGTTGCAGTATGACTTTATTTTAGTATTTATTTTTTCAGCGGAATTCTTAACAAAAATCTGCAATTATATTAATTATCGTTTATCAATACACTTGTAAAGTATGCTTATGCAATAAGGGCAAAGCACTTTAAGTAAACTGTAGTACATTTACTAATATGTGGCAGAGAACTTTCAACTGACAATATTGGCTAAAAGACATGAAGTCAAATTGTAAAGGAAAAAATAATCTAATCCCTTCGATCATATTAGTCAATTGTGTTCCCAAAAAAATATATATTTTATTAGAGTGGGTCAGTTCTTAAGCATATCTTGAGAAAAACGAAGAAATTATTTTATTAACATTTGCAAACATGACATTTGTAGACGCTCAAATATTCTATCAACAATTTTTTTGCCATTGTTTTTTCCGGCAATCATCTATGGAACAGTCCAATGCAGTTGCTAACTCGACCCAAGCATCGTTTTTCAAAATTTTATTGTAATGCTGAGGATGCTTTGAGTCCCACAAAATGCTTTTATTTCTATAGTTTGAAATCAACAGTAGACACTTATCATTGTCCCAAGACATTTTGAACGCACACAACACTAAACGCACAACCAGCCAATACTAATAATGAATGACTACACTGTCACACTGGAGCTGGAGAGCAACAGGAGTGCGGGGAGGGACCTCGCAGAGCGGCGGGGCGCGGAACGATGACCGAAGCTTGGCTCGGCAAAAACCTCGAAGTAATGCTCGTTAGAATGCTCGCCAGAACGCTCGATAGAATGCTCGCTAAAATGTTCTCGTATTTTTCTGCGATGTAACATTCGCACAAATGCTCATTACAAGTGAATGCTCAAGTTTATCAGCACCTTAAGGCGTTGCCAAAACAATATGTTATTATTAAATGATAAATAAAAAGTTACTTACATAAACAATAATAATATAGGTATTTATTTATTAATATGAAATGATTGTTGAAATGAAATAAAAAAACATATACTTAACAATATAACATAATATTCAATATTTGGTCGGACCACCTTATTAATTTTTTTTTTATTAGGGATAACAAACAACAGAGTATTTAAAAATTAACAAAGAAACTTAAGAGTTAGTTGTAACAAATACACTGCTCACAACGTTATCCACAGATTGTTACATAAAATAACTAGTTGCTAGACATCAGGCTTAAAAAAAAAGAAACTAAAAACTAGGGCAAACTGTATAAAATTAAACTTATATATAGAAACACATTCACATACATTATAGAGTAAGCTAATTATGCATCATTAGCTTTAGCTTGCTTATCTTTTAGGATTGTACATACACACATCAAAAGTGTCTAGGGATCAACATATATTTTTGCAATAACTTTTCTCCTGATTGATATTAATTAAAATTTTCTTTAAGGATTCATCAAATAAAGTGTTTTCGTTTGTCACAGTAACGATAAACCAAGTCACCTTTGCATTAATAAAGAAATTTGCCATTTTCCTAATAAAGGGATTTTTGACATTTGAACCACTAACATTAAAGTTCGAAAAAAAGACTGAAATAACAGTTTTCTTTAAAATTTTATTGGGTAACTTAAACAATTAATAATCCGTGTTTCTACCGCGAACACTAACAACACAAGAACATCGGTTTGGCATACTCAAAATGAGTTCATCCAAATCACGCTGTGGAATGGCCGCCCATGTTCGTTGCAACAGCAAAAAAAGGTCTTCTTGCGACTGGATACCCTCCATATTCGGCAGAGCTCTTCTCTGTAGCATATCCCATGCATGCTCAATCGGGTTCAAGTCTGGCGACTGAGCAGGCCAGAGCAGGACATTGATGTTAGCTGCGGCGAGAGTCTGTCTTACAACTCTTGCGGTGTGCGGTCGTGCATTATCATGCATTAACTGAAATAAGGGACCGATTTGCACTTGTAGAGGAACGATGACGTCAGATACAATCGTCTCAGCATAAATTTGAGCGTTGAGGTTGCCTCTGATCCAAATCAACTCAGTTCTTCCGCCGATCCAAATACCCGCCCATACCATGATGGTTCCACCACTATAAGGATGGACTTCCTGGCAGGATTTTAATCGCTGTTGGCGTCCAGGGGTTCTCCAGTGTCGTATACGTCTTGTATCCGGTCTCATACCAAAACGAGACTCATCAGAAAAGCACACGAAACGCCATTGTTCTTCTGCCCAATTTCTGTGTTCAAGAGCCCATTGATATCGAATCCTACGATTGTGCATTGCTATAGGTGGTACCCGTAGCGGTCTTCGGGAATGAAGGTTCACTTCATGCAAGCGGTTTCTGACTGTTTGGTCGCTAATTAAGTTCCCTGAAGAGTGATGAAGCCTCACGGCTAACATCATGGCGGTTATTGTTGGAGCTCTTCGAGTTAAGATTTGAATGTATCGGTCTTGTCTCCGTGTGGTGCAGCGATACCGTCCTCCATGGCGCTCAGCCACGGTACCAGTGCTTCGGTAACGTGTCCAAAGTCGACTGATAACACTCTGACTTGTATTCAGAGCTAAAGCCACAGTACGTTGCCGGGAACCAGCTTCTATCATTCCCACGGCTCTGAGCATTTCTTCACTGCTTAAATGACGTCGCCGCTCCATAATAACGTTGGTTTTAATCAGTAGTAGGGAAACAGTAGCACTAATAATGTCTTCAATGCGTTGTATGTTTTTATAGGGAAAATATTGACAGCTGATTTTCATCTTTTACTCGAATTTGATTAACAGTTCCTGTTTCAAATTATGAAATGCACCAAAAAGGATCCATATAAATTTATAAAATCATAAATTTATTACAAAGCCAC
Source organism: Tholera decimalis (assembly GCA_943138885.2). NCBI lineage: Eukaryota > Metazoa > Arthropoda > Insecta > Lepidoptera > Noctuidae > Tholera > Tholera decimalis. The sequence continues at coordinate 9,687,486 of OW964551.2, read as the reverse complement.
ATCTCAATCTCAAGAAATCCGCATAAAAATGCTTGATCCCTAGACACTTTTGATGTGTGTACTTGTTTTTTGAAAACATTCTTACTCAGAAACTTAATGTCCAACTTGCGCATCTAAAACGGCGTCCAGCCTGTCCTTCATGCCGGCCACCATGTTCCAGAAGGTGTCCTTGCCTCTGAATTGCTCCCATGTAGTATGGGCTTCTCGCCGCAAGTTTTAATTATTGCGGATTCCTGACGTATCCCAATCGAGACCCATGAGACCCCTTAGATTCTCGATTGGGTTTAAGTCTGAGCTCATTGCGGGCCATGGCAGGCGGATGACGTCATCCTGTGCCGCGAACCACTCCTGCATCAACCCTACAGGTGTGCACGTGGCAGTTGTCTTGGCACAAGTAAATAATGCCTTCTGGGTTATGCAGGCGCACGGTGGGGATCATCACGTCCTGTAAAATTTCGACGTACTGTTCCCCAGTCATGAGCCCGCCTACCTCCACCAGTTCACCCGGTCCCATTGGTCCCATCCATCCCCAAAAATTGAGATATATTCTTCCACTTGCCCGATTTGGCAAAGTACCTCAAGTCACCTCCACATAGCGCTCATTGCGATTGCGCCATAATATTTTTCTTCCGTCCATATCCGACCGGAAGCTTTTTTCGTCTACAAATATGACGATATTGTTTTCCCAGTCAAAATTATAATATTCTAGGCAAAAGCTTACTCTTGCCTCCTTATGGGCTTAGGTCATTAATATCTTCTTGGCAGGGCGGCAGCATATCTTTCCGGCATCCCTAAGGCGTCTCCCGACTGTGTCCATTGAAATCTAAAACAAAGAAAATTTTGTCAATTTTGATACTTACCTAGGATTCTTTAGTATGACAAATAGTACGGGCCAACTTAACTAATCTGCATTCGCGATTTATTTCCCAAAAATGTAAACAAGTATGACTTTATGGAAAAATAACTTTAATTCCTACACAATAAAATTTAGTTTACGCTACAACTTAAAACATTTTTATAACCGCTAGTCTAGTAGTGCTAGTCACTCTGAAATCAACCTAATATCCATTAAAATAAAGTTGATATTTGTTTAACTTGAAATAACATCAATTTGAAATATTCGTTTGAATAAACTTTAACGGTCTTATTAATAAACCTTGACTAGAGCAAGAATAACTACTCAAAGTGCTAAGTTTGAAGTAATTAAATTTAGTATTAATAAATGCGGAGTAAGGAGAGAGTAAGCTTATCCAAGGTTACTCTTGGAATAAAAGATAATCATTGGCGCTACATAGTTTAACGATTGACTAAGCATAGAGTAGCGTGTATTTTGACGTTTTTTATATTTCATAACCTGTTATTTTGTGACCATTGGTCAATGGTCATTTGTGCTTCTTTATTCACGCCTGTTATTTGTGTATAGAAAATGGAAAGAGATTATTTTATTCATGATTTGAGAGTGTTAGATGAAATAAATGAGGTTGAAAGCCAGACGGTATTAGTGAGATGCGTTAAAATATATAAAATACGGAAGAATCCACTGGAAGAACTTCAGGAAACCGAGTTTACGTGCAAGTACAGATTTTCTCGATCCACTGCAGTATTCATAATAGACATGGTGAAGAATGATTTAGCTTGTGATGCAAGAGGAGGCTTTATACCACCCCATCTGAAAGTTTTGGCAGCAATAAGAATATGGGCCCGTGGAGAGGTAAACTATCATCAGTACCTACCAATATTATTATTTTTCCCAGAGCAGTATCTACCAATATTATTATGTTTCCCAGAGCAGTACCTATTTAGATACTTACTTATCTGTTTTTAATTTGTAACACAAAACTTTTATGTCAACAGATTCAAGATGATGCTGGAGACCTTAGTGGCATGAGTCAGTCAACAATGTCACTTGTATGCAAACAAGTTGCCTTAGCAATACTAGCACAAAGGACTCAATGGATTAAAATGCCACAAACTGATGCAGAACAGAATAAAATGATCGTTGGATTTTACTCATTATGAGCTTTCCGACAAGTGATTGGGGCTATTGTTTGCACACATATTCGAATCCCAAAAGTTGGTGGAGAAGTTGGACAATACTACATAAACCGGAAAGGATACAGTTCAATAAATGTACTAGTAAGTTTTTTAGTACCTGAGTAGCTCATGCTTGTAACAAACAAGTACATAATTATATTTAATGAATCCCCATTACTTATATTTCAATATTTGTGTACATTGTTTCAGGTTGTATCAAATGCTAACTTGGAGATCATGAATATTGTGGCTCATTGGCGAGGCAGTATTCTGGAATATTTAACGAATGTCGTTTAAAACAACGATTTGAGTAGTCAGAATTTAAAGGCAGGCTTTTAGGAGATTCAGTGTATGCTTGTACTCCATATTTGGAGTATCCTCCTATATATATTATTAAATAACAACATTCACAAACATCATTTTTATTTGTAGAATAACATTTATTTAAAAAATAGACACATTAAAAACAAGGAAGTATGGTAGTATGAATCTTAGTGCGGTGTACGCCTCAAGGTTGCATCAAAATATAATATATTTAAACCTAAGTAAGTTTGATACAAGGTGCAAAAACATGCAATCAATATGGAAATACACTGGGAAAAAATATTAGTAGTTTTAAAATAATCTTAAGATGTAAGTAAAATAATCATATGAATAATTAAGCAAAATTAAATTATATTATTGATAATTTAATAAGAGATCACGCTCCTTCTTTAGTTCTAATATTTGTCTCTGTAATATTGCAGATTTTAAATTTTCCCTGTGTATTTCCATATTGATTGCATGTTCTTATTCAGCCATTTCCATCCGTCTCACATGTTCCTCGTCCTTTAGCATTTTGTTATGGCTTATCATGCTATTTACATAGCCCTCATGGTCCTGTAATTAACAAATGGTTAAATTATTAAATATTTTAACGTTGAAAATAAGCAGCAGTAGATTGTAAGATCATTTCCTACACACTAGCTATCCAAGGGTAGATATCTGAAGATGTGACTTATGGGCTGAGTTCTTGCGCATGATGAGATTACATTAGAAATAAAACACTAGACAAGTTTGGTTGGTCATATCATTAAATATAATTATGCGTTCTTCAGACACGTGTTGGTTGTTTCATTACTTCTAAATTTCACAGTTTAAATTAAATAATTAAATACACTTACAGTCTGGGGTTTCTTAATTACCCTTGAACAATATTTTTAGATTTCAGTTGATTAAATCGTGGTACGGGTTCTGCCAGCAGTATCGCATCCGTGTGGTGTGCTCAATCAAAACGTGGCATTGATTTGCTCGGAACCGAATCACATCTTATGTTCTACGACGTATTTGGTGAAGAATTCCCTTTGTATATCTTCACAACATGACCATTTCTTCTTAATTAAGTTTAATATTAAGAGTTAAGTTAAAATATGCGACCCTTTTTTTTTTTTTTTTTTTTAACTTGGTAAAATCATCAAATAAGTCCTCCCACCCCGGGCAGGGTGGGAGGGACTGTCAGACTTTTACTGACTAAAATCCACGGTGTTCCTTCAATAACCCTTTACGTACCGGGGTCACGGTAATAGGACAAAAACAACACAACGTGGCGTTAGCTTTAAAATGGACGCTTGTAAAATCTCTGTCTTGGCCTAATTTCAGAAATATGCAAAGGTTATACATGGATTTTATATTTAACACGAGTCCCCTGCCTTTCTTTCGTCATTATTAATGGACTTTTACGTCAAAGAAAATCTCTATTTCTTAAAAGATTGAAACCTTGCTCGTCAAAGACCAGAAGAAAAAGAATGGCCTCTGACTTGACAGCGTCTATGACCATGATAAAAGATAATTAATTACTAATTGGGTCACCTCAGCATAGAAACTTACTAAATTATTTTCACACATTCTATGCATAAGGAGAACACCATTAATTTAATGTTCATTTGTTATTATGTTTTAATAATAGGTTGGGGAAAAAGTTTCTTTTGCATTTTTTAAGAAAATTTTAAACATTTTTTAATATAGTTTATTTACATTTAACTAAAGTTTGTAGGTACCATTTTGTTCGATAACTTTTTGCCATCTTGTAGGTAGGGACATGATCCCATTGCTATAGAAATTTTGAGACTTCTGATCAAAACACCGTGACAAGTGGTTTTGGCAGTCCTCTCGTGATGTTAGCCTGACACTGCCTAAAGAATTCTGAAGAGACCGAAACAGGTGGAAATCTGAAGGTGCAAGATCAGGACTATACGGCGGATGCATTAACACCTCCCAGCCAAACTCTTAATTTTGCTGAGTGGCTAAAGATGTGTGAGGTCTAGCGTTATCATGATGAAAAACCACACCCCTTGTGCTGATTAATTCCGGCCGCTTTCTCTCAAGTTCTTGCTTTAATCACATCAGTTGTTCGCAGTAGAGTTCAGAATCGATGGTCCTGCCTGGTGGTAACAGCTTATAATGAATAATGCCCTTCCAATCCCACCACACACACCGCATCACCTTGTTGCGAGTTAACTCGGGTTTCGCCACAGTCTGTGAAGCCTTACCGGCCTTTGACCACGACCTTTTTCGCACGTTCTTGTCGTACATGATCCACTTTTCTTCACCAGTTATCAGCTTCTTCAGAAATGGTTCGGTTTCATTACGTCGTAATAAAGAATCACGAATGAGTACACGGTTCATTAGGTTTCTTTCAGTGAGCTCGTGATGTGCCCCAAACTGAACTTTATGTATATGCAATTAGAAGTGCAATTATCACGCTGTGAAATCAAATGCAAGTATATATGGAGTTGTATGGCGGGGACCTGGAGTGTTCAGACAATTTTTCTGATCAACCTTTTTCTAAGAGCCTAATACCTACTTGACCTATGAAACAGCTGATTCTTTTTCGTTTTGCTGATAATGATCCCATGCTAACAGTTGTTCAGAATAATGGTCAGAACATGTTTTCCTTACATCCTGCATACAGAAATTTATCTTCAAAAATATTTACAATAATTTTATCACAAATTATATATTTTAAATACATACCGTCTTTGCTGGAGTTGTGCCCCTGTTTATCATTGGAGTTACTATAGTTTTATCTTCAGTAGTCTGTAACATGTCAAAAAAGTTAAAAATGTTATATTTTTCATATGATGAATAGATTATTTACATCAAGTCACAGTGTATTATTTACCTTTACTAGAATTGAATCCATGTTTGTTGCCATTGGAGTAGCCAGAGTAGCTATGAGTGGAGAGATCTGTAAAATTAGATTATACATCAATATTCTGAAAGAATAAAAAATAGGTACTGTTGTTTTGTTCAACATTTTTCGTTCAAAAAAATGTTCTGATGGATACTCACAGTTATTTGATCTTCTTGCATATTGCTGTTGTTAACTAGTGGAGTTAGTTTTGAATTCTAGAACAAAAACATAATAAGTAAACTATAGAAAGCAATAAAATTAGGCTATCATTTGATTTATCATTTATGCGACTGACCTGTGTGTTACATGTCGTCATTGCGCGTGCGAAACCGCGTAAGCGCACTTTGTTAATACCGCGTAACAGCAAAAGGGAAAATATTGAAATATCGCTTCTATCGATTCTCGACAACTATTGGCTTATACCAGATCTCACACGATCGGAATTATCTAATAAGAAACCTTATTTTTGCCACCAAAACGATACCGCGGAGCAGTAATGTGTCAGAAGTTGGACCCAATTCCGCGTATTTACCAAATCGATGAAGAAATTCTACCACGATCGTTGCGTGCTCCCGAAAATAATTGTTTTGTTTGTTGGAATGTCGTTAGCTAATTGGATATTTAGTTAAATAATCTTTATCATACATAATGTTAAGTAAAATTAAAAGTCTAATTCTGGAGTTAACAGGATTAGATTTTTTATATAAGAATTTGCGGATCTCATATACCAAAATCGGCTGTCTTAATAATTTTATTATGAAAAGTCTGAAAGTATTTAATTTTTTAAGAAATTGTTAATGTTTTATCATTTATTTTTGTTTTATTTGTCATAATATTTCCTTTCTATGATAAAATGTTTCATTTCAAATCCGCTTATCTACTTTTTACACCACTTTTTTGTTGTAAACCACTTTTTTATGATTTGTTACTACAAAATCGCGTAAGTGACTTTACACGGAATCTAAACAAGTTACAGGTAAATTGGTGCTATTTTTATGTAATGTCAGTTGCAAAGAACTATATATAAAGTTCAGTCAGTATTTCTATTTTTAATGGAGAAGATATTAAGTTCTTTGTTCCTCCTGGAAAATCATCAAAATGGAAATACGCGGTATTAACAAACTGCTCTTCCGCGGTTTCGCACGCGCAACGACGATGTATCACTAGTAGTTTGGATATCCACCTTTCTAACCACAAGTCCGTCGGAGTCATACAAATTATCATCCCGCAATAGCTCCGCAGGATTTAAATAAATAGATAGATAGATAGATAAAACATTTATTTGGTACAACAACAGGAGACACAAAATACAATTTACATAAAACACGTAAAAAAGACAAAAAATAAAACGTACAGTTAGTAGGAACAAACATAATGAAATTTAGTGAAATTTTATATACTAAACAAAAAAATAATAAAATAAAAATAAAACATTTAAACGAGACGAGTGCGCTGTGTGTCTCGAGTTTGCACCAAATGGGTGCCCAGCTCAGCATGTGCCAGGTTGGAAATACCTAGCGCTGATATTCTGCTGGGTCCCTGCAGTGACATACGGATGCCGAGTAGCGATGAGGCGAATATATATGATATGTAATTATGTAGTGTTCTGTGTGTTTAATTAATAATAATAAATAAAAAATGTACATAATGGAGGTCTGTGTGTGTGTGTTACATATCACTCAATATAATAAATAAAACAAGTAAGCGTAACTAGCAAATGAAAAAAAAAAACTAAGGAGCTATATTGTACTATATAATGGACGTGTTAGAAATACTCTCACCTAGTTGTTTCTGCGAGTCAATGAGATACTGCCGCAATCGAATTTTGAAAGTACCAAGGTGCTTATGATTTCTTATTGGAGGGGGAATATTGTTCCAGCATTTAGATGCAGCATACTTAAAACTGCCCATGAATGCCGCTGTTTTGTGTGGTTCTGAAGACAATTGTTGAGAGCACTGTCTGATTGCGCATTCTCGTTTGCTTGCAATCCAACTTAATTTATTGAAAAGATACGTTGGCTGCTTGCACTTAATAACCCCAAAAAGTAGGCACGCCAAGTGTAACTTACGGCGTGATTTCATCTTAAGGATGGAGTGTTTGTTGAGGAATGGCGTTATGTGGCTTCTTGGTGGCACCGAAAAACAAAATCTAGTGCAGGCGTTTTAGACTCTCTGGATTAATCGATCAGTTCTTACCAAGAGACGAGGACCGAAAACAGTATCTGCCTAGTTTAAATTTGATAGCACAAGCGACTCAACCAACTGGATCCGCAGCTCCTCTGATAAGTAAGGCCTTATTTTATACAGAACCTTAAGTCTGTAGAAACAGTTACGTACTGCTTCTGTCACGTGCCCCTCATATCTTAACTCAGCGTCCATCTTCAGACCCAGGTTACGTGCTTCACTAACACGACTAACTGACTCACCCAATAGGGTAACATTCAGTGAAGAAGGCAATGCACTGATTTGGTACTTGGTTCCAATCAGCATATTTTTCATATCAACATATAATCAGCGTTTTAGTGGGGTTAAGTACCAAACCGTTTTCCTCAGCCCAACATGCTATCCCATCGAGATCATCGTTTAGGTCCTTTAATGCGCTGTCGTAATCACTGGGCTTGAATGAAATATATACTTGGACATCATCAGCATATATGTGGTACTTACATGGCTTAAGAGAATGTATTATATCGGCACAATACAAAATAAATATGATTGGCCCCAGTATTGAGCCTTGCGGAACTCCCCTATTAACGAAGGCGAGTGCTGAATCAAGAGATGAACCATTACTCAAACGTATTTCTACCCGCTGTTGACGGTTGCCGAGATAGCTACGGAACCATTGTACTGTTTCATAATCAAACCCATAGTAGCTAAGTTTAGACAAGAAAAGATCAATATTAATACAGTCAAAAGCTCGCAAAAAATCAAGCAAAACAAGCAGAGTACATAGGCCCTTATCTTGCGCAGACAGGATGTTGTCAGTAACATCCAGAAGATCCGCAGAAGTTCCTCGTTGTTTACGAAATCCTGACTGAAGCTCAGGTAGAATATTGTTTGTTTCTAGATATTCTGACAACTGCTGACACACAGCCTTTTCTGCAATTTTTGATAAGCAAGGCAGAATACTAATGGGCCTGAGGTCCTTAAAGTCCACTGGATTTGCTATCTTTGGCAATGGTCGTACGATTGCAGTTTTCCCGGTTTCAGGAAACGTTGCAGAGACAATTGAGCGGTTAACAATTTCGGTTATGGCTGTTAGGCTATGTGGTAAAGTCAACATAAGCATATTGAGAGAGATCTGGTCACAGCCTTCAGCATTCGATTTCAGCTGACCAAAGTGTCGCAAAATTTGTTCCGGACTTACTGGCAGTAATTTGAAGCTAGCATCGTTAAAGCGGTGAGATTCGAAAAAGGTACGCTGTGATATGTTACATATAGGGTTACCAGGAACACTCAAAAATGATTATTTATTTTATTTGAATCTCTCAGATGGGTAGGAAGGTCATCGATTTTCTTAGTTGGCAATATGGTGTTTTTTAAGTTTTTCCACAACGTTTTAGGGTCCTTAATTTTGTTATTAATATTACATTTAAAATATGCAACTTTTTCTCTAAATAAAGAACTTGACTCTAATTTTGTTTTACGATATGTGGCCAGGGCGTCATTCCGTAACCGCATCATTAATTTAATCGTATCTGTTATCCATGGGTATGAAGGTTCTTTAATTTTACATTTTTTTACCGGAGCATACTTTCCCAACCCACAAATGCTTTCCCAATGTATGTGCGATAAGTAACTGTCTAAGCATTTCCCTATTTATTTGGTTTGTAGGTCTATACGTAATCGAATAAGGTATATACCTACTGAGCGTGATGTTAAATTCACAAATAATTAATGAGTGACCATTTATTGAGCTAAAAAGCTCCACAGATAGCCCTCTGTGGTTGAGATTCGTACACACCAGATCAATTAATGTTTGGCTGTGGTCTGTGAAATGCGTGGGGGAACCAACCAACTATTTCAGGCTCAGATTATTTAAAAACTCATTGACTTTCTTAGATTGCGCATTTGTTCTGACTAAGTTGACGTTAAAGTCACCAAGTAGAATAAAGTGGTCACATTTTACTAGGGAGCCAATGGAGTCGGTAATGGCATCAAGGAAGAGGTCCAAATCAAAACGTGGGGGGCGATAAGCTGTGCCAATAGCAATTTTATTTCCATTTATTGTAAGGGTAATCCACATTTGTTCAACAGTGGCGTATCTAAAGCCGGGTATCCATTTAGGTTCGCCGTGGTTTGCGAACACTGTGTGCTCCGCGAACGTGAACGTGTACAGTGTACACACTTAGGCTGCAACATCAATGCTCCTGTCGGAGCACTAACATTCCGCGCTCCGGTCTCCAGTCGACACACGACAGACGGTCGGTGCAAACTCCAGAATTAGTAGGAAGTGCAGCTTATATTTTGATACATTATATTGTGATGGAATACAAACGACCTCCTCGATTTTGGCAAGCTAATATGTATAAGGGAAGAAAAAATAATGAAATAATGCATATATTAAAATCCCAAGAAATGTGACCATTATAAAAATTTTACTCGAATGTCTTCAGTCGAATTCGAATATTTATTGAATTTGGTGTCGCCAATAATTAAAAAAAAAGATACAAGACTTCGAAAAGCCTTAACATCCCAGGATAAATTAGCACTGACGTTAAAATTTTTAGCCACCGGCGATAGCTTTACAAGTATGCAATATTTGTTTAAAATATCTAAACAAGCAATCAGCAAATTCATTCCAGATATATGCCGTGCATTAATTCAACTATTAAGGGAAAACATTAAGGTGAGTAAAAAGCTCAATATCTTTATTTAGTATCCACACTTTATTACTAATACTTATGTTTTATTATGTCAGAAAAATTATATGAGATCTTGTATATCCCAGTCACTACCACTCGGACTGTTTTCCGCCTGAGTTGGAGTGGTATTTTGTTGACATACGAATGGCGGAGAAGGCACATTTGTTGATGTAGATGACGACGGCGATGTGTAGTATCCATATTGTGACTGACTATAGTAACCGTAATCGGCTTTAAAAAGAATATCGCATATTGCCTGTTGCACGGCATTCTTAGTATGTGTGTCATACTTTCTCATTTTATTGGCTGCAAATTTGAAAAATGTAATTATCTCGTCATTATCATCGTTAGACTTTGATGCAGATGTTTTTAAAATTCCAAAAGCGTCTTTTAATATTGCCAACTTAGGATCCACTTTCTTTTTTTTGGGAGGAGGGGGAACTTGTGTTTGAAGAGAGTTTGATGTTGCTGTGTCAACTGGTTCCTCATCAGTACCCGTATCACCAGTATTGGCATCAATAGCGATGTCTTCATTATCAATAATCTGAAAATAAATTAATATATACAATTACATTACAATTACCAGATAATGCTGAATACTGGAAAAAGATTGCAAAAGACCAGTGGGATTTTCCGCATTGTATTTCAGCGCTAGATGGAAAACATATACTTATAGAGGCACCAATCAATACTGGCACAGATTTTTTCAATTACAAAGGAAGTTTTAGTATTGTACTATTTGCTGTAGCAAATGCAAATTACTTTTTAAAATTTATTGATGTTGGTTGTCAAGGCAGGATTTCGGACAGTGGAGTATTTCAAAACACTCAACTATATACAAAGATAATTAATCAGGAGCTGAATTTGCCTGCCTCAGAACCTTTACCAGAACGAAATAAAGCAATGCCTTATTTCTTCCTTGGTGATTCTGCTTTTGCTCTATCTGAAAGTATGATGAAACCATATCCTGGTAAAACACTCCCTGCGGGCTCAAGAGAAAGAATTTTCAATTATCGCTTAAGTAGAGCGCGTCGTGTCATCTAAAATGTGTTTGGAATAATAGCATCAGTATTTCGAGTACTAAGAAAACTTCTACTCGTTAAGCCAGATAAAGCTGCCATTATTGTAATGACAATATGTCATTTACACAATTTTTTAAGAGAGAATTCCAGTAATTATATAACTTCAAATGAGATAGATACGGAAGTTTATGGACAATTACGGGAAGGGTCCTGGAGGCATGACTCACAAATGACTTCATTTCGACCTATAGTAAACACAGGTCGTCGTTCCGCCAAACAAATAAAATAAATAAGAGACGAACTGGTCGATTACTTCATGAATGAAGGTTCGATTCCGTGGCAGAACCAGTATTCTTAAGTGTAGTGTAAGTGTCAAAAAAAATGTACTAATCAAAGATATTTTACTACAAGATGGTGTCAAAGCCTGACCACTTCGTCTTTATCGCTTCAACCCTGCAGTGTTCCTACCATAAAAATCTTACCCTAAATATCGTGACGTTTAGCGCATGCCTGGAGAGGGGCCAGTTTCCGCTTCGCTGGAAGACGGGAAAGATGGTCCTGATCCAGAAAGCCGGGCGCCCTGCGGACTCTCCGTCCGCATTCCGGCCCATCGTGCTGCTCGACGAGGCGGGCAAGCTCTTGGAAAGAGTAATTGCAGACCGCCTCTTCGGGCACCTGAATCGGGTGGGCCCGGATCTTGCGGACTGCCAGTTTGGCTTCCGCAAGGGGCGCTCGACGGTGGATGCTGTCATGCGCGTGACAGCATCCACCGTCGAGCGGAGCGGTTGACGGGGGACGCGATATCCCGGGGCAGGGTCGTCTTGGCGGTGTCTTTGGACATCACCAACGCCTTCAACACCCTGCCCTGGAGTTGCATCAGGGAGGCACTCAGGTATCACCGGACACGGAAGTTTCGGGAGGTACCTGTGTCTGATGGGAAAGGAGGAAACGCCTGGGTGTCACCACTGCGAGGGTCGCCCTGAGGACACAGTCGAGCACACGGTGCAGGACTGCCCCGCTTGGGCAGAGCACCGACGTGTCCTCACGGCGGCAATAGGCGGAGACCTCACGCGCCCGGCATTGGTCGAGGCCATGCTGCGGGGCGAGAGGGAGTGGGAAGCGGTCGCCTCCTTCTGCGAAGCAGTCATGCTTCCGAAGGAGGAGGCGGGCCGCGTGAGGGAGAGGATGGCGTCCTCCCTCCAGCCCAGCCGCAGTGGTAGACGCTCACGGCTTCGGACGTCGGCCGACGATCTCCGGCCACCGTAGGCGTGGGCATGCGGACAGCGAGTAAAGGGCAACTCGCTGTCCGACCATGGACCATGCCCGGGTCGACGGCGCGTCGTGTTCCACGCGCGCCTCAAAGAGCGTCAGCAATATGACGAGGCCCCCCGTAGAGGGCCGAAGCCTGCCGGGGTCGTGGGACTCATCCCGTTACCGTGACCCCGGTACGTAAAGGGTTATTGAAGGAACACCGTGGATTTTAGTCAGTAAAAGTCTGACAGTCCCTCCAACCCTGCCCGGGGTGGGAGGACTTATTTGATAATATTACCACGCTAAAAAAAAAAAAAAAAAATCGTGACGTAATCACTATCCATCTGGTAGTAATTTATCTATGGTACTAATATATCATTTAATGGGTCTAAATCGTGTATAATTATTTATTAAGAAAGGTATGCGACCTTTTTTAATAAAAAAATATACACGATTTAGACCCGTTAAATAATATATTAATATGAATAATAATCGTGAAAGTTTAAGCAATTAAAACTTTGTACTTACAGTACTAAGCGATTCCCTAGGTTTGTCGCGATCTAGTAAAAAAGAAAATGTTTTATATGCAAACCACGAACTTTGATATATCTGCGTTGTACCTGAAAAAACCTGGTCTTGATTTTTACCTTTTCCCGTTCCTTTGCTTTTATTAACTTTGGTTTTCTCACGTCTAAAGCCAGATAACAGTATAGATATTTTACTTTTACATAAGTCGGGTTCAGTGTTTAATGCTTCGCCAATTATCTTCCAGGCGTCTCCTTTTAAATTCTTTTTCTTGTAGTTTTCATCTCGTGGGTCCCATAAAACATTATGTTTACGGTATTCTTCTATGAGCTGTAGACATTTTTCATCGGACCAGTCCATATTCGCGAACTTAACAAACACGTCGTGACACGCTCGCGTCCACGAACAAACTGCGCTCCCCTCGAGATCGCGCAAAAAACCGCTTCCCGAGCGCTCCGCCGTGCTCCGATCGTGCTCCAGTCGCGCTCCGCGATCACGACGTAACCATTATGTTTGGTTTGCGGAGCGGGCGCGTTCGCAAACCATGGCGAACCTAAGTGGATACCCGGCTTTAGGTCAATTGGAGTGGGCCAGTTCCGAGCGGTCAGGCCGCGTTTGAGGTAGAAACCCACACCACCTCCCCGTCCACCATGTATGCTCACCACCATGTAAAAAGTGTACATTAGCGTAGTGATTAACTACTAGATATAATTTATAAAAAATAAATGTAAACAAGATGTAAAAATACAAGTAGATATGTAACATTAGTAATAAAGAGACATAGTAATTAAAAATAATTGTAAATAATAATTGTAGGTATTTATTATAAATCCTTTGTAATATAATTTTATAGTTGTTTATGTAAATAAGAATATAAAAATTGTAAATATTAAGCTTATTATTGTAATTGTGTAAGGTATCATTTGTGTGTATCGGCTTTATAGTTAAGTAATCTCTGCGCCTGCGCATAAACGCTACTACATATGTGTAAGCTATAGATAAGAGGTATGCGTCATAATCTACAAGGCAATCCAAGGAGATTCCGATTCATTACGCGCGCACGAAGCACACACCACTCCATTACAATTATCTTTTGGAAACATAATAAATATAACATTCGTTTACGACATACAAAACAAAAACAAAAGGTAAGAAAACTGACAACCAGTGACATACAAAACAAAACAACAGAACTCGTTCGATTACTCATAATATAAGAATACCAACCGACAATTAGCCAAAAATCGTGTTGATATCGTCTTCGCATCTAATTCGTTCTATTTTTTGGCGATCTTCTCTACGAGCTAAGATTCTTCCATCCCTTGTCCATATATACTTCCAATTATTTCGTTTACCAGCCTGCCGAGCATGGTAGAATAGCTGGCGGTTGTTCCGGGTAAGACGTTCGTTGATGTAAACACGGCGCGACGACGATGCCCCGCTCGCGATACCAAGGTCATCTGTACTCAAGCCGCGCCGCACGCGAGCCGCGCGCAGCAGTGAGTCGCGCGTTGCCCGTCTTGCGAAGCGAACAGATATGCCTCGCGACCGCTGCGCAGCGGGGTCGGCAGAGATAGAGCCGTCTGGGTTCCCAATGCGGTTTCGTCGCATGGATCCGACACGCTCAGCATGGACGACATCCTTCTCGTCAAGGTCGACGCCGAGCTTTAGGGCAATAACCTTTCCAAGGTTCATGGCACTCTCGTCTTTGCCCTCGGGAATGCCAGTTATCTCAGTGTCGTTGAGTAGCAGTTCCTGATCACGCTCGTTCAATTGGCATTTCAGCTCAGCGACGGTTGTTTCCAAGGGATGGCAATCGGATAGTAATTTCTGTTCCAGAGCACCCACTCGCACTTCCAAGCTATCCATCCGTTCATCAGCAGATTTAAGAGAGTCCTTTAATTGAGTCATTTCCATACGCAGCTGCTGGAATTCCTGACGCATCAGGCGAAATTCTTCCCGCAGTTCCTTCTTAAATAGACGCAGCTCATCTGCTAAGTCAGGGGAGCTGTTTAAGGTGTCCGGCGTAGTGCACACAAGTGGGCTGGTGGCAGTGAGCTGCCCAGAGTAGCATTCGGTTCTTCGGCGACCGCGACGAGTGACTGCGACCATTGACTACGCGACCATGGTCGCTTGTCGCAAGGCGACCCCTAGCTTTCGGATGTCAGCGACCGCGACATTGCCAGTCTTCCCGCAGTTTTTATGTGTGACGGTTGTGTTACGATACGATACGGGTATACGATATGTCGGACAATTTCTCTGGAGCAAAAAAAGTTATTCAACAGCTATTGGAGGATGAGGAAGATGATGATAATCTTATCATGTTATTATCTATGCCTCCGGAAAAAAGGATGAAGATCGACTCAATTTTCACATCGCGAGAAGAGGGTTGCTTTCAAATACTCATAAAACGACATTTAATTTATAAAGAAGAAAAGTTCCGAAAATATTGTAGGTTAGATCATAAACAGTTTGATTTTGTACTCAGTTTAATAAATGAAGACATCAAACCAAGAAGAAATGGCACATCGGTAATTACAAGCGCTGAAAATCTTTTTCTCACATTAAGGTAAAAAAATAATTGTCTTCCAACCCTTCATGGGTACTTAACCCTTAACAACCCAGTAAGCTTTACAAACGTAACTGACCAGAAGTGTCCAACGGACACCATGTATGAAGCTTAGAGTACTTCTAGGGAAAAAATACGAGGTGTACCATAATTATAGACTTTAATGTGGTTTTAAACATTTATATTTATTTATTTACATACATATAACTTTTTTAAATTATATTCTTATTTATTTACAAACATTACAAATGTATTTTTTACTGAGTGCTCAGAGCATACATTACGGTTGCATTTATCGCAGCACTGTTTAGATGTTCTGGATATTTTTGCAGGACAAATGTGACAGCGTTTTTTTTTGGTAGCAGGTTCAGAAGATTGAGCTGCTTCTTGATTGAATACTACTACATCTGCAATAGCTGCTAAATGATAATTTGTCAGGCCCTTCCTGTTACGTCTCCTTATGTGCGGTGTAACTAACTCAGTTACAACTTTACGCAAAAAAACTTTTCTTAGTACACACTTCTTCCGTTGGTTCCAAGTAGGATATATTTTTTTCCATATAATTAGCGATGCGATGCCAACCACATCTATAATATTTTGAAAAATTCAACAGGCCATCTGTTTTGTTTTATGTCGAACTGTGTACTCATGGACCATCTGATCAAGCGTGTCAACTGTCCCTTGGTGGAGTTGTAATACAAATTTATTTCAGATTTGTTCTTATTGCTCACATTTACTTCATTACTGTGATGCATCGTAGACAACAAAATAACAGCACGGTTCTTTTTTGGCACATAAGACACCAACGTCATAATTATTTTTTGAAAAAAAAAAAACGAAGACATTTGATTCCCCGTCACGGCTTCTGTGAGGTTGAAAAATTGAAGGAATACGAGTTTTATTTTTTCTCATTGTTCTAACTATTGTAAGTCCATTTTCAGCCAAGGTTTTAGCAACTTCAATGCTCGTAAAATAATTATCGAAAGTAATGTTTCTGTTTGTTCGAAAATATGGTTCAGATAACTGGTTGACAACATTGTACGCCAAATTTTCCGCTCTGTTACTTCCTTCGTTTCCAAGATATGGTATGCCATAATAGTGACAACTATTTCTATTATAAACAAATTATTTGTGATTTATTATAATTACCCACTTACTGCAATATAATTCTGAGTAGAATATAAACAAACAGTCTACCTTCATACTCGAGTGCAACAAAGAGTTACCTAATGTGTCCATCGGACACTTGTGGGTCGATAAGTTACTATTATAGTTTATTGTTCATAAATGCTATACAATTCATATTATAAACATTATTATTACAGATTTAGAATCTTGAAACCTTAGATAAAGTGGTTTTTCGTAGAAAAAAATACTTAACTTGTTATGAGTAAATTAAATGTCCGCGAGACCCTTGTGGGTTGTTAAGGGTTAAGTCAGTTGGTTAGGTGGGTGGGGAGGCAACACTTATAGGAGAATATGGGGACTGGTTTGATGAGGAATTATTTGAAATTGGATAGCTTTGATTGAAATGTGGACTAAAGGAAATGTTGCTACTATCTGAACTTTGATCAAGACTTCTCAATTCAAACTCTGCCAGTATATTAAAAAGTTTTGTTTTAGCCTCCACTCTTAAACCAGGTGGTAATTTTTTTTAAACTGACCCCATATGTGAGCAAAATTAATCAATTCCGTCTATATCAGCGACTGCCTCCTGTGCTCTCAGGGTTCTCATTTCCGCTTGTCTTCGTTCGTCTCTCTGTTTCCAATATTCTAGTAATGATGTATGAATATTATTCTCCGATTTACGTTTTCTATGTTTTTCCTACTTTTCTTGTTCCAGCTGTCACTACTCCTGCTCCACTTGTCCCTTCATTGCTTATTTCTCCTCCTCCACTTCTCTCTTCACCACTCCTCAGTTCACTTGTACCAGCCGTGTCTATTGCTGCTCCACTTGTCCCTTCATTACTCGTTCCCGCTCCACTTCTCTCTTCACTACTATTTCTCAACTGACTTGTCCCTGCTGTGCTTGTCTCTTCATTGGTTTCATCTTCAATATTCTCATCTTGAACAGTTGAAATACTTGGTCTTTCTGTAGGAATGTTATCAAAAAATCGAATCCTCTCAAACAGCATCCATTTTGTTGTTTTAGAAGATTCTGATGACCCAGTAGGCAATTTATTCTTACGTTTGCATCTATGTATTATAGGAGTCCCTTATGTATTTCCATCGTTTCTTGCCTTCATTACCTGTAATAAGCATATTTTGTTTCAGATTTATAGCTACTGGAGAATCATATGCATCTCTAGAGTACACTTATCGTATATCAGCAAGTTATATAAGCAGAATAGTCAAAGATGTGCTTAAAAGCCTGCGAAAGAATTTAGTGCCTATCTTATTGCCAGTACCTACAGAAAATCAGCTAAAGCGCGTAACGACCCAACGAGCACATTAGTAGAAATAGCAGCCTATTTTGTTACTTTCGGCCGTAAAATAGCGGTTTAAGGGTTCAACAAGCAGTTCAAAGTTGCATATCTGCATCCGTAAACGTCTATAGCTATAAAAGTTACCTAAAGTGCTACAAGCTGAATCAAATACTACCGTAGCCTTCACAGTAGTTCACTTTAGAACTCTTTTACCACTTACACCTTTATATGAGAATTACGCAGGTCATTCTGCCACTTACAGCTGTACAGTGGTTTCCATTGTAACTTTTATAGATTACTACAAAAAGGAGTTAATTGTAGACTGTTTGCAGTACCTGCACAGGAGTTATAGTAACCACTATTATACTACTACAAGTTTCATTATAGAAATAAAAACTTTACAAAAACAAATCATGGAACATATTAAATGCTTTGTCGCAATCATTTTCTGTATATGTTTCATTAAATGTTAATGCTGATAAACACTCAAGAATTTTTTCTATATTGCTTTTGCTGTAGTCTCTTTTTACTTCACAAAAGAAGTTATTAGTTTTCTGGGTAGAATTGACTTTTGGGAGATAAAACGTTACTGACTGTCCAGTATCATGATCTGAAAGAGCCAGATTATGTATACTACTTCTAATATCAAGCGACGAGATATTACTGGCTATCTGATCTATACAGGATTTCTTCCTAGTGGGCTTTTCTACATGTGTCAATATGTTGAAATTATTTAACACAGAGATTAAATCCCTTGTTTGTTTTGAATCTTTTAATATATCTATATTCCAGTCTCCACATATTATAATATGATTCCTACCTTTGCGAGTTAATAAGTATAGTAGTGCTTCCATTTTCTCAATAAAGTAACTTGTATCGGCACCAGGAATTCTATATACACATACCAGAATTAAATTATGACTTGGAACTTCTATGCCACAGCTTTCAAAACAACATTCTTTAGAGATTTCGTTTGTAAATGGTAACGTGTTAAATAATAATCCATCTCTCACCAGTATGCAATATGAATTAATATTATTAAAGATAGAATAGAATATAATAAAGAGTAATTTTTTCGCCGGGAAATCAACATGCAACAAATAAACAGCGTCTTGTGATGTAACGCTTGTCAGGTTGACAGTTCTGTCATTCATTTCCTTTTCGATTTACATTCAATAATTCACTCTTTTTACTTTTAAAATAAGTGTGTTGCCAGAACATTCGTAATAACTCCGGTGTAAGGAATGTATTGTTCATCCGAGGTTACTCTATGTTTATTAATAATGTTTAATTTACAAAGATAATACTTTGTGACTCTCGGAGTAATAATTCCAAATGTAACGTCGGATTACCTGTGGAATAGGCGATTTTTATTAATAAGACCGTAAATGAGTTTGGGACGGTTAAACAATATTCTTCAAAATATAAACATAATCAAATTAACAATTTGTCGAATTGAGAACTTCCTTCCTTCTTTGTTGAGGTGGGTTGTAAAGAACTGAAGATTTATCTAATAGTAATACTAATAAGTAGTAATAATAACAATCTCTCACCTGGCCGCGCGGCGTGCGTAAAAGCGGTTTGCGTGAGCGCCCAGCGCCCTTCCAACTACCTACACGTCTATTAGGTAGTAGGTATTATTTTAATCAATTTTGTTATTCAGTTTTTAAGAAAACCATAGTTTATGTAAGTGATGAATAAGTTTTATTTTATTTTATTTTATTTTTTTTAAGTTGCGGTGATAAGTGTGAATACACATGGAATCACGCTGTACGAAGTTGATGTTATTCGTGTGGTCAAAAAAGGATCGGCAGAGTGTGCAGCGACCATAGCCGCATCGTCTGTCTGCCGCCGTAGTGGCTCTCACGTAGAGTTGGCGGCGGTGGGCGTTGCTTCGAGCTTTTAGCCGAGCCAAGCTTCGGTCATCGTTCCGCGCCCCGCCACTCTGCGAGGTCTCTCCCCGCACCCCTGTTGCTCTCCAGCTCCAGTGTGACAGTGTAGTCATTATTAGTATTGGCTGATTGTGCGTTTAGTGTTGTGTGCGTTCAAAATCTCTTGGGACAATGATAAGTGTCTACTTTTGATTTCAAACTATAGAAATAAAAGCATTTTGTGGGACTAAAAGGATCCTCAGCATTACAATAAAATTTTGAAAAACGATGCATGGGTCGAGTTAGCAACTGCATTGGAATGTTCCATTGATGATTGCCGGAAAAAAATGACAAAGAACAATGGCGAAAAAATTGTTGATAGAATATTTGAGCGTCTACAAATGTCATGTTTACAAATGTTAATAAAATAATTTCTTCGTTTTTCTCAAGATATGCTTAAGAACTGACCCACTCTAATAAAATATATATATTTTTTGGAAACACCATTGACTAATATGATTGAAGGGATTAGATTATTTTTTTCCTTTACAATTTGACTTCATGTCTTTTAGCCTAATATTGTCTCAGTTGAAAGTTCTCTGCCACATATTAGTAAATGTACTCCAATTTACTTAAAGTGCTTTGCCCTTATCGCATAAGCACACTTTACAAGTGTATTCATAAACGATAATTAATATAATTGCAGATTTTTGTTAAGAATTCTGCTGAATAAATAAATACTAAAATAACGTCATACTGCAAACAAAGTATGGCAACAATACGACATGACATTGACATCTGCTTAAGGTAAACGGGAAGGTGGGGCGTAACGGGGACGTGGGGTACGACGGGGCCACCCACACTTACGCATACGCAGACATGCTAAAGATGTCCTGTATTTAATAACAAACGGCCATTTTGTATCAATGCTCAGTGCGGAAGTGACCGAGCGCTAGAGTGCATGTGTCCATTTTTCACGACAACAATAGTTTTTACGCGCAGTTCGATGTAATTTTATGGTGTTACATAAAAATTATCAAAAAGGTAAATATTGAGTGAATTTCATTTATATTTTTTTGTGAAAATCTTTAGTTATCGGTACTGGACCTACTCTGATTGAAACTTGTGTTACAATTATGGTTTTAGAAAAAAAAAGCTGTATTAAATCAGACCTTGGGGCGTGACGGGGACGTGGATATGGGGCAGCATGGGGTAAGTCGCCGTCATGCCCCCAAGTTTAATATATGGTTTTCTCTCTGTCTGATGGGAAACAGCGTAATGTGACTGAATGTAATCTTTAACCCTCCGTGCACCACGTGGGGTTAAATAAACCCCAGTGAAACAAAAATCTTCGTATCTTTTTTAATGGTCGCGCGAACACCTCGAAACATCGTCTAGCTGGAGTTGCGACATTACCAATCCGTATAGTAACAGTGATTTAGTAATAGCTTTGTAGGTGCCTCGGACTGACGCCGTTAAAGTGAAGTGGGGTGTCACAATCCCCACGTAGTTCGAGACGTCGTCTAAAAGGTATGCGGTATAAAATGGAAAGTATTAGTATTTATACATAAATCCTTGTTTATTTTGTTTTTTTATTACTTTTTTGTTTCCGGGACTCATAACGGCTCGTCGTATAAATGAAGATGCTATGTTATCGGCACTTATGGAAGATAGTGATGACGACACGGACGAGGTGTTTTTATCCGAAAGTGAAGGCGACTCGGACTGTTGTTGAGCTTTTATTTTTAGCAGGATTGTACCGTTCTGGGAAACAAAACCTCAATGACTTCTTGGCTTAAGTTGGTACTGGAATCGAAACATTTCAGTGCACGATGTCTAAAAATAAAGTATCTATATGCTTAGAACAAGCTATTTTTTTTGTAAGATTTGAGGTGATTTGATCCAACTAGTATTTCAAGATGGCTAATAATGTTTTTTTTTTTGTTTTTGTTTCCTACCTCATGAAGCCCTCAATGAAAAGGCAATAAGTGTAACGAAAACCACGTTATCTCCAATAACTTGTTTATTTAAGGTTGTCCGTTTACATTACATGCGAATGGATACCGCAACTTGTACAAAAATCCAATAACTTCGTTTATTAGTTTGAGTTAGCTATTTACAGAATATTTTACAATTTTGTACGGGAGCGTCCGTCCCTCCCGCCATTTTTTTTAAAACTGTCTTCTTTTTTTATTATGCGTAAAGGTTGTTACCAGTATTGCCATTTTTAAATCTTTAATATTTACTACAATGATGTTTATCAGTCTATTTTGGAATCATGACATTCGGCCATCTGATAACGTGCAGTCTCCCGACGCACTTAAACAAATATACATAAAAATAATAATTTAGAAGCCACTTATAACATCTATACTGAACAGACTACTCAATAAACAGTCTTATAAACATTATAAATTATCTAATTGTTATATATAACATATATGCAGTATAAATGCATAATAGAATATTTAAATAAATCATGACATTCGGTTACAATAGTTTAAAAAAATAATATAAATTAATGATTATCGAAACTTTACTTAATATTTTTTTTCTGTGTACGCGCACAGCACTATTCTATGCCTACGTGACTGGTAGGGCGACGAGGGGCGAGGAGCAAGCAGGGAGGTCGCGTGCCGGCGTCGGCCGCCGGCGGGCCGCGGCACTCCGCATCTACGACCAATGTGTTACCACGTTCGTCAAAGTAATATTTATTATACAACGTACAAAATTAAGTTAAATTCTAAAAGCTGTAGTTTTAGTCAATACAAGTGGTTTATCGAAAACAAAGTTTGTATAATTCTAAACAAAAGTGGCGACCGTGACAGGACTGCAATCTTCAATAACAAAAGGTCGTTTTGCGGGCGTCGCACGAAAAGAACGCGGCAGCCGCCATTTGGTCATACAATACCGGCCAGCGGAGCCCGGTCGAGTAAAGAAAAGGAACTGGTGTTGGCGCATGCTGCTTCGGGAGCCTTTGGGGACATCGTGAACCGGAGGTCTAGCCCAAGGAGAGTAAGCCCTGTCCTAAATTCCTAAACTTTTCATACCAACCTAGGTACCTACTTATCTTTCAATCCCTGTTTCTCGCATTGTGTGAATGGCCGACTTGCTGCTCGAGTGTTGGGCTTATGAATTTGTTTAAGTTAGCCTTGGTGCTTTTTATGGTGTTACGCAAAATACATGCACGTGCAGCGTTAGATTTCATACTTAATAATTATATTTCTAATCAAGCTTTAAAATACGAGCACGCGTCCAACCTTTTACCTACCGGCTAGCATACCCGGCTCGTTCTAGGTTCTTCTAAATTAAGAACAGATTGCCTTTACCCTTTGATTTAAATCTATACTAAAGCACTTGCCTAGGTTGTCTATAACCTATCCAATACCTACGTACATACCCGTGCAGTCCCTGCACAACGCGGCCAGCGTTAGCTACCGTTCTAGTGTTGCCCAAACGAGAGTCTTGCAAGAGTCTTGCAATTAGCGATTATCCTATTGCTATTTATTAAACGGTAGTTGAGATCTCAGAACAATGTAACAGAGTCTGTTAACTGTAACACTATACCGTTCATTACCGTTTTTTCAATATCTTATGCCGACTATATCCAGCGTAACTCCGTGAAGAGGAGCGCATCGGTCTCGGCATCGCCATTCGCCGCCTCCCGTTCGGTTCCGTCGCGTGCGTTGCTGGCCTAAGCTGTCTGCTCGGCGCGACCTGCCCTGAGCATCGCGTCGTGCTAGCACCAGCGCGAACGACTGGACCTGAGCTTCTCGGCTCTTCAAACGGGTTTGAGTGCACATTTTAAATTACTTATTTCAGTGTTCGTTCACCTGTGTTATTGTTTGGTACAATTACAATCTATAAAAATGAGTGAAGCAGAGCTCAAGGTAGAATTAATGAAGTTAGTCAAGGAGCGCGGTATTATCAAGGGACGGGTTACAAGATTTTCAGATTACTTAAACAGTTTAATTGGTTTAAAAGAAATTTCTTCTATTCAATATAGAGAATTAGAATTAAAATTGAATAAAATTCAATCGCTTATGGAAGAGTTTGAGGTTATTCAAAGCAAATTAGATTTATTGCATTCTGGTAGTACAGAGCAAATTAAGGAAAGAGATAGTTTAGAGACTCAGTTTATTCACTTAATAGCAAAAAACCAAGATACCTTAGCTAATTCACCTATGAAAAAGGCTGAGAATGGAAATTGTGACGGAGAAAATAGTGAACATGCATCAAATGGTAGCTGCCATTCATTTAATGGCATAAAATTACCTACAATCAAACTTCCTACATTTGATGGGAATTACCTTAACTGGTTAGAATTCAAAGACACATTTCAATCAGTGATTGACAGCAATGAAAGTATTGCACCAATTAATAAATTCCATTATCTAATATCTTCATTGGAAGGTAGTGCATCTGTTGTTATTAAGTCAATAGAGTTTAGTTAAAAAAATTACAAGGTTGCGTGGGACCTGTTATGTCAAAGATTTGACAACAAAAACCTATTAATAAATAATCACTTAAAAGCATTGCTTAACATTGAGTCGATTCAAAGGGAATCTTATAAATCATTGCGGTTTATTGTTTACCATGTGTCAAAACATTTGCGGGCTCTTGACACTCTTGTGGCAACTCTTAGCCAGCCTACTAATATGTGGGATGTTCTTATTATTTTTATGGTCTCAGCAAAACTAGATATTCACACGAGTAGAAAATGGGAAGAATACAAGTGCAATCTTGCAAATTTACCTTCACTTAGTGAATTTTATTCTTTTCTTCGTAGTCGAGCTGACATACTTGAGACTGCCTATTGTAATAATAGTCGTCTTGACAAACAAGTGGATCATAAGCCAAGGGTTACCAATCAATCTAAAAGCCTAATTGTATCCGTTGATAAAAAAGAAAACAAGAAATGTTGTGTTTTATGCAATGAAAATCATCATTTGCATGAATGTTTAATATTTAATAATTTGAATGTAGACGAGCGAGTACATGTGTGTGAACAAGATGAAGTTATGTAAAAATTGCCTACACAGTGGTCACAATGCCTTTCAATGTCAGCTAAAAGCTGTTTGTCGTCAATGCAAAAGGAAACACAATACATTAATTCATATAACTAAAACCAACCCTACATCTACTACTGAAACTGAACAACCCTCTACATCTTCCTCCTTGCCTGTTTCACTGTCAGTGGCATCTAATGACCAGGTTTTGTTAAGTACGGCGCTAGTCCAAATTATCATAAATAATAAAAAATATACAGCCCGTGCGCTGCTGGACACAGGTAGTCATTTGTGGGATCAATAACGCTACATGTAATATTACTGGAAGTTGTTATATTAAAATTAAATCTAGATGTATGCCTTTTGAATTAAATGTTAAGTGTCTTGTAGTGCCTAGAATAACGGGAATCTTACCAAATGCTACAATTAATACAGACCATATAAATTTACCTGGAAATATTACTCTGGCTGATCCTGACTATTTTTCCCCGGCTGAGGTCGACATCCTCTTAGGAGCAGATGTGTATTGGGAGATAGTGGGTTCTAATTTAATTAAGTTAGGTAGTAACAAACTGGTTCTACAGGAGTGTATGCTCGGATGGCTCATAAGTGGCCCATACAAGGTAGTCAGTCCGCTTCAAAGGTTTATTGTAATTTTACTCAAGAGATAAAGGACTCATTAGAAAAATTTTGGAAAATTGATGACTTACCGGCCACAAAAATATATTCCATCGAAGAGCAACTTTGTGAGGATCATTTCAAAGAAAACGTGTCTCGCTTATCGAATGATAGATTTTCTGTGTTAATGCCCTTGAAAGAGTCGCCTGAAAAAGCTCTTGGGGACTCATACTATATAGCCAAAAAATGTTTTGAGAGTTTAGAAAGAAAATTTACAAAATATCCTGATTTAAAGGCGAACTACAAGGCATTTATAGATGAATATGCAAGTTTAGGGCATTTAACTAAAATTGCTAAACCTGTATTTGGGTACGACATGCCTCATCACGCAGTCATTCGTGAAAAGAGCGAAACTACAAAGCTCCGCGTAGTATTCAATGCTTCTTCTAAAACTAGCTCTGGTAAATCACTGAATCAAATTCAAATGATTGGTCCAGTAGTGCAGAGTGATTTAATATCTATTTTATTGCGATTTCGCAGGCATAAATTCATTCTCACAGCCGACATAGAGAAAATGTATAGGCAACTTGAAGTCAGGCAACAAACAGCGCCACATGCAGCTTATTCTGTGGCGTGATGATAAGTCCCAATCGTTAGATATTTTACAACTTAACACAGTTACATATGGAACTGCCTCTGCACCATTTTTAAGTACTAGATGCCTTTTACAACTGGCTAATGAGTGTGAGGATGAGTCTATAGCTTGTGTAATACGAAACGATTTTTATGCAGATGACCTGAATACGGGATCGGAATCTGTAGAGGGGCTGAAACACATAAATCATGAAGTTGTAAATACTCTTAATTCTGCATGCCTACCCCTCAGGAAATTTCGCACAAACTGTCCTCAATTATTTGACAGTGAATGTGGTTCTTCAAAACCCATTGATTTCAACAAAGAATCTAGTGTATTAGGTCTCAATTGGTGTCCCAAGGCCGATTCACTGCAGTTCTCTACAGACCTACAGCCTTCAACTCATATTACTAAAAGGTCAATAATTTCTACTACTTCTAAGGTATTTGATCCCTTGGGATTATTGTGTCCCTGCACAATAGTAGCTAAAATTCTACTTCAACAATTATGGTCCTCTAAGCTGGATTGGGATGATCCAGTACCAGTTGAGTTTTGTAAGAAGTGGGCTGAGCTATTGAAGGAATTTTCAAATTTAACTAATATTCGTATTACAAGGCGAGTTCTGTGTGATACACCTAATAATATAGAATTACACTGTTTCGTAGATGCCTCTCAACAAGCCTATGCAGCCTGCATTTACCTGCGTTCTGTAAGTCAGAATCAGGAAGCTACAATCAGGTTGTTGTGTGCTAAGGCACGAGTTGCACCAATGAACCCAACGACTATTCCAAGATTAGAGTTATGTGGCTTCTTGTTAGGTGCACGTTTATGTTCAAAGGTGTTAGAGTCATTAAATTGTAATATCGATCGTAAATTTATATGGTCTGACTCACAGGTGGTGCTAGGATGGGTGAAAACCCCACCCAGGGATCTTAAAGTATTTGTGTGTAACCGAGTAAATGAAATCAAACAACTTACAAGTGGATTCACCTTTTGTCATGTTCCCACAGATCAGAATCCAGCAGATATTGCGTCTAGAGGTGTGACTCCTAAGCAATTGCAGTCCTATCTCTGGTGGGAAGGGCCTTCGTTCCTAGCTAATGACCCAACTTGTTGGCCTACGCAAAACCACACACAAATCCCCAACATGTTACCTGAAGTTAAAAATTCGCACACCATGGAATGTCATGTTGTTATTACAAACAAAATAATTCAATTTGAGAAATGCTCTAATTTAAATAGATTAAAGAGAATATATGCCTATGTACAGCGTTTCCTAAATTATTGTAAAAATAGAGATGCAAAAATTAATGGACCATTAGATACTAAGGAATTAGATGATTCTTTGCTAGTGTTAGTTAAGTTAAGTCAGTTAGAAAGCTATGCAGAGGAAATTAAATTAATTAGGAATAATAAAACTCTTAGTCGTAAGTCTAAATTATTGCCTCTAAATCCTTTTATTGATTCAGATGGTATATTAAGAGTTGGGGGTCGAATTCAAAATTCTGATTTCGTCTATGATAAGAAACATCCCATTATTTTAGATGCAAAACATCATTTAACTAAATTAATATTAAGGTACGAACATGAACGCTTATTTCACGCTGGTCCTCAGCATCTTCTAGCTTCAATAAGAGAACGATTTTGGCCTATAGGTGGCAGACACTTAGCACGTAGCACGACAAAGCAGTGCATAGTTTGTATTCGCCTACGTGGGAAGACATTACAACCTTTAATGGGAAACTTACCTGCCGAAAGAAGCTATTCTATGTTTCCTTTCTACTCGTGCGGTGTCGATTTTGCTGGCCCGTTTATGATCTCTAGCCGTAAGGGTAAAGGCAGTCGTATTTCAAAATGCTACCTATGTTTGTTCGTATGCCTCTCGTCCAAAGCGATTCATTTGGAGTTAGTCAGCGATATGAGCACTGATGCTTTCATTTTGTCTCTTCGAAGGTTTGTTTCTAGAAGAGGTAAACCTAATATTATATATTGCGACAATGGTACCAACTTCACGGGCGCGAACAATGAGATATGTAGAATACTCAGGTCCAGTGGTGAGTCAGCTATTAATTATGCTAGTAGTGAAGGTATTAAATTCGTGTTTAGCCCCGCATACTCACCTCACTTTGGAGGTATCTGGGAGGCAGGCGTTAAATCCGCAAAGCACCATTTTAAGCGTGTAGCCGGCAATGCTTCCCTGACATTCGAGGAGCTCGCGACCCTATTCGCGCAAATCGAAGCCATTTTAAATTCTCGTCCCCTTACTCCCCTCTCAACCGATCCAACCGATCCCTCCCCTCTAACACCAGGGCACTTTCTTATAGGGCGACCTCTCACCTCAGTTCCATCGTTGCCTATCACCTGCAAGCACCCCAACAGATACCAGTATATTGAACAGCTGAGACAACAATTCTGGGAGAGATGGCGCCGGGAGTATGTTGCCGAACTTCAAGAACGCACCAAGTGGAGAACGAGGCAATACGAGCTTCGTGTGGGCGATCTGGTGATCCTCAAAGAAGAAAATCTTCCCCCACTACAATGGAAACTTGGCCGCATCACCCATTTATACCCTGGGAAAGATGGAATCAGCAGAGTTGCCGATGTATTAACTTAAAAGGGCACACTAAGAAGGGCTACTAACAAAATGTGCATACTACCAGCCTCTAATGACGCAAAGGAAGACGGCGCGAAGAAGCAAGATCTTGGCGCTAATACAAATAAAGCTTAAAGTTGAAAGCCACACTTTCAAGGCCCGGGAGGATGTACGCGCGCAGCACTATTCTATGCCTACGTGACTGGTAGGGCGAGGAGCAAGCAGGGAGGTTTCGCGCCGGCGTCGGCCGCCGGCGGGCCGCGGCACTCCGCATCTACGACCAATGTGTTACCACGTCCGTCAAAGTAATATTTATTATACAACGTACAAAATTAAGTTAAATTCTAAAAGCTGTAGTTTTAGTCAATACAAGTGGTTTATCGAAAACAAAGTTTGTTTAATTCTAAACACTCTGTTTAGCTAATTTAGCCCTCCCCACTTTAATTAAAAATTTTAAAGTCCTTCCAAAAGTTGTCTGAAAGATATCGCTTTCAGCGATAAGACCGCCATTGTAACCATAGAATAAGCAGTATTTAAATAAGTGTAATAAAATTTTGGTGTACAATAATAGTTATTTGTTATACAAGATTGCAAAGTTGCTTTTTAACTGCGTGCTCAATTTTGATGACCGAGCAAGCGAAGGATTCTATTTTCTATTCACTCGCTGCACTCGTGATTCAAACTTTAGAATCCTGAGCGTTAGCGAGGGAATCAAAAGAGCACGAGGTGAAGTCTTTGCACTCGAGTGCAACACGTAACTTTTCATCCCTAGAAAAAAACGCTAGAGGGCGCTGTGACGTAAACATCAGCTGTGATTGTGCTCGTCATTAATAAATGACTAAAAATATTAAACACAGTATTTAATCAGTGTGCCGTACGTAAAAGTGAATAAAGACTCCTAAACAAGCAGTGACAGTGTTATCGTTGATTAAAAAACACCGGGTAACTATAAAAACAATGATACCCAAGTATGTAAACATTGACTAAAATCTTAATAAACTCAGTGCTATCAGAATCAGAATCAGAATCATTTATTCGTAAACATAGGTGATAATTATGTACAAGATCTATAATTTATAACAGTGTAAACATCCCAACTCTAAGTAAACTGCCTACGTGCGGTGTCCCACAGGGATCGGTCTTGGGGCCGCCCCTGTGGAACATCGGATACGACTGGGTGCTGCGCGGCGACCTCCCTGACGGCGTCAGCGTAGTATGTTACGCTGACGACACGCTCGTCCTGGCGCAGAGAGAGTCGCACCAGGCGGCGGCCGACCTGGCGACGCAAGCGGTCGCGACAGTCGTTCATAGGATCCGGCAGTTGGGACTCGACGTGGCGCTGCACAAGAGCGAGGCCATGTGCTTCCATGGCGGTCGGAACGCGCCACGGTCCGAGTCCCACATAACGGTGGAGGGGGTTCGCATCGGCGTCGGGAGGACGATGAAGTACCTAGGACTCGTCCTCGACAGCCGGTGGAACTTCAGGGAGCACTTCCTGAGTTTGGCCCCAAAGCTGAACCGGGCAGCAGCCGCCTTCAGGCGACTCCTGCCTAATCTCAGCGGGCCAAACGCCACCTGCCGAAGGCTGTACGCCGGCGTCGTGCGGTCCATGGCCCTCTACGGGTTCCCAGTGTGGGCTCTGTGCATCCGGACGCGACCACTAAAGTTGGTCGCATGCCAGAGGGTCATGGCTATCCGAATGATCCGGGGATACCGCACGATCGCCGGCGAATCGGCCAACCTCCTTGCCGGATTGCTGCCCTGGGATCTGGAGGCGACTGCCCTCCAGCGCGTCTATGAATGGCGCGTGGAGGCGCAGCGCCGGGGCGTATCCCCGCTGCCTCGAGAAGTCGAGGCGCGGCGGGAAGAGCTCCGGCGCGATCTCAGGGCAGTATGGAGGGAACGACTGTCGCAACCGACGGCCGGGCACGCCGCAATTGCGGCGGTAAGACCCCTCTTTGAGGAGTGGCTAGATCGGCGTCACGGCGTCCTGACCTACCGCATGACGCAGGTCCTCACCGGACACGGAAGTTTCGGGAGGTACCTGTGTCTGATGGGAAAGGAGGAAACGCCTGGGTGTCACCACTGCGAGGATCGCCCTGAAGACACCGTAGAGCACACGGTGCAAGACTGCCCCGCCTGGGCAGAGCACCGACGTGTCCTCACGGCGGCGATAGGCGGAGACCTCTCGCGCCCGGCCTTGGTCGAGGCCATGCTGCGGGGCGAGAGGGAGTGGGAAGCGGTCGCCTCCTTCTGCGAAGCAGTCATGCTTTCGAAGGAGGAGGCGGGCCGCGTGAGGGAGAGGATGGCGTCCTCCCTCCAGCCCAGCCGCAGTGGTAGACGCCCACGGCGTCGGACGTCGGCCGACGATCTCCGGCCACCGTAGGCGCGGGCATGCGGACAGCGAGTAAAGGGCAACTCGCTGTCCGACCATGGACCATGCCCGGGTCGACGGCGCGTCGTGTTCCACGCGCGCCTCAAAGAGCGTCAGCAACATGACGAGACCCCCTCTGCAGAGGGCCGAAGCCCGCCGGGGTCGTGGGACTCATCCCGTTACCGTGGCCCCGGTATGTAAAGGGTTATTGAAGGAACACCGTGGATTTTAGTCAGTAAATGTCTGACAGTCCCTCCCACCCTGCCCGGAGTGGGAGGACTTATTTGATAATTTTACCACGTTAAAAAAAAAAAAAAGTCAACTGCCTACAAAACGAAACGATTTACTTCTTGTTTGTAGACAAATATAACAAAACAGTGATCAATCTAACTTATTGTTCCTGCAAAAAAATCGTTTTTTATTCAAACACTGTATCTACGTGAATTGAACTTATGACAAGGCAACGCCATCTACCTGAAACCTCATTAACTATTCACTAATAATTTCTGCCACTGTTGTCATAGTGTTATCGGCCTAAAATAAACAAATTGGCAATTAATATTTGTAATAGCGACATCTATTATTAAAAGACGTACTTGCGAAAACGGACCCGTAAGATCGCAAAATTGGACACAGCTTGTAACTGTACGAGTGGCTTATCGGAAAACGAACCGACTTCGATCCCCACAGGTGGTTGCGAGTTTGAATCCGACACCTGCGAAGAAACACTTTGTGGTAATTTAAGTTTGCAAAATCATCATGGACTTCCTAGGAAACATAACATTTCGTCGCACACGTACTACATCGGAACCCAAAAATGTAACCAATGAAATTATCTCTCAAACATTAAATGAGACTATTAATAGTATGCCGGGAATGTCGGAAGATGAAGAGGACACACAGATAAACATCCTTAAGGCTGAGATTGAAGACCTTAGATCTCAATTAAAAAGCGCGCACCTAGAAATAGAAATACTATCACTGGAAAATAGTTCCTTAAAGCAAAGTAACGCCAATTTATTGAAAAAAAAAATGGCATGTATAAAAAAGTCACCAGTAGTCCGATAAAGAAATGGGTACAAACACCAAAAAGAAATAAAATTAGTCTTACAAACAAGGTAACCAGTAAACCACAGACTTTGGAAAGTTCGGACTGCCGCACGTCCTCTGCTGAAGACCCTATTGAAAATTCAGTATCATCATTGCCAATTGTAAAGAGTAATCTATGTATTATTAGTAGTGAAACATCTAATAGGTTTTACACAATTTGTCAAAGAACTAGGTTAAGTGATTGCAATATATGTCATGAGCCAAATTGTAGTCTAAAGCAACTGCTAGATAGTCTTGATAAAAAAGTACAAAACTTTACGTACTCGGACTGCTGTGTAATTTATTTTGGGGAGGAAGATTTTAAAAAGACGCAAAATTACATAGAATTAGTCACTTTTATTCGTACTAAAATACAACCTTTAACCCACACGAATTTCATAGTATGTCTGCCTACTTTTAAATATATGGAAAAGAAAAATGTAATGTTTAACAGCAGAGTTGACATGTTTAATAACTTAATGTTCATGGACGTGGAAACATATAATTATGCGTATCTGCTGGACTCCAACTTGAACCTTCCATACACTTATGACACATACAATCAACGGTTAGGTAGTTTAAATAACAAAGGATTCAATATTGCGCTAACTGATTTGCAGGATCTTGTCCTAGATTTAAATTCAGCAAACGCGTCATCAGATGCTGGCTGTCCTCAAATAAATAATACGCCAACTGAAACTCAACTTCAGGGAAATTCTCAGTATTTTCTTTAGTCATTATTTGTATATTCTTCACCAAAACATAGCGGGACTTATGAATAAATCAGACTTATTGACGGTTAAAATAGAAGAGCTTTCTAATACTGGGATTGACATAGATATTGTCTGTATAACTGAACACTTTGTCGAAACTGGTTATGAAAATTTCATGCATATACCTAATTATTGCCTCGCTGCCTTCTTCTCAAGAGACGCTAAACGAGGAGGAGCGTGTATCTTTGTTCGAGCAGGATTGCACTATAGAGAATTAACAGACATTTCAAAACATTCAGTGTCAGGTGTTATCGAATGCTGCGGCATTGAAATAATTTCTCATAATGTCATAATAATATGTGTTTACAGAATACCTAAACATAATTATAACATTTTCTATGATAAACTAGATGACGTATTACGCAAAGTCTGTTCATACTCGAATAAAAACATAATTTTGACCGGCGATTTCAATATCGATATCCTGAAAAGAAATAAAATTACATACGAATTTGAATATTTTCTTCGACAATACAATCTTAAACTATCACTCTTTGAACCGACTAGATTAAGCAGTAAATCTTGCATCGATAATTTTGCACATTCATTTAAACGTGGATGTAAAGCGGATGTAATGGATTTAGTTCTCTCGGACCATACAGCACAATTATTAAAAGTACCTACTAATAAAAAATGCACTCTAAAATACTGGAAAACTAAAAAAAACTTGACTTATCAGCGTCTAACTTGGCTAAGTTTATGGATTGCTTGAAGTGTCTATCTTTTTCGCAAGTTTATAAAGCAAAAGACGCTAACGAAGCGTATGATAATTTAATAGATGAATTTTTACTTTTCTACCACTTATGCTTTCCAGTTAAAATTGTGAAGATTAATACCAATAAGAAAACGAAATGGTTGTCCCGTGGTATAAAACTTTGCAGTAAAAAGCAGAGACAACTACTTTGGGAATATAGGCTAAAGCCTAATTTGAAAAATAAAACTATTTTTAAAAAATATTCAAAACTTTACAGGCGAATTATAAAACTAACGCAAAAAACACAAAATAATTATCACGTCAATACTGCCCAAAATAAATCAAAAGCTGCATGGCAAGTAATAAACAAACCGAAATATAATTTACCACAAGAGCCAATTTTATGTATTAATAATAAGAATTTGACATTTTCACACCCACTTGACATTGCTAATGAATTTAATAAATATTTTGTTGAAGTTATTGAAAATAATATTCAATCAAATAATGTATCGAATAATAAGCAACACCTAAAGGTCAATGTTTCATGTCAATCCTTATTTATGCTACCAGTCACCTGCGATGATATAATCAAAATTATTAACAGCCTCAAAAATACAAATACCGTTGGATTTGATAACATATCAACTAAGGTTATTAAAGAAGTTAAGGAGATAATAGCGCCGTTACTTTCGCATATAATAAATCTCTGTATTTCCGATGGCATATTTCCAACTCGTCTTAAAAAAGTAATAATTAAGCCCCTATTCAAAAAAGACGATAGAACTGAATTAAAAAATTATAGGCCAATTGCAAAAATTCCTATATTTTCAAAAATAATTGAGAAAGTGATCTATAACAGTATATATGCCTACTTTGAAAAATTTAAACTATTTTGCAATGAACAAAAGGGATTTCGGAAAAATATTAATATAAACATGGCGCTATTTGACCTACTATCAAGTGTCCTAACATCTGTCGATAAGAAAAACAGGGTCTGCGCTATCTACACAGATATGACAAAGGCATTTGATTTTGTGGATCATAAAATTTTGCTACAAAAACTATATAGTTATGGCATTAGAGGAAATATTCTTAAACTTATAGAATCTTACCTAAGTGATAGATTTCAATGCACAGAAATCACAAGAATATGTCCAGTAACTAAGTTGCAAAAAACATATACCTCGGCGGCAAGGATGATCAAATATGGAGTTCCTCAGGGTAGCGTATTGGGACCCCTGTTATTTTTAATATATATTAATGACCTGCCGAAAATAACAGGGCACGAAATGGTACTTTTTGCTGATGATAGCACGGTTATTATAAAATGCAACAATCCTAATAATTACGAACTTGACATTAATGACACTCTCTCGAAAATAATTAATTGGCTTAAGGACAATAATCTTGTAATAAATCTAAATAAAACCAAAATTATGCATTTCCACCAACGGCTTGTAAATACTCCAGTTAATGTCACCTATAATCAGTTAGAATTGAAGAGGTTAGCATTGCAAAATTCTTGGGTATCTCTATAGACTGCAAACTAACCTGGAAACCACATCTGGAAAAAGTTTGCAAACGATTAAGCAGATCAGCGTATCTTCTATTTCAACTGTCAAAAAAAGTTAGCTCTGAAACACTCTTAACGGCTTATCATGGATTGGTAGCTTCGATTTTGCGTTACGGTGTTGTTTTTTGGGGACAGTCAACAAACCGAGAACTTGTTTTTAAAATGCAAAAGAGATGCATACGGTCGATGTTTGGTTTAAGAAGGACTGACAGTTGCATCCCGTATTTAAAAAAAATATAATATTTTAACTTTTCCTGCTTTGTACATCTTGGAAACTTGTTTGTTTGTAAAAAATAATCCCCACTTATTTAAAAAAATGGCCACAGTCAAGAAATTACCCATACGTGCTCAATATATGAACACATTATGCCATGTTAAATGTTAAACTGCACTGATGAAGAAAAGTTTCTTTGGTATTGCTCCCCAAGTTTTTAATAAAGTTCCCGATGCAATTAAATGTATGCCATTACAAAAATTCAGAAACACTCTACAGAAGCTGCTACTTGAAAAATCCTATTACACATTAGACTAGTTTCTGAATGATAAATTTAATTAATCATAATTTTGGAATTATTATTTTGTTATTATTTAATTTAATTTTATTATAATGCAATTGTAAGTTTTGACAATTCTCATCTCTGCTGACATTGTATTTTTTATGACATTTAGACTATTTTAATTTAATTAATTTTGACGACTGTAATATTGTTGACATTGCTTTATCTTTTCGTACTATTTTATTTAACTTTTGTCAATTTTATTTGCTGACATTGTTTTTATTATTTTTATTTTATTTAATTTTGAACCTAGCATCACTATTTTGTATGCCTGTCGGCGGAACATAGGTTGGACCAAACACTATACATATATACATAAGATCATTGTACCCTGTGTTCACAAAATAAATGAATTTTGAATTTTGAATCCCACCTCAGCGAGGAAATGACTAAATGCAAAAAAAAACAAGATACTTTTATTTCAGTTTAGGTATTAACTACTACATTATGCTAAGTAAGTATTACAGAACTACTACTACTTAAATAAAATTATATAATACTTAGGTATAATTAAGAAAAATTGAAAGTAACGTTGCTACAGTTACTTAAATTAAGTGTAATATGTAATATTTTGTTAGGTACTGTAATGTTGGTGTTAGTTTACTATCTGTCATATTTAATAGTTGTATCGATTCGTCGGATTCCCTTGGCGTAAATGTTGGCGAGAGAGGGTGATGGTTAGGTGTTTTGTAACGGCTCATTTTTTATTACAGGTTTGATTACAGGTGTGATTATGTGCCTAATTGCGGTGAAATTAGAGCCGTTTTATGAGCAAGTGTGTTGAAAAAACTTTTTTTCAACACACTTGCTCATGATCACTTGCACATGACACTTGCTCTTGATGTAGAAGGGCCAGTCCAAGGATCTGACTGACGCTCTTTCAGTGTTATGTCTCCTACGATGCCCTTACCAATTTTATACTTATTTTGGATGGAATCCTCTATGTATCCCTCTACAACCGCATTGGACTTCCAGCCCCCATGGCGCTTAAGGGACAGAAGATCAGCTCCTGAATCGGCCAAGTGTGGCTGAAGTTCGTCGGAAACAATGACCCGTGTACAACAGGAGTTCTGGAAGTTCAAGAAATGTTGCTATTTCTCGTGGGATACTGCCAATTTTATTAGCACCTATAGGCTGTCTAACACACTTTCCGTTGCGATATTGTAGAAAAAATCGATTGATTGGGGTGTTAGGCGGGCGTAAGGCTTGATATTTCTCAACAATTGTCACGTATTCCTTGCGAATGACGAAGTTGCGGTATCTTTTAGTCTTTGTATTAGGTAAATTAATTAATAGTAAGTCATCTGAATGTTTCTCAATGTTTTTGACATTAAGTTGTGTTAGTTCATTAGTTCGACGTGCTCCGTTTATACCAATAATAAGACCAACCTGTAACGTAAAGAGTATTGTAGTAGATAAATTAATAAAATTTATGTGCATGCATTTGTGCCTATCAACATCTACTAAGACGTATTAGATTATGTTAAGTAGTTGATTAATATACTCAAGTAGATCAATATAACTGAATGTGCAACTGACTTACTTTTGTCGCCAAATATACGGAATCAGGTGCTTCGTTAAGAAACTTTTCAATTTCAGATGCTGTGAAAACCTTCGATTTTTTTGGTTGATGACCAGATGAGGCTCTTTTTAAAAATGCCACTAATTTCAAATCAAATTCAAATTCATTTATTTGCTAATATGGGTTATGGGTATACAGTTGGTAAAAGAAGTAGAGCACAGTTCAGCCATATTACGCCTTGCGGCATGCAAATCTCAAGCAATTACAACATAGTTACATTAATACAAAAAATGTTAATTGTAAAACATAAAAAGTACTTAATAAAAATAAAAAAAAATAATAATTATAATGTCACTTAAAGAATTAAAATGTCATAAAGTATTAAACGAGAATGTCAAGATATATGTATTATTTATTGATAAATATTAAAGTAATATATAACAATGTCAATATTTAAAATGTATGTAATATTATTATATCACGCCAACAGCATTATTTATGGGATTAACATATGTCCTTACATCCTCTCTTAAGTAGTCCTGAACAGTATAATAACATTTATAAAGCAAAAATCTTTTTAAATTCTTTTTGAACACATTGATGGATGGAGTTTCTACTATAGACTTCGGTAAGTGGTTGTAAATACGCGGTGCCATACTGAAAATACTTTTAGCATACAAAGCCGTCGTTTTAGGTTTGCCCCAAATTTTATTAATATGTCGCTTACTTCTATACTTATTAAATAGTTGTTTATTATTTCTTGCAAAGACAGCAATCTCATAAATGTAGACACAAGGCAGAGTTAATATATTGTGCTTGATAAAATATGGTCTGCAGCTATCGGTCTGGTGGATGTTAAACATACCCCTAATACACCGCTTTTGCGCCTTAAATGCCATTTCCCTATTGGTGGAATGACCCCAGAATATAATACCATATTTTATCAGGGATCCCACGTAGCCATGATACGCTGCAAGTACAGCAGAGGTGCTTACTGTTTTTGCTAGCATATGTAAGGCGTATGATTGCTTATTTAATTTTTTGTTTAGAGTATCAATATGTGTCTTCCAATTTAAATTATAATCAATTGACATGCCTAAGAATTTTGTAGTTTCTATTTCATTTATTTTGTTTCCTGTATAATTTATATTAATGTCAGTAAATTGGGCTTTACGATTGCGAAATATCATAATTTTAGTTTTATCAAAGTTCATTTTTAAATTATTATTTGTTAGCCATTTTATAATATCACTTAAAGTTTTGTTTATATCTTGTTCTAAGGATAACTTGTTCTTGTTTGTGAAAACGACAGTACTATCATCAGCAAAAAGTATAGTGGGATGATTAGTTACCCTTGGAAGGTCATTTATATAAATTATAAAGAGCAGAGGGCCCAAAACACTCCCTTGTGGCACACCTTGTTTGACTTCTCTATATTCCGAAGTGTAATTAATTTCTTCTCTAGATTTGGTGCATATTCGAGTAACTAATGTGGACTGTTTTCTGTTAGTTAGATAAGAAGCTATAAGATCTAATGAAGTACCCCGAATTCCATACGTGTATAATTTATTTAATAAAATTTGGTGATCCACGTAATCAAACGCTTTACTTAGATCCATATACAGTGCGCATGCTGGAATTTTATTGTCTAAGCTAGTCATGACTGTGGTCAGAAAGTCGTAGACGGCCATATTAATGGTTTTATTTTTCCTAAAACCTATCTGTTCTTTAGCAAATAAATGGAATTTTTCAAAGTAGTCATTTATCCTGTCATAAATAACTCTTTCATAGACTTTAGAAAGCACTGGTACAAGTGCTATGGGCCTATAACAATTCATATTGCTGGCATCATCTTTCTTAAAAAGGGGTTTAATTATGGTTAATTTAAGTTTATCAGGAAAATAACCATTAACGATAGACAGGTTAATAAGATGACTTAATATATAGAATATTTTTATTGGAGCTTGTTTTAAAATTTTAGTCGATATACTGTCATAACCAGTACTGTTAGTATTTTTTAAGTTAAAAATTATTTTATGTATTTCTTGGGGCGTAGTTGGATACATAAATAATGTTTTCGAGTGATTAGGTAAGATCTCTGTTTTATCATTGATACTTGCGTTCCCTTTTCTTTGGTCTATAAAAAAAATATTAAAACAGTCCGCAATGTTTTGAGGATCATCAATACATTTTTTACCGTCTATATTAATTTGATCAATTTCTTTTTTTGGCACATTACACATTGTTTTATTGATAACATTCCAAGTAGCCCTACACTTATTTTGAGCTGTTTGGATAAAGTAATTGTTCTGAGACTTTTTTGTCAGTTTTATAACACGTTGCAATCTACTCGCAAAAATTTTAAAATTAGTTTTGTTTATGTCATTTCGATTCTTACGATACTTCCATAATAATTGCTATTTACGCATGCAGCATTTTCTTATTCCTTTAGTCATCCATCGGGCTCGTACTTGGGAGTATCTTTTAATTCGAATATACGGAAAGCATAAATTATAAAATAAAATAAATAAATCATAAAAAATGTCAAAAGCTTCCTGCGGGTCATTATTTCCAAGGACGTCATTAAATGAAATCGAATTTATGCAATTATTAAATTTCTTAATATTATCTTTACCGTAATCTCGTCTCTTTACATACCAATGTTTTAGAGAGCAGCTAACTTTTACGGGACAAGTTAGTAATTGTGCCGTGTGATCAGATAAGGCAAACTCCATAGTTTTACATTTACATCCACGAATGTTATACAAGAAATTATCAATGCATGTTCCACTAATGGGTCTTGTTGGTTCAAATAAGCCTAACTTTAGGTTGTGACATGCTAGTGTATCCATGAATATTGTAGTCATTTTATTTTTGTTTAAAACATTTATGTTAAAGTCGCCACAAATTATTATTTTCTTTTTACTGTAGGAGTACTTTCCAAGTAGTCTATTTAAAGTGTCGAAAAATATGTTTAAATCATTTGTTTTTACTCTAGGCGGTCGGTATATGCAAAATATCAAGATATTATGATTTAGAAGTTCGATACCCGAGCACTCCATAACGCCTTCAACACAGTATTGATTAAGTGTAGTTATAGGTTTAAACGCATGATTACTACGGACTAAGATACATGAACCCCCTCGACGATTATTCCTTGAGAAAAAGGACCCTTGAATATAATTAGGAATATTGATTAAATCCGTATCAGTATTCAGCATATTATGCTCTGTGAGACATACGACATCTTCTGGATTTTTTGCGTCTTGGAGTGATGATAAAGATATAGATAATAAATCCATTTTCCTAGCAAGTCCATTGATGTTTTGATGAAGGATGTTTATATTATTATATACGAAAAAAATCTGATTTCTTTGAGGAATTTTGATTTTCAGGACTAATTTCAGTATCAGGAATTATATTATTTGAAATCTCAAAGTCTATAATATTATATTGTAAATTGTCAAAAATTGTTCTCATTCCATAATTGTTCAAACGACCACTATTATTTGAAAACATAGTACAATCATATAATAAGTTTAAATTAGAGTCGAATATTATAGCGTAGTCATAAATTTGTACGTCATGATATAACAAACTATTAAACATTTCAATTCTCCTATTGAACATACTAGAGTATAAATTACACTTATATGTAGGCAGACAAAGGATAACATTTGTATGAGCTAACTTTAAGAGGTTTTCCCTAATGTTAGATATTAGGTCAGAATAGTTTTTAGTTTTATTAAAATCTTCACTACCTATAAGAATTACACAATAGTCTCGCATAGTATAATTAGTTAGTTTTGAGTCTAGATTACTTACAAGCGTACTTATTCCACAGTTAGTTGTGATATAGTGGCATATCTGATGGTTTGGAAAGGCGTTTTGAGCCAAAGATAGTACTTTGTTAGTCTTATTACTACTTATTATACACAATTTGTTTTGCAGTTGAGACGTGTTGCTATCATTTTTCTGAGGGCTTCCAATAAATTCTTTA
This sequence comes from Tholera decimalis, assembly GCA_943138885.2. Taxonomy (NCBI): domain Eukaryota; kingdom Metazoa; phylum Arthropoda; class Insecta; order Lepidoptera; family Noctuidae; genus Tholera; species Tholera decimalis. The sequence continues at coordinate 9,646,312 of OW964551.2, read as the reverse complement.
TCAAACTTCAATGCAGCTTTCACACGATTTGAAGTAGATCCTTGTTTGTAGTCTCCTTGAACGGTATTTCGTGTTAAGTCCAAGTGAGTTGTAGAATGTTGTTTCTTGCAGGGAGTAGACAATCTCACATTATTTTTAGGAGTTCCAATTTCGCTGGTTAATTTTCTTGTTGCTGTTTTCACTAGTTGATATTTGTTATTTAAAGTGATAATAGTATTTTTTAATTCGGTATTTTCTATTGATAAATTGTTTATCTCGCCATGGGCTGCCAAAAGTTGTGACTTAAGTTCACCGATTTCTCGCTGTAAGTCTAGTACTTTATCATTTTCCTCGTCATCTGATATGTTTGGCATGCTATTAGTGGTGCCATCTAGTGTCCTATTATTACAACTACTGACATCGTGATCTGTCGTCTCTGACAGTGATTTTGTTCGAGTTCTTCGCAGAGTAATATTCTCGAAGAAATTCATTTTGTTATAATATTTAACAAAGCAAATCTTTAGAAAAAAGCAGTGTTAAAAGTGAGGTTCGAACGCAGTGCCTATGGGCGCACGAGACGTATAGCGGAAGCCACAGCCGCTCTACCAACCCAACATTAAAAATTGAGGCGAAATAAGTAATCATTAGCCACTAGATGCTTGTTACGTCAAATAACGTAGACATAGTGGGGTGACACCCGGGTTCAAAGTCCAGTGCCTTTGTTTTTGTAATGTAGGTACGAGGCGGTTTATATTTGAATTATCTTTGTTTGCAATCACAGTTTTTTTTTAACTTAAACTATTTTTAAATAATTTTTAAGTACGGACTTGATGTTTACGTGACTACTAGCGCCATGCAAATTCCAAAAATTTAGGAAAGGTGTCGATATGTATGTCTTTTTTCATCTTTATTGTTGCTTTCAGCATTGAATACGTACTCCATAAAGTGCTTGATTTCTTGGTCTCGGATAATTCAATAAAATATGCCAGCAAAACGTTTTCTAAGAAAAAATTTTTTTGGCCTCTTTAGCTAGTCGCTACGTGTTAAACATATCGTACTGTTTCAAATACTTCTCGCGTGATTGTTGAGGGAGAAAGCACATTTGCGCATTATTAACAGTTTCAGACAATTCTGTTGGTGTCAAATAAACTTCCTCGTCGCTAGAACCACTCATTTTCGGTTTTTCACTTGTTTTCAAGTTTCTTGTTTACAACCTAAGGCTAATTGTTAAACAATATGACGTGAAAAAAAAATGGCGCGCAAAGCAAATTAAAAAAAAGTAAGTACACCAAGAAGGTTCCAGAGTCTGAGTTTTTAACAAATTAAAAATTTGTATGATCATATCGGCCCCATGGAGGTAGAAGTAAATAGGTTTAATGATGTTTCGAATTCACAAACTCAGTACACTCGATGTTCTAAATTCAATTTATTTTATCCTCTAGCGGATAAAAACGGCTTTTGCACTCAGATATCGAAGAGCAAAAATACTCTTTCCGAGATGGGGGGATGAAAAGTATATTCTATCTATTTTACTTAGATTTCATAAAGCAATAATATTCACACTTAAGATCTAATAACTAGTACTTATAACAGAACTTTTTTTTATTTGTAAAAATGATAATCGTCTTATCTTATTTTACATTAAATTCCTAAATCATTAACATTCGTCTACTTACTTAATATAGGGTTATAACTATTTTGGAATCATGACATAAGAACTTATTATTTAAGTTGCTTTTTTTAAGGCTAAGCCAAAGAGATTTGTCTCCTTTTACTTGGTAAAAAGCTCTAGTTTTGTTACAATGCCTAAAGTTAATAAAAATGTTTATTATATTTGACAAATTTATTTTATTTTTATCCTCATATAGTCCATAAACAATAATAATACAAAAAATATAAATATAAAAAAGATGCAATGATCCAAAAGGCTTCAGGAAACCCCACGTAGTGCAGGACGTAACTTTTATCCACGTGATTCACGGAAGGTTAAAGAATAATGACAACGTTTTGATTGGCAAATGTGTCATGTCTGCGTCTCATGATTATTTAGTACATCGTCAAAGTTATGGTTGTATTTTTTTAGGTATTGTTCGACCCCAAGCCCAGCCAACGGTAACTGGTATGTCGAACTGTCCGCGATTACGCGGAGCCCTACGTTGTGGTAGGCTCTTAGGCCTTATTTCAATAAACACAAAAATGTACCACTAACCTGAGTGCTGGGGACGCCAAGTTCGACCTTCAAAGGTCACGCCCTAAGTGTGGTTTGTATGTGATATGAGGTGAGTAATTGTAACGTGTGGTGAAAGACAAGTGTGGATGGACAAGGTTCTCCAAGATGCAGTCCTCCCAATGCGGTCCGTCTTCAATCAGCACACTTAATTCCAACAACGCGCGTGCCTTGGTATGGCGTCAATATGGCGTACTTGTTCCAAGAAATATCACTGGATTCTTGTTAATCCGAGCTTACAAAGTTCAATCAATCACTGAACACAATTAATCTGTTCATATCTCGTGAGATCCAATACGATTTACAACAAATTCCGCGTGCCGGCCGACCGACGACAAGGCGGCGTATAATTCAACAATATCCCGGGGTTTTCAACAAATGGGGAATACACTTCAACCAACAAATAATTCGCGACCCAATTATCGGTCTCAACAGGCGAATTCAACAATATTTTACCAATTACAATCAAATCAAAGTCCCAAACGTGCGGACATTTTTCCAACAAGCCAAGTCAATCTGTCAAGAGTCAAGAGGGGTTATGTCAAGTCCACAGATAATTAATGTTGCCGGCCAAAAGGTGCGTTCTGTTTCACGTCGGACCGAACATCTACCCCCCCCGGACGGGCCTACCCGTCCGCTAATCAATTGGAAGTCTTGACAAGGTTGCAAATTCAACACAGCTTCAATGCGGCCAAATACCGTAGCTAGTTCCTCTAAGGTGAGAACGGTGTCTCCCAACAATCTCCGCCAGCGTCCCTTTGCCGCTTTCACCGCGGCCCCAAAAATACCCCCCCAAGGGGGGGCAGGCTGGCGGGTCAAACAACCAAGTGACCCCTCGGCGGGCCAAACTATTACCAATATCAACCTGGCTCTCATTAAGGAAGGCGTATAGCTCCTTCAAATAGTTACTTGTACCCTTGTAATTCGTACCGCAATCAGACCTAATCAACGAAGGTAACCCACGGCGAGACACAAATCTTTCCCAAGTCGCCTCAAAGGCCTCTGTCGAGAGGGAGGTTCCCAGCTCCAAATGTACTGCCTTGGTTGACAGGCAGACAAACACACAAATAAGCCCCAACAATCCTGCTATTACGAAGGGTGGACGTCTTCAACAAAGGGGGACCAACAAAATCCGTTACGACGCCAGCAAAGGGCCTCGCCTCATTGACGCGATCAGCCGACAAAATCCAAAATTCTCGCTGCAGAATGGCCAACAGCGCATTGCAACCGGCATGCGAGTTCTTAGTGTGACGATCAGTCACCAACAATTGTACCAAGTTCAGTTACAACAAGGGCAGGAGCACCAATTTTAGGGTAAGGACAACTCACAAGGGTGACCTCAAACCAGGTCCTTCCCTCAACAGTGGTGTCAGCCGGTTCGCCAATTCCCCAAATCTTGCCTGAAAGGTCGTTCACCTTCAGGCCAACCTGTCCCGCTAACCAAGAAGACAAAGGCAACCCCGGACTCCCGTCTCCAAAATGGCACAGACCACAATCGAGTCACCCAAGGGTCCCCAGACCGTGACCGAGGCCGTTGGCAACAAAACCGTCTTGATCGGGGGGTTCCTTTAGCGGGGCAGGCGTCAATCTCTTAGTGATGCCTGGGCGGCGACCGATCGCCGCTTCCAGGCTGCCTTCGTTCACGACGAGGCCAACAATCAAACCATTCGTCCGCGCGGTGTCCCAAGCCGCTCGCCATCACTGGAGGGGCATATCCCACCGGATGCCCGAATGGCGGAGGGCGCGACTCCAGCCGGGGACGTTCCGCCAACGGAGGGGAAAGGGAGCGGCGCCGACCCGGCCACTGCTGCCTAGCAGCCAATGCGCGTTCTCCCTGACGAGGGAAGACCAAATGGCGCTCGTGGGGCTCCCGTTCAACTTGCGCGGGGGGTGGAGTGCGGCGTACAGAATCGCGGGTCTCAGCCCGGTGCTCGTCTCCGGGGTACCCCCCCATGCGCGAACCCCCCTCAGAAGCTGGTCTGCTGGAGCGGTTCGCGTTGGCGCACAAAATCTCCAAGTGGGACCCTTCACAAATTCTACACGGGCGGGGGTCGGGGCAGTCCCGATGGAAGTGGGCCCCCAAGCACGAAAAGCACAAACGGCGTGCGTTGACAATGCGGCGGCGGGAACTTACGTGCAAATTCAAAAAATCCGGGCAACGCGCCATGACATGCCCCGTTGCCTTACAAAAGTCACAATGATGAGGACTCCGGGCACCATCAAAACGGGGGGCGGGGCGAACATCAACAGGCCCCCTAGCCCGAGGACTCCGGGCGCCAGCCAAACGGGGGGCGGGGCGATCATCAACAGGCCCCCTAGCCCGAGGACTCCGGGCGCCAGCAAAACGGGGGGCGGGGCGATCATCAACAGGCCCCCTAGCCCGAGGACTCCGGGTGCCAGCCAAACGGGGGGCGGGGCACTGCCCTTAATGAGGCCATTGCAACAATCAAATATTAATACAAAACAACAATCAACAACCAACAATCAAATATTAAACAAACAGCAATGACTTGTTAGCCGACCAAATAGTTTCAACAAAATAAAAATTCAAATTCAATTATTTCAAGTCCAAATGCGACCCTGTACTTATTCCAAGTATGAATCTAGCTTGGTACAGATGGCTAGTTACAAAATAAATAACAATTCAATGTATAATACAATGCTGGATCAACCTCAAATTAAACATCAATAAGCACAACAATTGTCTGTATAATATTGAGCCGGACAATCTCTAACAAAATCCAATAAATACAAATAAATGCAATAAGTCAATCCACACCATTCAAGTCTTGTTATGTTAGACTATGTGTAATTATTATTTAGATAACCTTTCAAATTCAGATCAATGACATTCAATTATTAATTGCAACAAATACCAAACAACTTTTACAACAATATACCAACTTATGTACCAAATTATGTACCAATTATACCAAATTATACCAATAATTCCTAATTTCACAAATAAATCCTACCTGTCAATGCAATGAAAGAGGCTACAATACAAATTACAAATACCACTTCAATTGATTCAACTTCAATTAGATAGCCCGGATGACATGGTAATATATTCAAAACTTATTAAGTTACAAGTTATGTTAAGTAATTAAACTCAAGTTTTAAGTTTTCAACAATATTCAAAACTTCCAATTAAACCAGTGGATCTTATATTATAAGAGCCGCGCTTCTGCTACCACTTTTGTTATTAAAACCACGCTCTGCTACCAATTTGTTCGACCCCAAGCCCAGCCAACGGTAACTGGTATGTCGAACTGTCCGCGATTACGCGGAGCCCTACGTTGTGGTAGGCTCTTAGGCCTTATTTCAATAAACACAAAAATGTACCACTAACCTGAGTGCTGGGGACGCCAAGTTCGACCTTCAAAGGTCACGCCCTAAGTATGGTTTGTATGTGATATGAGGTGAGTAATTGTAACGTGTGGTGAAAGACAAGTGTGGATGGACAAGGTTCTCCAAGATGCAGTCCTCCCAATGCGGTCCGTCTTCAATCAGCACACTTAATTCCAACAACGCGCGTGCCTTGGTATGGCGTCAATATGGCGTACTTGTTCCAAGAAATATCACTGGATTCTTGTTAATCCGAGCTTACAAAGTTCAATCAATCACTGAACACAATTAATCTGTTCATATCTCGTGAGATCCAATACGATTTACAACAAATTCCGCGTGCCGGCCGACCGACGACAAGGCGGCGTATAATTCAACAATATCCCGGGGTTTTCAACAAATGGGGAATACACTTCAACCAACAAATAATTCGCGACCCAATTATCGGTCTCAACAGGCGAATTCAACAATATTTTACCAATTACAATCAAATCAAAGTCCCAAACGTGCGGACATTTTTCCAACAAGCCAAGTCAATCTGTCAAGAGTCAAGAGGGGTTATGTCAAGTCCACAGATAATTAATGTTGCCGGCCAAAAGGTGCGTTCTGTTTCACGTCGGACCGAACAGGTATTCTTAAAAAACGGTGCGAACATATAAAAAGAAAACTACTAGAGGGAATCGGTCAGCAACAAACATGAAGGAGGCCATTGATGCTGTCATAAGCAAAACAATGGGGTACAGAAAAGCAGCTCAACAATATGGCGTTCCACAGACCACGTTGGAGCGGCGCGTGATTGCATTTATTTATTTATTTATTTAAACTTTATGTACAATTGTGTTACATGGGCGGACTTAATGCAGCAAGGCATTCTCTACCAGTCAACCTTTGGGTTAAAAAAACACACTGTGGTAGGTGTACGAGAAAATGGAATAAAATAATATTTTAATACTAATAAATATAATACTAATATATAATAATACTAATAAAATTGCATTAAAGGTGAAGTTTCGATTTCTTCAAAGGTGGGCACATTCAAACCTGTTTTTACGCTAGATGAGGAGGAGGAGCTTATAAATTAAATTAAGGAAATGGAAAAAAGGCTTTTTGGATTAACTACCCTCGATCTGCGTAAAATGGCGTATCAGCGCGGGAGCGTGTCAAGCCAAGTTCTGGCGCGCAGCTCACCGTCTGTAATATTTCACGAACCATTTGGAGTCACTTTTGAGCCCCTCATAACTAAATAACTATTTCACCTGAACTTGTCAAACTTGAGACTGGCGAGATACATAAATGTGTTCCAAATTTTATAAACATATCTCAAACAGTTATTTAGATAGTAACGTCCAAAAATCGTCATTTTTATTACTGACCTATAGATCAAAACTATAACCCAGTTCCAGATGACCTAGAAAGTTAAAATTTGGCATGCAGATAGGTAATTAGGTGAATACAAAGAAAAAAATCAGAAACTGGTAATTTTTATCATTTTATTATAATTTTCACTTAACTTATAATTAGTGCCTGTAAATCTCTATATCACCTTTAATTTTTTTTTATCTAAATATTTCTGTTTTTTTTTACTTATAAATAAGAATATAGTAGATTTTCGTATTTATTACGCGTAACTAACCGTATTCTACAACCACTAGCGCCACCTATTATCTTAGAGGGTCACTACACCATGCCGCCTCCATTGACTAGATGGCGTTGTGCAATTACGTCACGATCCTGAATCAAGTATGGAGCAACCAGAAATTAAATTAAATTCGATAGACGAAATAGACTGTCCACGGTACCTAAAAAAACGAGCAAATTAAGTACTCAAAAAGAACGAGGATGATTCATCGCTAACTGCTGGCTTAGAAAATGTCATCACGATAAAAATAGGTGCACGTGTAATATTGCGAAGAAACGCAGATGTCAGTATAGGACTGGTAAATGGATCCATTGGAAAAATAGAGAAGGTACATTGGGACGTCGACAACAGCAATAACGTACTTAAAACTACAATACAATTTAAAGATAATTTAATTTACGAACTAGAACGAGTCAAAACCAAGTTTCAGATAGTAAGGAATGTATATGTTCACAGGGAACAATTCCCTATTTGCTTAGCATATGCTATTACTATCCACAAATCACAAGGCCTTGCCTTGAAAGTGCTCTTCTCGACATAGGCTCCTCTATATTTAGTAAAGGGCAAGCTTACATTGGACTCTCTAGAGTTACAACCTTAGATGGAGTACATCTTATCAATTTAGATCCAAGTCAAATCAAGGGACAAGAGAGCTCTATTGTAGAGTACAACCGTCTGCGCCCGTTATACCGCCCCGACTTGGCCAAATTAACTATAAACAGAAAACGCGTAAAAAGAATTCCGGATACTGAATGAGCAATTCACTCGAACATTTCAAAGGTACAAGAAAATTTAGAAAATAACACAAAAAGGACAATTATACCCCGTAAACGTAGGAAAATACAGTAGTTTAACAAAAAACCATTTAGTATTAATTTTGTTATAAATAAGTATCTACTACTAATTTATGTACAAAAAATAATGATATCCCATCAAAAAAAATGTGAAATGAGAGCCAAGTTCAATATTATGATGTATGCCTTGGTTGTTGACTTCAACGACAAAAGAAGTGAAATCTAAATGGGTGCCAAGTTCAATTGTCAGTCCTGAAATTTATTTAGTTTTAGACTACAATATATATTTACCCCGTAAACACTAAAACTGAGGGTTATAATACCTAATGAAAAAAAAAACACGTTTTGTTAAACATTTTATTTTATTCTTCATCCTCATCTCGTATTATTATTATTTTTATGTTTGTTACCTCATAACTCGGAGACGGCTGGACCGATTTGAAAAATTCTTTTTGCGTTTGAATGGGTATACTTTCTAGTTGGTCCCATTGTTACGAAATCAGGATCTGATGATGGGATCCTGGAGAAATCGAGGGAACTCTTCAAATATTATAGGCACACCTTTAGCGTTTTGGGTATTTCTTATAGTACCTTGAGCAGTTGCTTCCGGAAAGTACCATTTGGGGAAGTTGAACTGATGATGAAGACCACAGATGGCCACTAAAACTCCTCAATAATAAGTATTTCGTGGATTACGATTCGACTACTAGAGTACGGATGTTAAAGACTTTATGCTCGTCACAATACATAAGGTGATGTAGAGTTGATGGTCAAGTACCAGGAGAACTCCTCAAAAATTAACGGCTGTGCATCGGGAAAATTAATATTTTGTAAAAGGTGATAAGTTGTTGACATTATGTCTTTTTTAACTAGATAAATTACAAACTGACCCACTAATAAGACTGAAAAAAAAATTTTTTAGCAAAAAATAGAACCGACTTCCATATCAAAACACTACAAAGCCAAAAATAACTTTAATTTCGGAAGGCGGTGTGAAACAAAAAGAAAATCCAAAACCAATAACACGACTTCCGAAATTAAAGTTATTTTTGGCTTTGTAGTGTTTTGATATGGAAGTCGGTTCTATTTTTTGCTAAACATTTTTTTGTCATCAAGAGTACTTGCTAGTTCTGAGATATTTTCTTGATGTCTGGCCCATCCTAGATACCACACTAATGTCATAGTGTGTGCGCAGCAGCCTACAGTGCGCCGGCCAACTAAACAACTACAGCAATATTCAACTATTCTACCAGGAATATTATTTTCAATAAAAAGGTAGACATAATATTGTTTCTGTGATGTGTCGGGACTTTATTTTCCCTCTTATAAGGATCTTTTTTCCACAACTTCCTCTAAGGTTATAATCATGTTGATCGATAATTTCGCCCCTATTCACCTCTGTTCTGTATCCGCCTTGGAAACGTACATGTTCGCCATAATAAGATCGAGCTTGTCTTATTTGGTACGTCCCCAAGGCGAACAGAATTAAATCACTATATTTCAATGTTGGAAAGCATGAAATATTATTTTGTCAGCACATATATTTTCAAACTGGGCTGATCGTCTATTCATATTAAGAGCCTCTACCTGTTTGCCAGATTATTTTCTAACTCCATTCTTTCTCAAATTATTTCCAATATTTCTAAAGAATAAATATTGTTCTCAAAACGAACACCAAATCTGTTCAACAATGGTGTAGCTATTTGAAAACTCTGCATCATTTGTGGTAGAGACCGATGACAATACTCTTGTCTTAACAGTTTAAAATCTCTTTTAAAATTATCTTTGACGGCCTCGACCACCCATCTGCAAATTGTTACGCAGAGGCTTCTATTTGCTTGAGCAGTTGTTAATTGATAGTCGCTTTCTAATAATGATTCTAGCATACATGTTCTACAACCATATGTGCCTCCAACTGATTTATACTATCCCTAAAACCTCTACCTAAGATAAACACATCATCACGTTGAAAATACTCCCTTAAAGCGGAACCATCAGTGAACAAATTATTCATGATATCAGCATTCGAAGTTGTTGCTTTATAATGGCCATAACAATCAAAAATATATCCATCACAAGCGACAATCATAAAAGGTTTTACAATATTTCTATATTTATGGAGCGAGTATGCATGTTTCTGGAATGAGTAATTCAAGCTTTTCTGCACATAAATATAGGTTCCATCACATATGACGATACTGTTTGTCCGATTTCCATAAAGTCCATTTGGTATTATTAAATTATGTTGGAGTAATTCTTCCCTGGGTAAATGATTAATCCCAAGATTCCTTGGGACAAAATCTTGGAGAAGTATCTCCCTTATTTTATTCATTAAAACTTCTAACGTTCTATGGGGAACATTTGCCAAAGTCTCGATTCTTTCATCAGAATCACCTGTACGGAGTTTTAGTAAAAATACTGAAAGACCTAATGTGCCTCTATGAAAATCTCTTATTCGAGGTACTTCATCAAGTAATAAATTAAAGTTATGTTTTGAACGTCCTATCCAGTACTCAAATATTCTGTCATCCATTTCTTCTATGTTTTCAAAATCAATTGATGTATTAAAAGCATTTACAAAAGAAAAAACATGCTGTATCTGCTGAACGGTAAAATCCAATTCACTGGGTACAATCGGAGCACAGTATGATTAGCTTAAGGTCACGCAAAAGCAATATCGGAGTCCTAAGGGCACGCACTAGTCACACAGGTTAGTAAATCAATCAGTCCATAAACAGTTCAGGTCGGGTAAAACTAAATAGAAAGCCATGTATAAACACAAAACACAGCCGAGATGAACACAGAAAACGCGGGAGGGGAGAGATCTGTAGCGTCTTGACAGACATCCACAGACAACATGTCACTGTCAAAGACAAAAGTAGTGCTATACGATTCGATTCGGTTTTCTTGAGAATCGACACAACACTGAAACAATCCTGTGATATTTTGATCCATTAATATTAATTGGATTTAAAAGTAGAAGCATTTCTTCAAAGATGTCAATAATTATGTTAAAAACAAAACCAACTCCACATGAGTCGATCGATCGGTCGATTGTATCGATCATTTGACTAATTATTGATACAGATAAATTGCATTCATACTATTTGTACTCACACCACTATTTTAAAAGTAACATTTCGAATGTACCTAATTCGATCATTAGATAAGCTTTTAAAAACATAAAATAACTCCGGACTTTACGAGAAGGAGTGAAGAATTGTAAAATCTTAGAAAAATAATTAAATTTCATTCATATATATGAAATCTATGTATGCCAAAAAACAAGTCCAGACCAAATTCTACCATGATTCTTTCACGATATTTCGCATTGAAATGTATTTTGATACTAAAATAAGGGCAGATGCACTCAGTAAGTATTTCTCGGCTTTTAGAACTTAAAAAGTGAAATCGTCACTACACCAATAAGTTTATTTATTAAATAGGGCACTTTTGCAGAAATAAAGAATTTTACACTATCATTTTAAAAACACTATAGAATTTAAAAAAAAAACCTAAATCGGTTTATTGTCTTTACGTTTTAGTATCGGGTGTTTCCTCCTCTGGCCCTAATAATGGCCTGCATTCGATCTGGCGTGCTTTGAATGATGTTTCTGACATCAATTTGCGGTATGCTTTCCCAAGCAGTCAGTGCAGAATTTCGAAGTTGATTTAGAGTTTCTGCGGGTCGGAAGTGGACTTTATCTTTCTTTTGAGCATGTTCCAGATATGCTCAATCGGGTTTAAGTCCGGACTACAAACTGGCCATTGCAATTTTTGAATACCAACTTCTTGAAAGTATTCTTTAACGCAATGTGCAAAGTGTGGGCGTGCATTATCGTGCATTAGGAGGAATTGGTCGTATCCAATGTATCCCGAATATATCAAAACATGTTCCTGGAAGACCTCCTCGATATATCGGGCTGCAGTTAGCCGGTTATCGATGATAACCAACTCCGTACGACCATTGGAACTTATTCCTCCCAAAACCATTATGGAGCCTCCATGGAAATTCAGTTTGTGTGGTGGTAATGGTTAGAAATCTCTTTCCTCTTCTTCTCCACACTCGCTCCCGACCGTCTGGAGCACGTAAAGCTATTCGACACTCATTTGTGAACAGCACTCGAGCCCATTGCTCGTGGGTCCAACAGGCGTGTTCACGTGCAAATTGAAGTCGAGCTACTCGGTGATGTCTGAAGAGTTCTAGACCGCGTTCTAGTCTACGGGCTTTTAAATTCACTTCTTCCATTCGTCTTCTCACCGTACGCTCACTAACATTCACACCTCTTGCGATTTGGAGCCGCTGGCGTATCTCAACAGCAGCCAGGTACCGGTTTCTTAAAATTTCCAGGACAATAAAACGGTTGTCACGGGCTGATCAGGCAGTGGAGGTGTCAGATGCTACGGGAATAGTGGCCTGTCTCCTGGTATCGTTTTAGGGCAACCACAGCCACCTCACGCTGTGTTAACCCTTGGTCGATAAATGCTACAGCCTGTGCAATCTGTGTTGGTATTAATAGCATTTTTATTGGTGTTAAAGCACCTTCAGTTAATCAATAAAAAGCACAAAACCACAATAATTCAATAAGCTTACCGTAAACTTTTACAACATACACATTTAAATTTGCAACTTAGTCGCTCAAGTGACACGATTCAACTAAAATTTAAAAGTTGCACCCTAATGCACTCAAACATAATGAATTACCCTCTTGAACTAAGAGTAAACATTTTTTTTGACCTACCCTCATAAGAAACAATCATTGGAAACATTTGACATTTTTGTTATTGCGAGATACGCGCTTGGCCAAAATTCCATGCCGCTGAGTGTATGTACTTTAAATAAATTTTTAACTTAACTTTAACTTAATTTATTTTAAATGGCAAAAAAAATTCTTACAAAACATTTTTTTTATCGAATGATTACTCGCGCTGCCGCCGATGTCCGGCAATGATTTTTTTTTGTTTCGTGAATAGAGAATGACCCTAGCTATCATATACTCACGCCACACACCCAACATATTAGCACAATTGAAGAAAAAATAATTAAACGTGATTCGCTCCATACAAAAAAAAACATTTTTTTTACAAACTATCAACTTAAAAAGAAATTTTATAGGATTAATAAATATATAAAAAATAATCGCATCGATATTGGAACTTTGTTGCTTAAGTCCACTAATTTTCAGTATGGGCCCACTGTGCGCCGCCCTGAGTCGTGAGTGACCGTGCGCCGAAATATGTCGGCGCGTCTTAACATCAGGTGAACATAAGCCGTAACATCTACGTACGTATCATCAGGTGAGATAGTAGTCAAACGCAAACCTTACAAACAATAAAAAAGTCGGTAAGGTTACACTTACCTTTCCTTTCGAAAGGACCCACGCAATGATTGAATTTTATTTTTTACCATTTTAATGTCGGCTTTTTCATCACATTGTTTCCATACATTGACCAAAGCTTGATGTCCTTTGTACTTTAACGTCCTGTTGCCGTACACATCTTTATTTTTTATTTGTCATAAGGCAGGGTGAGATTTGTAGGTACATAGTAATTCTTTTATTATGTGCTTGGGCACATTTCTAATATCACCTGTATCGTCTATTTCTTGGGAATCCATTTTATCTTTCCGGGACGAAGACGAACACAAAATGACAACGAACAAGCGCTCAATCACGCCGTACACTACTAACAGGCACTAACTTGATCACAGATCGCGTCGCGTCCTTCGTTTTAATACGAATTCTTTCTCGCTCTTGCAAATCCGCTGGCGTTCATTCCGTAAAGCCTAGTTCGGACTATGTTAGTAATTTAGTAAAGTAGCGAGTAATTTTGGGGCTTCTACTCGCTACTGCACACAGAAATCGTTCGCACTCGGTTACACAAGTGAGTGGTGTTTTGCAAGATGAACAGCCTGCAAAGCAATAGAGTTAATTAACTGGTTAAGCTAATCGCAATGGCCAGTTTAGAAGAGGTGGAAGAGGAAAGGACAATGGGCAGATTTGTATGGAGTTTGTCCCAACCTTTGTAGCAATATATGACATGTGGTCAAATGTTGTAGTTGTTCCCCTAATTACATACATATATTTTTTTACTCTAAGTAATGTCCAAGTAAGGAAAAAATATTTTTGAAAACAAGTTAATAAAATCCATTAAGAGCAAATAAGCTTCTTTTAGTACGATTTGGCCTAGCTCTTTATTGCTATGCTTGGGTAATAACGGTAAAGGAATAGGCGTATGAAATGAAAAAACGATTTTTTATTAACCATTATTTTTTTATTTGGCATAATAACACACTTTTCACAGTTATCGATTAACGTAAAAAATTGATCATCTTATTTATTAATTATGATCAATTATAATTACATCATCCAAAAATCTTTCCGGGCATTGGAAATCATTAATCTGGTGCCTCACAAATCCCAGGAACCAAATAATGTTCATAATGTATGTACAAGTTACCATGGTACGATTGCCTGTTAAACATGAACAGTAAAGCTGTGGCAAAGCGTTTCTACCTGTCAAGTGGGTTTTGACTAATATATATGAATAATACGTTTTTCTTGACATATGTCGTGAGTGTATCTACCCTAGTAATAATAGGCAGTTACTTGCATCGATTCCATAAGCCGTTAGACTTGGACTTATCTCCTGGCAAACTTCTATAGAATATATGCCGCCAAGTAAATGTTCTCCGACAATATTGCTAGTTTGATTTGATATGTGCCTAGTGCAATCAATATTAAATCTTCTTCAGTTAAAATGGGAAAATAAATATTTAACGCTTCACTAATTGTTTCTATGAATTGTGCTATTCGCCTGTTTATATTGTTTTCTATAACAAAGTCACCTAGACGATTTGGCATATTTAATCTTTCTCTAATAACATTAATAATCTCCCTTGCTTGAGCTATATCTTCTAAAGGTTCTCTAAATGCGTTAAGTTAAGCAGCCGCAATTCGTAAGTCGGTAAATATATGGGTCATGGCTTCATTAAAATATTCCTGTCAAAATAACTTAAAATTGTGTTTAATGCGACCATTAATCACCTCAACTACCCAACGTATTATGGTTACAAGCCGTGATTCATTGGCCTGGGGGCCTACCATAAACTTCTAAAATATTTTTCAAGTTGCAGGGCAGTTCAACTTAGCATGTTAACCTGACAGGTTTTGTGTTTGTACCATGAGTAACACCTAGCATGTCAACTTTTGACCTGCTACCATAGTCTTTGGTCGGTAAGCTGGCAGCACAGAATAAATAAGATTATTACAAACAGACGTTCAAAGATACTTAAACGGTTTTACGGTTTTAATGAAAATGAAATATATTTAAATGACAACAGTTTAAAAATAGAAAAGAATGATGACATAAATATTGTTCCGTGACAAAAATATATTTGAGAGCGAACACCCTCCCATCCCACATTAGTTTGGTGGCCGTGTCTGTGAGTGGTGCATTTAATAAAGAGTGTGTATTGTTACTTAATATGACTTCAAGAAGAGTTTCTTACGAACAATTAGAAACTGTGGGATTTTCTAAATACACACAGAGATATAGCTATGGGTTTTAATAAAAGTGCTCAAGCTCGGGAAATGTCCCGAAGAATGTGGACTAAAGTGGCTGAAAACCTAAATTCGGTTGTTGGTGGTGCTAACAAACATTGGAAAGCTTGGGCAGCTGTAAGTTTTAGCTTTTTCAATAAATTATTAATAATCCACAATTTAACAAGGTATTTATTTGTTTTTTTTTTTCAATTTACAGTTTTGGATTGATTACAAGGGGAAATTAAAAAGAAAATTTGCCACTATCCGAACATCACAAACACGTACAGGTGGAGGACCATGTGAAACACCTACCTTAACAGATATAAAAAAAATATCTATCGATTCTTGGTGAGGATTATGGTGTGGGTCTTCCAGGAACTCAAGTGAACCCATTTGACACAGAAAGCACTCATGTAAGTAATATTTTTGTAAATAAAAATAGATCTAAATTTCCAACTATATTAAAGTAGTATATTATTATAATAGTGTCAGCAGATAGTACAATAAAAGCAGTTTTTAGTTCTCACATAGTCTATCAAAATATTCATACTTATGTAATCATCATCATCTTCCTGCCTTGTCCCATGTTACTTGGGGTTGGCAAACATGTTTCCTTTTTCCATGCCAAAGAAACATACATAGGGTTTTGTAAGAAATAGCATGTAAATTACACAATAACTAACATAATTAACAATAATACCTTAACTATAATTAGACCTAGATTTAATAGTATAATACAATAACTAAAACCAATCTTGTTCAACATAACATGCAGTACAATAATAAGTACTCAACATCTAATTTATACAATACAATGCAAAGTAGATTAAATATGATTTAAATTCACTCTTATTACCTTATGACTTAATTTTCAGTCAACCAACTTAATTATTTAGAATGAGAGTTAGAGAGAGAATTTTTTTATTAAAACATTGTGTAAACTAAAACAGTTTTTAATTTTCCAATCGGGAAATATGACAAAATAAAAGATAATAGAACACAAGCAACAGTCTGCTTTCAAAACAATAGCAGTCCAAAATGTCGCTTATACCCTATTTCCTTTTAACCGTCGATATATATTTTCTATGCTTGTTTCATAATAGTCACTAAGTTTGGTATTACATATTTTCAGGCATCAACATCAAGTGCTCCTCAAGATGTGTCGGAGATGGCGGCGACGGTCAGCGCCTATATCTGCAGAGATGGCAAGAACTGCTCTCGTTGAATCATGGTGCTAAAATAAAAACATGAATCACTGTTGTGTTAAAAAACATTATACTATATAGTATATTTTTTTTAATAAATGATTTTGGTCTTCTCAGTGTGTTCATATTATTATATCATCATCAAGTGTCTGTTATGTCAAAATTACAGCTTTTTACTAAATGCATTATGAAAATATATATGATAATAATATAAAAAAAAACTATATTTAATATTTTTGACTCTGTCAGTTTGTTCCGGCTAATCTCTGAAACAGCTGGACTGATTTTGACAGAACTTTCAGAGTCAGATATTATAAGAAAAGCTGATATTATAAACAGTAACTTAGGCTACTTTTAATTTAGGAAAAATAGGGTTCCGCACAGAAATGTAAAATTCCTCAGAAAACCGACATCTACATGAACAAAGTCACGAGCTAGTCATTGAATAAAGATACCTACCACTTGCACATTCAATTAGTGATATCCTACAATAATAACATTCTTCATGCCTATTTGGCCGTTTTATTGCTACATGGGTTCCATCTATGCAACCTAAAACTCCAGGCATACCAAATTTGTTCACAAACCTGAAAAAATAAAAACAGAATTGCGCTGTCACATTCAGAGTAAACAATATACTTACTGCAATCAAAAGAAATTCACTGTACTTACCCAATCACATTCACTCGCCGTTCGCTAGAGCTAGCTGGGAATTTTATGTATTTTCGTCGAAAATGCAGTAGATTTAGGCATTATGTTACTTGTGCTATGGCGGTTGATACCGTTTGCTGTGCAACAGAATGTGCAGCGATATCACTCGTTGGTCTTTGGTATGAACCATTCGTGTAAAAAGATAATGCTATTAAAACCTGAAACCAATAGGTATGCCTATAACGCTTAACAAATGCATTGCTTGTCAAATGGTTTGATTGAGTTTCTCAATACATTTCTTTGAATTTTTGCATTTTATTTAGCGTTGTTGCTACGACTATCTTCCTCGAGAAACTCAAAAATTTCATCTTCATCACACATCTAAAATAAACGGTTAACACAATGCGTTTATCGGATTTTTTATATTTTCCAATAGTTTGAAATAACACTCAAATTATATTATATGTTGCATTTTTACAATAACTTACGTTTTTGTAATTAAATTTAATTATAACAGGTGAATAAAAGTTAGTCTCGCACACCTGCTAATTATGACAGCAGGGCAGTTCAATTGTTGAATGCCCAAATGTCAAAAAATACTTGATGGTAAGGATATGTTGCATGCCAGCCTGCTGAAATGCTGTGACGTAATCGCTCACCGGCTTAGGTCACGTGATCGCTGACTCGCCTGCTACTAGGCGCGCTCATGGTACAAACTAGCAGGACAGGTTATTTTTCGTCAATAATTGACTTGCTATAAGAGCTCATGGTAAGCCCCCTGTTCGGTGCTCAGTTGAGTAGCGTTACGGTCTTTCGAGGGTGGCATATGAGATTCATTGCCGTAGCTTTCAAGAACAGGTATGGCGTCCCTGAACCCATGGTCCAAAATGAAAACATCTTCATTCAGAAGAGAATGCAATGGTGGATATTCCTGATTGCAAATACCGACAATATTGTTGCATCCGAAGTCCTAGCTGCGTAAGGGCCGAATACTTCTAGTATACGAGGGGTAATCTAAAAGTAATGATAATCGGATATTTCCAGTTCTCAGAAAAATCTAAAAAAAAAAATATCATTTTTTTGTAGCTTGTTTACCCACTAAGTCACCTTGAAAAAATCATATATATAGACCACGATTCCAGGGAGTTGCATTAATTTGAATACAAACCGTCGAACTGGAAACATCAAAATGGAAAAAAATTAAATTAGAGCTGTGATCAAGTACCTCTGTATGAAAAAAAAATCTACTAGAGACATACACGGTGACTTGGTGGAAACATTGGGGGACTCTGTTCCTCCATATTCTGCAGTTGCACGATGGGCCAAGGAATTTAGCCTGGGCAGAATATTCACTGAAGACGAACATCGCGAGGGACGCCCATCCACGTCTCTCACTGAAGAGATCATTAAAAAAGTCGAAGATATTGTAATAATAGATCGAAGAGTGACAGGCATATAGCTGAGGTCACAGGGATCTCATATGGCAGCATTCAAAGAATGCTTACGAACGAATTGCAAATGAAAAAGGTATCTGCGCGTTGGGTACCGACAATGTTAACCGAAGAGCAAAAGAAGAAATAAGTCGACATTTCGAGGACGAATCTCGAAAAGTTCCAAGCAGACAAGGAAATTTTTTTGTTTGGTTTTGTGACCATGAATAACGTGAAACAAGCCTCCTGACCGATGCCGAAGAAATTCAAGGTGTCAGGTTCGGCGGGGAAGGTTATGGCATCCATTTTTGGGACGCTGAAGGAATCATTATGGTGGAATACTTGGAAAAGGGAGCCACTATAACAGGCTCTTACTACGCAGACCAAATAAGAAGATTGCGGGAGGCTATCAAGGAAAAAAGACGCGGCAAATTGCGAGCTGGAGTGTTGTTTCAGCAAGACAACGCACCCTCTCACAAAGCCGCAGTTGCGATGGCTGCCAGCCAAGAAACGGGTTTCGAATTGATCGAACACCCCCCCTATTCGCCAGATCATTCTCCTGATTCACTGTCTTCATGACGCCTAGCCACCAAGCAGCGGTAACACATCATATGTTGGTCATTTGCGACCTATAACAAAACAAAAATAAACACCAAGCATCTATATGTTTTAGACTACAGGCCCGTGTCCAAAATGGATGGGTCATATGAACCACCAGGTGACGTATATAGGACGATATAAGAGCATAAAATAATAATAAGATTCAGCACTATGCCGTCACTTGTAAGCTGTCCAACTGAGTCCTGGTGAGAATTCAAAAGTGCAGGTAGAGTGAGTACATTTTGGTCATATATTTTTGTACGGCATTTTTACCATCGATAGATCCATGAAAAATAATAAGAAAGCGCGCAGTGCCGTAAAAAAATGGTGCGCCACAAAATCGGTATTTTTTTTTCTGACAATTTCCAGGGTAAATTTGGTCATTTCATTCTGTACGGCATTAGTTTCATACTGTTTCAATACAGCTTCTTATCCATTATTCCACAACGCCGTACAAAAATCAAGCGACAAGGAAAAAAATCGAGGGTTGCAACTCCCTCTCCGTGGTCCGGGGGGTGATTTGAAAAAGTACGGCTTCGGTCACAAAACATTATCTAGCACTCAAAAGTACTATTAAAAATAATGCCGTCAAAAAATTATTGTTCATTTGAATGTATATTAATAATTATCTTAATTTCATGGTATACTTGATTAAATAAAGCTGTAAAATCATTTGAATCTGTACGGCAACTTTTTTTTAACATGGTATTGTAAAATACAATTGTTATATAGTATTGCCGTTCAAAAGAAACTTCTAAAAAAAATTATAGAGAAATACAAAAACAAATTTTTTTGAAATTATTGCAAATGTTTAAATATTCATAGATTAATAAAATATACAACGAATTAGGAATGATATAGAACACGAACTCCGCTCAAAAATGGTTCCACGCAAAACACAATCAAGTATCCGGGGTGAAAAAAATACAATCAAAGCGCCTCTCAGTCTGATGTGCGCTCAGTGACAGACGCCAGAATCGTGTTGATTAGTGAAAAATCCAAGAAAAAGCTCGTTTCTGAGGGATAAAAATGACCTCCTGCGTAGTAAGGTGGTGTAAAAGACGGAAAGAAGGAAGTAAAATACTAATTGGGATAGCTTATCACTCGTAAGTAAAATAATTTCGTGTTTTATTTTCGTATAGACAACCACTAGTTGTCAGTATTATGCAACAGGTAGCCAGCCAGCTTTTAATACCTAACTATTATATATTTTATATTAAGAACACAGTTTTATAAATTGGATGGATTGGTTTGCCTGTGTGTTTCTTATTTTAGTTTCCCCAAAAAAGAGATTCGACGACTACAGTGGATTGCAGCAGTCCGCTTAGAAAAAAGAGAGGATGACTGGTTACCAACTAATGCCAGTAGGGTTTGCTCCATACATTTTGGTAACGAAGACATATATTCGTCACGCACTGGCTATCGTATGCTAAAAAAATCAGCTGTACCTATTTGTACGGTTAGTACTGTTGCAAAGCATTTCGTGAAAAATTCGGGTAAATCCTAATAACTTAATTTAAGGATTGCTTAAGAATACAAATTTTAAATCACGTCTAATGTGTTTTATGTTATCAGTAGGTATTACACCACGTTGAAACAATGCAGGTCATTAAATCTGCACTCCGTATATGAGCTGATAAATAGAGCAAGCCAATATTTAGGAGATGTTTCTATCCATTTTACTAAACAACAAAGTTTTGTTTTGAATACATCGAGTACCCTTAAATTTTGGCTCGTACTTTTTAAAAACCACCTTGTATATTAAATTTACTCTACTCACACATATTATATATCTAGTTTCACAGCTTATAAGCCTAACGCTCTTCTGATGGGGGGTTAGCTAATGTATTCTTACCTTATTTATGTACTTTAAGAAATTAATAAATATGAAATTCGGTAGACCCTGATGAAATAATGATTTCCATTTAAAATAGGTATTAGGTGAGTAATAAAATAACTATTTCGTTTCCAAAAGGTGTTGTCCAAATGCTTGAAATGGACAGAAACTGCGAATAGTACTTTATTCTTTTTAAAATAAAATATGTATAATGAAATAATTTTCAAGTTTGTTTAAGTAGGATATAAAAATATGGAAATCATTAAAATATTTAACCTGATATCCGTTTAATTCATTCTTATTTTTATTGGAGGTCAGTATTTATTTGACACAGGAATCGTAAAATAATTTCTAACGAATTAGTTTGCAGATTTAGTGCACAGTAATTATTAATTTAATATAATTCGACTCATGTGTACCATAAATCTAAAAAATAATATATGCATGTCAATAAATCTAAATTAAAATCAAATATTTTTTGAAAAGAAAACGTATCGTAGGCTGTATGAATCACATCTCCTTTGCCTTACCTACTGACAGACTGACAGTTTGACATTACTGCATTTTCGATTGTTTGTTTACTTGATTCTACAATAGTGCTTGTGAATTGAGTTACGTACGGATTGCTTTTTTTATGGAATATCAACGACTATGGTAATTTTCAAAGATTTTGATTTTAGTTGTGCACACGATACCCATTTTTAAACACGGACTTAGGTTGGACCCGCCTAAACGATGACTTGGCATCCTTAACCCTAGACTTATTACGACCAATATTTCAGAAAAAGGTTTGTAACTGACTTCTACCTAGTTTTTTTTTATAATTATTGAAATTGTAATGGGTTACCTACAATTTGTAGTAACATTTGGTGTATATTTCACTCTTGTTCATTTCAGGATTTTTTTTATATGGCCGACGGGCATTCCCTTTTATGAAGCTTTACACTTTTTGTAAACTTAATGTAAAAAGGTTTAATATTAATTTATAATATTTTAGTTCATAATAAATGACTGACTCCTACTGCATACTGCATAACACCATCCTCGCCGCTCGATGTCACAAAACAATCCATCTCGTTCGCACTCGCTTGATTCATATTTCAGTTTCGCTCTAACATTATCTTACTAAATAAAATAGCGCCCCAAATGAATGAATTGACGGATCCATGCGCAGAAAATAAATTTAGCAAAGTATTTTGTTTTGTTTGTGCGCGTGTTACATTCGTATTATCAGTTTAGTGGTATGAGTTTGGAACCATGTTTTAGCGGGCTTCGTTAGAGAATTATATTTCTATATCATTCCTAATTCGTTGAAAATATAGCAATTTTCTACATTTTTCCCTTGTTTTAAATAGTATTAAGATAAATAAATTAGGAAAAAATGATGCCGTACATTTTAATGCAGACCATATCTTTTAGGCTGAAATGAAATGAAAATGACGCTACCATTTTAAGGGTGTAGTACTTTATGGCCATCTGATACTGTACGGTATTAACATATTTTTGAAGAGAACAATCGATAATATGATAAAAACATTATGACGTCTAACTGAAGTGAAAGGATGTGTATATAATATCCAAGAATTGAAACTGTAAATCCCAGTATCAACAGTTTTGTATACTTTAATTGATTTGTATCATTGTAATGATGTGAATAAATAAAACAACTATTTTTTTAGAAAAAATCGATATATTTAAAGATGATAATACAAAATAAGGTTTTTATTTAAATTATTCACCGGAATCAGCCGCTGAGCTGTTATCGGAATCAACGTCTTCATCGACGTCCGAATTATCTTCTCTATTATTTTCTGATTATAATACCATTCAAGTTTATTGTTATAATTATATTACTGGATTAAGTTTAGTGAAATAATTGTAGGAGTGTAGTGCGGGGGTGCGGCGGAGGTTACCACCCCGACTCGGATAGGTTAGGTTAGAAGGCTAAGGCGGGAGCGAAGCGCCCGCCTTAGCCTTCGTGGTTATTTTTTTTTAAACCACCCAGAAATAGGAGCCCCGCGAAGCGGGGCACCGTCGATTTTGCGTGAACACCATATTAAAATCACTGCCAACTTTAATACGTATTAATAAGTATTGTAACTAATTGCAGGTTGCAAAAAGTTGATTTTGTAATAAAAATAAAAACCAATATATTGTTTAATTTGATTTTGTGGTAGATTTATAACTATTTAACTAGATTAGTTTAGTCAGATAAACATATTACTAGATTGCGACCGTAAGATAGTAATGAATCGCTTTGGTATAACTATGTTACGGTATATAATTATATCCCTAGGGATATAACCATATTACGGCTTTATCTATCATACTGCGACATATACATA
Organism: Tholera decimalis; assembly: GCA_943138885.2. Classification (NCBI taxonomy): domain Eukaryota; kingdom Metazoa; phylum Arthropoda; class Insecta; order Lepidoptera; family Noctuidae; genus Tholera; species Tholera decimalis. The sequence goes on along the minus strand of OW964551.2, from coordinate 9,622,713 downwards.
GTAAACGTTACATAACATCATGCCTGTATTTCCTCAAAGAAGTAGGTATAAGTTTTTGACACCCACATTTCACCAGTATTATAATGAGTCCCATATAACTGGGTGAGCCCATTGCCATTGACTGGGCACAGTCCGTGCTGCTACGAATAAGTTCCATGTAGGAAAACACTGTCTGACTTGGGAGTCGAACCCAAGACCTTATTTATGCTCAGTTACTGAGAATATTATTGGGCTTAATGATAGATTTACCTACAAATAGTTAGTTGTAACGAAACTGTCACCCTGCACTTACTTAAATAGAAGAAAAAAGGGTTAGTCCGTTTCAACGTGCCAAAGTAATCGAGTAAGTGAATCAAAATATGTCCAAAAAGAAAGCCGGTAAGAATAAAATAAAGAAACCAAACGATGTTCTTGCTGAATAATAGCGAATGACTCACTGACCAGTGAACAATACGCGCGGCGCAGAAGCATCACCCCCGCCACCCCGAGGGGTAGCGGACGTATGGCGGGGGGTAAGTGCGAGTATTCGGCAAATAAGTTTTGGCCGAACAAAAGGTAGCTTTTTCAATTTTTCGTCTATCTCCAGTTTTCTGGACTGTATAACTTTTTTCTCCATAGGCCAATTTTATGGTGTCCATAGTAAAAAAATATCCTACATTTACGAACTTTTATATGGACTAGGTTTCATCAGCCGACGCCATTTGGACCAAAGTCGATACAAAAATGTCCGATCTCCTTTATATAGCAAATACAATAAGCAATATTCACCACAAACTGAAGTCCAATCATTCTGGATCCTATCATCATGCCAGTCCCACCTTTTGCAATTCCTTTTTAAGAACTCAAGATGAGATCTTGTAGGTGCTCGACCATATGAATCAAAATATTGACCGATGCCATTTGTATCGATATGTAATGCTACCCAGTGTGAGCCTTTTTTTTACTCTGGGTGGGAAAATCATCGAATAACTTCTCCCGCTCTGGATTAAGCGGAAGAGAGTGTCAGACTTCTACTGACTAAAAACCCACCCTGTCAAGGGACATATGTAATGCTACCCAGTGTGAGCCTTTTTTTTTACTCTAGGTGGGAAAATCATGGAATAACTTCTCCCGCTCTGGGTTAAGCGGAAGGGAATGTCAGACTTGTACTGACTAAAAACCTACCCTGTCCCTTCCTCATCCGTATCCAAATTGCGTATTATATACGTTGGTACATGAGTATAAATGGGTAGCCTATTAGCAGCATAAACATTACTTTCTAGACCAGGGTGAATCTTTTTCAGATGCTGTTGTACCTCTAATGTATTCATGGTAGTACTGCTATTAGTAGATTATTACGGTACCAATCTATTCAATGGTCAACATAGGAATGCTCAATTATAGTGATTTGGAAATATTAAATAATATTCCTTTGCGATGATTTCGTAGGAGTCACAAAGGATCTGTGCATCACGAAGGAATTTGAGATAAGCTTGTTGACTCACAAAGTTACTATCAGTTCCGTAGTACTTAGGAAAATGTTTTAAATAAGAAATAACTTTGTGGTGCTATATAAGACCAAGCAGCTGCACCACTCAGTCCACAGTCCTTCGACATCAGCGAACAGTATCTACCAATACTACATTTTGTGATTATTCATCGCATCATTGGCAACGGAGGTAAGTGTTTATTCTATTAACAAACTTACTTTTCTTTCTGTCTATTTTAAAAACATGAACTTTTCCTTACGTGTGGGTGTGTGTATGTGTGTTTATGATTAAGTGTAAACTAATTGATATTAATATGATAACTGTGTTATTACAGAAATCATTCAGTTTCGCAGACTATGATGAAAATACCTATAAACACTATTACTACTCGCCACTCTCCCCTCAACATGAAGAGATCGCAGAACATCGTCATTCATAACACATGCGATGGTGGAAAAAGAAAATCGCAGGCGATTGATATTTTTTTTTCGAAGTGGCACCAAAAATAAAAAATAAAAAAACTGATATCGTCAACCGTGGCACGAGCCACTAGAGATGGTGTATCATAATTTACAACTGATCACCTCTTCTTGAGATCCTGGTTTGCCCTCTTAATACAAAATTATAACAAACGCACAACATTGTAGGTACAACAAAAAATGCTTTTATCTCGGGAACCGAGCACCGATTAATTATGAAATTTTAATCGATTTGTACGTTAGCACAGCTGGCTCATGAGGAATTAAGTTTTAAACGCAAGACTATTTTTTTTCTTTACGACTAATTATCGACTAAATCCTGGCATAATTAAAAATCTCAAATTCCATTGTGGTACACAACAATATAGGTACACTGGGCATGATTATGTAAAATAATAAATATCACGCATTAGTCGCGCGCCGCGCAGAGCCCCCGCTAGGGAATCGAGAACCGGTTCAGTTTTGAAGAACCGGGATTTTCGAGACAGTACCTCAAAGGAACCGGGAAAAACCGGGATTTTCGGGACTTTCGGTACTTTTTTATTTTTTTAAGTTTTTTGACGTAATAACATGTATTAAATAGCAAAATAGGAATATAATAATAAAAATAATAAGATATCTTTAATGCAGAGTATTTATTCATCTAATCTTATAAAAATCAACAGTCTTTTATAGGTTTATAATCAGTCTAGACTTAAATTTGCTTTTTAGTGTTTTTTACATACACAAATGCTAAACAAACAACTTAACAATCTTTGGATATTTATGGTTCACTTTAGTATCTAACATATAAAAAGTCATGTGGTAACAAAACAAGATCTTATGAGATCAGTTTTAGTATGTTAAGTATGTTAAAAAAATAGCTACTGTAACATAAATTAAGCTTCATCCATTAGTTAGTAAGTATTTTTTACATTTTAATAAACAATACAAATAAAATAAAAACTGTACTCTAACTGAATAGTAAAAATCTTAAAATCTTTTAAATCAAACAATAGGTATACAAATTATTTACTTTTAAGAGCTCTTTGTTCATTGTAATAGGTTCTCAGGAATATGAGTGAGTCTAAACTTTTGTCACTTAATCGTGATCTAATTTTATTACACAGCAATCCAGCCGCGGAAAATATCCTCTCCGGTTCGACACTGGTAGGTGGAATTGATGAAAGATGGTCATATGCTTGAGATAAATACCGCCCGCGATCGCCTCCGTTCTCAAAAAGTGCCATTTCGAATCTCACAGTAGTATAGAGATCATCTTCATTGGCAAGCTTACGTTTCTGGTTTGTAGCCTTTTGTAACTCGGCGTCTAGCTTTTCTTTGTTTGATGATAACCCACTTATTTGTACCTCAGAATGGTCTTCCTCTTCATTTTGAATTGATAATGAATCATGGGGTGTTGGAGGAGGAGGGTTTACGCGTTTCAGGAGTGTTACTATGTTATTGCACATTTCATCACTGTTTGGGCGCAAAAATACTGTACTGTCTTCATCATTTCTCTCCGAAAAATATTTGTCGGGGTTTTGCAAGTAACTTAGAGTTGCTGCTTGTACTAGACGTCGTTCGCCGTATCTTTTCTTCAAAGCTTTCAACATTTTTTTGCTCAGGGTGTTATTATTCTCTTCCAATTTTTTCAAAGCAAATTTAATCGCTATATCAGCTGTTAATAATGTCGCATCTCGTCGGCATAATGCTTCTAAAACAGTCTTGATTACGTCCAGTATTTCATGCAATTGCTCAATTTCTGTCCATTCTTCCCCAGAAAAACTTACTTCCGACTTTAAATCAATAAGCGCTTTTACTATGCAACTTCGCAGTTTCAAGAATCGCTGTAACGTATCAGCTAGGCTACTCCAGCGTGTAACTGAGTCGCAAATCAGTGAGTATTCTTTTTTGAACTCTGCAATTACATACTTCTGCAACACTTCGTCATTTTTGGTTGGCGATTTGCGAAATAGTTTCACAACCTTTTTTACTTTTAAAATTATTTCATGGTACTCAAGTTGGCGTTCGGAAACAGAAGTCGTTGGATTTGATGAGAACTCCGCACCATCTGTATCATCATCAGAATCGTTATCTGAAGCAACTTCCTCTCTATGAAATAGGCGTCTCAATTCTGACAGGGGCATATCTTCGTCTATCGATTCGAAATCTGTCTCAGGAAGATCTATTTGGTCTTCGTCTTCTATGTCACTTTTCTTGTAAAAAACATCATTTATGGCGAGCTGCAGAGCATGAGCAATGCATTTTTGATGATAAGACGACAAAAGTTTGCCGAATTTTGTCATCATACTACATCCATCTGTAGCCTCGGCAATGATATCCGTTTCAAGGGATACGCCAAATTCATATAATTTGCGTTTTATTTCTTCGACGCATTTTTTTGCTGGCATGGACCCAAAAACCCTGATGAGTCCAAGATTTTTAAAATTTTTGCCTCCGGAGAAATGCTTCGAGTGTAAATTCAAACTGATATATCGTCGGTTCCGGATTGATGTCCACTCATCAAAAGACATCGAAAATTGTTTACCTTCTTTTAATAATTTTTGTATTTCAATCTTTAATTGCTGTTTTATTTTGTCAGCTTCTTTGACTACAATACTTTGTATTGTATCAGCAGTTTTTGGTAGCGCGTGGCCTGATTTCTGAAATAATCTTCTTAGATCTTCACATTCTATAAAAGTCCGAAAAGAGTAGCCATTCAAGGCAGCCATACGAGAAACCATAAGTTCCATGTGTGGGTTTGTTTCGGATGCATAGTAGTCGGTTAATTTTGCTTTTTTCTTTGGTACTTCCTCCTTACTGGTTGACTGAATTACAGCACTGTGTGGTTCACCAGCTAAAGTATCGACAGCTTTCAGACTTATTTGATGTCGATTTTTCAAATGTTTTTGCAAGCCACCGGTACTTCCTCCACCACATTTTAAAATACTTTGGCATTTTTTACATTTGGCGCTCATTTTGTCGCGAGCGCGAAGAAAATAGTGCCAAACCGATGACTTATCATTTGACTTGCTGCAAACTTCTTCAAAATCCATAACCTATAACAAAAATAATATAAGGTTAACTAAACTAAGAAAGGAAACTAAATATGAAAGTGCAATAAGCAACAAATGTATCGCACACGAAGGGTTCCTTGCCATTATCTATAAAAACGGCTAAAAATTCATGTCTGTTATATGGGAGCCCCCTTAAATATTAATTTTATTTTAATTTTATAATTTATTTTTAAACTTAGTATATAACACAATGTTCTGTGAATATTTCAAGCGTCTACCTGTTGCTGTTATCAATCAATATCCATCCAGCAAAAGCGAGCAAAAAAATCACATTTGTTGTATGGAAGCCCCCTTAAATATTTATTTTATTCAGCTTTTTAGTATTTGTTGTTATAGCGGCAACAGAAATACATCATCTGTGAATATTTCAACTAACTATCACAGTTTATGAGATACAACCTGGTGACAGACGGACCGACAGACAGACAGAAGTCTCAGTAACGGAGTCTCGATTAACCCTAAAAAGGATTAGCCGAATCGGTCCAGCCAGCCGTTCTCGAGTTTTTCCGTTAGCAACACATTTAGCAATTATTTTTTATTTATACAGATATCTACTTTGCGTAACGGTATGTAAAAAACTGTTAAAATGAGCATAAACAAAAGTGTACCACCAGTTCTATAACCCAACTGCAACCATTGACCCTACGAGTACCAAACAAGAAACCCCAAAATATAACCTAAAAATAATAAAATTATCAGCTACAGAGCTAAAACGAAGCATATTTTAAAAATATACGTACAATACGAACACATAATAAGCATGATTAATGCATAATCTACTTAAGTACTTACCGAGAGCAACTTGATGTTATATTTTGATGGAAGGAAACATTTCAAGTCAGGCACGCACGACACCAAACCAACCACTTACATTGCAGATTACAAATCGACTCGTGGGCGGCAGCAGGTATGGCAATAAAATGACTGCCGCCAGGTACCCCTCTCCCCGCGCGATCCCTGTCAGTGTCATCCACTTGTATCCGAAAATGTTGACGCGTTTACAAAGACAGTGAAGAAATAACTCTCGTAAATTTTTTTTATTTTTATTAAAAGAATTTGAGTAAAAGTTTAATAGATGTTAAAATGTAGGTGTATAAATTAAAAATATTTTTTTTTTGAGAACCGAAAATCCTGAAATTCCCGGTTCTCATTTTGAATTCCCGGTTCTATCTGTAACTGAAAAGAACCGGGAAATCCCGGGATTTTCGGGACCGGGATTTCCCGGTTCTATACCCTAGCCCCCGCGCTCGCCCGGGCACGCACACATAGCCGCGACCCACTTTTTGTGTACACATTTAAGAGTGTCGCTTCTTTACTTTAGTATATTATGTTCTGTGACCGCGGGTAGTTAGTCTGTGATAAAATAAACAAGAAATATAGGAAACATGAATACTTACATCATTCTCGCTATTTCCTGTGGGTAATGGTTTACTTTTGTTTCGCAAAAAGTTCAATGCCTTGTAAGCAAACCACTTTAGTTCCTGTACATCGTCTATGCCTGCACCAGATTTGTGCAACTGTTAAACCTTCTTTTTTCCCGAAAATAATGAGAGGTTAAATTTTTTAACTTTCTCTCTACTTCGCCTTTATCAATGTCAAATACACTTGCAATTATGTTCATTGCGTCCGTTCGTTTGTTCCAATTCTTATAGTTTGCATTTCTGGGATTCCATAATATATAATTTCATGAAATTTTTCTATTAATAGCAACACAGTTTCGTCGTCCCAATGAAACGACATTTTAATTTCTTTAATACCTACAAACAAACCGCACACCACTACCGATCGAATGCCAGGAATGAACTGACGCTGGCAAGCCGCGTAACCCGCCGGCACACCCCGGCAGCCAGCGGCTCCTTTGTGTGGCAAAGCTGAGACAAAGCAAAAGGCTTTGAATGCCGCCGGGTGCACGGCGGCTTGCCCGGCGGCTCTACCGCCGACACTGTATGTAGGAGCATTGAGTGACAAGAAGATAATCACTTTTGCACCTACACGGACACACTGACTACGACCAGATAAATAACTTTAAGTTCCAGTTGGGTATGCTTAGATATTAAAAAAAGAAATGTCTAAATATTTTAAACTTGCTTTTAAAAATAACGTTAACCACCTCCACAACCCAAGGACATAATGTAATGGCTCTAGATTTATTAGCTTGGCTTGTATACTCTACATATAGCTGTAGGTATACGTACATTATAGCCACAATTTCGTAGTAATGGTAATGAGTCCCTGAAACCTCTGTCCAAAATAAATACATCTCTTGATTGGAAAAATTGACGGCATGGTCTGTTTTCATTTGCAAACTCTTGTCGCATGATACCTGCATCTGTGGTTGTAGCAGGATAATAGGGACCCGGCACGTCTATGATGTAACCATCACTGCATACAAATAAAAATGGCTTAACCACATTGCGGTATTTATGCAATGAATAGGTTTTTTTTCTGGTACAAGTAATTAGAACCCTTTTCTATATATATGTATGTACCATCAGCGATTATAATTGGTGTTCTCTCAGGCCTTTGGGATTTCTTGGAACGAAATCTTGATGTACAATACTTCTATTGCCATGTTTATTAGACCTTGAAATGTGCTCCTTGGGACTTGCAATAAAGATGAAATTCGCTCATTACTATCGCCTGTCCGGAATTTCATTAAATATGCTGCTAGTGCAAAAGTTCCCCTATTTCTATATGAGTCTAGGAATTTCTAAAAGAATTTGCTGAAACTGTTCTTTTGAAAAGCCCAAGTAATAATGAACAATATGCTCTGGCATATTAATAATATTTTCAAAATCTAAGTGCATTAGCATATTATCTTTAAATATAGAAATTACTTCTTCCATATGCTCAGCACTGCATGTCCTTTGTTCAGTCCCAAGCCAGCCGTGAGCCAGGACGTGGCCTCAGGAAAAGTCGAAGCTGTCGTCCCAGCTCAGAGGGTAAGTCTAGGTTATAAGTATTGTAATCTCTAGTTGTACTGAGGCCTGAGAGCCTATTGTTTGTTTGCAAGCAACGGCAAAGCTCCACGTACCGTGGACAGTTCAGCATACCAGTTACCGTTGGCTGGCTTGGGACTGAACAAACTGGTAGCAGAGCGTGGTTTTTGTAATATAAAATCCACAAGTAAATTGGAAGTTTTGAACATTGTTGAAAATAACTTAATAAGTTTGAATATATTGCTGTGTCACCCAGGCTCAAGTTGTATTTGTAATTTGTACTGTGGCCTCTGTTGTTGTACTGACAAGTAAGATTTATTTGTGAAATTAGGAATTATTAGGTTGTATTTGGTACATAATTTGGTATATTTGTTGTAATTAATAATTTAATGTCGCTGATCTGAATTTAAAAGTTTATCTAAATAATAATCACACATTTGTTAACATAACAAGACTTGAATTGTGTGTATTGATTTATTGTTTAGTGTGATTATTGGATTGTGTTATTGGAGATTGTCCGGCTCAATATTATACATTCAATTGTTGTGTTTAATTGGTGTTGATCCAGCATAATATATACATTAAATTGTTATTTTTTCTGTAACTAGCCAACCGAACATCCTTATAGGAATATAAATTGACTGTAGCAATAAATCCCATGAATTGCTTCTCAAGTGATAAGAACATATTCTACAATCTGCAGGCACATAATAATTGTAGTCGCAAAGTAAACTCACTCGTAATATTGATGGTACTAAAAGTCGATCAGACTGGTTGCATCCAGGAAAGAAGCATTGGCGTTGGGTGTCAGTAGCTCTAATATAATTAGGCAATTGTATGCCATGAGATGTATTTTGTACTTCAGCTTGCATTTGAGAAGAGTCTGTGTCCAATGATGGGAGGCTTGGTACTGCTGACTCCGGTTCTGAAGTCCTCTTTCAGTCCTGCGCCCACACCTATGACAGGGATAGGCTGATCTTGGCAACTGTTGAAAAAATAAACAGCTGATACAATGATAACCTTTTCACATCACACAGCAATAAATTGGTGTTCTAACTCGCTGTAGTAAATATAATTCTAACAATAGTATAGTTTGTTATCTAACCTGACGTGGTGCTATTTGACGTGCAATCACGCTCCTTATTTGTTCACACCGTGGTGTACCACTGTTCAGAGAATGTGACTTTTGTCTTGGAAGAGAGGTGAGTAGGTTAGAATTGGGGGTTACCCCAATTCTTTTTGCCGTCTTTGTAAACAATGTCACGATTGTATTACAAAGTGTCCTAATAATATTCACACCCGACAGGGGCTTCTGCAATCGCCCCCAATTTTACAATCGACATCGAGCTGGTTGATGCAAAAGCCCTACAATTATGTCGCGTTTAGGATTTTAGGTAGATACATTGACCAAACCACACAGCATGTTCTTACCATGGATTATCATCATCTTGATAATTTTTTATACCTCCACTAAGTGGAAACACTCAATCCTATCTCGGCAACTGGCAAACAAACCAGTTTCAGCCTAATCTTCAGACTTCTAACGTATTTGTCAGGGTCAGTCGAAAGGGAAATTTAGTGAGTAAAAATGGAAAAAAAAAGAAAATTATATAAAAAGTTTATTATCAAAGCACCATTTTTGTAACATAATACATTTTTAAAGCACATATTGAGCTATGATAAATACAACTATACAAATCTTCAGAATATTTATATCGATCATACAGACTTGGCACACTAGGACAACCTTTATCTTCTAAATACATATTACTATTATTATTTAAAATATTTTTTAACCATAACACTTTTTCAAGACCTTAATGTATAAATACATTTATCTCTTAAGAAATCTAAAATTAAATATTGATAATTTGAATAAACATTATATACATACATTATGTATAAACAAATATAATAGCAACAAATGGATAGAATTGAAGGAAACATAATTACATTTATAGTAAATAAATAACTTATTAATTAAATTAACATTCACACTGCGATCTCTCTATAGATTAAGGCATTTTCTTCCTTCTAGCACTAAAAACAACTTTGGTCCACTCGCTTGTGCTTATGCTGATGTTTGCTACTCTGATCTATCCCAAGAACTTCTTAACAAATGTTTGAACTTGGTTATCTTTATTGATAAGGTCTTCATTTACACGTCGCTGATTGGCCAAGTCTTCAAAATATGTGGTGTAATTTCCGTCAGAGTAATACAGCGGATTGGTGCTATTGAGATTCTCAGAGTGGTGCTGTAAAAAAAGAGAAGACAATTAACTTATAAGAAAAAAAGACACATTAACTAAATGAATATGTTATTATGCAATCAGCAGGTACCTAGCTAAATACTATTCATAACAAACTCAGTCTGACATATGTGGCATGTAGTAGCTTCATTATGCGCAGTAACCTCTTCAGAAGAAAGAGGTAACATAGGTTTATCGACTTGTAAAATGTTATAAAGCTTTTTTATATCATTTGTGATGGTTTCAACAAATATCTGAGCACAATTTGGTCCTCGATAACTAACAAAATCATTCAGTTCGGGATTAGATTTGCAACAAATATAATATGCAAACGAGGATGCTTTGAGCTTGTATATTTTCAGTAAAAAGAGACTTATTTTTGTCCAAGTACTCACAAAGTAAACTTTCAAAATCACCGTATATGACAATAGGTATTCTTTGGCTTCTTTCAAAATTTAAAAAATGTAGCTTACTGTGTTCATGTGGTAAAATCGTTTGTTTTATACCGCCATTATGTTTTTACAATTTGTCTTTACTATCATAATATTTATATTATGATAGTAAAGACAAATTGCTTAAAAATACTTTTGATTTATGTTTAGTTAATTGTCTATGCAAAAGACGGCTAAAATCTTTTGTTAAACAAAAATGTGCTTTTCCATTTTTATAAATATATAACAGGTTAGCATGCACAATCTTTCGTTTATTTGTCACGTACAGAGGGCCAGTTATATGATTGTTTGCCTCAAGACCATAAACATTCACACTTATAAATAGATTATTTCTTTCAAATATTGCAATATCGTTAAAACTTGGAGGAAATGATACATTACTTATATTAAAGAACTTTGTTTAGTCTGGACATGTTTTTGTTCGATTAGGATTCTGTGTTGTGTCGGTTACATGCGAGCTGCAAGACACCACAAAATGTAGTGATTATCAAAGTTATGTATATTTAAACAAGACTTTGTATTTTTTATGACTGCAGGTAATTCCAAATAACTTCCAGCTCTTAGAGGATTGTACTTATTTATATCTATTTCCAAAAGTTCGAACTCTGCACGTTTTAATACTAATTTTTCGGAGCATTTTAAGTAAATATAATCAATGTCAGTACTTTGCACTACAGTGTCAAATTTTGTGTTGAAAGATTTCAAAGATACTTCATCGTTTTTAGGCATAATATATGAAACAAATAATTCAAAATTTACTTTGAGCGCTTTGTGTTTATTAATTTCAATATTTATGATATCATGTACAGTTTTTAAAATATCCTTTAAAAACTTCTCAGGAGTAATAGTGGCAACAGCTGAATTTACTCCGTAACTTATAATCCTTTTTTTAAATGCGGAGGAAATTATTTGAACATCGTCAAATTCAGAACACAGCCAACGGTTTGATTTATGTTTGTTTGTTCTATTGTGCGATGATAACTTTGTTACATAAATATTAGTCTTTACAAAAAAGATTTTAACAATTTGATTTTTTAAAATAATCATAAAATTTAACCATTTGTAAATTTTATCAATTTGCATTTACATTCATACTTTTTGTCAGTTTGCATTTAAATTTGTACTTTTATCAGTTTTAAAGGCTTTAATTTACGTTGAAACTTTTATCAGTTTTCATTAACATTTGTACTTTTTATCTTTATTTCTCATTTACTTTTTATTAGTTTTCATTTCTCATTTGCTGTTTATCAGTTTTCATTTCTCATTTGCCATTTGCTTTTTATCAGTTTTAAGTTTTCATTGCTATAAGAAAAGAGTACATTAAAAATGTTAAAGAAGTTTATAGAATAGTTTTTTCTAAAAACTGTAATATAAAGAACGAAATTATAAAATAGATTCACAGATAAAAACTTATAAAACTAAAATTAAATGATCAATAATAGTATGAATATAATGTATATAAAAAAAGGAAACTAACTCTGGTAAACTACAGTTTACTTTGTATTAGGGTACAGAACGGGGCAAATTTCTTTAAATTCATTCCGACCTACATTAACTAAATCAGTTAATGCAGCCCATACTCCGCTATCTTGATTAATTCCAAGTTTTAAATTTATCAAAGCTTGTTTCCAGCGCTCGTTATAAGATAGTCGCTCAATTTCGCTAAAGTTCTAAACTCTTAATTCAAAGTAGTATTGCCCTATTTTTACCGGGTCTGTCTGGTAGGTGCATCCCGAAGCTATGCGCTGGGAGAATACACTTTTCAGAATCGCAGCTCGTACCGGCTGTTGAGGTAATTCGTTCTGGAATATAAATAAAAATAAAATTAATGGCTTAGTACAGAATGATTTTGGTTTAAATTCCTAAGTCAGATTATGTTATTTGACTGCGTCTCTGCTTTACAAAACAAATAAAATCATATATTGTAAACATGGTATATCGGAATAACTAAGGTACAACTGTAAACAACATTAATAATTTTCACTAATACAAAATTACCACGAGTCAGGAAAGACTGTAATTCTCTTTCGTTTCACAGCTGGCTCGGTAGTAACGGCAATAGGCTTAGTGGTTTCGCTGTCGGAGTCAGATTCCTCCAAAAGTGGATTTATCACTGACAATTCTTTTTTATTTTGCACCTTTTAACCCGCTTCACTGGCTTACCTTTCTTCTTAGAAACGCTGCTAGTTGCAGCTGATGTTGAAGGTTGCAAAAAGTCTTTTTCATATAACTCATACGGATTGTTAACGGGAGCCCTAATTTTTTAATTATTAATATATAAATAATCTTCCAATAACTCATGCATGGCTATCTGATATTAAATTAGGTAGAGCATGTTAAATGATAACCAGGCGACCGATAAACGTACATATGTTTTTCTAAATACATATAAATTACACTCGGACATAGAACATTAATATTTATCCTGAATGGGAATCGAATCCACAACCTTCGTTTTAGTAGTCAGTTAAACGAGTATGAATTTACAGCACATATAATGGGAAAGATCACAACACATTATTATGTTATCAGTTCATACCATTAATTATCTTTTTTAATATTCTGAAAATAGAAACGAAACCTATTTAAGGTCACTAAAAATGCCCTAACTTAAAAATCCACGTGACCTGGGATTCGAACCTAGGACCTCAAGTTTAACTAGTGCAATCATAAATCATTGAAACATTAATCTGAAAATTGGTAAGAATTTTTAACCAGACATTTAACTAAATAATAAATAATAGTTTAATACGTAGGTAAAGTAACCGTCATGAGAAGCTATAAATTTTGTAAACAAGTGTTTAGGAGTTCACAACATTTGGACCAACAAAAAAAATGAATTTGTTTAAGATTTAATAAATTATTAAGTAACAAATATTAATTAACATATATTATTTAAGAATAATTATTCGTCAGATTCAGATGTTTCCATTTCTGTGTCAGAATCAGTGACATGTATCACGAAGCTGTCTACAGTTTTATCAATCATCTCATCGATTTTGGAATAAACATTATCTTCTTCCTTGAAAAATTTTCAGATTGCTTGATAATAATGCTTGATAAATGCTCCACACAACGCTTCCAATTTTCCGAAGTAATCTGCTGCAGTCCCTCTTGTAATAATTGTTTTACCTCGTCAAATTTAAAATTTGTATTTTTGCGAGCAACATATCCTTTTACGTTGGCCCAAATTAGCTCAATTGGATTAAGCTCACAATGATATGGCGGGAGTCTCAATACTTCCACCTTATATTTTTTTGCGAGCTCGTCCACTACATTAGTTTTAAAATTGTCTTTAACATTTTTTACTTAGCAGTAATTCAGTCTTAATTTCATTGTCGTCGTAAGAAATATTCTTACTTACAAGCCAATTTTGTATATCATTTTTTTTCCAGGCAGTAGTAGGAATTCTTTCAAGACGCCTTGTGTGGTATGGTGCATTGTCCATTACCACTACTGCATTTTCTCCAAGTTTTGGGAGAACGTTTTCAAACCATTGTTCAAAATGTGTTACATCCATTGATTCATGGTAATCTCCCGTCTTCTTGCATTCAAATATATTTTCACCGCCCTCTACAAAACCGTTCTCATTGCCGATATGGGTAATTATTAATCGTTTACGTTTTTGACGTTGGGTTACGTGCACCAATGCTAAGTCCTTCTAGGAAAGCCTGCTTCTTACTTTTAACTTGATTGTCTACCCAAGTTTTATTTACGGTATGTCCTGTAAAAACAATTAAACATTTGTTAATTAGCGTCTTGCGCAGTAAAAGAGTTGAAGTACATTATTATTAATACACACTTGTGATAGCCCTTAAGAACTAATGTCTCAAAGTCGGCGGCGCGTGGGTTATATTTTGCAAATAGATTTGCAGTATCATACACATTACTTCACGGTAAAGGCGACGGTATTTGCTTACAATCAGGCGAACCGTATGGTAGTCTGCCGTTACACTGCAATAAAAAAAAACACACTAACCTGCATTCACCCATGTCTCATCCATGTAAAATATCTGGCGATTTTGTTGTCTATAGTCTTTAATAGATTTCAAATATTTTCGCCGCCATATTGTTATGTCATCTCTATCAATAAGTGCGTTATTTCGCTGTCGTTTTATATATTTAAAGTTTAAATGCTTTATTAGCCGCCTGAGAGTTGTTTCGCTAAAATTTGGCAAATCTTCATCGTCATTGACTGCCTGAAGAATCTTGGGAATTGTTGGTAATTGGTCATTTAAAAAGAAACTGTGAATTTTTTTCCTAATTACGGATTTATCAAAATCGTCTACTTTCTGATAAAATTTAGGCCTGTCTTTAGACTTGATAGGTGATTTTATTCCCTCTTCTGATTTATATTCTTTTAATATTATACACTGACTAGTATTTGCGTGTTGCGCGAGGTGCAAGCACCTCGAGTGCTTGTGAAAAAAAAAAAAAGGGGGGGGTGATGGGGGGAGATGGGGGCGGTTTAGTATTTGCGTGTTGCGCGAGGTGCAAGCACCTCGCGTGCTTGTGAAAAAAAAAAGGGGGTGGTGGTGATGGGGGGGGTTGCAGAAGTATTTTGACTAAAGCATTGCCCCTCTAAATGAATCTGAAAAAAAAAATGTTCCAAGTCTCTTAATTTCCGAGATCCGCCTAAAGGGGGTGAGAAGGGGGGTGGGGGGGGCAACTTTAATAAATGGTTTTTACCGAGCCTCATCTATACGAATCCGTAAAAAAAAAATATACGGGTCTCGTAGTTTCCGAGATACGATAGGGAGGGGGGGGAAAGGGGAGGTTTAGCACTTTTCCCGTAGGTTTGAGAGTTACTTGTTTACGAATCTGTAAAAATAGTAATGAGTGGTAATCTAGCTTTATATAGTATAATGCTATGCCAATTCCCAAAATCGATGCTGTTTTTTATTAATTTCGGTTTTGTAGGGATATTCATTCGATGG
The DNA here is from genome assembly GCA_943138885.2 of Tholera decimalis. Taxonomy (NCBI): domain Eukaryota; kingdom Metazoa; phylum Arthropoda; class Insecta; order Lepidoptera; family Noctuidae; genus Tholera; species Tholera decimalis. The sequence continues at coordinate 9,607,129 of OW964551.2, read as the reverse complement.
CCAATTTTCTTTCACGTACTTATATACGTTGATCACCATATTTTTCTCATTAGCCGTAAAGCTCGTCACCTGTAAAAATCACCTGTAGTCACTTGTCACACGAAGCTCAAGCTATATCTCCGTGATACCAATTAACCTAACCAATTACTTCACAATTTAAAACCTACTTCTAATATTAACCTTAAGTTTCCAAAGATCAGCGCGTTTGAACAAACAACTCTTTCTTTTTGCTTATTATATATTTTAGATAAATTGTATTACGCACCTTTTGACGTTTTTTTCGTAGCGAATTTATTTCCTTAGATGTACTGGCTACTGGCTCCATTATACGTAATAACAAATAAAATTAACGCATCAATTAAAGTAACAACAATAAAAAAGTGATAAAGAAAGAATAACAAAATTAACAATAACAACCAGATCCGCGATATATGTAAAGCAATGAAACAAACTCGTACGCATTCGAAACTCGAATGACGCGTTTATTTCAAAATGGCGTCCCGATAGTTTACAATCCCTGCGACGGACGCGTTCCGGTACCAAGAAACACAAACGATAGCGCTTTGCGTCGTTAAAATATGATCCGACTAAATTAAATAAGTTGTTACTTTCATATAACCCGTCTATATTTCATGTCGATTGAATATGGTCAATTTATTATTATCTCGCAGTATAAAATGTTTACTTAGTAAAAGATGTTTGTTTACATAATTTATAGCTTCTCGTGACGGGTACTTTAGATGGTATTATTTTAACACCTATAAGATATAGTAATAATAATAGGATTATTGCGTGATTACTAAATATTCAAAATCTTATAAAATTAATATATAATAATACTCACATACTCAGTTTCTGTAGGATTTTACCACTGAAATTACAATATGGACGTGGGAAAATAATAATCTCAACACAAAAGCAGCAATGAAACTCACTTCAGCGTGTCAATTAGTAAAATGGTAGAAAAGTTATCAGGAGCTTGGTTTTATTAACCTATAGACTTATACGGCATATGAGTATTATTTATAGTTAATACTCTCAAACATTGCTATCACAATCTGATCTCTATGGCAAATGTTCTCAAAGTATATATTTATAATATATGCATAACTATGCTCATAACTGTACATTTTTCCTGGAAGAAAAACAGCCTATGTCCTTTTCTGGAACCCAAACAGCATGTATGACAAATTTTATGATGATCGCTTGGGTAGTTAAAACGTAACAAACCAACTCACACTCGCATTGATAGATAAGATCATGCGGAAATAATTATGATATGGTTGTATATGCGTGGGGCGAGTTATACCCACTCGCCGGGATAAGGGATTGATTACAACACATGTTCTATATTGTTAGTCTAGCTACTAACGAGAAGTGTAAAGTGATGATAATGGAGAGTAACAACAGCGGAGGTGGTACCCATGCCGTCGGTATTCCTTTCGAGATGCAAAATAAGACATGGGGAGAGCAAATAGAAGAGCGCAAGATGCTTTCTAAAGCACACATTCCGTTTTATGCATGAAATGTGAGACGCTTAGCCAGTTTTGAGCACTGGCCGATCAGTGTGAAGCAGAATCCAAAGGATCTGGCACAAGCTGGCTTTTTCTATACTGGCTGGGGTGATAGGGTAAAATGCTTCCATTGTGGCGGAGGACTAGAGGATTGGAAGAAAGGTGACGATCCTAGGCAGGAACATGTAGAGTGGTTTAGTAAGTGTGGGTATGTGGAATTTAAATTAGTCAAATTTTTTTTTATGGTGATATGACATAATTTTCTTTACGATATCTCAATTATTCGGATCAAATCTAACACAAGTTATTTAAAATAGACAGCAAACGCTCGGTTACATCGGTAGACAGGTATCATCATAAATATTGAGATATGCAATTATCGTTTAGAAGAAATGATCGGTTCGTTGATATCTAAGAGTCTGACACCAGATGAATCGGGAGCAATACACACGGTCGGTATTAGTCCGGTGTGCGTTCACGAACACTATTAGGACGCTTTGTAATACAATCGTGACATTGTTCATAAAGACTGCAAAAAGAATTGGGGCTTCTAGAACCCCCAATTCCAACCTACTGAGGTGCCCCAGCTAATACAGACATGAGTGTGGCCAACAATAGGCTCTGTTGACTGTTGACTTGTTGGCTGCCTGATTTCACTCCATGTGTTGATAATTAGGTGGAAATAAATAAACGATTACTATGAAAATGCAACGAACGTTTATTGTTAACACAAGGTAAATAGGTTACAAGCTTACGCGCCATAGAGAAATTACCCATAGAGTATAGACACAGAGCAAAGAGTATAATAATCTATAGGACACAGAGTTATTAATATTGCCAACTTATAAATATAGTTGCGTTCTTATTTGCCAACACTTCCCACAGAACGCAAACCCATTTTACTGATACAGAACAAATGTTTTTCATAAGTAACTCCTTTAGTCAAGTTATCAGCTACCATGTTACAATGTCACAGTTAAAACATTGTTTTATTCTTCTGTTTAAAGATTCTACTACCCAACGACATATGACGTGACTAGACGTGACTTGTTTGCTTGTTCGGTAGTCAGTTGTCTTTCATTCCTATCTTTATATGGAGGAATATTCACTTTATATCCACATTATTCCAGGCTTAAAACGCTGTCTCTGAATCCTCTATCTAGTATCATCACATAATTTTGGTTAAAGAACCAAAGCCAGGCACTATCCTCATTATTGACGATTCCTTGCATTATTGTTGCTTTAGACATAATAGCTGGGTATGGACCCGGGACATCTATTATATAGCAGTCACTACAGACAACCATAAGAGGTTTCAGTAGATTCTCGAACTTGTGCAAGCTGTAAGTCTTTCTTTGAAAAGGGAAGTTACTGCTTTTTTTATATAAATATAAGTACCATCGCAGATAACGATCGCTTTGGTGTTATTTTCGTCTCCAAATATACCTTTCGGTATCAACAGATTCCTTCTAAGTATATCATTTCTTGTTAAATGATCAAAAACAAGATGACGGCAGACAAACTCTGACATTAAATATTGTCTTGGTATCGTCAATCTCCTTTCTAGGGTGCAACGATACATCCCAAATAATGTAGCTAGCCTCTCATTTGTTGCTTCAGTTCTTAGTTTAGCCAGAAATATCCCAAGTACAGTTCGATGACCATTGCTAGGCACACTTAAATATGTTGTTTGATTTAAAATTGTATTGAACTGGTCGTAACTTAAACCCACCCAAAAATGTAAATCATTATCGTCTAGTTGTGTCATTGTATCAAAGTCAAATCTAGTACCTCCTTGAAATATGTTAGAGATGTCGGAAAACTGGCCAGCATTAAACTCGTGCGATACACTACAATAGTTTATTAATTCATTCCATTCATTGCTTTCAAAATGTTCCCGACAAGCTCTTGCCTCTCCGGGGATATATAAATGATGTTCACATAACATTTGAATTGTTGTTGTTCGAGGTATTCTGCACCGGCTCGGGTTGTTACAGTAATTAAAGATGCAGTAATCTGCCTTATTCGGAGCTCTCATATATTCTTCCACTAATTGTATTGTGCGTTGTTCCGCGGGTTGTTCCTGTGCCTGAGGTGCAGGTGCTTCACGTTTTCTAACAGCATTAGTTGCCTGTTACCAACATCTATGGCATAATGAATGCACGTTGTCAAATTCCACCTAAAACAAAAGTAAAATACTACCTAATATATTAGGTTATAAAACAACATTTAAAGCGTCATGTAGGATGCAAGTAATATAATTACGTATATTAAAAACGCTATTAAAAAGCTAAAAAAAAAACGCTAGAGGAAATAAATCATTATTTCATTTTATAGTTACACAAAACACAAACTTTTTAATATTTTTTTGGTAATATACAACGTGTCGTTTAAAGGGTATATACATGCCAAATGCACGGCTTCTTTGGATGATAACAAACGATATGGCAAGGGTTTTGTAAAGCTATGTCTACATGTGTGGAACTTAGAAGAAATTTCAATACATTGATACCGGAGACAGAATTTTCCAAATTAAGAAGAACGCAGATAATTATCATGGTATTGGCAAGTGGAAAATTATTGACCCTCGTAGTGCTGTGACACGTTTGTTATGATTCGTATTCAAGAAACAAATGAAACCGATAATTTGGTATCAATTCTTTGAGTCTCTTATTTTAAAACTGTGCATAGAGACTCCATACCAGATGTTGTCTTCAGCCCTTTTGGGTAGATATGGGGTTTCCGTTACACGTTGTATACCAAATAAATAGGTTCCAAATTAACTTTTACCGATTTATGTTTTTTCACGTGATCTTTGATAAGGTAACAAACCGTTTCAGAAACTTGTGTTAAAAATAATTCTAGTGAAATGATAATGATGATTCTAGGATTTACTCTATAGCTGACTATCTGATTTCGAAAAACTGTTGCTATTATATGAACATTATCAAAACATTTCTGTAATAAGCAATTCGATTTGTGTACATTAGTTTTCTTGTGTGCAGAATATTTCGGAACTGAAACGTTACAGACTTCGCAGAAAAACATATTCAGATATTTATAATTGCAAAAACTAACTTTAAGTATCTATATATTTCAGATTTCTGATCATATTCTTCTAATTTTTAATTTTAAAGTGGATGAAAGTTAAAATGTAAAATAAATTTCAAATCGAATGTGAGTATAGTAGTTATGAGTATTCTCAGTATCGGGTTTATCGGTATCGCGTATTCTTGGTATCGAGTTTTTTCAGTATCGAGTATTCTTAGTATCAAGTTTTCTCAGTATCGAGTATTCTTAGTATCGAGTATTTACATTTTTAATATACCTATCATATATTTGAGCTTCCTGTAAATACATCACAATTTAATATAATGAAAATAATATTTAATAGATATATCATAAAAACCTAATTTCAAAGTAGATGAAAGTTTAAATGTAAAACCAATTACAAATTTTATATTGTTATCAAAATAGTACCGAGTGCTCTCAATTCTGTTTTTTTCACAAATCGAGTTTTCTCTGTATCGAGTATTTTTAGTTTCGAGTATTCTTAGTGTCGAGTAATTAGATTATTTATTAAAAAGCTCAAATATATTATAATATTTGAGCTTCCTGTAAATAAATCACAATTTAATATAATAAAAATAATATTTAGTAAGTATAATAAATCATAATTAGGTATGAATTACGTGAGTTTATTTTTATATGTATGTAATATTTAATAAGTGTACCACAATCCACATTTGTTTAAAAAGTAATAGTAATAATAAAAGTATAAGAGTAAAATAGGTATCAGAATAATATTATTTGATTCCGTTAAATAATATTATTTGGATACAGAACAGGCTGTATGCCCTTAAATTCAGCTTTGGCTGCAGAAACAAAATTATTAGCGGCTCGCTAAGTCGCTGAATCGGAGTATACAGAGACCCTATACGTGAGAAGTGCTTGCTTCCATCGGTCCTTTCCGATTTTTTCAGCGTCCCTATGGTTATAAATACGGAGCTCGATATTATAATCACCGCCCCGTGTTAGGTCCTATTGGTAGGAGTTTCCAGAAGCTCTTCTGGACAGGGACGATCGCAGTGCAGTTGCCCTCACCGGTTCAAGATCTCCCTCTTCCTCCCGTAAACATCGTTATCTGGGATATCATTTCTTTTCGTAGATAGTCCCACTTTTTTCCTTTCAGGTACCTTTTACTTCTTGTATACCAACAACGAATTTTCTTAAAGCCCTCTCTCTGGATTTTTTATTCCGTTGACCATTTTACAAGTTACCTTTGAACATAAGTATATCTAGATACCTATCTACACCTATTATTCTATTATATTATATATATATACAGGTACACCGATTAATTAACTGTATATGTAATTTTGTAATCCTATATATTCACATGGGATTACAAAGTTATTTATACAGTTGATTTATCTAGAAAACTGGACTGAAATTGAAACGATTAGTTTTTCCTTGTTTCATACACTACACACTAATTGTATTCTAAATTTGAAGCTTCTATGTCTGCTAGAAGTGCCCTTAGACTTTTGATGATCGGTCAGTCAGTCAGTGAGTGACAAAATTAAGAAACTTTGACTCGTTATAATTCTTAAACTACTGGTTCAAATTGAATGAAATTTTAAATATACCGTGTTTATACAATGCCTGCTTGGTTACTGAAAATTCAGGCTTCTAGTTTTATCCACAACGAACTTATAGGGGGTCGAAAAGTGCCTGAACTGCTTCGAGAAAAGGATGGTACGGCCGTGACTATTTTTTGCTTGATTTGGCGGGGGCACTGCCGTGACCCCAGATAAAATAACATTAGTTAAACATATTAACAACCGCGACTTACAAGTTGTGGGGTCGCGGGATCAAATCCAGGCTGGCGCTTTATTTTGTGTAAATTATTTCATCACTACTACTCTCAAAACGGTGAAGAAAAACATCGTGAGGAAACATGTGCAAGTACCAAAAATTCGAAGACATGTGACATCCACCAACCTGCACTGGGTCCGTGTGGTGGACTACGCCCCATTCCCTCTCACAAAGGGGAGGTCTGTGTCCCTGCAGTGAGAAATTGAAATCTTATAAATCTTATTAAACACATTTTTTTAATTTTTTTACGCACCGACTAATCGGTCACGCGAAAGCGCTTTTTACGCCCTTTTGGCGAAGTATCTATTTCGGAATTTGAATCACTCCCAAATAATTATTTTGCAGATGGAGTTAAGGCAACAGCTACTTTCTTCGATTTGCCTTTAGCCACTTTAATTTTAGGCTTTGAAGAATTTATTTTTCTTTGGTTTAGACGATGAAGGCTCGTTGGGATGCGGCTCTACATCGGATTCAAATGGATTCACAAATGTCGATCTAATTAAAAGAAATATTAGATAAGAAGTGATCAAACAAAATTAACGATTTCTAAATGGATAGACATAGAAATAGAACAATCTCTATAACAATTCAAACTCATCTGAAAATCGATTCTTGAATTATTATCGGTGCTTAGAACATTGAATATGTCATTATTTGGATCTAGAACTCAATACTTCATGTTGTGCAATAGTAGTACGGTTTATAAACCACTGCACGAGGAGAAGCAAGTGAAATAACTCATTAATACATTTTAATTAGATCTGGAATCGAACCCAAAACTTGCATTCGACAGTTACACTAATGTCGACTGGGCTACAGGGAACGTAAGAAAAAGAAAACCGTTATTATAGTTTACGTATATATTATTATCATAAGTCTTTTAGGTGAATTAGGAATCAAACCTAAAACATTATGTTCTACAGCCTGGCTTGCTGCTATAGGAACCAGTCCCTTATTTAATATTTAATAATATATAGTGGAAATACATACATACTCTCTACTCTATAATATTGTTTATTGTGGGAATTAGGGACTGGTGGACCTTAATACAGGTTACTACGTAACCTAGCTAGGCCACCGGAGCCACTTATAATTGTTACTTATTTATAATTGTTGTGAAACTAACTTTTTATCACGCTAGGTGGCGCATGATCAACTGTCTGTATGTCATTGATTTGACATAACGAACGATTGTCAAATTGTATGAATTTGTTTGTTTACTTTTCACGTGTTATTTATTTTGGATTAAAATGCCTAAATTTTCAGCTTTAAACTGCAAAAATAAAGGGATTCATCTGTTCCCTAAGGATGCTACACGAAGAAAACAATGGGAATCTGCTTTACGGATCCAAAACTTTAAAGCAAGCCATACTGCACGATTGTGTGCAGCACATTTCAAACAAGAAGATTATTTTGGAAAAAGCAATTATAAAAGTAAACTAACATAGCTAGGGATTTACTTATATTGAGCCGTTTTCTGATTCATCAAAAAGGAAGATACATATTATATTTGTAACCTAAACTATAATACTGTAAGTTTTGATAATACATAAAGTGTTAGCTACAAAGTGTCTGTTTTCTATCAGTTCCTGAACCACTAGCAGTTTCTCAGGAAGTCAGCTGTACCATCTGTACTTTGTTTTACTGAGGTGATATCTGAAAATCCAGCAGCTCTCGAACGACAGCATCGTCTGGAGAAAAGAAGTCAGAGGAAACTTTTTCAAGAAGATCTACAGCCTTCAACTAGCAATGCTATCTCTGAAGAAAAACCAGAGCTTTCAACAAGCAAAGCTGTCTCTGAATATGAGAAGGACTGTGATTTGACGCCAGAAATAACTTGTGAAGAAATTGTAACAACAATAGACACTAGCACACATTGTATGCCTTTAGAATGTTCACATAGTATAACTATATCTTTATCAAAACACACTCAAGTTGACCATGAGCATATGTATGGATCAATAAGTAAATACAAAGAAGATGATGAAGCCATAAAGTTCTACACGGGTTTTGAATCCTACAAAAATTTTTATTTTGTTTACTCTACTCTGAGTCCTATGGCTCACAAAATTAAATACTATGGCAGTAATGTCATAAATTTAAGTACAGAAAATCAGTTCTTTTTAACTATGATGAAGCTAAGGCAGAATAAGTATAATTTTGAACTTAGCAAATTTTTCAATGTAAGTCCGACCACTGTTTCAAATATATATAACATAGGTTAACTTTATTTACCAGTTATGGACAAAAATAAATATTTGGCCAAGTAAAGAAATGGTGCAGTATTATATGACAGAAAGCATTAAACTTTATGACAACAATGTCAGAGTGATTTTGGATGGCACTGAAATCAATGTTCAAAAACCAAAGAACCCAACATCACAACAAGCTTAATAGAGCAGTTATAAACATGCAAATACGCTGAAAATAGTAGTTGGTGCTACACCTGGCGGACTGCTATCATACTGTTCTTACGCATATGCAGGATCAGTAAGTGATAGACAAGTAGTTGAACGAAGTGACCTTATGACCAAATGCCAAAGTGGTGACAGCATACTTGCCGACAGAGGATTCACAATTCAAGACATGTTTGCAAACAGAAATGTGACAGTCAAAATACCAACTTTTTTAAAAGGGAAATCTCATTAACTGGTCTCACCCTAATCAAAGACAGGGAGCTTGCAAATAAGAAGGTCCATATTGAACGGCTAATAGGATTAACAAAAACTTATAAAATATTAAAGAATGACCTAGACCATAGCTACATTCCTATCGCAACTAAGATATTTTTCATATGTTGTATGTGTTGTAATTTTTGGAAATGTATTATGACAAAGAGAAATAAAATAATTATTTAAATCATTATTGGTTTTTAATCAATTGTAAATAGTTTTTATAAACATATTTATTAAGGATTGCAGGCTCCAAATTATGAAGGTTGAAATTTATTAAATGAATTAACATTTCACTTATGTACACATCATCTTTATTGATAAAAATTACATATTCATTACAATAAAATTGCAGTACTTTCTCCCTGTACATAGCAGCTGTCCTTGAACCTGAGCATAGTATGGATGGGTTTTTCTTAAAAAAGCTGTCCATAACATTTTTCAAGTTATGGTACAGTCACTTCATTAATAAGGCTGTTTCTTGATGCATATGGGCATTTTACCTCCAATAATGTTTCTTGCCCTATTAATCCATCCGGAGAAGCTGCTAATAAAGGATATTTACTTGATATAAATAAACCACATTTCTCTATCATTATTCCAAAATTTTCTTCATATTGGGATATTGCTATAGGTTCATGAACTTTTCCATGGACTACTGCTCTGGTATGGACAGCTTTAGGTGCTAAAATTCTTTGTATCAAGGAGTCACTGTATGTTTTACTGTGACACGCTGTATCAAACATGCTGGCTGTGATTCTGCATGATCTTCTTTCATGCCACTCCGGAGAATCAGCCTGCGCTCTTGTATTTTTTTCAATTTGCTCAGTTTTTGCAGAGGTCAAATTTCTTAAAAGTAAATTCTCTAAAAGTAAATCATGTGGAGACTCTTTTAAACATGGGTAGTGGTCCCATTCGATACCATGAGGATTAGCGGGTTGTAGGGTCTGTAAAATAGGCATAGAACTTTCCCCATAACCTATGGCTAAATTACTTACATAATCTGTGTAATTATTCATTATATCTTTCTCTCGTAAAGGATTATAATTACACGTTTTAATCTCTTGTGGGGAAAATTTTGAGCAGCAATCTGCGAGTTATAAAATAATTTCTTGGGTCTATTAAACATCATCAGCTTTTGTGTACTTGTTTTATGTAATTTAATAATTTTGTTCTGCACTATATCATACACACCACACAAAAGGACAGCTACATGTTTACAACATGCATGAATACCACCCTCTGCTGCACAATCACAATGGCTTTCTTCCACACCTTCACAGCTCAATTTCACATCAACCACATATGCAACTTTTTTCATGCTAGCTTGTAATATTTGGAAGTGACGAATCCGCATTTATGTCTTTGAATTGATCCGAGGCTGGAGACTGATACATGCTATCATCCTGGATCAAAGTTTTGGTTCCGCTCTACGCCTCTAGTCTGTAAAGATATCATAGATTTAGTCTACAAATCTTGTACAAGCTTGAAGAAGGAAAATAACCTCAAATATTTACAATGCTTACCTTTCAATCAAATCAGCCTTTTTTCCGGCAATTGACGCATTCCTTCTTCGAAGCTCATCTTTAAGTTGAGATATAGTCATCAATGAAAACATTTTGTATGTATTTATCAGTATTTTGTTAAAAATATCACAACGATTCACTACAATAGGAGAGATCTAACATAAACAATGTACCAACTACCAAAGAGAATATACAATTAACAATATAATACCTTGCAATGTACTGTACTGTCTACAGAGCATCTGTAAATGTACAGTCGTTCAGAGCGCCATCTACAAACAGCTTTGCGTGTGGCTCCCCATTGTAAATTATATTATGTAACAGACTGTAACAACCTTATGAAAATAAAAATACAAAAAATACTTACTGCTGGAAAACACAATTTTACACAACACAACTTACTATGATAATGTACTATGAACGAATGACACGGAATTCTGGACAAACTATTTGGCGAACGCTATAAAATAAGGTAGGGTTTATATTAACTATTGCAAACAACGTATTAATATTTTTTCATGAAATATTTTCGTATGTCTATCTTATGCAGTCATTAAATAAAGTCTACTTTCATTTATTCATGTATCGGCACTATGCACACAGCCATCGATTCCCTTTTTGGACGGCGGCGACACGATGACTCGGATACATGAGACGAAATTCTAAAAAGGAAGCTGTATGTACTTTAACACGTTAGTCGCCAATGGCGACTAACGTGTCTGAAGTTCAGACCCATGAAAGCCCCGGTAATAGCGTCCGTGAAGCTCCTTGCTCTGCCATACTTCTTTGCGGTCATTAGTATCCAATACTACAGGATTGCGCCAATTCTCGTTACTTAAGGAGAGCGGGGTGAGGCCTTTGTCCACAGCTGCCACATCCCGATGCATACCCACGTCAGCTTTTAGGAAATATTCCCTAAGGCTGCACACCTCGCGGTTGTGCAGAGTCTTTGCATTTAAAAAGCCACGACCCCTGCACTTCCACGGAATATACAGCCTCATCACCGATGAACGTGGGTGATGCATCCGATTTGCAGTCAGCGTTGTGCGGACTCGCCTGTCCAAGGCGTCAAGTTCAGTCTGAGTCCATTTGAGTATGCCAAAAGAATACATCAATACTGGCATAACCCAACCATTGAAGGCACGCACCTTGTTTCCGCCTGATAGAAGACTATTCAGTATTTTATTCAGGCGGCCAAAGAAGCGTTCCTTCAATGACTGTTTAACATAAGCAGCATTGATGCCTAGCGCTTCTGACATACCCAAATACTTGTAAGTTTCAGTCGATTCGAGGGATCATACACCTAAATGGAATCCGAGAGTTGAGTTCCCACGGATTCCATAATCTCCCCTCGCTTTACATGCATGACCGCACATTTGTCCACCCCAAATTCTATCCCGATGGCGCTACTGAAAGTTTCTGTTACCTTCAGTAGCTCCATTAGTTGCAAGTTGCTGGGGGCAAAAATTTTCAAATCATCCATGTAAAGCAAGTGTGATATGACCTGACCACCTCTTCTCAACTGGTAGCCTAGCCCCGAATCCTCCAACAATGTACTGAGAGAATTGAGAGCCAGACAAAGCCACAGTGGGCTCAGACTGTCGCCTTGAAATATGCCACGCTCAATCCTAATCGGTTCGCTGTTTTCCTGGATCTGTCGACTTCCTGGATAGCAAAGGACCGTCTTCCATTTGCCCCCCATACATGACTCAAGAAAATTACGTAGTATTGGCTCTATTTTATACAGCTCCAACACCTTCTTGAGCCATGTATGTGGAACAGAATCATAGGCCTTCTTATAATCTATCCAACGTGTGTTGTGTGTGGTAGTGGTGGGCCAGGCTCCGAATCATCCGATGATAATGTAACATTAGATATTTGATTCCAATTGCAAAAAAACGGTATAATAGGCTTTTCTGAAGTTATCTCGTAGTTTCTTCTAACGATCCATGCACTGCTTAACGGGAAAGATAGAAATGAAAAAATTAAAAACATTATTACATTACATTACATTACATTACATGTATAGACTTTCCTTCAGAACTGAGAGAGTGTTGTGATAATTTTTGTCAAGATAAGAGTCACAGATCTATAATTGACAATTTGTACAAGGATCTAGTGTCATCCCTTCGGGAAGCGGCTGAGGACAGTTCTGGTTTGGTGAACGATGGTAAGAGACGGCGTGCAGTGATTGGATGGAATAGGTATGTTAGGGGTGCGCATGGAGATGCAAGGAAGGCTTTTCTGAACTGGGTGTGGCATGGAAAACCTCGTAATGGTAGGTTATTTGTGGACATGAATGAGACGCGCAAGGTATTTAAGCAGAGGTTGAAATTTTGTCAGGATAATGAGGACCAAATCAAAATGAACAAGCTAGCGACTGAGCATGGGCGTAAGCATTTCCAGAACTTTTGGAAATCCACACAGAGGTTAAATCCTAGACCTACGGTTCCGGTGAGTGTGGATGGAGTTGAGAAACCTGAGGAGATTGCGAATATGTTTAGGAGGCATTTTGCGGTGGATCCACGTCAGGCTGAAGAGCAGGTGCGTGTCGCTGAGGGCATCATGTCTGGAAAGCCAGTAAACATTTCGGCAAAGGAGATTAAGGATGTTATTAAATCTATGACTAAAGGCAAATCTCCCGGACATGATGGCTTAAGCATTGAACACTTTCAGTGTGCAGGTCCCCATCTTCCTAGGGTCCTATTGATGCTGTACAACTTCTGCGTGAGGCATTCCTACCTGCCTATAGATCTGATGAGGACGATAGTTGTGCCTATAGTGAAGAGTAAGACTAAGGATGCGTCAGATAAGGATAACTACAGACCGATCTCTTTGGCCACTGTAACAGCTAAGGTGCTTGATTGTGTGTTTGAGCGTAGGATAAGTGGACAGCTTAAGCCAAATGATGCACAGTTCGGTTTTAGAGCTGGGTTGTCCACCGAGACTGCTATTCTGGCGCTAAAGCGCACAGTTAGGTACTATACTGACAGAAGTACTCCTGTATATGCTGCTTTTCTGGATCTCTCCAAGGCTTTTGACCTGGTTAATTATAATATCTTGTGGTCAAAACTGAGGGACAATGCCATACCCCATGAGCTGATAAATCTCCTCGAGTACTGGTACAACCATCAAATTAACCAGGTCAGATGGTTGGGTGCATTATCTGGTAAGTATGGGCTGGAGTGTGGCGTGAGGCAAGGTGGCTTGACCTCCCCAGGGCTCTTCAGTCTGTACATCAATCAGCTGGTGGAGGAGCTCGGCAGCACTGGTGTCGGATGCTCTATTGATGGGAAGGTGATTAATAGTATCAGTTATGCTGATGACATGGTGCTGCTGAGTCCCTCGATTGATGCACTCAGACGGATGCTTGGAGTATGTGAGCGATACGCCACGGCTCATAGACTCCTGTACAATGTCAGGAAGAGTGAGGTCATAGTGTTTCGTGCTGGTTCCAGAAAACCTAAGTCTGTTCCTCCAGTTTACCTGTATGGGGTAGCGCTTAAGAGGGTGTCTCAATTTAAATACCTTGGGCACGTTTTGAATGAGGATCTGAATGATGACGATGATTTGGAGAGAGAGAGAAGAGCGTTGTCGGTCCGATGTAATATGTTGGCCCGCAGGTTTGCTAGGTGTACTAAAGAAGTGAAAATTACACTGTTTAAGGTCTACTGCCAGACTTTTTACACCTGCAGCCTGTGGGTCACGTATACGCAGAGGGCCTACAACGCTCTTCGAGTCCTGTACAATAATGCTTTCCGGGTGTTATTGGGGCTTCCGCGGTTTAGTAGCGCGTCATGTTTGCTGAGGCAGGCACAGATAGTTTTGAGGCTATCATGCGTAAGAGAACGGCATCCTTGATGCGTAGGATACGTGGAAGCTCCAATAGCATCCTGAAGGTAATAGTTGAGAAACCAGACTGTCCTTTCCTGATGCACTGGTCCCGCAGGCATGCCTGCGGGCCTGGTGCTGAGGGAAAATATTTGAATTAAGAGGGGACGATATATTAAAGTTAATTTATTTTGTTTGATTAATTTTTTTTTTTACTAATGGACATAGTTGTTTAAGTATTTCTGTTACTAACACATTATGGATTTTCTGTTTCCGAAATAAAGTATATATTATTATTATTTCCTTTATTCAACATATATCTCAAAAATTACATTTTTAAATATTATTCTATAAAAACTTACAATAAAAAAAAACATTTAAAAATATAAAAAATGGCAGTCCATCAGTGTCGGGAGGAGGGTCCAAGCTACCGGTGGTTAGGTCTCCAGAGAAAGGAACCTCCTCACAATGCGAGCTGTATCGAGGAGAACTGCCTTCTGTATCAGGCCCTTTATCCAGCTGTGCAACGCCAGCTTCGACAGATGGTCGTCGAAGCTTTTAGATATCAGCCCATTGACTGACATGACAATCGGCACAATGACAGCCGAGTCCACATTCCACATGTCAACAACCTCATGAGCTAAGTCGAGATACTTTATGTGTTTCTCTTTCTCAGCTTTCACGAGATTCTCGTCATGCGGGATGGTAACATCGATTATCATTGCGCGGCGCACTAATCGGTCTATCACCACTATCAGGCTTATTGGCAACAATAGTCCTGTCAGTGATGATAGACCGATCCCAGTATTTCAGCAGTCATTTTCGAGAACTGGGTCGGGCACATACTTGTAATACGGTACCTCAGAATCGACAAGTTTGTATTTCAAAGCAAGTTCCTGATGGATAATTCTGGCTACTTGGTTGTGTCTATGCAAGTACTCGCCGTTAGCAAGACGAGAGCAACCGGAGACAATATGTCTGATGGACTCACCAGGATGATGGCATGCCCGATACACGTCAATCGTCCCGTCCTTCATCATATGTCTCCGGTAATTATTCGTCAAGATAACTTCGACCATAATTGCACAGACAAAACCTTCAGTTTCTCCGAAGAGATCCCCGAAGCGTAGCCAGGCGACGGAAGCTGTCAAATCTACATCAGGCCCATAGAGAGCCCGATAGTAGCGATCATGAAGCTCCTTGCTTTTCCATACCTCCATGCGGTCATCTGCGGTGAGTATAACAGGTTTGTGCCAGTTCTCTTTAGCCATGGTCAGCGGGGTGAGTCCCTTGTCCACTGCAACCACATCTCGGTGCATACCCACATCGGCTTGAAGGAAATATTCCCTGAGACTGCAAATCTCGCGGTTGTGGAGAGTTTTGGCGTTTAAAAAGCCTCGACCTCCACTCTTCCGCGGGATGTACAGTCTCATCACCGATGATCGTGGGTGATGCATCCGATTTGCGGTTAGCAGTGTGCGGACCCTCCTATCCAGGGTGTCCAGTTCGGTTTGAGTCCATTTGAGTATGCCGAAAGAATACATCAACACCGGCATGACCCGACCGTTGAAGGCGCGCACCTTATTTCCTCCCGACAAAAGGCTGTTTAATACCTTTGTCAGGCGGCCAAAGAAGCGCTCCCTCAACGATTGCTTCATGTCAGCAACATTAATGCCCAAAGCTTCCGACATACCCAAATACTTATAAGTTTTGGTCAAGCAGAGAGATCTAAGTATGGAGTCTGAAAGTTGAATTCCCTCAGATTCCATAATCTGTCCTCGTTTTACATGCATGATTGCACATTTGTCTACACCAAATTCCATCTTGATGGCGCTACTGAAAGTTTCAGTTACCTTCAGTAGTTCCATCAGTTGCAAGTTGTTGGGGGCAAAGAGTTTCAAATCATCCATGTAAAGGAGGTGGGATATACTTTGACATCCTCTTCTCAACCGATAGCCCAGGCCTGAGTCCTTTAACATGGTGCTTAGAGGATTCAGGGCCAAGCAAAACCAAAGTGGACTCAAACTGTCACCCTGAAATATTCCCCGTCTGATCCATATAGGCTCATCATTCCCTCGGATCGGTCGACATCCTGGATAGCGAAGTACCGTCTTCCATTACCTCATACATGACTCAAGGAAGGTGCGTAGAGTTGGATCAATTTTGTAAAGCTCTAGCACCTTCATGAGCCAGGTATGAGGAACAGAGTCATAGGCTTTTTTGTAGTCTATCCAGCATGTTGATAGATCTTTGCGGGATCGACGAACCTGTTGGCTAATGGCCATGTCAATGAGGAGTAGCTCCTTAGTGCCACGGGACCCTTTCCTACATCCATTCTGAGAAGCGGACATAATTGAGTTGCACTCAATGTGCATATTTATTTTCACTCTCAGAATGGACGTAAGAACTTTATAGACCATAGACAAACAAGTAATCGGTCTATAGTTTTTGGGTTCCATGGGACTACCACTCTTATGGAGCAGGTGGGTACAGCCAGTCGTAAGAAACTCTGGTAGAGACCCCGCATCTAAGGATGCCTGGAATTGAGAAGCCAAAAGCGCGTGCGAGCTGCTATACCCTATTTGAGCCAGAAGTTGTGCAATCCATCCGGTCCTGGAGACTTCCAGTTTGGTAACGGATGAACTGCTTTGGCTACATCAGACTTATTGATGGTTATTTTATCCATTTGTGGTATAGCTTCACATACGCGTTCAACTTCACGCATCCAGTCACCCTCAACATGACAGACGGGTACCGACCAGATGTCGCGCCAGAATAAATTCGTGGCGGTATCATCCGGGCGGCACACGTCAGTCACATTTTGATTGGGTCGCTCCCAAGCTTTGTATACCCACCTCTCATCGCTCTGGAACATGCGATTCTGTGAGTACCGTTCAACCCGCCGCTTAAACCGTTGGATACGGCTTGCCCATGCATCAATTTTCTGCTTCAGGAAGTCAATGCGCTCCGTAATGTGGGGTGTGTATTCTCGAGGGCCGATTCCAGTCCCTGAGAAAGCCCGCCGCACAATGTTAAATAATGTTTTTGACATTCTGAAACTAATAAAATGAACGATAAATATATTTGTAATGTACTTACTCTTAGCTACCCTAATTCTTTGATAGGTCAATAACATGATTAATATAGGTGTACTTTTTTTTCAGATTTTTGACTGTTGGCAGTAGTTTCAAATCCTTGGCTTTCAACTACCGCATGGGTTACAACACAGTCCGGTCCATAGTTCATGAAACTTGTGCTGCAATTTGGAAAGTATTGCAGCCTATTGTCATTCCAAAGTCAACAGAGGAGACTTGGTCGCAAATTGAAGAAGGGTTCAAAAATATTTGGCAATTCCCGAACTGTATTGCAGCACTTGATGGCAAGCATGTACAAATACGATCGCCCCATAACAGTGGACGTCAGTATTGCACGCAAATTACAGATTTGTTATAGTCGATGTTAGGGCATACGGCCGCAACAGTGATGGCGGTATATTGTCAAATTCTAAATTAGGACAAAAATTACATACTAGCACACTCCATATACCACCGAATAAGTGCTTACCATCCCCAAATAAAGAAATGCCATACGTATTCGTAGCCGATGAAGCATTTCCTTTAACCAATAATATAATGAGACCTTTTCCTGGAAATGTCATTAGAGGTGACGAACAGAAAAAGAATTCAATTATAGACTGAGCCGAGCCCGACGCATGGAGAGTGCATTTGGAATAATGGTACAGAAGTATGAAGTTTTTCAAAGACCACTAAAAGTGCAACCTCATCATCTAGACAAGATCATACTTGCTTGTACTTGTTTACACAATTTTCTTATTAATGAAAACTATATTCATACCTGAAAAATACACAAACACAATCTGAAAATATATTTCAAGATTTTGAACAGCTGAATGAAGAAGAAGACAGAAATAATGTAACTGAAAGTATGAGGATACGAGATGAATTCAAACAATATTTAGTTCAGAAGCTGGATCAGTTCATTGACAAGACAATATAATAAATCGACGTTGTTAATTCATAATACTTAAAATAAAACACATACAATAAATAAAATATTTTTTAATTATTATTTTTAAAATATATTGGCCAAGTTTTCTCGTTTGTAACACCCAAATATGACAGATGTGGTTGAAATTTGTAAATAATGTACATAATAGATAGAAACGTGACGGGATGTGTGGCGCGACCGCAGGTGGGCCGACCACCAGCAGGATATGTTTTTAGATAAGCGATGTATTAGAATTAAGATAGGCTAAGTTAGTCTTACCTGAACTTCTGTAAGGCTTGGGTCGTAATAATCTCTTATTTCGATTTCCACTCAAACTCCGTTTCATTTGCGCTCCCGATATCTAACTGGCGCAGCCAGTAGAATTGCCGCAAACTGTTTCCGCCGCGAAAAGTCAAGTGTGAAAACCTGTGAAATCTATTAAAACACGTGGATTGTGTTTCGCGAATGGTTACTGATTATGTATATAGGCGTCGTGCTTAAAATCAGTGAGGCGTTCTATATCGGGCAATCTTCGAACCAAATAAATAAGTTTAGATAACGCGTAAAATACGTGGGTGAGCAGAGATGGTGATAATATATCAAGTGGTTGGCATGTGAGTAACCTTCTACATCCTTCCTCATTCCCTACACTATTATTGTGATAGAAATAATTATTAATTTAGTGACTTAATTTAGTTTTTATAGAGAAAAGTAACATTAATGTTTCTATGTATTTTTGTTAATTATATGGTGTGATTTAAGATATAAATTAAGGTTTAGCTATTGATTTTACAATTTTATTGCATCGTAAGTTTTAATTTTATCTAAAATGGTAAAATCAAGGTCAAATTCCTTTAACTGCGACGGCGGCCGGGACAGCGACCGGTTCGATCTGAAACGCCGTTTCCGATGCAATTGTCGGACTCTTTGATACCTCACGATGTTTTAAAATTAATTCCCAAATTTAGTGGTGAAACTAATATACTTAGTTTATTTTTACGGAAGTGCGAATATGTTATCGGAAAGTATCAAGGGACCTCAGATAGAAACGAATTTTTGATGCAGAATATTACGAGTAAATTAAAGGGTAAAGCATCGGCTCTATTAAGTGAAAGAGGTGACCTTGAAACTTATTCTGAGTTTAAATCATTAATGATCCAACATTTTGGTGATCCTAGGAGCGAGGAATGCGTGGCAATCGAGCTCGAAGCCCTAAAAATTAAATCAAATGAGTCATATTTAGAATTTTGCAGCCGTATACAAGATATTCGTGCTATATTTTTATCTAAAGTTAATCAGAACAGTTCCGCTGCGTTAAGAGAAGCTAAGAAGTGATTTATAATAATACTTCGCTTAACGTCTTTATGTATAATTTACTAGAACACATGGTACGAATTGTTCGAATTAAAAATCTGAGTACCCTGGAAGAAGCCTTACAATTTGTCCTTGAAGAGGTTAACTTTCAGGACAATATAACTTACGTAGTAAAAAGCTGCAACACCGACCACAAGGTCATCAGCTATTGCCCTCAAGTGAAAAAGGGGTTATTTTTAATTCAAATAATCCGAAACCTACTAGGTGCTGTAGTTACCTCAATTGCAACATAATTATTACAGGCCTTCTACAAATCCAACTCAATTTAAATTCGGTATACCTAATCAAGTTTTTGTACGCTCAAATGTGCCGAATCAACAAATAGGTTTTCGACCGCAATTAACGCAACTTGGAAATAAACTACCAGTTATCATTTATAATAAACAACCTCAACAATTCGGTAACACACCTCAAGCAGCCAAATTTGGTTATATACCCCAAGCAGCACAATTCGGTTATAGACCTCAAGCAGGACATAAATTCGATATTTACACTGACTATAGACCATTAGTCTGGTTGTATCAACTTAAAGAACCTAATAGCAAGTTAACGCGTTGGCGCTTGAGGTTACAAGAATATGATTTTAACGTCATTTATAAAAATGGTAAACAGAATGTCACTGCAGACGCGCTATCTCGAATTCAACTTAAAACACTAGGAGAAGCAAACGTTTCCGACGATATTTCAATGATTGTTAATATAGACGAAAAAGAAAATAGACTTCAAAATTATTTAGAAGATGTGACCAGTCTAAATTCTGACGACTCGAGGACTATTTCTATTTCCGACTCGGAAAGAACTAGCTAGCCCAATGACTATTGATTTAGATTCTGATACGGTCTTAGAACAATCATCCAATAACTATCCTGTACCATCGGAATCCTCTACCATACAAACAGTTCATTCAGCCAAAGATCTCAAATCCCATGGAATACCGATATTAAATGAAGCAATATACACCAAGCCTAACCAAATACTAGTTTTTAGCTGGTTTATTTATTTATTAAAACTTTATGCAACACAAAAAATGTACAAAGGCGAACTTAATGCCATAGGCATTCTCTCACCACCCATGGTTGACTGCCATGGGTGGTGAAGAGATAACATGGCAGGTGCATAAAAAAAAAAACTAAGTTCATAATATATTCAAAGTGTTCCGTAATGAACTCCAAGTAAAGGGCTTATCTAGGGACAAACAAAAAGTGTTAGAAGTATTTTTGCCTCTTCATAGTCCTGAAGATCATATTAAAAAGTTTTTAAAAGAATACATTAAACCAGAAGTAAAGTATTTCATTTATTTTGAGAACCCGGAACATAGAAAAGACTTAAGTAATATTATAGTTTCATTATTTAAGAAAGATGTGGTTAATTTCTATGAATGTACCGAACGCGTTATTTACGTCGAAGATGAGCAGGAGCAGAAAGCTATTGTAATTAAGTTACACGAAGGCAAAACCTGTCATCGCGGTATTACAGAAACTGTTAAAAGAATCCGTCGTAATTATCATTGGCCTTTATCCGAAACCGTTTCCGCCATTATTAATTCATGTGATCGTTGTAAAACCTCTAAATATGACAGAAAACCAATTAAACCTGTACTGCAGCTTACACAAACCTTGAACACACCCTTTCAGGAAATATTTATAGATCTGTTTAGCATAGAATCGAAATACTATTTAACTTTAATCGATACTTTTAGCAAATTAGGACAAGCTATAGAAATTGCATCTCGCTCTACACCCGAAGTGGACAGAGCATTAATGAAATACTTCTCTATTTACGGTATACCGCAGAAAATAAGTTCTGATCCGGGAACGGAATTTAATAATGAATTATTAAAAGAATTGACAGACTTGCATAAAATTAAACCTACACATAGGTACTATCGGCCAAAGATACGCATGCTCACTTAAGAAAATATTCCTGCGAAAGCGCAGCTACTGACAAGCCACACCCCTTCCTGGTTTCGCCCAATTAGAGACAATATGCATTTGTGTGAGTACAAGGCGTGTAACAAAAAATGACAACAAACATTAGCCAGTGCCATTTTGCATCTCGCTAATTGTTGACGCTTTCCGTTCTTCGCTCGCGATTTCATTTTGAAGTGAAAACTTCTTTAGCATCGTTGTGATTTGAAAGTTTATGAAACGAAAACGCGACAGGGAAATTTTATATGGGCAAACGTATTACAGTAAAATTTTTGAAGGTTTCACTTCTACCACGTGTGAATTGCACACGTTTTTATTTTACGACTCATTGCCTGCCTAACTGTGACCTCTGCTTGTATACCGGACTGTGATCGAAAGCCTCTTTTTGACCCTAGCTCGTGTCCTGGACTGTGTTGTCTACTGTGGGTTGTGACTTTGAACTTTGTCGTTTATCATGACTACCTGGAACCTAACTCAAAAAGAAAGAAACGAAATTATTGGCTTGCATAGATAAGGGCTGAATATATCCCAAATTGCGGTGGAATTGAACTTGCAAGTAAGTAATGTTTTTTAAGATAATGTTTTTTAAAGTGCTTGTAGACATTATTAGTACTAATCCCTAAGACGACCCTCTGACCAATATATTTCCTAGTTTGAATTATTGTAAATTTTTCTTCAAATTGTAATTTACAAACAAATTGTTAATACCTACCTACCTACTTCATATTTTCGTCGAGAAAATAATCAGTGTAAACTCGTAACAAAACATTGCTAACATCGCTAGTACCTAATTCAATTTATACATATTACTTAAGTATTTAATAATAATCAATGAAAAAAAAACCTTTTAATTTCCTTTATTTTGTAGGTATATTTCTTTTTTTTTTTGTTGTTGTTAATATTGCGAGTTTAATTCTAATGGCATCGTATAATATATTGGTGTATTTATCTGTAAAAATATGCAAAGATTTAATACCTATACAAGTATACATGTTACACAGTGATAATATAGCACTCTAGTGGTGAAAACTTTTTAAATCGGTCTAGTAGTTTTTCAGTTTATTCATTACAAACAGGAATTACAGGAATACAAATTCTTCCTGTGGCAGCTGACTTATTTAAAGTTATGTGCAAAGAGTATGTAATACACTAGTTAGATGCATATGGGCATTTTACCTCCAATAATGTTTCTTGCCCTATTAATCCATCCGGAGAAGCTGCTAATAAAGGATATTTACTTGATATAAATAAACCACATTTCTCTATCATTATTCCAAAATTTTCTTCATATTGGGATATTGCTATAGGTTCATGAACTTTTCCATGGACTACTGCTCTGGTATGGACAGCTTTAGGTGCTAAAATTCTTTGTATCAAGGAGTCACTGTATGTTTTACTGTGACACGCTGTATCAAACATGCTGGCTGTGATTCTGCATGATCTTCTTTCATGCCACTCCGGAGAATCAGCCTGCGCTCTTGTATTTTTTTCAATTTGCTCAGTTTTTGCAGAGGTCAAATTTCTTAAAAGTAAATTCTCTAAAAGTAAATCATGTGGAGACTCTTTTAAACATGGGTAGTGGTCCCATTCGATACCATGAGGATTAGCGGGTTGTAGGGTCTGTAAAATAGGCATAGAACTTTCCCCATAACCTATGGCTAAATTACTTACATAATCTGTGTAATTATTCATTATATCTTTCTCTCGTAAAGGATTATAATTACACGTTTTAATCTCTTGTGGGGAAAATTTTGAGCAGCAATCTGCGAGTTATAAAATAATTTCTTGGGTCTATTAAACATCATCAGCTTTTGTGTACTTGTTTTATGTAATTTAATAATTTTGTTCTGCACTATATCATACACACCACACAAAAGGACAGCTACATGTTTACAACATGCATGAATACCACCCTCTGCTGCACAATCACAATGGCTTTCTTCCACACCTTCACAGCTCAATTTCACATCAACCACATATGCAACTTTTTTCATGCTAGCTTTGCATTCTCCTTTGATAAATGTGTGCACCCTGACCGAGCAAAAACGGGCAGTTAAAAGATGGCGAGAATCGTATAAAAGCTCCCCGTTTGGCTTGGCATTGTATCTTTCAAAATATTCTTGTATTTCTTGCTTCGTAATATTTGGAAGTGACGAATCCGCATTTATGTCTTTGAATTGATCCGAGGCTGGAGACTGATACATGCTATCATCCTGGATCAAAGTTTTGGTTCCGCTCTACGCCTCTAGTCTGTAAAGATATCATAGATTTAGTCTACAAATCTTGTACAAGCTTGAAGAAGGAAAATAACCTCAAATATTTACAATGCTTACCTTTCAATCAAATCAGCCTTTTTTCCGGCAATTGACGCATTCCTTCTTCGAAGCTCATCTTTAAGTTGAGATATAGTCATCAATGAAAACATTTTGTATGTATTTATCAGTATTTTGTTAAAAAAATCACAACGATTCACTACAATAGGAGAGATCTAACATAAACAATGTACCAACTACCAAAGAGAATATACAATTAACAATATAATACCTTGCAATGTACTGTACTGTCTACAGAGCATCTGTAAATGTACAGTCGTTCAGAGCGCCATCTACAAACAGCTTTGCGTGTGGCTCCCCATTGTAAATTATATTATGTAACAGACTGTAACAACCTTATGAAAATAAAAATACAAAAAATACTTACTGCTGGAAAACACAATTTTACACAACACAACTTACTATGATAATGTACTATGAACGAATGACACGGAATTCTGGACAAACTATTTGGCGAACGCTATAAAATAAGGTAGGGTTTATATTAACTATTGCAAACAACGTATTAATATTTTTTCATGAAATATTTTCGTATGTCTATCTTATGCAGTCATTAAATAAAGTCTACTTTCATTTATTCATGTATCGGCACTATGCACATAGCCATCGATTCCCTTTTTGGACGGCGGCGACACGATGACTCGGATACATGAGACGAAATTCTAAAAAGGAAGCTGTATGTACTTTAACACGTTAGTCGCCAATGGCGACTAACGTGTCTGAAGTTCAGACCCATGAAAGCCCCGGTAATAGCGTCCGTGAAGCTCCTTGCTCTGCCATACTTCTTTGCGGTCATTAGTATCCAATACTACAGGATTGCGCCAATTCTCGTTACTTAAGGAGAGCGGGGTGAGGCCTTTGTCCACAGCTGCCACATCCCGATGCATACCCACGTCAGCTTTTAGGAAATATTCCCTAAGGCTGCACACCTCGCGGTTGTGCAGAGTCTTTGCATTTAAAAAGCCACGACCCCTGCACTTCCACGGAATATACAGCCTCATCACCGATGAACGTGGGTGATGCATCCGATTTGCAGTCAGCGTTGTGCGGACTCGCCTGTCCAAGGCGTCAAGTTCAGTCTGAGTCCATTTGAGTATGCCAAAAGAATACATCAATACTGGCATAACCCAACCATTGAAGGCACGCACCTTGTTTCCGCCTGATAGAAGACTATTCAGTATTTTATTCAGGCGGCCAAAGAAGCGTTCCTTCAATGACTGTTTAACATAAGCAGCATTGATGCCTAGCGCTTCTGACATACCCAAATACTTGTAAGTTTCAGTCGATTCGAGGGATCATACACCTAAATGGAATCCGAGAGTTGAGTTCCCACGGATTCCATAATCTCCCCTCGCTTTACATGCATGACCGCACATTTGTCCACCCCAAATTCTATCCCGATGGCGCTACTGAAAGTTTCTGTTACCTTCAGTAGCTCCATTAGTTGCAAGTTGCTGGGGGCAAAAATTTTCAAATCATCCATGTAAAGCAAGTGTGATATGACCTGACCACCTCTTCTCAACTGGTAGCCTAGCCCCGAATCCTCCAACAATGTACTGAGAGAATTGAGAGCCAGACAAAGCCACAGTGGGCTCAGACTGTCGCCTTGAAATATGCCACGCTCAATCCTAATCGGTTCGCTGTTTTCCTGGATCTGTCGACTTCCTGGATAGCAAAGGACCGTCTTCCATTTGCCCCCCATACATGACTCAAGAAAATTACGTAGTATTGGCTCTATTTTATACAGCTCCAACACCTTCTTGAGCCATGTATGTGGAACAGGATCATAGGCCTTCTTATAATCTATCCAACGTGTGTTGTGTGTGGTAGTGGTGGGCCTGGCTCCGAATCATCCGATGATAATGTAACATTAGATATTTGATTCCAATTGCAAAAAAACGGTATAATAGGCTTTTCTGAAGTTATCTCGTAGTTTCTTCTAACGATCCATGCACTGCTTAACGGGAAAGATAGAAATGAAAAAATTAAAAACATTATTACATTACATTACATTACATTACATGTATAGACTTTCCTTCAGAACTGAGAGAGTGTTGTGATAATTTTTGTCAAGATAAGAGTCACAGATCTATAATTGACAATTTGTACAAGGATCTAGTGTCATCCCTTCGGGAAGCGGCTGAGGACAGTTCTGGTTTGGTGAACGATGGTAAGAGACGGCGTGCAGTGATTGGATGGAATAGGTATGTTAGGGGTGCGCATGGAGATGCAAGGAAGGCTTTTCTGAACTGGGTGTGGCATGGAAAACCTCGTAATGGTAGGTTATTTGTGGACATGAATGAGACGCGCAAGGTATTTAAGCAGAGGTTGAAATTTTGTCAGGATAATGAGGACCAAATCAAAATGAACAAGCTAGCGACTGAGCATGGGCGTAAGCATTTCCAGAACTTTTGGAAATCCACACAGAGGTTAAATCCTAGACCTACGGTTCCGGTGAGTGTGGATGGAGTTGAGAAACCTGAGGAGATTGCGAATATGTTTAGGAGGCATTTTGCGGTGGATCCACGTCAGGCTGAAGAGCAGGTGCGTGTCGCTGAGGGCATCATGTCTGGAAAGCCAGTAAACATTTCGGCAAAGGAGATTAAGGATGTTGAAAGGCAAATCTCCCGGACATGATGGCTTAAGCATTGAACACTTTCAGTGTGCAGGTCCCCATCTTCCTAGGGTCCTATTGATGCTGTACAACTTCTGCGTGAGGCATTCCTACCTGCCTATAGATCTGATGAGGACGATAGTTGTGCCTATAGTGAAGAGTAAGACTAAGGATGCGTCAGATAAGGATAACTACAGACCGATCTCTTTGGCCACTGTAACAGCTAAGGTGCTTGATTGTGTGTTTGAGCGTAGGATAAGTGGACAGCTTAAGCCAAATGATGCACAGTTCGGTTTTAGAGCTGGGTTGTCCACCGAGACTGCTATTCTGGCGCTAAAGCGCACAGTTAGGTACTATACTGACAGAAGTACTCCTGTATATGCTGCTTTTCTGGATCTCTCCAAGGCTTTTGACCTGGTTAATTATAATATCTTGTGGTCAAAACTGAGGGACAATGCCATACCCCATGAGCTGATAAATCTCCTCGAGTACTGGTACAACCATCAAATTAACCAGGTCAGATGGTTGGGTGCATTATCTGGTAAGTATGGGCTGGAGTGTGGCGTGAGGCAAGGTGGCTTGACCTCCCCAGGGCTCTTCAGTCTGTACATCAATCAGCTGGTGGAGGAGCTCGGCAGCACTGGTGTCGGATGCTCTATTGATGGGAAGGTGATTAATAGTATCAGTTATGCTGATGACATGGTGCTGCTGAGTCCCTCGATTGATGCACTCAGACGGATGCTTGGAGTATGTGAGCGATACGCCACGGCTCATAGACTCCTGTACAATGTCAGGAAGAGTGAGGTCATAGTGTTTCGTGCTGGTTCCAGAAAACCTAAGTCTGTTCCTCCAGTTTACCTGTATGGGGTAGCGCTTAAGAGGGTGTCTCAATTTAAATACCTTGGGCACGTTTTGAATGAGGATCTGAATGATGACGATGATTTGGAGAGAGAGAGAAGAGCGTTGTCGGTCCGATGTAATATGTTGGCCCGCAGGTTTGCTAGGTGTACTAAAGAAGTGAAAATTACACTGTTTAAGGCCTACTGCCAGACTTTTTACACCTGCAGCCTGTGGGTCACGTATACGCAGAGGGCCTACAACGCTCTTCGAGTCCTGTACAATAATGCTTTCCGGGTGTTATTGGGGCTTCCGCGGTTTAGTAGCGCGTCATGTTTGCTGAGGCAGGCACAGATAGTTTTGAGGCTATCATGCGTAAGAGAACGGCATCCTTGATGCGTAGGATACGTGGAAGCTCCAATAGCATCCTGAAGGTAATAGTTGAGAAACCAGACTGTCCTTTCCTGATGCACTGGTCCCGCAGGCATGCCTGCGGGCCTGGTGCTGAGGGAAAATATTTGAATTAAGAGGGGACGATATATTAAAGTTAATTTATTTTGTTTGATTAATTTTTTTTTTTACTAATAGACATAGTTGTTTAAGTATTTCTGTTACTAACACATTATGGATTTTCTGTTTCCGAAATAAAGTATATATTATTATTATTTCCTTTATTCAACATATATCTCAAAAATTACATTTTTAAATATTATTCTATAAAAACTTACAATAAAAAAAAACATTTAAAAATATAAAAAATGGCAGTCCATCAGTGTCGGGAGGAGGGTCCAAGCTACCGGTGGTTAGGTCTCCAGAGAAAGGAACCTCCTCACAATGCGAGCTGTATCGAGGAGAACTGCCTTCTGTATCAGGCCCTTTATCCAGCTGTGCAACGCCAGCTTCGACAGATGGTCGTCGAAGCTTTTAGATATCAGCCCATTGACTGACATGACAATCGGCACAATGACAGCCGAGTCCACATTCCACATGTCAACAACCTCATGAGCTAAGTCGAGATACTTTATGTGTTTCTCTTTCTCAGCTTTCACGAGATTCTCGTCATGCGGGATGGTAACATCGATTATCATTGCGCGGCGCACTAATCGGTCTATCACCACTATCAGGCTTATTGGCAACAATAGTCCTGTCAGTGATGATAGACCGATCCCAGTATTTCAGCAGTCATTTTCGAGAACTGGGTCGGGCACATACTTGTAATACGGTACCTCAGAATCGACAAGTTTGTATTTCAAAGCAAGTTCCTGATGGATAATTCTGGCTACTTGGTTGTGTCTATGCAAGTACTCGCCGTTAGCAAGACGAGAGCAACCGGAGACAATATGTCTGATGGACTCACCAGGATGATGGCATGCCCGATACACGTCAATCGTCCCGTCCTTCATCATATGTCTCCGGTAATTATTCGTCAAGATAACTTCGACCATAATTGCACAGACAAAACCTTCAGTTTCTCCGAAGAGATCCCCGAAGCGTAGCCAGGCGACGGAAGCTGTCAAATCTACATCAGGCCCATAGAGAGCCCGATAGTAGCGATCATGAAGCTCCTTGCTTTTCCATACCTCCATGCGGTCATCTGCGGTGAGTATAACAGGTTTGTGCCAGTTCTCTTTAGCCATGGTCAGCGGGGTGAGTCCCTTGTCCACTGCAACCACATCTCGGTGCATACCCACATCGGCTTGAAGGAAATATTCCCTGAGACTGCAAATCTCGCGGTTGTGGAGAGTTTTGGCGTTTAAAAAGCCTCGACCTCCACTCTTCCGCGGGATGTACAGTCTCATCACCGATGATCGTGGGTGATGCATCCGATTTGCGGTTAGCAGTGTGCGGACCCTCCTATCCAGGGTGTCCAGTTCGGTTTGAGTCCATTTGAGTATGCCGAAAGAATACATCAACACCGGCATGACCCGACCGTTGAAGGCGCGCACCTTATTTCCTCCCGACAAAAGGCTGTTTAATACCTTTGTCAGGCGGCCAAAGAAGCGCTCCCTCAACGATTGCTTCATGTCAGCAACATTAATGCCCAAAGCTTCCGACATACCCAAATACTTATAAGTTTTGGTCAAGCAGAGAGATCTAAGTATGGAGTCTGAAAGTTGAATTCCCTCAGATTCCATAATCTGTCCTCGTTTTACATGCATGATTGCACATTTGTCTACACCAAATTCCATCTTGATGGCGCTACTGAAAGTTTCAGTTACCTTCAGTAGTTCCATCAGTTGCAAGTTGTTGGGGGCAAAGAGTTTCAAATCATCCATGTAAAGGAGGTGGGATATACTTTGACATCCTCTTCTCAACCGATAGCCCAGGCCTGAGTCCTTTAACATGGTGCTTAGAGGATTCAGGGCCAAGCAAAACCAAAGTGGACTCAAACTGTCACCCTGAAATATTCCCCGTCTGATCCATATAGGCTCATCATTCCCTCGGATCGGTCGACATCCTGGATAGCGAAGTACCGTCTTCCATTACCTCATACATGACTCAAGGAAGGTGCGTAGAGTTGGATCAATTTTGTAAAGCTCTAGCACCTTCATGAGCCAGGTATGAGGAACAGAGTCATAGGCTTTTTTGTAGTCTATCCAGCATGTTGATAGATCTTTGCGGGATCGACGAACCTGTTGGCTAATGGCCATGTCAATGAGGAGTAGCTCCTTAGTGCCACGGGACCCTTTCCTACATCCATTCTGAGAAGTGGACATAATTGAGTTGCACTCAATGTGCATATTTATTTTCACTCTCAGAATGGACGTAAGAACTTTATAGACCATAGACAAACAAGTAATCGGTCTATAGTTTTTGGGTTCCATGGGACTACCACTCTTATGGAGCAGGTGGGTACAGCCAGTCGTAAGAAACTCTGGTAGAGACCCCGCATCTAAGGATGCCTGGAATTGAGAAGCCAAAAGCGCGTGCGAGCTGCTATACCCTATTTGAGCCAGAAGTTGTGCAATCCATCCGGTCCTGGAGACTTCCAGTTTGGTAACGGATGAACTGCTTTGGCTACATCAGACTTATTGATGGTTATTTTATCCATTTGTGGTATAGCTTCACATACGCGTTCAACTTCACGCATCCAGTCACCCTCAACATGACAGACGGGTACCGACCAGATGTCGCGCCAGAATAAATTCGTGGCGGTATCATCCGGGCGGCACACGTCAGTCACATTTTGATTGGGTCGCTCCCAAGCTTTGTATACCCACCTCTCATCGCTCTGGAACATGCGATTCTGTGAGTACCGTTCAACCCGCCGCTTAAACCGTTGGATACGGCTTGCCCATGCATCAATTTTCTGCTTCAGGAAGTCAATGCGCTCCGTAATGTGGGGTGTGTATTCTCGAGGGCCGATTCCAGTCCCTGAGAAAGCCCGCCGCACAATGTTAAATAATGTTTTTGACATTCTGAAACTAATAAAATGAACGATAAATATATTTGTAATGTACTTACTCTTAGCTACCCTAATTCTTTGATAGGTCAATAACATGATTAATATAGGTGTACTTTTTTTTCAGATTTTTGACTGTTGGCAGTAGTTTCAAATCCTTGGCTTTCAACTACCGCATGGGTTACAACACAGTCCGGTCCATAGTTCATGAAACTTGTGCTGCAATTTGGAAAGTATTGCAGCCTATTGTCATTCCAAAGTCAACAGAGGAGACTTGGTCGCAAATTGAAGAAGGGTTCAAAAATATTTGGCAATTCCCGAACTGTATTGCAGCACTTGATGGCAAGCATGTACAAATACGATCGCCCCATAACAGTGGACGTCAGTATTGCACGCAAATTACAGATTTGTTATAGTCGATGTTAGGGCATACGGCCGCAACAGTGATGGCGGTATATTGTCAAATTCTAAATTAGGACAAAAATTACATACTAGCACACTCCATATACCACCGAATAAGTGCTTACCATCCCCAAATAAAGAAATGCCACACGTATTCGTAGCCGATGAAGCATTTCCTTTAACCAATAATATAATGAGACCTTTTCCTGGAAATGTCATTAGAGGTGACGAACAGAAAAAGAATTCAATTATAGACTGAGCCGAGCCCGACGCATGGAGAGTGCATTTGGAATAATGGTACAGAAGTATGAAGTTTTTCAAAGACCACTAAAAGTGCAACCTCATCATCTAGACAAGATCATACTTGCTTGTACTTGTTTACACAATTTTCTTATTAATGAAAACTATATTCATACCTGAAAAATACACAAACACAATCTGAAAATATATTTCAAGATTTTGAACAGCTGAATGAAGAAGAAGACAGAAATAATGTAACTGAAAGTATGAGGATACGAGATGAATTCAAACAATATTTAGTTCAGAAGCTGGATCAGTTCATTGACAAGACAATATAATAAATCGACGTTGTTAATTCATAATACTTAAAATAAAACACATACAATAAATAAAATATTTTTTAATTATTATTTTTAAAATATATTGGCCAAGTTTTCTCGTTTGTAACACCCAAATATGACAGATGTGGTTGAAATTTGTAAATAATGTACATAATAGATAGAAACGTGACGGGATGTGTGGCGCGACCGCAGGTGGGCCGACCACCAGCAGGATATGTTTTTAGATAAGCGATGTATTAGAATTAAGATAGGCTAAGTTAGTCTTACCTGAACTTCTGTAAGGCTTGGGTCGTAATAATCTCTTATTTCGATTTCCACTCAAACTCCGTTTCATTTGCGCTCCCGATATCTAACTGGCGCAGCCGGTAGAATTGCCGCAAACTGTTTCCGCCGCGAAAAGTCAAGTGTGAAAACCTGTGAAATCTATTAAAACACGTGGATTGTGTTTCGCGAATGGTTACTGATTATGTATATAGGCGTCGTGCTTAAAATCAGTGAGGCGTTCTATATCGGGCAATCTTCGAACCAAATAAATAAGTTTAGATAACGCGTAAAATACGTGGGTGAGCAGAGATGGTGATAATATATCAAGTGGTTGGCATGTGAGTAACCTTCTACATCCTTCCTCATTCCCTACACTATTATTGTGATAGAAATAATTATTAATTTAGTGACTTAATTTAGTTTTTATAGAGAAAAGTAACATTAATGTTTCTATGTATTTTTGTTAATTATATGGTGTGATTTAAGATATAAATTAAGGTTTAGCTATTGATTTTACAATTTTATTGCATCGTAAGTTTTAATTTTATCTAAAATGGTAAAATCAAGGTCAAATTCCTTTAACTGCGACGGCGGCCGGGACAGCGACCGGTTCGATCTGAAACGCCGTTTCCGATGCAATTGTCGGACTCTTTGATACCTCACGATGTTTTAAAATTAATTCCCAAATTTAGTGGTGAAACTAATATACTTAGTTTATTTTTACGGAAGTGCGAATATGTTATCGGAAAGTATCAAGGGACCTCAGATAGAAACGAATTTTTGATGCAGAATATTACGAGTAAATTAAAGGGTAAAGCATCGGCTCTATTAAGTGAAAGAGGTGACCTTGAAACTTATTCTGAGTTTAAATCTTTAATGATCCAACATTTTGGTGATCCTAGGAGCGAGGAATGCGTGGCAATCGAGCTCGAAGCCCTAAAAATTAAATCAAATGAGTCATATTTAGAATTTTGCAGCCGTATACAAGATATTCGTGCTATATTTTTATCTAAAGTTAATCAGAACAGTTCCGCTGCGTTAAGAGAAGCTAAGAAGTGATTTATAATAATACTTCGCTTAACGTCTTTATGTATAATTTACTAGAACACATGGTACGAATTGTTCGAATTAAAAATCTGAGTACCCTGGAAGAAGCCTTACAATTTGTCCTTGAAGAGGTTAACTTTCAGGACAATATAACTTACGTAGTAAAAAGCTGCAACACCGACCACAAGGTCATCAGCTATTGCCCTCAAGTGAAAAAGGGGTTATTTTTAATTCAAATAATCCGAAACCTACTAGGTGCTGTAGTTACCTCAATTGCAACATAATTATTACAGGCCTTCTACAAATCCAACTCAATTTAAATTCGGTATACCTAATCAAGTTTTTGTACGCTCAAATGTGCCGAATCAACAAATAGGTTTTCGACCGCAATTAACGCAACTTGGAAATAAACTACCAGTTATCATTTATAATAAACAACCTCAACAATTCGGTAACACACCTCAAGCAGCCAAATTTGGTTATATACCCCAAGCAGCACAATTCGGTTATAGACCTCAAGCAGGACATAAATTCGATATTTACACTGACTATAGACCATTAGTCTGGTTGTATCAACTTAAAGAACCTAATAGCAAGTTAACGCGTTGGCGCTTGAGGTTACAAGAATATGATTTTAACGTCATTTATAAAAATGGTAAACAGAATGTCACTGCAGACGCGCTATCTCGAATTCAACTTAAAACACTAGGAGAAGCAAACGTTTCCGACGATATTTCAATGATTGTTAATATAGACGAAAAAGAAAATAGACTTCAAAATTATTTAGAAGATGTGACCAGTCTAAATTCTGACGACTCGAGGACTATTTCTATTTCCGACTCGGAAAGAACTAGCTAGCCCAATGACTATTGATTTAGATTCTGATACGGTCTTAGAACAATCATCCAATAACTATCCTGTACCATCGGAATCCTCTACCATACAAACAGTTCATTCAGCCAAAGATCTCAAATCCCATGGAATACCGATATTAAATGAAGCAATATACACCAAGCCTAACCAAATACTAGTTTTTAGCTGGTTTATTTATTTATTAAAACTTTATGCAACACAAAAAATGTACAAAGGCGAACTTAATGCCATAGGCATTCTCTCACCACCCATGGTTGACTGCCATGGGTGGTGAAGAGATAACATGGCAGGTGCATAAAAAAAAAAACTAAGTTCATAATATATTCAAAGTGTTCCGTAATGAACTCCAAGTAAAGGGCTTATCTAGGGACAAACAAAAAGTGTTAGAAGTATTTTTGCCTCTTCATAGTCCTGAAGATCATATTAAAAAGTTTTTAAAAGAATACATTAAACCAGAAGTAAAGTATTTCATTTATTTTGAGAACCCGGAACATAGAAAAGACTTAAGTAATATTATAGTTTCATTATTTAAGAAAGATGTGGTTAATTTCTATGAATGTACCGAACGCGTTATTTACGTCGAAGATGAGCAGGAGCAGAAAGCTATTGTAATTAAGTTACACGAAGGCAAAACCTGTCATCGCGGTATTACAGAAACTGTTAAAAGAATCCGTCGTAATTATCATTGGCCTTTATCCGAAACCGTTTCCGCCATTATTAATTCATGTGATCGTTGTAAAACCTCTAAATATGACAGAAAACCAATTAAACCTGTACTGCAGCTTACACAAACCTTGAACACACCCTTTCAGGAAATATTTATAGATCTGTTTAGCATAGAATCGAAATACTATTTAACTTTAATCGATACTTTTAGCAAATTAGGACAAGCTATAGAAATTGCATCTCGCTCTACACCCGAAGTGGACAGAGCATTAATGAAATACTTCTCTATTTACGGTATACCGCAGAAAATAAGTTCTGATCCGGGAACGGAATTTAATAATGAATTATTAAAAGAATTGACAGACTTGCATAAAATTAAACCTACATATAGGTACTATCGGCCAAAGATACGCATGCTCACTTAAGAAAATATTCCTGCGAAAGCGCAGCTACTGACAAGCCACACCCCTTCCTGGTTTCGCCCAATTAGAGACAATATGCATTTGTGTGAGTACAAGGCGTGTAACAAAAAATGACAACAAACATTAGCCAGTGCCATTTTGCATCTCGCTAATTGTTGACGCTTTCCGTTCTTCGCTCGCGATTTCATTTTGAAGTGAAAACTTCTTTAGCATCGTTGTGATTTGAAAGTTTATGAAACGAAAACGCGACAGGGAAATTTTATATGGGCAAACGTATTACAGTAAAATTTTTGAAGGTTTCACTTCTACCACGTGTGAATTGCACACGTTTTTATTTTACGACTCATTGCCTGCCTAACTGTGACCTCTGCTTGTATACCGGACTGTGATCGAAAGCCTCTTTTTGACCCTAGCTCGTGTCCTGGACTGTGTTGTCTACTGTGGGTTGTGACTTTGAACTTTGTCGTTTATCATGACTACCTGGAACCTAACTCAAAAAGAAAGAAACGAAATTATTGGCTTGCATAGATAAGGGCTGAATATATCCCAAATTGCGGTGGAATTGAACTTGCAAGTAAGTAATGTTTTTTAAGATAATGTTTTTTAAAGTGCTTGTAGACATTATTAGTACTAATCCCTAAGACGACCCTCTGACCAATATATTTCCTAGTTTGAATTATTGTAAATTTTTCTTCAAATTGTAATTTACAAACAAATTGTTAATACCTACCTACCTACTTCATATTTTCGTCGAGAAAATAATCAGTGTAAACTCGTAACAAAACATTGCTAACATCGCTAGTACCTAATTCAATTTATACATATTACTTAAGTATTTAATAATAATCAATGAAAAAAAACCTTTTAATTTCCTTTATTTTGTAGGTATATTTCTTTTTTTTTTTGTTGTTGTTAATATTGCGAGTTTAATTCTAATGGCATCGTATAATATATTGGTGTATTTATCTGTAAAAATATGCAAAGATTTAATACCTATACAAGTATACATGTTACACAGTGATAATATAGCACTCTAGTGGTGAAAACTTTTTAAATCGGTCTAGTAGTTTTTCAGTTTATTCATTACAAACAGGAATTACAGGAATACAAATTCTTCCTGTGGCAGCTGACTTATTTAAAGTTATGTGCAAAGAGTATGTAATACACTAGTTAGATGCATATGGGCATTTTACCTCCAATAATGTTTCTTGCCCTATTAATCCATCCGGAGAAGCTGCTAATAAAGGATATTTACTTGATATAAATAAACCACATTTCTCTATCATTATTCCAAAATTTTCTTCATATTGGGATATTGCTATAGGTTCATGAACTTTTCCATGGACTACTGCTCTGGTATGGACAGCTTTAGGTGCTAAAATTCTTTGTATCAAGGAGTCACTGTATGTTTTACTGTGACACGCTGTATCAAACATGCTGGCTGTGATTCTGCATGATCTTCTTTCATGCCACTCCGGAGAATCAGCCTGCGCTCTTGTATTTTTTTCAATTTGCTCAGTTTTTGCAGAGGTCAAATTTCTTAAAAGTAAATTCTCTAAAAGTAAATCATGTGGAGACTCTTTTAAACATGGGTAGTGGTCCCATTCGATACCATGAGGATTAGCGGGTTGTAGGGTCTGTAAAATAGGCATAGAACTTTCCCCATAACCTATGGCTAAATTACTTAC
This sequence comes from Tholera decimalis, assembly GCA_943138885.2. Classification (NCBI taxonomy): domain Eukaryota; kingdom Metazoa; phylum Arthropoda; class Insecta; order Lepidoptera; family Noctuidae; genus Tholera; species Tholera decimalis. Next base: position 9,570,268 of record OW964551.2, on the reverse strand, counting down.
ATAATCTGTGTAATTATTCATTATATCTTTCTCTCGTAAAGGATTATAATTACACGTTTTAATCTCTTGTGGGGAAAATTTTGAGCAGCAATCTGCGAGTTATAAAATAATTTCTTGGGTCTATTAAACATCATCAGCTTTTGTGTACTTGTTTTATGTAATTTAATAATTTTGTTCTGCACTATATCATACACACCACACAAAAGGACAGCTACATGTTTACAACATGCATGAATACCACCCTCTGCTGCACAATCACAATGGCTTTCTTCCACACCTTCACAGCTCAATTTCACATCAACCACATATGCAACTTTTTTCATGCTAGCTTTGCATTCTCCTTTGATAAATGTGTGCACCCTGACCGAGCAAAAACGGGCAGTTAAAAGATGGCGAGAATCGTATAAAAGCTCCCCGTTTGGCTTGGCATTGTATCTTTCAAAATATTCTTGTATTTCTTGCTTCGTAATATTTGGAAGTGACGAATCCGCATTTATGTCTTTGAATTGATCCGAGGCTGGAGACTGATATATGCTATCATCCTGGATCAAAGTTTTGGTTCCGCTCTACGCCTCTAGTCTGTAAAGATATCATAGATTTAGTCTACAAATCTTGTACAAGCTTGAAGAAGGAAAATAACCTCAAATATTTACAATGCTTACCTTTCAATCAAATCAGCCTTTTTTCCGGCAATTGACGCATTCCTTCTTCGAAGCTCATCTTTAAGTTGAGATATAGTCATCAATGAAAACATTTTGTATGTATTTATCAGTATTTTGTTAAAAATATCACAACGATTCACTACAATAGGAGAGATCTAACATAAACAATGTACCAACTACCAAAGAGAATATACAATTAACAATATAATACCTTGCAATGTACTGTACTGTCTACAGAGCATCTGTAAATGTACAGTCGTTCAGAGCGCCATCTACAAACAGCTTTGCGTGTGGCTCCCCATTGTAAATTATATTATGTAACAGACTGTAACAACCTTATGAAAATAAAAATACAAAAAATACTTACTGCTGGAAAACACAATTTTACACAACACAACTTACTATGATAATGTACTATGAACGAATGACACGGAATTCTGGACAAACTATTTGGCGAACGCTATAAAATAAGGTAGGGTTTATATTAACTATTGCAAACAACGTATTAATATTTTTTCATGAAATATTTTCGTATGTCTATCTTATGCAGTCATTAAATAAAGTCTACTTTCATTTATTCATGTATCGGCACTATGCACACAGCCATCGATTCCCTTTTTGGACGGCGGCGACACGATGACTCGGATACATGAGACGAAATTCTAAAAAGGAAGCTGTATGTACTTTAACACGTTAGTCGCCAATGGCGACTAACGTGTCTGAAGTTCAGACCCATGAAAGCCCCGGTAATAGCGTCCGTGAAGCTCCTTGCTCTGCCATACTTCTTTGCGGTCATTAGTATCCAATACTACAGGATTGCGCCAATTCTCGTTACTTAAGGAGAGCGGGGTGAGGCCTTTGTCCACAGCTGCCACATCCCGATGCATACCCACGTCAGCTTTTAGGAAATATTCCCTAAGGCTGCACACCTCGCGGTTGTGCAGAGTCTTTGCATTTAAAAAGCCACGACCCCTGCACTTCCACGGAATATACAGCCTCATCACCGATGAACGTGGGTGATGCATCCGATTTGCAGTCAGCGTTGTGCGGACTCGCCTGTCCAAGGCGTCAAGTTCAGTCTGAGTCCATTTGAGTATGCCAAAAGAATACATCAATACTGGCATAACCCAACCATTGAAGGCACGCACCTTGTTTCCGCCTGATAGAAGACTATTCAGTATTTTATTCAGGCGGCCAAAGAAGCGTTCCTTCAATGACTGTTTAACATAAGCAGCATTGATGCCTAGCGCTTCTGACATACCCAAATACTTGTAAGTTTCAGTCGATTCGAGGGATCATACACCTAAATGGAATCCGAGAGTTGAGTTCCCACGGATTCCATAATCTCCCCTCGCTTTACATGCATGACCGCACATTTGTCCACCCCAAATTCTATCCCGATGGCGCTACTGAAAGTTTCTGTTACCTTCAGTAGCTCCATTAGTTGCAAGTTGCTGGGGGCAAAAATTTTCAAATCATCCATGTAAAGCAAGTGTGATATGACCTGACCACCTCTTCTCAACTGGTAGCCTAGCCCCGAATCCTCCAACAATGTACTGAGAGAATTGAGAGCCAGACAAAGCCACAGTGGGCTCAGACTGTCGCCTTGAAATATGCCACGCTCAATCCTAATCGGTTCGCTGTTTTCCTGGATCTGTCGACTTCCTGGATAGCAAAGGACCGTCTTCCATTTGCCCCCCATACATGACTCAAGAAAATTACGTAGTATTGGCTCTATTTTATACAGCTCCAACACCTTCTTGAGCCATGTATGTGGAACAGGATCATAGGCCTTCTTATAATCTATCCAACGTGTGTTGTGTGTGGTAGTGGTGGGCCAGGCTCCGAATCATCCGATGATAATGTAACATTAGATATTTGATTCCAATTGCAAAAAAACGGTATAATAGGCTTTTCTGAAGTTATCTCGTAGTTTCTTCTAACGATCCATGCACTGCTTAACGGGAAAGATAGAAATGAAAAAATTAAAAACATTATTACATTACATTACATTACATTACATGTATAGACTTTCCTTCAGAACTGAGAGAGTGTTGTGATAATTTTTGTCAAGATAAGAGTCACAGATCTATAATTGACAATTTGTACAAGGATCTAGTGTCATCCCTTCGGGAAGCGGCTGAGGACAGTTCTGGTTTGGTGAACGATGGTAAGAGACGGCGTGCAGTGATTGGATGGAATAGGTATGTTAGGGGTGCGCATGGAGATGCAAGGAAGGCTTTTCTGAACTGGGTGTGGCATGGAAAACCTCGTAATGGTAGGTTATTTGTGGACATGAATGAGACGCGCAAGGTATTTAAGCAGAGGTTGAAATTTTGTCAGGATAATGAGGACCAAATCAAAATGAACAAGCTAGCGACTGAGCATGGGCGTAAGCATTTCCAGAACTTTTGGAAATCCACACAGAGGTTAAATCCTAGACCTACGGTTCCGGTGAGTGTGGATGGAGTTGAGAAACCTGAGGAGATTGCGAATATGTTTAGGAGGCATTTTGCGGTGGATCCACGTCAGGCTGAAGAGCAGGTGCGTGTCGCTGAGGGCATCATGTCTGGAAAGCCAGTAAACATTTCGGCAAAGGAGATTAAGGATGTTGAAAGGCAAATCTCCCGGACATGATGGCTTAAGCATTGAACACTTTCAGTGTGCAGGTCCCCATCTTCCTAGGGTCCTATTGATGCTGTACAACTTCTGCGTGAGGCATTCCTACCTGCCTATAGATCTGATGAGGACGATAGTTGTGCCTATAGTGAAGAGTAAGACTAAGGATGCGTCAGATAAGGATAACTACAGACCGATCTCTTTGGCCACTGTAACAGCTAAGGTGCTTGATTGTGTGTTTGAGCGTAGGATAAGTGGACAGCTTAAGCCAAATGATGCACAGTTCGGTTTTAGAGCTGGGTTGTCCACCGAGACTGCTATTCTGGCGCTAAAGCGCACAGTTAGGTACTATACTGACAGAAGTACTCCTGTATATGCTGCTTTTCTGGATCTCTCCAAGGCTTTTGACCTGGTTAATTATAATATCTTGTGGTCAAAACTGAGGGACAATGCCATACCCCATGAGCTGATAAATCTCCTCGAGTACTGGTACAACCATCAAATTAACCAGGTCAGATGGTTGGGTGCATTATCTGGTAAGTATGGGCTGGAGTGTGGCGTGAGGCAAGGTGGCTTGACCTCCCCAGGGCTCTTCAGTCTGTACATCAATCAGCTGGTGGAGGAGCTCGGCAGCACTGGTGTCGGATGCTCTATTGATGGGAAGGTGATTAATAGTATCAGTTATGCTGATGACATGGTGCTGCTGAGTCCCTCGATTGATGCACTCAGACGGATGCTTGGAGTATGTGAGCGATACGCCACGGCTCATAGACTCCTGTACAATGTCAGGAAGAGTGAGGTCATAGTGTTTCGTGCTGGTTCCAGAAAACCTAAGTCTGTTCCTCCAGTTTACCTGTATGGGGTAGCGCTTAAGAGGGTGTCTCAATTTAAATACCTTGGGCACGTTTTGAATGAGGATCTGAATGATGACGATGATTTGGAGAGAGAGAGAAGAGCGTTGTCGGTCCGATGTAATATGTTGGCCCGCAGGTTTGCTAGGTGTACTAAAGAAGTGAAAATTACACTGTTTAAGGCCTACTGCCAGACTTTTTACACCTGCAGCCTGTGGGTCACGTATACGCAGAGGGCCTACAACGCTCTTCGAGTCCTGTACAATAATGCTTTCCGGGTGTTATTGGGGCTTCCGCGGTTTAGTAGCGCGTCATGTTTGCTGAGGCAGGCACAGATAGTTTTGAGGCTATCATGCGTAAGAGAACGGCATCCTTGATGCGTAGGATACGTGGAAGCTCCAATAGCATCCTGAAGGTAATAGTTGAGAAACCAGACTGTCCTTTCCTGATGCACTGGTCCCGCAGGCATGCCTGCGGGCCTGGTGCTGAGGGAAAATATTTGAATTAAGAGGGGACGATATATTAAAGTTAATTTATTTTGTTTGATTAATTTTTTTTTTTACTAATAGACATAGTTGTTTAAGTATTTCTGTTACTAACACATTATGGATTTTCTGTTTCCGAAATAAAGTATATATTATTATTATTTCCTTTATTCAACATATATCTCAAAAATTACATTTTTAAATATTATTCTATAAAAACTTACAATAAAAAAAAACATTTAAAAATATAAAAAATGGCAGTCCATCAGTGTCGGGAGGAGGGTCCAAGCTACCGGTGGTTAGGTCTCCAGAGAAAGGAACCTCCTCACAATGCGAGCTGTATCGAGGAGAACTGCCTTCTGTATCAGGCCCTTTATCCAGCTGTGCAACGCCAGCTTCGACAGATGGTCGTCGAAGCTTTTAGATATCAGCCCATTGACTGACATGACAATCGGCACAATGACAGCCGAGTCCACATTCCACATGTCAACAACCTCATGAGCTAAGTCGAGATACTTTATGTGTTTCTCTTTCTCAGCTTTCACGAGATTCTCGTCATGCGGGATGGTAACATCGATTATCATTGCGCGGCGCACTAATCGGTCTATCACCACTATCAGGCTTATTGGCAACAATAGTCCTGTCAGTGATGATAGACCGATCCCAGTATTTCAGCAGTCATTTTCGAGAACTGGGTCGGGCACATACTTGTAATACGGTACCTCAGAATCGACAAGTTTGTATTTCAAAGCAAGTTCCTGATGGATAATTCTGGCTACTTGGTTGTGTCTATGCAAGTACTCGCCGTTAGCAAGACGAGAGCAACCGGAGACAATATGTCTGATGGACTCACCAGGATGATGGCATGCCCGATACACGTCAATCGTCCCGTCCTTCATCATATGTCTCCGGTAATTATTCGTCAAGATAACTTCGACCATAATTGCACAGACAAAACCTTCAGTTTCTCCGAAGAGATCCCCGAAGCGTAGCCAGGCGACGGAAGCTGTCAAATCTACATCAGGCCCATAGAGAGCCCGATAGTAGCGATCATGAAGCTCCTTGCTTTTCCATACCTCCATGCGGTCATCTGCGGTGAGTATAACAGGTTTGTGCCAGTTCTCTTTAGCCATGGTCAGCGGGGTGAGTCCCTTGTCCACTGCAACCACATCTCGGTGCATACCCACATCGGCTTGAAGGAAATATTCCCTGAGACTGCAAATCTCGCGGTTGTGGAGAGTTTTGGCGTTTAAAAAGCCTCGACCTCCACTCTTCCGCGGGATGTACAGTCTCATCACCGATGATCGTGGGTGATGCATCCGATTTGCGGTTAGCAGTGTGCGGACCCTCCTATCCAGGGTGTCCAGTTCGGTTTGAGTCCATTTGAGTATGCCGAAAGAATACATCAACACCGGCATGACCCGACCGTTGAAGGCGCGCACCTTATTTCCTCCCGACAAAAGGCTGTTTAATACCTTTGTCAGGCGGCCAAAGAAGCGCTCCCTCAACGATTGCTTCATGTCAGCAACATTAATGCCCAAAGCTTCCGACATACCCAAATACTTATAAGTTTTGGTCAAGCAGAGAGATCTAAGTATGGAGTCTGAAAGTTGAATTCCCTCAGATTCCATAATCTGTCCTCGTTTTACATGCATGATTGCACATTTGTCTACACCAAATTCCATCTTGATGGCGCTACTGAAAGTTTCAGTTACCTTCAGTAGTTCCATCAGTTGCAAGTTGTTGGGGGCAAAGAGTTTCAAATCATCCATGTAAAGGAGGTGGGATATACTTTGACATCCTCTTCTCAACCGATAGCCCAGGCCTGAGTCCTTTAACATGGTGCTTAGAGGATTCAGGGCCAAGCAAAACCAAAGTGGACTCAAACTGTCACCCTGAAATATTCCCCGTCTGATCCATATAGGCTCATCATTCCCTCGGATCGGTCGACATCCTGGATAGCGAAGTACCGTCTTCCATTACCTCATACATGACTCAAGGAAGGTGCGTAGAGTTGGATCAATTTTGTAAAGCTCTAGCACCTTCATGAGCCAGGTATGAGGAACAGAGTCATAGGCTTTTTTGTAGTCTATCCAGCATGTTGATAGATCTTTGCGGGATCGACGAACCTGTTGGCTAATGGCCATGTCAATGAGGAGTAGCTCCTTAGTGCCACGGGACCCTTTCCTACATCCATTCTGAGAAGTGGACATAATTGAGTTGCACTCAATGTGCATATTTATTTTCACTCTCAGAATGGACGTAAGAACTTTATAGACCATAGACAAACAAGTAATCGGTCTATAGTTTTTGGGTTCCATGGGACTACCACTCTTATGGAGCAGGTGGGTACAGCCAGTCGTAAGAAACTCTGGTAGAGACCCCGCATCTAAGGATGCCTGGAATTGAGAAGCCAAAAGCGCGTGCGAGCTGCTATACCCTATTTGAGCCAGAAGTTGTGCAATCCATCCGGTCCTGGAGACTTCCAGTTTGGTAACGGATGAACTGCTTTGGCTACATCAGACTTATTGATGGTTATTTTATCCATTTGTGGTATAGCTTCACATACGCGTTCAACTTCACGCATCCAGTCACCCTCAACATGACAGACGGGTACCGACCAGATGTCGCGCCAGAATAAATTCGTGGCGGTATCATCCGGGCGGCACACGTCAGTCACATTTTGATTGGGTCGCTCCCAAGCTTTGTATACCCACCTCTCATCGCTCTGGAACATGCGATTCTGTGAGTACCGTTCAACCCGCCGCTTAAACCGTTGGATACGGCTTGCCCATGCATCAATTTTCTGCTTCAGGAAGTCAATGCGCTCCGTAATGTGGGGTGTGTATTCTCGAGGGCCGATTCCAGTCCCTGAGAAAGCCCGCCGCACAATGTTAAATAATGTTTTTGACATTCTGAAACTAATAAAATGAACGATAAATATATTTGTAATGTACTTACTCTTAGCTACCCTAATTCTTTGATAGGTCAATAACATGATTAATATAGGTGTACTTTTTTTTCAGATTTTTGACTGTTGGCAGTAGTTTCAAATCCTTGGCTTTCAACTACCGCATGGGTTACAACACAGTCCGGTCCATAGTTCATGAAACTTGTGCTGCAATTTGGAAAGTATTGCAGCCTATTGTCATTCCAAAGTCAACAGAGGAGACTTGGTCGCAAATTGAAGAAGGGTTCAAAAATATTTGGCAATTCCCGAACTGTATTGCAGCACTTGATGGCAAGCATGTACAAATACGATCGCCCCATAACAGTGGACGTCAGTATTGCACGCAAATTACAGATTTGTTATAGTCGATGTTAGGGCATACGGCCGCAACAGTGATGGCGGTATATTGTCAAATTCTAAATTAGGACAAAAATTACATACTAGCACACTCCATATACCACCGAATAAGTGCTTACCATCCCCAAATAAAGAAATGCCACACGTATTCGTAGCCGATGAAGCATTTCCTTTAACCAATAATATAATGAGACCTTTTCCTGGAAATGTCATTAGAGGTGACGAACAGAAAAAGAATTCAATTATAGACTGAGCCGAGCCCGACGCATGGAGAGTGCATTTGGAATAATGGTACAGAAGTATGAAGTTTTTCAAAGACCACTAAAAGTGCAACCTCATCATCTAGACAAGATCATACTTGCTTGTACTTGTTTACACAATTTTCTTATTAATGAAAACTATATTCATACCTGAAAAATACACAAACACAATCTGAAAATATATTTCAAGATTTTGAACAGCTGAATGAAGAAGAAGACAGAAATAATGTAACTGAAAGTATGAGGATACGAGATGAATTCAAACAATATTTAGTTCAGAAGCTGGATCAGTTCATTGACAAGACAATATAATAAATCGACGTTGTTAATTCATAATACTTAAAATAAAACACATACAATAAATAAAATATTTTTTAATTATTATTTTTAAAATATATTGGCCAAGTTTTCTCGTTTGTAACACCCAAATATGACAGATGTGGTTGAAGTTTGTAAATAATGTACATAATAGATAGAAACGTGACGGGATGTGTGGCGCGACCGCAGGTGGGCCGACCACCAGCAGGATATGTTTTTAGATAAGCGATGTATTAGAATTAAGATAGGCTAAGTTAGTCTTACCTGAACTTCTGTAAGGCTTGGGTCGTAATAATCTCTTATTTCGATTTCCACTCAAACTCCGTTTCATTTGCGCTCCCGATATCTAACTGGCGCAGCCGGTAGAATTGCCGCAAACTGTTTCCGCCGCGAAAAGTCAAGTGTGAAAACCTGTGAAATCTATTAAAACACGTGGATTGTGTTTCGCGAATGGTTACTGATTATGTATATAGGCGTCGTGCTTAAAATCAGTGAGGCGTTCTATATCGGGCAATCTTCGAACCAAATAAATAAGTTTAGATAACGCGTAAAATACGTGGGTGAGCAGAGATGGTGATAATATATCAAGTGGTTGGCATGTGAGTAACCTTCTACATCCTTCCTCATTCCCTACACTATTATTGTGATAGAAATAATTATTAATTTAGTGACTTAATTTAGTTTTTATAGAGAAAAGTAACATTAATGTTTCTATGTATTTTTGTTAATTATATGGTGTGATTTAAGATATAAATTAAGGTTTAGCTATTGATTTTACAATTTTATTGCATCGTAAGTTTTAATTTTATCTAAAATGGTAAAATCAAGGTCAAATTCCTTTAACTGCGACGGCGGCCGGGACAGCGACCGGTTCGATCTGAAACGCCGTTTCCGATGCAATTGTCGGACTCTTTGATACCTCACGATGTTTTAAAATTAATTCCCAAATTTAGTGGTGAAACTAATATACTTAGTTTATTTTTACGGAAGTGCGAATATGTTATCGGAAAGTATCAAGGGACCTCAGATAGAAACGAATTTTTGATGCAGAATATTACGAGTAAATTAAAGGGTAAAGCATCGGCTCTATTAAGTGAAAGAGGTGACCTTGAAACTTATTCTGAGTTTAAATCTTTAATGATCCAACATTTTGGTGATCCTAGGAGCGAGGAATGCGTGGCAATCGAGCTCGAAGCCCTAAAAATTAAATCAAATGAGTCATATTTAGAATTTTGCAGCCGTATACAAGATATTCGTGCTATATTTTTATCTAAAGTTAATCAGAACAGTTCCGCTGCGTTAAGAGAAGCTAAGAAGTGATTTATAATAATACTTCGCTTAACGTCTTTATGTATAATTTACTAGAACACATGGTACGAATTGTTCGAATTAAAAATCTGAGTACCCTGGAAGAAGCCTTACAATTTGTCCTTGAAGAGGTTAACTTTCAGGACAATATAACTTACGTAGTAAAAAGCTGCAACACCGACCACAAGGTCATCAGCTATTGCCCTCAAGTGAAAAAGGGGTTATTTTTAATTCAAATAATCCGAAACCTACTAGGTGCTGTAGTTACCTCAATTGCAACATAATTATTACAGGCCTTCTACAAATCCAACTCAATTTAAATTCGGTATACCTAATCAAGTTTTTGTACGCTCAAATGTGCCGAATCAACAAATAGGTTTTCGACCGCAATTAACGCAACTTGGAAATAAACTACCAGTTATCATTTATAATAAACAACCTCAACAATTCGGTAACACACCTCAAGCAGCCAAATTTGGTTATATACCCCAAGCAGCACAATTCGGTTATAGACCTCAAGCAGGACATAAATTCGATATTTACACTGACTATAGACCATTAGTCTGGTTGTATCAACTTAAAGAACCTAATAGCAAGTTAACGCGTTGGCGCTTGAGGTTACAAGAATATGATTTTAACGTCATTTATAAAAATGGTAAACAGAATGTCACTGCAGACGCGCTATCTCGAATTCAACTTAAAACACTAGGAGAAGCAAACGTTTCCGACGATATTTCAATGATTGTTAATATAGACGAAAAAGAAAATAGACTTCAAAATTATTTAGAAGATGTGACCAGTCTAAATTCTGACGACTCGAGGACTATTTCTATTTCCGACTCGGAAAGAACTAGCTAGCCCAATGACTATTGATTTAGATTCTGATACGGTCTTAGAACAATCATCCAATAACTATCCTGTACCATCGGAATCCTCTACCATACAAACAGTTCATTCAGCCAAAGATCTCAAATCCCATGGAATACCGATATTAAATGAAGCAATATACACCAAGCCTAACCAAATACTAGTTTTTAGCTGGTTTATTTATTTATTAAAACTTTATGCAACACAAAAAATGTACAAAGGCGAACTTAATGCCATAGGCATTCTCTCACCACCCATGGTTGACTGCCATGGGTGGTGAAGAGATAACATGGCAGGTGCATAAAAAAAAAAACTAAGTTCATAATATATTCAAAGTGTTCCGTAATGAACTCCAAGTAAAGGGCTTATCTAGGGACAAACAAAAAGTGTTAGAAGTATTTTTGCCTCTTCATAGTCCTGAAGATCATATTAAAAAGTTTTTAAAAGAATACATTAAACCAGAAGTAAAGTATTTCATTTATTTTGAGAACCCGGAACATAGAAAAGACTTAAGTAATATTATAGTTTCATTATTTAAGAAAGATGTGGTTAATTTCTATGAATGTACCGAACGCGTTATTTACGTCGAAGATGAGCAGGAGCAGAAAGCTATTGTAATTAAGTTACACGAAGGCAAAACCTGTCATCGCGGTATTACAGAAACTGTTAAAAGAATCCGTCGTAATTATCATTGGCCTTTATCCGAAACCGTTTCCGCCATTATTAATTCATGTGATCGTTGTAAAACCTCTAAATATGACAGAAAACCAATTAAACCTGTACTGCAGCTTACACAAACCTTGAACACACCCTTTCAGGAAATATTTATAGATCTGTTTAGCATAGAATCGAAATACTATTTAACTTTAATCGATACTTTTAGCAAATTAGGACAAGCTATAGAAATTGCATCTCGCTCTACACCCGAAGTGGACAGAGCATTAATGAAATACTTCTCTATTTACGGTATACCGCAGAAAATAAGTTCTGATCCGGGAACGGAATTTAATAATGAATTATTAAAAGAATTGACAGACTTGCATAAAATTAAACCTACACATAGGTACTATCGGCCAAAGATACGCATGCTCACTTAAGAAAATATTCCTGCGAAAGCGCAGCTACTGACAAGCCACACCCCTTCCTGGTTTCGCCCAATTAGAGACAATATGCATTTGTGTGAGTACAAGGCGTGTAACAAAAAATGACAACAAACATTAGCCAGTGCCATTTTGCATCTCGCTAATTGTTGACGCTTTCCGTTCTTCGCTCGCGATTTCATTTTGAAGTGAAAACTTCTTTAGCATCGTTGTGATTTGAAAGTTTATGAAACGAAAACGCGACAGGGAAATTTTATATGGGCAAACGTATTACAGTAAAATTTTTGAAGGTTTCACTTCTACCACGTGTGAATTGCACACGTTTTTATTTTACGACTCATTGCCTGCCTAACTGTGACCTCTGCTTGTATACCGGACTGTGATCGAAAGCCTCTTTTTGACCCTAGCTCGTGTCCTGGACTGTGTTGTCTACTGTGGGTTGTGACTTTGAACTTTGTCGTTTATCATGACTACCTGGAACCTAACTCAAAAAGAAAGAAACGAAATTATTGGCTTGCATAGATAAGGGCTGAATATATCCCAAATTGCGGTGGAATTGAACTTGCAAGTAAGTAATGTTTTTTAAGATAATGTTTTTTAAAGTGCTTGTAGACATTATTAGTACTAATCCCTAAGACGACCCTCTGACCAATATATTTCCTAGTTTGAATTATTGTAAATTTTTCTTCAAATTGTAATTTACAAACAAATTGTTAATACCTACCTACCTACTTCATATTTTCGTCGAGAAAATAATCAGTGTAAACTCGTAACAAAACATTGCTAACATCGCTAGTACCTAATTCAATTTATACATATTACTTAAGTATTTAATAATAATCAATGAAAAAAAACCTTTTAATTTCCTTTATTTTGTAGGTATATTTCTTTTTTTTTTTTTGTTGTTGTTAATATTGCGAGTTTAATTCTAATGGCATCGTATAATATATTGGTGTATTTATCTGTAAAAATATGCAAAGATTTAATACCTATACAAGTATACATGTTACACAGTGATAATATAGCACTCTAGTGGTGAAAACTTTTTAAATCGGTCTAGTAGTTTTTCAGTTTATTCATTACAAACAGGAATTACAGGAATACAAATTCTTCCTGTGGCAGCTGACTTATTTAAAGTTATGTGCAAAGAGTATGTAATACACTAGTTATGTGTGGCAGAAAGAATGACAGACAGCTGTCTGTTTAGAAGACTTTTTTTTATTTTAAACATTAATTTACTTTGTCTGTACGGCCTATTTCCAATTATTCATCAAGCAAATAGTGTAGTAATGTTTAATTCGTGATATATTGATATATCTAGTGGTAAATAGTGTTAAAATTCCAATGAGAATCAGTGAGTGACAGGTGTGAGGTTACCGGTCTGTGAATTTTTGCATATTAGTCATCTTGATAACAGGTACAGTTTTTCTGTTAAATATTCCACTTTATTTTACGTAAACTATCTAATTATAATTAAGATACACGATCAAGTGTTTGTTATTTTCATTTTAGACGTAAATATAACCTTGACTAGTTTGGTAGGTAGCAGAACTCATTAGCTTTGTATTTCAATTTCATTTTCCTCGACTTGATTACTTATCTTTACTTTTTAGCTTCTACCTAAACTCCTAGTCTCTTCCAAGTTCTTTTCTTTTCCTTTTAATCATGCCTATCACACGAAGCACCTATGCTCAAGAAGAGTAAACTCAATCGGGCTTTGAGCGAATTAAAGGTGTCTAAGGAGTACTGTGATCAACTGATAAAAGAAAAGGATGACAATGAAAAAGTTCTCATTAAAACCCATGAGAAGAATAGGAAGTTGAAAAATGATATGTCTCAGTTATATATTCAATACACTGAGGTCATTCAAGAACAGGATAGGCTCCAACTTGTGGACGGATTTAGCAAATGCAGCACATAATATGAGCAAGCATCGGATCACAAATATTTGTTGCAACAACAACTGCTACACAACTGCAACGGCTCAGACTCATATATCTTAACTGGAGACTGCTAATCTAAACAGACTGCTAGGTAATCTAAACATCACCGCCTCATTAAATCAAAGTCTATTTAGCGAGTTATTACCTATTGACCCATCAATAATTTCACAAATTAAGCCATCTTACATAATAGATTTACAAATGAAGATGACTCGAATTTAATTAATCCTGTGAGGGTAATTAATAGTAAAAATAAATTGAAAAGGAATATAAAAATCAATAAATACATTACTAAAACAAATGGCTTAAAAACAAGAATTCTTTATCAAAAATGTAAAATAAAAAAGGAAAAAGTTACACCTGTTAAAACAATTAGATATATATTCTTCAAACTTAGAAAAAATCACTAGAAAATACTAAATTGACATAGAAGACTTGCAAAATGAATTAAATTATTTACAACAAAGACTACATTCCATGTCAATCAAATATACTGCTTCGGAAAAGCAAGTGAAGGAATATAATATGTTGGTAATGGGTGATTTGGTACACTCCCAAAAAAGCAACTGTGAGCATTGCCAGTCTGTTGCCTCTGCACCAGTCCACTCATTGCCAATTGTTGATAGCACATTTAATTACTGCAATCTAAAGAATAATAAAGAACTGGTTATTAAAATAAATAAAAATATCCTGGGCACTCAATAATAAACTATTGCATGCCTGGCTGTTCATTATCTGATATAATGGAAAAAAAAAAATTAAATTTAGTAAAAACGCTAAACTTGTAATTTTGGTTGGTAATAGGGGTTCAGTGAACAAGGGAGAGCTGCTCTGATACTATAGAACTCTTAAGTAACCTGAAAGTTAGTAATATTGTGATGTTCACTTATCCATATAGCCAGTTTGCCACAGGAAGAAAACTTACTTAGATATAATATTAATATGACATTGCACAATGTGACAATCCATCCATACTAATATTATAAATGCGTAAGTAACTCTGTCTGTCTGTGTGTTACCTTTTCACGCGTAAACCGCTAAACCGATTGAGATGATATTTGGCATGGGAATAGTTTAGGACTGTGGGAAGGACATAGGATAGTTTTTATCCCGAAATTCCCACGGAATTGGGATTTACGTGGGAAAATCCTCTACGCGAACGAAGTCGCGGGCAAAAGCTAGTAAATAATAATAAATTAAATTTAATTGATACCAACACTTATGTTGGAAATAGTTTTTGTTTGACATAAGATAGATATCATTTCATAAGTACTATCTTTCTAAATATTGTAAAAGACAGCTGTGTCGCTATCATATTATTTTAATATTACAGCCAAGAACTTGGCTAAACAAGTTGCTCCTATTGAGCAATGCCATGACATAATAGAATATTCTGCCAATTAATTGGCATCAAATAATGTTAGTATAAATTATAATTTAAATTAAAACTTAGGACAACAGAGTCAAACTCTAGCACTATTCTAAATAATAAAGAAAATTCGAATTAAGTCTTCAAATCAATAAATACTATTAACCTGGTACAACAAAATATTCAGGGATTCTTAAATAAGGATTTGGAAGTAGAATTATTTCTTGACTCATATTTTTTATATCAATACTATTGTATTGATATTCTCTGTTTAACAGAACATTGGTTAAAAAACCATCAATTTATTTTCAATTTTAAAAATCACCATGTTGGTAGTTCGTTCAAGAGAGTAAGTGTCATACACGTTGGCTCTTTAATTTTTATAAATAATCAACTTAAATGATGGTATGGATATTGTGTCTCTGTTGAACGGATAATTGAAATAGCCTGCTTATAATTTTTATTTATGGGGTACTAGCTGTGTTCCTATATTATGTTAAAATCGATGCTAATTGTTATTTTTTTTTCTTTCCAGAGAACAACGGTGCGTCGCCGCGCCGCTGGGTGTGAAGATATGAAGAAGAAGGAGAATTAACGGAACGCGTTCGTGCACCTCGATCCCGGGCTATAAACGGAACTCAATTAAATCCCCCTTAAATATCTTTAACAATATTAAAAAAAAAGTCATAATACAAAAGTTGTATACAGGGTAGTTATTATACAGGGCAGTTATTATACAGGGCGTCCAGTAAATAGCACGACATACTGCAGGGGGTGATAGCTTGAGTCATTACCTACCAAAACAACACAATATATGTTCAGCAAAATCTTACGGATTTACAGTTTTATAAAATTTTCCGAATTATCGAAAAATCTACCTTGAAACAGATTTTTAAGCATCTCGTAATGAAAACTTCCTTTTCTAGTTTTTTTTTACATCAAATTATTCGTGAATAGTTTACTCATTGTTAAGTCTTTTTTC
This sequence comes from Tholera decimalis, assembly GCA_943138885.2. NCBI lineage: Eukaryota > Metazoa > Arthropoda > Insecta > Lepidoptera > Noctuidae > Tholera > Tholera decimalis. The sequence continues at coordinate 9,554,197 of OW964551.2, read as the reverse complement.
TATCAAAAACAATAATGGTCACAAGAAATACAATTTTTAGTTTAACTTTTCACAGAACAATTTTCTTATCACTTAACTTTGATCTACAGTGGTGAAAAAAATGTATGTGGCAGATTTGCACAAAATTGCATTTTCATAAAAAAAATACAAAAAATTGCTATTTTAGTTCCAGAGAAGCTGATTTCGTTGAAAATGTAATTAACGTAGTTTTGTCAAAAACCACTACGTGAATAAGTAATAGCTGCTCATTTACGCGAATTATTATAAAATAAGTTGTGACACGTAAAATGCGACACGCGGTGTCCTACCTACTTAGGTAGGACACCGCGTAAATTAATTTAAATTTAAATTAATTAATTAATTACCTAATTAATTAAATAATTTAATTTTAAATTAATGATTAAATTGCGGTGCGATGCGATGCAGCGCGATTCAATGCGATGTTATGCGACGCGGCGGTTCTGTCCTGCCGCACAGTGGTCCGGATTTTGAAAATGTTGGACTTTCGATCGAAGATGGTTATTTCACTAAACAAAAAATGGTATCGAATAGTATATATAACGCTGATCAATATTTATTACTACAATTTTTCGATAGAATTGCTCCTTCACAACAAAAAAAAATTAGAAAAAAATATGTATGGGAGAAAATCTATTTTTTTTTCTCCGGCTAGTATTAAAGTATAGCAACCAAACCTTATATTCTAGTAAGTACTTGTTGCCCTTAATACGACGACATATAATTTGCTTGCGTATCCCTGCGGCCTTGGCGCCTACGATGATTCAGTTTCAAATTTAAGTCAATTTTTCTTAATGTTTTTGACGATTCATCTTAAAAGAAACGGTTAGAAATGGATAAAGCCCCAAAAAGGGCTAGTTTTAGAAGTCCTCAAAAGGATTATTTCTGTTAGTCATGTAAAGGACTATTTTATGCAGTCCTGATAAGGACTATTTTAATGAAACGCCTAATCTACTCAATTCAAATAATAACAATATCACTAAATCTATCACACTATTACGCTAATGGATCCTGCAGCTCCTGTAGATCCATATTTTCAGTTTCTTCTCTTGATACCTCAGGCAACAACAAAAGCTCTTTAACATTCGAAAAATAAAATCGATGTGTTTTGAGTTGTTGTATTTTGGTCGAATATGGGATAAATATGGGTCCGAACTAATTAAAAAATTATGCGACAAGTCTTCGTTGGTCTTCATCCTGTTAAATTTTCTTGTGTGATTTTCACGAACTCTTCAAAATTCTTTATTTCTTGCTTCACTGGCTTCTTAGGAAAGAATACCAATTGGTAGGAAGCCAAAGTGTTCGCAAATGTCTGCAACATGTATGAGCAGCTTGTGCACACTTGCGGGCATTTAAAACCACGGGTATAGATGAACAAACATATCAGCTGTATCTCGACAATACGTTCTAAATTTTTCAATATCTATGTCACATCCAGATGAAATTGTTTGAAGAATAACCGCGAAATGCTTTAGTAGGTCTTTATCAATATTGGTAATTTCGGCAGATTTTTCATAATCTAAAAAACCTTCTGGCTGTATTTCCGTCTTTTGTCTACAAGAATTCCCATTTGCTGCTTGAATTCTTCTTGTGTCAGTAGTTTTTTCGCAGCTTTTAGTTCCTTGTTAGCACCTCGTGCAGCCCACATTTTAAAGTCCATGTTGTATGATATATGTAGAATACACTCCATACAACGAATCCACATATGAAGAGTAGAAAGTCCATATTTATAAACATTATCTCGTACAGGTCTTGAAAATACCTCTGACAGCTTGTTCATCTCAGTCGGCTTAGCAAGGCAAATATTGCAGGCAGATGCAGATGAAGTATCAATTATAATAGTGGCCACTTTTCCGTCGATCATTGTCATATGAAGGTCGTGATAAATCTCCAGCCACACTTTCTCCAGACACTTTGTAGGACCAATATTATCTATTTCTTCTTTCAATGAAGCTTCTTCTTGCTTGATATATTCTGCTGTCTCTTTACAAAATTCAAAGTTAATAGGCCTACAATAATAGGTTGAAGGTGTTGGGTATTCCCATATGGTGATATTATTAGAAACTAATTTAAGAAGGACAAGACTTGACATAAATACCGATGATTCACTGAAGTTTACATCTTCACTTCTTTGCTTGTAGGTGCTTTGTGAAGAAGCTCCATCGAAACCCCATTTACTGATTAACTTCAATCCTTCATTTGACGTATCAACTTGGGTACCAGTAATCTGAAGAATCTTCTGGACTGTCAGATCCATTAGGGCTTGAATCTTCACTTTAGCTCCTCTCTCAGTCATTTCTAAATCGCTTGGATATCATCTTTTCTTAGCTTCAAGGAGTTTGTGATACGATGGTAAAACTGGAACTTCACAATCTATCAACACTTTCCTTAAACACAAATATTTCCACTTTGACAAATTCAAAGATGTATAAAGACCTAGAGCGTGATCTTCGTCTAAAGATTTTTGCTTACTTTCTTTTTAAACAAAGCGGTTTAAACATTCGCAACACTTTCAGGGTTTTTCGTTATGTGATCAATAATATTAGCTAAGTCATTCTTCTTTTCTGTCTTAAGTCTTGTGACTAATGCGAAAGTGAGTTCTTTCGGTGAGTATTCCAGAAGAGACCCTGAACGTCTTTTCTTCTGTTTGTTGCCGAGGTCGACAAACGGTTTCCTAAACTGAACTTAATCCGTAGATGTGCCCACAGTTGATGTAGACGGAATCACAGCTGCTACAGTATCAATATCAACGGAAGTACTCGTAATGTCTGACGATATGTTTTCGATAACTTCATCTTGAGCTAGAAAAATCCTGATAAATTCACTGTAGTGCAATTTGGCCAACTAATGTTTGCCCATCTGCGACTCATATTACTAATATAATTTTTTAAAAAGGTCTTAATTATTTATTAATCTTCTGAACATATTTCAGCTGGGATGCGCACAATAATAGCTTCATAGAGTCGTGTCCAATTTTTCATGTCTCCTTCAACACGAAGGAACATAAAAACATCTAAATTCGTAACAAATGCAGCCATAACGAAACTCACAAAACTTTCACACAGTACAGATAATGATGTTGCTTCCTTAAGGGTTGAGAAACAAGTTAATTGTTACCTGCACACATATTTATAACAAACACAAGTTCGCAAGTAGTGACTGACATAATTAGTACCGCTGCGTTCAACAACCAATCAGCGTCCTACCTACCACCCTTTGGTGGTGGGGGTTAATTATTATTTTATCAAAGTAATAGTTTTAGTCATTTAGGTATAGATAGTCATCGTCAGCACATGACTGTCTTTAATTACATGCATCAAGTTTATTAATAAATATGTAATTTTATTATTGTCTTGTAAATGAAATGCCTACCAAATGCCTAAATTTATATTTTTTAACTCTTATTGTATTGAAAAAGAAATAGTTTTAGTTCTTCTTAATTGTAAAACTCGTTAATAGCCATTAGAAAATACAACATAAAAATTTGAAACTTTGAATCATCGTAGGCGCCAAGGCCAGAGGGATATGCAAGCAAATTATATGTCGTCTTATTAAGGGCAACAAGTACTTACTAGAATATAAGGTTTGGTTGCTATACTTTGATACTAGCCGGAGAAAAAAAAAATAGATTTTCTCCCATACATTTCTTTTTTCAATATTTTTTTTTTGACGTGAAGGAGCAATTTTATCGAAAAATTATAATAATAAAGATCAACGTTATAAATACTATTCGATACCATTTTTTGTTTAGTGAAATAACCAACTTCGATCGAAAGTCCATCATTTTGAAAATCCGGACCACTGTGTGCCGGTCCTGCGTGCGCGCGAACGTGACGCGGCGGCAGGGGCGGACCAGCTATGTCGCGTCTGATCGCATGAAAATATCAAACCAATTGATCACGTCCGCATCGCGTTGCATGTCATCGCGCCGCGCGAACGTGCGTTTGGTCACGTAGGTCACCCCTATAGAGTTTCAGTTTTGTTTCATTCGCATCGTTTCATAGGACACCGCGTTACTGTCTAACAAAAGAAGCGCATGTGCTATCCCGCTCTTTCTTGTATTGTGATTTTGTGTCTCACTCTCTCAACCTTATTTACGACGCTTGCCAGTACGCTACCTTAAACCGTACGCAACGCATCTCTGTATTCACAAATTATTGTTTCGTACTGACGACTGTTTTGTGCCTTGGACCCCGGACTTTGTTTACTTACGATTTGGATTTTTTATTGTGATCACTACGACGACTTGGCGACCACCTGGACTTTTTTAATATGGTGCTATGGAGTGATGAGTCAGACTGCAGAAAGGACGGCTACTTGAATTTGCATAATCTACATAGTTGGCAATTAGAAAATCCGTGTGTCAAGAGAAGACAGGTCCCAGGTCCCAGTAACAATTCAAAATAAATTTATGGTGTGGGATTTTTAATGGCCAGATTGTGGGTCCCGTCGAGCTTCCACCTACATTAAATGCCAATAATTACTTGGAGTTTTTACGAGAAACTCTACCCACGCTTCTTGAAAATGTTCCGAGTGAGCTAAGAGAGGTGATGTTGCTTCAAAATGATGGGTGCCCTGCTCATTATGGCCGGGAAGTAAGAGCCTACTTAGACGAAGCTTATCCAGGCAGGTGGATTGGGCGACTGGGACCAATATTATGGCCACCTAGTTCTCCGGACCTAAACCCCTGGATATTTTTTATTGGGGTGCCATGAAGAACATTGCCATGATGAATATTGCGGCAAGAAAAATATCCGAAATAAGCCTGAGAAGACTCAAAAGCTCATTTTTAAGAAGATGCCGAGTGTGTATTAGGGCACAAGCGAAGCAATTTGAGCATTTATTGTGATTTATTTAAATAAATAAGTAAATGTTTATTAAAGATAATTCCTCTGTTTTTTTTTACTATCACCTTATCCTTCGAAATGACATTAACAGACCGGCCGGACGGTCGGTCGTAGATTAACTATTATGTAATTCGAACCGCAGTACGATCTTACTACGATTCGAATTCAAAGTCATATTACTTGCATTTAAAATAAAATCCTCTTATGAACTAAAATAGCATTTTTTCGTATTTATTTTATGAAAATGCACTAGTATTGTATCTTTCCAAAACCACCATTAAACAAGCTATTTTTTAAGTTTGTTGTGCAAATCTGCCACATACATTTTTGTAATGGACGCCGAGCTAAATGTACATAGAATAAGTTTAAACATAAGTAGGATAGTTAAAATCAGTATAGGTTAGGTCAATATGTAAGTAGGAAATAGGAATATGTACGTAGGTAAATGAAACACATGTTAAAATCGTTATAATTCATCATACCTATTGTAAGAGAAACTTCGAGAAAGTTTCAATGTACCAAGGCCGACAGGTCGGAACCTGTCGGAAAAGAGAAAGTTTTGTGCGTAAACAACTTCAAGGTCACGACAAGCGATTCTTGTTTGCCATTAGTAGATTTACAAAAACATATCGTGACCCCCACACGAGTTCGACCCTCGTGCCAAGGGATATAAGACGGCAGGATTTTTCGAATAATCGTAGTATCCAACCATCCGGACAAGAAGAAACACCTGAAGTGAAATAAGTATAGTAGTAAACAGTGAAATAAGTAGTTCAAAGTAGTGAAAGTAAACAGTGAAAAAGTAGTGAAAAGTAAACAGTGAAATAATAGTCCAAGTAAATAGTTTAAAGTGTATAAGTACTGAAACGTTATGAAAGTGTAAAGAACAATCAAGAATTAAGACTTTATAGTAAACATTAAATGTGTATAGACTAGTATAAGTAGACATTAAGTGAATTTATGAAGATACAAAATAAATCAGTGTTTGAAGATTGAGTTTTATTGCAAGAGCTATCGACGTATGTCGAATGAACACATAAATACAGTCCACACCATAACAGTTTGGTCCTTCAGCAGCCGGATCCAGTTAGTTGTTCGAGAGCCAGATACGAAGAAAAGTCTGAAAACCTGTGAAAACTAAGTGGTAACCCGTGTGCTAACCGGTAACGATTGTGTAACTCAGCGCTTTTATTCTGCTAATAAGTTACTGTGCGCCGTCAACTGAACGCGATGGTTGTCACACGTAGTCAGAGTGATTTAGCAGAGATGGAAGAACAAAGGCGTGTCCTAGAACGGAGGGACGAAGAGTTACGTACGTCAGTGCGCCGCCGGGAAGCTGAACGCATAGAACAAGAACGACTGCGACGTATATCACTTGATCCGCCAGCGTCACCTCAGGTGGAAAGTATGGTTGGACCTACTACCATTGCAGATCTCGCCACTGCTGGGCCTTCATCAGAGCGGCAACAAGTCAGATCACCGCCGCGATCAATAAGGTCGACTACCAGCGTGACGACACGATTAAGGTTGGCTGAATTGGAAGCAGCTGAAAAACTAGCAAGCATTCGACGGAGAGAGCTGGAGCTTGAAGCGGACCTAGTGAAGAAAAGGCTGGCTGCTGAGGTGTCTGTGATACAAGACGACCAAGAAAGCATCCATGAAGATCCACTTCAAGACGAACGTCAGCATCAGAAGGTCGATCAATGGTTGCGCACCAACCCCCTCAGCTCACGGGGGGAGGGGGGCAAACATACTGAACATAAAGAAGATCCGAAGCAAATTAAATTTGATGTGCCTAGAGGAAGATCGCCGACGCCAACGAGAGCCAGAAACAGCATTGACGAACTAGCTGCGACCCTGGAGAAGATGGCCCGGCCGCGAGTTAGGCACACAGACTTGCCTACTTTTTCTGGCGCTGTCAGCGAGTGGCTGCCATTTAAAGCGGCTTATAGCGACACTACGAACATGTATAGTGTATCACCGGCAGAGAACCTTCAGCGACTACGAAGTTGTCTCAAGGGCGAAGCACGTGACGCCGTAGCAGCCTTACTACACGCGGCTACAGATCCTGACGTCATAGTGAAAACGTTAGAACAGTGTTTCGGGCGTCCTGAAGTAATAATAGACAAAGCGCTTGAAGATTTAAAGAAAATGCCAAAACCGGGTACCTCAGCCAGTGATTTAAATAACTTTGCGATTAAAATTGAGAACATTATCTACGTGTTGAAAACAATAGACAAACGTGGTTACTTATACAATCCCATGCTCACAAGGGAAGTGTTGGAAAAGTTGTGCCCACACCTGCGATCACGATGGTGTGACTTTGCCTGCGACAACGAGGGAACAGCGGAGCCAGAAATAGTGATGTTGTCTCGCTTCTTAATGCGTGAAGCAGACAGGGCGTTACGCTATACATACGCCCCGTCAACAAGCACCGCCACTGCAAGAAGAGAAACCAGGCCTGCTATAACTATGAAGAAGAAGCCCAACACAATATACAACACGGTCGAGCAAACTGAAGAAGAAGATCAGTGCCCTAATTGCAAACAGAAACATGTGCTAACTCAGTGCCCGAAATATAAGTCAATGACCGTGGACCAGCGATGGGAATTTGTGAAAGATAAGAAGATATGTTTTAAATGTGCTAATAAGAAACATAGGCGCATTACGTGTAGAGCAAAGTTATGCGGTGTAAATCAATGTCGCCGGCCTCATCATGCGACATTACATCAGGAAAGAAGAGAGTCGCCCGAGATTAAAACAGCGACTGAAAAGGCAGAAGAGCCTAAGGAAGCAGTCATGTCAGTGGCTACCAAAACAACCGCTGGCACTAGAACTGTCTTATTGAAGATGTGCCCTATAATTATCACAGGCCCACGGGGGGAGGTTAGGACGCACGCTCTGCTAGATGAAGGAGCGACCATCACCCTCATTGATGAAGACCTGGCTGAAAGCATTGGTGCTGAAGGGACAGTGCATCCGCTGCATATTCATGGGGTCAACATGTCTTCAAAGGAAAATGAAAGCAAGATCGTCACAGTGAAAGTTAGAGGGTTGGGCGAGGACAGCGTGACTCACAAGCTCCAGGCACGAACCATGAAGGATCTGAAGCTTCATCAGCAGTCAATTCCTGAAGCACTGCTGAAGTATGAGCACCTGCGCGACCTCCCGAAGAACGAAGTATGTTACGAGCCGACACGCCCCGGACTTCTAGTGGGGACAGACCACTGGGAGCACATCGTGTCTCGAGAGCTCCGAACCGGCGGCCCTAATGAACCAGCTGCATCTAGAACGCAACTCGGCTGGGTAGTGCATGGGACCGCACCACGACACGCTCTCACCATGAAGAACAATGTGTTTCACATATACGAACACGAGAAACACTTTCATGAAGATCAGCGGCTTCACGAGTTAGTCGAAGCTCACTTTAAAATCGAAGCACTAGGAGTTGCGCGAGAACCACGCATAAGCGACGCGAACCAGCGTGCCATGGCTATCGTCGAAAGAACCACAAAGAAGATCGACGGTGGATATGAAGTCGGACTACCATGGCGCCATGATGACGTCACTATGCCACCGAGTTACAACGCAGCGCTTCGTCGACTAGTGAAGATCAAACAGAAGATGGATACTAATCCTGAATTTGCGAAGCAATACTGCGCACAGATGAATAATTTATTCGAAAAAGGATACGCAGTGCCATGCGACGGAACAGAAGAAGCAAGTCCTGTCTGCTGGTATTTGCCTCACTTCGCCGTGCAGAACCCAAACAAGCCCGGCAAACAACGACTGGTATTTGACGCAGCAGCCAAGAGTCATGGTGTATGTCTGAATGACAAATTACTAGACGGCCCAGACTTACTCCTATCACTCCCGGGTATTATATTCCGATTCCGGGAAAGAGCGATAGCCGTCACAGCAGACATACAGGAAATGTTTCTGCGTATTAAAATCAGAAGGGAGGATCAACCAGCGCAGCAGTTCCTGTGGAGAGACAGCGATAGAACGAGTACCCCGCGTCGTTACAAGATGACAAGCATGATATTCGGCGCGGCCAGCTCACCATACATGGCTCATCACGTCCGCAATTATAACGCGGACATACATGGGCAAGAATATCCTCGAGCACTAGAAGATATCAAAAACAGTCATTACATGGATGACCTAGTATCAAGCTATGAGAACCTAGATGAAGCCCAGAAGGCAGTGAAAGAAATAAGAGAAGTGCACGCGGTCGCCGGGTTCACACTGCGAGGTTGGAGCGCCAACAACACGATGGTGCTTAGCGACATACCCCGGGAGCTGCACGCCACCACGCCTACACAACTGGGGGGAGATAAACCTGAGAACAAGATACTAGGTTTATACTGGAGCGCCGGACGAGATGAACTAGGGTTCAACACAGCCATGAACCGAGTTCCCGCCCCAGTACGAGAACGAACACGCGCGCCTACCAAGCGTGAAGCACTCAGCGCAGTAATGTCAATTTACGACCCGCTTGGATTGCTGAGCCACTTCACTATAAGAGCGAAGATAATTCTGCAAAGTTTATGGCGACTGCAGATTCCATGGGACGAGCCAATTCCAGAACATGAAAACGAGCTATTTGCAGCGTGGCTCGCTCAACTCAACGACATCGCTCAGCTACGGTTGCCCAGAAGTTATATATCACAGAAGTATTTGGACATCGAACTGCATATCTTCTGCGACGCAAGCGAACAAGCCTACGCGACCATAGCCTACTGGAGAATAACGAACTACGACGAAACAGTGAATGTCGTGTTGGTTGCCGCCAAAGCTAAAGTAGCACCGCGGCGGGTACAAACAATTCCGAGACTGGAACTACAAGCAGCAGTCATAGGAGCGAGGATTGCTGACACTGTCCGCAAAGAACACAGAATCGAAGTAAGCAGAACAGTGTACTGGACAGACTCCTCCACAGTCGTGCATTGGATACAGCATGACATGCGACGCTACACGCCGTTCGTCGCGCATCGACTAGGAGAGATCGCCGAGCTTACCTCCAAGGAAGAATGGCGTTGGCTACCTACTGAACATAATGTAGCTGATGACGCCACCCGACTCACCGATGCACCGATCGACGCCAGCGATAGGTGGTTTCAGGGCCCTACCTTCCTGAAACTACCTGAAGGACAATGGCCTAAGAAGAAGACGCAAGAAGAAGACGATGACAAGGAAATACTACACATCGTCGAGAACCAACGGGATAGCTGGCTGCCAGACCCTGCACGTTTCTCAAAGTTTGAAACGTTAGTGAGAGCCGCGGCCAGAGTACTTGCCTTCATCGATATGTGTCGACACGCCGCGACAGGGCTAGAACTCCGCCATATAGAGCGAGCAGAGAAGGAGCTCCTGCAACGAGCACAACAGGAAAGCTTCGGCGAAGAACTGAAGAGAATGCAGTCATCTCGGTCACTCCCAAGAACGAGCAAGCTATACAAATTAGATCCTGTGCTAGAAGACGACCTCCTGCGAGTAAGAGGCCGCATAGAAGCGTCTACCGCAGCCCCGGAAGTGAAGCGGCCAATCATTTTGGATGGTAGACACCAAATAACGAAGTTGCTAGTGATGCGAGAACATTATGCTGCAGGTCACGCCAACCGAGAACGCGTGACCAACGATCTGCGACAAAGATATTGGATCATTCACTTGCGACCCACAGTGCGCGCCGCGGAGAGAAGCTGTGCCCTCTGCCAGAGACGTCGAGCCACACCGCAAGTACCAGCCACCGGAGACCTACCACGAGCCCGCCTCGATCCATTCCATCGCCCGTTCACCAATTGTGGGGTGGATTACTTCGGACCGATGATGGTGAAGATCGGTCGGCGGCGAGAGAAGAGATGGGGCGCACTCTTTACGTGCCTCACCTGCAGAGCTGTCCACATCGAGCTTGTTGCATCACTGTCAACGGATTCAGCGATAATGGCACTACGACGAAATGCTGCGCGAAGAGGATGGCCGCGAGTGATGTACTCGGACAATGGGACGAACTTTAGAGGAGCAGACCAAGAACTCAAGACGGCATACGCAGAATGGTTGCCAGCCTTGAAGAACATAGGGCTGATCCACCGCATGGAGTGGAGATTTATCCCACCAGGTGCACCGAACCAGGGAGGAGCGTGGGAGAGAATGATACGCTCCGTGAAAACCGCTCTCAACATTGCGCTGAAAGAAAAGGCACCGTCAGAAGAAGTGCTGAAAACATTGCTAGTGGAAGCAGAGTTTTCAATCAACGCGTGACCCTTGACTCACGTCAGCGTAGACCCTCAAGATCCAGAAGCGCTTACACCCAACCACTTCCTGCTTGGGTCCTCGACAGGCCTACCAACGACAGGGCCTTGTGAAGAAGCAGACAAAAGAACGTGGCGAGCCAGTCAAGCTCTCGCAGACAAGTTCTGGGCACGATGGGTCCGGGAGTATCTGCCATTGTTGGTTCCCCGAGGCGAGCCGAAGAACGCAGCACGACCCGTGCAAGTCGGCGACGTGGTCCTCATCGTGGACAGCAATCTACCACGTAATGTTTGGCCGATGGGCGTGGTAGAACGAACGCACCAAGGACCAGATGGAGGCATCAGAATCGTCGAGGTGAAGACCAGGACCGGAACTTTTCGTCGCCCAGTGAGCAAGCTCGTCGTCATTTTAAAGAAGGAAGAGGCTACGCGAGCTTCGCCGGGGGGAGAGCTGTAATGGACGCCGAGCTAAATGTACATAGAATAAGTTTTAACATAAGTAGGATAGTTAAAATCAGTATAGGTTAGGTCAATATGTAAGTAGGAAATAGGAATATGTACGTAGGTAAATGAAACACATGTTAAAATCGTTATAATTCATCATACCTATTGTAAGAGAAACTTCGAGAAAGTTTCAATGTACCAAGGCCGACAGGTCGGAACCTGTCGGAAAAGAGAAAGTTTTGTGCGTAAACAACTTCAAGGTCACGACAAGCGATTCTTGTTTGCCATTAGTAGATTTACAAAAACATATCGTGACCCCCACACGAGTTCGACCCTCGTGCCAAGGGATATAAGACGGCAGGATTTTTCGAATAATCGTAGTATCCAACCATCCGGACAAGAAGAAACACCTGAAGTGAAATAAGTATAGTAGTAAACAGTGAAATAAGTAGTTCAAAGTAGTGAAAGTAAACAGTGAAAAAGTAGTGAAAAGTAAACAGTGAAATAATAGTCCAAGTAAATAGTTTAAAGTGTATAAGTACTGAAACGTTATGAAAGTGTAAAGAACAATCAAGAATTAAGACTTTATAGTAAACATTAAATGTGTATAGACTAGTATAAGTAGACATTAAGTGAATTTATGAAGATACAAAATAAATCAGTGTTTGAAGATTGAGTTTTATTGCAAGAGCTATCGACGTATGTCGAATGAACACATAAATACAGTCCACACCATAACAATTTTTTTTTCACCACTGTAGATCAAAGTTAAGTGATAAGAAAATTGTTCTGTGAAAATTTAAACTAAAAATTGTATTTCTTGAGACCATTATTGTTTTTGATAGAAAAAAGACTTAACAATGAGTAAACTATTCTCGAATAATTTGATATAAAAAAAAACTAGAAAAGGAAGTTTTCATTCCGAGATGCTTAAAAATCTGTTTCAAGGTAGAGATTTTTCGATATTTCGGAAAATTTTATAAAACTAAATCCGTAAGATTTTGCTGAACATATATTGTGTTGTTTTGGTAGGCATTGACCCAAGCTATCACCCCCTGCAGTATGTCGTGCTATTTACTGGACACCCTGTATAGTAAGTACTGTTAATAATTTACAAATAACCCTGTATAGGTTTAGTTCAATTATTATTCTAATTCGTTGATTAATGTCAACATTGTGTAGTCTATAATCATAATTTAAAATATTGCCAACGATTTAATAATAATTATCATACTCCGTTGCGTAATTTAATTATTTTGTGTTCCGAGGGCAATTAAATCTGAATTTAGAAGAATAGTTATTTTGTAGCATTATTTTGGTATGAAATGTTATATTATAAACAAACTTTTTTATTTCATTAGAAATTGCACGTGCATAAAATCTGTCTAGACTTCTTGATTCTATGATAAGAACTTTAAGACAGTGTAAATAAATACATTTTGATATTTTCTGTGAATTTTTTTTGTTAATTTCTGTATGAACCTTAAAATGTTATGTCATTTTAAATTTTCGAAAAGTCTATTAAAAATAAATGAATTAAACTAAATTGAATTGTTTTTTTTTTCTACAACTGATCATCCAAAAATTGTTCTCAAGTAGATTTTCACTAAGTGTTTATCATTTCACACTGAGATCATAGCCGACAGTTTCGCCTCAAACAAAAGTCTTTTACTATAAGTAGAGATAAGATTTGAATATTATTAGGTGGACCCCTTCGCGACAATGATCAACCTTTGAGACAATGTGTATACAGTAACACAAACTTAAAAACATTACTCTGCTTCTGGGACAGTCTGGTAAAAATAATATTTCACAAGTAGAGTAGCCTACATTTTTTTTTTCAATCCTTTCACTCTCACTGGTGCCAACGCGTATTTTCTTCCAGGAACCGATAGAGCCTGGCTTGTTGAAAATATTTCTGTAATATTTGAATAAATTAAGCTGTATTTTCTTTTGGAAATTATATATTGGTTTTATTACTTGAAAAGCTTCCGAATTTTATAGCGGCGTAGGAATCGAATTTTTATTGTATTTGTCAGCAAACACTTACCTTATGCAATGCCGGCAACGCGCCGGTCGCGTTGATTATAGTAGGATCAAGTAACGAATAGTAAAGTGAGGGTTTTTTTTTACTAAACTCCAGCCTTACGTGCTGTCGGCGCGTCGTGTTCCACGCGCGCCTCAAAGAGCTGTCAGGACCAGAGACGGGGCCCTATAAGGCTATTGCCTGCCGGGGTTGCGGTAATGTTCCAACGAGATACCGCGGCCCTGGAACTTTAGGGCAGCTGAAGGAACAGGGTGGGGTTTTAGTCAGTAGAAGTCTGACACTCCCTTCCACTCAACTCGGAGCGGGAGAAGTCATACGATGATTTTCCCAACCAGAAAAAAAAGCCTTACGTGCTGAAGATTATGGACTTGTCCTCTGTCCAGCCGTTTATGAACCACCTAACGGTAAGCTGATCCAGCACGACATGCCTCGAACATTTTTATTGGAATGACACGTTGTTCGTGAAAACTCGTTATATTTACGATCAAATTAAAGGTGTGATAAATAAATGGATAAAACGAATATTACAACTATTAAAAGTATTAAACCGAATACAAGGAACAACTCCAAAACATTCGCGATAATCTAAGGTAATAAAATAATATACCTTCAAAATATTTTGTAATTTTTTTGCAAACCTATTTTATGACCCTTCTATTAAGCCGTCCTATTGTTTGACCAGATTGTCAGACGTTTCCACTAAATAACCATGTTACACTTAGTTAATGAGCTTATCTTTATTGCAATTGAAAGAGTTGCGCTACCAATATACAAAAAACCGTGATAAAAAAAAAACTATTTTTATTGAAATAGCACAAATACTATTTGAACCAATACTTGGCGCAGTTCATACAATATTATCAGAGCTTTTTGTTTATTGGTAGCACACTTCTTGCAACTGTAATAAAAATAAGTTCATTATCTAAGTGTAGCATTGTTATTCAGTGAGAACTGGGAACGTCTGAAAATCTGGTTAAACAATCGAGAAGCGGGCCAAGAGACTCATTGGCAACGATGCACTGGTCGAGTCAAAGCTCCAGAGCCTTGAACATCGACGACGAGTTGCAAGTCTATCGGTTTTCTATCGGTTACATTTCGGGGAGTGTGCGATGGAATTACACAATCTAATTCCACCAAGCCCGTTCCATCATCGGACTACGAGACAAACGGCGAAGCGCCATCGTTACATAGTGGACATCCCACCCATACGCACAAAACGTTTTGGGAATACCTTCATTGTGCGTACGGCTAAGGAGTGGAATTCCCTGCTGGAGTCTGTGTTTCCCGATAGCTATAACCTAGGAGTCTTTAAGTCAAGAGTGAATAGGTTACTTTTAGGTAAGCGTGCTCCATCTTCGACCACATCATCACTTACCACCAGGTGAGATGGTGGTCAAACGCGAACCTATTTTAAATTAAAAAAAAAACAATAGGACGGGTTCACTAATGTCTCACCAAAACACAGTTGACAGATTTTTAATTTACAACCAACGTTTCGTATACCTACTATTTAGGTATTTTCAAATTTTTTATTTTATAAACACTCGTATGACAAACATTCATTTAGCAATTAATGCTTCTCTTTACAAATGTTCCGCATTATATTTAATCATCGCATTATACCTATTCCAAATTATTATAAATGTCTGTGGAAAGTTGATAACAATTTAATATAGCAATTACATTATTACATTTTCTAAACCAAACAGAAAATGTGAGTACGCAATAACTTCTTGTCAACAATAATAATTCATTGGAGCTCACGCTGCCAGTGCCCATTGAAGAAACATATCTCAAACTATCATTGAGAGTAGCACGCGCATGTGTGTGTAAAATACGCTTCGTGCATCCTATTGGTCAAAATACATGTACTGAGCGATCGAGTTGCGGGCTGATAGAGCGGTTTCACTCTACAATTATATAAATATATCGATTAGCAAAATATGAAAATCCACAGTACCACTGATTTAACACCGTTCGAAGCTGCGTTTGGTCATACTGACTTAAACTCTACTTTTAACTCCGAATTCGATAAACCATACAATTGGCAATTAATTAGGGACCATAAGAAAAGAACAAGGGAAATTTATAAATATATTTGTGAAAAAGTAAACGATCTTAAGAAAAGAATTTAGCCAAGCGGGGAGGTGAATCAAGACCAGCCTTAGAAATAGGTCAAACGATCTTTAACAAAGCCATTAATAAAAGACAAGCTAAAGATAAACCTAGATTTCAAAAGGCCATGGTTACGGGACAGGTAAAACGTAACATCGTACCGATAAAAGTCAAAAACAGAGATACTAAAGTTCCAGTTAAAAATGTAAAACGTCCTCCACAGGTGGTGTTTGATGCTGATGACATGGACAACGACCAATTGGGCTCTCCCAAGCCAGGCGCTTCAAGCGATAAAGATGAACCAAAACCCTGGCATTCTTCCGGTGAAATTAGGTCAAGCGTTTATAAAATATAATAAATGGTCTATTGTTAAAATAATCAACCTCTAAAGAATCGGTACTGATATTTTATTTAATATTCAGAATTTAGTTAAATGTTACACCCAAATAAATCATATGCGGATGAGTTCATAAGTCTTAAAATACAGGCCAGGTATATTAAAAATGAGACTCTAGAAAAATTACAGCAATTAATTCCATCTAAAAGATTCAAAAGTGGTATTGTAAACCCTCTAGGGTCTATAATCAAAATTATAACAGGTAATCTTGATCATGAAGATGCAGTTAAATATGACGATTTAATCAGTAATATTCAGACTCAGGAGCAAGCAGTATTTAACAAATTTACGGGGATATCTAAAATGTTGGATCACTTTCTGAACTCAACTGAAATAATCAATCAAAATACGAAAATAATAAATTAATGTTTGAATATAATTTCGGGCAAGTGTTTGCCGCGGCTCACGCGTACATAGCGTAATTTACTGAAAGAAACGTTTTTTGACTAACGATTAATTTTACGAAATGGACCTGTTAACTGGCCACCTAATGCGATTTGACGCCTTTACATTATTTTCTGTGGGGATATGTAAAGTTGCATGTCTACGCCGATAAACTAGAAACAATTGAAAGTGCTAAAATAAGAAGCCAACATTCGACGCGTCATTGCTGAAATACAGCCCTTTTTACTGAGAATAGTGTGTGAAAATTGGACATAGAAATGGGATTCGAAAGCAAATTTTCACATTGTGTAGGTTGTATTGACGGCACGACAAACATATTGTGATACAATGTCCACCCAAGTGGCTCCGAATTAGGGCATGAATCTCGGAATCTCGGAATATCGCAATATCGGAATCTCGGAACGAAAGTTCCGATATTACAATTCCGATACTGGGTGACCCAATATCGAAATCGGACAAATTTTTATATCCGACAAAATTATGCTTGACGCTTTGTTGTTCTTGAGAATATATTATCAAGAAAAACGAGATTTTAACATATACATACATAGTCCTTTATTTCTAAATCGCTTGCACATTTTAAATTATTTATAAGTAATTTAAACTACCGAACTCAGAATCAACAAAACTTTGTTAAAAAAATGTAATAAATATAGTGTTAGATATGTTAGATGAATATAGCGCAAGTAGTGGTGGTAACTGTCATGCCTATAAAGTGACGCTTGATCGAGTTATGTCAATCATGATCCAGCCTGTCCCTAGCTGCCCTCCCCTGCGACGCCCTAAGCCGAGGTCCGTACCCCACAGGGGGTGCCCTTAGCGTGTAGTCGCCTAGTTTGTAAGTTTTTTAATAAGCCCTGGCTGGAGCTTTAATTAATTTATTAATTAAGGCAACCACAGGCAAGCCCGGTTAAGCAGCCGACAACCTCAGAGGTTGACCTGCAAGATGCCACACACAAAAAAAAAAAAAAGTTATGTCAATCATTAGTTGGCCAGTCGTTGGACGGTGAGGTTGACAGTGTCCACGCTACATTGCTGTGAGTTTGTTCCATTTTCCCTGTATTTTTATGTTGATTCTTGCTATGAATATTGACGGTTGTTTGTTTAAAGTCGAGCCCTGTTATTTGGTAAAATTACAGTTGTAATTCAGACTATGTTGTTGTTAATTAAAGTTGAGGGTATTTCCCGGTTGCTTATATTTTTTATTTCTTCTCAATACTGATTCCTAATATCAGAAGTGGGATAGGATCAACGTTATCCTATTTTGCTAGCCATTCTGTTATTTTCTTTTATTAAATAAGCAAGAAACATCAATGTCTGACAATTTGGATCATGATCGTGGTATGTGAAGTGATATCCGAAAGCACCGCCGTGCTAGGATAGTGTCGGTCGTGAAATTAGTGTTTTGTTAGTTCGTATTAAATCGTTAGAAAGTATTGTGCATAGTTCATCGCAATCATATTATGTGTGTCGACACGTGGTCGCCAGTTAGATTCCTCAATTCATTCGTTCCACGTCGTTTCCTTTGATAAATATCGTCTTGTTCTGTTTGCACCGATCAACCGGCGGAAACGAATAATGTGGGTACCTAGAGAAATAAATACATCATCTATGGTGACCGACAGGATTGTCGTCAGTTGCGAATACCTGACGTAAATAACATTTCACTTGAAGGTATGAGTACTAACTCGGATACCTACCCTACATGTGCAGACTATATTACTGTCGTTTGCTCCTTTGTTTACGTATTGTTCGACAACTTAGTGACGAGTTGATCTCTGTTATTTTGTTATTATGATCACAGTGATTATAATTCATGGAATGAGGACTATTCGAATTAGAGCATCTACCACAAACTCTTGTGATTATTGATATCACTTGCAAAAATGATTTTGTTGAAAACCTTTTCGGAATATGTTAAGCCCAGTTCATTGAAGGGCACTGATGTTGAAAATCGTTCATATTGAAGGAAAAAAACACTTGGATTGTTGTTTGGGGAAACGACATTTCATGGAAAAAGTGTTTTGATGTGATCAGATCGATTGTGTAGCAAGTTGAATCCTAAGCTTGTTTCTGTGTCCCAAATTTATTTACATGTTCTTGTCGTGAAGAAATTGAGAGACGCAAAACCGATCTACCCGCAATAATTATTTTGTTGTCGCGGTTACACAAGGTGTACTGATTGATCTTATCATTGACAGTGGCTTGTTTATTTCTCATCTATCGTCCTATTTTACTTGTGTGCGTAAACCGTTTCCTCATATTGAAAGGTAAAGGTTTGGAAAATCAAGAAACCGAAAGTACTTCTTTTGTTTATATTTGGAGTTTGTGATGTCAATGTTTGTGATTGATGAATTAGCTGGTGGCTAGATAATACTGGTCGCATAAGTAAGTTTCCAAGGTCGAGGCTGGTCCGTGGATGAGTAACCACAATGACATATCAAGATTCCTCTGTGCCTCGAACAGTACATTAGGCTGTTGGTCCAGCTGTAGTTTCACAACTTTGATAGTAGTTGAGGACAGTTAGAAGCCAGAACAAGCTAACACTTGTTGTGCTAATGGGTATGGTGTTGTCAAGCTGCTGGGTTACTCCAGCATTACCTTAAGGCGATAGGTGACGCAGTTCTCACGCTGCTGGTGATTGCCACGTTGGCAAGCCGTTGCAACTTGAAGTTTTACGCTTTATGTTTACGCGAGTGATTCGCTGCAACTATTTGGAGAATCTGTTAAACTAGACTGAGTAATACTCAGTCTCTTGTGTCCATTTCCATAAACATACCTCTAGTTTATTGCAAACTTGTCCAGTTGCAGTAGTATGTGAGTTTTCTTATTATTTTATATCGGGCACTGATACATCCACTGTGACCTTATGCTTATTTTGAGTCGTACGATGGATGGTGGATTAGAACTTTTACGTAAAATTCTTAACATTTTACCGATTCTGGATTTCCCATAAATGAAGAAATGTGCTTTTTGTGTATCTGAATTGTGTATTTGGATAGGACCATAAGTGAAGGTCAGGTAAGCCGAACGGTTGCTAAGTCGTAACTTTGGTAAAAATTGAAACACGAACAAGTTGATTTTGTTTTGACTTTTTTTATCGTATCTGGCAGTGCTGTGCACTTCTGTAAGGGACTTATTCACAATGTATAATAATCTATTCTTTTGTTTTTTTTTTAATGCTGTAGTGAATACGTCGTTGAAGTGCCATAAATAAATAAATAAATAAGTTATTATTAAGAAACAAGTTGTGCTGGTTGCTGTCGCTCTCTGCTCATATGTTTCAGATTTCTGACTTCGTCTTTGTGACCAAGCTCTCACAAAGGCACTACCAGGCGGCGGTCGTGTAGTGCAGTCCTGTCGAGCTGCCGACCTTGCATAGCGCACCGTTGCACCTGGTGAGCACGAGTGGTGCTGGCGTGGTATACTGCTGAGCAGCCGGTGCTGGTGGTGCAGTGTTGAACCGCTGACCTGGAGCGATGAGCAATCCAGTTGCCGAGTACGAGTGGCGCCTTGGCGTGCTGTAGCACTTGAGTGGCGCCTTAGCGCGCAGCCCTGCTGTCGCGCTGGTGGAGCGCGCAGCCCTGCTGTCGCGCTGGTGGAGCGCGCAGCCCTGCTGTCGCGCTGGTGGAGCGCGCAGCCCTGCTGTCGCGCTGGTGGAGCGCGCAGCCCTGCTGTCGCGCTGGTGGAGCGCGCAGCCCTGCTGTCGTGCTGGTGCAGCGCGCAGTCCTGCTGGCGTGCTGGTTCATCGCGCAGTCCTGCTGGCGTGCTGGTGCAGCGCGCAGTCCTGCTGGCGTGCTGGTGCAGCGCGCAGTCCTGCTGGCGTGCTGGTGCAGCGCGCAGTCCTGCTGGCGTGCTGGTGCAGCGCGCAGTCCTGCTGTCGTGCTGGTGCAGCGCGCAGGCCCCCGTCGTGCCCCTCAGAGCTTGGGAAAAAGAGGTCCATAGTGCAGCCGAGGACGGTGCACAGTCAGGAGAGGCCGTGTTAGATGTGTTAGATGAATATAGCGCAAGTAGTGGTGGTAACTGTCATGCCTATAAAGTGACACTTGATCGAGTTATGTCAATCATTAGTTGGCCAGTCGTTGGACGGTGAGGTTGACAGTGTCCACGCTACATTGCTGTGAGTTTGTTCCATTTTCCCTGTATTTTTATGGTGATTCTTGCTATGAATATTGACGGTTGTTTGTTTAAAGTCGAGCCCTGTTATTTGGTAAAATTACAGTTGTAATTCAGACTATGTTGTTGTTAATTAAAGTTGAGGGTATTTCCCGGTTGCTTATATTTTTCATTTCTTCTCAATACTGATTCCTAATATTAGGATAATAATGAGAAATATGATTTAAACAAATATTTCCAATAATTGACCTAATTAATTTTCCTACTTGTTGATTTTCCTAAATTCTAAGAAGCTTTGTTGATTCTGAGTTTGATAATTTAATTAGTAATAAGTATTTTTTTTTTTTTTAACGTGGTAAAATTATCAAATAAGTCCTCCCACTCCGGGCAGGGTGGGAGGGACTGTCAGACTTTTACTGACTAAAATCCACGGTGTTCCTTCAATAACCCTTTACATACCGGGGCCACGGTAACGGGATGAGTCCCACGACCCCGGCAGGCTTCGGCCCTCTGCAGAGGGGGCCTCGTCATGTTGCTGACGCTCTTTGAGGCGCGCGTGGAACACTACGCGCCGTCGACCCGGGCATGGTCCATGGTCGGACAGCGAGTTGCCCTTTACTCGCTGTCCGCATGCCCGCGCCTACGGTGGCCGGAAATCGTCGGCCGACGTCCGACGCCGTGGGCGTCTACCACTGCGGCTGGGCTGGAGGGAGGACGCCATCCTCTCCCTCACGCGGCCCGCCTCCTCCTTCGGAAGCATGACTGCTTCGCAGAAGGAGGCGACCGCTTCCCACTCCCTCTAGCCTTGTCACTGGAGTACCATCTGTTTTAGAACCCAACGGCTTGGCACGTGACGTTAGGAAGAGGCCAGACGGGATGACTATAATGCCTTGGAAGTTGGGTAGGTTTTTGGTGTGGGATGCTACTTGTGTTGACACCCTTGCGCCATCTCATCTTATCAGTACGGCAGGCTATGCTGGGGCGGCAGCTGCAGGTGCAGTAAATCTCAAACGGCGCAAATACAACAACCTAATATACCCTATATGTTTGAGCCGTTTGGGGTTGAAACGTTAGGACCATGGGGTACGAGTGTGCATCGACTCGTTCGTGACATCGGCAAACGATTAGTCGACTCCACAGGTGACCAGAGGGTTGGCCTTTTCTTTGGACAGAGAATCAGCATTGCCATTCAACGTGGCAATGCGGCCAGTGTTCTGGGCACTTTTCCCATTGATAGCGATGTTGACGAATTTTTCGATGCCCTATAATTTATTTTTATTTTCGCCTGTATATACTTTATTAAACGATTGACGACATCGAAAAAACAATATTCCTAAAAATTGTTGATCCAAATTGTAGATTGTGCTTGCAAATTTTATCATTTTTTTTTAAATTATAAGATGTTTTATTGATAATGAGTCAGGTAGTAGAATTATTAATAAATACTTATTACTAATTAAAAAATAATGAAAAATATGTGATTTAATACGGAGGACATACTTAAAAAACAACCAATTTTTTAACCAAATTAAAGAATAGGCACGGTTTAAAAATGTTTTTTATTGTACGCAATTCAACCTTGAATTTGTGCAATTTATAAATAAAATTTGCAATTTCTAACGAAATAACGAAATTCCGGTATTAATATCGGAATTCCGATATTGAGATCTAATATCGGAAATCAGTATCGGAATTGAAAACCTTCCGATATTACATGCCCTACTCCGAATATTACAATTACAAAGGGACATTAGTTTTGTGCTTTTAGCTTTAGTTGATATCGATTACCGTTTTATACACCCGTATTCACAAACGTTACTATGCGGTCTCACAGTGCGCGCGAGCGCACAGGGCTCCTAAAACTTATTCATAGACAATACTTGAGTGGCGGCTAGCACTATGCGTCCCTCAGAATGAACGCACAGCTAAGGTAGCCTGCAAGCTGTTTTAAGCAACGCATAGCAAGTGTCTATCGATTCTCTGTGGTCTATTATGTGTTACGAGAAATATTTTTCGGGGTTGGATTTTACCGTTTGTTATAATTTTCCATTTTAATAACGTCCTTTTACATGGTTTATAGTAGTGAAGAAGAATTTGATAATTATATCAATGAGAGAAGCACAATGAATACCAGAAAAGTGATACGAGATTTCCAAAATCCTTTTGATTATTACAGTTCGCAAGAATTTAGACGACGCTACAGGTTTTCCAAAGATGTGGTACTTTTAATACTCTTGCCACTGATAAATGAAGACCTAGAAAAATTAACGGCTAGAGGACTTCCAGTGCCAGCTATTTATCAGTTGCTTGTGGCCTTAAGATTTTATTATTTCTGGCAGCTTTCAGGTACCTACTAATGAAAACCTTATTATACCAT
This sequence comes from Tholera decimalis, assembly GCA_943138885.2. Lineage (NCBI taxonomy): Eukaryota > Metazoa > Arthropoda > Insecta > Lepidoptera > Noctuidae > Tholera > Tholera decimalis. The sequence continues at coordinate 9,531,180 of OW964551.2, read as the reverse complement.
TATGAGTTTTGTAAAAATATTATGCTATATTTAAATTGTGTCTATTCAGTCAACTCGAAACTCATTTCTACTCACTCTATTGTTAAAAGGCTTTTAACTTTATTAACGAACTGTCTGTACCTACTATTAGCTTATCTATATTATCATCAATATTAATTTTACACATGATTACTGGAGACCTTATAAGTCACACTTATAAGGTCTCCAGTAAGGGTCCAGTTCTTGATACTGTTGGTTGACTCACGTCAACCAACAGTATCAAGAATTGTGAAAAGGGTCTCTAACTCTTCAGTTTGAAAATAAATTTATTTACTAAATTTCCAAACAACTTAGGAAGAATTAAAGAAGAATTTTATACAATAGCCCATTTTCCTGGAGTAATAGGAGCTATTGATGGTACGCACATCTGGGATGTGCGTACCATTAATCAACAAAACCCTGGTGGACAATATGCTGAAGTTTTTAGAAATCGAAAAAAATATTTCTCTATAAATACTCAGATTGTTTGTGGACCCGATCTACTGATATACGATATTGTGGCTGATAGACCTGGATCTGTGCATGACAACCGTATATTCCAAGCTTCAAGTCTGAAGAACAAAATGGAACGAGGTGTTATAGATGGAATATTATTAGGAGACAGTGGATATGGCTGTCAAAGATATTTATTAACACCAGTGGCACAGCCAGAAACTAGCTCAGAAGAAAATTATAACAAGGCGCACATAAAAACCCGAAATACTGTGGAAAGAACCATAGGGGTTTGGAAAAGAATATTTCCATGACTGTCTAAAAATATGGCAACAAAACTGACCACTACATGCCATGTTATTTGCAGAGCTCGTGGAGCTATTGAACACATTGAAACACATACACAGCAATCTGTAACAAATACTCCACAGTCAAGAGGAGAAAACAGAGAAGGTCAACTTTTTAGAAGCATGTTTATATCCCGTCATTTTCAATAAATTATTTTAGACATTTTACAATATTAAGAAGTTTTATTTCCAATCTGTTTAGTTAACAGTTCAATTCCTAATTTAGCCTTTTGAATTTGTAAATCTTGGATTTTTTTCATATTCTAACAAATTAGTTTCTCTTGCTATCAAAATCTTCTCGCTTTGCGTTCTTAGCTCGTGCAATGCCTGGTCCTGTTGCATATTTATTGAGGTGCGTTTGATTCTTGCATCAGTTTCGCTTACAAGTTTCTTTTTATCTGAAAAACAAGTTCTTCTATAAGCACTTATTCAATTTTATTTTGTGAAAATGTATAGTACAATAAGGTATTTTATTAATGTATTCATTTCCCTCTGCTTTGTAAAAGGTTAAAATAGAAAACAGATTTATCTGAAATAATAATAATAAAGTACGATTAATTAAAAAAATACATACTTGTGGAAGTGGAGATGATTTCGTTATTGTATATCCTTTTTGGTTGGGAAGAAATATTCTCATCTGGTTCATTTTCAATTCCTGGAGATTTTAATTTTCTTTGATTGTTATTTTTTTCATATAATGTGTTCAGATTAATAACTGAAATATGAAATAATGATATACATTTTTATAATAGATATCATATAAATTAAATATATACCTAATTACAAATACTGTTCAAACAATTAAAAATGAGATACCTTTTATACAATTTTCATTCTCTGGTTCAGAGTCCTTCGCATTGTGTGGTTTCTTCATATCATCTCAAATTTAAAACAATTTTTTTTAATTAAGTTGGTAAGCAAAAAATACCTATTGTGTTAGATTATTTAAGGCATAATTTATAAAATCACACAAATATTGTACAAATCAAATTGAAATACCTGTTACAGTTGGATTTCCATTATCTGGTTCCAGCTTCTTAGCATAATCTGGTTCAATTGTATCGGCTAAAACTGAAAAGAAAAATAAACATTTTTATAAAATAATTAAGAAACAATTATCTATAAATGTTTAAGCATACCTACTAACTTTCAATGGTATTTGAATCAATTACTCCTGGGACTCTCAAATTGATAAATGGACAGATTGTGTCTATGGCATTATCACATACTGTGGAACCACAATCAGGAGGGCCTCCAGCTGTACATTTCAAACTCATTGACTACTGCAAAATTTCTTTCTTTCTTTGGGTCTTTATATTCTCCCGGCATCTTTTTTTCTTTTTTTTTCACCCAGGCTCGCTTCAATTCGATGTTCTTCGCGTGTGTACGCTTGTCTTCAATGACAGGCCGATCCCGTACTAAGGCTACGATCAGCTCTCTTTCAACCGAAGAAAATGGCAACTTTTTAGAACTGCAAAATAATCAACACATGTTTATACTAAATTTTATTTCTTTTACTGCTGTTTTATTATAAATGAAAACAATGAATATATGTACTCTTACTAACCTGACAGTTATGTTTGATGAACCTGAAGCTGTTGCTTTATCCATATTTATTAAATCCACAATAAAATCAACACGAAAACGAACGAAATAGTTCTCGAACACCGGTCACCATTTATGTTTTGAAGTTATTTTATGACAAATGAAATGAACGTCAAGCAGCGAAGTGAACTACGCAACACAAACGAACCAATCACAGAGCTCTATTCAACGCTGTGCGTTTGCTTAGTCAAGGGTCGCTTGAGTATTGTTTATGAATTGAAAGGCTTGCCATATGCAACGCAGTGAGAAATGCCTTACTTCACATAGCGTTGCTACTTTACTGAGAAAAGTATTGTTTGTGAATACGGGTGATATTTGCTGATGTCAGGGCCCAAGGAAAAATAAGCGATGGAGGCGTTTTCCAAAATAATGCACTTTGGGAAAAAATTTGCTCGCAGAAAATTAATTTGCCAGATGATAGCCCACTACCTGGTAGACAATGTAATGTACCCATACGTTTTTCTTGGAGATGGGGTATTTGCATTAAGCATTGGTTCGTTCAACGGATGTTTATTCAAAAATTATCTAGTACACGTGTTATTGTGGAGAATGTATTTGGTGTACTAATGTCAGTTTTTAGAATGTTTAAAAACCCATGGAAGTACAAAAGAACAGGGAAATATTAATTACAATGACCTGTGTTTTGTTGCAAAATTTTCTTAGGAACTGTAAAACATCTAGGAACTATACGGATCCTGGGACTTTCGACACCATTAATGACGGAGTCTTTATTAAATACCTAATAGAATTAATTAATTTTTGCGAGTGGTTATCAGTTTACTATTGACCTTTAGAACGTTATTGTCCAATATACAGGGAATTTTTAAACTGGGCGTGGATGGCTATATCCGAAACTATGACAAATATCGAAAAACGTTAAGAGCAGTTTCGAGGCCGAATTTGACGAAAACTAAAACTGCATCATTGCATTTTAGAAAATTCAATAATCCTGACCAGGAATCGAACCCGCTGATTTTGGAAAAAAATAATCACACCCTGTATTATTACACTATTCGATAGTGTTGCCAATAAGGATCAAATTCTGGGAATGCAAACTTAAGGAAATCGCAGATTTTTATGAAATTGTTATTTTTCTATGTTACTCTACTTCTACTGAGCCATTATTTCTTCGAAATTATAAGGACAATGCAACTTTTCCTTTGACCACTGGCCCAAAAAATGAAACCTGTTGTACATAACTGAAACCTTTGACAACCGTTAGTACTAATCATCCATGACATCTTTTACTATTGGGCCAAATAAATCTTTATAGTAAAAATACATACAGGGTAACAAATGTTTGAAAAAAGTGTCGTTGTTTACTTATAGGTTTTGTTTGTTTTAAATTATCGCCAATTGTATACATATGGACAAAAACACCTAAATAGGATGTAAGATAGGATATTCAGAATAAAAAATAATACAACATAGTTCAATAGACACAGATAGCATTTATTATTTTAATCCTTATCAACTATAACGCTATCCAAATAAAGGGCAGGGCGATGAATGGTGTCTTGGTGTCTGGTCCATGCAAGAAACCATACTATGGTCATTGTATGAGCGCAAACACCAATAGTTCTCCTGCCCGTCAACCAACTACAACAATAGTTACTTATACTATTTCTTCCCTGTGAGTTACCATCTATTAATATAAAGCAAAAATTGATTTATTAGCCTGTACCGTTGTTAATTGCGATGCTTGTCCACTATTTGACTCTGGCATTACACCTATAAAACCATAGGTTCCTAATTCACTAACCACATCACGGAAATCTCTGTCTAAAATAAAAACGTCGCCAGAGTTTAGGTACCATGGCATAACGCCACCTTCTCTCTCTAATAGCTCCCTTACAATAGTAGCATTATTTTTGTTTGCAGAGTATGGACCTTCAACCTCAAAAATGTATCCGTCACAAGTGGTAATCATGAATGGTTTTAAAATATTTCGGTATTTCGGTTTTTCGGTAGTCTTTCTGAAATGCAACGTTCGCACTTTTTTGGACGTATATATATGTAGCTTCGCAAATAACCATTGCTTTTGAATAATGCAGCTTGTTTGCAGCTTATATGATTAAAACCTAAACGTAGAGGCATGAAATCTTCGGTTAAGCATTGCCTAGCTAAGTTCAATTTCTTGTCTAGTTTTTGACGCGTCATGTGAAATATAGAAGCCAATCTATAATCAGCTTCTCCAGTTCTTATTTTAGACAAGAAAATACCCAATACAGTTTTAGGTTTACTAGTTCTTCTAGACAACGAGGGTGTCACTTCTAGAATTCTAATAAATTCATCCTGCGCGCGACCTCTCCAGTAACGTAGTTCTGCTTCGTCAAATTCCTCTATTGCCTCAAAATCTAACAAATGTTTATTGTGGTTTTTAATAAGCGAATTACATCGAGCATATTGTACTGCGGATTGAATTCAAAATGCCGGTTTGGTGCCTCCAATAACATCTGCCAATTATCAGTTAGCAAGTGATCACTACATACTACTACATACACATGCGTTTCAAGGAATATTACAGTTATATTCCATGATCATCTTCATTTTTACAGTTTCCGCAATTCTGTGTCAAGATGTATTTTGACATCCGTGAAATCAACACGAATTTCCTGAATTCGAACCTCGCCAAAATCCATTTAAATTGAAAACAGCATTGTTATTAACTAATACATTTTGTTTAATCAGTTGCCTCTGTTCTTCGACTTTGGGCTGTTCTTGGACCAATAGGGGCTGGTTTTGTTCTGGAACTACTTCAGGTTGCAGGTCTCCGGGTTGATGTTGTGTTGTGAACACTTATCTTATATTCTGAACAATCTGTGTACGCTCATTTAACAGGAATTAACCATTAAACGATGAAATTAGCTGCGAATTACTTCTGTATGCGTTTAAGCCTTTACACATTACATTAGGGGATATTTTGAACCTGTTTAAAATAAACAAAACCTATAATTAAGTCATATAAAAATCGACATATTCAAACATTTGTTTCAAAAAACAACAAACCTGCACATTTTTTTACTAGGATAGATTTATTTGGCCCTATAAAAAATGTTGTCATGGATGATTAGTACAAACGTTTGTCATAGGTTTCAATTATGTACACTGGGTTTCGTATTTTCGAGCCAATCGGTTGCAATGTCCTTTCATTGTTTTCACTGTTTCACCGGATTTGACGTCTCAACAATCCTACTGTATTCAGCAATACGAAATTATTGAGTTGAATAAAAAAAGCATTATGTCAAAGAAGAAACGGTTAACTTATGTTTCAAATAGTCATAACCTTGATGATTGATCAGTTTTTCTTTAATTATACGTTTTCCTTAAGTTTGCCGTATATGATGATTACTTCCCAGAATTTGATCCTTATTAGCAACATTATCGAATGGTGTAAGACTGTGATTTTTTTTCAAAATCAGCGGGTTCGATTCCTGGCCAGGATTATAGATTTTTCTAAAAACATTAATAAAAGTTACAAAAGATTACAATATTTTTATTCACTTACGGGTTCGTCTTCAGTACTATGTCTTAACACATTTATAAACTGGTTCCAGATTTTTTTCCATAATGTCATAGTATACCCATATTGGATTATAAATGTCGTCAACAGATGCTCCAGATTTCATAGATTGCTTTTTCTTCGCAGGTGTTGACGAAATGTAGCCATAAGGGAATTCTTTTTTACTTTGAGCTCTGCTAGCGGTTTACACATAACCTCGGATTTTTTTCCAAGTATCATTCACTCTTTGGGAATTATGTGCAGTTTATGTTTTGGATCCCAAATTATACTCTAGGCCTGATAGAGTTCCAAGAACTGCAGCGTTTCCTCTTAAGACCATTCCATTTTTTAGTTGAAGATTTACACCAAAACAACACAACCTGCACGGAAGGCCGCCATAAACAAATTGAAACGAGAGCGCGAGTGTAAACCCTACCGTCCCTCGCGAGGCCCTTTGACTCGTGCCCAAAAAACCGCCTCCGAAGCGAGCACCGCGAGTGGCGAGGCGAGGCACGAGGGAGCGTTTACACTCGCTCGCCTCGCACCTCGCCTTGCCACTCGTGCGAGAATGTAAACCAGGTATTACACATCATTTCCTCTGCAACAACGGTTAGGAAGCTGTTGATGAGGCGCATGCAGCCCATCCGGGATGTGGTCTGGCGGAAGCCGTCAGTGCGCACATCTACTAACTTCCCCAATGCGCAGTAATACAGTACAATATCGCAGCAACACGCGATGAAAATTCATCAACATAAAACCGTTGTTCGCACACTTTGCTATTCGTGTTCGCGTACATATTCGTCTATTTGCGCCGAATACGACGAAGTGTGGCCCAGCCAGTTAAAGGCTAATAGAGCCTCTATTCGCCTTTAACTGACTAGACTAATACTATATACGAATAACGAAGTGTGACGATGTGTCAAATAAATGATATGCTAAGATATGAATTTAAGTAGGTACCTAAAAACGTGACTGCAAACTCAGAGAGGCCCCAAGGTTAAAAGCTCTATAACTTCGTCCATTTTAAAACACCGCAAGCGTGCAAGCTATACAAAATAATTTTAGTTAGTTAGGATGCATCACAAACACAGCAAATTGTTAATTGAAAGACAAATGGCCGTTTTCCCCAACGACCCCTAAATTTTAAGCAACCCTTAAGCCAATTCAAGTATCATTTAACGCAAGTTTTGTTTTCACCAACGCACATACAGGTATTTTAATGATCTAGGCGGCCAAAAGTCAAAATAACAAACTTTAAGGAATGCTTATTATATTGATTACCTGAGGCAGGGGACATTCCAATGATCAATAGACCGCCACCCCCACACTTCTTCCGTTGCGCGTTTTCAGTCGGAAGTTGATTATTGAACTTTGTGAACGTGTCTCTTTTCGGTGATTTAAAAAATCGTTAACTTTGAGTGTTAAACTGAAGTTTTCTGTGTTGACCTGGTGCAAAATAGCAATGGATTCGGAGACTACAGGTATGTGATAATCAAAATGTGATATAATTTGTTAAAATTTGTTTAATTTTAATATACTTTTAGTGGTCGAGAAATAACGTCTGAAATAAGGATATTTTTTTAAGAAATTTATGTTTAGAAAGCTATTTGTTTTAGTATCGGGATAGATCCGGCAACTTTTGTAGTTTATATAAAAAGTATAGACCCTTTAGTTACGAATACTAAATAAATTAGCCGCGGAATAGCGCGGATGCGCAAAAACGTAGAACATTGAATTTCACAGTCAAAATGAGCTTAATTCGAAAAAAAAAAAGTATTTATGTCTAAAAACAATATTTACTTGTTCCTGATACAGTGGGTACTTCCGAAGTGAGAACAGTGACTCGTAAATTCCTCTTTGATATTATGAAAAATTAAAATTTACGCAATTTGGGAGAAAAACTACGCTTTTTGAGAGACCACCTTTTCACTCCTGACGATCTTACTGATGATCAGTTAAATGAACTGAACAACGATTTTGCACATTTTTGATCGGAAATGAAGCAAAGGTGCATTAAATCTCACAAAAAAGAAGAAGTTTTATTGAAAAACAACCAACTTTGGCTGGAAAGTACATTCAAAATTCCAGTCACAACGGCAAATCGTATAGGTCGCCCTCGTAAATCGTTAGGGTAATCTAGGGAAAGGAGCAAAAGAAGAAAAACGGAACGGATCCGATCTAATGTAGAATGTCAGAAAGTGCAGGTGAATTGATTTGAAAAAATATGTATTGCTATTGATAAATTAATTAATGTAAGAATATATACAAGTGTAATTTAAAGGGTATATATATATACCAAGTGCACGGTTTCTTTGGATGATAATAAACGATATGGCAATGGTTTTATAATCCATGTCTACATGTGTGAAGTATAATAGAAATTTCAATACATTAATACCAGAGGCAGAATTTTCAAATTAAGAAGAACAAAGAGAATCACCGTGTTATTGGCAAGTGACGTGGAAAGTTATCGACCCTCGTAGTGCTGTGACACGTCTGTTATGATTGGTATTCAAGAAACATATGAAACCGATAATTTGGTATCAATTCTTTGAGTCACTTATTTTGAGCTGAAACTGTGCATAGAGACTCCATACTAGATGTTGTCTTCAGTCCCTTTGGATAGATATGGGGTTTCCGTTACACGCTGTATATATATATATATATATACATATATATAAAGTATGTATATAAGTGTATGTAAGATTATGTAAATATATGGTGTAATATAAATATATGGCCTATTTTCAGCATTTTTTATTCATTTTTTGTTGTATTTGTGTTTTATTGTTTTTTTTTAAAGAAATTATAAAATTTATTGTCTGTTTATATTTTGCTTGTTTTATTTCCGTCATTTTAAACCAAAAAACCCGCACAAATATATTTGGCCGGCTAGATTAATGAAATACCCCTATGTGCAACGTTTAAGTGACACCTAAACCCATTTTCCTTAGAAAGATTCATTTTCGTACGTGACCTGACAGATTCCAATCGACGCTGTGACTAAACAATAGCATTAATCCTAATACTTTCAACTGTTTTGAGATTCAAAATTTAAACACATTCGAATATATAACAGTTCCAAATTCAAAATTGCCAGGAAATATGGAAACGACAGAACTTAAAAGGCATGCCTCGTAAAACAAGAAATGTAGTGGAACGACAGTATGGTGTTGTGAAAAGATTTCCCGTTCTGGCTTTAGGAATACGACTTAAATTATAAACTGGGATCAATGTAATTTTAGCTTGTTGCATATTGCACAATATATGCAGTTTGAGGAGGGAACAGGATCCTATAAATGATGGATCAATTCCCAACTTATAGCAACTGATACGGGATGGACAAATGCCTCGTTTACCGGAAACAACCAGAGATCCAATATATGGATTCCAGAGTAATCAAATGACTCAATATTTTGAAAATATGACATATTAATTAATATTTTAATAAGTGTACCTTTTATTTGACATAGAACTTCTTTTATTTCTACATCTCTTATTGCCGCTTGGAGTTGTAGATCGTACAACTTTCTTTTAAATTCTAGCTCACTCTCCAGAAGCTGTTTTCTCATTGCCTCAATGTCTTCTTTTTTTGTATTGACGTTTTGAAAACTAGAGCATAGGTTGTTCACTAATTCTGTTCTCTCATTAGGTTGAGAGGATGTGGGTTGTCTTCTAGAGAATCTAGACCACAGCGGAGTCCTTTGTTGTGGTGTGGTTATTTTGTAAACAGTGTCCTGAAAGTTAGTAAAAGTAATATTAGTTAATTACCATTTAAACTGATGTCCAAGTACAGGAAGAAATAATAATGTTTACCTTTGGCTCCTCTTGGAAACTTGTTGTGAGGTTAAGGTTAATAAATATCCTCTATCTCGGTCTCCGATTGTTGATCATCTCCAATACAAATTATTTTAGGCAATAGTTCCTGCACCTGGACCATTCCCTCGGTAAAATCTGCATCACTGTTCCTAACACCAGTTATTCCCGTACAACCTCGGCCCATAATAATGCACATTTGCTCCAGGATTGGGTCTGTTTTTATCTGTGAAGGTCCGCCGCCAGTTTGTGTGGCACTCCTTCGTATAGAGCTATAATATAGTTTGCTTTCGCTCTTCAGATTTTCCCATACCTTCATTAGTGAGTCTGCTTCTAGAAACAAAATTTATTTTAATTAAAGATTGTACATGGTGTGTATTATGTATGTACTCATACATGAATGGTAAAAATCACTTAAAATAGGCACCAGATGACCTGATAACCAGAGACCTTCTCTATTAATTTACGCATGGTATTTTTTTCGTTTCATTAATTAACAAATGTGAGAAAATATATATAAAAACATATGATATTTTAACAAACATACAAACCTGTAAATAGAACCTGAAACATTTAAAGCGTTTGTAACTTCCATCCATGAGGTGTTTTCCGCCTTGTTAATGCGTTCCATCCGTTTTTTTATTTAAAATTGTATCTTTGTAATCCAAAAGCAATTTTTTTTCTTGTCCTCAGCAGTAAAATTCTGTCCACGTTTTCTTTTCTCAGCCATTGTTATTAATTTAATAGGTATAAAATCCAGACAAATACTAGCAAAATAACCACACATAAATAATGACTGACATGAACCGAAATGTCACTGTCAAAGATGATACATCTCAGAAAGTCAGAACTTTAAAAAAAGGCACTGGAATTTCGTTAATCAGCCAAACAATTTTGTAAAGTTAGTTTTTCGATGTTGACATATTGTTTTGTAACGTAATTGTTGTTATAACATTATCATAATGTAAAATATTTTTATTTTGTTTGTGTGTAAAATTCGGTAAGACCCATAAGGGTTTATCAAATATATACTTAGAGCTACCACGTTTGGTATTACTGCATGCCTTTGGATTTGGCAACTTAGTTTTGATGTCATCTAGTGGGACGCTAGCAATGTCATCTACTTCAGGATACAGAAAAGTGTTTCGTATCTTGCACAGTGTCATAAACTTGATTGTAGCCATTGTTTGACTAATTTCTTCAATTCGGCCGACATAATGCACAACACTCTTTTTTGTATCAAATTTAATGAGCACAAAATTGTTGACTTGAAAATTCCTGTCTAATATAATCACATCATCTTCATCAAACTCTTCCTCTGATGTTTCTTCAACAAATGAACCTTCAGAAGTGTCTGCAAACGAAATATTATCTGTCTCACTATCAATGCTGCTTATTTGCCCTTTATTCATTCTCTTTGATGTCAACTCTGGTGGAAGTTTAGGATTTTTTTCTTTTCTATATTTTTTAAGATTGTTGTCATTTGTCTGACCATTATGGGCATATTTGTTCTTCATTTTTCTTTTTCTGCTAGTTCTATTTATATTTTTTCAGGTGTATCTGTTAATATTCTTGTTTTGCCTTTAGTTCTACCTTTACGGGTACGTTTTCTAGGACCAGCCTTTCATTATGCTCTCTAGGCAGTTCTGAGAGAACCAGACTTGAAGTTGGCTGATTTTTGGGGTCATTTTCAGACAATGTGTTACCATCTTCATTAGACAAACAACGATTGGTTATTAAATATAAATCTGGAAGCTGAATCCTTCACAGATTCTTGTTTGAGATAGCATTGCCAAATTTTATCTGGGAATACCATACTTGACAGCAGTTGTTTTTATCTTCCCTCCTTTTTTCACTTCTAGGGCACGTAATATAATGTCTTTGGGAATATCGCGTCGCTTACCCTTTTTATACTTAAATGGCTTTTTTTCTGCAAATAACAAGAAACTGCTTTACTAAACACACTAAACACTGCATGCCTACTATTAATAATATGGCATGCCCAATACGCCCGTTGTGGGTTGGAGGTTTAGGTATGCCCAAGCCTCCCTTCTAAAGATGGGCGTTTAAACGAAAAGCATATAATATAACATGTTATTTAAAATAAGCGTATAAGCAGATTAGTTTATAAAAGCATTTAACGTTATCTGCTTATTCTGCTTTTTGTTATAATTAAAATGTAACCGCAAATATTGCATTCCGTTGTTCACTTTTAAAAACGACAATTTAATTAAAATGGGTTTTCGTGAACTGCTTAAATTGCTTACTTTGCTTTTTACGTTTAATAGCGTTTTCTCCGCCCGGTTAAAAGCGTCATGTTTTGTGTATTTCCGAAACTATTTGTTTTTGAAGTTATGACTTGGACTAGTTTACGTAAACATAAATAGTGTAAAACATTTTTTCATGTGGTGAATTGTTTGTAGGTACCAAGGAAATAATCCTGAGACTTTTGGACTTGTATATAATATAGTTTTTAGGTGTAGTTAATTGTGTTAATAATAGTGTAAATAGTTTATAGTGTAAGTAATTGTGTTAATTTTGGCGTCTTTTGAAGTGAAATCTACTTTAGCATCGTTGTGATCTGAAAGTTTATGAAACGAAAAAGCGACAGTAAATAGAGACAGACACATAAATTGCCGAATTTTGGAATTCTGTTGGAGCCAAGTGGTAGAGCTTTTGATGCCCTTTAAAATGAGCCCAAACTCGGCTATCTTGCGACCACGGGAACGAAGTTAGGTCGCGGGGGGGTGAAGTAGCCCTGAGAGGGGGCGGGGAGGGGGAGGGGTCTCGTGGGGAGTTCAAGGGGGTGAGGGTAAAGGGGGAGGGGGCATAAATTATTTGAAGATTTTTTTTGAAGGTTTTACTTCTACCACGTGTGAATTGCACACAAGTTTTTTTTTCTATAAAAAGAAATTGGTGAGCTAATAAAACTGATCGGCAAAGTATGAAGGAAAGTTCATTGATGTCGTTTAAAAACCAATAGGTACAACTTAAACTTAACCAACTAAAAAATCAAACAACATAATTTCGTTATTTTTAATGTAAGCAAGTAAATAAGCAGAGTTAACGTAAGTGACTTTTTATAAAAAAAAAAACTAATAAGTTCGTTAAAAGTTTTAAGTCGTTTATCACCTCTCTGCTCCCTTCCAACTAACTGCCCATTGCTCCCGCTACATACTTTTTCAACCTGACTTTTTAGTGATTTTTTTTGGTTACATATTTTAGCGTGCCTTTCAGGTTAATAGATCCTTTATTTAATGTATAATAAAAAGAAAATAATAATAAAATAAATACCTTTACGATTTTTTGTTTATTTGCTTCAAAAACACAACAAAATATTTGCTTTGACGAGCACTTAACCTAAAATATCGTGTAACTTTGACAACTGAATGAAATGATCGATTGACTATGGATGAATAGTGTTGCCAATTTAGGGCAAACACGCGCTTTTATTAAGATGAACTAAGCTACATGATTGAATTTATCATTTAATCTCTCGTCTGTTGGGGCGCGCAGCGTAAAAAAGACGCCGTCTGTCGGAAACATATCGCGCGTGCGGCTTCGATGCTCCGTTTTTTTTCGATATCAAAATTTGTGCAATAAACCTTAACCTGTGTGACTCTTGTAACTTTTGAAGCTAATTAGGTAACCAAACTACACTCACAGGCACAATTAACCACCCACCTATATCATTCGTCGCCCTGTTTGTTCATGTCATCTATGGCTTATCAACTGTTTTGCTTTTTGTCAAGTGGGTACTCTAGCAATAAATTGTACACTTAGTCTCAAATTTAGGAGCCGAAATAAGGGTATATTTCGGCTCCTAAATTTGAGACTGCGACGAGTTTTTGGAATTTAGTCGTTTTTTGACATTGCCGTTACGGTCCCGTGTTAACATTTCCAGTTCTTTTCTGCTAGTGTGTGAATATTGATTAATTTAAGTTTGTAGTGTTCGGTCACTATTTTTGACTGTTAAAAGTGCCCCTGGATGCAACTGGTGCAGCTAGGGCTGTGGCATTAGCTGACACTGGGTACAGCCAACGTCGCATCGCTCGTACACTCGGTGTACCGCGAACTACGGTACGGGATGCCATTAGGCGATTTCGGGAGACAGGCCGTTACACTCGCAGGCCAGGTCAAGGCCGACATCGATGCACCTCAGCAAGAGATGACCGTTTTGTTGTCAGTAACGTGTTGCGAAATCGCTTTTGTACCGCTACTGACGCTCGTTCGCGTCTCTTTGAAGTGAGAAATGTTAGCGTAAGTGAACGTACAATTCGGAGAAGACTGGCAGAAAGAAACCTGAGGGCTTTTCGTCCAGCCCGCGCCCCAAAATTACTCCCACAGCACCGTAGAGCTAGACTTGCTTTTGCGCGAGAACATGCTGACTGGACTGTACAAGAATGGAAGGACGTACTGTTCTCTGATGAAAGCAGAATAGTTTTAAGAGGTCCAGATGGACGTCAGCGTGTCTACAGACGCCAAAACGAAAGGTTTGCTCCATGTGCCATAAGCGAAACAGTGGGTTACCAGGGAGGCTCAATAATGGTTTCTTCTTTTCGCCATATTTATAAATTCTATTTCAAATGAACTTCTCTCATCCTACCACCTTTATGCTGACGATCTGCAAATTTATTCGCAAGCTCCCGTTGAAGATTTGTCTGAGGCGGTGAAGACAGTGAATAAAGATTTAGCGCGTATTTCCGATTGGAGTTTGGATCATGGTTTGAAGGTTAATCCTGCGAAGACTAAAGTCATTATTGTTGGCAGCCCTAGGCTACGTTCCAAAATTGACTGGACGACCCTTCCCCAAATCATTTTCGATGGAGCTGTTATACCCTACTGTGACTCAGTAAAAGATCTTGGTATTTATATTGATAAAGATTTGTCTTGGGGTCCCCAGTTGCAAGAAGTGAGCCGCAAACTGTTCGCCTCTGCGGGGTCTTTGCGCAGATTGCGCAATTTCCTACCGACTGCTACTAAAACTGCGCTTGCCCAATCTCTTCTTCTCCCTATCCTTGACTATGCTGATGCAAGTTATCCAGATCTAACTGAAGTGCAGCTAGATAAGCTTGAGCGACTCCAAAATTTTTGTATCAGATTCATATTTGGATTGCGCAAATATGATCATGTTTCTGAGTTTCGCACTAAACTCAAGTGGCTGCCTATTCGCCTTCGCCGGAATGCACATATTTTATCATTACTCTACAGTATTCTTTTCAATCCAACGACTCCCTTTTACCTCAAAGAACGTTTTAAGTTCCTTCATGACACACATGTTAGAGATTTGAGATCATCAGAGAATTTGAGACTTTTGATGCCTACGCATTCCACAAAATTTTACGACCAGTCATTTACGGTGCAGGCCATTCGGTTGTGGAATGGATTGCCGGTGTCAGTAAGACAAGCTCAGTCACTTGCTGTTTTTAAAAGCTCGGTTGCCAATCATTTTATTTCAAACTTATGATTATTCCTTTGCTTTATCCACACAATGTTAAAGAACACATAATATATTTATTTATTTTATTTTAATTTGTTTTTCCGTTATTAATGAATATTTGTACAGTAGTACACTAATATAGCCCTCCCCATTTTAATTAAAGCCCATAAAGTCCTTCCAAAGGTTGTCTGGAAGATATCGCTCTCAGCGATAAGACCGCCATTGTAACCAATTTTTTACAATATTGTTATTTAAGTGTGATTCAATTATTGGTGTACAATAAAGTATATTAATAAATTAATAAATTGTTTATTTAAGAAATAGTGCAAAATACAGTTACAATATAAGTCTTAAGAATTAATTAAATTAAGGAAAATTAACATATTTGCCTGTACTAGGTTAAAAACCTGTGCTTCAGGCGATGAAGTACGAACTATCTTAAGTGGTACATAATCCATGAAATAACTAAAACTAAATCTAGATAATAATAGTTAAATATGTGTTCCTAGTGTTGACATTCTATTTGCATATTGCAAGTAACTCTTCCGTCTGGTCATATGTCATATTTTGTAAATAATTACATGTTGCTTTTTTACAACTAAAATAATTTAAGTTATATATATTTAAGATTCTATTTAATCTATTGTACAATAGTGGACCTAAAAACGAAAAAAATCGATTTGTAAAGATAAATTTTGAGGTCGGATGTGAGACGCAGACTATCTTTCCGCCTCTTGTTAGTAATGTGCGAATTATAGGTAAGCATTGTATGTTGTTTTAGAACTATGTGCATGATGAAAAGTTGACGGACTGTTAGTACATTACAGGATTTATATAACTGGGATGTAGGAAAGAGAAAGGGGAGGGAGGTTGCTACTTTTAAGATCGTCCTTTGTGCTCGTTCAAGAGGCAGTATATTTGTTTTCAGAGCGCCACCCCATGAAGTAATGCAATATTGAATTATAGATTGACATAGGGCCAGATATACTTGCGTGATTAGTTTGGAGTCCGCGATTGATCGTAGTTTCTTAAATACAAATATTAATTTACGGACTCGCCTAACTAAGTTTTTAATATGGTGTATTTATGATAGTAAAGACAAATTGCTTAAAAATACTTTTGATTTATGTTTAGTTAATTGTCTATGCAAAAGACGGCTAAAATCTTTTGTTAAACAAAAATGTGCTTTTCCATTTTTATAAATATATAACAGGTTAGCATGCACAATCTTTCGTTTATTTGTCACGTACAGAGGGCCAGTTATATGATTGTTTGCCTCAAGACCATAAACATTCACACTTATAAATAGATTATTTCTTTCAAATATTGCAATATCGTTAAAACTTGGAGGAAATGATACATTACTTATATTAAAGAACTTTGTTTAGTCTGGACATGTTTTTGTTCGATTAGGATTCTGTGTTGTGTCGGTTACATGCGAGCTGCAAGACACCACAAAATGTAGTGATTATCAAAGTTATGTATATTTAAACAAGACTTTGTATTTTTTATGACTGCAGGTAATTCCAAATAACTTCCAGCTCTTAGAGGATTGTACTTATTTATATCTATTTCCAAAAGTTCGAACTCTGCACGTTTTAATACTAATTTTTCGGAGCATTTTAAGTAAATATAATCAATGTCAGTACTTTGCACTACAGTGTCAAATTTTGTGTTGAAAGATTTCAAAGATACTTCATCGTTTTTAGGCATAATATATGAAACAAATAATTCAAAATTTACTTTGAGCGCTTTGTGTTTATTAATTTCAATATTTATGATATCATGTACAGTTTTTAAAATATCCTTTAAAAACTTCTCAGGAGTAATAGTGGCAACAGCTGAATTTACTCCGTAACTTATAATCCTTTTTTTAAATGCGGAGGAAATTATTTGAACATCGTCAAATTCAGAACACAGCCAACGGTTTGATTTATGTTTGTTTGTTCTATTGTGCGATGATAACTTTGTTACATAAATATTAGTCTTTACAAAAAAGATTTTAACAATTTGATTTTTTAAAATAATCATAAAATTTAACCATTTGTAAATTTTATCAATTTGCATTTACATTCATACTTTTTGTCAGTTTGCATTTAAATTTGTACTTTTATCAGTTTTAAAGGCTTTAATTTACGTTGAAACTTTTATCAGTTTTCATTAAGAGCGCGTATAAAGCAAAATTACCAATTTTCTATTTGATTTTACATGAAAAATTCCAGACCAAATCTTAAAATAAAAATATATGAATAACTACATCATATTTTCAAGGGCTCTCTCTGATCAAAAACATAAAATAATAACATTTCCTTGGTAGAAAAAAATCACGAAATAACCTCTAATTCTCATGTTTTTCCGTTTTGTACTCGATATGGTAATGCCTATTGCGACAAAAATTTGATAAATAATTATATTTAAACAAGAGTAAAGGCTTTGCTTAGGCATTTTATGTAATTCCTTTTAGTTTTGGATTTATTACGATAAAACACTTTTGGCGCGTACTACGTTTTTATTCCGCGCAAGAAGTCATCTTCCGTCGCTCGTTGCGGGAGCTTCAAGCATATTTCTATTTCACACATCAGTCGCTACCGCTCTGTTGAGACGAGAGGACTACGCTCAAGTGTTTTAGCTGCGCCGAGTTATAATCATTTCAATCGTAATTGTTGTTGTTGTTCGAACTAAATAGTGAAATGGGAAACAAAAAAAAAACATTGAAAGAGAACTAAAAAAGTTACAAATTGACAGGATGGCTAATTGTCGAAGGTAAGTTTGTGAGTTACTTGTTTGTTATATACTGAAAAAATAAAAATACATTTTATACTTTCGAGAAAGTTTATGCAGGTGATTTTAGATTTTATTTTGAGAGACACAAGATCTAAATTCGTTTACCTACGCACTTTCGTGGGCCGAGTAGGTAACTAGACATAATAATATGTGGGGACATTTCACACACGGCTGTCTGACCCCAAACTAGGAAGACCCTGTACTATGGGTGTCAGACAGCTGATATACATAGACAAATATATTTTTAAATACATACATATATAGATAAACAACACCCAGACACGACGATATCAAAAATTCGTGGTAGGTACTTTATTAGATTATTAGGATAATAGGTAATAAATTACATTCATAATAGGTAGCTATTTACTTTTGCTATTTTGTTATACATGTTATTCTTCACGATACAATTTTATGATCATTTTCCCATAATGTAGGTAGTTATGAGATCTTCTAAAAATCTAGATACACGGATGGACAACAATAATGATCTTGCGAGTATCCTATATAAAAAAAAAATTATCTACCTATACCACTTCTTATTTAATATTTCTATGGTCACTCGTAGTCGTAGGTAACGCGGGCAGAATAGTATATGCAAAATAAACACAAGCTTTTAGTTGGTATCCGTGTTTGTTCGATGAAATATATTTATATCGATTACGAACCTATTTAAGTATGCCCATTAGGTATTTAAACCCTATTTTTGTAGATCAATTTATTGTGGACGTGATTGTATAACAAGGAATTTGTTTTGAAATAATATTTTATTTTCAGAATGTGGCCACCTCGCTCGCCAGATTTAAACCCATTGGACTTTTTTACTGGGGCTGTTTAAAGGAGGTAGTTTATAAAGAAGAAATCACTTCAGTTGAACAGCTGCGACAACGCATACGTTCGGCTGCTGACGAAATATCGTCGGCAGGATTTGCGCGCCGATTGAGACGGTCCTTCATAAGAAGGTGTAGAGCGTGTATAGCAGCTGAAGGAGCCCACTTCGAACATCTTGTATATTTTCTATTTCAATAAATTTGTTTAATTACTAATGTCTTTTATGGTGTCAACAAACCCATAGTGATCAAATTTTAAGGAAATTCTCATTCTCTTTGAGTCTAAAATTAGTTACAGCAGTGTTAAAGTAATTTAATTTTGAAATCAAATTTGTATAAAAATTCTCCTTTAAGATTCGAACAGCAATAACTTTGTACTTTATCAAGATACTGGTTATTATTATACCATTTTAGAATTTGCATTAAATAGGCAATTATCTATACTTATAATAAATCTGTAGAGAGGTCAATTCTGTACATGAAATATATTTTTCAACAGTATTATAGATTGACATATTATATTTCCCTACTAAATTACGAAAGTTAATCTGTGTGTTACATCTAAATCACTGAACCGTGAGGAAGGACATAGGCTACTTTGTTTTACGAAAAACGACGGAAACGTGGACGAAGTCGCGGGCAACAGCTATCTATGCTAATATATAAGGCTGAAGAGTTTGTTTGTTTGTTTGAACGCGATAATCTCAGGAACTACTGGTTCGAATTGAAAAAAATATTTTTAATTAAATACTCAATTTATAGAGAAAGGCTATAGGCTATATATATCATTACGCTAAGGCCAATAGGAGCGGAGCACCAATGAAGAATGCTTCAAAATCGGGCTTAAATTTAACGTTAGCCCAAAGTAACTATTCCACGCGGACGAAGTCGCGGGCAAAAGCTAGTCTAAAATAATGAGCCACCGCAGTGTAGTACATTTTTTTTCGATATAGTCTGGTGGGAATAATTCCGAATCATTCCCGTCGTATACTTCGGAAGTATTCCGAAATAATCCGAAACTTTGGGAATATTTCAACTGCCAAAAGAAACCAGGAAAATCGACCTTTGAAGTCGGTTAATATACCAAAACCTGCTCCTACCTAAGTATAACAAATACTTTTCTGAAAACCGCATCAAAACGTGTTTGCTTGCAAGGTTTGCCTTTAATTGTTTTTATTGGCTGGGCTATTAAACGCGTTAAGTAGGTAGGTAATGATTAATACCTACCTATGCGACTCGCGAATACTCGCGATGCGTACAGAGCTACATACAAACTAACCAAAAACATAGGTAACCCTTTTTCAAAAAACAAATAAAATATGCTAGGCCTGGTTTTTTATTCAACTACTGACATTTATAAAAATAGCATTCAATTTCGAAATAAGTAGAGTACCTACCTAGAAACAAAAGAATAAAAATCCTGTTAATCGCAGGCTAACATATCTACCTATAAAAATATCAACATATACTTAATCAATCCCATTTATAATAAAACTAGTACTCACGCGGGGCTTCGCTCCCGTGGATTCTATCACGGTAAAAACATAACTCTCCTTTTTTGCAGTCGCGTAAAAAGTAGCCTATAACCTTCCTCAAGCTTCAAGCTATTTCCATACCAAATTTCATCCAAATCCACCCAGTACTTTCGAAGATTAGCGCGTTCAAGCAAACAAACAAACAAACTTTTCTGCTTTATAATATTAGTATAGATAAACATTTATATTTTACTTTTGTATCGTACGTAGTCTCGCACTGAACAATAATTAACCCACCCACCACACAACAAACAAACACGTTAATTTCGATTGAATTATTCGGGCGAAATATTCGGAAACATTCGATTGCGGGGTACGAATCTTTCTCGCGGGGGGAAAACTTCTCCGGGGAGCATCTCCCCTCTTACCGCACCCCGCACCGCCATCGCAGCGCGGCGGCAGCGGCCGGCGCACAGAGGGCTTTATTTAAATTCATTTTGAATAATTCTGATTTAAAGAAACTTTCCCAGAAGTATTCCGGAATTATTCCGAATTTTTCAGAAGTTTTGCAACTATAGATACAGGGGCCCAAAATTGCGTAATTCCGTAGAAAAAGATGTTAAAATTTAAGAATAACTATTTTTTGCAATATTGATTTAGAATGTAATAAAAAATCTTGATACTGATCTGATAATACAAATATTCAGGACTGATATAAAAAAAAAACAAAATGAAAAAAATATCACCAATTTTAGAAATGGTACCTAATTTTGTAAGAGTAAGTACGATTTTTATTTAAAATATTAAAAATATCAATAATTTGGTCATCCATGGGCATATGACGATATGATATATAATGATAGATATTATCTGGCCAATCGACAGTTTCAGAGTTATCCATTATTTACGCCACACCAAAATCATGCGCCAAAATAATATTATATTATACATAATATAATATTACCTTTTGGTATTGATTTTATATTGATTCGTGTTCAGTATCAGTGGTATAGTCACCTCCTACTAACTTACTATTTACGTATTATTCGCGTACACATAATAACATTTCGTAATATTGTATAACGCAGTCATACTTTGAATACAGTTGTTTCATCTGAATATTATACGTATACTTACTACAGAAGATGTAACGCGTCGAGCGAGCGCGTAGGTACACGCGCGATCGTATTCGATGTGAGGAGCGGGTAGGACAGTGCGGGTGAATTCTAAAATTTTGCTGGCTTTAGGCGCGCTCTTAACATTTGTACTTTTTATCTTTATTTCTCATTTACTTTTTATTAGTTTTCATTTCTCATTTGCTGTTTATCAGTTTTCATTTCTCATTTGCCATTTGCTTTTTATCAGTTTTAAGTTTTCATTGCTATAAGAAAAGAGTACATTAAAAATGTTAAAGAAGTTTATAGAATAGTTTTTTCTAAAAACTGTAATATAAAGAACGAAATTATAAAATAGATTCACAGATAAAAACTTATAAAACTAAAATTAAATGATCAATAATAGTATGAATATAATGTATATAAAAAAAGGAAACTAACTCTGGTAAACTACAGTTTACTTTGTATTAGGGTACAGAACGGGGCAAATTTCTTTAAATTCATTCCGACCTACATTAACTAAATCAGTTAATGCAGCCCATACTCCGCTATCTTGATTAATTCCAAGTTTTAAATTTATCAAAGCTTGTTTCCAGCGCTCGTTATAAGATAGTCGCTCAATTTCGCTAAAGTTCTAAACTCTTAATTCAAAGTAGTATTGCCCTATTTTTACCGGGTCTGTCTGGTAGGTGCATCCCGAAGCTATGCGCTGGGAGAATACACTTTTCAGAATCGCAGCTCGTACCGGCTGTTGAGGTAATTCGTTCTGGAATATAAATAAAAATAAAATTAATGGCTTAGTACAGAATGATTTTGGTTTAAATTCCTAAGTCAGATTATGTTATTTGACTGCGTCTCTGCTTTACAAAACAAATAAAATCATATATTGTAAACATGGTATATCGGAATAACTAAGGTACAACTGTAAACAACATTAATAATTTTCACTAATACAAAATTACCACGAGTCAGGAAAGACTGTAATTCTCTTTCGTTTCACAGCTGGCTCGGTAGTAACGGCAATAGGCTTAGTGGTTTCGCTGTCGGAGTCAGATTCCTCCAAAAGTGGATTTATCACTGACAATTCTTTTTTATTTTGCACCTTTTAACCCGCTTCACTGGCTTACCTTTCTTCTTAGAAACGCTGCTAGTTGCAGCTGATGTTGAAGGTTGCAAAAAGTCTTTTTCATATAACTCATACGGATTGTTAACGGGAGCCCTAATTTTTTAATTATTAATATATAAATAATCTTCCAATAACTCATGCATGGCTATCTGATATTAAATTAGGTAGAGCATGTTAAATGATAACCAGGCGACCGATAAACGTACATATGTTTTTCTAAATACATATAAATTACACTCGGACATAGAACATTAATATTTATCCTGAATGGGAATCGAATCCACAACCTTCGTTTTAGTAGTCAGTTAAACGAGTATGAATTTACAGCACATATAATGGGAAAGATCACAACACATTATTATGTTATCAGTTCATACCATTAATTATCTTTTTTAATATTCTGAAAATAGAAACGAAACCTATTTAAGGTCACTAAAAATGCCCTAACTTAAAAATCCACGTGACCTGGGATTCGAACCTAGGACCTCAAGTTTAACTAGTGCAATCATAAATCATTGAAACATTAATCTGAAAATTGGTAAGAATTTTTAACCAGACATTTAACTAAATAATAAATAATAGTTTAATACGTAGGTAAAGTAACCGTCATGAGAAGCTATAAATTTTGTAAACAAGTGTTTAGGAGTTCACAACATTTGGACCAACAAAAAAAATGAATTTGTTTAAGATTTAATAAATTATTAAGTAACAAATATTAATTAACATATATTATTTAAGAATAATTATTCGTCAGATTCAGATGTTTCCATTTCTGTGTCAGAATCAGTGACATGTATCACGAAGCTGTCTACAGTTTTATCAATCATCTCATCGATTTTGGAATAAACATTATCTTCTTCCTTGAAAAATTTTCAGATTGCTTGATAATAATGCTTGATAAATGCTCCACACAACGCTTCCAATTTTCCGAAGTAATCTGCTGCAGTCCCTCTTGTAATAATTGTTTTACCTCGTCAAATTTAAAATTTGTATTTTTGCGAGCAACATATCCTTTTACGTTGGCCCAAATTAGCTCAATTGGATTAAGCTCACAATGATATGGCGGGAGTCTCAATACTTCCACCTTATATTTTTTTGCGAGCTCGTCCACTACATTAGTTTTAAAATTGTCTTTAACATTTTTTACTTAGCAGTAATTCAGTCTTAATTTCATTGTCGTCGTAAGAAATATTCTTACTTACAAGCCAATTTTGTATATCATTTTTTTTCCAGGCAGTAGTAGGAATTCTTTCAAGACGCCTTGTGTGGTATGGTGCATTGTCCATTACCACTACTGCATTTTCTCCAAGTTTTGGGAGAACGTTTTCAAACCATTGTTCAAAATGTGTTACATCCATTGATTCATGGTAATCTCCCGTCTTCTTGCATTCAAATATATTTTCACCGCCCTCTACAAAACCGTTCTCATTGCCGATATGGGTAATTATTAATCGTTTACGTTTTTGACGTTGGGTTACGTGCACCAATGCTAAGTCCTTCTAGGAAAGCCTGCTTCTTACTTTTAACTTGATTGTCTACCCAAGTTTTATTTACGGTATGTCCTGTAAAAACAATTAAACATTTGTTAATTAGCGTCTTGCGCAGTAAAAGAGTTGAAGTACATTATTATTAATACACACTTGTGATAGCCCTTAAGAACTAATGTCTCAAAGTCGGCGGCGCGTGGGTTATATTTTGCAAATAGATTTGCAGTATCATACACATTACTTCACGGTAAAGGCGACGGTATTTGCTTACAATCAGGCGAACCGTATGGTAGTCTGCCGTTACACTGCAATAAAAAAAAACACACTAACCTGCATTCACCCATGTCTCATCCATGTAAAATATCTGGCGATTTTGTTGTCTATAGTCTTTAATAGATTTCAAATATTTTCGCCGCCATATTGTTATGTCATCTCTATCAATAAGTGCGTTATTTCGCTGTCGTTTTATATATTTAAAGTTTAAATGCTTTATTAGCCGCCTGAGAGTTGTTTCGCTAAAATTTGGCAAATCTTCATCGTCATTGACTGCCTGAAGAATCTTGGGAATTGTTGGTAATTGGTCATTTAAAAAGAAACTGTGAATTTTTTTCCTAATTACGGATTTATCAAAATCGTCTACTTTCTGATAAAATTTAGGCCTGTCTTTAGACTTGATAGGTGATTTTATTCCCTCTTCTGATTTATATTCTTTTAATATTATACACTGACTAGTATTTGCGTGTTGCGCGAGGTGCAAGCACCTCGAGTGCTTGTGAAAAAAAAAAAAGGGGGGGGTGATGGGGGGAGATGGGGGCGGTTTAGTATTTGCGTGTTGCGCGAGGTGCAAGCACCTCGCGTGCTTGTGAAAAAAAAAAGGGGGTGGTGGTGATGGGGGGGGTTGCAGAAGTATTTTGACTAAAGCATTGCCCCTCTAAATGAATCTGAAAAAAAAAATGTTCCAAGTCTCTTAATTTCCGAGATCCGCCTAAAGGGGGTGAGAAGGGGGGTGGGGGGGGCAACTTTAATAAATGGTTTTTACCGAGCCTCATCTATACGAATCCGTAAAAAAAAAATATACGGGTCTCGTAGTTTCCGAGATACGATAGGGAGGGGGGGGAAAGGGGAGGTTTAGCACTTTTCCCGTAGGTTTGAGAGTTACTTGTTTACGAATCTGTAAAAATAGTAATGAGTGGTAATCTAGCTTTATATAGTATAATGCTATGCCAATTCCCAAAATCGATGCTGTTTTTTATTAATTTCGGTTTTGTAGGGATATTCATTCGATGGCCAATTTTCTTTCACGTACTTATATACGTTGATCACCATATTTTTCTCATTAGCCGTAAAGCTCGTCACCTGTAAAAATCACCTGTAGTCACTTGTCACACGAAGCTCAAGCTATATCTCCGTGATACCAATTAACCTAACCAATTACTTCACAATTTAAAACCTACTTCTAATATTAACCTTAAGTTTCCAAAGATCAGCGCGTTTGAACAAACAACTCTTTCTTTTTGCTTATTATATATTTTAGATAAATTGTATTACGCACCTTTTGACGTTTTTTTCGTAGCGAATTTATTTCCTTAGATGTACTGGCTACTGGCTCCATTATACGTAATAACAAATAAAATTAACGCATCAATTAAAGTAACAACAATAAAAAAGTGATAAAGAAAGAATAACAAAATTAACAATAACAACCAGATCCGCGATATATGTAAAGCAATGAAACAAACTCGTACGCATTCGAAACTCGAATGACGCGTTTATTTCAAAATGGCGTCCCGATAGTTTACAATCCCTGCGACGGACGCGTTCCGGTACCAAGAAACACAAACGATAGCGCTTTGCGTCGTTAAAATATGATCCGACTAAATTAAATAAGTTGTTACTTTCATATAACCCGTCTATATTTCATGTCGATTGAATATGGTCAATTTATTATTATCTCGCAGTATAAAATGTTTACTTAGTAAAAGATGTTTGTTTACATAATTTATAGCTTCTCGTGACGGGTACTTTAGATGGTATTATTTTAACACCTATAAGATATAGTAATAATAATAGGATTATTGCGTGATTACTAAATATTCAAAATCTTATAAAATTAATATATAATAATACTCACATACTCAGTTTCTGTAGGATTTTACCACTGAAATTACAATATGGACGTGGGAAAATAATAATCTCAACACAAAAGCAGCAATGAAACTCACTTCAGCGTGTCAATTAGTAAAATGGTAGAAAAGTTATCAGGAGCTTGGTTTTATTAACCTATAGACTTATACGGCATATGAGTATTATTTATAGTTAATACTCTCAAACATTGCTATCACAATCTGATCTCTATGGCAAATGTTCTCAAAGTATATATTTATAATATATGCATAACTATGCTCATAACTGTACATTTTTCCTGGAAGAAAAACAGCCTATGTCCTTTTCTGGAACCCAAACAGCATGTATGACAAATTTTATGATGATCGCTTGGGTAGTTAAAACGTAACAAACCAACTCACACTCGCATTGATAGATAAGATCATGCGGAAATAATTATGATATGGTTGTATATGCGTGGGGCGAGTTATACCCACTCGCCGGGATAAGGGATTGATTACAACACATGTTCTATATTGTTAGTCTAGCTACTAACGAGAAGTGTAAAGTGATGATAATGGAGAGTAACAACAGCGGAGGTGGTACCCATGCCGTCGGTATTCCTTTCGAGATGCAAAATAAGACATGGGGAGAGCAAATAGAAGAGCGCAAGATGCTTTCTAAAGCACACATTCCGTTTTATGCATGAAATGTGAGACGCTTAGCCAGTTTTGAGCACTGGCCGATCAGTGTGAAGCAGAATCCAAAGGATCTGGCACAAGCTGGCTTTTTCTATACTGGCTGGGGTGATAGGGTAAAATGCTTCCATTGTGGCGGAGGACTAGAGGATTGGAAGAAAGGTGACGATCCTAGGCAGGAACATGTAGAGTGGTTTAGTAAGTGTGGGTATGTGGAATTTAAATTAGTCAAATTTTTTTTTATGGTGATATGACATAATTTTCTTTACGATATCTCAATTATTCGGATCAAATCTAACACAAGTTATTTAAAATAGACAGCAAACGCTCGGTTACATCGGTAGACAGGTATCATCATAAATATTGAGATATGCAATTATCGTTTAGAAGAAATGATCGGTTCGTTGATATCTAAGAGTCTGACACCAGATGAATCGGGAGCAATACACACGGTCGGTATTAGTCCGGTGTGCGTTCACGAACACTATTAGGACGCTTTGTAATACAATCGTGACATTGTTCATAAAGACTGCAAAAAGAATTGGGGCTTCTAGAACCCCCAATTCCAACCTACTGAGGTGCCCCAGCTAATACAGACATGAGTGTGGCCAACAATAGGCTCTGTTGACTGTTGACTTGTTGGCTGCCTGATTTCACTCCATGTGTTGATAATTAGGTGGAAATAAATAAACGATTACTATGAAAATGCAACGAACGTTTATTGTTAACACAAGGTAAATAGGTTACAAGCTTACGCGCCATAGAGAAATTACCCATAGAGTATAGACACAGAGCAAAGAGTATAATAATCTATAGGACACAGAGTTATTAATATTGCCAACTTATAAATATAGTTGCGTTCTTATTTGCCAACACTTCCCACAGAACGCAAACCCATTTTACTGATACAGAACAAATGTTTTTCATAAGTAACTCCTTTAGTCAAGTTATCAGCTACCATGTTACAATGTCACAGTTAAAACATTGTTTTATTCTTCTGTTTAAAGATTCTACTACCCAACGACATATGACGTGACTAGACGTGACTTGTTTGCTTGTTCGGTAGTCAGTTGCCTTTCATTCCTATCTTTATATGGAGGAATATTCACTTTATATCCACATTATTCCAGGCTTAAAACGCTGTCTCTGAATCCTCTATCTAGTATCATCACATAATTTTGGTTAAAGAACCAAAGCCAGGCACTATCCTCATTATTGACGATTCCTTGCATTATTGTTGCTTTAGACATAATAGCTGGGTATGGACCCGGGACATCTATTATATAGCAGTCACTACAGACAACCATAAGAGGTTTCAGTAGATTCTCGAACTTGTGCAAGCTGTAAGTCTTTCTTTGAAAAGGGAAGTTACTGCTTTTTTTATATAAATATAAGTACCATCGCAGATAACGATCGCTTTGGTGTTATTTTCGTCTCCAAATATACCTTTCGGTATCAACAGATTCCTTCTAAGTATATCATTTCTTGTTAAATGATCAAAAACAAGATGACGGCAGACAAACTCTGACATTAAATATTGTCTTGGTATCGTCAATCTCCTTTCTAGGGTGCAACGATACATCCCAAATAATGTAGCTAGCCTCTCATTTGTTGCTTCAGTTCTTAGTTTAGCCAGAAATATCCCAAGTACAGTTCGATGACCATTGCTAGGCACACTTAAATATGTTGTTTGATTTAAAATTGTATTGAACTGGTCGTAACTTAAACCCACCCAAAAATGTAAATCATTATCGTCTAGTTGTGTCATTGTATCAAAGTCAAATCTAGTACCTCCTTGAAATATGTTAGAGATGTCGGAAAACTGGCCAGCATTAAACTCGTGCGATACACTACAATAGTTTATTAATTCATTCCATTCATTGCTTTCAAAATGTTCCCGACAAGCTCTTGCCTCTCCGGGGATATATAAATGATGTTCACATAACATTTGAATTGTTGTTGTTCGAGGTATTCTGCACCGGCTCGGGTTGTTACAGTAATTAAAGATGCAGTAATCTGCCTTATTCGGAGCTCTCATATATTCTTCCACTAATTGTATTGTGCGTTGTTCCGCGGGTTGTTCCTGTGCCTGAGGTGCAGGTGCTTCACGTTTTCTAACAGCATTAGTTGCCTGTTACCAACATCTATGGCATAATGAATGCACGTTGTCAAATTCCACCTAAAACAAAAGTAAAATACTACCTAATATATTAGGTTATAAAACAACATTTAAAGCGTCATGTAGGATGCAAGTAATATAATTACGTATATTAAAAACGCTATTAAAAAGCTAAAAAAAAAACGCTAGAGGAAATAAATCATTATTTCATTTTATAGTTACACAAAACACAAACTTTTTAATATTTTTTTGGTAATATACAACGTGTCGTTTAAAGGGTATATACATGCCAAATGCACGGCTTCTTTGGATGATAACAAACGATATGGCAAGGGTTTTGTAAAGCTATGTCTACATGTGTGGAACTTAGAAGAAATTTCAATACATTGATACCGGAGACAGAATTTTCCAAATTAAGAAGAACGCAGATAATTATCATGGTATTGGCAAGTGGAAAATTATTGACCCTCGTAGTGCTGTGACACGTTTGTTATGATTCGTATTCAAGAAACAAATGAAACCGATAATTTGGTATCAATTCTTTGAGTCTCTTATTTTAAAACTGTGCATAGAGACTCCATACCAGATGTTGTCTTCAGCCCTTTTGGGTAGATATGGGGTTTCCGTTACACGTTGTATACCAAATAAATAGGTTCCAAATTAACTTTTACCGATTTATGTTTTTTCACGTGATCTTTGATA
Source organism: Tholera decimalis (assembly GCA_943138885.2). Classification (NCBI taxonomy): domain Eukaryota; kingdom Metazoa; phylum Arthropoda; class Insecta; order Lepidoptera; family Noctuidae; genus Tholera; species Tholera decimalis. The sequence continues at coordinate 9,501,560 of OW964551.2, read as the reverse complement.
AGGTAACAAACCGTTTCAGAAACTTGTGTTAAAAATAATTCTAGTGAAATGATAATGATGATTCTAGGATTTACTCTATAGCTGACTATCTGATTTCGAAAAACTGTTGCTATTATATGAACATTATCAAAACATTTCTGTAATAAGCAATTCGATTTGTGTACATTAGTTTTCTTGTGTGCAGAATATTTCGGAACTGAAACGTTACAGACTTCGCAGAAAAACATATTCAGATATTTATAATTGCAAAAACTAACTTTAAGTATCTATATATTTCAGATTTCTGATCATATTCTTCTAATTTTTAATTTTAAAGTGGATGAAAGTTAAAATGTAAAATAAATTTCAAATCGAATGTGAGTATAGTAGTTATGAGTATTCTCAGTATCGGGTTTATCGGTATCGCGTATTCTTGGTATCGAGTTTTTTCAGTATCGAGTATTCTTAGTATCAAGTTTTCTCAGTATCGAGTATTCTTAGTATCGAGTATTTACATTTTTAATATACCTATCATATATTTGAGCTTCCTGTAAATACATCACAATTTAATATAATGAAAATAATATTTAATAGATATATCATAAAAACCTAATTTCAAAGTAGATGAAAGTTTAAATGTAAAACCAATTACAAATTTTATATTGTTATCAAAATAGTACCGAGTGCTCTCAATTCTGTTTTTTTCACAAATCGAGTTTTCTCTGTATCGAGTATTTTTAGTTTCGAGTATTCTTAGTGTCGAGTAATTAGATTATTTATTAAAAAGCTCAAATATATTATAATATTTGAGCTTCCTGTAAATAAATCACAATTTAATATAATAAAAATAATATTTAGTAAGTATAATAAATCATAATTAGGTATGAATTACGTGAGTTTATTTTTATATGTATGTAATATTTAATAAGTGTACCACAATCCACATTTGTTTAAAAAGTAATAGTAATAATAAAAGTATAAGAGTAAAATAGGTATCAGAATAATATTATTTGATTCCGTTAAATAATATTATTTGGATACAGAACAGGCTGTATGCCCTTAAATTCAGCTTTGGCTGCAGAAACAAAATTATTAGCGGCTCGCTAAGTCGCTGAATCGGAGTATACAGAGACCCTATACGTGAGAAGTGCTTGCTTCCATCGGTCCTTTCCGATTTTTTCAGCGTCCCTATGGTTATAAATACGGAGCTCGATATTATAATCACCGCCCCGTGTTAGGTCCTATTGGTAGGAGTTTCCAGAAGCTCTTCTGGACAGGGACGATCGCAGTGCAGTTGCCCTCACCGGTTCAAGATCTCCCTCTTCCTCCCGTAAACATCGTTATCTGGGATATCATTTCTTTTCGTAGATAGTCCCACTTTTTTCCTTTCAGGTACCTTTTACTTCTTGTATACCAACAACGAATTTTCTTAAAGCCCTCTCTCTGGATTTTTTATTCCGTTGACCATTTTACAAGTTACCTTTGAACATAAGTATATCTAGATACCTATCTACACCTATTATTCTATTATATTATACATATATACAGGTACACCGATTAATTAACTGTATATGTAATTTTGTAATCCTATATATTCACATGGGATTACAAAGTTATTTATACAGTTGATTTATCTAGAAAACTGGACTGAAATTGAAACGATTAGTTTTTCCTTGTTTCATACACTACACACTAATTGTATTCTAAATTTGAAGCTTCTATGTCTGCTAGAAGTGCCCTTAGACTTTTGATGATCGGTCAGTCAGTCAGTGAGTGACAAAATTAAGAAACTTTGACTCGTTATAATTCTTAAACTACTGGTTCAAATTGAATGAAATTTTAAATATACCGTGTTTATACAATGCCTGCTTGGTTACTGAAAATTCAGGCTTCTAGTTTTATCCACAACGAACTTATAGGGGGTCGAAAAGTGCCTGAACTGCTTCGAGAAAAGGATGGTACGGCCGTGACTATTTTTTGCTTGATTTGGCGGGGGCACTGCCGTGACCCCAGATAAAATAACATTAGTTAAACATATTAACAACCGCGACTTACAAGTTGTGGGGTCGCGGGATCAAATCCAGGCTGGCGCTTTATTTTGTGTAAATTATTTCATCACTACTACTCTCAAAACGGTGAAGAAAAACATCGTGAGGAAACATGTGCAAGTACCAAAAATTCGAAGACATGTGACATCCACCAACCTGCACTGGGTCCGTGTGGTGGACTACGCCCCATTCCCTCTCACAAAGGGGAGGTCTGTGTCCCTGCAGTGAGAAATTGAAATCTTATAAATCTTATTAAACACATTTTTTTAATTTTTTTACGCACCGACTAATCGGTCACGCGAAAGCGCTTTTTACGCCCTTTTGGCGAAGTATCTATTTCGGAATTTGAATCACTCCCAAATAATTATTTTGCAGATGGAGTTAAGGCAACAGCTACTTTCTTCGATTTGCCTTTAGCCACTTTAATTTTAGGCTTTGAAGAATTTATTTTTCTTTGGTTTAGACGATGAAGGCTCGTTGGGATGCGGCTCTACATCGGATTCAAATGGATTCACAAATGTCGATCTAATTAAAAGAAATATTAGATAAGAAGTGATCAAACAAAATTAACGATTTCTAAATGGATAGACATAGAAATAGAACAATCTCTATAACAATTCAAACTCATCTGAAAATCGATTCTTGAATTATTATCGGTGCTTAGAACATTGAATATGTCATTATTTGGATCTAGAACTCAATACTTCATGTTGTGCAATAGTAGTACGGTTTATAAACCACTGCACGAGGAGAAGCAAGTGAAATAACTCATTAATACATTTTAATTAGATCTGGAATCGAACCCAAAACTTGCATTCGACAGTTACACTAATGTCGACTGGGCTACAGGGAACGTAAGAAAAAGAAAACCGTTATTATAGTTTACGTATATATTATTATCATAAGTCTTTTAGGTGAATTAGGAATCAAACCTAAAACATTATGTTCTACAGCCTGGCTTGCTGCTATAGGAACCAGTCCCTTATTTAATATTTAATAATATATAGTGGAAATACATACATACTCTCTACTCTATAATATTGTTTATTGTGGGAATTAGGGACTGGTGGACCTTAATACAGGTTACTACGTAACCTAGCTAGGCCACCGGAGCCACTTATAATTGTTACTTATTTATAATTGTTGTGAAACTAACTTTTTATCACGCTAGGTGGCGCATGATCAACTGTCTGTATGTCATTGATTTGACATAACGAACGATTGTCAAATTGTATGAATTTGTTTGTTTACTTTTCACGTGTTATTTATTTTGGATTAAAATGCCTAAATTTTCAGCTTTAAACTGCAAAAATAAAGGGATTCATCTGTTCCCTAAGGATGCTACACGAAGAAAACAATGGGAATCTGCTTTACGGATCCAAAACTTTAAAGCAAGCCATACTGCACGATTGTGTGCAGCACATTTCAAACAAGAAGATTATTTTGGAAAAAGCAATTATAAAAGTAAACTAACATAGCTAGGGATTTACTTATATTGAGCCGTTTTCTGATTCATCAAAAAGGAAGATACATATTATATTTGTAACCTAAACTATAATACTGTAAGTTTTGATAATACATAAAGTGTTAGCTACAAAGTGTCTGTTTTCTATCAGTTCCTGAACCACTAGCAGTTTCTCAGGAAGTCAGCTGTACCATCTGTACTTTGTTTTACTGAGGTGATATCTGAAAATCCAGCAGCTCTCGAACGACAGCATCGTCTGGAGAAAAGAAGTCAGAGGAAACTTTTTCAAGAAGATCTACAGCCTTCAACTAGCAATGCTATCTCTGAAGAAAAACCAGAGCTTTCAACAAGCAAAGCTGTCTCTGAATATGAGAAGGACTGTGATTTGACGCCAGAAATAACTTGTGAAGAAATTGTAACAACAATAGACACTAGCACACATTGTATGCCTTTAGAATGTTCACATAGTATAACTATATCTTTATCAAAACACACTCAAGTTGACCATGAGCATATGTATGGATCAATAAGTAAATACAAAGAAGATGATGAAGCCATAAAGTTCTACACGGGTTTTGAATCCTACAAAAATTTTTATTTTGTTTACTCTACTCTGAGTCCTATGGCTCACAAAATTAAATACTATGGCAGTAATGTCATAAATTTAAGTACAGAAAATCAGTTCTTTTTAACTATGATGAAGCTAAGGCAGAATAAGTATAATTTTGAACTTAGCAAATTTTTCAATGTAAGTCCGACCACTGTTTCAAATATATATAACATAGGTTAACTTTATTTACCAGTTATGGACAAAAATAAATATTTGGCCAAGTAAAGAAATGGTGCAGTATTATATGACAGAAAGCATTAAACTTTATGACAACAATGTCAGAGTGATTTTGGATGGCACTGAAATCAATGTTCAAAAACCAAAGAACCCAACATCACAACAAGCTTAATAGAGCAGTTATAAACATGCAAATACGCTGAAAATAGTAGTTGGTGCTACACCTGGCGGACTGCTATCATACTGTTCTTACGCATATGCAGGATCAGTAAGTGATAGACAAGTAGTTGAACGAAGTGACCTTATGACCAAATGCCAAAGTGGTGACAGCATACTTGCCGACAGAGGATTCACAATTCAAGACATGTTTGCAAACAGAAATGTGACAGTCAAAATACCAACTTTTTTAAAAGGGAAATCTCATTAACTGGTCTCACCCTAATCAAAGACAGGGAGCTTGCAAATAAGAAGGTCCATATTGAACGGCTAATAGGATTAACAAAAACTTATAAAATATTAAAGAATGACCTAGACCATAGCTACATTCCTATCGCAACTAAGATATTTTTCATATGTTGTATGTGTTGTAATTTTTGGAAATGTATTATGACAAAGAGAAATAAAATAATTATTTAAATCATTATTGGTTTTTAATCAATTGTAAATAGTTTTTATAAACATATTTATTAAGGATTGCAGGCTCCAAATTATGAAGGTTGAAATTTATTAAATGAATTAACATTTCACTTATGTACACATCATCTTTATTGATAAAAATTACATATTCATTACAATAAAATTGCAGTACTTTCTCCCTGTACATAGCAGCTGTCCTTGAACCTGAGCATAGTATGGATGGGTTTTTCTTAAAAAAGCTGTCCATAACATTTTTCAAGTTATGGTACAGTCACTTCATTAATAAGGCTGTTTCTTGATGCATATGGGCATTTTACCTCCAATAATGTTTCTTGCCCTATTAATCCATCCGGAGAAGCTGCTAATAAAGGATATTTACTTGATATAAATAAACCACATTTCTCTATCATTATTCCAAAATTTTCTTCATATTGGGATATTGCTATAGGTTCATGAACTTTTCCATGGACTACTGCTCTGGTATGGACAGCTTTAGGTGCTAAAATTCTTTGTATCAAGGAGTCACTGTATGTTTTACTGTGACACGCTGTATCAAACATGCTGGCTGTGATTCTGCATGATCTTCTTTCATGCCACTCCGGAGAATCAGCCTGCGCTCTTGTATTTTTTTCAATTTGCTCAGTTTTTGCAGAGGTCAAATTTCTTAAAAGTAAATTCTCTAAAAGTAAATCATGTGGAGACTCTTTTAAACATGGGTAGTGGTCCCATTCGATACCATGAGGATTAGCGGGTTGTAGGGTCTGTAAAATAGGCATAGAACTTTCCCCATAACCTATGGCTAAATTACTTACATAATCTGTGTAATTATTCATTATATCTTTCTCTCGTAAAGGATTATAATTACACGTTTTAATCTCTTGTGGGGAAAATTTTGAGCAGCAATCTGCGAGTTATAAAATAATTTCTTGGGTCTATTAAACATCATCAGCTTTTGTGTACTTGTTTTATGTAATTTAATAATTTTGTTCTGCACTATATCATACACACCACACAAAAGGACAGCTACATGTTTACAACATGCATGAATACCACCCTCTGCTGCACAATCACAATGGCTTTCTTCCACACCTTCACAGCTCAATTTCACATCAACCACATATGCAACTTTTTTCATGCTAGCTTTGCATTCTCCTTTGATAAATGTGTGCACCCTGACCGAGCAAAAACGGGCAGTTAAAAGATGGCGAGAATCGTATAAAAGCTCCCCGTTTGGCTTGGCATTGTATCTTTCAAAATATTCTTGTATTTCTTGCTTCGTAATATTTGGAAGTGACGAATCCGCATTTATGTCTTTGAATTGATCCGAGGCTGGAGACTGATACATGCTATCATCCTGGATCAAAGTTTTGGTTCCGCTCTACGCCTCTAGTCTGTAAAGATATCATAGATTTAGTCTACAAATCTTGTACAAGCTTGAAGAAGGAAAATAACCTCAAATATTTACAATGCTTACCTTTCAATCAAATCAGCCTTTTTTCCGGCAATTGACGCATTCCTTCTTCGAAGCTCATCTTTAAGTTGAGATATAGTCATCAATGAAAACATTTTGTATGTATTTATCAGTATTTTGTTAAAAATATCACAACGATTCACTACAATAGGAGAGATCTAACATAAACAATGTACCAACTACCAAAGAGAATATACAATTAACAATATAATACCTTGCAATGTACTGTACTGTCTACAGAGCATCTGTAAATGTACAGTCGTTCAGAGCGCCATCTACAAACAGCTTTGCGTGTGGCTCCCCATTGTAAATTATATTATGTAACAGACTGTAACAACCTTATGAAAATAAAAATACAAAAAATACTTACTGCTGGAAAACACAATTTTACACAACACAACTTACTATGATAATGTACTATGAACGAATGACACGGAATTCTGGACAAACTATTTGGCGAACGCTATAAAATAAGGTAGGGTTTATATTAACTATTGCAAACAACGTATTAATATTTTTTCATGAAATATTTTCGTATGTCTATCTTATGCAGTCATTAAATAAAGTCTACTTTCATTTATTCATGTATCGGCACTATGCACACAGCCATCGATTCCCTTTTTGGACGGCGGCGACACGATGACTCGGATACATGAGACGAAATTCTAAAAAGGAAGCTGTATGTACTTTAACACGTTAGTCGCCAATGGCGACTAACGTGTCTGAAGTTCAGACCCATGAAAGCCCCGGTAATAGCGTCCGTGAAGCTCCTTGCTCTGCCATACTTCTTTGCGGTCATTAGTATCCAATACTACAGGATTGCGCCAATTCTCGTTACTTAAGGAGAGCGGGGTGAGGCCTTTGTCCACAGCTGCCACATCCCGATGCATACCCACGTCAGCTTTTAGGAAATATTCCCTAAGGCTGCACACCTCGCGGTTGTGCAGAGTCTTTGCATTTAAAAAGCCACGACCCCTGCACTTCCACGGAATATACAGCCTCATCACCGATGAACGTGGGTGATGCATCCGATTTGCAGTCAGCGTTGTGCGGACTCGCCTGTCCAAGGCGTCAAGTTCAGTCTGAGTCCATTTGAGTATGCCAAAAGAATACATCAATACTGGCATAACCCAACCATTGAAGGCACGCACCTTGTTTCCGCCTGATAGAAGACTATTCAGTATTTTATTCAGGCGGCCAAAGAAGCGTTCCTTCAATGACTGTTTAACATAAGCAGCATTGATGCCTAGCGCTTCTGACATACCCAAATACTTGTAAGTTTCAGTCGATTCGAGGGATCATACACCTAAATGGAATCCGAGAGTTGAGTTCCCACGGATTCCATAATCTCCCCTCGCTTTACATGCATGACCGCACATTTGTCCACCCCAAATTCTATCCCGATGGCGCTACTGAAAGTTTCTGTTACCTTCAGTAGCTCCATTAGTTGCAAGTTGCTGGGGGCAAAAATTTTCAAATCATCCATGTAAAGCAAGTGTGATATGACCTGACCACCTCTTCTCAACTGGTAGCCTAGCCCCGAATCCTCCAACAATGTACTGAGAGAATTGAGAGCCAGACAAAGCCACAGTGGGCTCAGACTGTCGCCTTGAAATATGCCACGCTCAATCCTAATCGGTTCGCTGTTTTCCTGGATCTGTCGACTTCCTGGATAGCAAAGGACCGTCTTCCATTTGCCCCCCATACATGACTCAAGAAAATTACGTAGTATTGGCTCTATTTTATACAGCTCCAACACCTTCTTGAGCCATGTATGTGGAACAGAATCATAGGCCTTCTTATAATCTATCCAACGTGTGTTGTGTGTGGTAGTGGTGGGCCAGGCTCCGAATCATCCGATGATAATGTAACATTAGATATTTGATTCCAATTGCAAAAAAACGGTATAATAGGCTTTTCTGAAGTTATCTCGTAGTTTCTTCTAACGATCCATGCACTGCTTAACGGGAAAGATAGAAATGAAAAAATTAAAAACATTATTACATTACATTACATTACATTACATGTATAGACTTTCCTTCAGAACTGAGAGAGTGTTGTGATAATTTTTGTCAAGATAAGAGTCACAGATCTATAATTGACAATTTGTACAAGGATCTAGTGTCATCCCTTCGGGAAGCGGCTGAGGACAGTTCTGGTTTGGTGAACGATGGTAAGAGACGGCGTGCAGTGATTGGATGGAATAGGTATGTTAGGGGTGCGCATGGAGATGCAAGGAAGGCTTTTCTGAACTGGGTGTGGCATGGAAAACCTCGTAATGGTAGGTTATTTGTGGACATGAATGAGACGCGCAAGGTATTTAAGCAGAGGTTGAAATTTTGTCAGGATAATGAGGACCAAATCAAAATGAACAAGCTAGCGACTGAGCATGGGCGTAAGCATTTCCAGAACTTTTGGAAATCCACACAGAGGTTAAATCCTAGACCTACGGTTCCGGTGAGTGTGGATGGAGTTGAGAAACCTGAGGAGATTGCAAATATGTTTAGGAGGCATTTTGCGGTGGATCCACGTCAGGCTGAAGAGCAGGTGCGTGTCGCTGAGGGCATCATGTCTGGAAAGCCAGTAAACATTTCGGCAAAGGAGATTAAGGATGTTATTAAATCTATGACTAAAGGCAAATCTCCCGGACATGATGGCTTAAGCATTGAACACTTTCAGTGTGCAGGTCCCCATCTTCCTAGGGTCCTATTGATGCTGTACAACTTCTGCGTGAGGCATTCCTACCTGCCTATAGATCTGATGAGGACGATAGTTGTGCCTATAGTGAAGAGTAAGACTAAGGATGCGTCAGATAAGGATAACTACAGACCGATCTCTTTGGCCACTGTAACAGCTAAGGTGCTTGATTGTGTGTTTGAGCGTAGGATAAGTGGACAGCTTAAGCCAAATGATGCACAGTTCGGTTTTAGAGCTGGGTTGTCCACCGAGACTGCTATTCTGGCGCTAAAGCGCATAGTTAGGTACTATACTGACAGAAGTACTCCTGTATATGCTGCTTTTCTGGATCTCTCCAAGGCTTTTGACCTGGTTAATTATAATATCTTGTGGTCAAAACTGAGGGACAATGCCATACCCCATGAGCTGATAAATCTCCTCGAGTACTGGTACAACCATCAAATTAACCAGGTCAGATGGTTGGGTGCATTATCTGGTAAGTATGGGCTGGAGTGTGGCGTGAGGCAAGGTGGCTTGACCTCCCCAGGGCTCTTCAGTCTGTACATCAATCAGCTGGTGGAGGAGCTCGGCAGCACTGGTGTCGGATGCTCTATTGATGGGAAGGTGATTAATAGTATCAGTTATGCTGATGACATGGTGCTGCTGAGTCCCTCGATTGATGCACTCAGACGGATGCTTGGAGTATGTGAGCGATACGCCACGGCTCATAGACTCCTGTACAATGTCAGGAAGAGTGAGGTCATAGTGTTTCGTGCTGGTTCCAGAAAACCTAAGTCTGTTCCTCCAGTTTACCTGTATGGGGTAGCGCTTAAGAGGGTGTCTCAATTTAAATACCTTGGGCACGTTTTGAATGAGGATCTGAATGATGACGATGATTTGGAGAGAGAGAGAAGAGCGTTGTCGGTCCGATGTAATATGTTGGCCCGCAGGTTTGCTAGGTGTACTAAAGAAGTGAAAATTACACTGTTTAAGGTCTACTGCCAGACTTTTTACACCTGCAGCCTGTGGGTCACGTATACGCAGAGGGCCTACAACGCTCTTCGAGTCCTGTACAATAATGCTTTCCGGGTGTTATTGGGGCTTCCGCGGTTTAGTAGCGCGTCATGTTTGCTGAGGCAGGCACAGATAGTTTTGAGGCTATCATGCGTAAGAGAACGGCATCCTTGATGCGTAGGATACGTGGAAGCTCCAATAGCATCCTGAAGGTAATAGTTGAGAAACCAGACTGTCCTTTCCTGATGCACTGGTCCCGCAGGCATGCCTGCGGGCCTGGTGCTGAGGGAAAATATTTGAATTAAGAGGGGACGATATATTAAAGTTAATTTATTTTGTTTGATTAATTTTTTTTTTACTAATAGACATAGTTGTTTAAGTATTTCTGTTACTAACACATTATGGATTTTCTGTTTCCGAAATAAAGTATATATTATTATTATTTCCTTTATTCAACATATATCTCAAAAATTACATTTTTAAATATTATTCTATAAAAACTTACAATAAAAAAAAACATTTAAAAATATAAAAAATGGCAGTCCATCAGTGTCGGGAGGAGGGTCCAAGCTACCGGTGGTTAGGTCTCCAGAGAAAGGAACCTCCTCACAATGCGAGCTGTATCGAGGAGAACTGCCTTCTGTATCAGGCCCTTTATCCAGCTGTGCAACGCCAGCTTCGACAGATGGTCGTCGAAGCTTTTAGATATCAGCCCATTGACTGACATGACAATCGGCACAATGACAGCCGAGTCCACATTCCACATGTCAACAACCTCATGAGCTAAGTCGAGATACTTTATGTGTTTCTCTTTCTCAGCTTTCACGAGATTCTCGTCATGCGGGATGGTAACATCGATTATCATTGCGCGGCGCACTAATCGGTCTATCACCACTATCAGGCTTATTGGCAACAATAGTCCTGTCAGTGATGATAGACCGATCCCAGTATTTCAGCAGTCATTTTCGAGAACTGGGTCGGGCACATACTTGTAATACGGTACCTCAGAATCGACAAGTTTGTATTTCAAAGCAAGTTCCTGATGGATAATTCTGGCTACTTGGTTGTGTCTATGCAAGTACTCGCCGTTAGCAAGACGAGAGCAACCGGAGACAATATGTCTGATGGACTCACCAGGATGATGGCATGCCCGATACACGTCAATCGTCCCGTCCTTCATCATATGTCTCCGGTAATTATTCGTCAAGATAACTTCGACCATAATTGCACAGACAAAACCTTCAGTTTCTCCGAAGAGATCCCCGAAGCGTAGCCAGGCGACGGAAGCTGTCAAATCTACATCAGGCCCATAGAGAGCCCGATAGTAGCGATCATGAAGCTCCTTGCTTTTCCATACCTCCATGCGGTCATCTGCGGTGAGTATAACAGGTTTGTGCCAGTTCTCTTTAGCCATGGTCAGCGGGGTGAGTCCCTTGTCCACTGCAACCACATCTCGGTGCATACCCACATCGGCTTGAAGGAAATATTCCCTGAGACTGCAAATCTCGCGGTTGTGGAGAGTTTTGGCGTTTAAAAAGCCTCGACCTCCACTCTTCCGCGGGATGTACAGTCTCATCACCGATGATCGTGGGTGATGCATCCGATTTGCGGTTAGCAGTGTGCGGACCCTCCTATCCAGGGTGTCCAGTTCGGTTTGAGTCCATTTGAGTATGCCGAAAGAATACATCAACACCGGCATGACCCGACCGTTGAAGGCGCGCACCTTATTTCCTCCCGACAAAAGGCTGTTTAATACCTTTGTCAGGCGGCCAAAGAAGCGCTCCCTCAACGATTGCTTCATGTCAGCAACATTAATGCCCAAAGCTTCCGACATACCCAAATACTTATAAGTTTTGGTCAAGCAGAGAGATCTAAGTATGGAGTCTGAAAGTTGAATTCCCTCAGATTCCATAATCTGTCCTCGTTTTACATGCATGATTGCACATTTGTCTACACCAAATTCCATCTTGATGGCGCTACTGAAAGTTTCAGTTACCTTCAGTAGTTCCATCAGTTGCAAGTTGTTGGGGGCAAAGAGTTTCAAATCATCCATGTAAAGGAGGTGGGATATACTTTGACATCCTCTTCTCAACCGATAGCCCAGGCCTGAGTCCTTTAACATGGTGCTTAGAGGATTCAGGGCCAAGCAAAACCAAAGTGGACTCAAACTGTCACCCTGAAATATTCCCCGTCTGATCCATATAGGCTCATCATTCCCTCGGATCGGTCGACATCCTGGATAGCGAAGTACCGTCTTCCATTACCTCATACATGACTCAAGGAAGGTGCGTAGAGTTGGATCAATTTTGTAAAGCTCTAGCACCTTCATGAGCCAGGTATGAGGAACAGAGTCATAGGCTTTTTTGTAGTCTATCCAGCATGTTGATAGATCTTTGCGGGATCGACGAACCTGTTGGCTAATGGCCATGTCAATGAGGAGTAGCTCCTTAGTGCCACGGGACCCTTTCCTACATCCATTCTGAGAAGCGGACATAATTGAGTTGCACTCAATGTGCATATTTATTTTCACTCTCAGAATGGACGTAAGAACTTTATAGACCATAGACAAACAAGTAATCGGTCTATAGTTTTTGGGTTCCATGGGACTACCACTCTTATGGAGCAGGTGGGTACAGCCAGTCGTAAGAAACTCTGGTAGAGACCCCGCATCTAAGGATGCCTGGAATTGAGAAGCCAAAAGCGCGTGCGAGCTGCTATACCCTATTTGAGCCAGAAGTTGTGCAATCCATCCGGTCCTGGAGACTTCCAGTTTGGTAACGGATGAACTGCTTTGGCTACATCAGACTTATTGATGGTTATTTTATCCATTTGTGGTATAGCTTCACATACGCGTTCAACTTCACGCATCCAGTCACCCTCAACATGACAGACGGGTACCGACCAGATGTCGCGCCAGAATAAATTCGTGGCGGTATCATCCGGGCGGCACACGTCAGTCACATTTTGATTGGGTCGCTCCCAAGCTTTGTATACCCACCTCTCATCGCTCTGGAACATGCGATTCTGTGAGTACCGTTCAACCCGCCGCTTAAACCGTTGGATACGGCTTGCCCATGCATCAATTTTCTGCTTCAGGAAGTCAATGCGCTCCGTAATGTGGGGTGTGTATTCTCGAGGGCCGATTCCAGTCCCTGAGAAAGCCCGCCGCACAATGTTAAATAATGTTTTTGACATTCTGAAACTAATAAAATGAACGATAAATATATTTGTAATGTACTTACTCTTAGCTACCCTAATTCTTTGATAGGTCAATAACATGATTAATATAGGTGTACTTTTTTTTCAGATTTTTGACTGTTGGCAGTAGTTTCAAATCCTTGGCTTTCAACTACCGCATGGGTTACAACACAGTCCGGTCCATAGTTCATGAAACTTGTGCTGCAATTTGGAAAGTATTGCAGCCTATTGTCATTCCAAAGTCAACAGAGGAGACTTGGTCGCAAATTGAAGAAGGGTTCAAAAATATTTGGCAATTCCCGAACTGTATTGCAGCACTTGATGGCAAGCATGTACAAATACGATCGCCCCATAACAGTGGACGTCAGTATTGCACGCAAATTACAGATTTGTTATAGTCGATGTTAGGGCATACGGCCGCAACAGTGATGGCGGTATATTGTCAAATTCTAAATTAGGACAAAAATTACATACTAGCACACTCCATATACCACCGAATAAGTGCTTACCATCCCCAAATAAAGAAATGCCACACGTATTCGTAGCCGATGAAGCATTTCCTTTAACCAATAATATAATGAGACCTTTTCCTGGAAATGTCATTAGAGGTGACGAACAGAAAAAGAATTCAATTATAGACTGAGCCGAGCCCGACGCATGGAGAGTGCATTTGGAATAATGGTACAGAAGTATGAAGTTTTTCAAAGACCACTAAAAGTGCAACCTCATCATCTAGACAAGATCATACTTGCTTGTACTTGTTTACACAATTTTCTTATTAATGAAAACTATATTCATACCTGAAAAATACACAAACACAATCTGAAAATATATTTCAAGATTTTGAACAGCTGAATGAAGAAGAAGACAGAAATAATGTAACTGAAAGTATGAGGATACGAGATGAATTCAAACAATATTTAGTTCAGAAGCTGGATCAGTTCATTGACAAGACAATATAATAAATCGACGTTGTTAATTCATAATACTTAAAATAAAACACATACAATAAATAAAATATTTTTTAATTATTATTTTTAAAATATATTGGCCAAGTTTTCTCGTTTGTAACACCCAAATATGACAGATGTGGTTGAAATTTGTAAATAATGTACATAATAGATAGAAACGTGACGGGATGTGTGGCGCGACCGCAGGTGGGCCGACCACCAGCAGGATATGTTTTTAGATAAGCGATGTATTAGAATTAAGATAGGCTAAGTTAGTCTTACCTGAACTTCTGTAAGGCTTGGGTCGTAATAATCTCTTATTTCGATTTCCACTCAAACTCCGTTTCATTTGCGCTCCCGATATCTAACTGGCGCAGCCGGTAGAATTGCCGCAAACTGTTTCCGCCGCGAAAAGTCAAGTGTGAAAACCTGTGAAATCTATTAAAACACGTGGATTGTGTTTCGCGAATGGTTACTGATTATGTATATAGGCGTCGTGCTTAAAATCAGTGAGGCGTTCTATATCGGGCAATCTTCGAACCAAATAAATAAGTTTAGATAACGCGTAAAATACGTGGGTGAGCAGAGATGGTGATAATATATCAAGTGGTTGGCATGTGAGTAACCTTCTACATCCTTCCTCATTCCCTACACTATTATTGTGATAGAAATAATTATTAATTTAGTGACTTAATTTAGTTTTTATAGAGAAAAGTAACATTAATGTTTCTATGTATTTTTGTTAATTATATGGTGTGATTTAAGATATAAATTAAGGTTTAGCTATTGATTTTACAATTTTATTGCATCGTAAGTTTTAATTTTATCTAAAATGGTAAAATCAAGGTCAAATTCCTTTAACTGCGACGGCGGCCGGGACAGCGACCGGTTCGATCTGAAACGCCGTTTCCGATGCAATTGTCGGACTCTTTGATACCTCACGATGTTTTAAAATTAATTCCCAAATTTAGTGGTGAAACTAATATACTTAGTTTATTTTTACGGAAGTGCGAATATGTTATCGGAAAGTATCAAGGGACCTCAGATAGAAACGAATTTTTGATGCAGAATATTACGAGTAAATTAAAGGGTAAAGCATCGGCTCTATTAAGTGAAAGAGGTGACCTTGAAACTTATTCTGAGTTTAAATCTTTAATGATCCAACATTTTGGTGATCCTAGGAGCGAGGAATGCGTGGCAATCGAGCTCGAAGCCCTAAAAATTAAATCAAATGAGTCATATTTAGAATTTTGCAGCCGTATACAAGATATTCGTGCTATATTTTTATCTAAAGTTAATCAGAACAGTTCCGCTGCGTTAAGAGAAGCTAAGAAGTGATTTATAATAATACTTCGCTTAACGTCTTTATGTATAATTTACTAGAACACATGGTACGAATTGTTCGAATTAAAAATCTGAGTACCCTGGAAGAAGCCTTACAATTTGTCCTTGAAGAGGTTAACTTTCAGGACAATATAACTTACGTAGTAAAAAGCTGCAACACCGACCACAAGGTCATCAGCTATTGCCCTCAAGTGAAAAAGGGGTTATTTTTAATTCAAATAATCCGAAACCTACTAGGTGCTGTAGTTACCTCAATTGCAACATAATTATTACAGGCCTTCTACAAATCCAACTCAATTTAAATTCGGTATACCTAATCAAGTTTTTGTACGCTCAAATGTGCCGAATCAACAAATAGGTTTTCGACCGCAATTAACGCAACTTGGAAATAAACTACCAGTTATCATTTATAATAAACAACCTCAACAATTCGGTAACACACCTCAAGCAGCCAAATTTGGTTATATACCCCAAGCAGCACAATTCGGTTATAGACCTCAAGCAGGACATAAATTCGATATTTACACTGACTATAGACCATTAGTCTGGTTGTATCAACTTAAAGAACCTAATAGCAAGTTAACGCGTTGGCGCTTGAGGTTACAAGAATATGATTTTAACGTCATTTATAAAAATGGTAAACAGAATGTCACTGCAGACGCGCTATCTCGAATTCAACTTAAAACACTAGGAGAAGCAAACGTTTCCGACGATATTTCAATGATTGTTAATATAGACGAAAAAGAAAATAGACTTCAAAATTATTTAGAAGATGTGACCAGTCTAAATTCTGACGACTCGAGGACTATTTCTATTTCCGACTCGGAAAGAACTAGCTAGCCCAATGACTATTGATTTAGATTCTGATACGGTCTTAGAACAATCATCCAATAACTATCCTGTACCATCGGAATCCTCTACCATACAAACAGTTCATTCAGCCAAAGATCTCAAATCCCATGGAATACCGATATTAAATGAAGCAATATACACCAAGCCTAACCAAATACTAGTTTTTAGCTGGTTTATTTATTTATTAAAACTTTATGCAACACAAAAAATGTACAAAGGCGAACTTAATGCCATAGGCATTCTCTCACCACCCATGGTTGACTGCCATGGGTGGTGAAGAGATAACATGGCAGGTGCATAAAAAAAAAAAACTAAGTTCATAATATATTCAAAGTGTTCCGTAATGAACTCCAAGTAAAGGGCTTATCTAGGGACAAACAAAAAGTGTTAGAAGTATTTTTGCCTCTTCATAGTCCTGAAGATCATATTAAAAAGTTTTTAAAAGAATACATTAAACCAGAAGTAAAGTATTTCATTTATTTTGAGAACCCGGAACATAGAAAAGACTTAAGTAATATTATAGTTTCATTATTTAAGAAAGATGTGGTTAATTTCTATGAATGTACCGAACGCGTTATTTACGTCGAAGATGAGCAGGAGCAGAAAGCTATTGTAATTAAGTTACACGAAGGCAAAACCTGTCATCGCGGTATTACAGAAACTGTTAAAAGAATCCGTCGTAATTATCATTGGCCTTTATCCGAAACCGTTTCCGCCATTATTAATTCATGTGATCGTTGTAAAACCTCTAAATATGACAGAAAACCAATTAAACCTGTACTGCAGCTTACACAAACCTTGAACACACCCTTTCAGGAAATATTTATAGATCTGTTTAGCATAGAATCGAAATACTATTTAACTTTAATCGATACTTTTAGCAAATTAGGACAAGCTATAGAAATTGCATCTCGCTCTACACCCGAAGTGGACAGAGCATTAATGAAATACTTCTCTATTTACGGTATACCGCAGAAAATAAGTTCTGATCCGGGAACGGAATTTAATAATGAATTATTAAAAGAATTGACAGACTTGCATAAAATTAAACCTACACATAGGTACTATCGGCCAAAGATACGCATGCTCACTTAAGAAAATATTCCTGCGAAAGCGCAGCTACTGACAAGCCACACCCCTTCCTGGTTTCGCCCAATTAGAGACAATATGCATTTGTGTGAGTACAAGGCGTGTAACAAAAAATGACAACAAACATTAGCCAGTGCCATTTTGCATCTCGCTAATTGTTGACGCTTTCCGTTCTTCGCTCGCGATTTCATTTTGAAGTGAAAACTTCTTTAGCATCGTTGTGATTTGAAAGTTTATGAAACGAAAACGCGACAGGGAAATTTTATATGGGCAAACGTATTACAGTAAAATTTTTGAAGGTTTCACTTCTACCACGTGTGAATTGCACACGTTTTTATTTTACGACTCATTGCCTGCCTAACTGTGACCTCTGCTTGTATACCGGACTGTGATCGAAAGCCTCTTTTTGACCCTAGCTCGTGTCCTGGACTGTGTTGTCTACTGTGGGTTGTGACTTTGAACTTTGTCGTTTATCATGACTACCTGGAACCTAACTCAAAAAGAAAGAAACGAAATTATTGGCTTGCATAGATAAGGGCTGAATATATCCCAAATTGCGGTGGAATTGAACTTGCAAGTAAGTAATGTTTTTTAAGATAATGTTTTTTAAAGTGCTTGTAGACATTATTAGTACTAATCCCTAAGACGACCCTCTGACCAATATATTTCCTAGTTTGAATTATTGTAAATTTTTCTTCAAATTGTAATTTACAAACAAATTGTTAATACCTACCTACCTACTTCATATTTTCGTCGAGAAAATAATCAGTGTAAACTCGTAACAAAACATTGCTAACATCGCTAGTACCTAATTCAATTTATACATATTACTTAAGTATTTAATAATAATCAATGAAAAAAAACCTTTTAATTTCCTTTATTTTGTAGGTATATTTCTTTTTTTTTTTGTTGTTGTTAATATTGCGAGTTTAATTCTAATGGCATCGTATAATATATTGGTGTATTTATCTGTAAAAATATGCAAAGATTTAATACCTATACAAGTATACATGTTACACAGTGATAATATAGCACTCTAGTGGTGAAAACTTTTTAAATCGGTCTAGTAGTTTTTCAGTTTATTCATTACAAACAGGAATTACAGGAATACAAATTCTTCCTGTGGCAGCTGACTTATTTAAAGTTATGTGCAAAGAGTATGTAATACACTAGTTAGATGCATATGGGCATTTTACCTCCAATAATGTTTCTTGCCCTATTAATCCATCCGGAGAAGCTGCTAATAAAGGATATTTACTTGATATAAATAAACCACATTTCTCTATCATTATTCCAAAATTTTCTTCATATTGGGATATTGCTATAGGTTCATGAACTTTTCCATGGACTACTGCTCTGGTATGGACAGCTTTAGGTGCTAAAATTCTTTGTATCAAGGAGTCACTGTATGTTTTACTGTGACACGCTGTATCAAACATGCTGGCTGTGATTCTGCATGATCTTCTTTCATGCCACTCCGGAGAATCAGCCTGCGCTCTTGTATTTTTTTCAATTTGCTCAGTTTTTGCAGAGGTCAAATTTCTTAAAAGTAAATTCTCTAAAAGTAAATCATGTGGAGACTCTTTTAAACATGGGTAGTGGTCCCATTCGATACCATGAGGATTAGCGGGTTGTAGGGTCTGTAAAATAGGCATAGAACTTTCCCCATAACCTATGGCTAAATTACTTACATAATCTGTGTAATTATTCATTATATCTTTCTCTCGTAAAGGATTATAATTACACGTTTTAATCTCTTGTGGGGAAAATTTTGAGCAGCAATCTGCGAGTTATAAAATAATTTCTTGGGTCTATTAAACATCATCAGCTTTTGTGTACTTGTTTTATGTAATTTAATAATTTTGTTCTGCACTATATCATACACACCACACAAAAGGACAGCTACATGTTTACAACATGCATGAATACCACCCTCTGCTGCACAATCACAATGGCTTTCTTCCACACCTTCACAGCTCAATTTCACATCAACCACATATGCAACTTTTTTCATGCTAGCTTTGCATTCTCCTTTGATAAATGTGTGCACCCTGACCGAGCAAAAACGGGCAGTTAAAAGATGGCGAGAATCGTATAAAAGCTCCCCGTTTGGCTTGGCATTGTATCTTTCAAAATATTCTTGTATTTCTTGCTTCGTAATATTTGGAAGTGACGAATCCGCATTTATGTCTTTGAATTGATCCGAGGCTGGAGACTGATACATGCTATCATCCTGGATCAAAGTTTTGGTTCCGCTCTACGCCTCTAGTCTGTAAAGATATCATAGATTTAGTCTACAAATCTTGTACAAGCTTGAAGAAGGAAAATAACCTCAAATATTTACAATGCTTACCTTTCAATCAAATCAGCCTTTTTTCCGGCAATTGACGCATTCCTTCTTCGAAGCTCATCTTTAAGTTGAGATATAGTCATCAATGAAAACATTTTGTATGTATTTATCAGTATTTTGTTAAAAATATCACAACGATTCACTACAATAGGAGAGATCTAACATAAACAATGTACCAACTACCAAAGAGAATATACAATTAACAATATAATACCTTGCAATGTACTGTACTGTCTACAGAGCATCTGTAAATGTACAGTCGTTCAGAGCGCCATCTACAAACAGCTTTGCGTGTGGCTCCCCATTGTAAATTATATTATGTAACAGACTGTAACAACCTTATGAAAATAAAAATACAAAAAATACTTACTGCTGGAAAACACAATTTTACACAACACAACTTACTATGATAATGTACTATGAACGAATGACACGGAATTCTGGACAAACTATTTGGCGAACGCTATAAAATAAGGTAGGGTTTATATTAACTATTGCAAACAACGTATTAATATTTTTTCATGAAATATTTTCGTATGTCTATCTTATGCAGTCATTAAATAAAGTCTACTTTCATTTATTCATGTATCGGCACTATGCACACAGCCATCGATTCCCTTTTTGGACGGCGGCGACACGATGACTCGGATACATGAGACGAAATTCTAAAAAGGAAGCTGTATGTACTTTAACACGTTAGTCGCCAATGGCGACTAACGTGTCTGAAGTTCAGACCCATGAAAGCCCCGGTAATAGCGTCCGTGAAGCTCCTTGCTCTGCCATACTTCTTTGCGGTCATTAGTATCCAATACTACAGGATTGCGCCAATTCTCGTTACTTAAGGAGAGCGGGGTGAGGCCTTTGTCCACAGCTGCCACATCCCGATGCATACCCACGTCAGCTTTTAGGAAATATTCCCTAAGGCTGCACACCTCGCGGTTGTGCAGAGTCTTTGCATTTAAAAAGCCACGACCCCTGCACTTCCACGGAATATACAGCCTCATCACCGATGAACGTGGGTGATGCATCCGATTTGCAGTCAGCGTTGTGCGGACTCGCCTGTCCAAGGCGTCAAGTTCAGTCTGAGTCCATTTGAGTATGCCAAAAGAATACATCAATACTGGCATAACCCAACCATTGAAGGCACGCACCTTGTTTCCGCCTGATAGAAGACTATTCAGTATTTTATTCAGGCGGCCAAAGAAGCGTTCCTTCAATGACTGTTTAACATAAGCAGCATTGATGCCTAGCGCTTCTGACATACCCAAATACTTGTAAGTTTCAGTCGATTCGAGGGATCATACACCTAAATGGAATCCGAGAGTTGAGTTCCCACGGATTCCATAATCTCCCCTCGCTTTACATGCATGACCGCACATTTGTCCACCCCAAATTCTATCCCGATGGCGCTACTGAAAGTTTCTGTTACCTTCAGTAGCTCCATTAGTTGCAAGTTGCTGGGGGCAAAAATTTTCAAATCATCCATGTAAAGCAAGTGTGATATGACCTGACCACCTCTTCTCAACTGGTAGCCTAGCCCCGAATCCTCCAACAATGTACTGAGAGAATTGAGAGCCAGACAAAGCCACAGTGGGCTCAGACTGTCGCCTTGAAATATGCCACGCTCAATCCTAATCGGTTCGCTGTTTTCCTGGATCTGTCGACTTCCTGGATAGCAAAGGACCGTCTTCCATTTGCCCCCCATACATGACTCAAGAAAATTACGTAGTATTGGCTCTATTTTATACAGCTCCAACACCTTCTTGAGCCATGTATGTGGAACAGAATCATAGGCCTTCTTATAATCTATCCAACGTGTGTTGTGTGTGGTAGTGGTGGGCCAGGCTCCGAATCATCCGATGATAATGTAACATTAGATATTTGATTCCAATTGCAAAAAAACGGTATAATAGGCTTTTCTGAAGTTATCTCGTAGTTTCTTCTAACGATCCATGCACTGCTTAACGGGAAAGATAGAAATGAAAAAATTAAAAACATTATTACATTACATTACATTACATTACATTACATGTATAGACTTTCCTTCAGAACTGAGAGAGTGTTGTGATAATTTTTGTCAAGATAAGAGTCACAGATCTATAATTGACAATTTGTACAAGGATCTAGTGTCATCCCTTCGGGAAGCGGCTGAGGACAGTTCTGGTTTGGTGAACGATGGTAAGAGACGGCGTGCAGTGATTGGATGGAATAGGTATGTTAGGGGTGCGCATGGAGATGCAAGGAAGGCTTTTCTGAACTGGGTGTGGCATGGAAAACCTCGTAATGGTAGGTTATTTGTGGACATGAATGAGACGCGCAAGGTATTTAAGCAGAGGTTGAAATTTTGTCAGGATAATGAGGACCAAATCAAAATGAACAAGCTAGCGACTGAGCATGGGCGTAAGCATTTCCAGAACTTTTGGAAATCCACACAGAGGTTAAATCCTAGACCTACGGTTCCGGTGAGTGTGGATGGAGTTGAGAAACCTGAGGAGATTGCGAATATGTTTAGGAGGCATTTTGCGGTGGATCCACGTCAGGCTGAAGAGCAGGTGCGTGTCGCTGAGGGCATCATGTCTGGAAAGCCAGTAAACATTTCGGCAAAGGAGATTAAGGATGTTGAAAGGCAAATCTCCCGGACATGATGGCTTAAGCATTGAACACTTTCAGTGTGCAGGTCCCCATCTTCCTAGGGTCCTATTGATGCTGTACAACTTCTGCGTGAGGCATTCCTACCTGCCTATAGATCTGATGAGGACGATAGTTGTGCCTATAGTGAAGAGTAAGACTAAGGATGCGTCAGATAAGGATAACTACAGACCGATCTCTTTGGCCACTGTAACAGCTAAGGTGCTTGATTGTGTGTTTGAGCGTAGGATAAGTGGACAGCTTAAGCCAAATGATGCACAGTTCGGTTTTAGAGCTGGGTTGTCCACCGAGACTGCTATTCTGGCGCTAAAGCGCACAGTTAGGTACTATACTGACAGAAGTACTCCTGTATATGCTGCTTTTCTGGATCTCTCCAAGGCTTTTGACCTGGTTAATTATAATATCTTGTGGTCAAAACTGAGGGACAATGCCATACCCCATGAGCTGATAAATCTCCTCGAGTACTGGTACAACCATCAAATTAACCAGGTCAGATGGTTGGGTGCATTATCTGGTAAGTATGGGCTGGAGTGTGGCGTGAGGCAAGGTGGCTTGACCTCCCCAGGGCTCTTCAGTCTGTACATCAATCAGCTGGTGGAGGAGCTCGGCAGCACTGGTGTCGGATGCTCTATTGATGGGAAGGTGATTAATAGTATCAGTTATGCTGATGACATGGTGCTGCTGAGTCCCTCGATTGATGCACTCAGACGGATGCTTGGAGTATGTGAGCGATACGCCACGGCTCATAGACTCCTGTACAATGTCAGGAAGAGTGAGGTCATAGTGTTTCGTGCTGGTTCCAGAAAACCTAAGTCTGTTCCTCCAGTTTACCTGTATGGGGTAGCGCTTAAGAGGGTGTCTCAATTTAAATACCTTGGGCACGTTTTGAATGAGGATCTGAATGATGACGATGATTTGGAGAGAGAGAGAAGAGCGTTGTCGGTCCGATGTAATATGTTGGCCCGCAGGTTTGCTAGGTGTACTAAAGAAGTGAAAATTACACTGTTTAAGGCCTACTGCCAGACTTTTTACACCTGCAGCCTGTGGGTCACGTATACGCAGAGGGCCTACAACGCTCTTCGAGTCCTGTACAATAATGCTTTCCGGGTGTTATTGGGGCTTCCGCGGTTTAGTAGCGCGTCATGTTTGCTGAGGCAGGCACAGATAGTTTTGAGGCTATCATGCGTAAGAGAACGGCATCCTTGATGCGTAGGATACGTGGAAGCTCCAATAGCATCCTGAAGGTAATAGTTGAGAAACCAGACTGTCCTTTCCTGATGCACTGGTCCCGCAGGCATGCCTGCGGGCCTGGTGCTGAGGGAAAATATTTGAATTAAGAGGGGACGATATATTAAAGTTAATTTATTTTGTTTGATTAATTTTTTTTTTACTAATAGACATAGTTGTTTAAGTATTTCTGTTACTAACACATTATGGATTTTCTGTTTCCGAAATAAAGTATATATTATTATTATTTCCTTTATTCAACATATATCTCAAAAATTACATTTTTAAATATTATTCTATAAAAACTTACAATAAAAAAAAACATTTAAAAATATAAAAAATGGCAGTCCATCAGTGTCGGGAGGAGGGTCCAAGCTACCGGTGGTTAGGTCTCCAGAGAAAGGAACCTCCTCACAATGCGAGCTGTATCGAGGAGAACTGCCTTCTGTATCAGGCCCTTTATCCAGCTATGCAACGCCAGCTTCGACAGATGGTCGTCGAAGCTTTTAGATATCAGCCCATTGACTGACATGACAATCGGCACAATGACAGCCGAGTCCACATTCCACATGTCAACAACCTCATGAGCTAAGTCGAGATACTTTATGTGTTTCTCTTTCTCAGCTTTCACGAGATTCTCGTCATGCGGGATGGTAACATCGATTATCATTGCGCGGCGCACTAATCGGTCTATCACCACTATCAGGCTTATTGGCAACAATAGTCCTGTCAGTGATGATAGACCGATCCCAGTATTTCAGCAGTCATTTTCGAGAACTGGGTCGGGCACATACTTGTAATACGGTACCTCAGAATCGACAAGTTTGTATTTCAAAGCAAGTTCCTGATGGATAATTCTGGCTACTTGGTTGTGTCTATGCAAGTACTCGCCGTTAGCAAGACGAGAGCAACCGGAGACAATATGTCTGATGGACTCACCAGGATGATGGCATGCCCGATACACGTCAATCGTCCCGTCCTTCATCATATGTCTCCGGTAATTATTCGTCAAGATAACTTCGACCATAATTGCACAGACAAAACCTTCAGTTTCTCCGAAGAGATCCCCGAAGCGTAGCCAGGCGACGGAAGCTGTCAAATCTACATCAGGCCCATAGAGAGCCCGATAGTAGCGATCATGAAGCTCCTTGCTTTTCCATACCTCCATGCGGTCATCTGCGGTGAGTATAACAGGTTTGTGCCAGTTCTCTTTAGCCATGGTCAGCGGGGTGAGTCCCTTGTCCACTGCAACCACATCTCGGTGCATACCCACATCGGCTTGAAGGAAATATTCCCTGAGACTGCAAATCTCGCGGTTGTGGAGAGTTTTGGCGTTTAAAAAGCCTCGACCTCCACTCTTCCGCGGGATGTACAGTCTCATCACCGATGATCGTGGGTGATGCATCCGATTTGCGG
The DNA here is from genome assembly GCA_943138885.2 of Tholera decimalis. Taxonomy (NCBI): domain Eukaryota; kingdom Metazoa; phylum Arthropoda; class Insecta; order Lepidoptera; family Noctuidae; genus Tholera; species Tholera decimalis. Next base: position 9,476,409 of record OW964551.2, on the reverse strand, counting down.
TTAGCAGTGTGCGGACCCTCCTATCCAGGGTGTCCAGTTCGGTTTGAGTCCATTTGAGTATGCCGAAAGAATACATCAACACCGGCATGACCCGACCGTTGAAGGCGCGCACCTTATTTCCTCCCGACAAAAGGCTGTTTAATACCTTTGTCAGGCGGCCAAAGAAGCGCTCCCTCAACGATTGCTTCATGTCAGCAACATTAATGCCCAAAGCTTCCGACATACCCAAATACTTATAAGTTTTGGTCAAGCAGAGAGATCTAAGTATGGAGTCTGAAAGTTGAATTCCCTCAGATTCCATAATCTGTCCTCGTTTTACATGCATGATTGCACATTTGTCTACACCAAATTCCATCTTGATGGCGCTACTGAAAGTTTCAGTTACCTTCAGTAGTTCCATCAGTTGCAAGTTGTTGGGGGCAAAGAGTTTCAAATCATCCATGTAAAGGAGGTGGGATATACTTTGACATCCTCTTCTCAACCGATAGCCCAGGCCTGAGTCCTTTAACATGGTGCTTAGAGGATTCAGGGCCAAGCAAAACCAAAGTGGACTCAAACTGTCACCCTGAAATATTCCCCGTCTGATCCATATAGGCTCATCATTCCCTCGGATCGGTCGACATCCTGGATAGCGAAGTACCGTCTTCCATTACCTCATACATGACTCAAGGAAGGTGCGTAGAGTTGGATCAATTTTGTAAAGCTCTAGCACCTTCATGAGCCAGGTATGAGGAACAGAGTCATAGGCTTTTTTGTAGTCTATCCAGCATGTTGATAGATCTTTGCGGGATCGACGAACCTGTTGGCTAATGGCCATGTCAATGAGGAGTAGCTCCTTAGTGCCACGGGACCCTTTCCTACATCCATTCTGAGAAGCGGACATAATTGAGTTGCACTCAATGTGCATATTTATTTTCACTCTCAGAATGGACGTAAGAACTTTATAGACCATAGACAAACAAGTAATCGGTCTATAGTTTTTGGGTTCCATGGGACTACCACTCTTATGGAGCAGGTGGGTACAGCCAGTCGTAAGAAACTCTGGTAGAGACCCCGCATCTAAGGATGCCTGGAATTGAGAAGCCAAAAGCGCGTGCGAGCTGCTATACCCTATTTGAGCCAGAAGTTGTGCAATCCATCCGGTCCTGGAGACTTCCAGTTTGGTAACGGATGAACTGCTTTGGCTACATCAGACTTATTGATGGTTATTTTATCCATTTGTGGTATAGCTTCACATACGCGTTCAACTTCACGCATCCAGTCACCCTCAACATGACAGACGGGTACCGACCAGATGTCGCGCCAGAATAAATTCGTGGCGGTATCATCCGGGCGGCACACGTCAGTCACATTTTGATTGGGTCGCTCCCAAGCTTTGTATACCCACCTCTCATCGCTCTGGAACATGCGATTCTGTGAGTACCGTTCAACCCGCCGCTTAAACCGTTGGATACGGCTTGCCCATGCATCAATTTTCTGCTTCAGGAAGTCAATGCGCTCCGTAATGTGGGGTGTGTATTCTCGAGGGCCGATTCCAGTCCCTGAGAAAGCCCGCCGCACAATGTTAAATAATGTTTTTGACATTCTGAAACTAATAAAATGAACGATAAATATATTTGTAATGTACTTACTCTTAGCTACCCTAATTCTTTGATAGGTCAATAACATGATTAATATAGGTGTACTTTTTTTTCAGATTTTTGACTGTTGGCAGTAGTTTCAAATCCTTGGCTTTCAACTACCGCATGGGTTACAACACAGTCCGGTCCATAGTTCATGAAACTTGTGCTGCAATTTGGAAAGTATTGCAGCCTATTGTCATTCCAAAGTCAACAGAGGAGACTTGGTCGCAAATTGAAGAAGGGTTCAAAAATATTTGGCAATTCCCGAACTGTATTGCAGCACTTGATGGCAAGCATGTACAAATACGATCGCCCCATAACAGTGGACGTCAGTATTGCACGCAAATTACAGATTTGTTATAGTCGATGTTAGGGCATACGGCCGCAACAGTGATGGCGGTATATTGTCAAATTCTAAATTAGGACAAAAATTACATACTAGCACACTCCATATACCACCGAATAAGTGCTTACCATCCCCAAATAAAGAAATGCCACACGTATTCGTAGCCGATGAAGCATTTCCTTTAACCAATAATATAATGAGACCTTTTCCTGGAAATGTCATTAGAGGTGACGAACAGAAAAAGAATTCAATTATAGACTGAGCCGAGCCCGACGCATGGAGAGTGCATTTGGAATAATGGTACAGAAGTATGAAGTTTTTCAAAGACCACTAAAAGTGCAACCTCATCATCTAGACAAGATCATACTTGCTTGTACTTGTTTACACAATTTTCTTATTAATGAAAACTATATTCATACCTGAAAAATACACAAACACAATCTGAAAATATATTTCAAGATTTTGAACAGCTGAATGAAGAAGAAGACAGAAATAATGTAACTGAAAGTATGAGGATACGAGATGAATTCAAACAATATTTAGTTCAGAAGCTGGATCAGTTCATTGACAAGACAATATAATAAATCGACGTTGTTAATTCATAATACTTAAAATAAAACACATACAATAAATAAAATATTTTTTAATTATTATTTTTAAAATATATTGGCCAAGTTTTCTCGTTTGTAACACCCAAATATGACAGATGTGGTTGAAATTTGTAAATAATGTACATAATAGATAGAAACGTGACGGGATGTGTGGCGCGACCGCAGGTGGGCCGACCACCAGCAGGATATGTTTTTAGATAAGCGATGTATTAGAATTAAGATAGGCTAAGTTAGTCTTACCTGAACTTCTGTAAGGCTTGGGTCGTAATAATCTCTTATTTCGATTTCCACTCAAACTCCGTTTCATTTGCGCTCCCGATATCTAACTGGCGCAGCCGGTAGAATTGCCGCAAACTGTTTCCGCCGCGAAAAGTCAAGTGTGAAAACCTGTGAAATCTATTAAAACACGTGGATTGTGTTTCGCGAATGGTTACTGATTATGTATATAGGCGTCGTGCTTAAAATCAGTGAGGCGTTCTATATCGGGCAATCTTCGAACCAAATAAATAAGTTTAGATAACGCGTAAAATACGTGGGTGAGCAGAGATGGTGATAATATATCAAGTGGTTGGCATGTGAGTAACCTTCTACATCCTTCCTCATTCCCTACACTATTATTGTGATAGAAATAATTATTAATTTAGTGACTTAATTTAGTTTTTATAGAGAAAAGTAACATTAATGTTTCTATGTATTTTTGTTAATTATATGGTGTGATTTAAGATATAAATTAAGGTTTAGCTATTGATTTTACAATTTTATTGCATCGTAAGTTTTAATTTTATCTAAAATGGTAAAATCAAGGTCAAATTCCTTTAACTGCGACGGCGGCCGGGACAGCGACCGGTTCGATCTGAAACGCCGTTTCCGATGCAATTGTCGGACTCTTTGATACCTCACGATGTTTTAAAATTAATTCCCAAATTTAGTGGTGAAACTAATATACTTAGTTTATTTTTACGGAAGTGCGAATATGTTATCGGAAAGTATCAAGGGACCTCAGATAGAAACGAATTTTTGATGCAGAATATTACGAGTAAATTAAAGGGTAAAGCATCGGCTCTATTAAGTGAAAGAGGTGACCTTGAAACTTATTCTGAGTTTAAATCTTTAATGATCCAACATTTTGGTGATCCTAGGAGCGAGGAATGCGTGGCAATCGAGCTCGAAGCCCTAAAAATTAAATCAAATGAGTCATATTTAGAATTTTGCAGCCGTATACAAGATATTCGTGCTATATTTTTATCTAAAGTTAATCAGAACAGTTCCGCTGCGTTAAGAGAAGCTAAGAAGTGATTTATAATAATACTTCGCTTAACGTCTTTATGTATAATTTACTAGAACACATGGTACGAATTGTTCGAATTAAAAATCTGAGTACCCTGGAAGAAGCCTTACAATTTGTCCTTGAAGAGGTTAACTTTCAGGACAATATAACTTACGTAGTAAAAAGCTGCAACACCGACCACAAGGTCATCAGCTATTGCCCTCAAGTGAAAAAGGGGTTATTTTTAATTCAAATAATCCGAAACCTACTAGGTGCTGTAGTTACCTCAATTGCAACATAATTATTACAGGCCTTCTACAAATCCAACTCAATTTAAATTCGGTATACCTAATCAAGTTTTTGTACGCTCAAATGTGCCGAATCAACAAATAGGTTTTCGACCGCAATTAACGCAACTTGGAAATAAACTACCAGTTATCATTTATAATAAACAACCTCAACAATTCGGTAACACACCTCAAGCAGCCAAATTTGGTTATATACCCCAAGCAGCACAATTCGGTTATAGACCTCAAGCAGGACATAAATTCGATATTTACACTGACTATAGACCATTAGTCTGGTTGTATCAACTTAAAGAACCTAATAGCAAGTTAACGCGTTGGCGCTTGAGGTTACAAGAATATGATTTTAACGTCATTTATAAAAATGGTAAACAGAATGTCACTGCAGACGCGCTATCTCGAATTCAACTTAAAACACTAGGAGAAGCAAACGTTTCCGACGATATTTCAATGATTGTTAATATAGACGAAAAAGAAAATAGACTTCAAAATTATTTAGAAGATGTGACCAGTCTAAATTCTGACGACTCGAGGACTATTTCTATTTCCGACTCGGAAAGAACTAGCTAGCCCAATGACTATTGATTTAGATTCTGATACGGTCTTAGAACAATCATCCAATAACTATCCTGTACCATCGGAATCCTCTACCATACAAACAGTTCATTCAGCCAAAGATCTCAAATCCCATGGAATACCGATATTAAATGAAGCAATATACACCAAGCCTAACCAAATACTAGTTTTTAGCTGGTTTATTTATTTATTAAAACTTTATGCAACACAAAAAATGTACAAAGGCGAACTTAATGCCATAGGCATTCTCTCACCACCCATGGTTGACTGCCATGGGTGGTGAAGAGATAACATGGCAGGTGCATAAAAAAAAAAAACTAAGTTCATAATATATTCAAAGTGTTCCGTAATGAACTCCAAGTAAAGGGCTTATCTAGGGACAAACAAAAAGTGTTAGAAGTATTTTTGCCTCTTCATAGTCCTGAAGATCATATTAAAAAGTTTTTAAAAGAATACATTAAACCAGAAGTAAAGTATTTCATTTATTTTGAGAACCCGGAACATAGAAAAGACTTAAGTAATATTATAGTTTCATTATTTAAGAAAGATGTGGTTAATTTCTATGAATGTACCGAACGCGTTATTTACGTCGAAGATGAGCAGGAGCAGAAAGCTATTGTAATTAAGTTACACGAAGGCAAAACCTGTCATCGCGGTATTACAGAAACTGTTAAAAGAATCCGTCGTAATTATCATTGGCCTTTATCCGAAACCGTTTCCGCCATTATTAATTCATGTGATCGTTGTAAAACCTCTAAATATGACAGAAAACCAATTAAACCTGTACTGCAGCTTACACAAACCTTGAACACACCCTTTCAGGAAATATTTATAGATCTGTTTAGCATAGAATCGAAATACTATTTAACTTTAATCGATACTTTTAGCAAATTAGGACAAGCTATAGAAATTGCATCTCGCTCTACACCCGAAGTGGACAGAGCATTAATGAAATACTTCTCTATTTACGGTATACCGCAGAAAATAAGTTCTGATCCGGGAACGGAATTTAATAATGAATTATTAAAAGAATTGACAGACTTGCATAAAATTAAACCTACACATAGGTACTATCGGCCAAAGATACGCATGCTCACTTAAGAAAATATTCCTGCGAAAGCGCAGCTACTGACAAGCCACACCCCTTCCTGGTTTCGCCCAATTAGAGACAATATGCATTTGTGTGAGTACAAGGCGTGTAACAAAAAATGACAACAAACATTAGCCAGTGCCATTTTGCATCTCGCTAATTGTTGACGCTTTCCGTTCTTCGCTCGCGATTTCATTTTGAAGTGAAAACTTCTTTAGCATCGTTGTGATTTGAAAGTTTATGAAACGAAAACGCGACAGGGAAATTTTATATGGGCAAACGTATTACAGTAAAATTTTTGAAGGTTTCACTTCTACCACGTGTGAATTGCACACGTTTTTATTTTACGACTCATTGCCTGCCTAACTGTGACCTCTGCTTGTATACCGGACTGTGATCGAAAGCCTCTTTTTGACCCTAGCTCGTGTCCTGGACTGTGTTGTCTACTGTGGGTTGTGACTTTGAACTTTGTCGTTTATCATGACTACCTGGAACCTAACTCAAAAAGAAAGAAACGAAATTATTGGCTTGCATAGATAAGGGCTGAATATATCCCAAATTGCGGTGGAATTGAACTTGCAAGTAAGTAATGTTTTTTAAGATAATGTTTTTTAAAGTGCTTGTAGACATTATTAGTACTAATCCCTAAGACGACCCTCTGACCAATATATTTCCTAGTTTGAATTATTGTAAATTTTTCTTCAAATTGTAATTTACAAACAAATTGTTAATACCTACCTACCTACTTCATATTTTCGTCGAGAAAATAATCAGTGTAAACTCGTAACAAAACATTGCTAACATCGCTAGTACCTAATTCAATTTATACATATTACTTAAGTATTTAATAATAATCAATGAAAAAAAACCTTTTAATTTCCTTTATTTTGTAGGTATATTTCTTTTTTTTTTGTTGTTGTTAATATTGCGAGTTTAATTCTAATGGCATCGTATAATATATTGGTGTATTTATCTGTAAAAATATGCAAAGATTTAATACCTATACAAGTATACATGTTACACAGTGATAATATAGCACTCTAGTGGTGAAAACTTTTTAAATCGGTCTAGTAGTTTTTCAGTTTATTCATTACAAACAGGAATTACAGGAATACAAATTCTTCCTGTGGCAGCTGACTTATTTAAAGTTATGTGCAAAGAGTATGTAATACACTAGTTATGTGTGGCAGAAAGAATGACAGACAGCTGTCTGTTTAGAAGACTTTTTTTTATTTTAAACATTAATTTACTTTGTCTGTACGGCCTATTTCCAATTATTCATCAAGCAAATAGTGTAGTAATGTTTAATTCATGATATATTGATATATCTAGTGGTAAATAGTGTTAAAATTCCAATGAGAATCAGTGAGTGACAGGTGTGAGGTTACCGGTCTGTGAATTTTTGCATATTAGTCATCTTGATAACAGGTACAGTTTTTCTGTTAAATATTCCACTTTATTTTACGTAAACTATCTAATTATAATTAAGATACACGATCAAGTGTTTGTTATTTTCATTTTAGACGTAAATATAACCTTGACTAGTTTGGTAGGTAGCAGAACTCATTAGCTTTGTATTTCAATTTCATTTTCCTCGACTTGATTACTTATCTTTACTTTTTAGCTTCTACCTAAACTCCTAGTCTCTTCCAAGTTCTTTTCTTTTCCTTTTAATCATGCCTATCACACGAAGCACCTATGCTCAAGAAGAGTAAACTCAATCGGGCTTTGAGCGAATTAAAGGTGTCTAAGGAGTACTGTGATCAACTGATAAAAGAAAAGGATGACAATGAAAAAGTTCTCATTAAAACCCATGAGAAGAATAGGAAGTTGAAAAATGATATGTCTCAGTTATATATTCAATACACTGAGGTCATTCAAGAACAGGATAGGCTCCAACTTGTGGACGGATTTAGCAAATGCAGCACATAATATGAGCAAGCATCGGATCACAAATATTTGTTGCAACAACAACTGCTACACAACTGCAACGGCTCAGACTCATATATCTTAACTGGAGACTGCTAATCTAAACAGACTGCTAGGTAATCTAAACATCACCGCCTCATTAAATCAAAGTCTATTTAGCGAGTTATTACCTATTGACCCATCAATAATTTCACAAATTAAGCCATCTTACATAATAGATTTACAAATGAAGATGACTCGAATTTAATTAATCCTGTGAGGGTAATTAATAGTAAAAATAAATTGAAAAGGAATATAAAAATCAATAAATACATTACTAAAACAAATGGCTTAAAAACAAGAATTCTTTATCAAAAATGTAAAATAAAAAAGGAAAAAGTTACATCTGTTAAAACAATTAGATATATATTCTTCAAACTTAGAAAAAATCACTAGAAAATACTAAATTGACATAGAAGACTTGCAAAATGAATTAAATTATTTACAACAAAGACTACATTCCATGTCAATCAAATATACTGCTTCGGAAAAGCAAGTGAAGGAATATAATATGTTGGTAATGGGTGATTTGGTACACTCCCAAAAAAGCAACTGTGAGCATTGCCAGTCTGTTGCCTCTGCACCAGTCCACTCATTGCCAATTGTTGATAGCACATTTAATTACTGCAATCTAAAGAATAATAAAGAACTGGTTATTAAAATAAATAAAAATATCCTGGGCACTCAATAATAAACTATTGCATGCCTGGCTGTTCATTATCTGATATAATGGAAAAAAAAAAATTAAATTTAGTAAAAACGCTAAACTTGTAATTTTGGTTGGTAATAGGGGTTCAGTGAACAAGGGAGAGCTGCTCTGATACTATAGAACTCTTAAGTAACCTGAAAGTTAGTAATATTGTGATGTTCACTTATCCATATAGCCAGTTTGCCACAGGAAGAAAACTTACTTAGATATAATATTAATATGACATTGCACAATGTGACAATCCATCCATACTAATATTATAAATGCGTAAGTAACTCTGTCTGTCTGTGTGTTACCTTTTCACGCGTAAACCGCTAAACCGATTGAGATGATATTTGGCATGGGAATAGTTTAGGACTGTGGGAAGGACATAGGATAGTTTTTATCCCGAAATTCCCACGGAATTGGGATTTACGTGGGAAAATCCTCTACGCGAACGAAGTCGCGGGCAAAAGCTAGTAAATAATAATAAATTAAATTTAATTGATACCAACACTTATGTTGGAAATAGTTTTTGTTTGACATAAGATAGATATCATTTCATAAGTACTATCTTTCTAAATATTGTAAAAGACAGCTGTGTCGCTATCATATTATTTTAATATTACAGCCAAGAACTTGGCTAAACAAGTTGCTCCTATTGAGCAATGCCATGACATAATAGAATATTCTGCCAATTAATTGGCATCAAATAATGTTAGTATAAATTATAATTTAAATTAAAACTTAGGACAACAGAGTCAAACTCTAGCACTATTCTAAATAATAAAGAAAATTCGAATTAAGTCTTCAAATCAATAAATACTATTAACCTGGTACAACAAAATATTCAGGGATTCTTAAATAAGGATTTGGAAGTAGAATTATTTCTTGACTCATATTTTTTATATCAATACTATTGTATTGATATTCTCTGTTTAACAGAACATTGGTTAAAAAACCATCAATTTATTTTCAATTTTAAAAATCACCATGTTGGTAGTTCGTTCAAGAGAGTAAGTGTCATACACGTTGGCTCTTTAATTTTTATAAATAATCAACTTAAATGATGGTATGGATATTGTGTCTCTGTTGAACGGATAATTGAAATAGCCTGCTTATAATTTTTATTTATGGGGTACTAGCTGTGTTCCTATATTATGTTAAAATCGATGCTAATTGTTATTTTTTTTTCTTTCCAGAGAACAACGGTGCGTCGCCGCGCCGCTGGGTGTGAAGATATGAAGAAGAAGGAGAATTAACGGAACGCGTTCGTGCACCTCGATCCCGGGCTATAAACGGAACTCAATTAAATCCCCCTTAAATATCTTTAACAATATTAAAAAAAAAGTCATAATACAAAAGTTGTATACAGGGTAGTTATTATACAGGGCAGTTATTATACAGGGCGTCCAGTAAATAGCACGACATACTGCAGGGGGTGATAGCTTGAGTCATTACCTACCAAAACAACACAATATATGTTCAGCAAAATCTTACGGATTTACAGTTTTATAAAATTTTCCGAATTATCGAAAAATCTACCTTGAAACAGATTTTTAAGCATCTCGTAATGAAAACTTCCTTTTCTAGTTTTTTTTTACATCAAATTATTCGTGAATAGTTTACTCATTGTTAAGTCTTTTTTCTATCAAAAACAATAATGGTCACAAGAAATACAATTTTTAGTTTAACTTTTCACAGAACAATTTTCTTATCACTTAACTTTGATCTACAGTGGTGAAAAAAATGTATGTGGCAGATTTGCACAAAATTGCATTTTCATAAAAAAAATACAAAAAATTGCTATTTTAGTTCCAGAGAAGCTGATTTCGTTGAAAATGTAATTAACGTAGTTTTGTCAAAAACCACTACGTGAATAAGTAATAGCTGCTCATTTACGCGAATTATTATAAAATAAGTTGTGACACGTAAAATGCGACACGCGGTGTCCTACCTACTTAGGTAGGACACCGCGTAAACTAATTTAAATTTAAATTAATTAATTAATTACCTAATTAATTAAATAATTTAATTTTAAATTAATGATTAAATTGCGGTGCGATGCGATGCAGCGCGATTCAATGCGATGTTATGCGACGCGGCGGTTCTGTCCTGCCGCACAGTGGTCCGGATTTTGAAAATGTTGGACTTTCGATCGAAGATGGTTATTTCACTAAACAAAAAATGGTATCGAATAGTATATATAACGCTGATCAATATTTATTACTACAATTTTTCGATAGAATTGCTCCTTCACAACAAAAAAAAATTAGAAAAAAATATGTATGGGAGAAAATCTATTTTTTTTTCTCCGGCTAGTATTAAAGTATAGCAACCAAACCTTATATTCTAGTAAGTACTTGTTGCCCTTAATACGACGACATATAATTTGCTTGCGTATCCCTGCGGCCTTGGCGCCTACGATGATTCAGTTTCAAATTTAAGTCAATTTTTCTTAATGTTTTTGACGATTCATCTTAAAAGAAACGGTTAGAAATGGATAAAGCCCCAAAAAGGGCTAGTTTTAGAAGTCCTCAAAAGGATTATTTCTGTTAGTCATGTAAAGGACTATTTTATGCAGTCCTGATAAGGACTATTTTAATGAAACGCCTAATCTACTCAATTCAAATAATAACAATATCACTAAATCTATCACACTATTACGCTAATGGATCCTGCAGCTCCTGTAGATCCATATTTTCAGTTTCTTCTCTTGATACCTCAGGCAACAACAAAAGCTCTTTAACATTCGAAAAATAAAATCGATGTGTTTTGAGTTGTTGTATTTTGGTCGAATATGGGATAAATATGGGTCCGAACTAATTAAAAAATTATGCGACAAGTCTTCGTTGGTCTTCATCCTGTTAAATTTTCTTGTGTGATTTTCACGAACTCTTCAAAATTCTTTATTTCTTGCTTCACTGGCTTCTTAGGAAAGAATACCAATTGGTAGGAAGCCAAAGTGTTCGCAAATGTCTGCAACATGTATGAGCAGCTTGTGCACACTTGCGGGCATTTAAAACCACGGGTATAGATGAACAAACATATCAGCTGTATCTCGACAATACGTTCTAAATTTTTCAATATCTATGTCACATCCAGATGAAATTGTTTGAAGAATAACCGCGAAATGCTTTAGTAGGTCTTTATCAATATTGGTAATTTCGGCAGATTTTTCATAATCTAAAAAACCTTCTGGCTGTATTTCCGTCTTTTGTCTACAAGAATTCCCATTTGCTGCTTGAATTCTTCTTGTGTCAGTAGTTTTTTCGCAGCTTTTAGTTCCTTGTTAGCACCTCGTGCAGCCCACATTTTAAAGTCCATGTTGTATGATATATGTAGAATACACTCCATACAACGAATCCACATATGAAGAGTAGAAAGTCCATATTTATAAACATTATCTCGTACAGGTCTTGAAAATACCTCTGACAGCTTGTTCATCTCAGTCGGCTTAGCAAGGCAAATATTGCAGGCAGATGCAGATGAAGTATCAATTATAATAGTGGCCACTTTTCCGTCGATCATTGTCATATGAAGGTCGTGATAAATCTCCAGCCACACTTTCTCCAGACACTTTGTAGGACCAATATTATCTATTTCTTCTTTCAATGAAGCTTCTTCTTGCTTGATATATTCTGCTGTCTCTTTACAAAATTCAAAGTTAATAGGCCTACAATAATAGGTTGAAGGTGTTGGGTATTCCCATATGGTGATATTATTAGAAACTAATTTAAGAAGGACAAGACTTGACATAAATACCGATGATTCACTGAAGTTTACATCTTCACTTCTTTGCTTGTAGGTGCTTTGTGAAGAAGCTCCATCGAAACCCCATTTACTGATTAACTTCAATCCTTCATTTGACGTATCAACTTGGGTACCAGTAATCTGAAGAATCTTCTGGACTGTCAGATCCATTAGGGCTTGAATCTTCACTTTAGCTCCTCTCTCAGTCATTTCTAAATCGCTTGGATATCATCTTTTCTTAGCTTCAAGGAGTTTGTGATACGATGGTATAACTGGAACTTCACAATCTATCAACACTTTCCTTAAACACAAATATTTCCACTTTGACAAATTCAAAGATGTATAAAGACCTAGAGCGTGATCTTCGTCTAAAGATTTTTGCTTACTTTCTTTTTAAACAAAGCGGTTTAAACATTCGCAACACTTTCAGGGTTTTTCGTTATGTGATCAATAATATTAGCTAAGTCATTCTTCTTTTCTGTCTTAAGTCTTGTGACTAATGCGAAAGTGAGTTCTTTCGGTGAGTATTCCAGAAGAGACCCTGAATGTCTTTTCTTCTGTTTGTTGCCGAGGTCGACAAACGGTTTCCTAAACTGAACTTAATCCGTAGATGTGCCCACAGTTGATGTAGACGGAATCACAGCTGCTACAGTATCAATATCAACGGAAGTACTCGTAATGTCTGACGATATGTTTTCGATAACTTCATCTTGAGCTAGAAAAATCCTGATAAATTCACTGTAGTGCAATTTGGCCAACTAATGTTTGCCCATCTGCGACTCATATTACTAATATAATTTTTTAAAAAGGTCTTAATTATTTATTAATCTTCTGAACATATTTCAGCTGGGATGCGCACAATAATAGCTTCATAGAGTCGTGTCCAATTTTTCATGTCTCCTTCAACACGAAGGAACATAAAAACATCTAAATTCGTAACAAATGCAGCCATAACGAAACTCACAAAACTTTCACACAGTACAGATAATGATGTTGCTTCCTTAAGGGTTGAGAAACAAGTTAATTGTTACCTGCACACATATTTATAACAAACACAAGTTCGCAAGTAGTGACTGACATAATTAGTACCGCTGCGTTCAACAACCAATCAGCGTCCTACCTACCACCCTTTGGTGGTGGGGGTTAATTATTATTTTATCAAAGTAATAGTTTTAGTCATTTAGGTATAGATAGTCATCGTCAGCACATGACTGTCTTTAATTACATGCATCAAGTTTATTAATAAATATGTAATTTTATTATTGTCTTGTAAATGAAATGCCTACCAAATGCCTAAATTTATATTTTTTAACTCTTATTGTATTGAAAAAGAAATAGTTTTAGTTCTTCTTAATTGTAAAACTCGTTAATAGCCATTAGAAAATACAACATAAAAATTTGAAACTTTGAATCATCGTAGGCGCCAAGGCCAGAGGGATATGCAAGCAAATTATATGTCGTCTTATTAAGGGCAACAAGTACTTACTAGAATATAAGGTTTGGTTGCTATACTTTGATACTAGCCGGAGAAAAAAAAAATAGATTTTCTCCCATACATTTCTTTTTTCAATATTTTTTTTTTGACGTGAAGGAGCAATTTTATCGAAAAATTATAATAATAAAGATCAACGTTATAAATACTATTCGATACCATTTTTTGTTTAGTGAAATAACCAACTTCGATCGAAAGTCCATCATTTTGAAAATCCGGACCACTGTGTGCCGGTCCTGCGTGCGCGCGAACGTGACGCGGCGGCAGGGGCGGACCAGCTATGTCGCGTCTGATCGCATGAAAATATCAAACCAATTGATCACGTCCGCATCGCGTTGCATGTCATCGCGCCGCGCGAACGTGCGTTTGGTCACGTAGGTCACCCCTATAGAGTTTCAGTTTTGTTTCATTCGCATCGTTTCATAGGACACCGCGTTACTGTCTAACAAAAGAAGCGCATGTGCTATCCCGCTCTTTCTTGTATTGTGATTTTGTGTCTCACTCTCTCAACCTTATTTACGACGCTTGCCAGTACGCTACCTTAAACCGTACGCAACGCATCTCTGTATTCACAAATTATTGTTTCGTACTGACGACTGTTTTGTGCCTTGGACCCCGGACTTTGTTTACTTACGATTTGGATTTTTTATTGTGATCACTACGACGACTTGGCGACCACCTGGACTTTTTTAATATGGTGCTATGGAGTGATGAGTCAGACTGCAGAAAGGACGGCTACTTGAATTTGCATAATCTACATAGTTGGCAATTAGAAAATCCGTGTGTCAAGAGAAGACAGGTCCCAGGTCCCAGTAACAATTCAAAATAAATTTATGGTGTGGGATTTTTAATGGCCAGATTGTGGGTCCCGTCGAGCTTCCACCTACATTAAATGCCAATAATTACTTGGAGTTTTTACGAGAAACTCTACCCACGCTTCTTGAAAATGTTCCGAGTGAGCTAAGAGAGGTGATGTTGCTTCAAAATGATGGGTGCCCTGCTCATTATGGCCGGGAAGTAAGAGCCTACTTAGACGAAGCTTATCCAGGCAGGTGGATTGGGCGACTGGGACCAATATTATGGCCACCTAGTTCTCCGGACCTAAACCCCTGGATATTTTTTATTGGGGTGCCATGAAGAACATTGCCATGATGAATATTGCGGCAAGAAAAATATCCGAAATAAGCCTGAGAAGACTCAAAAGCTCATTTTTAAGAAGATGCCGAGTGTGTATTAGGGCACAAGCGAAGCAATTTGAGCATTTATTGTGATTTATTTAAATAAATAAGTAAATGTTTATTAAAGATAATTCCTCTGTTTTTTTTTACTATCACCTTATCCTTCGAAATGACATTAACAGACCGGCCGGACGGTCGGTCGTAGATTAACTATTATGTAATTCGAACCGCAGTACGATCTTACTACGATTCGAATTCAAAGTCATATTACTTGCATTTAAAATAAAATCCTCTTATGAACTAAAATAGCATTTTTTCGTATTTATTTTATGAAAATGCACTAGTATTGTATCTTTCCAAAACCACCATTAAACAAGCTATTTTTTAAGTTTGTTGTGCAAATCTGCCACATACATTTTTGTAATGGACGCCGAGCTAAATGTACATAGAATAAGTTTAAACATAAGTAGGATAGTTAAAATCAGTATAGGTTAGGTCAATATGTAAGTAGGAAATAGGAATATGTACGTAGGTAAATGAAACACATGTTAAAATCGTTATAATTCATCATACCTATTGTAAGAGAAACTTCGAGAAAGTTTCAATGTACCAAGGCCGACAGGTCGGAACCTGTCGGAAAAGAGAAAGTTTTGTGCGTAAACAACTTCAAGGTCACGACAAGCGATTCTTGTTTGCCATTAGTAGATTTACAAAAACATATCGTGACCCCCACACGAGTTCGACCCTCGTGCCAAGGGATATAAGACGGCAGGATTTTTCGAATAATCGTAGTATCCAACCATCCGGACAAGAAGAAACACCTGAAGTGAAATAAGTATAGTAGTAAACAGTGAAATAAGTAGTTCAAAGTAGTGAAAGTAAACAGTGAAAAAGTAGTGAAAAGTAAACAGTGAAATAATAGTCCAAGTAAATAGTTTAAAGTGTATAAGTACTGAAACGTTATGAAAGTGTAAAGAACAATCAAGAATTAAGACTTTATAGTAAACATTAAATGTGTATAGACTAGTATAAGTAGACATTAAGTGAATTTATGAAGATACAAAATAAATCAGTGTTTGAAGATTGAGTTTTATTGCAAGAGCTATCGACGTATGTCGAATGAACACATAAATACAGTCCACACCATAACAGTTTGGTCCTTCAGCAGCCGGATCCAGTTAGTTGTTCGAGAGCCAGATACGAAGAAAAGTCTGAAAACCTGTGAAAACTAAGTGGTAACCCGTGTGCTAACCGGTAACGATTGTGTAACTCAGCGCTTTTATTCTGCTAATAAGTTACTGTGCGCCGTCAACTGAACGCGATGGTTGTCACACGTAGTCAGAGTGATTTAGCAGAGATGGAAGAACAAAGGCGTGTCCTAGAACGGAGGGACGAAGAGTTACGTACGTCAGTGCGCCGCCGGGAAGCTGAACGCATAGAACAAGAACGACTGCGACGTATATCACTTGATCCGCCAGCGTCACCTCAGGTGGAAAGTATGGTTGGACCTACTACCATTGCAGATCTCGCCACTGCTGGGCCTTCATCAGAGCGGCAACAAGTCAGATCACCGCCGCGATCAATAAGGTCGACTACCAGCGTGACGACACGATTAAGGTTGGCTGAATTGGAAGCAGCTGAAAAACTAGCAAGCATTCGACGGAGAGAGCTGGAGCTTGAAGCGGACCTAGTGAAGAAAAGGCTGGCTGCTGAGGTGTCTGTGATACAAGACGACCAAGAAAGCATCCATGAAGATCCACTTCAAGACGAACGTCAGCATCAGAAGGTCGATCAATGGTTGCGCACCAACCCCCTCAGCTCACGGGGGGAGGGGGGCAAACATACTGAACATAAAGAAGATCCGAAGCAAATTAAATTTGATGTGCCTAGAGGAAGATCGCCGACGCCAACGAGAGCCAGAAACAGCATTGACGAACTAGCTGCGACCCTGGAGAAGATGGCCCGGCCGCGAGTTAGGCACACAGACTTGCCTACTTTTTCTGGCGCTGTCAGCGAGTGGCTGCCATTTAAAGCGGCTTATAGCGACACTACGAACATGTATAGTGTATCACCGGCAGAGAACCTTCAGCGACTACGAAGTTGTCTCAAGGGCGAAGCACGTGACGCCGTAGCAGCCTTACTACACGCGGCTACAGATCCTGACGTCATAGTGAAAACGTTAGAACAGTGTTTCGGGCGTCCTGAAGTAATAATAGACAAAGCGCTTGAAGATTTAAAGAAAATGCCAAAACCGGGTACCTCAGCCAGTGATTTAAATAACTTTGCGATTAAAATTCAGAACATTATCTACGTGTTGAAAACAATAGACAAACGTGGTTACTTATACAATCCCATGCTCACAAGGGAAGTGTTGGAAAAGTTGTGCCCACACCTGCGATCACGATGGTGTGACTTTGCCTGCGACAACGAGGGAACAGCGGAGCCAGAAATAGTGATGTTGTCTCGCTTCTTAATGCGTGAAGCAGACAGGGCGTTACGCTATACATACGCCCCGTCAACAAGCACCGCCACTGCAAGAAGAGAAACCAGGCCTGCTATAACTATGAAGAAGAAGCCCAACACAATATACAACACGGTCGAGCAAACTGAAGAAGAAGATCAGTGCCCTAATTGCAAACAGAAACATGTGCTAACTCAGTGCCCGAAATATAAGTCAATGACCGTGGACCAGCGATGGGAATTTGTGAAAGATAAGAAGATATGTTTTAAATGTGCTAATAAGAAACATAGGCGCATTACGTGTAGAGCAAAGTTATGCGGTGTAAATCAATGTCGCCGGCCTCATCATGCGACATTACATCAGGAAAGAAGAGAGTCGCCCGAGATTAAAACAGCGACTGAAAAGGCAGAAGAGCCTAAGGAAGCAGTCATGTCAGTGGCTACCAAATCAACCGCTGGCACTAGAACTGTCTTATTGAAGATGTGCCCTATAATTATCACAGGCCCACGGGGGGAGGTTAGGACGCACGCTCTGCTAGATGAAGGAGCGACCATCACCCTCATTGATGAAGACCTGGCTGAAAGCATTGGTGCTGAAGGGACAGTGCATCCGCTGCATATTCATGGGGTCAACATGTCTTCAAAGGAAAATGAAAGCAAGATCGTCACAGTGAAAGTTAGAGGGTTGGGCGAGGACAGCGTGACTCACAAGCTCCAGGCACGAACCATGAAGGATCTGAAGCTTCATCAGCAGTCAATTCCTGAAGCACTGCTGAAGTATGAGCACCTGCGCGACCTCCCGAAGAACGAAGTATGTTACGAGCCGACACGCCCCGGACTTCTAGTGGGGACAGACCACTGGGAGCACATCGTGTCTCGAGAGCTCCGAACCGGCGGCCCTAATGAACCAGCTGCATCTAGAACGCAACTCGGCTGGGTAGTGCATGGGACCGCACCACGACACGCTCTCACCATGAAGAACAATGTGTTTCACATATACGAACACGAGAAACACTTTCATGAAGATCAGCGGCTTCACGAGTTAGTCGAAGCTCACTTTAAAATCGAAGCACTAGGAGTTGCGCGAGAACCACGCATAAGCGACGCGAACCAGCGTGCCATGGCTATCGTCGAAAGAACCACAAAGAAGATCGACGGTGGATATGAAGTCGGACTACCATGGCGCCATGATGACGTCACTATGCCACCGAGTTACAACGCAGCGCTTCGTCGACTAGTGAAGATCAAACAGAAGATGGATACTAATCCTGAATTTGCGAAGCAATACTGCGCACAGATGAATAATTTATTCGAAAAAGGATACGCAGTGCCATGCGACGGAACAGAAGAAGCAAGTCCTGTCTGCTGGTATTTGCCTCACTTCGCCGTGCAGAACCCAAACAAGCCCGGCAAACAACGACTGGTATTTGACGCAGCAGCCAAGAGTCATGGTGTATGTCTGAATGACAAATTACTAGACGGCCCAGACTTACTCCTATCACTCCCGGGTATTATATTCCGATTCCGGGAAAGAGCGATAGCCGTCAC
Source organism: Tholera decimalis (assembly GCA_943138885.2). NCBI lineage: Eukaryota > Metazoa > Arthropoda > Insecta > Lepidoptera > Noctuidae > Tholera > Tholera decimalis. The sequence goes on along the minus strand of OW964551.2, from coordinate 9,457,505 downwards.
AGCAGACATACAGGAAATGTTTCTGCGTATTAAAATCAGAAGGGAGGATCAACCAGCGCAGCAGTTCCTGTGGAGAGACAGCGATAGAACGAGTACCCCGCGTCGTTACAAGATGACAAGCATGATATTCGGCGCGGCCAGCTCACCATACATGGCTCATCACGTCCGCAATTATAACGCGGACATACATGGGCAAGAATATCCTCGAGCACTAGAAGATATCAAAAACAGTCATTACATGGATGACCTAGTATCAAGCTATGAGAACCTAGATGAAGCCCAGAAGGCAGTGAAAGAAATAAGAGAAGTGCACGCGGTCGCCGGGTTCACACTGCGAGGTTGGAGCGCCAACAACACGATGGTGCTTAGCGACATACCCCGGGAGCTGCACGCCACCACGCCTACACAACTGGGGGGAGATAAACCTGAGAACAAGATACTAGGTTTATACTGGAGCGCCGGACGAGATGAACTAGGGTTCAACACAGCCATGAACCGAGTTCCCGCCCCAGTACGAGAACGAACACGCGCGCCTACCAAGCGTGAAGCACTCAGCGCAGTAATGTCAATTTACGACCCGCTTGGATTGCTGAGCCACTTCACTATAAGAGCGAAGATAATTCTGCAAAGTTTATGGCGACTGCAGATTCCATGGGACGAGCCAATTCCAGAACATGAAAACGAGCTATTTGCAGCGTGGCTCGCTCAACTCAACGACATCGCTCAGCTACGGTTGCCCAGAAGTTATATATCACAGAAGTATTTGGACATCGAACTGCATATCTTCTGCGACGCAAGCGAACAAGCCTACGCGACCATAGCCTACTGGAGAATAACGAACTACGACGAAACAGTGAATGTCGTGTTGGTTGCCGCCAAAGCTAAAGTAGCACCGCGGCGGGTACAAACAATTCCGAGACTGGAACTACAAGCAGCAGTCATAGGAGCGAGGATTGCTGACACTGTCCGCAAAGAACACAGAATCGAAGTAAGCAGAACAGTGTACTGGACAGACTCCTCCACAGTCGTGCATTGGATACAGCATGACATGCGACGCTACACGCCGTTCGTCGCGCATCGACTAGGAGAGATCGCCGAGCTTACCTCCAAGGAAGAATGGCGTTGGCTACCTACTGAACATAATGTAGCTGATGACGCCACCCGACTCACCGATGCACCGATCGACGCCAGCGATAGGTGGTTTCAGGGCCCTACCTTCCTGAAACTACCTGAAGGACAATGGCCTAAGAAGAAGACGCAAGAAGAAGACGATGACAAGGAAATACTACACATCGTCGAGAACCAACGGGATAGCTGGCTGCCAGACCCTGCACGTTTCTCAAAGTTTGAAACGTTAGTGAGAGCCGCGGCCAGAGTACTTGCCTTCATCGATATGTGTCGACACGCCGCGACAGGGCTAGAACTCCGCCATATAGAGCGAGCAGAGAAGGAGCTCCTGCAACGAGCACAACAGGAAAGCTTCGGCGAAGAACTGAAGAGAATGCAGTCATCTCGGTCACTCCCAAGAACGAGCAAGCTATACAAATTAGATCCTGTGCTAGAAGACGACCTCCTGCGAGTAAGAGGCCGCATAGAAGCGTCTACCGCAGCCCCGGAAGTGAAGCGGCCAATCATTTTGGATGGTAGACACCAAATAACGAAGTTGCTAGTGATGCGAGAACATTATGCTGCAGGTCACGCCAACCGAGAACGCGTGACCAACGATCTGCGACAAAGATATTGGATCATTCACTTGCGACCCACAGTGCGCGCCGCGGAGAGAAGCTGTGCCCTCTGCCAGAGACGTCGAGCCACACCGCAAGTACCAGCCACCGGAGACCTACCACGAGCCCGCCTCGATCCATTCCATCGCCCGTTCACCAATTGTGGGGTGGATTACTTCGGACCGATGATGGTGAAGATCGGTCGGCGGCGAGAGAAGAGATGGGGCGCACTCTTTACGTGCCTCACCTGCAGAGCTGTCCACATCGAGCTTGTTGCATCACTGTCAACGGATTCAGCGATAATGGCACTACGACGAAATGCTGCGCGAAGAGGATGGCCGCGAGTGATGTACTCGGACAATGGGACGAACTTTAGAGGAGCAGACCAAGAACTCAAGACGGCATACGCAGAATGGTTGCCAGCCTTGAAGAACATAGGGCTGATCCACCGCATGGAGTGGAGATTTATCCCACCAGGTGCACCGAACCAGGGAGGAGCGTGGGAGAGAATGATACGCTCCGTGAAAACCGCTCTCAACATTGCGCTGAAAGAAAAGGCACCGTCAGAAGAAGTGCTGAAAACATTGCTAGTGGAAGCAGAGTTTTCAATCAACGCGTGACCCTTGACTCACGTCAGCGTAGACCCTCAAGATCCAGAAGCGCTTACACCCAACCACTTCCTGCTTGGGTCCTCGACAGGCCTACCAACGACAGGGCCTTGTGAAGAAGCAGACAAAAGAACGTGGCGAGCCAGTCAAGCTCTCGCAGACAAGTTCTGGGCACGATGGGTCCGGGAGTATCTGCCATTGTTGGTTCCCCGAGGCGAGCCGAAGAACGCAGCACGACCCGTGCAAGTCGGCGACGTGGTCCTCATCGTGGACAGCAATCTACCACGTAATGTTTGGCCGATGGGCGTGGTAGAACGAACGCACCAAGGACCAGATGGAGGCATCAGAATCGTCGAGGTGAAGACCAGGACCGGAACTTTTCGTCGCCCAGTGAGCAAGCTCGTCGTCATTTTAAAGAAGGAAGAGGCTACGCGAGCTTCGCCGGGGGGAGAGCTGTAATGGACGCCGAGCTAAATGTACATAGAATAAGTTTTAACATAAGTAGGATAGTTAAAATCAGTATAGGTTAGGTCAATATGTAAGTAGGAAATAGGAATATGTACGTAGGTAAATGAAACACATGTTAAAATCGTTATAATTCATCATACCTATTGTAAGAGAAACTTCGAGAAAGTTTCAATGTACCAAGGCCGACAGGTCGGAACCTGTCGGAAAAGAGAAAGTTTTGTGCGTAAACAACTTCAAGGTCACGACAAGCGATTCTTGTTTGCCATTAGTAGATTTACAAAAACATATCGTGACCCCCACACGAGTTCGACCCTCGTGCCAAGGGATATAAGACGGCAGGATTTTTCGAATAATCGTAGTATCCAACCATCCGGACAAGAAGAAACACCTGAAGTGAAATAAGTATAGTAGTAAACAGTGAAATAAGTAGTTCAAAGTAGTGAAAGTAAACAGTGAAAAAGTAGTGAAAAGTAAACAGTGAAATAATAGTCCAAGTAAATAGTTTAAAGTGTATAAGTACTGAAACGTTATGAAAGTGTAAAGAACAATCAAGAATTAAGACTTTATAGTAAACATTAAATGTGTATAGACTAGTATAAGTAGACATTAAGTGAATTTATGAAGATACAAAATAAATCAGTGTTTGAAGATTGAGTTTTATTGCAAGAGCTATCGACGTATGTCGAATGAACACATAAATACAGTCCACACCATAACAATTTTTTTTTCACCACTGTAGATCAAAGTTAAGTGATAAGAAAATTGTTCTGTGAAAATTTAAACTAAAAATTGTATTTCTTGAGACCATTATTGTTTTTGATAGAAAAAAGACTTAACAATGAGTAAACTATTCTCGAATAATTTGATATAAAAAAAAACTAGAAAAGGAAGTTTTCATTCCGAGATGCTTAAAAATCTGTTTCAAGGTAGAGATTTTTCGATATTTCGGAAAATTTTATAAAACTAAATCCGTAAGATTTTGCTGAACATATATTGTGTTGTTTTGGTAGGCATTGACCCAAGCTATCACCCCCTGCAGTATGTCGTGCTATTTACTGGACACCCTGTATAGTAAGTACTGTTAATAATTTACAAATAACCCTGTATAGGTTTAGTTCAATTATTATTCTAATTCGTTGATTAATGTCAACATTGTGTAGTCTATAATCATAATTTAAAATATTGCCAACGATTTAATAATAATTATCATACTCCGTTGCGTAATTTAATTATTTTGTGTTCCGAGGGCAATTAAATCTGAATTTAGAAGAATAGTTATTTTGTAGCATTATTTTGGTATGAAATGTTATATTATAAACAAACTTTTTTATTTCATTAGAAATTGCACGTGCATAAAATCTGTCTAGACTTCTTGATTCTATGATAAGAACTTTAAGACAGTGTAAATAAATACATTTTGATATTTTCTGTGAATTTTTTTTGTTAATTTCTGTATGAACCTTAAAATGTTATGTCATTTTAAATTTTCGAAAAGTCTATTAAAAATAAATGAATTAAACTAAATTGAATTGTTTTTTTTTTCTACAACTGATCATCCAAAAATTGTTCTCAAGTAGATTTTCACTAAGTGTTTATCATTTCACACTGAGATCATAGCCGACAGTTTCGCCTCAAACAAAAGTCTTTTACTATAAGTAGAGATAAGATTTGAATATTATTAGGTGGACCCCTTCGCGACAATGATCAACCTTTGAGACAATGTGTATACAGTAACACAAACTTAAAAACATTACTCTGCTTCTGGGACAGTCTGGTAAAAATAATATTTCACAAGTAGAGTAGCCTACATTTTTTTTTTCAATCCTTTCACTCTCACTGGTGCCAACGCGTATTTTCTTCCAGGAACCGATAGAGCCTGGCTTGTTGAAAATATTTCTGTAATATTTGAATAAATTAAGCTGTATTTTCTTTTGGAAATTATATATTGGTTTTATTACTTGAAAAGCTTCCGAATTTTATAGCGGCGTAGGAATCGAATTTTTATTGTATTTGTCAGCAAACACTTACCTTATGCAATGCCGGCAACGCGCCGGTCGCGTTGATTATAGTAGGATCAAGTAACGAATAGTAAAGTGAGGGTTTTTTTTTACTAAACTCCAGCCTTACGTGCTGTCGGCGCGTCGTGTTCCACGCGCGCCTCAAAGAGCTGTCAGGACCAGAGACGGGGCCCTATAAGGCCATTGCCTGCCGGGGTTGCGGTAATGTTCCAACGAGATACCGCGGCCCTGGAACTTTAGGGCAGCTGAAGGAACAGGGTGGGGTTTTAGTCAGTAGAAGTCTGACACTCCCTTCCACTCAACTCGGAGCGGGAGAAGTCATACGATGATTTTCCCAACCAGAAAAAAAAGCCTTACGTGCTGAAGATTATGGACTTGTCCTCTGTCCAGCCGTTTATGAACCACCTAACGGTAAGCTGATCCAGCACGACATGCCTCGAACATTTTTATTGGAATGACACGTTGTTCGTGAAAACTCGTTATATTTACGATCAAATTAAAGGTGTGATAAATAAATGGATAAAACGAATATTACAACTATTAAAAGTATTAAACCGAATACAAGGAACAACTCCAAAACATTCGCGATAATCTAAGGTAATAAAATAATATACCTTCAAAATATTTTGTAATTTTTTTGCAAACCTATTTTATGACCCTTCTATTAAGCCGTCCTATTGTTTGACCAGATTGTCAGACGTTTCCACTAAATAACCATGTTACACTTAGTTAATGAGCTTATCTTTATTGCAATTGAAAGAGTTGCGCTACCAATATACAAAAAACCGTGATAAAAAAAAAACTATTTTTATTGAAATAGCACAAATACTATTTGAACCAATACTTGGCGCAGTTCATACAATATTATCAGAGCTTTTTGTTTATTGGTAGCACACTTCTTGCAACTGTAATAAAAATAAGTTCATTATCTAAGTGTAGCATTGTTATTCAGTGAGAACTGGGAACGTCTGAAAATCTGGTTAAACAATCGAGAAGCGGGCCAAGAGACTCATTGGCAACGATGCACTGGTCGAGTCAAAGCTCCAGAGCCTTGAACATCGACGACGAGTTGCAAGTCTATCGGTTTTCTATCGGTTACATTTCGGGGAGTGTGCGATGGAATTACACAATCTAATTCCACCAAGCCCGTTCCATCATCGGACTACGAGACAAACGGCGAAGCGCCATCGTTACATAGTGGACATCCCACCCATACGCACAAAACGTTTTGGGAATACCTTCATTGTGCGTACGGCTAAGGAGTGGAATTCCCTGCTGGAGTCTGTGTTTCCCGATAGCTATAACCTAGGAGTCTTTAAGTCAAGAGTGAATAGGTTACTTTTAGGTAAGCGTGCTCCATCTTCGACCACATCATCACTTACCATCAGGTGAGATGGTGGTCAAACGCGAACCTATTTTAAATTAAAAAAAAAACAATAGGACGGGTTCACTAATGTCTCACCAAAACACAGTTGACAGATTTTTAATTTACAACCAACGTTTCGTATACCTACTATTTAGGTATTTTCAAATTTTTTATTTTATAAACACTCGTATGACAAACATTCATTTAGCAATTAATGCTTCTCTTTACAAATGTTCCGCATTATATTTAATCATCGCATTATACCTATTCCAAATTATTATAAATGTCTGTGGAAAGTTGATAACAATTTAATATAGCAATTACATTATTACATTTTCTAAACCAAACAGAAAATGTGAGTACGCAATAACTTCTTGTCAACAATAATAATTCATTGGAGCTCACGCTGCCAGTGCCCATTGAAGAAACATATCTCAAACTATCATTGAGAGTAGCACGCGCATGTGTGTGTAAAATACGCTTCGTGCATCCTATTGGTCAAAATACATGTACTGAGCGATCGAGTTGCGGGCTGATAGAGCGGTTTCACTCTACAATTATATAAATATATCGATTAGCAAAATATGAAAATCCACAGTACCACTGATTTAACACCGTTCGAAGCTGCGTTTGGTCATACTGACTTAAACTCTACTTTTAACTCCGAATTCGATAAACCATACAATTGGCAATTAATTAGGGACCATAAGAAAAGAACAAGGGAAATTTATAAATATATTTGTGAAAAAGTAAACGATCTTAAGAAAAGAATTTAGCCAAGCGGGGAGGTGAATCAAGACCAGCCTTAGAAATAGGTCAAACGATCTTTAACAAAGCCATTAATAAAAGACAAGCTAAAGATAAACCTAGATTTCAAAAGGCCATGGTTACGGGACAGGTAAAACGTAACATCGTACCGATAAAAGTCAAAAACAGAGATACTAAAGTTCCAGTTAAAAATGTAAAACGTCCTCCACAGGTGGTGTTTGATGCTGATGACATGGACAACGACCAATTGGGCTCTCCCAAGCCAGGCGCTTCAAGCGATAAAGATGAACCAAAACCCTGGCATTCTTCCGGTGAAATTAGGTCAAGCGTTTATAAAATATAATAAATGGTCTATTGTTAAAATAATCAACCTCTAAAGAATCGGTACTGATATTTTATTTAATATTCAGAATTTAGTTAAATGTTACACCCAAATAAATCATATGCGGATGAGTTCATAAGTCTTAAAATACAGGCCAGGTATATTAAAAATGAGACTCTAGAAAAATTACAGCAATTAATTCCATCTAAAAGATTCAAAAGTGGTATTGTAAACCCTCTAGGGTCTATAATCAAAATTATAACAGGTAATCTTGATCATGAAGATGCAGTTAAATATGACGATTTAATCAGTAATATTCAGACTCAGGAGCAAGCAGTATTTAACAAATTTACGGGGATATCTAAAATGTTGGATCACTTTCTGAACTCAACTGAAATAATCAATCAAAATACGAAAATAATAAATTAATGTTTGAATATAATTTCGGGCAAGTGTTTGCCGCGGCTCACGCGTACATAGCGTAATTTACTGAAAGAAACGTTTTTTGACTAACGATTAATTTTACGAAATGGACCTGTTAACTGGCCACCTAATGCGATTTGACGCCTTTACATTATTTTCTGTGGGGATATGTAAAGTTGCATGTCTACGCCGATAAACTAGAAACAATTGAAAGTGCTAAAATAAGAAGCCAACATTCGACGCGTCATTGCTGAAATACAGCCCTTTTTACTGAGAATAGTGTGTGAAAATTGGACATAGAAATGGGATTCGAAAGCAAATTTTCACATTGTGTAGGTTGTATTGACGGCACGACAAACATATTGTGATACAATGTCCACCCAAGTGGCTCCGAATTAGGGCATGAATCTCGGAATCTCGGAATATCGCAATATCGGAATCTCGGAACGAAAGTTCCGATATTACAATTCCGATACTGGGTGACCCAATATCGAAATCGGACAAATTTTTATATCCGACAAAATTATGCTTGACGCTTTGTTGTTCTTGAGAATATATTATCAAGAAAAACGAGATTTTAACATATACATACATAGTCCTTTATTTCTAAATCGCTTGCACATTTTAAATTATTTATAAGTAATTTAAACTACCGAACTCAGAATCAACAAAACTTTGTTAAAAAAATGTAATAAATATAGTGTTAGATATGTTAGATGAATATAGCGCAAGTAGTGGTGGTAACTGTCATGCCTATAAAGTGACGCTTGATCGAGTTATGTCAATCATGATCCAGCCTGTCCCTAGCTGCCCTCCCCTGCGACGCCCTAAGCCGAGGTCCGTACCCCACAGGGGGTGCCCTTAGCGTGTAGTCGCCTAGTTTGTAAGTTTTTTAATAAGCCCTGGCTGGAGCTTTAATTAATTTATTAATTAAGGCAACCACAGGCAAGCCCGGTTAAGCAGCCGACAACCTCAGAGGTTGACCTGCAAGATGCCACACACAAAAAAAAAAAAAAAGTTATGTCAATCATTAGTTGGCCAGTCGTTGGACGGTGAGGTTGACAGTGTCCACGCTACATTGCTGTGAGTTTGTTCCATTTTCCCTGTATTTTTATGTTGATTCTTGCTATGAATATTGACGGTTGTTTGTTTAAAGTCGAGCCCTGTTATTTGGTAAAATTACAGTTGTAATTCAGACTATGTTGTTGTTAATTAAAGTTGAGGGTATTTCCCGGTTGCTTATATTTTTTATTTCTTCTCAATACTGATTCCTAATATCAGAAGTGGGATAGGATCAACGTTATCCTATTTTGCTAGCCATTCTGTTATTTTCTTTTATTAAATAAGCAAGAAACATCAATGTCTGACAATTTGGATCATGATCGTGGTATGTGAAGTGATATCCGAAAGCACCGCCGTGCTAGGATAGTGTCGGTCGTGAAATTAGTGTTTTGTTAGTTCGTATTAAATCGTTAGAAAGTATTGTGCATAGTTCATCGCAATCATATTATGTGTGTCGACACGTGGTCGCCAGTTAGATTCCTCAATTCATTCGTTCCACGTCGTTTCCTTTGATAAATATCGTCTTGTTCTGTTTGCACCGATCAACCGGCGGAAACGAATAATGTGGGTACCTAGAGAAATAAATACATCATCTATGGTGACCGACAGGATTGTCGTCAGTTGCGAATACCTGACGTAAATAACATTTCACTTGAAGGTATGAGTACTAACTCGGATACCTACCCTACATGTGCAGACTATATTACTGTCGTTTGCTCCTTTGTTTACGTATTGTTCGACAACTTAGTGACGAGTTGATCTCTGTTATTTTGTTATTATGATCACAGTGATTATAATTCATGGAATGAGGACTATTCGAATTAGAGCATCTACCACAAACTCTTGTGATTATTGATATCACTTGCAAAAATGATTTTGTTGAAAACCTTTTCGGAATATGTTAAGCCCAGTTCATTGAAGGGCACTGATGTTGAAAATCGTTCATATTGAAGGAAAAAAACACTTGGATTGTTGTTTGGGGAAACGACATTTCATGGAAAAAGTGTTTTGATGTGATCAGATCGATTGTGTAGCAAGTTGAATCCTAAGCTTGTTTCTGTGTCCCAAATTTATTTACATGTTCTTGTCGTGAAGAAATTGAGAGACGCAAAACCGATCTACCCGCAATAATTATTTTGTTGTCGCGGTTACACAAGGTGTACTGATTGATCTTATCATTGACAGTGGCTTGTTTATTTCTCATCTATCGTCCTATTTTACTTGTGTGCGTAAACCGTTTCCTCATATTGAAAGGTAAAGGTTTGGAAAATCAAGAAACCGAAAGTACTTCTTTTGTTTATATTTGGAGTTTGTGATGTCAATGTTTGTGATTGATGAATTAGCTGGTGGCTAGATAATACTGGTCGCATAAGTAAGTTTCCAAGGTCGAGGCTGGTCCGTGGATGAGTAACCACAATGACATATCAAGATTCCTCTGTGCCTCGAACAGTACATTAGGCTGTTGGTCCAGCTGTAGTTTCACAACTTTGATAGTAGTTGAGGACAGTTAGAAGCCAGAACAAGCTAACACTTGTTGTGCTAATGGGTATGGTGTTGTCAAGCTGCTGGGTTACTCCAGCATTACCTTAAGGCGATAGGTGACGCAGTTCTCACGCTGCTGGTGATTGCCACGTTGGCAAGCCGTTGCAACTTGAAGTTTTACGCTTTATGTTTACGCGAGTGATTCGCTGCAACTATTTGGAGAATCTGTTAAACTAGACTGAGTAATACTCAGTCTCTTGTGTCCATTTCCATAAACATACCTCTAGTTTATTGCAAACTTGTCCAGTTGCAGTAGTATGTGAGTTTTCTTATTATTTTATATCGGGCACTGATACATCCACTGTGACCTTATGCTTATTTTGAGTCGTACGATGGATGGTGGATTAGAACTTTTACGTAAAATTCTTAACATTTTACCGATTCTGGATTTCCCATAAATGAAGAAATGTGCTTTTTGTGTATCTGAATTGTGTATTTGGATAGGACCATAAGTGAAGGTCAGGTAAGCCGAACGGTTGCTAAGTCGTAACTTTGGTAAAAATTGAAACACGAACAAGTTGATTTTGTTTTGACTTTTTTTATCGTATCTGGCAGTGCTGTGCACTTCTGTAAGGGACTTATTCACAATGTATAATAATCTATTCTTTTGTTTTTTTTTTAATGCTGTAGTGAATACGTCGTTGAAGTGCCATAAATAAATAAATAAATAAGTTATTATTAAGAAACAAGTTGTGCTGGTTGCTGTCGCTCTCTTCTCATATGTTTCAGATTTCTGACTTCGTCTTTGTGACCAAGCTCTCACAAAGGCACTACCAGGCGGCGGTCGTGTAGTGCAGTCCTGTCGAGCTGCCGACCTTGCATAGCGCACCGTTGCACCTGGTGAGCACGAGTGGTGCTGGCGTGGTATACTGCTGAGCAGCCGGTGCTGGTGGTGCAGTGTTGAACCGCTGACCTGGAGCGATGAGCAATCCAGTTGCCGAGTACGAGTGGCGCCTTGGCGTGCTGTAGCACTTGAGTGGCGCCTTAGCGCGCAGCCCTGCTGTCGCGCTGGTGGAGCGCGCAGCCCTGCTGTCGCGCTGGTGGAGCGCGCAGCCCTGCTGTCGCGCTGGTGGAGCGCGCAGCCCTGCTGTCGCGCTGGTGGAGCGCGCAGCCCTGCTGTCGTGCTGGTGCAGCGCGCAGTCCTGCTGGCGTGCTGGTTCATCGCGCAGTCCTGCTGGCGTGCTGGTGCAGCGCGCAGTCCTGCTGGCGTGCTGGTGCAGCGCGCAGTCCTGCTGGCGTGCTGGTGCAGCGCGCAGTCCTGCTGGCGTGCTGGTGCAGCGCGCAGTCCTGCTGTCGTGCTGGTGCAGCGCGCAGGCCCCCGTCGTGCCCCTCAGAGCTTGGGAAAAAGAGGTCCATAGTGCAGCCGAGGACGGTGCACAGTCAGGAGAGGCCGTGTTAGATGTGTTAGATGAATATAGCGCAAGTAGTGGTGGTAACTGTCATGCCTATAAAGTGACACTTGATCGAGTTATGTCAATCATTAGTTGGCCAGTCGTTGGACGGTGAGGTTGACAGTGTCCACGCTACATTGCTGTGAGTTTGTTCCATTTTCCCTGTATTTTTATGGTGATTCTTGCTATGAATATTGACGGTTGTTTGTTTAAAGTCGAGCCCTGTTATTTGGTAAAATTACAGTTGTAATTCAGACTATGTTGTTGTTAATTAAAGTTGAGGGTATTTCCCGGTTGCTTATATTTTTCATTTCTTCTCAATACTGATTCCTAATATTAGGATAATAATGAGAAATATGATTTAAACAAATATTTCCAATAATTGACCTAATTAATTTTCCTACTTGTTGATTTTCCTAAATTCTAAGAAGCTTTGTTGATTCTGAGTTTGATAATTTAATTAGTAATAAGTATTTTTTTTTTTTTTAACGTGGTAAAATTATCAAATAAGTCCTCCCACTCCGGGCAGGGTGGGAGGGACTGTCAGACTTTTACTGACTAAAATCCACGGTGTTCCTTCAATAACCCTTTACATACCGGGGCCACGGTAACGGGATGAGTCCCACGACCCCGGCAGGCTTCGGCCCTCTGCAGAGGGGGCCTCGTCATGTTGCTGACGCTCTTTGAGGCGCGCGTGGAACACTACGCGCCGTCGACCCGGGCATGGTCCATGGTCGGACAGCGAGTTGCCCTTTACTCGCTGTCCGCATGCCCGCGCCTACGGTGGCCGGAAATCGTCGGCCGACGTCCGACGCCGTGGGCGTCTACCACTGCGGCTGGGCTGGAGGGAGGACGCCATCCTCTCCCTCACGCGGCCCGCCTCCTCCTTCGGAAGCATGACTGCTTCGCAGAAGGAGGCGACCGCTTCCCACTCCCTCTAGCCTTGTCACTGGAGTACCATCTGTTTTAGAACCCAACGGCTTGGCACGTGACGTTAGGAAGAGGCCAGACGGGATGACTATAATGCCTTGGAAGTTGGGTAGGCTTTTGGTGTGGGATGCTACTTGTGTTGACACCCTTGCGCCATCTCATCTTATCAGTACGGCAGGCTATGCTGGGGCGGCAGCTGCAGGTGCAGTAAATCTCAAACGGCGCAAATACAACAACCTAATATACCCTATATGTTTGAGCCGTTTGGGGTTGAAACGTTAGGACCATGGGGTACGAGTGTGCATCGACTCGTTCGTGACATCGGCAAACGATTAGTCGACTCCACAGGTGACCAGAGGGTTGGCCTTTTCTTTGGACAGAGAATCAGCATTGCCATTCAACGTGGCAATGCGGCCAGTGTTCTGGGCACTTTTCCCATTGATAGCGATGTTGACGAATTTTTCGATGCCCTATAATTTATTTTTATTTTCGCCTGTATATACTTTATTAAACGATTGACGACATCGAAAAAACAATATTCCTAAAAATTGTTGATCCAAATTGTAGATTGTGCTTGCAAATTTTATCATTTTTTTTTTAATTATAAGATGTTTTATTGATAATGAGTCAGGTAGTAGAATTATTAATAAATACTTATTACTAATTAAAAAATAATGAAAAATATGTGATTTAATACGGAGGACATACTTAAAAAACAACCAATTTTTTAACCAAATTAAAGAATAGGCACGGTTTAAAAATGTTTTTTATTGTACGCAATTCAACCTTGAATTTGTGCAATTTATAAATAAAATTTGCAATTTCTAACGAAATAACGAAATTCCGGTATTAATATCGGAATTCCGATATTGAGATCTAATATCGGAAATCAGTATCGGAATTGAAAACCTTCCGATATTACATGCCCTACTCCGAATATTACAATTACAAAGGGACATTAGTTTTGTGCTTTTAGCTTTAGTTGATATCGATTACCGTTTTATACACCCGTATTCACAAACGTTACTATGCGGTCTCACAGTGCGCGCGAGCGCACAGGGCTCCTAAAACTTATTCATAGACAATACTTGAGTGGCGGCTAGCACTATGCGTCCCTCAGAATGAACGCACAGCTAAGGTAGCCTGCAAGCTGTTTTAAGCAACGCATAGCAAGTGTCTATCGATTCTCTGTGGTCTATTATGTGTTACGAGAAATATTTTTCGGGGTTGGATTTTACCGTTTGTTATAATTTTCCATTTTAATAACGTCCTTTTACATGGTTTATAGTAGTGAAGAAGAATTTGATAATTATATCAATGAGAGAAGCACAATGAATACCAGAAAAGTGATACGAGATTTCCAAAATCCTTTTGATTATTACAGTTCGCAAGAATTTAGACGACGCTACAGGTTTTCCAAAGATGTGGTACTTTTAATACTCTTGCCACTGATAAATGAAGACCTAGAAAAATTAACGGCTAGAGGACTTCCAGTGCCAGCTATTTATCAGTTGCTTGTGGCCTTAAGATTTTATTATTTTTGGCAGCTTTCAGGTACCTACTAATGAAAACCTTATTATACCATTATGAGTTTTGTAAAAATATTATGCTATATTTAAATTGTGTCTATTCAGTCAACTCGAAACTCATTTCTACTCACTCTATTGTTAAAAGGCTTTTAACTTTATTAACGAACTATCTGTACCTACTATTAGCTTATCTATATTATCATCAATATTAATTTTACACATGATTACTGGAGACCTTATAAGTCACACTTATAAGGTCTCCAGTAAGGGTCCAGTTCTTGATACTGTTGGTTGACTCACGTCAACCAACAGTATCAAGAATTGTGAAAAGGGTCTCTAACTCTTCAGTTTGAAAATAAATTTATTTACTAAATTTCCAAACAACTTAGGAAGAATTAAAGAAGAATTTTATACAATAGCCCATTTTCCTGGAGTAATAGGAGCTATTGATGGTACGCACATCTGGGATGTGCGTACCATTAATCAACAAAACCCTGGTGGACAATATGCTGAAGTTTTTAGAAATCGAAAAAAATATTTCTCTATAAATACTCAGATTGTTTGTGGACCCGATCTACTGATATACGATATTGTGGCTGATAGACCTGGATCTGTGCATGACAACCGTATATTCCAAGCTTCAAGTCTGAAGAACAAACTGGAACGAGGTGTTATAGATGGAATATTATTAGGAGACAGTGGATATGGCTGTCAAAGATATTTATTAACACCAGTGGCACAGCCAGAAACTAGCTCAGAAGAAAATTATAACAAGGCGCACATAAAAACCCGAAATACTGTGGAAAGAACCATAGGGGTTTGGAAAAGAATATTTCCATGACTGTCTAAAAATATGGCAACAAAACTGACCACTACATGCCATGTTATTTGCAGAGCTCGTGGAGCTATTGAACACATTGAAACACATACACAGCAATCTGTAACAAATACTCCACAGTCAAGAGGAGAAAACAGAGAAGGTCAACTTTTTAGAAGCATGTTTATATCCCGTCATTTTCAATAAATTATTTTAGACATTTTACAATATTAAGAAGTTTTATTTCCAATCTGTTTAGTTAACAGTTCAATTCCTAATTTAGCCTTTTGAATTTGTAAATCTTGGATTTTTTTCATATTCTAACAAATTAGTTTCTCTTGCTATCAAAATCTTCTCGCTTTGCGTTCTTAGCTCGTGCAATGCCTGGTCCTGTTGCATATTTATTGAGGTGCGTTTGATTCTTGCATCAGTTTCGCTTACAAGTTTCTTTTTATCTGAAAAACAAGTTCTTCTATAAGCACTTATTCAATTTTATTTTGTGAAAATGTATAGTACAATAAGGTATTTTATTAAAATAGAAAACAGATTTATCTGAAATAATAATAATAAAGTACGATTAATTAAAAAAATACATACTTGTGGAAGTGGAGATGATTTCGTTATTGTATATCCTTTTTGGTTGGGAAGAAATATTCTCATCTGGTTCATTTTCAATTCCTGGAGATTTTAATTTTCTTTGATTGTTATTTTTTTCATATAATGTGTTCAGATTAATAACTGAAATATGAAATAATGATATACATTTTTATAATAGATATCATATAAATTAAATATATACCTAATTACAAATACTGTTCAAACAATTAAAAATGAGATACCTTTTATACAATTTTCATTCTCTGGTTCAGAGTCCTTCGCATTGTGTGGTTTCTTCATATCATCTCAAATTTAAAACAATTTTTTTTAATTAAGTTGGTAAGCAAAAAATACCTATTGTGTTAGATTATTTAAGGCATAATTTATAAAATCACACAAATATTGTACAAATCAAATTGAAATACCTGTTACAGTTGGATTTCCATTATCTGGTTCCAGCTTCTTAGCATAATCTGGTTCAATTGTATCGGCTAAAACTGAAAAGAAAAATAAACATTTTTATAAAATAATTAAGAAACAATTATCTATAAATGTTTAAGCATACCTACTAACTTTCAATGGTATTTGAATCAATTACTCCTGGGACTCTCAAATTGATAAATGGACAGATTGTGTCTATGGCATTATCACATACTGTGGAACCACAATCAGGAGGGCCTCCAGCTGTACATTTCAAACTCATTGACTACTGCAAAATTTCTTTCTTTCTTTGGGTCTTTATATTCTCCCGGCATCTTTTTTTCTTTTTTTTTCACCCAGGCTCGCTTCAATTCGATGTTCTTCGCGTGTGTACGCTTGTCTTCAATGACAGGCCGATCCCGTACTAAGGCTACGATCAGCTCTCTTTCAACCGAAGAAAATGGCAACTTTTTAGAACTGCAAAATAATCAACACATGTTTATACTAAATTTTATTTCTTTTACTGCTGTTTTATTATAAATGAAAACAATGAATATATGTACTCTTACTAACCTGACAGTTATGTTTGATGAACCTGAAGCTGTTGCTTTATCCATATTTATTAAATCCACAATAAAATCAACACGAAAACGAACGAAATAGTTCTCGAACACCGGTCACCATTTATGTTTTGAAGTTATTTTATGACAAATGAAATGAACGTCAAGCAGCGAAGTGAACTACGCAACACAAACGAACCAATCACAGAGCTCTATTCAACGCTGTGCGTTTGCTTAGTCAAGGGTCGCTTGAGTATTGTTTATGAATTGAAAGGCTTGCCATATGCAACGCAGTGAGAAATGCCTTACTTCACATAGCGTTGCTACTTTACTGAGAAAAGTATTGTTTGTGAATACGGGTGATATTTGCTGATGTCAGGGCCCAAGGAAAAATAAGCGATGGAGGCGTTTTCCAAAATAATGCACTTTGGGAAAAAATTTGCTCGCAGAAAATTAATTTGCCAGATGATAGCCCACTACCTGGTAGACAATGTAATGTACCCATACGTTTTTCTTGGAGATGGGGTATTTGCATTAAGCATTGGTTCGTTCAACGGATGTTTATTCAAAAATTATCTAGTACACGTGTTATTGTGGAGAATGTATTTGGTGTACTAATGTCAGTTTTTAGAATGTTTAAAAACCCATGGAAGTACAAAAGAACAGGGAAATATTAATTACAATGACCTGTGTTTTGTTGCAAAATTTTCTTAGGAACTGTAAAACATCTAGGAACTATACGGATCCTGGGACTTTCGACACCATTAATGACGGAGTCTTTATTAAATACCTAATAGAATTAATTAATTTTTGCGAGTGGTTATCAGTTTACTATTGACCTTTAGAACGTTATTGTCCAATATACAGGGAATTTTTAAACTGGGCGTGGATGGCTATATCCGAAACTATGACAAATATCGAAAAACGTTAAGAGCAGTTTCGAGGCCGAATTTGACGAAAACTAAAACTGCATCATTGCATTTTAGAAAATTCAATAATCCTGACCAGGAATCGAACCCGCTGATTTTGGAAAAAAATAATCACACCCTGTATTATTACACTATTCGATAGTGTTGCCAATAAGGATCAAATTCTGGGAATGCAAACTTAAGGAAATCGCAGATTTTTATGAAATTGTTATTTTTCTATGTTACTCTACTTCTACTGAGCCATTATTTCTTCGAAATTATAAGGACAATGCAACTTTTCCTTTGACCACTGGCCCAAAAAATGAAACCTGTTGTACATAACTGAAACCTTTGACAACCGTTAGTACTAATCATCCATGACATCTTTTACTATTGGGCCAAATAAATCTTTATAGTAAAAATACATACAGGGTAACAAATGTTTGAAAAAAGTGTCGTTGTTTACTTATAGGTTTTGTTTGTTTTAAATTATCGCCAATTGTATACATATGGACAAAAACACCTAAATAGGATGTAAGATAGGATATTCAGAATAAAAAATAATACAACATAGTTCAATAGACACAGATAGCATTTATTATTTTAATCCTTATCAACTATAACGCTATCCAAATAAAGGGCAGGGCGATGAATGGTGTCTTGGTGTCTGGTCCATGCAAGAAACCATACTATGGTCATTGTATGAGCGCAAACACCAATAGTTCTCCTGCCCGTCAACCAACTACAACAATAGTTACTTATACTATTTCTTCCCTGTGAGTTACCATCTATTAATATAAAGCAAAAATTGATTTATTAGCCTGTACCGTTGTTAATTGCGATGCTTGTCCACTATTTGACTCTGGCATTACACCTATAAAACCATAGGTTCCTAATTCACTAACCACATCACGGAAATCTCTGTCTAAAATAAAAACGTCGCCAGAGTTTAGGTACCATGGCATAACGCCACCTTCTCTCTCTAATAGCTCC
The DNA here is from genome assembly GCA_943138885.2 of Tholera decimalis. Classification (NCBI taxonomy): domain Eukaryota; kingdom Metazoa; phylum Arthropoda; class Insecta; order Lepidoptera; family Noctuidae; genus Tholera; species Tholera decimalis. The sequence goes on along the minus strand of OW964551.2, from coordinate 9,439,059 downwards.
CTTACAATAGTAGCATTATTTTTGTTTGCAGAGTATGGACCTTCAACCTCAAAAATGTATCCGTCACAAGTGGTAATCATGAATGGTTTTAAAATATTTCGGTATTTCGGTTTTTCGGTAGTCTTTCTGAAATGCAACGTTCGCACTTTTTTGGACGTATATATATGTAGCTTCGCAAATAACCATTGCTTTTGAATAATGCAGCTTGTTTGCAGCTTATATGATTAAAACCTAAACGTAGAGGCATGAAATCTTCGGTTAAGCATTGCCTAGCTAAGTTCAATTTCTTGTCTAGTTTTTGACGCGTCATGTGAAATATAGAAGCCAATCTATAATCAGCTTCTCCAGTTCTTATTTTAGACAAGAAAATACCCAATACAGTTTTAGGTTTACTAGTTCTTCTAGACAACGAGGGTGTCACTTCTAGAATTCTAATAAATTCATCCTGCGTTCGACCTCTCCAGTAACGTAGTTCTGCTTCGTCAAATTCCTCTATTGCCTCAAAATCTAACAAATGTTTATTGTGGTTTTTAATAAGCGAATTACATCGAGCATATTGTACTGCGGATTGAATTCAAAATGCCGGTTTGGTGCCTCCAATAACATCTGCCAATTATCAGTTAGCAAGTGATCACTACATACTACTACATACACATGCGTTTCAAGGAATATTACAGTTATATTCCATGATCATCTTCATTTTTACAGTTTCCGCAATTCTGTGTCAAGATGTATTTTGACATCCGTGAAATCAACACGAATTTCCTGAATTCGAACCTCGCCAAAATCCATTTAAATTGAAAACAGCATTGTTATTAACTAATACATTTTGTTTAATCAGTTGCCTCTGTTCTTCGACTTTGGGCTGTTCTTGGACCAATAGGGGCTGGTTTTGTTCTGGAACTACTTCAGGTTGCAGGTCTCCGGGTTGATGTTGTGTTGTGAACACTTATCTTATATTCTGAACAATCTGTGTACGCTCATTTAACAGGAATTAACCATTAAACGATGAAATTAGCTGCGAATTACTTCTGTATGCGTTTAAGCCTTTACACATTACATTAGGGGATATTTTGAACCTGTTTAAAATAAACAAAACCTATAATTAAGTCATATAAAAATCGACATATTCAAACATTTGTTTCAAAAAACAACAAACCTGCACATTTTTTTACTAGGATAGATTTATTTGGCCCTATAAAAAATGTTGTCATGGATGATTAGTACAAACGTTTGTCATAGGTTTCAATTATGTACACTGGGTTTCGTATTTTCGAGCCAATCGGTTGCAATGTCCTTTCATTGTTTTCACTGTTTCACCGGATTTGACGTCTCAACAATCCTACTGTATTCAGCAATACGAAATTATTGAGTTGAATAAAAAAAGCATTATGTCAAAGAAGAAACGGTTAACTTATGTTTCAAATAGTCATAACCTTGATGATTGATCAGTTTTTCTTTAATTATACGTTTTCCTTAAGTTTGCCGTATATGATGATTACTTCCCAGAATTTGATCCTTATTAGCAACATTATCGAATGGTGTAAGACTGTGATTTTTTTTCAAAATCAGCGGGTTCGATTCCTGGCCAGGATTATAGATTTTTCTAAAAACATTAATAAAAGTTACAAAAGATTACAATATTTTTATTCACTTACGGGTTCGTCTTCAGTACTATGTCTTAACACATTTATAAACTGGTTCCAGATTTTTTTCCATAATGTCATAGTATACCCATATTGGATTATAAATGTCGTCAACAGATGCTCCAGATTTCATAGATTGCTTTTTCTTCGCAGGTGTTGACGAAATGTAGCCATAAGGGAATTCTTTTTTACTTTGAGCTCTGCTAGCGGTTTACACATAACCTCGGATTTTTTTCCAAGTATCATTCACTCTTTGGGAATTATGTGCAGTTTATGTTTTGGATCCCAAATTATACTCTAGGCCTGATAGAGTTCCAAGAACTGCAGCGTTTCCTCTTAAGACCATTCCATTTTTTAGTTGAAGATTTACACCAAAACAACACAACCTGCACGGAAGGCCGCCATAAACAAATTGAAACGAGAGCGCGAGTGTAAACCCTACCGTCCCTCGCGAGGCCCTTTGACTCGTGCCCAAAAAACCGCCTCCGAAGCGAGCACCGCGAGTGGCGAGGCGAGGCACGAGGGAGCGTTTACACTCGCTCGCCTCGCACCTCGCCTTGCCACTCGTGCGAGAATGTAAACCAGGTATTACACATCATTTCCTCTGCAACAACGGTTAGGAAGCTGTTGATGAGGCGCATGCAGCCCATCCGGGATGTGGTCTGGCGGAAGCCGTCAGTGCGCACATCTACTAACTTCCCCAATGCGCAGTAATACAGTACAATATCGCAGCAACACGCGATGAAAATTCATCAACATAAAACCGTTGTTCGCACACTTTGCTATTCGTGTTCGCGTACATATTCGTCTATTTGCGCCGAATACGACGAAGTGTGGCCCAGCCAGTTAAAGGCTAATAGAGCCTCTATTCGCCTTTAACTGACTAGACTAATACTATATACGAATAACGAAGTGTGACGATGTGTCAAATAAATGATATGCTAAGATATGAATTTAAGTAGGTACCTAAAAACGTGACTGCAAACTCAGAGAGGCCCCAAGGTTAAAAGCTCTATAACTTCGTCCATTTTAAAACACCGCAAGCGTGCAAGCTATACAAAATAATTTTAGTTAGTTAGGATGCATCACAAACACAGCAAATTGTTAATTGAAAGACAAATGGCCGTTTTCCCCAACGACCCCTAAATTTTAAGCAACCCTTAAGCCAATTCAAGTATCATTTAACGCAAGTTTTGTTTTCACCAACGCACATACAGGTATTTTAATGATCTAGGCGGCCAAAAGTCAAAATAACAAACTTTAAGGAATGCTTATTATATTGATTACCTGAGGCAGGGGACATTCCAATGATCAATAGACCGCCACCCCCACACTTCTTCCGTTGCGCGTTTTCAGTCGGAAGTTGATTATTGAACTTTGTGAACGTGTCTCTTTTCGGTGATTTAAAAAATCGTTAACTTTGAGTGTTAAACTGAAGTTTTCTGTGTTGACCTGGTGCAAAATAGCAATGGATTCGGAGACTACAGGTATGTGATAATCAAAATGTGATATAATTTGTTAAAATTTGTTTAATTTTAATATACTTTTAGTGGTCGAGAAATAACGTCTGAAATAAGGATATTTTTTTAAGAAATTTATGTTTAGAAAGCTATTTGTTTTAGTATCGGGATAGATCCGGCAACTTTTGTAGTTTATATAAAAAGTATAGACCCTTTAGTTACGAATACTAAATAAATTAGCCGCGGAATAGCGCGGATGCGCAAAAACGTAGAACATTGAATTTCACAGTCAAAATGAGCTTAATTCGAAAAAAAAAAAAGTATTTATGTCTAAAAACAATATTTACTTGTTCCTGATACAGTGGGTACTTCCGAAGTGAGAACAGTGACTCGTAAATTCCTCTTTGATATTATGAAAAATTAAAATTTACGCAATTTGGGAGAAAAACTACGCTTTTTGAGAGACCACCTTTTCACTCCTGACGATCTTACTGATGATCAGTTAAATGAACTGAACAACGATTTTGCACATTTTTGATCGGAAATGAAGCAAAGGTGCATTAAATCTCACAAAAAAGAAGAAGTTTTATTGAAAAACAACCAACTTTGGCTGGATAGTACATTCAAAATTCCAGTCACAACGGCAAATCGTATAGGTCGCCCTCGTAAATCGTTAGGGTAATCTAGGGAAAGGAGCAAAAGAAGAAAAACGGAACGGATCCGATCTAATGTAGAATGTCAGAAAGTGCAGGTGAATTGATTTGAAAAAATATGTATTGCTATTGATAAATTAATTAATGTAAGAATATATACAAGTGTAATTTAAAGGGTATATATATATACCAAGTGCACGGTTTCTTTGGATGATAATAAACGATATGGCAATGGTTTTATAATCCATGTCTACATGTGTGAAGTATAATAGAAATTTCAATACATTAATACCAGAGGCAGAATTTTCAAATTAAGAAGAACAAAGAGAATCACCGTGTTATTGGCAAGTGACGTGGAAAGTTATCGACCCTCGTAGTGCTGTGACACGTCTGTTATGATTGGTATTCAAGAAACATATGAAACCGATAATTTGGTATCAATTCTTTGAGTCACTTATTTTGAGCTGAAACTGTGCATAGAAACTCCATACTAGATGTTGTCTTCAGTCCCTTTGGATAGATATGGGGTTTCCGTTACACGCTGTATATATATATATATATATACATATATATAAAGTATGTATATAAGTGTATGTAAGATTATGTAAATATATGGTGTAATATAAATATATGGCCTATTTTCAGCATTTTTTATTCATTTTTTGTTGTATTTGTGTTTTATTGTTTTTTTTTAAAGAAATTATAAAATTTATTGTCTGTTTATATTTTGCTTGTTTTATTTCCGTCATTTTAAACCAAAAAACCCGCACAAATATATTTGGCCGGCTAGATTAATGAAATACCCCTATGTGCAACGTTTAAGTGACACCTAAACCCATTTTCCTTAGAAAGATTCATTTTCGTACGTGACCTGACAGATTCCAATCGACGCTGTGACTAAACAATAGCATTAATCCTAATACTTTCAACTGTTTTGAGATTCAAAATTTAAACACATTCGAATATATAACAGTTCCAAATTCAAAATTGCCAGGAAATATGGAAACGACAGAACTTAAAAGGCATGCCTCGTAAAACAAGAAATGTAGTGGAACGACAGTATGTTGTTGTGAAAAGATTTCCCGTTCTGGCTTTAGGAATACGACTTAAATTATAAACTGGGATCAATGTAATTTTAGCTTGTTGCATATTGCACAATATATGCAGTTTGAGGAGGGAACAGGATCCTATAAATGATGGATCAATTCCCAACTTATAGCAACTGATACGGGATGGACAAATGCCTCGTTTACCGGAAACAACCAGAGATCCAATATATGGATTCCAGAGTAATCAAATGACTCAATATTTTGAAAATATGACATATTAATTAATATTTTAATAAGTGTACCTTTTATTTGACATAGAACTTCTTTTATTTCTACATCTCTTATTGCCGCTTGGAGTTGTAGATCGTACAACTTTCTTTTAAATTCTAGCTCACTCTCCAGAAGCTGTTTTCTCATTGCCTCAATGTCTTCTTTTTTTGTATTGACGTTTTGAAAACTAGAGCATAGGTTGTTCACTAATTCTGTTCTCTCATTAGGTTGAGAGGATGTGGGTTGTCTTCTAGAGAATCTAGACCACAGCGGAGTCCTTTGTTGTGGTGTGGTTATTTTGTAAACAGTGTCCTGAAAGTTAGTAAAAGTAATATTAGTTAATTACCATTTAAACTGATGTCCAAGTACAGGAAGAAATAATAATGTTTACCTTTGGCTCCTCTTGGAAACTTGTTGTGAGGTTAAGGTTAATAAATATCCTCTATCTCGGCCTCCGATTGTTGATCATCTCCAATACAAATTATTTTAGGCAATAGTTCCTGCACCTGGACCATTCCCTCGGTAAAATCTGCATCACTGTTCCTAACACCAGTTATTCCCGTACAACCTCGGCCCATAATAATGCACATTTGCTCCAGGATTGGGTCTGTTTTTATCTGTGAAGGTCCGCCGCCAGTTTGTGTGGCACTCCTTCGTATAGAGCTATAATATAGTTTGCTTTCGCTCTTCAGATTTTCCCATACCTTCATTAGTGAGTCTGCTTCTAGAAACAAAATTTATTTTAATTAAAGATTGTACATGGTGTGTATTATGTATGTACTCATACATGAATGGTAAAAATCACTTAAAATAGGCACCAGATGACCTGATAACCAGAGACCTTCTCTATTAATTTACGCATGGTATTTTTTTCGTTTCATTAATTAACAAATGTGAGAAAATATATATAAAAACATATGATATTTTAACAAACATACAAACCTGTAAATAGAACCTGAAACATTTAAAGCGTTTGTAACTTCCATCCATGAGGTGTTTTCCGCCTTGTTAATGCGTTCCATCCGTTTTTTTATTTAAAATTGTATCTTTGTAATCCAAAAGCAATTTTTTTTCTTGTCCTCAGCAGTAAAATTCTGTCCACGTTTTCTTTTCTCAGCCATTGTTATTAATTTAATAGGTATAAAATCCAGACAAATACTAGCAAAATAACCACACATAAATAATGACTGACATGAACCGAAATGTCACTGTCAAAGATGATACATCTCAGAAAGTCAGAACTTTAAAAAAAGGCACTGGAATTTCGTTAATCAGCCAAACAATTTTGTAAAGTTAGTTTTTCGATGTTGACATATTGTTTTGTAACGTAATTGTTGTTATAACATTATCATAATGTAAAATATTTTTATTTTGTTTGTGTGTAAAATTCGGTAAGACCCATAAGGGTTTATCAAATATATACTTAGAGCTACCACGTTTGGTATTACTGCATGCCTTTGGATTTGGCAACTTAGTTTTGATGTCATCTAGTGGGACGCTAGCAATGTCATCTACTTCAGGATACAGAAAAGTGTTTCGTATCTTGCACAGTGTCATAAACTTGATTGTAGCCATTGTTTGACTAATTTCTTCAATTCGGCCGACATAATGCACAACACTCTTTTTTGTATCAAATTTAATGAGCACAAAATTGTTGACTTGAAAATTCCTGTCTAATATAATCACATCATCTTCATCAAACTCTTCCTCTGATGTTTCTTCAACAAATGAACCTTCAGAAGTGTCTGCAAACGAAATATTATCTGTCTCACTATCAATGCTGCTTATTTTCCCTTTATTCATTCTCTTTGATGTCAACTCTGGTGGAAGTTTAGGATTTTTTTCTTTTCTATATTTTTTAAGATTGTTGTCATTTGTCTGACCATTATGGGCATATTTGTTCTTCATTTTTCTTTTTCTGCTAGTTCTATTTATATTTTTTCAGGTGTATCTGTTAATATTCTTGTTTTGCCTTTAGTTCTACCTTTACGGGTACGTTTTCTAGGACCAGCCTTTCATTATGCTCTCTAGGCAGTTCTGAGAGAACCAGACTTGAAGTTGGCTGATTTTTGGGGTCATTTTCAGACAATGTGTTACCATCTTCATTAGACAAACAACGATTGGTTATTAAATATAAATCTGGAAGCTGAATCCTTCACAGATTCTTGTTTGAGATAGCATTGCCAAATTTTATCTGGGAATACCATACTTGACAGCAGTTGTTTTTATCTTCCCTCCTTTTTTCACTTCTAGGGCACGTAATATAATGTCTTTGGGAATATCGCGTCGCTTACCCTTTTTATACTTAAATGGCTTTTTTTCTGCAAATAACAAGAAACTGCTTTACTAAACACACTAAACACTGCATGCCTACTATTAATAATATGGCATGCCCAATACGCCCGTTGTGGGTTGGAGGTTTAGGTATGCCCAAGCCTCCCTTCTAAAGATGGGCGTTTAAACGAAAAGCATATAATATAACATGTTATTTAAAATAAGCGTATAAGCAGATTAGTTTATAAAAGCATTTAACGTTATCTGCTTATTCTGCTTTTTGTTATAATTAAAATGTAACCGCAAATATTGCATTCCGTTGTTCACTTTTAAAAACGACAATTTAATTAAAATGGGTTTTCGTGAACTGCTTAAATTGCTTACTTTGCTTTTTACGTTTAATAGCGTTTTCTCCGCCCGGTTAAAAGCGTCATATTTTGTGTATTTCCGAAACTATTTGTTTTTGAAGTTATGACTTGGACTAGTTTACGTAAACATAAATAGTGTAAAACATTTTTTCATGTGGTGAATTGTTTGTAGGTACCAAGGAAATAATCCTGAGACTTTTGGACTTGTATATAATATAGTTTTTAGGTGTAGTTAATTGTGTTAATAATAGTGTAAATAGTTTATAGTGTAAGTAATTGTGTTAATTTTGGCGTCTTTTGAAGTGAAATCTACTTTAGCATCGTTGTGATCTGAAAGTTTATGAAACGAAAAAGCGACAGTAAATAGAGACAGACACATAAATTGCCGAATTTTGGAATTCTGTTGGAGCCAAGTGGTAGAGCTTTTGATGCCCTTTAAAATGAGCCCAAACTCGGCTATCTTGCGACCACGGGAACGAAGTTAGGTCGCGGGGGGGTGAAGTAGCCCTGAGAGGGGGCGGGGAGGGGGAGGGGTCTCGTGGGGAGTTCAAGGGGGTGAGGGTAAAGGGGGAGGGGGCATAAATTATTTGAAGGTTTTACTTCTACCACGTGTGAATTGCACACAAGTTTTTTTTTCTATAAAAAGAAATTGGTGAGCTAATAAAACTGATCGGCAAAGTATGAAGGAAAGTTCATTGATGTCGTTTAAAAACCAATAGGTACAACTTAAACTTAACCAACTAAAAAATCAAACAACATAATTTCGTTATTTTTAATGTAAGCAAGTAAATAAGCAGAGTTAACGTAAGTGACTTTTTATAAAAAAAAAACTAATAAGTTCGTTAAAAGTTTTAAGTCGTTTATCACCTCTCTGCTCCCTTCCAACTAACTGCCCATTGCTCCCGCTACATACTTTTTCAACCTGACTTTTTAGTGATTTTTTTTGGTTACATATTTTAGCGTGCCTTTCAGGTTAATAGATCCTTTATTTAATGTATAATAAAAAGAAAATAATAATAAAATAAATACCTTTACGATTTTTTGTTTATTTGCTTCAAAAACACAACAAAATATTTGCTTTGACGAGCACTTAACCTAAAATATCGTGTAACTTTGACAACTGAATGAAATGATCGATTGACTATGGATGAATAGTGTTGCCAATTTAGGGCAAACACGCGCTTTTATTAAGATGAACTAAGCTACATGATTGAATTTATCATTTAATCTCTCGTCTGTTGGGGCGCGCAGCGTAAAAAAGACGCCGTCTGTCGGAAACATATCGCGCGTGCGGCTTCGATGCTCCGTTTTTTTTCGATATCAAAATTTGTGCAATAAACCTTAACCTGTGTGACTCTTGTAACTTTTGAAGCTAATTAGGTAACCAAACTACACTCACAGGCACAATTAACCGCCCACCTATATCATTCGTCGCCCTGTTTGTTCATGTCATCTATGGCTTATCAACTGTTTTGCTTTTTGTCAAGTGGGTACTCTAGCAATAAATTGTACACTTAGTCTCAAATTTAGGAGCCGAAATAAGGGTATATTTCGGCTCCTAAATTTGAGACTGCGACGAGTTTTTGGAATTTAGTCGTTTTTTGACATTGCCGTTACGGTCCCGTGTTAACATTTCCAGTTCTTTTCTGCTAGTGTGTGAATATTGATTAATTTAAGTTTGTAGTGTTCGGTCACTATTTTTGACTGTTAAAAGTGCCCCTGGATGCAACTGGTGCAGCTAGGGCTGTGGCATTAGCTGACACTGGGTACAGCCAACGTCGCATCGCTCGTACACTCGGTGTACCGCGAACTACGGTACGGGATGCCATTAGGCGATTTCGGGAGACAGGCCGTTACACTCGCAGGCCAGGTCAAGGCCGACATCGATGCACCTCAGCAAGAGATGACCGTTTTGTTGTCAGTAACGTGTTGCGAAATCGCTTTTGTACCGCTACTGACGCTCGTTCGCGTCTCTTTGAAGTGAGAAATGTTAGCGTAAGTGAACGTACAATTCGGAGAAGACTGGCAGAAAGAAACCTGAGGGCTTTTCGTCCAGCCCGCGCCCCAAAATTACTCCCACAGCACCGTAGAGCTAGACTTGCTTTTGCGCGAGAACATGCTGACTGGACTGTACAAGAATGGAAGGACGTACTGTTCTCTGATGAAAGCAGAATAGTTTTAAGAGGTCCAGATGGACGTCAGCGTGTCTACAGACGCCAAAACGAAAGGTTTGCTCCATGTGCCATAAGCGAAACAGTGGGTTACCAGGGAGGCTCAATAATGGTTTCTTCTTTTCGCCATATTTATAAATTCTATTTCAAATGAACTTCTCTCATCCTACCACCTTTATGCTGACGATCTGCAAATTTATTCGCAAGCTCCCGTTGAAGATTTGTCTGAGGCGGTGAAGACAGTGAATAAAGATTTAGCGCGTATTTCCGATTGGAGTTTGGATCATGGTTTGAAGGTTAATCCTGCGAAGACTAAAGTCATTATTGTTGGCAGCCCTAGGCTACGTTCCAAAATTGACTGGACGACCCTTCCCCAAATCATTTTCGATGGAGCTGTTATACCCTACTGTGACTCAGTAAAAGATCTTGGTATTTATATTGATAAAGATTTGTCTTGGGGTCCCCAGTTGCAAGAAGTGAGCCGCAAACTGTTCGCCTCTGCGGGGTCTTTGCGCAGATTGCGCAATTTCCTACCGACTGCTACTAAAACTGCGCTTGCCCAATCTCTTCTTCTCCCTATCCTTGACTATGCTGATGCAAGTTATCCAGATCTAACTGAAGTGCAGCTAGATAAGCTTGAGCGACTCCAAAATTTTTGTATCAGATTCATATTTGGATTGCGCAAATATGATCATGTTTCTGAGTTTCGCACTAAACTCAAGTGGCTGCCTATTCGCCTTCGCCGGAATGCACATATTTTATCATTACTCTACAGTATTCTTTTCAATCCAACGACTCCCTTTTACCTCAAAGAACGTTTTAAGTTCCTTCATGACACACATGTTAGAGATTTGAGATCATCAGAGAATTTGAGACTTTTGATGCCTACGCATTCCACAAAATTTTACGACCAGTCATTTACGGTGCAGGCCATTCGGTTGTGGAATGGATTGCCGGTGTCAGTAAGACAAGCTCAGTCACTTGCTGTTTTTAAAAGCTCGGTTGCCAATCATTTTATTTCAAACTTATGATTATTCCTTTGCTTTATCCACACAATGTTAAAGAACACATAATATATTTATTTATTTTATTTTAATTTGTTTTTCCGTTATTAATGAATATTTGTACAGTAGTACACTAATATAGCCCTCCCCATTTTAATTAAAGCCCATAAAGTCCTTCCAAAGGTTGTCTGGAAGATATCGCTCTCAGCGATAAGACCGCCATTGTAACCAACTTTTTACAATATTGTTATTTAAGTGTGATTCAATTATTGGTGTACAATAAAGTATATTAATAAATTAATAAATTGTTTATTTAAGAAATAGTGCAAAATACAGTTACAATATAAGTCTTAAGAATTAATTAAATTAAGGAAAATTAACATATTTGCCTGTACTAGGTTAAAAACCTGTGCTTCAGGCGATGAAGTACGAACTATCTTAAGTGGTACATAATCCATGAAATAACTAAAACTAAATCTAGATAATAATAGTTAAATATGTGTTCCTAGTGTTGACATTCTATTTGCATATTGCAAGTAACTCTTCCGTCTGGTCATATGTCATATTTTGTAAATAATTACATGTTGCTTTTTTACAACTAAAATAATTTAAGTTATATATATTTAAGATTCTATTTAATCTATTGTACAATAGTGGACCTAAAAACGAAAAAAATCGATTTGTAAAGATAAATTTTGAGGTCGGATGTGAGACGCAGACTATCTTTCCGCCTCTTGTTAGTAATGTGCGAATTATAGGTAAGCATTGTATGTTGTTTTAGAACTATGTGCATGATGAAAAGTTGACGGACTGTTAGTACATTACAGGATTTATATAACTGGGATGTAGGAAAGAGAAAGGGGAGGGAGGTTGCTACTTTTAAGATCGTCCTTTGTGCTCGTTCAAGAGGCAGTATATTTGTTTTCAGAGCGCCACCCCATGAAGTAATGCAATATTGAATTATAGATTGACATAGGGCCAGATATACTTGCGTGATTAGTTTGGAGTCCGCGATTGATCGTAGTTTCTTAAATACAAATATTAATTTACGGACTCGCCTAACTAAGTTTTTAATATGGTGTCGGAAGGAAAGTGTATCATCAATTGTAATCCCGAGGTATTTTATGTTGTTAGTAGGGAATATAGTAGGACATTTACACATGTTCAGAGATGGTGTCATGCATTCGTGGGCGTATAGCTGAGGGTTAGAAGTAGCGTATTGAGGCCTGCGCATGACAAAATGAATGTATTTTGTTTTGTCAGCATTTAATGTGAGTAAATTATGTCTGAACCAGTTGTTTACTATATTAAATCCTGACTGCGCTTTCTCATATAGTTCGTCAGTAGTTGTGGCGGTAAATACAAGTGCGGTATCGTCGGCGTATGATATTATTTTGCCTTGATCTAAATTAATGTTGCACAGGTCATTAATATATATTAAGAACAATGTGGGGGACAAAATACTTCCTTGAGGCAAACCAAATCCAGTGTTCTTTTGATAATTGCTCGTAATATTATCTATCTTAACACATCAGCTCACAGTAGCCTGTAAGATGCTCCGTGGTACTCTTGACGCTCCTGATGTGTTACATGTGCTGGCGCGCTTCTTTGTCCCAGACAATTACTGCCGGGGCAAAAAGCACTGGCTGTTTGCCGTGCCTCCATGTCGTACTGTTGCACGTGCTAAGTCGCCAATTCCTCGCACTCTGGCCGCGCTTAATGATCTCTTGGATTCTAATCCAACAAGCGATCTGTTTGCGGATGGATGGATGAAGATTTTATTGGTATGTCAGATGTACTGTGAGAAGAATTCATGAAAGTGTTGTTAAAACGTTAACATACTTTTTACTTTGTTTATTTTGTATATTTTAGAATTGTCTCTTTTAATTTTAGTTACTGTCATTGGTTGTAAACATAACCGTTGTAATTAAATAAATAATAAATAAATTGATGCCGATCATCTAAGTAGTCCGCAAAAAGTTTTAGCTGCGTTCCTCTTACACCAAGAGCTTCTAATTTGTGTAAGAGCGAAGTCGTACAAACAGTGTCAAATGCCTTGGCTAGATCAAGAAAGATCCCTAAGGTGTGGTTACCTCTTCCTAATTCCTGTGTCAAATAACTAGTCAGGCTATGCACCGCGTCAGCTGTTGATAATTTGGCTCTGAACCCGAATTGGAAGGGTGAAAGATAATGTGTCTTCTCCAGAAAGTTAACTAGTCGGCTATTTATAATCTTTTCAAGTATTTTAGATACCGACGGAAGTAATGATATTGGTCTGTAATTAGCAACTAGATCTTTGTTACCGGATTTATAGATAGGGATAACTACAGCCTTTTTAAGGAATTTAGGAAAGATACCTTCAGAGAGGCATAATTGAAATATATATGTTAAGGGAGGAACAAAAATATGCATGAATCTTTTCAGGATCTTATTGCTTATACTATCCCAACCAACAGCACAGTCGTCCTTTAACCCTGTGATAATTCGCGCTATTTCATGTTCATCTGTGTCCAGCATAACGAAAGATGAAGCTCTAGTGCTCGAACTGTGCGAAGGTGGAGTTGTCTGATAGCCAGTTAGGTTAGTTTTCATTTCAGCCAAGTTTTTACCCACGTTAACAAAATAGTTATTTACATAATTGGCAGACGAAAGCGGTGAGGAATTCGTTAATAGTGAACTCGAATGTGATTCGTGCTGTTTTGAGATATGAGTGACGTCTTTGATGTGTTTCCAGATTTGCTTAGTGTTTTTACCTGCGCTATGCAATTTGGTTTTATCGTAATCAATTTTAATTTTCTTCAATAAATTGTTACAGAAGTTTCTGTATCTCTTGTATGATATTTGAAGAATTAAGTTATTAGGGTATTTCTTAGACTTTTGATGTAGTCTGTCTCTGTGCCTTATGCATCGAATAAGCCCGGGAGTGATCCATGGTTTAATGTTATACAACTTCTTATTTATTGGTATTTCTATTGTATTATGTAATATGGCTTGCTGGACAGATTTTATAAAATACGATAATGACACATTTGGGTCAGCAGTATTATAGACGTCACTGAAGTCAATCTTGCATAAATCATATTCGAGTCTGTTTATGTTTAGTTTAGACTTAGTCGGACGGCGATTTAGCTTAGGCAGCGTTAAATTTACGGTAAGTAGGACAGCATGATGGTCAGTGATCGTTGAGTTAGTGACAAGCGTAATATATTGATGATTTGATTTTATTAACATGTGATCAAGGCAAGAACCACTCTTGTGAGCGGGGAGAAGCCCATGGTATGCACAGATATTAAGATAGTCTTGGGTGCCTGCATCATAAAATTCAGATCCTATATTTACATTTATATCACCTGTTAGTATTATGTTTTGAAAAGAACATGTCGCATGAAGTGTACTGTTAAGGGAATTATGAAATAAGTGTAAGTTTTTATGGGCTGGGGATCTATACATAGCAATAATTGCTGTATTAGAGCCAATTTTGATAACTAAGCAATTACAATCCTGTAGGGTTGGTTGTTCGATGGTGACTTTTAGCGATGACTTAGCATAGACAATGATTCCATCATTTTGATTATGGTTTATTGTACTGTAATATAAATTGTACCCCGGTAATTCCGGTATGTTACTTTGTCGATTTGATATCCAGCACTCAGTAAGCACTATTATATCGCATGCAAAGTCTAGCCTACTCAGGAAAACATTAAAGCTGTCTATGTTCTTGAAGATACTGCGAATATTTTGTGTTAGTACAGTTAGTGAATTTTGATAGCCGGTAAGATACTTTCTACACTCCTCGACCTCACAAGATTTTGCTTCCGATAGAAATATATTATCTAATTCTGTAATCAAATTAACATCCATTATACTAAATATTATAATTTAAGCTCTTAATTACAAATAAGTATGTGGCGCTCTTAGGCGCCGTCATAGTCAACCGAGTTAATATGCTTTTTTAGCTGGGCAATCGGCATTTCCAGTCTTGTGTTCATGAGGCTTCTTAAATCGCAGGCATGTTGCACATTTAGGAGAGTCTGTCTTCTTTGTACAGTCCTGGATTGAGTGACCGTCTTCTCCGCAATGCCCACACGTAGAAGCCATTGCTTTACAGGTTTTAGCTGCATGTCCATACTGCTGACACTTAAAACATCTTGTGACTAATGTAAAGTCTCTTACTGGGCAGGATGTCCAGTTTATGAATACTTTGTCCTGTGTGATGAGGGCTCTACGTATGTTCGCAGGGACCTCAATGACGTAGTTGCAATTGGCCTCACTTTTCTTTCCCGATTTGTGAATCAGTTTTATTGAGGTCATAAATACGTCTCGTGTCAATGATGGTATTTTCTCTACTAAATTTTGCTCGTATATGCATTTATAGACCTCACTCTCATCCATAGATGCCGGAACTCCTAAAACTATGATACGAGGCTTGCGCTTATTTGGCTCATCAACAGTAAGGCCTTTTGAAGCAAGTTGGACGGTTTGTTTCACTTTTTCAATATCAGATCTGGACTCAGTGCTTATGATCACACCTCCGTTTCTTGTCTTGCGAACTCCTCGAACTTTCAGTTTCATATCCTCAGGGCATATTATTTTTTGGACTATATTTTTAGTTTCGTCACTCGTCTTTGAACTATCACTGGGATAAATCGCAACAGAACTAAAAGTGCTAGGACGAACAAAGCTGTTGGTTCCCTTTTTGACCATATCCGCAAAAGATGTGCTAGGCGTATTTGATCCTGTGTTGGCCTGTTGTACTGCTTTCTTAAGGTCATTTAGGCTATTTGCGAACTCCTGTTTTTCGGCTAACGCTTGAAGGGAGAAGTGCGTTTGTAGTGCTTTTTGTTTTAAAGACTGGTATAGGGCAGCCATGTGAGAGGTACTACTTGCAATTTTACGGCACAAATTATTTATTTTTATTTTTTGGTCCGAATTTAGCTTTTCGTCGGATGCAATCGTACAGACCTCATTTAAGCATTGCTCAATAGATCCCAACCAGTTCTGCATTTCTGGAGTTGTGACCACTTCCATCTTTTCGTCTTTATCATCCTTGGGCTTCTGAGGCGACATAGGTGGAGGAGTGCGGCGTGTTATACCACTCCTGTTAAAGGGACTACCATCCATTTTTGCAAAAAATATCACTAATGTTTATACACATATATAACTTAATAATAAACTCATCACTGCAACTAGAATGTGTATAGTACGCTAAAACACTAAACTAGGTCACTATTATTTAATTGTTATTTTATGGAATTTTTGTTGAGCACGTCTGTATGCGTCGAAGTACCGAACAATCATCGGTATTCTATCTATCTATCTATCTATCTATCTCTTACGAGGCTCGTACTGATCTTGTTGTGTTCGATAGATGCAGTGTGAACGCTCAAAGATACGTGGAGCAAGTTCTACAAGACTACGTGATACCTTTTGCACCTTTCATCAGTGATAACTTCAAATTAATGCATGATAATGCACGTTGCCATACCGCTAGATCCGTCACTGAATACCTTAATGAGGTCGGAATTCAAGTTCTACCGTGGCCTGCACGGAGTCCCGATCTTAACCCAATTGAGCACATCTGGGACAACCTCAAAAGACGTGTCCGAGCAAGAGTTTCAGCCCCTACCACCCTAGGAGAGCTCAAGACGGCTGTAGTATAGGAGTGGCACAATATCCCCCAGTCGGATATCCAAGACATCATGGATGGACTACCAAACCGGCTCCAAGAAGTCATAAGGGCCCGAGGAGGCAACAGTCACTATTAATGTAGTTTTTTTTATTCACGTGGGTCTTTTTTTTTTCAAAATGAAAACAGATTCATTTTCATTAGAAAATTTCACAAAATCAATTTTGGTGTGCACCTTTATAATAAACGACTTATTTTTTCAAGACTTGTTATTTTTTGCCTTAAAGGTACGCTTGCAACGTACTTCTCATAAAATGGGGTCAAAATTGGAAGATTGCAAACTGAAAGAAATACAAAGTGGACGGTTAATTGTGCCTGTGAGGTATATACTAATTACGGAACTGACTCCCTGGCATGTTTATTGTGTCTACGAGAAGCATTTTTTGCCACACATTTTGAATAAATATGACACTGTAAAGAAAAATATTCATAAAAAATAACATCAAGGTGTTTTAGACTTATTTTTATATTTTTGATAATGGAATACACATCCTTTTGAGTGAAGATAACAAAAACATAGGTTTATTATATGAAAACTCGAGAAAGTCGAGTATGAATATCATCATTTACGCATGAACATGTGGACGCAGATCTACGTTCCGACACAGACTTAAACGGTGTTCCTAAAATACAATGATTACCAATTTTACTGTTGAATCAGTCTTCAAATGAACAGTCTTCTAATGTTTATTTGCAAGTATGTATATCTAAATAAAATAACGCTCTTAATCTTAGGTATGCACATACGTTACGCAGATAATTTAGTCCTAAGGTTGCAGTCTGGTGTTCACGCCAACATTAGCCAATACATAGGAATACTTGGCACTTAGCGCAAATGATGTTAACTTCTGTTCGTTTTTTTTTTTAATAATACATCGTACACAACAACCTCGTTTATACCGCGATGAAGATTTATTGCCACGAGCTTTCAATTGAATGTGATCAGGAAAGTGATCAACGCCATCCAATCGGACTATACTAGGGATTTGCAATAGCAGACGGTCTGATTCTTTGGACTGACAGATGTTGTTTCACTAATTGGTCAGCCAATACGTAGCGATATTGACGGTGGCTTAGTTTGCGATCGTTAGCTGTGCAGTTTAAACGGTGCATTATAAAGGTATTTAGAACACAACAGTTCAGTAATCTGCGAAATACCTTTATTTACCACTTCGAACCGCGTTTTCTTTCCAATAAGTACATGGAGTTTTTTTGGTCCTTCATGTCGACGCCCCCATGTACTTATTGTAAGAATGAACTACAAGCGGTTTAGCACACGCTTCACCTGCTCGTGAACCGGGTGCTGTATCAGCATTATGATATGTTGATATCATAGTTACTAATTTGATATCTTTCCATGCTAACACATTAATATTGTTGCAGTGTCGTGCACTATGTCCTCTTTTCGTATACGCTTCTGATTTAAAGCTTTTATATCAGCGGGTGTCGATTCAACGTACCATGTCGTTGATTCAACATACCAAATGAACCAGTCCGGTATTATTGTGTAAGGGCTACACTATTGTAAAAGTTGTCCATGACTAAACAATGGCCTTTATTTCGTCGCCTTAGAGTGAAAACCTCGGGAGTACATTTTTCTCCAAATTTTTTTTATTGCTGTTCCAGAAAGCAATCCTAGCAACGCACACCCTGATCTCACTAATATGTTCATTCGATACTCGAAACGCTATCTATGAAAGTAAGTGAGAGCCTCGTAAACACTTGCATCGCGTCATCAGTTTAGCGTAATCAGGCCATGGGTTTTGCATTTCTGAACTGTTCGATATTATGTATAATATTTTTCATATTATACATAATATCGAACAGTTCTGGATATAAAACGGGTTAAATTTACATATAAATTAATTAAAAAAAAATAAAAAAAGAAACCGTACAAAAATTTTATAGCACGCAGATTTTTCTTCCTCCTGAAAAGTTACTCTTTTTTCACTTACGAGGATTTTACTCTAAGGCGTCGATTTGTATATCCCTCCACAAGCCGCAAAACTACTTTAGAAGTGGCCCCCGTAAATCCATGTAAAGGCTCGGATGATCCTGATTCTTTGCCAGAATATATATAAAATTTTAATAAATAGCCAGATTCAGCCTCACACAACTCATAAGTCTTAATCCAGAAGCGTTTGTTCCAATGCATTGTACCCAAGACAGCCTTCCTTTACATAATAATAGGGATTCGTCCAAGCTGAGGTGTCTTCGTGGAGTATAAAACTGTCCAAATTTCTCATTACAATGCTACACGACGGGGTCTATTTTAGCTGTTTTGCGATCGTTTCCATGGATACTCATATCTGGTTCATAGTGGTTCACAAAATGTAAGAAGCAAAAAACGGTTTATGCCCATAATTTTACGAAATTCCGGCATCGCCATAACTTCAGTGGTCCAATACTCTTCTAGACGACTTCTGTAACATGTACAGTAGTATACCAAAAAACTTGAACAATTCACCGACAGTTACTTCTTCCCATTCATTGAGCCGCGATCGTGAACGGAGGCACGGAGCTTCACTGATACTGACAATGGTTTGCTAAGCATAGTCATTAGTCTCCTTGACTATTATTTCCATGAAGCTACGGTCCCATACGGCGGTGAACAGTTTGATCGGATTAGTCGACGTTATTGTTGGCCCAGGATGATTTGCATAGATTTCTTCGCCACCGGTGAAGGTCTAAAATTCATCAGACCAGTGTAAATTATCTGATAATAATTCTGAACTATCATCTACTTGCTCATCAATATCGTCATTCGCTTCTAAAATTTCTCGAATTTGATCTTGTGTTAAAGGTTCTTCCTCATCACATTCACTGCCTGAATCAACAGCTAATTCTGCAGCTAATGAAGAAAGAAGAATATGTTCATAATAGTTTCCTTCCTAAAAAAAATAATCTTAATCTAAACTGCTCAACGAGTTGGTCAAAACTTACTATAATATAATCGAGAGTCAGCATAGTCGTCTCGACTCTCAATTAACTACAGTCGATTCTTTATTACTACCTAGTTTATTCCATTTCGTATAATACTTACTTCTGTTAAACGCTGCTATTTTTTTTTTCAAGTTCAAACAATGTTCTTTGTATAAAATAACTTTATTACACACACGAAATACTGACATTCAATGTTAACCGACTTGCTTATCGCTGAATTATCACTAATTTTACAATTTCAAAATGACTTTTTCCCCACCCAGAAATAACGACATTACCTTCACCGTCATTTCTGAGTGTTGCCAAAGTAAAAATAACATATTCAGTTGCCATAATAAATACATTTATAAGTTTGCTAAATTAATAATAATTTGTTCTTTGACAGTTGACACCCACAGTGGATATTATACTTGAGTATTAAAATAATACAATTTTTATAATTAAATCCAAACCTCCGTAATAATCGATAAGTTTTAGTCGAATTCACAACTTAGTTTTTAATGAATGAAGCAAATATATCTAGAAAATGCGCAATATTTATTTGAAATTAAAACATGAATTTGAACAAGCTAACACTTCTGGTGGTGTAAATGCGTCTGAGGGTTCTGGTGGTGAACTAGAATACGAGGGTTCTGGTGGTATAACAGGGTGCGCGGGTTCTTGTGTAATAAAGTGCAAAGATTCTAATGGTACAACTGGGTGCGCTGGACGTATATCGCTTAACAGTATAGGACATAAATTCCCAGATACTGATCGTGTAGTATAACTTGTTCATTTAACAAAATGCGCACAGTTCCGCTAGGAGATCTGTTGACCTTAAATGCCGTTATATCCTGTTGTTGATTTTGAAGCCATGGGGTATCTTGTCTTCCACTGCCACCAGGATCATTTAAAGTCATTCAAAAAGTCACAACTCAATTTTCGTTTAAGCGAAAGTAAATACATCTTCTGTGTATTGTTTTCAAATATTTATCCTGAATAATACCACCTTTTCAGCTGTTTTAATATGGGGAATTAGGGTGTTAGGTTGTGCTACATACTAAATACTTAAATTCATTGGTCTTTGTTTCATTGGTTATTGTTCATCAATTCTTTGATGAGTAAAAGAAAGGGTACTAACAAGGGCGAAAGTTTTTCGAATGAAGTTTTTTCCTTTGCAAGTAGGAGGCTATAACCTGGTGTTAAGCTTTCTATGTGTGGATGTACTAAGTAGTATAATATTATTCTTTAACTATATTTAATAGTTCCTTGGAAAATGAGCACAGACGCGAATGTAGATACTTAGTTTCTAAAAATATTATTGTAAAATCTTGTTCGAGATATTTTATTACCAAATGAAATCATTACCTTTAGGTGTATTAAAAATATCCGAAATTTTAGGGATTAGTATTCCTTAAGGTAATGGTAAAAAGGGAAGTGCGACAAAAGACAATCAATACTGTGGTTACTCATAATCGCGTACCGGAGGTACATGTAGTTATAAGTTAATATGGAATTTTCTTTCAGCTTCTACGAGTAGATTTAATTTAATAAATAGTAGTTAGAAGCATGTACCACTTGTGATGGACATATGAGAACAACTTCACCTCCCTCGCGATTCAGTAAAGTATTTTAATATTTATTCCTTCGTAATACTTTATTATACGGCATGGGAAAGGTTAATTTAGCTTCTTACAGCAACAAAGGAGTTCAAGAAGGAGTACTGCATCACTGTGGGTTATCATGTACACCGGTTAGCTATTTTATATGGTTGCATTATATAATTAAATAATATATAATCTAGAAAGAAGAATAGGTCTACAATATTTAATAAAGGTACCCTTTGTAAAGTAGGTGAGATTGATAGAATAGAAAGTAGGGATATTTACAGGAGTTTAATTACATGATAATTCACAGCCCAAAAGAAGACTTCAAAAGTTAGTGACATGATTTTCTTATATTCGCCATTTTGGTTTAATTTCTTGAACAATTATTTTATCTTTTGAATTTCATTTAAACCTAAAGTAAATTCTTTTATCAATAGACATATTATTAGAGAGAAGTATTTGAAACCAACATGGCCTTCCTAGTTAATATAATCGGTGACTACGTTGGAATTACTAATGTTTTATACAATTATTAGGAGATAATTATTATAAAGTCACTTATTGTATAACTAGAGTAAACTTTAATCACTTATTGAACCACTAACATTAAAGTTCGATAAAAAGACTGAAATAACAGTTTTCTTTAAAATTTTATTGGGTAACTTAAACAATTAATAATCCGTGTTTCTACCGCGAACACTAACAACACAAGAACATCGGTTTGGCATACTCAAAATGAGTTCATCCAAATCACGCTGTGGAATGGCCGCCCATGTTCGTTGCAACAACAAAAAAAGGTCTTCTTGCGACTGGATACCCTCCATATTCGGCAGAGCTCTTCTCTGTAGCATATCCCATGCATGCTCAATCAGGTTCAAGTCTGGCGACTGAGCAGGCCAGAGCAGGACATTGATGTTAGCTGCGGCGAGAGTCTGTCTTACAACTCTTGCGGTGTGCGGTCGTGCATTATCATGCATTAACTGAAATAAGGGACCGATTTGCACTTGTAGAGGAACGATGACGTCAGATACAATCGTCTCAGCATAAATTTGAGCGTTGAGGTTGCCTCTGATCCAAATCAACTCAGTTCTTCCGCCGATCCAAATACCCTCCCATACCATGATGGTTCCACCACTATAAGGATGGACTTCCTGGCAGGATTTTAATCGCTGTTGGCGTCCAGGGGTTCTCCAGTGTCGTATACGTCTTGTATCCGGTCTCATACCAAAACGAGACTCATCAGAAAAGCACACGAAACGCCATTGTTCTTCTGCCCAATTTCTGTGTTCAAGAGCCCATTGATATCGAATCCTACGATTGTGCATTGCTATAGGTGGTACCCGTAGCGGTCTTCGGGAATGAAGGTTCACTTCATGCAAGCGGTTTCTGACTGTTTGGTCGCTAATTAAGTTCCCTGAAGAGTGATGAAGCCTCACGGCTAACATCATGGCGGTTATTGTTGGAGCTCTTCGAGTTAAGATTTGAATGTATCGGTCTTGTCTCCGTGTGGTGCAGCGATACCGTCCTCCATGGCGCTCAGCCACGGTACCAGTGCTTCGGTAACGTGTCCAAAGTCGACTGATAACACTCTGACTTGTATTCAGAGCTAAAGCCACAGTACGTTGCCGGGAACCAGCTTCTATCATTCCCACGGCTCTGAGCATTTCTTCCCTTCTTAAATGACGTTGCCGCTCCATAATAACGTTGGTTTTAATCAGTAGTAGGGAAACAGTAGCACTAATAATGTCTTCAATGCGTTGTATGTTTTTATAGGGAAAATATTGACAGCTGATTTTCATCTTTTACTCGAATTTGATTAACAGTTCCTGTTTCAAATTATGAAATGCACCAAAAAGGATCCATATAAATTTATAAAATCATAAATGTATTACAAAGCCACATCTCAATCTCAAGAAATCCGCATAAAAATGCTTGATCCCTAGACACTTTTGATGTGTGTATTTTTATTACTAAAGTCATTGCTTAAAACCATGGGGGGAGCTGACTCAACAACATTGTCACTGCAATTTGAGTTCACCTTTGACTTAACAATAAACTCATTTTTAAAAAAATACAACATTCCTTGTTGTAATTATCCTTTTAGGATTGAAAGGGTTAATAAGCCTATAACCTTTAGAGTGCTCACAATATCCAACTAGAATACATGACATTGCTTTGAGTCTAGTTTATCACGCTTACTGGCATCTATCAGCGTCAATGCTTTGCAGCCAAAGACACGCAGGTGGCTGAGGTCTACCTCCTGACCAGTCCATACTTGCTCAGGGATCTTACCAGACACAGCAGTAGTGGGGGACCTGTTCTTTAAATAGATAGCAGTGGATACTGCCTCTCCCCAATACTCCTTGCCGAGGCCTGATTCCCGAAGCATACACCTTGTCTTTTCTAAAAGCGTTCGGTTGAGCCTCTCCGAAACACCGTTCTGCTGTGGACTATAAGGAACGGTTGTTTCATGCACAATCCCTTCCTGTTGTAAATAATAATCAAAATTTTTACTGCAGTATTCCCCACCATTATCTGTTCGCAGTCTCTTTATCATAAAACCTGTCTGTTCAGGAGTGCAATAGGCCAGCCAACGGTAACTGGACGTGTCCGGAACTTTTCCACGATACGTGGAGACTACCGTTGTTTTCAATAAACAAGGTTACTTAATAATAAGAACAAAATGTACCACTAACCTGAGTGCTGGGGACGCCAAGTTCGACCTTCAAAGGTCACGCCCTAAGTGTGGTTTGTATGTGATATGAGGTGAGTAATTGTAACGTGTGATGTAAGTTACGGGTTCTAGGACGGTCACAAGGCGTCGATCTTCAGATGGCGCGGTCCCGACCAGCATCACACCCAACTCGTTTCCAGCAAGCGCGCGCTACGCGTGGTAGACAATAAGGCGATGTGTTCCGAGAAATATCACTGGATTCTTGTTAATCCGAGATTACAAAGTTCAATCAATCACTGAACACAATTAATCTGTTCATATCTCGCGAGATCCAATTCGATTTACAACAAATTCCGCGTGCCAGGCCAACCGACGACAAGGCGGCGTACGATTCAACAATATCCCGGGGTTTTTCGGCAAATGGGGAATACACTTCAACAATTAGATAATTCGCGACCCAATTATCGGTCTCGACAGGCGAATCCAACAATATTTTACCAATTAATTAACTCAACAGCGGTTCCCATGACCGGCATTTTTTCCAAGCAAACAAAGTCAATCTGTCAAGTCAAAGAGGTTATGTCAAGTGTCAACATCAAAGACAATAGAATGTTGCCACACCAAAAAGAGCGTTCAAAATTACATTTGGGACGCAACATCTACCCCCCCCGGACGGGCCTACCCGTCCGCTAATCAATTGGAAGTCTTGACAAGGTTGCAAATTCAACACAGCTTCAATGCGGCCAAATACCGTAGCTAGTTCATTAAAGGTGAGAGCGGTGTCTCCCAACAATCTCCGCCAGCGTCCCCTTGCCGCTTTCACCGCGGCCCCAAAAATACCCCCCCAATGGGGGCAGGCTGGCGGGTCAAACAACCAAGTGACCCCATCGGCGGGCCAAACTATTACCAATGTCAACCTGGCTCTCATTAAGGAAGGCGTATACCTCCTTCAAATAGTTACTTGTACCCTTGTAATTCGTACCGCAATCAGACCTAATCAACGAAGGTAACCCACGGCGAGACACAAATCTCTCCAAAGTCGCCTCAAAGGCCTCTGTCGAGAGGGAGGTTACCAGCTCCAAATGTACTGCCTTGGTTGACAGGCAGACAAACACACAAATAAGCCCTAACAATCTTGCTATTACGAAGGGTGGACGTCTTCAACAAAGGGGGACCAACAAAATCCGTTACGACGCCAGCAAAGGGCCTCGCCTCATTGACGCGATCAGCCGACAAAATCCAAAATTCTCGCTGCAGAATGGCCAACAGCGCATTGCAACCGGCATGCGAGTTCTTAGTGTGACGATCAGTCACCAACAATTGTACCAAGTTCAGTTACAACAAGGGCAGGAGCACCAATTTTAGGGTAAGGACAACTCACAAGGGTGACCTCAAACCAGGTCCTTCCCTCAACAGTGGTGTCAGCCGGTTCGCCAATTCCCCAAATCTTGCCTGAAAGGTCGTTCACCTTCAGGCCAACCTGTCCCGCTAACCAAGAAGACAAAGGCAACCCCGGACTCCCGTCTCCAAAATGGCACAGACCACAATCGAGTCACCCAAGGGTCTCCAGACCGTGACCGAGGCCGTTGGCAACAAAACCGTCTTGATCGGGAGGTTCCTTTAGCGGGGCAGGCGTCAATCTATTAGTGATGCCTGGGCGGCGACCGATCGCCGCTTCCAGGCTGCCTTCGTTCACGACGAGGCCAACAATCAAACCATTCGTCCGCGCGGTGTCCCAAGCCGCTCGCCATCACTGGAGGGGCATATCCCACCGGATGCCCGAATGGCGGAGGGCGCGACTCCAGCCGGGGACGTTCCGCCAACGGAGGGGAAAGGGAGCGGCGCCGACCCGGCCACTGCTGCCTAGCAGCCAATGCGCGTTCTCCCTGACGAGGGAAGACCAAATGGCGCTCGTGGGGCTCCCGTTCAACTTGCGCGGGGGGTGGAGTGCGGCGTACAGAATCGCGGGTCTCAGCCCGGTGCTCGTCTCCGGGGTACCCCCCCTTGCGCGAACCCCCCTCAGAAGCTGGTCTGCTGGAGCGGTTCGCGTTGGCGCACAAAATCTCCAAGTGGGACCCTTCACAAATTCTACACGGGCGGGGGTCGGGGCAGTCCCGATGGAAGTGGGCCCCCAAGCACGAAAAGCACAAACGGCGTGCGTTGACAATGCGGCGGCGGGAACTTACGTGCAAATTCAAAAAGTCCCGGCAACGCACCATGACATGCCCCGTTGCCTTACAAAAGTCACAATGATGAGGACTCCGGGCACCAGCAAAACGGGGGGCGGGGCGATCATCAACAGGCCCCCTAGCCCGAGGACTCCGGGCGCCAGCCAAACGGGGGGCGGGGCGATCATCAACAGGCCCCCTAGCCCGAGGACTCCGGGCACCAACCAAACGGGGGGCGGGGCGATCATCAACAGGCCCCCGGGCCCTAGTCCGTCCCTGGTCTCTGGGCTGAGAAGGTAGTGGGGGTGACCCCGTGGCGCCACGAGTGTTATCCGCAAACCGACACTCGTCCTCCAAAAATTTGAGGAGGTCGTCAAAGGGGGGAAGATGGGTGGCACTATCCCCACCATACTTCTGCTCAAAACGTGACCTCAACTCCGCGGGGAGCAACTGCAGCACTATGTGCACCAACAAGTAGGACCAATGTTCTACCGGTAACTCCAAGCGTCTCAAAGCGTTGGTCGCTGAAACCAACGGGTTCAGCAAGTCAGTGCGCAACGTCGACGTGCTGACAATGGCCGGTAGCCCCAAAATTTGGTCGATGTGCACATCAGCCAGGCAGCGCTTGTTCTGATACCGTCGGGAGAGAAGCTCCAGAGCGGTCGGGTAAGAGGAATCCGTCACCGGCAAGTGCTGCACCAAGGCTCTGGCTTCGCCCTCCAGGACAGACAACAAATAGGCCAGCTTCTGGGCAGGTCCGAGGTCCAAACGTGCATCGACAAGACTCTCAAAGAGATCTAGGAAGCCCAGCCAGTGGTCCAAGCGATCGTCAAAATGTGGCAGCTCCAGGGTGGGCAGCCTACTCAATAGTCCAGGGCCTGCAACAACAGGGGTCTGCGGCTTGGCCGCATCAGGCACCCGGCTCCTCAAAATTTCCCGCGCTCGTAGACATATGACATCCCCCAGGTGGACAATCTGGTCATAGTCACCCAAAATCTTATCGCGGGCTGTCTGATCCATCACCCCCAAATCCACGTCCATGATGTACTCGTTGAAGCGTGTGAGCGCAGCATCAGCTGACTTGATCCTCTCAATCACTTGCCCATACCGAGCAAGGGTGAGCTCTTCCAATTCCACACGCTCAACAGTTGCAGCTGCCGACGTGAACCATCTCAACTGTGAGGTCAATCCCGCAGCAGCCTCCCTGACTGCCCTTAACGAGGCCATTGCAACAATCAAATATTAATACAAAACAACAATCAACAACCAACAATCAAATATTAAACAAACAGCAATGACTTGTTAGCCGGCCAAATATATTCAACAAATAAAAATTCAAATTCAATTATTTCAAGTCCAAATCCAACCCTGTACTTATTCCAAGTATGAATCTAGCTTGCTAAGGATGGCTAGTTACAAAATAAATAACAATTCAATGTATATATTGTGCAGGATCACACCAACAATTAAATACAACAATTGAAGTATAATATTGAGCCGGAGAATCTCTATCAACAATCCAATAATTACTATAAATGCAATAACCAATACACACAATTCAAGTCCTATTATGTTAGACTATGTGTAATTATTATTTAGATAACCTTTCAAATTCAGATCAATGACATTCAATTATTAATTGCAACAAATACCAAACAACTTTTACAACAATATACCAACTTATGTACCAAATTATGTACCAAATTATACCAAATTATACCAATAATTCCTAATTTCACAAATAAATCCTACCTGTCAATGCAATGAAAGAGGCTACAGTACAAATTACAAATACAACTTCAATTGATAGCCCGGATGACATGGTAATATATTCAAAACTTATCAAGTTATAAGTTGTGTTAAGTAATTAAACTCAAGTTTTAAGTTTTCAACAATATTCAAAACTTCCAATTAAACCAGTGGAACTTATATTATAAGAGCCGCGCTCTGCTACCAGTTTGTTCAAGACTGCAATAGGCCAGCCAACGGCAACTGGACGTGTCCGGAACTTTTCCACGATACGTGGAGACTACCGTTGTTTTCAATAAACAAGGTTACTTAATAATAAGAACAAAATGTACCACTAACCTGAGTGCTGGGGACGCCAAGTTCGACCTTCAAAGGTCACGCCCTAAGTGTGGTTTGTATGTGATATGAGGTGAGTAATTGTAACGTGTGATGTAAGTTACGGGTTCTAGGACGGTCACAAGGCGTCGATCTTCAGATGGCGCGGTCCCGACCAGCATCACACCCAACTCGTTTCCAGCAAGCGCGCGCTACGCGTGGTAGACAATAAGGCGATGTGTTCCGAGAAATATCACTGGATTCTTGTTAATCCGAGATTACAAAGTTCAATCAATCACTGAACACAATTAATCTGTTCATATCTCGCGAGATCCAATTCGATTTACAACAAATTCCGCGTGCCAGGCCAACCGACGACAAGGCGGCGTACGATTCAACAATATCCCGGGGTTTTTCGGCAAATGGGGAATACACTTCAACAATTAGATAATTCGCGACCCAATTATCGGTCTCGACAGGCGAATCCAACAATATTTTACCAATTAATTAACTCAACAGCGGTTCCCATGACCGGCATTTTTTCCAAGCAAACAAAGTCAATCTGTCAAGTCAAAGAGGTTATGTCAAGTGTCAACATCAAAGACAATAGAATGTTGCCACACCAAAAAGAGCGTTCAAAATTACATTTGGGACGCAACACTGTCTGTTTCTCCACTGTAGCCTTGAACAGTTTAAACTTTGACATGACTTCAGACTTATTCCTAAGTAAATACCCAAAAGTCTTTCTACTAAAATCATCAGTAAAGGTAAGTAGGTATCTAGCTCCACCAAGAGAGCTGTCAGGCATGGGCCCACAGACATCCGAATGGACAAGCTCTAAAATCAGCGTGGAACGTTTAGCTTCACCCTTAGGAAATTTTGACACTGCTATTTTCCTTCAACACAAGATACATGGATTCCCCAATGCATCAACTTGAAACTCAACACCAGAACTAGATTCTTAAGAGCACACATACCTCGGTAACTTAAGTGTCCCAGCCTCTTGTGCCACACATCCGTTGACACCAGTAAAGCAGCCTCTTCATCATTACTAGTCGGAGTCCCATCTAGAGTTGCTGGAGAACCACCTTGCTGCAGCACACAGACAGCACGCTCCATCTGCAACATATCACCACACCTACCACCTAACCTATTCACAGAAACAATGTTCACAAAGTCAAGTTTAAACATATTCCTATCCCTATTGGCAGCCATAACAAGAGTGTCATCCCGAAGAATAAGGCACATTTTATTATCAAATATGACCGATAAAGCCTTCTCGCATAATTTACTAACTGACATTAAATTTGTCGAGAGATTATTGGGTACATACAAAACATCTGTCAATGTTACACAGCCATTCTTCAATTGAAATGTGACATCTCCAATACCAACACAGGGCAAACTATCATTATTTGCTACAGTTACACCATTAAAATTACAGACCTTAAAGTTACTCATTATGCTAACATTGTTACACATATGGGCCGTTGCCCCCGAATCCACTAACCAGTCACTTTTCACGAAATTGCCAGCACTTAAAGCCACTAGAACACTATTACCGCTATCAGTTTTGAAACTATTCTTCATGAATTTATAACATTTGCTTTTTATGTGTCCTTCTTTCTTGCAAAAATGGCAAATTATTTTCTTTTTGATAGCTAGTGCGGATTGCAAAACATCATTTCCCCCAGAAGATCTTCTCATGTCCTCCTGTATTAGCCTCGTCCGCACAAGCTCGCTAGTTAATCCATTGGACAACGTAGCTGTTTCCAAACTGGCAACGATGATGTCAAATTCCTGGGGCAGGCCACTGAGCAACAACTCCGCCACCTCAGCATCCTCAATTGTTCGGCCAATCTCATGTAGTTGTTCCACCAACGACATTACCGCCTCAATGTAAGCATTCATGCTTGGGAATTCATTGAACTGAATTTTATGTAGGCGACGCAGCAGCACTACACGGCGATAAAACCCACGATCCTCAAATACTTTACAAAGGGCTTCCCATACTTCTTTGGCATTTTTAGCGTTTCTTATGTACTGAAGACAAGCAGGACGCACCGACAGAGATATCCTGGCTAGAGCCTTAGCATCCTTCGCGGCTTCCGCTACATTAGTGATCTGAGTGCAAGACCAAAGTCCCTCCAGTACCAGAGCATGTTTAACGTAAAACTTCCAAGTGTGGAAATTTGAAGCGCCTTCTAATTTCTCAAAACTATAGGACCGTAACCCTTCTTCAGACATTCTTCAGCAAGTGCACAAAAAAGTTGGATAAAAAAAAAAAAACGCAAAAAATGAGCGAGCACGCCGTCGAGTCACGTGCCGGCCCCGTGTACTCACGACAAACAAAACTCCTCCAAAATGTTATGCGATTCCTTTCCTCTTCTTGATCCATTTATTTATAGCCACCAGCAAGATTGACTAACTGACAAACCCAGCCAGAGTATTCAACAATGGTCAATCGCGTGGTCTGGTCTGGTCAACCTAATGAGGTTTGTTTGCGGCGGCGGCTACAAATAAAGACTTCGGATATCCAGTAAATTATCATTTATTTAGATCACTGCACTTACTATAACTATGGAAGTGTGATGCTACTACTTAATAAACAGTACATCAGAAATACTTGAGATTACAATAAAATCGGGCTGCGAGGCGATCAGGCGAAAATCAGAGAGCGAACAGAACGATCACAGACAATGTCACCATAGATTCAACAAGTAAAGGGTTGCCACACTTTTAACAAACTATACCGTAATAAGCCGCAAGAAGTGTTTTAATATCGACAATGGAAGATAACCTATATAAAACATATGCAGATGAACTTAATTTTTTACACAAAACGTCTATGTGCGCTTTCCAGTTTAAACTGTAATCTATTTGTAGTCCTAAAAATTTTGTCACACATACTTCGTTAATATTGTGTGTTTTGTATTGTATGTGAAGGTTAGGTATACTAGGCATACGTTGTCTAAACTGCATTCTTTTCGTCTTACTTAAATTTATATTCAAATTAATTTTGTCTAGCCATTTAATTATACAGTCAAGTGAATTATTTATATCATTTTCATATGTCAGTTCGTTTTTACAAGGAATGGTAATGGTGAAACTAATCGAGAAACTTGTTTGAGGTAAAATGCTAACAGCTGATCTTGCCGGTCCACTTCAGATATAAATTCATTATATTTGGCTGTTGCCTCGGGTTTCTGAGTAACTTGTCCACGTTTATTAGTTACTGAAACCATTTTATCTTCAAACTCTGAAGTAATGTAGGTAAGGTCGTTTATCCTTCCATTTTCTCCTTTCTTCAGATTCTTTTGAACGTTCTCTCGAGGATTTTGTTTCAAATTAATGCGTAATGTTCCAGTGCAGCAGTGTGATTCTGTAAGACCTCATTCTAAACTTCGAATCAAAATCCGCTGTGAGTTTATTGATTGGCATTCTAAAAACTCGGTTGATGATTCGAATTTACACTAGCGCTACCCTTGTGTTGTGAGCGTGTCAGCAAGTTGAACTAAAGATTTTGACAGATAAAGTATGAGATGACGTGGAAGTGGTATTCTGTAAGGTGATTCCGCCGTCACTTCTTACAGACCGGTTAAGTAGACGCACAGCCTTACTGAGCTGATCTACGAGTGGCCCTACGTAAAAAAAAAAAAAAGCCGTCACTTCTACGCGCACTTCACACTCGAACAGAGATGTGATAAACGACTTAAAACTTTTAACGAACTTTTTATTATTTATCAAAAGTCACTTACGTTAACTGCTTAATTGCTTATTTACTTGCTTACATTAAAAATAACGAAATTATGTTGTTTGTTTTTTAGTTGGTTAAGTTTAAGTATGTACCTATTGGTTTTTAAACGACATCAATGAACTTTCCTTCGTACTCTGCAGATCAGTTTTATTAGCTCACCAATTTGTTTCATAGAAAAAAAAAACTTGTGTGCAATTCACAATTGATAGAAGAGAAACCTTCAAAAAAAAACTTCAAAAAATTTGTGTCCCCCTTACCCCTCATGCCCCCTGAACTCCCCACGAGACCCCCCTCCCCCTCCCCGCCCCCTCTCAGGGCTACCTCACCCCCCCCCCCCCCCGCGACCTAACTTCGTTCCCGTGGTTGCAGGATAGCCGAGTTTGAGCTATTTTTAAAGGGCATCAAAAGCTCTACCACTTGGCCCCAACAGAATTCCAAAATTCGGCAATTTATGTGTCTGTCTCTTTTTACTGTCTCTTTTTCGTTTCATAAACTTTCAGATCACAACGATGCCAAAGAAGTTTTCGCTTCAAAAGACGCCAAAATTAACACAATTACTTACACTATAAACTATTTACACTATTATGAACACAATTAACTACACCTAAAAACTATACTATATACAAGTCCAAAAGTCTCAGAATTATTTCCTTGGTACCTACGAAACAATTCACCACATGAAAAAATGTTTTAAACTAATTATGTTTACGTAAACAAGTCCAAGTCATAACTTCAAAAACAAATTGTTTCGGAAATACACAAAACATGACGCTTTTAACCAGGCGGAGAAAACGCTATTAAACGTAAAAAGCAAAGTAAGCAATTTAAGCAGTTCACGAAAACCCGTTTTAATTAAATTGTCGTTTTTAAAAGTGAACAACGGAATGCATTATTTGCGGTTACGTTTTAATTTTAACAAAAAGCAGAATAAGCGGATAACGTTAAATGCTTTTATAAACTAATCTGCTTATTCGCTTATTTTAAATAACATGTTATATTATATGCTTTTCGTTTAAACGCCCATCTTTACACTCGAACCTCATTCACAGTGTCAAATAAAAAGTATCTATTTAAGAGGAAAAAAAGCGCGGGAAATTCGTAACGAAAGGGCGCCTTTTTTTAAACAAATTTTCAAAAAAATATTTTATTCATTCTTAAGTTCATTTCCTAGCTATTTTCATGATGGGGAAGAAGGGAAACCCCAAGAAAAGGAAAAAAGAAGACAGTTCGTCATCTGCTCCACCGTTGGTGTCCTCTGAAGACGACGGTGGAGCCTCAAGCTCTTCAGAGGAATCTATGCCAGTAGAAAAAGATAAGTATCAGGAATTCAGGATTCCCGACTACATTCGGTCATATCCTGAAAATGGAGGTAATTTTGAATACGTTGTATTTTTAGAAAGTATAGACTCAGTCCCGATCGGCGATAGAGACATGATGTCCCTTTCAACCAATATAAAGAAATATAATAAGGGCGTAAAACAACTACTACGAATGAACCGATACAAAATTGGTGTTATTTTTGAACGACCTGGTTTAGCCAATGCAGCACTAATGAATCGAAAATTTCTAGATAGTTTCAAATTGAAAGCCAGTATTCCTGCAGCTGCAACGGAGAACACAGGTGTTATCATGCATGTTCCCATTGAACTTAGCAACGAACACATCTACAACGCGATAACTAGTACCAAAAATATTATATCTATTAGAAGATTTATGCGCCGCACTATTTCAGAAGGAGGAGGGGTGTCCTTTCAGCCTACGAAGACGGTGTCCATCACATTCTCGTGTGCAGTGATACCAGATAGTGTAGACCTGAATAGCTGGAGGTTCGAAGTGCGTCCTTACATTCCGCCGGTTAAACAATGCCTGAAGTGTTTAAGGTATGGTCACATAGCCAAATTTTGTAAGAACTCCCAAAGATGTTCCATATGTACAAAGGACCATAATTATAAAGAATGCCAAATACCATCAACTGAGGCAACATGTTGCCACTGTCAAGGTAAACATGTAGCTATTATATGTAACATGTAGCCACGGCGTCGGACGTCGGCCGACGATCTCCGGCCACCGTAGGCGCGGGCATGCGGACAGCGAGTAAAGGGCAACTCGCTGTCCGACCATGGACCATGCCCGGGTCGACGGCGCGTCGTGTTCCACGCGCGCCTCAAAGAGCGTCAGCAACATGACGAGGCCCCCTCTGCAGAGGGCCGAAGCCTGCCGGGGTCGTGGGACTCATCCCGTTACCGTGGCCCCGGTATGTAAAGGGTTATTGAAGGAACACCGTGGATTTTAGTCAGTAAAAGTCTGACAGTCCCTCCCACCCTGCCCGGGGTGGGAGGACTTATTTGATAATTTTACCACGTTAAAAAAAAAAAAAAAAAAGTCCTGCTAAACAATTACAATCACTAATTGAAACAGAACCAATCTTAAATATTTTAATACAAACAATAGTAATATTAATTTCTCAAAATAAAAATAACGAAAAGAGTATTTGCACTCAAAGTATAAAAGATGTTCTATTATCAAAAATTCAGAATAATATAAATAAACCTTAATTTTATGGATCAGCTAAATATTGTACAGTGGAATGCTCAGAGTATCAATAGTAACAAACATGCTTTTTCGTATTTTTTACATGAGTATAATATACATGTAGCTTTATTGTGTGAGACTTGGCTCAAGCCTCACATGAGATTTAGTATTAAAGGATATAATATAGTAAGATTAGACTCAAGTAATACACACAATGGTGTAGCTATTTTAATACATAACAGTTTACAATTTAGTAAAATAGATACTTTATATGATGATTCAATACAAAATATAGCGATTCGTTTAAAATATGGCAATAATAAAGAAATTTCATTAGTCAGTTTTTATAGTCCCGGAAACGCTTTATTTACTAAGTATAAGTTTGATTCTGGTCCTCTCTTGGTGGGTGGAGATTTCAATGCACACCATTCGGCTTGGGGATGTAACAATGTGAACATTCGCGGCCGAGAGGTGCTTGAAGTCATTAATGACTTTAATTTGGTTTTATTAAATGATGGAGAAATGACTACTGTAGGCTCTGATAGGTGGCAAAGAAATCCACTTGATTTGACTGTAGTATCAGCTTCAATTTCATTGTCTTGTAACTGGTCTGTCCATGACGATCCTTTAGGTAGTTACCATTTGCCTGTAATTACAAGGGTACTTATTAATAAAAATTATAATATCTCACATGAGACAGAATCTTCAAATTTACCAAAACATTTTAATTTTAACTTGGTTGATTGGGAAATATATAGGAAGAGTGTTGATCGTTTGATAGTGGAATTTAAAATTAATCAAGATAACCCATTACAGTCATATAATGACTTGATAAAGTTGTTAAATTTAGCTATTATTAAATCATTACCATCAACTTTAAGACCTGCTACATCTTTTGATACGTCATTAGTAAATAATAATCGTAAAAAACGCATCCCATTACCATGGTGGAATTTGAATTGCACTAAAGCAGTAGAAGACTCTAGAAATGCCTATATAGAATTCAAGTACAATCCCACATTAGAAAAATATATTGAGTTTAAAAAATTACAAGCTCTTAAAAAGTTAGTGTTGAAAAGAGAAAGATATTTAAGTTGGATTTCTTTATGTGAATCATTTAACAGAACTACTCCATTATCTAGAGTTTGGCAATTTTCAAAAAGATTTAATAAAACATTTACACCTCCAAGTAGTAATATTTCTCCTTAGGTATTCGATTTTCTTAAAAAATATACTCCAGATACAGTTGAGGCATTTCAATCAATTCCTCATGAAGTAAAAGTTTCAGGACATTATGAATATCTAATTTATCCATTTTCCCTTCAGGAATTAAAATCTGCAATATCATCTAGACGTGATTCAGCTTTTGGCCTTGATGGAATACCTTATAAAATGTTGAAATATGTATCAACTAGTACTCACGCGGGGCTTCGCTCCCGTAGATTCTATCACGATAAAAACATAACTCTCCTTTTTTTAGTCGGGTAAAAAGTAGCCTATAACCTTCCTCAAGCTTCAAGCTACTTCTATACCAAATTTCATCCAAATCCACCCTGTACTTTCGAAGATTAGCGCGTTCAAGCAAACAAACAAACAAACAAACAAACTCTTCAGCTTTATAATATTAGTATAGATTAAGGCACTTTCTGACATACTAAGTGTTTTCAATTTACTCTGGCAGGAAATGATCATCCCTAATGAATGGAAAACACATTGTCTCATTACAGTACTTAAGCCTAACAAAGAAAGACACAAAGTAGAATCATATAGGCCAGTAGCATTAACATCATGCATGGGGAAAACCTTTGAACAATTAATTAAACAAAGGCTAGAATTTTATATAGAAAGTAATAGTCTATTACCATCCAATCAATTTGGCTTTCGACGTGGTTGCTCCACTCGAGATAGCATTTCTCATGTACAATTAGATATATACAATTCTAATAAAATGGACAATTATTTTGTTGTTGTCTTCTTTGATATAGTGGGTGCATTCAACAACATCAATTTGCACATTTTGTGTGTTGAACTTCGGGCCCTTGGTATTCCTGAAAAAATTATATTATGGATCTTTAACTTTTTACATGGTAGAGAAGTATATGTCAAAGTGAATAAACGTTTAATAGGGCCACGTTTTTCATACAAAGGGGTATGTCAAGGTGGCATTCTCAGTCCATTGATTTATCTTCTCTATCTACATAGACTAAACATTGTACTTGGTCTTGAAGTGACAAATTTACAGTTTGCAGATGATTTGGTTATCTATGCTTCAGGTTCAGATATAGGTTCTGTTGAAAGAATTTTAAACACAGCTTTAACTCGGCTAAAGAACTATTTTCATTATCTAAACTTGGAGATTAGTCCAGAAAAATCTAAAGTCATAGTGTTTGGTGAATGTGAATTAGACCTACATATTTATTACAATAATAGTGTTCTTCCAATAGTGAATGAAGTGAAGTTTCTGGGTATCATTTTTACAAGCAACCTTTCATGGACTAAGTATGTTGATTATCTGTTAGGTAGAGCTAATAAAGCATTTAATTTTGTAAAGTCGCTGTCAATTGCAGCTGATCCTAAAATTTTGCTAATGTAATATAAATCTTTAGTACGTAGTCATTTTGAATATGGATTTTTATGCTTTGGGTCTGATCAGAGATTGGTTCACAAATTAGATATTTTGCAAAACCACAATCTTAGATGTGTAACTGGTGCAATGAAGACAACTCCAATTAATTCACTTCAAATTGAGTGCTACACTCCTCCTATGAATATAAGATTTCAGTTTTTAAAATCCAAATACATTCTCAAGCTTTTATCTTTCGAAAATCATCCCTTATTAAAGAAAATATTATTTTATCATAGAGTATACAGTCCCTCTAACTCCGTAAATGTCCCCTATATTTTTCATGACTTTTCTATTTTAATCAGTATTGATGATCAATATCAAATTGAGAAATGTAAAGGCAGATGGCCATGTTACTCTGGTAATTATATTAGCAAATTCTGGCCCATGGACATTTACATCAACCGTGAACTACGGTGTAAAGAAGATGTCTATCAGTTAATTGCAGAGTTCCCTGGGTACAGGCATATATTTACTGATGGATCCAAAAACAATAGAAATGTTTCGCTAGCCATTTATCTACCTCATCTTACTGTTGGACATGGAGTTCGGTTACCTGGAGCCATGACTATATTTACAGCAGAATCTCTAGCCATATTAACAGCTCTGCAGTATATACATGAAAAGAATCTTGGGCACACAACTTGGCTTATAGTGACCGACTGCATGAGTGTTCTCATGGCCTTAATAAACCCGAAACTGGACGCCAATACCGGAAATATTTTATATGAGATTCGGACTTTATACGCTGATCTTTGTTCTAGAGGATTTACGATAAGTTTAATATGGACACCCTCCCACATAGGAGTAACAGGAAACAAAAACGCAGATCATCTTGCAAGAGTTATTGCTGACGTTGACAACGTTGACATCCCAGAAACGAGAAATGTTGCCATACCAAGCTCCGACCTCCTTACCAGGGTTGGATTTAGGTATGTTGAAAAAGATAGTACAAATGAATGAAAAGGATAGTATTTATAAGAAAAATATAGTACACTTTCATTTTTTTTTTAATTTAACATAAATAAAATTTACTCCTCTTCTAAGTTTATTAGTTCTTCAATATTACTAATAGTTTTATCTTCATCCTTGGCATTTAATCGTATCAACATATCCTCAGTAGGAATAAAATCAGTACAATTCCCACTTTTGCTACCGCTTTTGATAGCATCACAAGATAATAAAATGGCGTCTATGGATTGTGTTGCTAGTTTGTTTCGTATCTTAGTCTTGGTAAGGTTCACTTTACTAAATATTCGTTCGCAGTCAGCATTTGCATGTGGAAGAACCAAACAATCTAAGGCAAATTTTGATATTTCTTTAAACGGC
Source organism: Tholera decimalis (assembly GCA_943138885.2). NCBI lineage: Eukaryota > Metazoa > Arthropoda > Insecta > Lepidoptera > Noctuidae > Tholera > Tholera decimalis. Next base: position 9,400,802 of record OW964551.2, on the reverse strand, counting down.
CTATCATTTGTGAAATCATGCCATTGGTATAGTTTACTCCAGAATACATCGACTTTTTTTTCAGAAGTGATTTCTTTCGGTAGAATTGCTGAAGCTAAGGCACGCCACTGGTTATCAAGCTGCTGTATGTTATCCATGTTTGTTACATCAGTGACTCTGGGAAAGGCAGAAACAATAGGAAATATCGATGGAGTAATCACGCGTTCATGTTGACTCAGTGCTTTAATGGGACTCAGAACTGAAAGTAAAAGCAGCGGTTTGCTATTAAAATCATATCTTTTCCTGATCTGTTGAGCAGATTCAACTAAAAAATCTTTACATCTGCTAAAAAATTCTTTACGTCTGGTCATATCTGCTTTAATCTCTGGGGTATCAATTTTAGAAGCAACTACTATTCCAAGGTACATCTGTTCATCTTGCAACTGCCATGCAGTGTCTGCAGGATTAATGTCACATATTACAGTACGATTGACGTAATCCCTTTGCATAAAACAAAACAGGAAGTCTTTGTAAAGTTCTTTAATTTTTTGATCTAATTCCGTCACAATTACCTCTTGAGACTGGAAATATAAATTCAAGTTGGTAAATTTAGGCAGTGCCCAGGACATGAATTCATAATATAGCTTAATGTATGGGTCTCTTAGCAAATCAAGAATTATTTGGCCAGATATCAAGCGCTCTGATAGTGCCATGTCGGTGAAATAGAGCTTGAGAGCTTCCCAATGGTCCAAAATCCTTTTGACAACTTGAACCAGCGAAAGCCACCTCGTCTGGGATGGGTGTAACATTTTTTGTGGTTTTAATTCTAAAAATTTTTGAAATTGGACCAATTGCGCACATCGTTTAGAGCTCATCTTTAAAAAACGAAATATACTTCTTGCTAGCTCCTCACACCTATTAGGCAATTTTTGGCACGCTGCGCTTGCGCAAAGATGAATGGAATGGCAAGTACATTTCATTATTATTATTCCGGGGCACTCTTCTTTAAATCTACTGGCCACTGAATTTTCCGAACCCATCATGACATTACACCCAGGGTTGGATTTTGTACTATAATTATAGTATTTATACTATAATTTTGCCCTTTGTACTATATACTATCCACATCTAAAGATAGTACGCTAACATACTATAATTTAAAGTTTGCTCCCGAATGCTTAGTTTTACGTCATAATTATGAATATTCCGACCGAATTCCGATCTTTCAAGGTTTTCTGTGTTGATGACCGGGGATTCCCCGATTATCTTCCGAAGTACCTACACTTCTCTCTTTCCCAGGGTTAGATTTTGTACTATAATAATTTGTATTTATAATGCCATTTTATTGTCTTGTGACGCTATCAAAAGCGGTAGCAAAAGTGGGAATTTTACTGATTTTATTCCTACTGAGGATATGTTGAGATTAAATGCCAAGGATGAAGATTGAACTAATAGTAATATTCAAGAACTGATAAACTTAGAAGACGAGTAAATTTTGCCTTAACGGGTGTTGATTTTAATGACTATTACATGTTAAATAAAAAAAAATGAAAGTGTACTATATTTTTTTTATAAATACTATCCTTTTCATTTGTTTGTACTATCTTTTTCAACATAGATAAATCCAACCCTGATTACACCCGTCCGATCCGAATCCAACAATATTTTTTAGTGGTATGTTGTGTCTCGTAAATGACTCAATTAATTTACTGTAAATATTCTTTGCAGTTGCTCCTTCATTTGCCTCATTCGGGTCATCACCGCTGAATAAATTATGAAGATTCCAAAATTTACTTTTTATTTTTCCTACATCTTCGTCAAAATAACGAACAACTACACATGAGGCTTTATTGGTCGAAATATCCGTTGATTCGTCCGTCATTACACTGAACTTCGATGTTTCAAGTTCTTTGGCTAATTTCGCTTTATAGCTTGGACTAATAACTTTATAAACTATTTTAGCATTTTTTTTTTCGAGTGAAATTCATCTCTTTTATAACTTTAGAGTCCGGTATGCATTCTTTTAAAACCTGGCCTAAATGGTCTGAGACATTAAACGCAATGTTGTGTTCAGCGAAAAAAGCAGCTAACTTAATTTCCGCAATTCTAGCTAATTTTGTTGTGCTAGATTCCTGTGTCGAAAAAGTGCTTGCCGTAAAAAAACTCGCTACATTTTGGGTACGTCGTAGAACAGACAAATATTTGATATGTTTCTGACCTTCACTATGTTTTGTGATTATGTGTTTTTCTGCAACCATGGAAATTTCACAAGCTTTGCACCTCGCTTTATAATTATTTTTAGGGTCCTGAGTGAGCCACTTACTGAATTTAGGGTCCTTTTCCCAATCCGGCCTATACTTTTGAAGACGATGTTTCTGTTTTTCTGTCATATCGCCTCTACTCAGACGTTTTTTCTTTGGGGTGGATATTCCCGGTCTATCGTCATTTTCAGAATCATCACTGCCACTTCCCATAATTAAAACACTGAAAACTTATTAGTTTACACAAAAATTCGCAAGTGATTGTTAAACCATTGAGCAAACCTTGATTGAATTTGGAATGGAATGGAATGAACGAAATTGGTGGAAAGAGAGAAGTATACTGCGGAGGATAATAGGGAAATCCTCGGCCATAAACACAGAAAACATAGAATTCGTTCGGATACACGCACGGTCGAAATATTCATAATATGACGTAAAAGTAAGCATTCGGGAGCAAACTTTAAATTATAGTATTTTAGCGTACTATCCTTAGATTTGGATAGTATATAGTACGAAGGGCAAAATTATAGTATAAATACTATAATTATAGTACAAAATCCAACCCTGCTCCTTACCAAATTACGTGAACAAAACACCTGTATTTGGCAAGATAACTGGCAAGAAACACTAAGAACTAAAGGAAAATGGTATGCGAAAATAAATCAAACCATTGGTTCTGCGCCCTGGTTCACCAGATATATTCTTCCTAAGAGCAGAAAATTTTACACTACTTTAAATCGTCTTAGACTTGGACATGGAAGATTCAATGCACATTTAGCCAGAATGAAAATTATAACATCACCTGTTTGTATTAATTGTGAATTAGGAAATGATCAGACCCTAGATCATATAATTTTTGAATGCCCTGCATATGATTTACAAAGAATTTCTCCAATTGATAATTTATTGGAAATATATAAAACGCCAGCAAACATCCCGCGCGACACTCAAGGTTTGCTGGAAAATTACAGTACGTACATAGCACTGTATACATTTATTGACAGCACCGGATGGGCTATTTGACCGATCGGGACGACGTCAGACGACGTATTAGAAGGATTTTTTTTTTTTTTTTATTTTATTTCTTTGAAATTTAGAGACTTTTATAACGCACAGCGTATGTCAGTCCCATCGTACCCTAAGACAATTATTACCTAGCAAACGAGATCAATGGATCAAGGCAATAAAGTCGAACAACTTTCTCGCATCATCGGAAGTCGGCTTACAGTATTAGAAGGATATGACCCTGAATATGACCTTACTTCACAACATGATTATGACGAATACACGGATATGACACCATATTATTACGAATTTGACTTTAATGAATACTGAAGACATGGCTTTGGCCTTAAATAAACTACTAAAGACGTGGCTTTGGCCTTACTTATTTTTGGACAAGAAGGATGAAACTGAAGACGAGGCTTAAGCCTTACTTTTAGACAAGAAGGATAATAAGCACTGAAGACGAGGCGGTATGGTCCAAGACCTTAGCCTGTCCGAAAAGGGCGAAGTCAAAAAAAAAAAATTTTAAGAGTGAAAATAGAAGAAATCAAGTGTTATAATATTTTTATGTTAAAAATTAGTACAATATATAATTTGTGATTAAAACTACTTTTTGGGAATTTGTGTAAAGTGAATACTGAAGCGATAACGATGGCAAGAATGTTTTTGTTATCTTTATTAGAAGAGGCTCATTATTTAGATAAAATAGAAAAGCGTCAACAATCTAACCAAATCCGAAGTTTATATTTATCAACCCGAGATGACGACTATGTCAGCGTATATAGATTGTCAAAGGAACTAATTGACCAATTAGAGTATGATTAACTGCCTCTGATGAAGCCCTCAAAACGTCGAGGCAAAGGACTTTCAACTCGTGTAAAAGTAAGCGCTTCATTTTACTAAGTATAAAGTTTATAGCTGATAGATTTGTAACCAAGCACACCAACTTAATTTATTGCTGAAAACTCATGAGAACACTTCATACTAAAGAGTATTCGCTTTAGGTTGTTTCCCTGCTAGATATGTTTTCATGTTAATCTAAGGACCCTATATGTATAGTTTTAGTAAGTACTTGGTATTATTATTATGCATGTAAATAACGAACTTGGTCCCTATTTTGTTTTGACTAGATCTAGATTACTTAATTTTTTTATTGATTTATTGTTTCAGGTATTATGCACCTTGTCATTCTTGGCTAATGGCAGTTATCAGAAAATAATAAAAGAAAATATAAGAACATATTTATCGCAACCATCAGCATCTCGTTCCATAAATGAAGTAGTGGAAGCTCTTAATAATCCAGCAATAGTAAAAAAATATATAAGGTTCCCTCAAAATATTCAAGAAAGACTAATGTTAAAAGAAAGGTTAGTAGGTATATTATAATTAGAAATCAAACGAACTTACCAAGTGAAGTTCGATGTTAATTGTGTGAAGGTGTTGGTCCAAGACGTCCTATAATTCTTGACTTGTAGTAGACACATCGTGTCGCCTTCTACCACGTATATTTGAAGCTAAGTTTAAAAAATTAAACGCTTATTACGTAGACTGGAACGCGCCCAAGCTCATTTGTCATTTAGTTTGAAGTTTCTATTTCACGACCTGTAACTTAGGGTACTCATGCACTAGCATTAGGGTCAGGGTGGGAGTCTTGGACGTCTTGGACCAACACCTTCACACAATTAACATCGAACTTCACTTGGTAAGTTCGTTTGATTTCTAATTGTGTTTCTGTGTTGGTCCAAGACGTCCTATAATTCTTGACTTGTAGGATGTTCAAAGAGTCGTGAAATACAACAAATAATTTCTTTTTTATATAGTGTATTAATAAAAATCAATAAAGTTTGAATTAATAATTCAAAAAGAAACATAACAAAACATTCATTCATTCATTCAATGAGTAACAAATAAAGCTTAAATTTTAATAATTTTCTGATATCAATCAAATAATAATCTTAATTAAAACTAAAATTGAGATTCATATAGGTAATCGTTAACGGATAACTTACTCACAAGAATAAAGTTAGACACTTGAATTAAAAATAGTTTCTGCAAATAATGTCTCTGATTGTACAATAGGTCTGTTGTAGAACCTGGCAAACACTGAAGAGGTTTCACCCCAACCTGCCGTTTTTCGAATGATATCTAAGTTGACTCCTAGAGCTATCGCCTTCGATGAAGATGCATGTCGCGTGCTATGTGCTGTGAACATGGTGGTGTTTATGCCGCTTTTGGTCATCATATCTTTGATACAACGACTTAAAGTTTGTGATCCTATAACTTTATATGGTTTTTTGAAACTTAAAAGAAGCCGTCCTGAATTACTGGATCGTAATTTTTCAGTTATTTCGATGTAGTCAACTAGTGACTGCGCAGGGCAGATTTCGGGTCTTTCGAGAAAAAATGGAATAATTAGGGCAGGTTGAGTTGCACCTACTCGAGATGTTTTAATGAGATCAGTAATTTTTATGATAATTTTCTCTTTACAACATTTAATATTTTCTAATATAATCAGACTTAAGGTTTGGGCCCTGTGTGCAGTTATTAAAGCTAAAATAGTTACTAATTTTTTTGACAACATTTCCAATGAAATGTTATTATTAGGATATAAATTACTTAAGTAATTCAACACAGTGTTGGTATTCCAGGTAACATCATACTTTGGGTTATTTGGTCTTAGCCGAAAAACTCCTTTAAAGAACCTTTTTATTAGCTCGTTGGTACCAACTTGTGATCCTACTAATAGCGAAATTGCAGATCGACATGAGTTGAGACTTCCATATTTTGAGCCTTTATTGTACATCCCGGTTAAAAACTTTAATATATCTGGGATACCAGCACTATAACAATCTATTGAATTATCTAAACAATAAGTCCACCAAAATTTTAAACATGTGTTCTACTGTGACACAGTATTATCTGCTAAGGAAGCTAGCATGACGTCAATTGACATATCAGGAACACCTCGGCTCTCTAGAGCTTTCCTGATAAGACCCCTGCAACCAGGGTAAGCCGCTCGTGAAGAGGATGCGGTCTGCTGTTGATAGAAGTTAATAATGAGTTATTAGGTTGGAAATAGATTGGCTCTGAACATAGTAATTTTTGGTATAGAGGATACCAAGGTTGGGTGGGCCAATGGGGTGCAACAACAATACCAGTAGCCTCATCATTAGCAATTTTTCGAAGAGTTTTTAGTAACATTGAGAATGGTGGAAATGCATAAAAAAAATACTGAGACCATGAAACGGTAAAAGCGTCTATAGCATAAGCTTCTGGATCCCTGTGCCAAGATATAAACTTGTTACATTTTGTATTGGCTCTAGACGCAAATAAGTCTATATTGGGTCTGCCAAAAGCTGTAATTATCTGTTGAAATGCGTAGTCTGCTAATTCAAATTCTATGTTAGCTTGAGACTTTCTAGATTCTGCATCTGCTATAAAGTTGTCTTTTGACTGGATATAAGAAGCAAATACAAAAATATTCCTAGACTCACACCATTGCCAAATGTCCCTTGCCAGTGTGTTAAGATGATTGAACTGTACTCCTCCCATACGATTTATGTATGATATAGCCGTTGTATTGTCTATTCGGATAAGTATTTGACAATCCCTGAGGTTAGTTGCATAAGTTTTTAGGCCAATAAAAGAAGCAAGAAGTTCTAAGTAGTTAATGTGTTTCTTAGACTCTTCAATTGACCATGAGCCTCCCAAAGAATTATCATTGCACGCCACGCCCCAACCCGTTAAAGACGAATCTGAAAAAAATTCTAATGCATAGCAATCTGACCGAATGTTGTTAATAGGTGCTTTTAAGTTTTTAAACCACCAATCAAAATCTGATTTTAGATAGCTGGGCAATTTCATAGTTTTATTGTAATTGTCATTATTATTAAGCAAATTCAGGTATTTCTGTCTTTCAAAAGCTTTGGTATATACCCAGCCATACTTCACAGCGGGGCAAATGGAAGTGAGTAATCCTAACAAATGGGCAAATTCTCTTATTTTGCAGTTTTTCTTATTATAAAAAGATAATAATTCTTGTTGAATTTTTAAGCATTTTTCAGGTGGTAATTCTATTGTCATTTCTAGGGAATTTAACACAAAACCTAAAAAATTGCATTTCTGTTGGGGTAAAAGTATACACTTGTCATAATTAATTGTAAAGCCTAGGTGTTCTAAAAGGCTACACACTTTATCGATACCATCGTTTGCCTCTAACATGTTGTCAAAAATTAAAAGTATATCATCTAAATAAACAGAACACAAAATTCCTTGAGACCGGAGGTGTTCAATGACAGGTTTCATAATTTTTGTGAGAACATATGGTGCTGTGCAGAGACCGAACGCTAATACATTAAACTCATATAGCTTATCCTGCCATGGAAAACGAAGGTACTTTCTATAATGCTCATGTATCTGCACAGAGTAATATGCTTCTTTAAGATCGATTTTTGCCATAAGGGAACCAGCTGAAAGTAATTTTGTGGCAGTTCTAATGTCTTCGAGTTTAAAATGGGCTGTACTCATGAACTTATTGAGCTTTTTTAAGTTTAAAATGAATCTTTTCTCACCATTAGGTTTTGGGGCCAAAAAAATATGTGAAAGAAACTGATTATTACATGGCTCACATTCCCTTATAGCCTTTATGGTAAGAAGATGGGATATTGATTGTTGCATTTCTTGAGCCTCTTTACCTTTTAATTTATTTGCTGGTGCAAATGTTTGATTAGGTATAGTTAAAAATGGCAATTTGTAACCTGCAACCCAGGACAAAACGGTCTTATCTTTGGTAATGGCTAACCAGTTATTATAGTGAGATGACAGGAGTTTTACCTCTAAGTTTTTCTGTGTGGTGGGCCACTTCTCTGCTGAGGGGCTGGCCACCCCTGTGGAGCTGGCCACCGCTGAGGTGCTGGCCACCTCTGAGCTGCTGGTCGAGACCTGGGGTTGAGTTGCCTGCCCGCACTCGGTGTATGTTGAGATTGGTACTTCCGAGGCGGGCCCCGTAAGTTTAAATTGGTTGATTTAGCTTGTTTTGATGATTGTGGTTGGTTATATTTGATCTCTGATCCAGTCTTGTTGATAGCTTTACCAGCTTTCAAATCCTCATAAAGATTTTCACCAAATAAGTATTTTCCCACTTTTGTTTGAGTAACAATATCCTTTGTATCTTTATTGAGTGCAAATTGTAAAAGGTATCTGCGAGATATTGACTCGGAGTGGAATAAATCACACATCATACGTCCAGCATCACTTACAATTTTTGTAGCTTCCTTGCACTCTTTATTTTTAATCAAAATATCAAGCGCCTTCCCGATGCAAGCCGTAGCTTGGCCCCGGCAGTTTTGTTGCAGCTCCATTGCCCGGTCTCTTTTTAAGACCTGCTCTGAGACAGCTGCCTTAATCTCTGGATTTATTTTGGGGGCCTCCAAAAAAAGACAATTGTCAGGGATTGGATATAACTTCAGGAGTTCTGTTTTGCTATCCTTCTCTAGTCCATTGGTAATTATATGACTCCATCTGATGGTGATGTCTTTGTGAATTGCTTCAGCATAAGTCTTTTTATTAGGGTTGTCTCCTAATATACTAAGATGTCCTCATCTAACTGCAAAGACTCCGAAGAATTTTCTTGTAAATTTTCAGCGGCAGGAAGCTCAGGAAGCTGAATCTCAGGAGCGAATTCAACTGTAGCCTGTTTGGCTGAAATGGTTTCCTCTTGAAACTCTTCTACAATAAAATTTATTTCTTAGTACTCTCTTATAAGGAGCCTTTTATTGAGGTGAGAGATATACCACACGAATAGCATAAGCAGTACTATCACACGGGTACATCCGCAAACCTTAAGGGGTTACGGTCGGGATATGCCACACGAATGGGACTCGCAGTACCACCACACGGGCATAACCTCTAACCTTTATTTCCGGTCGGGACATACCTCACGAATAGCACTCGCAGTGCTACCACACGAGTATATCCTCGTACCATTGTTATATTTCTTTATAGAATTAGCCACAGATTGTGTAATGTGATTCTAATTAGCCCAAACACCGGATTATATACAAGTAGGTATGCACTTGTTTTTTGACATAATACCTACGGCGTGTGTGAGAACAACGGATAGGCACTTATGTGATAATTAAGGTCACAAAATAAGGGTATGTTAAGTATTTACCTTGAATATCGTCCTGCTGTACTTCGATTTCACTCGAAGTGGAAGAGTGTCTTTCTCTCATCCGTTTCTTGAACTTTTTAAATAACGAATATAATTCCTCATCTTCGTTCCTCCTTTTCCTTTTATGTTTTCCCATTGTTAATATTTATTTTTAACTAGTTAAATTTACCTGAAATAACTTTATAGGAGCAAGAAGAAAAAACGTGGATTTTTGGCGCGCACGTATATGACATATGACAAATGAGCTTGGGCGCGTTCCAGTCTACGTAATAAGCGTTTAATTTTTTAAACTTAGCTTCAAATATACGTGGTAGAAGGCGACACGATGTGTCTACTACAAGTCAAGAATTATAGGACGTCTTGGACCAACACAGAAACACAATTAAAGTGACCCTTCTTTGATTTTTACATTATTGTTATAGTTATTCATGTTAGTGGTTACTTTAACTTACAGGTTCTACAAAAAGTTTGGCTTTCCAGCAGCTCTTGGGTGTGTTGATGGCACTCTGGTGGCGTTGAAAAAGCCAGCAGAGAATGAAGAACGTTTCTACTGCCGCAAAGGTTACCATGCAAGAAATGTGCAATTGGTAAAATAGATTTCAATGTTGTAATCAATTACTATTAGGTATTCAATTAGTGTTCTTAATATCTCTCTTTTATATATTTTTTCAGATAACAGATGCAGATCTGAATATTTTAAATGTGGATCCAACATATGGTGGAGCTACTCATGATAGCTTCATTTTTAACTATGGTGTTATAAAAGCACACTTAGAGGCATTAACAAATGCTGGGGAAAAAGTTGTTTTGCTTGGTTAGTTAATCCCTCCTTACCCCTACTTCAGAATATAAGCCTAATTAGGTATAGAAACTCTATAATTATTTGATACTTATTAATTTTTTCAGGTGATTCAGGATATGCTCAGCGCGCCTACCTTATGACGCCAATTAGCGGTGCTGAAGATAATTCCCCAGAAGCTTTCTACGATGAGCGTCACTTAACTGCTCGCAATTCAGTAGAGAGAACAATTGGTCTCCTCAAAGGACGAATTAGGTGCTTGTTAGTACATAGAGTGCTCAATTATCATCCAGACGTAGTTGCAAAAATAGTTATTGCATGTTGTGTTTTACACATGTGCAATCGCGCAGGAATGCCGGCATTCACATTTTCAGAAGAAGAAAGACTAGAAGAGCTCCAAACAATTGCTGAAGTTCAACGGAGGCAAACTAGGGATTTGCCATCTAACACCGATTTAGCTCTAGGGCAATTACGTAGGCGAAATGTAGTAAATAGGCTATGGCATTCACGTTATAATTAATTTAGTACTATTATGTATTCTGTGGTATGTGAGGCGGGTCGTTACGTTCCCCAGCGGAGCGATGGTTGGTTCATGCGTCGTGCTCGTGTATGGGTGCCACCAGTGGGAATGGGTAGTATATTGAATTATAATAATTGACTATGTCTGGATGATAATTGAGTACCTGTCATGCTCACTCTAAACATGATGTTCATGGTAAATTATATGTAGCATCAACATACAGTGGGTTGCCAATTCACAAGTTAAAGCCCCTAAAACACACACTGCAGGATCTTACTCTAATGATAGCTACTTAGTTGTTTTTGTAAATAGACAAATATAAAAGACGGAGGTCAACAACCCAAGTTTTCTTTCGCCATTTCTTTCTTGGCTCGCCTCTCAATTTGTGAAATAGTAGTAGTTTCAATAGATTTATATTTTTGGCACATCAAGAAATCTATAAAATCAAAACAAATCCAAACTAATCACCAATGGACTTTCAACAAAACCGCTCTGGAATCTGTTTAAAAGTGTTTTATTTATTATATTAACTTATATTACTACACCCTATCTCTATTCATAGCCTCTGCCAATGCTTGAAGCCCTTTCCCCACTGCAGCCACGCTTTCAGATAAGATTCTATCCCTCTCTGCACTCCTTTCATCCATGACCCTTTCTCTTTCCGCACTCCTCTCCAGAAAGGACTGAAGGATTTGTGCATTTAGTCGTTGTATCTCCAGCTGCTGTTCTTCCACCCTCAGGAATCTCTTAGTAGTGGTGGAAAATTCCGTTCGCCTTTGAGATGGTGGAGTAGCAGCAAATGAAGACGTGTGACGTGATGCTGAAAAAAAAAACACCGATTACTATGATGCGTAAATAAAAATCCTAAATTGTAGCGTTTCGTACCATTCGTTTGAAAAATGAAGTTTTGATACATAGTTATCAACCGACGACAAAAAGAGGAGGTTATCAATTCGACGTGTATATATTTTTTTTTTATGTATGATCATCAGTGATCGGAGTAGGTAGATTGATTTGGGGTCAATGAACTGGTACGTATATATTAACATGGATATGAATCCGGAATTCCGGGATTTGGTAATAATTAAGATTTTAGGAATTTCAAATATTGTAATGTGTAGGATGAAGATTATATCAATATGAATAAAAAATGTTTACGAGTAATCCTTTTGTTGTCTTTTTAATGAAAATGAAGATTAAAAATATTTTTATCAATAAAGATGTTGATTTTGATATAAACTGCTTTTTATTTAATTTTTACCTTTCATATTCATAAAAAGTTATTGCATTGAATGCAAAAAAATATTAAGGAGTATATAAAGTTATTTTATTTATTTATTCAAGAATATAATATATGATAATTACAAGCAGCAGATAATAAACTTGCCAGAAATAACTACTAAATTAGTCATATGTAAGTTTCGAATGGTCGCACAAAATTCACTTTATTACTTGATAAATAAGAAAAAAAAAAACAATTTTAAACGTTTAATTATCGCATTCCATAAATTTCAAATGTAGTAGTTTAAAAACCTTTACATTCACAATATTTGATTCAATCCCGTAAGTACCAAAATGAAATCCCGAAAAAAGGCTTATCTATGTTATGATTTCTATGACTATTCATGATGCAAGTACGTAAAATCAATCTACCTACTCCGATCACTGATGATCATCGAGTACTCGAAGACGGCAGAACCGATTTGGAAAATTCTTTTTTTGTTCGAATGGGTATACTTCGAAATTGGTAACATTATCACCAAAGTCAGGATCTGATGATGGGATCCTGGAGAAATCGAGGGAACTCTTCAAATATTATAGGCACACCTATGGCGTTTTGGGTATTTCTTATAGTAACTTGTGCAGTTGCTCTCAAAAAGTACCATTTGGGGAAGTGGAACTGATGATGAAGACCACAGATGGCCGCCGAAACTACTCAATAATAAGTATTGAGTGGATTGCGATTCGATTACTTGAATATGGATGTTAAGCACTTTATGCTCGTCACAATGCATATGGTGACGTAGAGCTGATGGTGAAGTACCGGGAGAATTCCTCAACAATAAACGGCCCAACATTGGGAAAAGCAATATTTTGTAAAAGGTTATAAGTAGTTGACATTTAGGCTCTTGTAACTAGGTAAATTAAAAATCATCCAACTAAAAAGAGTGAAATAAAAACTTTTTAACAAAAAATTAAACCGACTCCAAAAAACCACTGCAAAGTGAAAAATAACTTTAATTTCGGAAGTCGGTGCCAAAAACGAAAAAACAAAACTAAAGACAGGTTATAAGTAGTTGACATTTAGGCTCTTGTAACTAGGTAAATTAAAAATCATCCAACTAAAAAGAGTGAAATAAAAACTTTTTAACAAAAAATTAAACCGACTCCAAAAAACCACTGCAAAGTGAAAAATAACTTTAATTTCGGAAGTCGGTGCCAAAAACGAAAAAACAAAGCTAAAGACACCGACTACCGAAATTAAAGTTATTTTTCACTTTGCAGTGTTTTTTTGGAGTCGGTTTAATTTTTTGTTAAAAAGTTTATTTCATTTTATACTTACACACAGAACCAGCACCTCGACTAGCACCAACCATATTTGTCTTAGGGCGGCGAGAAGGGGAAGCAATTGCCGTTGCGTGACGTGTAGCTAAAAAGATAAATATTTAATAAGATGAAGGTTCTTTAATGTCGAGTTTTTTCCTAAATCAAAAGATATAAAATAAAATTACAAATCTCTCTCAGATAATTATATGTTTATGAACTAAGTTTATCATTGAGCATGAGCAAAGCCACATAATATTGGGACCCACCTATGAAATTGGTGTTTTTTTTTCTCACAAAAAGAGAACTTTGTGACTTCTATGAATAAAAATATTCATTAATTGCTTAATTTTGTATCAAATAATGACCATCATAGACAACTACCAATAGTAGAAAAACCATATTACTTATACCTAGTTTTCTAAACATAAAAAATACCTTAAAAATTACATCTCTTTTGTTAGCAGAAATTACCACTATTTATTTTCACTTAGCCAAAATTTATTTTTGTCGCTTTAAGTGGCATACGTTTTCTTAGGTTGTTATATAAATTAAGAAAATGTTAGTATGAAAAATGCAACTTCTTTAAAATGCTCCATACAAAACGGTGATTTCATAGGCGAGGACCTATTAGTAGTAAAAGTTGTTTAACATTATTGGTCACTCACATGACGAAGCAGCAGTTCGACGACGAATCACCGGGGAAGATACTCGGGTGGAACCGCGGCGTGAAGGAGAATGTGTGGGTGTGTGTGAAAGTGTTATCGGTGGAGGGGACAGGCTAGGATGATATATATGAGGATTTGGAGGAGGAGTATGTTCTAACTAGTTATTCTGAAACAACAGAAACAATCCTTACATATAATAATAATAATAATAAGAAAACAGAAACTTAAAATTGACAATTCCAAGGAAAGTTACTAAAGTGCCACAGTAAATAATATTTTCAAGATAATTATGATTTTAGTCATCACAGTCACAGTAAACATATAATAATAATAATAAGAAAACCGAAACTTACATATTGACAATTCCAAGGAAAGTTACTAAAGTGCCGCAGTAAATAATATTTTCAAGATAATCATGATTTTAGTCATCACAGTCACAGTAAACACTTACTGTGACCGCTCAAATCTGTCTCTACCCAGACACATACCTGCAAAATGCTTTGGCTGGTAACAGTTGAGCTGGATGAGGAAGCAAACAGCCTTCTCGAAATTGCAGGATCAGGTAGTCTGTAATTACGAGTGTGTTCTTGACTATCCTCAATCAGTTCGGAACCCTGAAAATTAAATTGGATAAAATGTTACTCCATATCTTCCTTGTGGAATAAAATTAGACAAAAATATTTTGACTTGTAATACTTGTAATAGTACCCTACAGATAAATTAGTATTTGAATTATATTAGTAACTAGCTTTTGCCCGCGACTTCGTTCACGTGGGGGGGTTTTCCCGCGTAAAATCCCGATCCCGTGGGAATTTCGGGATAAAAAGTAGCCTATGTGTTATTCCAGAATGTCAACTATCTACTTACCAAATTTCATTCAGATCCGTTCAGTAGTTTTTGCGTGAAAGAGTAACAAACATCCATCCATCCTCACAAACTTTCGCATTTATAATATTAGTATATATAGTATATAGTATATTAGTATTTGTATAGTAAGAAAGTAAGAATAAGAGTTAGTATAATAAGTAAAAATAAACAGAAAAATGCTAGATATGAGTATAACATAAATTAATTACTTATGTACAATAGGGAATATGCATAACATTTAAATTAGTCTCAAATATTTTTTGAAATACTCTATAATGTCTTTAAATTATATCCTACAAGTATTTTTTGGGTTATTTAATAAATTAACCAAGAAAATATTAAATAAAAAGTCGAAAATAAAGGAGGGAAATTCAAATTTACAAAACGCTTCACCATTGGTCAAATGAAATGTTACGTCATTGGTTATGTTGTCAATGTCAGTCATATGTCATGTCCATGTCATGTCATTGATTTATCTCAGCGGTGTTATTGATTTGTGATTTTGTGTTGTGTAAAGTGTTTAGAGAAAAGTTGGTTAAAACTGTATTTCTGTGAGATTACTTGGGAACAATATTCGTAATCAATCCAATACGATGACAGAAACTGGTTTCGTGAAAGCACAATCGGATAATCTACCGAAAATAGATGCATTTATGATGTCGGCATATATTGCATCTAATCTCAATTATGCTTCTGTGTTTCGTTCTCGAGATTAGATATATACACTTGTAGTCACACATACAATGTCGCCACTATTGCACTAAGTTCATAGACAAAAAAAAAAACAAAAATCTTTTGACACTTCTCTATAGGTTACTCGCGTTCTGTTCAATCCGTCATTCACATTTCAGTGCCCCGCCACGTTGTAATTTTATTTTGCGTTCTAGTTTTTTAACGACAGTTAAAGTGATTTTTAGTATTCTAAACCAAAAATGGCAAAGAGGAAGGATAATGACAAAGATTCATATAGTTATATTAAGAAGAAAATAAAGAAGTTGGAAAGAAAACTGCTAAAAGGACGACGCCATAGATCGTCATCATCGTCTGATTCCGAATCAGTCGTTTCAATACCTCAAGGTACCTACCTAATGCTTACATTTTATTTCCGATTGTAAGATCAATGAAAGGCGCGGGTCAGCAGCAGACTGGTTTATTCTAACAAACTCAAATACGTTTCTCCATGTTGCTAAGTAAACAACCTGACAGATGTCACACATCTCCCCACCAAATTAACAATTATCCTCTAAACAATAATACACCTTAAATAACTAATAACAATAATATCATAAATCTAAAGTACAACTACAAATTAAATAAAACACCTTTTTGCTCTATTGAAAGCGCGCAGTGCTCGAGCGGATGCACCAAGCGGAGCGGGTGACGGCGGCTGGGATGATGGTCCCGGTCCTGGGTGAGGCAATGACAATGACTGCTTGGGTTGAACCTGTGGTGACTTTAACACCTCTAAAGGCTGCATATCCTTATTGTCACTCTCACCACTGGATGTGTCCTCGGGCAGTTCACCTTCGACTCTGCTATCGACCCCTTGTGTGCCTCCCTTTGAACCCGTATCCTCAGCCCCAGCCACACCACTCATTCGGAATGGATGGACGATGGACAATGAATACCTATTTCTACTGCTAGCTGGAATTATTTGGTCGGCATGTCTACGCCATTCCACGCCGTTACCAATGTCCACTTGGTACGAAACTGGACCCGTTTTCCTAATTACTGTGGCTTCTTTCCACTTGTCCCCTCTCGCCGTGTAATCGCGCGCAATGACCGCATCCCCGACGCTGAATTCCCTATTAGTCCCTGAGCACCGGGCTACCTGTCGCTCTTGTTTAGCGCGCACCGTGGCTGCCACGTCCGGCCGCAACGCATCCAGAATGCTGCGCAAGCGCCGCCCCTGGAGCGCTACTGCCGGTGAGACTCCAGTGGTCGCGTGCTCACAATTCCGGTATTGTAAAAGAAATTTACTGAGAGCAGCATTAACGTCGTCACCCTCGTACATCGCCCTTTTTATAGCTTTCTTTATTGTTTTAACGGCATTTTCAGCCGCACCATTTCCCTGAGGTCTATAAGGAACCGAAGTTGAATGTTTTATACAATTTTTATCGCAAAATATTTTAAACTCTTGAGAAGAAAACGGAGGGCCATTGTCCGTCACGAGCTGCGACGGTAAACCAAAACGTGCAAATACACTTCTAAAAGCCTTTATTGTAGCCGCAGCATGTGTGCTACGCATCGGCAGGGCCTCTATCCATTTAGAATGCGCGTCCACCATTATAAGGTAACGCCCGCCCCCGCAATCCGCAAAGTCGGCATGTACACGCTGCCACGGGTGTAGTGGGAACTCCCACGGATGCAGCTGTGCGTGTGGCGGCGCGTCTTGCACCGCGCGGCACGCCCCGCACGCTCTACACACTTCCTCAATGTCACGATCTAAACTCGGCCAGTAAACGTAACTCCGTGATAAACTTTTCATTTTGTTCATGCCAAGGTGTCCCTCATGGACTTCATTTAGAATATCGTTTTGAATAATCCCAGGGATTACTATCCTATATTTATACATAACACATCCTCGATCTACTAGTAAATCATTTTTCCTGGCAAAAAATGGTTTTTCCTGATCGCAGCTCGGGCTTGACGGCCAACCGAAAAGCACATAACCTTTGATTTTACAGAGCAAAGAATCTCGTTCTGTTTCTCTTGCAATATCTTTGAAACATATGGGCATCGACTCTTCTACGAGGTTTAAATAATCTACGGTGTCTACAAAACGACCCTCTCGAGGTAACGGTAACCGTGACAAAGCATCAGCCGGTCCGTTGTCCGCCGATCGCACGAATTCTATATTAAAATCGTATGCAGCCAGGCGCGCTGCCCACCTTTGTAAACGACTTGCAGCCGTTTGCGGGATTCCCCCTTTTTCCCCAAAAATATGCGTCAACGGTTGATGATCGGTGCGCAGTGTGAAGCGCCTTCCGAACACATATTGGTGATGTTTGGTGACACCAAACAGAATAGCAAGCGCCTCTTTATCCAGCTGGCTATAGTTGCGCTCAGGTGCACTGAGCGTGCGGGACACGCAGCTGACGGGCCGCTCGCTGCCGTCTGCGTACCGGTGCGCCAGCACGGCACCCAGTCCGTACGCGCTGCTGTCCACCGACAGTACCAGCTCGCGCCCTTCCTCGTAATGTGCTAATACACGTTCGCTCAGGAGGGATCGCTTCGCTTCCACAAAGGCTTTATCACACTTGGAGTTCCATTCCCAGCAGCTGTCCTTTTTTAATAAGTTATGTAAAGGTTGTAATAAGGTACTCAAACCAGGAATAAATCGGCCGTAATAATTAAGCATTCCCAGGAAACCTTTCAATTGCGATACATTTTCTGGTCTTGGTGCGCTGGAAATAGCCTCCAATTTATCGGGATCCGGTCTCAAACCGTCTTTATTAATTATAAAACCCAAATATTTTACACTATCTTGCAAAAACCTACATTTACTGAGTTTCACAGTCAACCCAGCGTCACGCAGCCTTCCGAGTACAGCTCTCAAATTACTCATGTGTGTAAGCCTGTTGGAGCCAGTTACACAAATGTCATCTAAAAATACTACGCACCCCGGCACCCCGCGCAGAGTTTCTTCCATTATTTTCTGAAACTTTTCCGGTATTACTGACAAACCGTATGGCGTACGACGATACACAAATGTACCAATATGTGTAGTTATAGCAGTATATGGTTGCGATTCATCCGACAAAATACACTGCTCGTACGCATGTTTCAAATCGATTTTAGTGAATTTATCACCCCCACTAAGGTTAGCAAACAACTCTTCCATTCGCGGCAATGGGTAGTGGTCTCTTTTTAATTTTGGGTTGATAGTTATCTTATAATCCCCACAAATACGTATGTCACCGTTTTGTTTAACCACGGGGACTATTGGCGTTCCATACTCCGAGTAATCTACCCGATAGATCGAACCGTCGGCCTGCAGGCGCTCGATCTCCCGCTCGACACGTGCGCGTAATGCTAACGGTACGGGTCTCGCTCGCACGTAAACCGGTTCCTTATCTGTTAGCTGTAGTCGTATAGACTGTTTACAAGTACCTAGCTTATCACTAAATACTTCGGGGAATTCTTTACATAACTCGTTAACTATTTCATCCTCTGTGATTTCATAGAGTGTAAATTGTGTAATATTTAAAGCTCGCATCCAATCTCGGCCTAACAAAGGCCGCGCCCCACCGTTAATAATGTAAAGTCGTAAAGATTTATTTTTCACTTCCCCCAAACAAACATCTACCTCAATGTAACCGAGCGAATCGATTCGTGAACCTGAGTAGCCACGTAAAACTAAGTTATCGGATCTAATCCGTTTATGTGAAAATAAACGCTGGTACACCTTCTCGCTTATAGCGGAAATCCGACTACCAGTGTCCACTTCACACTCCATATTAACATTATCTACCTTTAATTTAATAAAGTATGGTTTGCTACCTTGAGCTGTCACGGTCACGTTGAACAAACCCTCATCTGATTCGTCCCCGTTAACATAATTCTGTCGAGCAACCTTACCGTGCACCTCTTGACACATAACCTTTAGGTGCCCCTTTTGTCCGCACTCATCGCAACTGTAGTTTTTGAACCGACACCTGTCCACCGGATGTGCCCTGCCACAGCGCCAGCAGGCCCGCGCGCACCCGGACCTGGTGCCTGCGCCGCCGCCTGCACTGTTGCCTGCACCGTGTGCTGCCGCCGCGGCTCCCCCGCCTGCGCCCCTGCTGGACGCCCCCGCTAGAGGGCCACGCGGGCGTGTTCGTCCGCCGCGCGCGTAATGCAGGCCGTCGCCCGCCTCGCCGCCTCCCGTCATGGATGAGTCCGCCGCCGCCGCCGCCGTAGTGCCGCTCACCTCCGCATGTTTCTCAGCTGCTTCTAGAGCCAGCGCTAGCTCCACTGCCTCTTTATATTGAATCTTCTTCTCAGCGAATATTCTGGACCGCATGACGTCGTTTGTAAGACCTGACACGAACTGGTCTCGCAAATTCTCTTCCAAAGTCGAACATGACTTACACTTTCCGAAATTGCACGTTGACGCAAGATGCTTTAGCGCCTGTAGGTACTCTGTCAGGGACTCGCCTGCACGCTGTCGACGTAACCTGAATACGTGACGCTCGGCAATCTCTGAACGTTGCGGTTCCAAATGTTCCGACATAAGTTTCACCAGTGCATCGTATGTTTGGTCTTCTGGCAACCCGGGTGAACACAGGTCGCACATCAGCGAGTAAGTTTCTTCCCCCACGACCGTTATTAACATAGATACCTTCAAATCTTCTGCAATATCGTTTAATTTGATGAACTGGTTGACACGACGAATGTATGCTGGCCATTGTTTTGAGCTCACCGCAAATGGTTCTATTTTACCGATAGGCATGGTACCAAAAAAAAAAATTTTTAATCCCGTTCTCGTCGCCAATGTAAGATCAATGAAAGGCGCGGGTCAGCAGCAGACTGGTTTATTCTAACAAACTCAAATACGTTTCTCCATGTTGCTAAGTAAACAACCTGACAGATGTCACACCGATAATTGTATAACAATTAGGTATGTAGATTAAATGTTATAACGTACGATTTGCAACTTGTCCCTATTCAAACTCGGGCCTCGGGTTCACGATGCAACGTGTTGAGTTCATCTTACCCGCTGTGTAAGTTTGTTTTCTTATATTGCTGTTACCTGTTTAGGTAATTACAACCGAATAGCAATTTGTGCATTCACTAAACTCGGGTTCACGATGTAACGTCTATGAGTTCATCTTACCCGCTGTTCCCGTTCGTATACATACGTAATAAAAAGTTACCTGTTAAGGTACCTACTTACTTTTAACCATAACTATGCGTCACCATTGATTTACTTAAAACAGATTACTGGGGACTTCATATAAATACATAGGATATCATATTGCAACATAGATACAGTTATTTTTTCTTACGGAAATGATTCAGCGACTCATGATTTCCGATTGCAGACAACACAATTATGGAATCGGAGAATAATGAATACCTAGCGGTGGACCTTAATGAACCGGTATCATCAACTAGCACTTCATGTCTAGAACCACTGCAGGTGCCTGTACCGGAAGCAGACCAAGAGCCTACTCCCCAGGCTACCGTTAAGGAGGCTAATGTTATGGAAAAGGAGGATCAGCATCAGGAGCTGGACGAAACTGTAATGGAAGTATTGGGAACTGACCCATTAACCACAACATCATATGGTAAAGACATCCAGAAGGACTTAGCCATATGCTATGAATTTATAGCCACTTCTGGTTTATACCATTTGGCTCCAGCTAACTGTAAGCTGATAGATGCACCATCCCTTAATCCTGAGATCAAGGCTACTGTCACTGATATTATAGTGAAATGAGATAAAGCTATGCAGGCGAAATAAAAACAAGTTGGTAGGTGCTATTGCATGTTTAAGTGAAGCTATTACTATTATTTTGTTTCAAGAAACAAAAGATCCAAATATATTAAGATTACTTATAGACACAGGGCGCATTCTGTGCGACTGTCAACATAATGATACTGTGATGTGCTGAAAAAAGATTTAAAAGATCAAGAGCAGCTGATCAGAATTGATAGCCTATTCTTCGGAGAAGACCATGCTGATACCTTGAAAACAGCTAAAGCTATAAAGAAGTCAGGATTTCAACTGAAGTCTGTTCCACCACCAAGGGTTATACCAAACAAGTCAAAGCCTCCACCATCCAGCAAGAATTTAAACTGGAAGGCTCCAGCTCCATACCGCAGACCAACGGGGCCTCGGAGAATGAAGGAGTCTGCACCCTCAACGAGGCAACAGCATGCACAATCATCCAGGGGGTCACATCCAAACAACGGCCGCAACCGTCAATAGACACTATGGTAAATTATCTAGCATAACAGACTATGTTATTTTTATGATCAATGGTTACAAATAACATCAGACCAAACTGTATTGACATGGATAAAGGGTTATGAAATACCTTTTACCCAAACTCCTTTTCAGACTTATTTACCAGTATTTAAAAATTATTATCATACTGAAGAATGTGATTTTAAACAGGCTATAGACAAATTATTGGCTATAGATGCTATCTCAAAATGTGGACCTTGCAATGGCAAGTTCCTATCTAATATATTCTTGGTACCAAAACCAAACGGCAAAACATGCCTAATTCTAAATTAAAAACAATTGAATGTTTTTATAAATACAAATCATTTTAAGTTAGAAGACCTTCGGACAACTATTAAACTTATTTCAAAAGACTGTTTTATGTCAACAATAGATCTGAAAGATACATATTTTTTAATAAAAATTCATGATAATTCTAAGAAGTACTTAAGATTTAAATGGAAAGATAATTTATTTGAGTTTAATGTTCTGCCATTTTGTCTCAATACTGCACCTTACGTTTTTACAAAGCCTGTGGTCAAATTGTTAAGATGTACTGGTAAATTGTCAAGCATATATCTTAATGACCTGTGTCTAGTATCACTTTGTTATAGTGTTTGTGTCAATAATGTTGAATTAACAAAGACATTTCTTTGTTCCTTGGGCTTCATAATTAATGAATCTAAAAGTTGTTTGGTCCCTAGTAACTCATGTAGATATTTAGGATTTATCATTGAGTCTAAAATAATGGAAATTAGCTTACCTGTTGAAAAGTGTGAGAAGATAAAGTAGGAATTAATAAAATTTAAAAACCTTAATAGGTGTAAAATTAGAAATTTTGCTCGCTTAGTTGGACTTCTAACATCTGCTTGCCCTGCCATTGAATATGGCTGGCTGTATACTAAGGAGTTCTTAAGTCTTAAAGGCGATGATAATTATGAGAAGTTCATGACTATTCCTTCTACTTTAAATTCAGATTTTGATTAGTGGATAAATGCCATTGATAAATCAGTTTGCAAAATTAAATTTGATAATTACAATTTAGAAATTCAGTCTGACGCCTCAACTATGGGATGGGGTGTACCTTGTGGGGGAAAAACAGCAAGTGGTAGTTGGAGTCAAGAGGAAAGAAATCAGCATATTAACTATTAAGAATTAATGGCTGCTATCATTGGTCTTATTTTTTTTTTTTGCATAAGAAATATTCGGGTGTCAAATCATTTTGTGAATTGACAATATGACAGCGATATCCAACGTAACTTACCAAGAGTACTTGGCAGCGGTGTGAAGCTCGCAACCTTTTCGTTTCTGCTCTGTACATCCCATCAGTCGAGAATACTATCGCCGATGCTGAATCGAGACGAGTTCACCCCGATATTGAATGGGAACTATCAGACTTTGCTTTTCAAAAAATGATTAAGTTTTTCAGTCAACCTGATATAGAGATGTTTGCTAGCCGTATAAATAAAAAATGTGTTTTATACATTTCGTGGCACAGAGATTCTGACGCAAATAATATTAATGCTTTTTCAATATGTTGGTCTGATTGGTATTTTTATGGGTTTCCTCCATTCGCAATCATTCTCAAAACACTAAGAAAGATTATTAGTGACAAGGCAAAAGGAATACTTGTTGTCCCGGTCTGACCATCGCAGCCATGGTATCCATTGTTTAATAAGCTTTTGGAAAGGAAACCTTTGATATTTAATTCTTCTAAGGAATTAATAATTGCTCATTCCAGCAACGGTCAAATACAGAGGCGGGTTACCCTGATTGCAGGAATATTATGCGGGAATCTCTACTGAGAAGAAATGTGCCTCCTGCATCTTTTCACATTATGTTGGCGTCCCTATCGGAAAATTCCATCAAACAATATGATGATTCTTGTTTGAAAAAATGGTGTATTTTTTGTAAGAATAACAATGTTGATGTTTTCGAGGCATCTATACCAAATATCATTTTTTTTTTTTACTTAATTATTTGAATCTGGTGCTAAATTTGGTTCACTAAACAGTTGCAGATCGGTATTGATTTTAATTTTAGGTAATCAAATCAGTAAAGATGATCGGATACAAAGATTATTTAAAGGGATATCTAGAATTCGCCCATCCTTGCCTAAGTACGACTTGACTTGGGACACTTCATTAGTTATATAAACATTAGCTAGTTGGGTACCTCACGATCATTTATTGTTAGATAAAATTTCAAGAAAATTAGTTTCCTTACTTGCACTTGTTAAAATTTCAAGAAAATTAGTTACCTTACTTGCACTTGTACCCTATGGGCTGTACCCATAGGGTTCAAACGCTATCCAAAATTAAAGTTGAGAATATCATTAGGTAAAGCATGAATTTCATGCTTTACCTAATGAGATACCTATTAAAATCCTTGATTTAATAAAAACTTCTAGTATAAACACAAAACAGCCAATACTTGTACTGCCCTATTTTCGAAAAGACCCGAAATATGCCCTGCTAAATTATTGAAGGATTATTTACGTATAACTGCAACATTACGTAATAATCACACTTTTCTTTTTATTAGCACCAAAAAGCCACATAATAAAGTTGGTGCTCAAACATTAAGCAAGTGGATAAAAAGTACCTTAGAGGTCAGTGGCATCGATGTTACCGAATTTTCTGCTCACAGTACTAGACACGTTAATTTAGATCTTATAAGGAAAATTGCCGGGTGGTCTGGCACATCCACAACTTTTGCTCGTTTTTATAATAGGGCCATATCAACTAATTCTAGGGATCAATTTGCTAGGAGTATTTTAATTGATGATAGTAATATGTAATTATTAATAATATGTAATTATTAATCTGATTTTTGTATAGCTATACTAAGTATAATTACTTCAATTGTGATAAATTACTAATTACCTTAGTTCTTAGTTGCATAGCCATTTCTGATTATTGGGAATAATTAAAATGCTATTTTTTTAGTTGAGGAATCTCTTTTTCTTTTTGTACCTTCAATACACTATTTTTATCCTTTAATGCCTATACCTACCTTTACTATATTTCACAAATAACTCTCAATATCTACAAGTGTATATATCTAATCTCGAGAACGAAACACAGAAGCATAATTAATGATTAAACGAACTTACCTGTAAGTGAAGTTCGATCTTAATTATGCGAGGTGTTTCGTTCGAAGAGATTAGCATCCCGCCGTCCCTAATTCTGTCTGCCCCCAAAATTTGTGAAATAAGTATTGTATTGTAACTCTAAACTAAATGACGGATTGAACAGAACGCGAGTAACCTATAGAGAAGTGTCAAAAGATTTTTGTTTTTTTTTGTCTATGAACTTAGTGCAATAGTGGCGACATTGTATGTGTGACTACAAGTGTATATATCTAATCTCTTCGAACGAAACACCTCGCATAATTAAGATCGAACTTCACTTACAGGTAAGTTCGTTTAATCATTAATTATACGAGCGTAGAGATTAAAGGAGTGAAAGCTGCAAGGTAATTATTATGTTACATAATATATTTTTGTCCATAACATATATTTTTATTCACAAATGTTTAATACTTACAGCAAAACTACATAGGTACCTAACCTATAAAATTGTTCATAAACTCTTAAATTACGTCTATATATTAGAACTAGTACTCTCGCGGGGCTTCGCTCCCGTGGATTCTATCACGGTAAAAACATAACTCTCCTTTTTTGCAGTCGGGTAAAAAGTAGCCTATAACCTTCCTCAAGCTTCAAGCTACTTCCATACCAAATTTCATCCAAATCCACCCAGTACTTTCGAAGATTAGCGCGTTCAAGCAAACAAACAAACAAACAAACTAGCAAACTTTTCCGCTTTATAATATTAGTATAGATTTTACATAATATTGTTATTGAACGTCATTCATGTGTGGTATTTTTAAATACTTTTTGTAAAGTAGCCACCTTTTGTAATCTATTTTTTCTGTTTTGTATATTATAAAATCTGTTATGAAATAAAGAATACTGTATTGATTTACTCTAATTATTTTCTTTCAGTATTAAGTACTTGTTATTGTTGTTGTTACAGATCTGAGCGAGAATCTTATGGTGATTCAGCAGTTGGCTATGTCCAAGTGAAAGGAGATGGGGACATATGTGTGGTTAAAGCTCGGATTACACCT
The DNA here is from genome assembly GCA_943138885.2 of Tholera decimalis. Classification (NCBI taxonomy): domain Eukaryota; kingdom Metazoa; phylum Arthropoda; class Insecta; order Lepidoptera; family Noctuidae; genus Tholera; species Tholera decimalis. The sequence goes on along the minus strand of OW964551.2, from coordinate 9,374,916 downwards.
GAGCATAATGTCCGACAGAAATGTTATGCTGTCACTTGTACATGAAATGAAAAAGAAGAAACAGTTATTTTTGTTGAATGTGAAGATTGTGCTGCACATTTAGGTAACTATTTTATTTGCTTAGCATCAGTGCTTAGGCTTACCAAGCTAGTTGGTTAGTAAACCACATACCAATAGTATGTGTTACATTTAAGAGTTACCTACTTCTAGTTGGACTGAGCGACTTTCATATGTTAATACCACTCTTTGAAATATGTTATGTATATAAAATTTCTTTATTGTTTTAAGTATGATTTAATAAAACATTATACATTAATAATTTCCTTTGTTTTGTTTCAGGTGGATGTAAGCATGCTACAGCTTTTTTAGCATGGCTACACCGGCGTAGTGAAGATCCATCCACCACTAGCATTGAGTGTTATTGGAAAAAATCCAAATTATCGACCATTGGCACTAGCCTGAAGTTTATTAAAGCTAAGGATATTTGTAAAGCACCTAAACCTGTTCATATACCTCCTAGTAATGGAAGTTTCCTCACACTGGTGAAACAAAACTGCATATTGGTTGGTGACACCAACAATCATTTGATGAAGTTTTTTAAAGAGCCAAACAATGTGGAAAAATTATGAATACACCATCTTATGTCATCAAGTAAAGCTACAAACCCTGTTGATTTTCTTGAGTATTGTAAACTTGCAATGACTGCAGATGCATGTAAAGAAGCTGCACTAGCAACTATTGATCAAAATGAATGCCCATTGTGGCATGAGCTGAGGTATGGCAGGATCACAGCTTCCAAAGTATATGCCGTTGCACATTGCAAACTTCTTGATGGAACATTAACCGAAACCATTCTGGGAGCAAGTAAGTTGAAGGACACAGAGGCTATGAAAAGAGGTAGATTCTTGGAAAGTCGGGTTTTAAAGGAAGTCGAAAATTTGCGCAAAATAAAAATAAATAAACGTGGATTACTCTTAAATAGTACAAATCCTATTATGGGTGCTTCGCCAGATGGTGAAAGTAGTGAGTACAGCATAGAAATAAAATGTCCAACATCCACAAAAGCCATGGGACAATATGTTAGAGAAGGAAATGTGACTGCAAAATACATGGCACAAGTGCAACTACAGATGCATTTTTCAAATAAATTAAAGGCTCTGTTTTGTGTGGCTCATGCTGATTTCGAATCCACAAAAAAAGTTACTATTGTAGAAGTGGATTATGATGCACAAGTATGTGAGACTTTATTGGAAAAGTGTTTAATGTTTTGGAATGAAGCTATCTTTCCCAAATTATGTGGAAAATGTAATTAAAATGTACTTTTTATTATTTTGTTTACTCTGTAATAAAACAAATGTAAATATATGTGTAATCATTTTTTTATTAAAACATCCTGCATATTTACCAGTCCACAAGCTATTATTATTACATGATCTATGATAGGAATTAAATTATGGTCTACACAAGCATGAGGAAGTAACATGTGAAATTCTCTTAACCTATTTATTACTCGTTCAACATGTATTCTTAATGCTGCTATCTGTTTTGATAGTTTTACTTCAACTTTAGTACTGGGTGTAGACTTAGAGACGGAAGGTGGTCGTATGAGGGTACATTTTTTGCTTTCTAACAAACATGATAAGTCTTTAAATCCTCTGTCAGTCATCACTGCCTTGTTAGCAGGTAAACACTCCAAGTAATTAGAATCTTGTACTATCATAACATCAGTAGCCTTTCCACCATATCCATTAGAGACAAAATTGATTAAGCCATCAGGGGTACATGAAATTAAATACTTTAGTGTGTTACATTTTTTATACTGCGACCAAGTAAGTGATTGGTGGACTGCGTCTGATGGCTTTTCAATCTGAATTTCTAGGCAATCTATGATAGAAACAACATGTGCATACCTACATCTAAAAGCAATGGGTAATTTTTTATAAATGACAGATGGTGTTGGCCATACAATCAAGTCTTGGAGTTTGGCTGCGATAAGAGGTAAACTTTTAGAGAAGAGTCTAGCAATAGTACTTTGTGAATATCCAAATTGTAATGCCAATATGCTAAAAGACTCATTTAATTTAATTTTCTTGAGTGTTATTAATATATGTATAGTAGGAAGTGGGATATTATCACTTAAAAGTTTTATTAAATGATATGATTGTTTTTGTAATCCTAGCAACATTTTTGGCTCTTTTTCAATAGCAGCTAGCATGCTGCTGCACATTACATTTTTAAAATGTTTCTCGTCCTCTGAATCATCTGGCAATGAACTTATGTCAGATGAACAACTTGGTTCATAATAATCAGGGGATTTAATAGATGAATGTGATGATATAGAGGTACTGTCAACCGGGTCATTGCCATACAATTTCCTATTTAGAACAGATAGCTTTATTGGTGAAGTTCCGATACTGTGAGAAGAAAGAGGTAATGGTGACAGTCTTACATTTTTCTTTTTGGTAGTTATATTTACATTGACACCTTTACTTCTGTACTTCGGTTTAATATTTACTTGTATAGCTTTATCACTCAGTAATTTATCCTTAATATTAGAAGTGCAGGGTTCAGTTTGATGATCATCACATACTTCAATATGAGCAGTCTGGCTGGGTCCTGCTTGATTAATATCATATACATTTGTATGGGAAGTACCAGAACTTGTTTTGTTATAACTCCTTTGTGGAGGTTCTCCAATTTCTAAAATATTACTCTTGTTATCATACTCTGAAAGAGCTTCATTAACTAGTGCTAGTCTTTTTCTTTTAACTTCGGCCGGACTTTCAACTGGTGGTGGCAAATTTCGTTTTTGACATAAAAATATATGAGGAACCACTCCTTTCTTTAGCCTTAGATTACGTTTTTCTCCTTTCTCCTTCATTATACTATATTCAATATAATTAACTGTATCTTCTTTAATCTGAAACAAATGGTTAAACCATAAAAGCTCAGTAGGTAATAGGCAAGCTCTTCAGGGAAATATTTTTAAAACTATTGTAATGAAGTATTGAACTTTTGTAATTATAGTTTAGGTTTGTTTTAGACTGGAACACTAAGCTGAATAATACAGATATAAATACAGTATACTTACGTTAAAATGATCTTCAAAACAAAATAAAACCGATAGTGGAGATACATTTTCCTTTCTCATCATCTGACACCATTGTTTTTGTACTTTCGCATCGCGTGGAATACGAAAAAACACTTTATTGGGTGTACTGATAGTTGTATTTTTGCACTTCGGTACCATACAATACTTATATGAAGGTTTTTTAACTTCTGCCATTATTTGTGTACAAATTAAAACTGAGAATGATAAATAATATGGTGACACGCTATTCAACGCTATTGTAAACAACCAAACACGGTACAGACAATGACATGCGACATAACCAATGACGTCATGAAAGGCGCGCGCTAAATGGCGGGGTTTGAACTGTTGTTTGATCAATGTTTTCGATTGCGCTTTAAAAAATAATTAGACATTTTTCGGGCCTATTTATATTTTTTTCTTTAAAATAAAGCTAAAAATGATTAATTTAATGAATAAAAAAAAACGTGCATATTCCCTTAGTCAGTATCAGCATCTTGGATTAGTTGCGCTTCGTGTGATGGAAATGGAGTATCATTTTCCTTAAACAGGTAATAATCATATTAAACTTTTATTTATATTTTTAACAGACTGATTGCACAATGCTTGGCCACTACCAGTCAGACAGGATTGATGCAAAAAAGCTAGTACCCATTGCATTTCTAAATTTCTTACCGGAAATGGCTGTATGCCTAAATGTGCATCTTCTCCTGTTGAAAAGCTTTCACCACCACACAAAGCAACAACTCTTCAAGCTCTGATAGCTCTACTTCATCCTCCACCCCACCACCAGTTTTACGCCTAGCAGCAGAGCGCGCTGCAACTTTTTTTATGGCTTTTTTTTTTGTCTGCCCAATACTACAATCAAACAGTTAGTTAAAGAAATTATAAAAAAATGCTGTTATTAATACACATGTATTTTCAAACTATAGTAAAAAACCTACATTTTATTATTAATAGTCATTGATGGAGTAATATTAACATATAAGATAAAATTTATAAAACCAAGGAAAACACTTTAAAACAAGATTCATTGCACATTTTAAGTGGTTTGCTTTAAGGAATGTTAAGTGGTTCTAAACTAAAATGTAGGAAAAAAAGCGATGCTAACCTTGGTCCACTGTTTATAACTTTTGATTGGGCCACCTATACTATTTAGGCGCACGGCTAGTTCCTCCCACTGGCGTCGACTTCGCTCTCTGGCATTTTGTGTTCTCAGAAAACCCTTTGCCATGCCAGGGTTTCTTTCCATAAACTCTACCAGAGTTTCAACTTGAGCCGACGATGGGTGAGACGAACGTGTCTCATTTGGACTGAACCATTAGATTAGAAAACAAAATAAATACTATTTTAGTTAAAATCATTTATAAACTTTACAACCACGAATATAAACTTACTTCATGATTGTTTCGCAATTGTTTTCGGCACTGAACGATCGAATTAACTTCAACTTCAACTCTTGTTAGCAAAGACTACTATAGTATATGGCCTTTATGGAAGAACCACCACAATTTTGCCAATATCACATGTACAATGATAGACCATCAATGATCAAACGCAGGAGGTTGTTCGGTAATGTATTTTGGATGGTGAAAAGTATTAAAGTTAATTTAAAACCCGATAGAATCAAACACAAACATTTTTTTTTATTTTTTATTCGCCCATTGGGCAGGCTATGGTCTTTCAACCTTACCGCCTTGTCTTCCGTCATTCCATGTATAAGTATTAAAAGAAATTTAATGTCTTACGTATAATTATTCATTGTACATTTTAATTTACTATTTGTCTTCCGCCTTTCCTTGAAAATGTCATCATTTATTTATAATATTTTTGTCTACGTCCAAGGTATTCGTAACGCCTCGTAACCTACTACCTACTACAAACGTCATATTTTATCAATTGTCAACAATTGTCAAGCAAAGCTTGCTTGCTTGAAAGTTTTTGTTTTATAAATATTTCCTGGATATCACCCAGCTATCTCCTCATGTAGTTATTTGTTTTATTTACATTTTACCGTAAATTATACCTAAACTTAGTATTAATAATAAAAAGAAATAAGTAAACATAGAGATATTTCAACAAAAACAAGCTCAAAACGGAATTAAATGTCATTTACAGTTTCTACAATAAATTTGTACAAATATATATATGTTGAGACATTCCTAAGCAACTCCTGTATACATTGCGGGACCTCATCAGGCTTGTTAAAAATTTTAAGAAGCTCATCCGACAACACAAGGCGCTGAATGTTGAACGACGAGCACTCGAAGAAGATATGATGCAGTGACTGAACTTTTTGTGATTGACAATACTCACAATTGGGAGAATTGACCATATTAAGGCGATACAAATGATAATTTAAACGACAGTGACCAAAACGCATACGACTTATAATTGAATAAAATTTCTATTTATGAAATTATTGTGTTTGCAAAACCAAGGTATGGAGTTAATTTGGACATCTAAAGTGGAGTACCAAGTACCTTTATTTACAATCTGAGTGCACTGATATGACTGTCTCCCCCACTCTTGACACATGCGCTGTCTTAGAAGACTAACTGCATCTGTAGGTGGTATAGAGACATTCATAGCTGGGGCAGGATTGGGAATTAATTCTTCTAAATCAACTATTTTTTTGGCCAAATAATCTACCTTCTCATTTCCTTCAACACCAATGTGTGAAGGCACCCATACAAAACTAACTACAATATTTGATTGATATAAATCCACCCATAGCTCTTTTATTAAATAAATTAGATAGTTAGTGTTAGCATTTAGTTTGTTATTTGCCAAATTTTCTAGAACACTTATGCTATCACTTACCACAATCCATTTATTATGTCCTGAATTACAATTTTTAATATGTTTCAAAGCACTCAAAATAGCCACAGCTTCAGCTGTAAAAATACTAGAATTTTTGTAAATTTTTCGACCAATGCCTATATTTGAGGAGGGCTCATATATAGCAAACGACACAGCTCTATTGTTCTTGGAACCATCTGTATAAACAAATTTATGATCCGACCACCCTGACAATAATGCATTTACTTCCTGTTTTGTGGGCAAATCCTTTTTTTTCTTGAGAGTTATATTAATAGCTGGAAATTTAGCAATGAAGGTTCCTTCATAACAAGGCAAAATATGTTCCGATTGATAAATATTTAAATGTTGAATGAAATTTATGAAACTTTGAAGGCCTTGAAGCATGAAAATTGGTTTAGAAACTGTTGGTCTAATTGAATGTAACAAATCGGTTAAAAGACCATTACTAGATACACTATAAAGTTTTAATACAAATCTTTCTTTTAAGTAATTAAATCGAATGCTTAATGGTGGAACATTACAATCAATCTGCATTGCATTTATAGGAGTACTTTTGAATTAACTACAAGAATCAAAACAGTATCGTTCTTATGGTTTTAGTAAATCACGACTATTGTTTTACATATATTGACGTTGGATGCAATGGAGGTGTCAGTGATGGTGGAGTGTTTAGCAATTGCAACCTCAGCTATGCTCTAGAAAATAATATTTTACCTGATGACCACGTTATTGTAGGTGATAATGCTTTTCCCTTGAAAAAGTATCTTTTAAAACCATACGCAGGTAACAATTTGTCATAAAGGGAAAAGTATTTAATTATCGGTTATCAAGAGCACGGAAGATAGTAGAATGATTTTGGAATCTTAGTAGCTCGATTTCGCATTTTTGAGAAACCTATCCCATTCCATCCCACTAAAGTTGACAAAATTATCAAATGTTGTTGTGCTTTGCACAATTGGCTGAGAAAAACGAAAAGTGCTGTGCAAGTAGCAACATTAGAAGTAGAAGATTCTGAAGGGAACATAATTCCTGGTTCCTGGAGAGATGTTCCATCAGCTGGTTTAGCACGTATAAGAAACATGCAATACAGATCGTCTCAACAAGCACAAGATGTACGAAATGGTTATGCAGATTTTTTTTAGGGGAAGGTGCCATTCCATGGAAAACAAGAATGGTTCAGTAGTTATTTCCATCATTGCGTGGGGGGACTGTAGCTGATTAAGAGGTATTTTTGTTACTTGTTGTTTCCCGCGACTTCGTCCGTATGGAATGTAACAAAAAATTATACATTCGCGGACGAAGTCGCGGGTAACAGCTAGTAAAAGTAAGCCTAAGTTACTCCTTATAATATTAGCTATCTACGAGTAAAAGTCCCTTCAAAATCAGTCCAGTCATTTCAGAGATTAGCTGGAACAAACACAGACAGACTTTACCATAAAAACGTTCACATGCATTCAGTGAAAAGCTGTTAATTTGATAATACAAACAGACACTTCATTTTTATTTAGGTATTTGTATAGATGCATAAATTGAAAAATAAATATTCTATTGTAGTAGAAATGAGTGTATAGAGTAAATATTTAAAATATATCAATTACAGGTACGTAGATAGATGATTAAAAGAGACTCTTTAATAGGTAGTTATAATCTACATAAATAATGTGAATAAAAATACTCACAAAATTATTTGTTGTTTCTCTACCTTCGCCTGTACTGTTTACCGCATTCAATGTATCGTGTAAAATGTTGAACCATTTTACATTTGGTTTGTAAATATCGCTTGTTTCAGCACCAGATCTTTGGGAACATTTAATTTTCTTTAATTCCTGAGAGTAAGTTGATTTTAAGCTTTTTATTTTTAGGTATACCTCTTTTGGCCCAAAGTCTGTGATGGCTAATGTTTGGCTTATTATTAATAAAGCTGCATGTCTGATTCGCTTATTTTTGTATTCAATACTGTTTACGTTATAAAGGCATTCATACTTTATGTACTCCAACACAAAATTCATAGTTTGATATTCATTCCACTTCATGGTTGTTCGACGTTACCACAGAACACGTAGGTACTATGCACTTGTCAAAGCAAAACTGCAGAAACTGTTTACACGGTGTTTAGGACGGGCGACGTTGCGAGTGCGGGGGTTCCGCGGGTGTGCGGGAGAAGCTACTTACAGTAAAAATAGAGCGGCATTCTAATCATTTTACTTCGCACTTATCACTTAACAGCGCGACCGTTTACACGTTGATTTTACTAATCACTTGACACTTGCACACTTGCTACTTAACAACGTGTAAATTAGCCTTTAAGGCCGGTTTACACTTTGCGAAGTGTGAAGTGATAAGTGTTAAGCGTTAACTTTACGCGATAAGTCTCAAGTGTTAAGTAGTCTTTTCCATCTCCGTTTACACAGTATTTAGAAAGAAGCTCAAAGTAGTGGTACTGTCCGTTGTGCATAGTGTCTCTAGAAATGGAAGATGAACAGCGCTTAATATTGAGACAAATAATTAAGGAGATTGTATCTGTTGTGGTATCTGATATAGAAAATGAACTCAATTTTGAAATCAATAGGCCTAAGAGATTATGGCAAATAAAATGGATTACCAGACGTTCTCAGTATGAAGCCTGCAATAAACTTTTTGAAGAAATTGCTAAGGAAAATCCTGCTGAATTTTACTAATACAATGCGAATGACAGAAACCCAATTTGAAGAGTTGCTGACGCACGGTTTGCCCGCCATAAAAAAAAAACAGATACTTTTATGAGGAGTGCACTCACGCCAAAAATAAAACTTCAGATAGTGTTGTATTTTCTTGCCACTGGTTGTAGTCTGCGTAATTTGTCACATTTATTTAGAGTATCTAAACCAGCAATAAGTTTAATGATACCGATAGTCTGCGATACTGTATACAATGCCTTAAAAGATTATATAAAGGTTAGTCAAACACATTAACAAATATTCTATATCGGTTTTATTTTTAGATATAAAATTACAAACATAAAATTGTATTGGAATGTTGTAAATTCCTTATGCAGATTCCCATGGGTTAATACATCATTTCTACCAACAACAGACGTAAATGCATTTTCAGAATTTGACTGATTTGTCACAACAGTTGTATTTGTATTTTCAAGATTTCCATAACTCAATGTGGCATTTTCATTGTATGTATCATCGTTGCTCGAATAATAAGAATTTCTAGAAATGGTTGAAGTTGGAGGAGACGACATAAAACGTGGTTGTGTTCTGTTTTCTACCATTTCATAAATGAAATTGGATGTTTGAGACTGACGGCGGATATGTTTCAAGCGCAAACCAGAAAGAAAAGAAAAGAAAGACTAATTTTTCTCAATTTAATAATAATAGTTAGATAGAATACTCTTTATTGTACACCAATAATTTAAACACACACTTGATTTACAATACTGTAAAATATGGTTACAATGGCGGTCTTATCGCTGATAGTAATAATGTTTGTATTAAATGAGATAAAAATGTCTTTAAAAATAATCTATCATAAAAATATTTCTGGGCCACCATCTTTTATGCTTTACTTACACTAAAGCATAAAAGGTGGTGGGTCAGTAATATTTAATATTAAGTATTGCTGGCCCACCACCTGTTTTGATATTATTCTTGTAACTTAGTTTTAAATTAAAAGTTTTAGGTATGCTAGGTACATAGGATACTTGGAATCAATTGTATTCGCAGATAGCTTATATCACTATATGTAATTAGTGAAAAATGTGAACAAAAGTATTGAATGTGTATTATATGCAGTTTTTTCGACTTCATTTAAATAATTAGGTACAAAGGTAGGGGAGAGGTGTGTCAATAGTAACAAAAAAAAATCAATTCTTAATAATATTTTAATTAACAATCACAGCGCAATCATTTTTGGTCACAATATAGTTGAGTTATCTATTTATAAAATCAAATATAGTAAACAACAAAAACGTCAATCAAATACTAGGAAATGGCACTTTATGAGATCAACTAATAGTGTTACAATTGCTGCACTAAGAGGGTCAATTGTAACAGCAATGAGAGTCAATTGTAACACGTAGAAATAGTCAGCAATAAAAAATAAATTTAACAAAATCTTGACAGCAGTTCACTCTAAAAATAAAAAAAAAGCTTAAAACACATTAAAAAAAAAAAAATTAACAGTCATTCTGACAAACAGTTTAAACACACACAAAGGGATCATTTTTGCACAGCTGGAGTGTGCCCATTTATGGCAGTCTCTGCATTGCAACCAATCTTCTCTACTGGTTTTATAATGTTCAAAACAGAGTCTGCATCATCTGTCTCTTCATTTATATCTTCTGCCTCATTATTTTCAGTTCTTTCAGTATTTTTTTTAGTCAAGTTTAGGCTCGAGCAAGACTTGTGGCTTCAGGACGACGTAGTTCTTGTTCTGTGGAAAATACTTTATTATGTGGGGCATATCCAGTTTTAACTGTATTATCCTGCTTGTATTTAGCAATATACTTGGAAAGAGTCACATGACGCATGCTAAAGCTGGTAGCTACACTTCTTACACTCTTCCCTTGCTTAATTATAATTTAACAAGGTTCAGCATATTTTTTCTGGTGGCACGGTGCCACGCAATGTCTTCCGAGGTCGTTTATAAATCATTTTATATGGATTCAGAACATAAAATGGTACTATTAAATAATAAACTAAGTGTCAAAATAACAGAGTGTCAATTGTAAAACGTTACAATTGCGCCTCCTTGTTTTGTTACTTTTGCACCACTACCGCCATTTTGCATTGAAGACTTATTTAACAAAAATCTATGGTAAATTTAAACAAATCACGTACCTGCACTTCTAGATTGGATGGTAGATTATCCTAAAATAACCACTGAACTATTGTAAAACTGTTTAATTTAATTAAAATAACAAAAACTGTGAAGAAAAATAATTTTACACAACTTGCTATAATACAAACTATCTTAAACTGACAGCACACGCGCGAATTGTTTTACCTATAAGTTTGGTCGGTAAAACAGCACCCAATAAAGCTTCGATTGCCACGTAAACCTACCGCTACTGAACGATAGATGTCGTTGAAACAACACTGTTACAATTGCCTCCCTGTAACATTTGACACACCTCTCCCCTACATACTGCCTCTGTTAGATATGTATCGTTCTTAATAGTTTACTCATCCACTACAACTGGTTGGTTTATGTATTGTATTGGTCATTGTAATTTCATAATAAATTCATAGTTTAAAAAACCAAAAACACGCTTTTAAGACTAATAGAGCAGAAATGATAAATGTTTACTTGCAGGCAGTCCAAGGTTCCATCAGCCATCTTCCAATGCCATCGTCAGACCAGCTCGATGGTACCATAATACTGTATTGTCGTCTAATCTACACATAATTGCCAAGTTTCATGATGATACAACAATTAGAAGTACGTTTAATTCAGATTCTTAGATTTTATTGCATATTTAGTTCGTTACAGATCGACCTAATAATCAATCTATGGATTACGCGGTAATTCAAAAAGGTTAAGAAAACCGATAACGGATTTTCTTTAGGTTTATTATAACCTTGAAACCTGATCGTGTTTAAAATCCATTACGTGGCCTTTCTCACAAGTGCAAACACGACTATGATACGATATTCCATCATGGAATGCCAGTGCCTATCTTCCGGCTTCATCATCAGACCTTGAAACCTAATTGTGGTCAAAGTTCATTACAAGACTTTTCTAAGAAATCCAAAACAGCTATGATACGATTTTCCATCATGAAGTTCCAGTTCATATCTTCCGGCTTCATCATCAGATCAGTTTGACAGTACCATATTATTGTATTGTCATCAGAACTACATACAGCTGCCAATTTTCATTACGCTGCGACCCTTGGAAGATGGTTAAATTAGTTACCTTATATTCCATTACATAGTTAGTTACATACAGGTCGACCTAATAAAAGCGTGTTAAAAATTGGGAGTCATACTAATATGCCTTCCTATTTAGGCCGTGCGCGCACTGCCTTGCGGTGGCCGCAATTGCGGTAGTTCTACCGCACCGGTAGAATAACCGGAGCCACCGGTGACTCTACCGAACGCGTTTATTCCACCGCAGTGCGCGCACTTCTATGACAGTCCATACTTCACAGATTTTGCGTTTCCAAAACGCAACGCAGTGCGCGCACGGCCTTACTACTTGTTATATTTTTAGGGTTCCGTAGCCGAATGGCAAAAAACGGAACACTTATAGTTTCGTCATGTCTGTCCGTCTGTCAGTCAGTCTGTCTGTCTGTCTGTCTGTCCGTCCGTCCGTCCGTCCGTATGTCACAGCTATTTTATTCCGAAACTATTAAGACTATACATGTGAAACTTGGTAGGTAGATGTATTCTGTGAACCGCTTTCCGATTTTAAGAAAAAAATAAAAAAATATTTAAAATAAAGTGGGGAGCCCTCCCCATACATAGAAATAAACTGAAAATGTATTTTTTCATGAAACCTATGCGCGTTTGGTATATATAGACGGGTCTTTAAAATGACACTGAGGTTTCTAAAACCAATTTTTCATAAAGTTAATATGCGCTTCCAAAGTGGTAAAATGTGTGTGTGTGTGTGTCCCCTCTAACTTCTATAATAATAGAGTGAAAAATCCAAAAAAAATATTTCTATAGATCTTAATGTAAACTCTCTACCAATATTGGTTTGAACGAGATTGGGTCAGCAGTTTTCGAGATACAGTTTATTTTATAAAACCGCAAATATAACTTTGTAATTCATACAAACACTATGAAAAACAAAGTTATTTAGCGTAGTTGTAAAAATGTAAATAAGCTACTTTTAAGAAATTTGTAAGGTTTTTTTTGTCAAATAAATATATATATATATATACAAATATTATATTATATTATTATAGTTACTACGGAACCCTTCATGGGCGAGTCTGACTCGCACTTGGCCAATTTATATGTAGAAAAATTAACTAGTTAAGAATTTTAAGTATTAAAGTTAGATGTATCAAAACTAAGCTCCTAGTTACTGAGAAAATGTAAGACTAATGATGAAGCACAACAAGATTAATGATGAATAAAAGTAATGCAACCTTCTTCAGTTGGTCTTTCATTATTTTACCTCTAATTAAAATATAATAACTTTTCTTTCTGTGGTCAGATTCATTACTTAAACCTTTCAAATTCTAAACATAGAAATAATTCATAGTACTTACTGTCTAGGACACTCGCCTGGTATTCCTAACTTACATCCAGGTAGACCGGAAGCCGACCCAAATATACTTGTGGCAGATATGTAATTACTTTTTGTGTGATGTAGGAGTAATGAATATGCACAACTTATTGGAAACAAATTATGACGGTTATTGATTTAGAAAATACTGAAAATAGGTATCTACTAAATTTGATTATGGTTAGAAAAAAATAGACATTGTTTTATAAATGTGTCAAAACATTTTATTCTAGAAGAATAATTACTTATTAAAAGTCAAACTATTTAAAATAAGTAGACCATTATAAAGGCACTTTTGAACGTCATGTTTACATAATAAAATATCAAAATGATTCTAGTTGGCCCATCCAAAAGCAAGAATAAATATGCAACTCTAGATTATTCTACTTGGAAAAATAATACAACGGTGTGCGAGTTAGAGTAATCACAGTATGTAGAGTTAATTTCTTAAAAAAAATGTACATAATTAGACTAGCAACCAGTTTGAGTTTTTCTGTAAAAGTGACTATTATCTATTATAAAACCTAAACCTATCTTTAAATTTAATTTATAATTTAACAAGTTAGTTTAGAGTAAAAATATTAAAAAATGTTTGTTACTAAAATAATTACCTATTATACACATTGCTATACTAAAAACCCCAATGAAAGCAAAGATAGAGAGAGATAAAATGCATAACTAATATATATATATTAAAATTAATCTAGATTATAGTCTACAGATACACAGATACAGTTTACAGATAGTACATTAACATTAAAAGTGTTGAAGTCTTCTAACTAGTTGTTCCCTTAGACCCCTTCCTCTGATTAGGTTGTTGAACTTCCTATTTCCCTCTCTGTGGGAATGCGCCCATTGTCTTCTTGTTCATCATGTTCCAAACCATGTGCCGAAAATACCTGATGGCTTCGTACACTGCCAGTAGTTCGCGGTCGTAGGGGCTGTATTTCCTCTGCACTGGGCTTAGTTTCTTGGAAAAGAAACCCAGGGGTTCCCACTGTTCACCGTTCCGTTGCTGTAGCACGGCTCCTATTGATACATCTGAAGCATCTGTTGTCATAGAAAGTTCGGCGTTAGTAAGCGGGTGAACCAAAAGCGTCGCGTTGGAAAGTGCTTTCTTGCATTCAGAAAAAGCTTCTAGCTGTGCCTGCGTCATTTTAACGGGTTGGTTCTTCGTGGCTTTTCCTCCAGCCAGTATGGCGTTAAGCGGTGCCTGTGCCTTGGATGCGTTTGGTATAAAGCGTCTATAAAAATTTAGCATACCTAGAAACCTTCGTAGCTCCCTCACAGTTTGTGGCACTGGAAAGTCCTGGACAGCCTGCACCTTAGTGTCGAGCGGGCAGGTACCGGATGCAGAAACCTTGAAACCAAGAAATGTTACCTCTGGCTGTCCCCAGACTCACTTTCCCGAGTTCACCAATACCCCATACTCTTTTAAGCGATCCAGCAGTCGTCGCAGGTGCATTTTGTGCTGCTCGGGGGTAGGAGAAAAACAAAGTATGTCATCTAAAAAACAGAAGCAGAACTCGTCCAATCCAGCAAGTACTTCATCCACAAACCTCTGGAATGTCTACGCCGCATTCCTGAGACCAAAGGTCATATAGGGAAATTCGAATAAACCGAACGGTGTGGTGATCGCTGTCTTTGGTATATCAGGTTCATAAATTGGGACCTAGCACCTCGCGTGCTTGTGAAAAAAAAAAAAAAAAAAAGGGTTGCAGAAGTATTTTGACTAAAACATTGCCCCTCTAAATGAATCTGAAAAAAAATGTTCCAAGTCTAAAATTCGAATAAACTGAACGGTGTGGTGATTGCTGTCTTTGGTATATCAGGTTCATAAGACTAAAGCATTGCCCCTCTAAATGAATCTGAAAAAAAAAATGTTCCAAGTCTCTTAATTTTCGAGATCCGCCTAAAGGGGGTGAGAAGGGGGGCGACTTTGAAAAATGGTTTTTACTTTACCGAGCCTCCTCTATACGAATCCGTAAAAAAAAGTACGGGTCTCGTAGTTTCGGAGATACGATAGGGAGGGGGGAGAAGGGGGGTGAAAAGGGGAGGTTTGGCACTTTTCCCGTAGGTTTGAGAGTTACTTGCTTACGAATCAGTACTTGCGTGTTGCGCGAGGTGCAAGCACCTCGCGTGCTTGTGAAAAAAAAAGGGGGGGGGGGGTGGTAGGAAGGGGTTGCACAAATATTTCGACTAAAGTATTGCCCCTCTAAATGAATCTGAATAAATAAATGTTCCAAGTCTCTTAATTTCCGAGATCCGCCTAAAGGGGGTGAGAAGGGGGGCAAGGGGGGCGACTTTGAAAAATTTATTTATTTATTGACTTTGACATAAGTTTTACAATAGCATGATAGGAATCTGTAACACTTGCGCTAGTATACACTGTGTTGCTGGTGTTACTGTCTTCCCCTTAATATATAGTAACAATATTCTTATATCATACAGAAAAACTTTGAAAGTGAAATTTAAAGCTAGAGAAAATAATATAAACTAATAATTTAATGAACTTAATTTAACAATCGTGTTGTCATGCGAGTTTATGTGTGTGTGTATATCTTTGATTGCATTTGTGTGTTTGTGTGTGTATGTCTGTATGTGTGTGTATATCTTTATATGTATGCGTGTATGGCTGTGTGAACGTGTGTGTTTTGCAGAATATATTTAACATGTTTTTAGAAGATTCTCTACATCATTATAGTCCATTGTCTTTAGCCAGGTATTTAAGATTTGTTTAAATTTATTATTATTCAATTTGCTGATTT
Source organism: Tholera decimalis (assembly GCA_943138885.2). NCBI lineage: Eukaryota > Metazoa > Arthropoda > Insecta > Lepidoptera > Noctuidae > Tholera > Tholera decimalis. The sequence continues at coordinate 9,359,007 of OW964551.2, read as the reverse complement.
TCTGGAAAATGCTTTTTACTTTACCGAGCCTCCTCTATACGAATCCGTAACAAAAAAAAAATACGGGTCTCGTAGTTTCCGAGATACGATAGGGAGGGGGGAGAAGGGGGGTGAAAAGGGGAGGTTTGGCACTTTTCCCGTAGGTTTGAGAGTTACTTGTTTACGAATCTGTCAAAATATACCCACCTCCCCATCCACCATCTGGGAGAACAATTATGTCAGTGAGTGAGTCAGTCAGTGAGTCAGTGGTAATTTAGCTTTATATAGTATAACTAGTATTTGCGTGTTGCGCGAGGTGCATGCACCTCGCGTGCTTGTGAAAAAAATAAAAGTGGGGGGGGGTGATGGGGGGAGATGGGGGGAGATGGGGGGGTTTAGTATTTGCGTGTTGCGCGAGGTGCAAGCACATCGCGTGCTTGTGAAGAAAAAAAAAAAAAAAAGGGGGTGGGGGGTGATGGGGGGTTTAGTATTTGCGTGTTGCGCGAGGTGCAAGCACCTCGCGTGCTTGTGAAAAAAAAAAGGGGGGGGGTGATGGGGGAGATGGGGGGGGTTTAGTATTTGCGTGTTGCGCGAGGTGCAAGCACTTCGCGGGCTTGTGAAAAAAAAAAGAGGGGGGGGGGTGATGGGGGGGGGAAGTTGCACAAGTATTTCGACTAAAGCATTGCCCCTCTATATGAGTTTGAAAAAAAAAATGTTCCAAGTCTCTTAGTTTCCGAGATCCGCCTAAGGGGGGTGAGAAGGGGGGCAAGGGGGGCGACTTCGAAAAATGGTTTTTACTTTACAGAACCTCCTCTATACGAATCCGTAAAAAGAAAAAAATACGGGTCTCGTAGTTTCCGAGATACGATAGGGAGGGGGGAGAAGGGGGGTGAAAAGGGGAGGTTTGGCACTTTTCCCGTAGGTTTGAGAGTTAGTGTTTGCTGTTACTCACCGTAAAGTGATATACACTCAGTGTGATACGTAATAACAATATTTTAACATTCACGGTTGTCATCAAAGTTCGGTGTACAACCGAAGCTTGATAGTCACTGGATATCAGAAAGATACGTAATAGCCCTGTTGAAGCCTTAAATAATCTACTAAATCAAGCTCTTAAATGTAGTAAAAGTCAGAGAAAGCCCAACGAAAACCTATTTTTGTTGTTTGAGTGAACTCGTACAATTATTTTAGCGCCATCTATCGTGGTCTTGGGAACTATAATTTTATTATGAAAAGAAAATTCGTCATTGTTACTAAGTAGTAAATCATTATGGTAGGCACTTACCTATCTCAAATGCTTAGTTCTTACCCACCGCCAGCTAGCAATTTTCGAGATATAAGCAAAGAACAAGGCTCACGTCCCATACAAAATTAACTCACGTCCTACAGCAAAGAGAAGTATCTCAAAAAAATTATAAATAAGGATGGCGATCGGAAGTGTGCCATCTTATTATAATAAAAGGTGTAAAAGACCTCTTAACGAAGCCGAAAGGCACTTGTTCTCCCCGTCATTGCGATATTTTTTTTGTTCTACACCATACCTGGGAACCTTCTAGTTACGGAGATATTGGGGGTCAAAGTTCGAACTTTTTGACAAGTTTTTTTTTTAAATACAAGTTTTTATTGTAAGATTTTTACTTTAAACGCCTCTATGACCTCCGTACTATACAATCCATCCATCAGCACAATGTTTTAAGTGCGTACATACATACATTGAGTTTTACCACAAAACATGATTTTACACCCCAAAAAAAAATCGTTTCCCAGTAATAATTTTTGCGTAAAGTTACTTAGTTTGATGTACAGAATGCTTGGTTGACGGCTTCGTGATGAAGTGGTTTACACCCTGTATACTAATTTGTAGGACGTGGGTGAATTTTGAGCCTTCTTCTATAGAACCTGCTACGACTCCAAAACGCGTTCGCTTCGCTCGCATATTTAAATAACACTCTTTGACTTCATCTGTGTCTATCATTGATTTATGAATGGAATATAAGTTTTCTGTAAATTTACCTTTAAATTATTTAATTTTTATGGGTGGGAACTTTGTTCTGGCTGTTTTCTGCCCACTGGCTGGCCTTGGGACGCCGCGCAGAAGTGATTGGTGGCCCCCACGCGCGCATTCGTTCGGACTCGCATGCACCCAGCCAGGATCGGTGAAACTGCGCCAACGTGCTAATAAATATTTGCAGCGGATTAGGTAGGTAGGTATACCTACAACACTTCTAGAATTATTGAAACAAACTACGTTGTGAAATTGTGTTTATTGAAAACAACTACAGCTAACTACTTTTTCTAATGTAGGACCAATTTCCTACCAGAAGATAAGGTTCCTGGTGCGTGTTATTTAAAGGTGTCCCCGTTACAGGCATTTATCCCCATTAGAGGCCTAATCCACCTAAACTACTCGATTTATATAATACTAAATCATAACTAAACTATAAAGTACATTTTTAATAAGTATGTATATCCAAAACTACAGATAACTACAAACCTTTTTCCACACCACCTGGAGGTAAGGTTTCAGGCGCGTTTTTTTTTACGTGGTTTCCCTCCGAAGACAAGGGCGGATCCAGGAGGGGGGGTCATGGGGGTCACTAACTAAAATTGTGATCAATAATTGAAATTTTTAAACATAATTTTTATATATTTTTGTCACAATATATATTTTGATTTAACTTTCAATACTTTGTTTGCCGGCAAACGCATTATTCGGAAACGAACGCATCGAAAATTTGAATTTTACCGCGCCACCTTACATTATGTCACATTTCGTGTGATGTTTGTGCGCGCTTTGTTTCGACTAACGTCTAGTTAGACCTAATCTCAATCGGAACGACTAAACTTTAGTAATAAAGTACTTACTAAGTTATAAACATTAAAATTTCATTATGGTAGTAATAGTGTTCTAAAAATTGTAACGTGTTTCAGGAGAAAATGTAAAAAAAAATGATTTTGTTATTTAAATATAGGTATTTTAAGTACAGTACCTACATTTATTAATAAAATACCTACTTTTTATCTTGTATCTATCATTATCCAAATTAAATTATAACTTCTTGTGACTTTTGCGACTTGACCACGACTATGTGACCCCCCCCCTGGCGCCAAAGCTGGATCCACCCGTGTCCGAAGAGGCCTAATCCACCTAAACTACATCTATGTACCTACCTACATACATTATGCTACACTTTTCTAAAACTAAAGTAGCCTAATTACATTAAAATATATTTAAATATAGTATATACATATACCAATATAATGAAAAATTAAAACAAATTATATAAAAACGCTCATTAAATAGCAATGTCAACATGACTTAATTATTAACTTAATTGATTTGCCTACGAAGATCAGAGATAAACAGTTTTAGACTTATACAGCAGCTCTAAATTTAAATTTTTACTGATTTATATTGAATTTACATTAGTTAATTTATAGGAGCTCCGGTATTATTACATTTTTCGCGTACGGTTTGCCATCTAAAACCCGATCTTTGTGAATTAAAATTTTTATGTATTCTTTTTTGGTTACTCGACCTAGCGCGACGTACAATTGCCCGTGACTAAACATATCCGACCTAAGATCTACTCCGACCCGGCTCAGGGTTTGGCCCTGGCTTTTGTGAATAGTCATCGCGTAAGACAACTGTAAAGGAAATTGACGGCGGCACATTTCGAATGGACTTTTGGGATCAATAGGACCCTTAAAAATAATACGCGGAATTAAGTATTCATCCGTACCTGACGATTTTTGAACGGTAATTAATCGCGGCGACGTACCTGTTACAATTACTTTAGTTCCGTTTACCAATCCGTCGTTAAAACTGAGATTACGCATGATCATACAAATACATCCTATTTTGAGCTTAAGATCGTGCTCTGGAATACCTCTTGGTTGCATTCTGTTAAGTGCATCTGGCCCTAAAAATAATTCGTCTGCATTTTCATTTTCGACTTTATCGATGGAGTAGAAATGCAGTGCTTCTCCATCTAACCGATCGAGTATTAAGTTATTTATTTCTCGAACGGCGTCGTTTCGTGTGCATAAAATTGCTCTATTTATGCTAGCACAGGGTTCTATATTTAGAACGGGGAAAACAAAGTCAATCAAGTCATCTAATTTTGATACAATTTCAATACCACCTAAATCAACTAAATTTTGAATATTTTTGCCAATTCGAAATGGATGAGATGGTAATTTATTTGAGCCTAAATTTAATAAAAAATCTGCAAACTCTACGTCATCCCTGCATCTTTGCGAAGTAGCTAGGGAGAAAGATTTTATACTTTGCCAGATGCGTGATGTTTTTACTGATGAATTTAATATATCTGAATTAGTTTTTGCATTTGTAACTACAGGGGGAATTTGTCTAAAATCCCCTGCAAAGATAATAATTTTGCCTCCAAAAATTTTATTATTACGCATGAGATCACGCAACGACCTATCCAGTAGATGAATCAAAAATGTATGTGCCATAGGGGCTTCATCGTATATTATAACGTCCGCGTGTGATATTAATTCCGCTCTTTGCGTGCCGTTTGTGATATTCCAGAAGCCATTGTCGTCTACCAGATCTATGGGGAATTTAAACATGCTATGCGCCGTGGGTCCCTCCTTCGTAGTTTTGCGCTGCAATGGCAGAACTCGCAGTACATAGAACAACTCCGTTTAAGTTACCGCGTACGTAAGCAGAAATAACTTTTAACAATAACGTTTTACCGGTACCCGCGGGACCATCAACGAAAATCGCGGTATCATTAACGTCACGGAAGTCAGTATCGTTACAAAGTTTTACAACGTAATCAAAAATATTATTTTGCTCTCGAGACAAGCGAGGAATCCATTCGTCTGCAAAATGCTCCAATGATTCGCGGTTGTGTTCTACGCGTTCCCTGCCCAACTCGGTAGTGGTATCTTCGATTTCTGGCAAACCGTGTTGTTTTAAGGTGGATCCGTGTTTCCGAAGCAACCTATTTATTTGAATGAGACACAAAGTGTGTACTCTTTCGATGTCCGCATCACCACCTAACCTATGTGAAATATCTTCACTGAGTTGATTTTTAAAAGTGTCCCATAAAGACGCGACTGGGACACCGTTTACAGCCAAACAAACGAAGAAACTACGCAGGCGTGGTCCCGTTAAAAAGTTTGATGCTTCCAACATAGCTCTTTCGTATTCGACTTCGTCATCGGCAAGACCAACTACCTTAGCAGCTTCCTGAAAAGTTTTACAATCGGGACCACCAAGAGATTTAAGATCGTTGTAACTACGACACGAGAATGTTTTTAATAGAATTCTAAGATAAAACTGTTCACCTCTGTTAGGTGCGACCCAAAATAGACGCGCGACAAGCTCACCCCTTTGTCTTTTTGTAATGAATTTATGATTTAATGTTTCAAAAATTTCAGTATTTTTGGTCGAGGGACGCTTGGAATAGACAATGTATTGTTCGTAAAAGTCCAAGTAGGTCAATGAGTCAAATTCGTTACTTACGGGGCGGTTAAAATAGGTAATAAGGTCCGAACCAGCTTGTTGCGCGGCTTCTACTTCAGTGCCTGGTTTAAAATAAACGGTTTGTTGATTTTCTAAATGCACTGACAGTTGTTTGACGTTGGGTTCGCGCGCGGTCACGTCGAATTCTAACGTCCTCCAAGCGGCGTCGCTGGAGCCTATATAACGTTTTGTGACATACTGCTCTATTTCGTCATTTTCATGTTCTCCCGGTACGACAGCTACGCGCGACTCGTCAGGACCCTTCGTGATATATTTAAACAAATACTTAACAACAGTGCGTTGTGAGCAGACTTCCACGTTGATGTGAGCATCGAATTTTAAAAGAAGACTTGCGTTATAAGGGACTACCCAAGTATCATTTACAATTACATCATTACCGCGATATTTTATAATTGCTTCGTTTTTACTGTCTCTACACAAGTTAATAAATCCTTTTTCATCAGAAAAAGTGGTGGCTGTCTCACGTTTTGGAAAAAATTTTGAACATTTACTTTTCTCACTATCCCAACAAGGTAAATTAGTTCTGTGCGAGGGACCGCAAGGACCGTGAATCATGTGATTCAAAACAGCTTTTCGTAATCTTCCCTCTGCCTCTGATGCATCAGGAATGTCTGCTCTAACAAATTTATCAATATCTATATTTTGGACAGGCCCGCCACCTTCAACCCTAAAACAAATGTGAGCGTGTGGTAAACCTCGCTTTTGAAATTCTATTACGTGCATCATATAAATACGTTTGCCAAACCAATTACCACCTCGGATATCTCTTAATAATTCTGTTAGCTTTAAATTAAAAACTCTAGCACACACAGAAGGATTTACATGGCTACTTTGAGTGGATCCTTGAATTTCAGGCCACTTTGGATTACAAGTAAACGTCAAGAAAAATGATGGGTTCCCTAATCTGCTTACTATTGCAATAGCATCACTATATTTTCCTTTCATATATCGCGGCCCGCCCGTAAAAGTGCTGGGCAAATAAACGCGACCTGGTACGAATCCCTCTCCCTGAATCGTTTCATCCTGACGAATTTGACGCGCGACTTCGATGCTCATTTCAACTTCTTGAAGTGGAGCGGACCTCAGTGCACTGTTCGAGTTATGTTTTTGTAAACTTGTTAAAAAACGTAGGCGTTCTTCTATAACTCGGCAATGCATGTCTACTAACCATTCTTCCGATAGCCTGGCTATTTCAGAAAACCGTGGTTCCGACAATAACAAGCAGCGAACGTATTTTGCTTGAGTTAATTTATTTCCGTTATTATCTACTTTGTTCGGGTACCAACCCGCATTACCTTCAGGATAAAGTAATGGATACTGAAAACTTTCATATAACGGATGCATTATATCTACAGAGTGTGGTTTCCTATCACCGATTTTCCAAACTGCTATGCAATGAGGTATAAAATTTTCGCGTTCTGTACTAATAATGGCCGCGACTTCTTTACCAACAGGTAAATCTCCTAAAATGTTACCGTGGGTTGAGCGAGACGTTTGTTGAAATTTAATAAAGGCCTGATCAGATGGTTCCCTACTTAATCGTTTAAAACATTCGATAAACGGATTGACGTTATGTAAGAAGTTAGTTATGCAACTAATTACCTGCCTATCAAGGTTCATATTTGCGGCTATTTGTTCGCGTTCGTTTGTATCGTTAATGTATAGTCCTAAATTATTTACGCTACCAGTGTAAGCTAAATCAAAAACTCTATGATAGACTCGACCTTGAATTTTAAGAAAAGATATTCCCGTTGGTTGTTGGTACCCGTGACAAACGCCTAAGGCACTGAAGGCAAATAAATTATTGTACGCTCGCGGCCTACTCAGAAACGACGGGTGGGAGTAAAACTCCTCGGTTAACGGCATGAAATTTTGTATGTTGTAGGCGCCCGATCCACAACACCATTGTTTTCTAGATTTTTCTTCTTCAAACAGACGCGCATTACAAGTTGGACACCTAAAAGTGTCTGAAGAAGGTAAGGACGTCTTTTTTAAAGAAAATAATTTTATTACGTTTAATTCAGCGTCCCTCTTCTGTGCTATTAGGTTTTTAGTTTGACGTAGCGGTATGTCAATACGACGGCTGTTTTTATTATATTTGTCAGTGGCTATTTGATTTATTTCAGGGTTCTGCTTGGTATAACGGTGTACAGCATCGCGATTAATTTCTGGATTTTCTTTTGTATATTTTTTAACGGCATCGCGATTAATTTCTGGATTTTCTTTTGTATATTTTTTAACGGCATCGCGATTAATTTCTGGATTTTCTTTTGTATATTTTTTAACGGCATCGCGATTAATTACTGGATTTTCTTTTGTATATTTTTTAACGGCATCGCGATGAATTTCTGGATTTTCTTTTGTATATTTTTTAACGGCATCGCGATGAATTTCTGGATTTTCTTTTGTATATTTTTTAACGGCATCGCGATTTATTTGTGGTTTTTTTTATTATATTTTTTAACCGCATCCAAGTGAGCGTTTATTTTAGTACATTTCCTACCACGTTTTAACTTTTTGGGTCGACCTGTCTTTGTTGACGCCACATGAGTGTCAACATTATCCACGATCAGTTCTGAAAACATGTTTTGTAGAATGACAACTGGTTTTTTGTCTGTTGCCACAGCCACCGGTATTTCATTAAACTTGGTTATTTTTGTAGTTTTGATTTTCGCGACTTCAGATTTAGTGGTGTCTGCGACAAGAAACGTGTCTACTACCGGTTCAGGGGTTTTTTGAAATCCAAGCAATGTAGATTGTGATTCTGATAATTGACTATCTGTTGATGGGCATTCGTAGTTGATTATGGATCCGACAACGAAATTTTGCGTTGTATGATGATTGATTACGCGTAGTCTATGTATTGAATACTCACCTATTCCTATATTTCGCCTAAACAGCAATCTGGCTAATTCGCGAACGGTATTGCATTTAAACAAACGTGCTACTCCGTATTTAGAATCTAATTTGTTAGTTTCATCTACTGCATGACTATTAAATAAATAGTATGCATCATGGAATCTCCAAAAAGAAACCGTATAGGATTGCCCGGTAAATATAATGCTATCCGTCTCATCTTTGTGGTTTGCGTCGAAAACATTGGTTTCAATTATGTTAGCAAGTGTTAAAATGTCGTATTCATTTTGTGAAATTTGAGGATATACTCCGTTTATAATCCAATTGTCATTCATATTTTCAATTTGAGCTCTATTGTTTCCGACGACAATCTCCGTAGGCAATTCCTCGGGGTTCAAATGTATTTCACCCTCCGGTAGAAATGGTTTAAGTAACATATATAACGTGTCTCCACTTTGGAGAATGACATCGATATCATGACAAGTCAGATTTCGATGTCTGCAAACTGACAATACTGATGCACAAGCGGACATTGCTACGCATTGAGCGTTATTACCCTCATAATGAGTACTCCCTTGGTGTGTAGTTCCTAAAACATTAACAAAAATACAAGGTCAAGTGCAAGGTAGAAGAGGCAGAAAAGAGTAATAACAAAAATCGTCTACATCAAAACATTTTAAACACCACATTTGAAAAAAAGTGTGTTTTTGTCCCCATTGATTGGATTAATTAGTTACAGACAGCCTACTGACAGACAGACGAAAATAGGCCAAAAAAAAAACTTATATTTAGGGGTGCATCCTCCAATTTTTATTATTCAGACCTTTGAGCTCATTTTGCAGTGGAATTGATCAGCAGTTCATGTCATCCTGTGCTACAATTAACTGTATGACATAATTCTAATAATATGAATAATAAATAAATGTTTTTATTTTTTATATTAATATTTAAAAATGTAATCTATCTATATGTATATATATTAAATAAATGGAAGAATAATAAGATTGCTATTCAATTGTAATTTTAATAATTAATTTAATAGAATCATAGATTATTTTGTTAACAATTATTAATTAAGTAAGATTATTAATTAAGTATAAACAAAATGTTTGCATGTCACATGTCATGTTATTATAATATATGTTAAGACCGACATTGTACCAACACTTATCGCAAATAAATAAATTGAATTGAATTGAATTGAGTTTTCTAAAACATAAAAACATTCGAAACTACAAAAAAAAAAAATGAAATAGCTATCTCATGATGAAACTGTTTTAAGTATAACTTATTAATTGATATGTACTTACCAACTCAGATAAAACAAACATTAATTTGAGATAGCATATAATTATTTGATGAAGGTTTGAGATCATTACTTCATTAATATATGCTTTTACAAAATCTCTTTTAATACATATGGGAAAAAATAGAAAACATGGATCAATAAAAATAATTGATTTACTCGTAACTGAAACTGAGACTATTTATTTTGATGTCACTATTTTTCATGAGAACTCGTAAGTAAGGCTACAAACAAACGTGTAAAAAAGTTAAATAAATTATGAAATTCAAATTTGCCTCCTTGCAACATTGGTTTAGTGTCAAACTTGTCAAGTCTTGACATTTTGACGTTTGGTTTATTTGTTGTCAATTTATACCAATATTTGTTGTTTGTGTTTCTGTATGGTATTTTCTTTAATTCATAAAGGAGCTCCGTGAACAGTTCCTTTGCTATTCCGTCAGGATACAGAAATAAGCAGATTCAAGGAATTTTTCATTCACGCTGATTTCGTGTGACGAACCATATAGGCAGCATGTAGCAAGCTGCTAACACTAAACAAACCTCCAGCCTCCAAGGGGCTAGGGACTACATTAGAGCAATGACGAAAATTTTGATTTGTTTGTTTTTCTGCTGGAGAAAATCAAACTGGGTGAAATAGTGTAGTGTGTGTAATAGTGATCAGATTTTTTCAATACTCAGTGTGTAATTGCAGTGTTCCAGTGTTCGAATATTTCATATTACCGTAAACAATTGTTGGGAATACACAGCTGCTCCATCACAAGTTTAAATGACACAAAAGTAATGCTTGTGTGCAAGATAATTCCAAAATCCTTACTAATAATATAAATGCGATAGTAACTCTGTGTGTTACGCAATCACGCCTAACCTACTGAACCGATTTAAATGAAATTTGGTACAGAGATAGTCTAGAGCCTGAGAAAGGACATAGGTTACTTTTTAATGCGAAAACAGGGCTGTAAGGGGTTGAAATAAGGGATGAAAGTTTGTATGGAAAACACCATACACAATAAGCGCTGCGCCGTAGGAGGGATACCAGGGTATTATAGTTATGTGAGTGTAGTGGTTGTCCGGATGGTAGGGTAGCTTGGGTAGGTAGGAGCGATACCAAGCTGTGTGTACCAGGGTACTATAGCTTATGTGAGTGTAGGTACTGGTTGTCCGGATGGTAGGGTAGGTAGGAGCGATACCAGGCTGTGCGTATCAGGGTATTATAGCTTATGTGAGTGTAAACATCGGATACTTGTTATCCCGGTAGTAAGATCCGATCACTATCAGATTTTTTCAATACTCAGTGTGTAATTGCAGTGTTCCAGTGTTCGAATATTTCATATTACCGTAAACAATTGTTGGGAATACACAGCTGCTCCATCACAAGTTTAAATGACACAAAAGTAATGCTTGTGTGCAAGATAATTCCAAAATCCTTACTAATAATATAAATGCGATAGTAACTCTGTGTGTTACGCAATCACGCCTAACCTACTGAACCGATTTAAATGAAATTTGGTACAGAGATAGTCTAGAGCCTGAGAAAGGACATAGGTTACTTTTTAATGCGAAAACAGGGCTGTAAGGGGTTGAAATAAGGGATGAAAGTTTGTATGGAAAACACCATACACAATAAGCGCTGCGCCGTAGGAGGGATACCAGGGTATTATAGTTATGTGAGTGTAGTGGTTGTCCGGATGGTAGGGTAGCTTGGGTAGGTAGGAGCGATACCAAGCTGTGTGTACCAGGGTACTATAGCTTATGTGAGTGTAGGTACTGGTTGTCCGGATGGTAGGGTAGGTAGGAGCGATACCAGGCTGTGCGTATCAGGGTATTATAGCTTATGTGAGTGTAAACATCGGATACTTTTTATCCCGGTAGTAAGATCCCATGGGACAACTATCAAACTTCATGCGGGCAAAGCCGCTGGCAGAAGCTAGTATTCAATATACAAATGTTTGAATCTTGTCAACCCATCTTCAAATCACAGAACCATTTAACTAAAAGGAATACAAGAGAATTTCTATTATATTTTTGAATTGTCCAAACCTGATGTGTGAAATGAAACTCTTTGAAAATAGAAATAGGTAACTCAAACATGTGTAAAGTCATTTGTAGAATTAACATACACAGAATGTAAATAATTTATAATACTCTACCTAGGGAATTTATAATACTCTACCTAGGGAAATGGCATGAGAAGAAGTTCCTCAAAAATATTCATCAAGAATTTCATGTTAGTATTTTAAAAATTGATAATTTTGTTTTGTTTGAAGAAAGTTTTTTTTGTGTATATTATTGATTTTTTGTACTTCAAGCAGTTGGTTGAAATAAAGTTGTAAAATGTTTTGGTGATAATGATTGCAATAGGTACATAGGTACCTAAGTACATATCTTTTAATCAGTTTTAACAGTATTATTTTGTATTGTAAAGATAATTGTCTGTATTATTTATTTTGTCTTGTTTAAAATTTTGACATATATATGATAAGGAAATCTACTGTCATTTGTAATTTTCATGCCATTGTACCTGTTACAAGTTTTATGGAATGTGTTCTGCAGTGAAATAACTCACTATAAACTTCACATTTTATGCAAATAAAGATACATAGGTACATACAACCTTCATTACATGTTTTATACATTTACTTTTCAACATTACTTATCTAAATTTTAAAATATTTGAGCGAACATTAGAAAATTGGAATTGCATTTTGGTTATTTTTTTAATCAAATGTATATGAAAGTATGTGTGTGTATTATCTTAATTGGATTTAGGCATGTAACTCTTTACGGAACCGACTCACTGATCCGGATCATTGAAGTAATTCAAAAGATTGGTTCAGTAACAAAATTTCAAACATAATTTGGATCTGAAACATTACTTTGCTTTTTTAGGGTTCCGTACCCAAAGGGTAAAAACGGGACCCTATTACTAAGCCTCCGCCGTCCGTCTGTCACCAGGCTGTATCTCATGAACCGTGATAGCTAGACAGTTGAAATTTTCACAGATGATGTAGGTATTTCTGTTGCTGCTATAACAACAAATACTAAAAACAGAATAAAATTAATATTTAAGGGGGGCTCCCATACAAAACACGTGTTTTTGTTGTCGTTTTGATAATGGTACGGAACCCTTCGTGCGCGAGTCCGACTCGCACTTGGTCGGTTTTCTCATTCCGCGCGACCCGTCGCTCGCGAGGCGACTGAGCAATGAGCGAGCAAGAGAGGGAGACTGAGATACACTGATTTACCAATACGATTCACGAAAAATGACCACTGCAGAAGGCGTATTTTAGGTCCCTTTGGAGGTGCGGGGTAAAGCGCGAAAGTTGAAAATAGGAATCGAATAAAGTTGTTTCATTTTATTTAAATGAATCCTCTTCCTACCAATGAAATGATTATAAGCGACGCATAGTCACACATACATTCGGAATCAACAAGGATAACTTAATCATTATTCTTATTATTGAATACTTACCAGAAATAAGACATTCTGAATATTCCACAGCCCTGCCTCTGCGACCCACAGTTGATAATTTTTCAGTATTTGCTCGTTTCATGTTGAATATTATCAACTTGCAACGGGCAAAACGAAAAGATTAAAGAACGTCAAGACCACAGACTAAAGCTGTAGCAAACCGTATGTATTCGGTACTGAGATACGGGTGCGCCATCAAGTATCGAGTAACGAAACGTTACTCACGAATGCAATTCGTTACTCGCATGTTTCGTTACAAATGTTTCTGATTGCGCAAGCACCGTTGATACGAGTGTTGAATGCGGTTTCCTTTTCGTGTTTTACGCATGCGCGAGCATTCTGTGTATTTAAAAACATACGTTACAAATAACGACGCTTATTTACTTAAAAACGGAGATTTTTGAAAATTCTTATCCTTATTTTTCACTATGTTTTTACCGCAATGATTGCGATGTATTAGTGTGATATATCATGCTCAAATAATATTAAAAAAACTCGCAAATATTTTATTTTTAATTATATAATATCCATTATAAATTCAGTTGATTTCGTCGCAGTTTACTTGTAATTCCAACCTTTATCTATTAAATCAAACTAAATTTAGATTTAAAATTACGAATGATGCGACGCCGTGATCTCATACCGTACGAATACTCAATACGACTCGATGTGTTGGTCTATAATTCTATATTATATGACGTATCAAAGTAACGAGTAACGATACGATAGTAACGAGTACTAATGGCTATAGTAACGAATACATACGGGTACGCTTTTTTTCGTTACTTTTACACCTCTATAGTAGACCGACGCTAAGTTTGCCGCGCTTTTCAGTTTTTTTTTAATTCACTGCCAAGTTATCTATGGTCTAGGCTAGTTGACTGAGTTGACTCTTTTTTTTAAATAGTCATGATGGTCGACCTGTTTATGAATGTTATGAGAATTGGAGTAGTGCTACACCCCTGTACCATCCATCCCCCCCGCGCAACCCCATGGTTATGGTGATACCCATGGTTAAAGTTTTTAGGTTAGAATAAAAATTTCGGAAAAATTTAGTATTGTTTGGCAGGAGGAAGGCAGTGGGAGTAGAGTGACGGGGCAGGGGGTGCTCCTCTCCTCCTCGGCCTTACTCCAACAAAAAGGTTTCGCAACAAATCTCAAAAGTTGGATAAAAGGTGTAGTCTAGTCGTTTGTTTGGTTTGTCAGTCAATGGTTTGAAAAAAAATAACCACGAAAGTGATGCCGGCCATCCCCTTCTAACCTAATCTGTCCGAGTCGGGTTGCCCCAAGTCCCGAGCTCACTTCGCTCGCTATTGCATCCTAACTTCTCCTAGTAACAGTTGGAACTATCATGAATATTATTTATCATATATTGCGTACTATTTAATCTTGGGGGCGAGTGGTGAAGGGAGGGGGAGGGGAGGGAGAATTTTGAAAAATGATTCCTAAAGTTTGCTGTTCGCTCCACTTCGGACCTACCTACCACCAGAAAGCTATTCCAAAAATACGATGGGGAGAGGGGGAGTTTTGAAAAATAATTTTCTTAAGTTTGCTTGCCCTACGTACCACCGGATAGGTTTCGACGCCTACTATAATATTTGTTCAAACACCTAATGGCTATCTCTAACCGTTATGAAGTTACAGCCTTTTCAATTGTAGGGGAGGTTGGGGAGGGGAGGGCATGGCATAAAAAATTTGAAGGCCCGTTTATAGTTATAAGTAAGAATTAACAGTCTTTCAGTAGTAAAAATCAAAATGGGGGGGGGGTGATGGCGGGGAGATGGGGGGGGGGGTTGCACAAGTATTTCGACTAAAGCATTGCCCCTCTAAGTGAATCAGAAAAAAAAAATGTTCCAAGTCTCTTAATTTCCGAGATCCGCCTAAAGGGGGTGAAAAGGGGGGCGGGGGGGAGCGACTGAAAAATGGTTTTTACTTTACCGAGCTTCCTCTATACGAATCCGTAAAAAACAAAAAATACGGGTCTCGTAGTTTCCGAGATACGATAGGGAGGGGGGAGAAGGGGGGTGAAAAGGGGAGGTTTGGCACTTTTCCCGTAGGTTTGAGAGTTACTTGTTTACGAATCTGTCAAAATATACCCACCTCCCCATCCACCATCTGGGAGAACAATTATGTCAATGAGTCAGTCAGTGAGTGAGTGAGTGGTAATTTAGCTTTATATAATATAACTAGTATTCGCGTGTTGCGCGAGGTGCAAGCACCTCGCGTGCTTGTGAAAAAAAAAAAAGTATTTGCGTGTTGCGCGAGGTGCAAGCACCTCGCGTGCTTGTGAAAAAAAAAAGTGGGGGGGTGATGGGGGGTGTTTAGTATTTGCGTGTTGCGCGAGGTGCAAGCACCTCGCGTGCTTGAGAAAAAAAAAAAAAGGGGGGGGGGTGATGGGGGGGGTTGCAGAAGTATTTTGACTAAAGCATTGCCCCTCTAAATGAATCTGAAAAAAAAAATGTTCCAAGTCTCTTAATTTCCGAGATCCGCCTAAAGGGGCTGAAAAGGGGGGCGGGGGGGGGGGATTTTGAAAAATGGTTTTTACTTTACCGAGCCTCCTCTACACGAATCCGTAAAAAAAAAAATACGGGTCTCGTAGTTTCCGAGATATGATAGGGAGGGGGGAGAAGGGGGGGGAAAAGGGGAGGTTTGGCACTTTTCCCGTAGGTTTCAGAGTTAGTTGTTTACGAATCTGTCAAAATATACCCACCTCCCCATCCACCATCTGGGAGAACAATTATGTCAATGAGTGAGTCAGTCAGTCAGTGGTAATTTAGCTTTATATAGTATAACTAGTATTCGCGTGCTGCGCGAGGTGCAAGCACCTCGCGTGCTTGTGAAAAAAACAAAAGAACAAAAAGTGGGGGGGGTGATGGGGGAGATGGGGGGTTTAGTATTTGCGTGTTGCGCGAGGTGCAAGTACCTCGCGTGCTTGTGAAGAAAAAAAAACAAAAAAGGGGGGGGTGATGGGAGGATATGGGGGGGGTTAAGTATTTGCGTGTTGCGCGAGGTGCAAGCACCTCGCGTGCTTGTGAAAAAAACTAAAGCATTGCCCCTCTAAATCAAGTAGTTGCGTGTTGCGCGAGGTGCAAGCACCTCGGGTGCTTGTGAAAAAAAAAAAAAAAAAAGAGGGGGGGGGTGATGGGGGGGGGGTTGCACAAGTATTTCGACTAAAGCATTGCCCCTCTAAATGAATCTGAAAAAAAAAATGTTCCAAGTCTCTTAGATTCTGAGATCCGCCTAAAGGGGGGGAGAAGGGGGGCGGGGGGGGGACTTTGAAAAATGGTTTTTACTTTACCGAGCCTCCTCTATACGAATCCGTAAAAAACAAAAAATACGGGTCTCGTAGTTTCCGAGATACGATGGGGAGGGGGGAGAAGGGGGGTGAAAAGGGGAGGTTTGGCACTTTTCCCGTAGGTTTGAGAGTTACTTGTTTACGAATCTGTCAAAATATACACACCTCCCCATCCACCATCTGGGAGAACAATTATGTCAATGAGTGAGTCAGTTGAGTGGTAATTTAGCTTTATATAGTATAACTAGTATTTGCGTGTTGCGCGAGGTGCAAGCACCTCGCGTGCACGTGAAAAAAAAAGAAAGGGGGGGGAGATGGGGGGGTTTAGTATTTGCGTGTTGCGCGAGGTGCAAGCACCTAGCGTGCTAATGAAAAAAAAAAAAAGGGGGGGCGGTGATGGGGGGGTTTAGTATTTGCGTGTTGCGCGAGGTGCAAGCACCTCGCGTGCTTATGAAAAAAAAAAATGGAGGGGGTGATGGGGGGGGGTTTAGTATTTGCGTGTTGCGCGAGGTGCAAGCACCTCGCGTGCTAGTGAAAAAAAAAAGGGGGGTGATGGGGGGGCGGGAAGGTTGCACAATTATTTCGACTAAAGCATTGCCCCTCTAAATGAATCTGAAAAAAAAATGTTCCAAGTCTCTTAATTTCCAAGATCCGCCTAAAGGGGGGAGAAGGGGGGCGGGGGGGGGGACTTTGAAAAATGGTTTTTCCTTTACCGAGCCTCCTCTATACGAATCCGTAAAAAGAAAAAAATACGGGTCTCGTAGTTTCCGAGATACGATAGGGGGGGGGGAGAAGGGGGGGGAAAAGGGGAGGTTTGGCACTTTTCCCGTAAGTTTGAGAGTTACTTGTTTACGAATCTGTCAAAATATACCCACCTCCCCATCCACCATCTGGGAGAACAATTATGTCAATGAGTGAGTCAGTGAGTGGTAATCTAGCTTTATATAATATAATTACGATGATCTGTTAATAATATCTCAGGGATACCAACAGCATCTGCAAGACCTCGAGGCAGTTTTTAAACGTTTGGCTGAGTTTAACCTCCACGTAAATAGGGAGAAGTGCGCTTTTGCTCGTGAAAGTGTTAAATACCTCGGTCACGTTATAACACAAGAAGGTGTTTCCACCGACCCAGAGAAGGTGAGCGCTGTCCTCGAGATGAAGGTACCAGGTAACCTAAAGCACCTGAGAACCTTTTTACAAACATGTTCATGGTTCAGAAAATTTATTCCCAACTTCTCAAAAGTTGCCGAACCATTGACTCGCTTGACCAGGAAAAGTCAAGTCTGGTCTTGGGGCATGCAGCAGACCCAAGCATTTAATGAGCTGAAGAAACTACTGACCTCAGCTCCAATATTGATTCAAGCCGATTTCAGTCGCCCCTTCATTCTGCGAACTGACGCAAGTAACTACGCCTTAGGCGCAGTTTTAATGCAGGGTGACGGCAATCAGTAAAGACCTATCGAATATGCCAGCCGACTCCTCAACGCAGCTGAACGCAATTACTTTACCACGGAACGTGAAGCGCTCGCTGTAGTGTGGGCGGTGGAGCGTTTTCGACCTTACCTAGACGGTCAACCAGTCGTGATTGGTAGTGATCATCAGCCGCTACGCTGGTTGCTCTCACTTAAATCACCAGCAGGCAGATTAGTCCGCTGGGCTCTTAAACTCCAATCTTTCGATATCCAATTTCAATATACCCCAGGGAGGGCGAATGTCGTTGCTGACACGCTGAGTAGACCAATTTGTTCCAGCGATACAAGTGATAGTTGCGGTGTTTGTTCAGTAATCTGCGATCTACCCGCCAAGACACCCAATCAGCTTCGCCTAGAACAGACTTCTGACCCTGAAGTGGATAAGATTATTAAAGAGCTAGAAGGACATGATGATGTTGCATCAAAAAGATGGTTAGAGAGAGGTTATCTTATGGATCAAGGAGTTCTGTACCGTTATAACCCAGACACCGATAGTGAATCTCCCCAATTAGTTATTCCTAGCCCACAAGTTGCAAATATTTTGAAAGAGTTACACGACTCTCAAACAGCTGGCCATCCAGGCATCGATCGAACATATCAGAAAGTAGCTCAGCTGTGTTATTTCACAGGGATGCGGAGAATAATCACCGATTATGTCTTAGCCTGCATCCACTGCCAGCGCTATAAAGCCAACAATACCAAACCACCAGGCCTGCTCCAGACTCCAGTCATGAGCCAGCGAAACGAAGTCCTGGCCACGGACCTTTTCGGCCCACTCCCGGAAGGAGACCAGGGGGAGCGTAGGATCTTTCTCATTGAAGACATTGCTACCCGATGGACGGAGCTATTTGCTCTAAAAGAAGCAACAGCAGAGGCCTGTGCTCATGTTCTCATTGAAGAATATTTCATGAGGTTCGGTTTATCTCGTAGGATTATTTCGGACAAAGGTGTTCAGTTTGTTTCCGCAGTAATGCGAGAGTGTATGTCAGTTCTAGACATCAAACAAAATTTTGTCCCGCTGTATCATCCACAAGCTAATCCTGCTGAGTGCAAAAACCGCGATCTGAAGGCAATGCTAGCCCATCTCGTGGAAGACGACCACACATCCTGGCCAAAGAAGTTACCAGTGATCCGTTTTGTTCTCAATAGTGTAAAATGTCGCACAACAGGCAAGTCACCGGCTTATTTGACCTTTGGTAGAGAGATGCGGTCCCCCACAGAAGTCGTTCACGATCTTCGCACAATCAGAGCCAAAGAAAATTTTGTCCCTCAAGTTACCCCTTACCTTGAAAACTTTCTTCATTCACTGTCAGTTGTTCGAGAACGCGTCGAGATCCAACAGGACAAGACAAAGCAGTATGCCGACGATTCCCGCCGACCATCTGACTCATTCGAGGTAGGTGACTTAGTCATGTTGAAATCACATTTGCTGAGTAAAGGATCAAAAGACCTTACTTCCAAGTTCTTGCCGCGCCGCGATGGCCCCTACCAGATCATAAAAAAGGTAAGCCCAACGACGTACACCATCGCGAGCACAGAACAACCAAATGTAGATTTAGGTAAATACCATTCCGAAGACCTCACGCGATACCGAGGCAGCTATGACTCCTTACCAAAACCCGTTAATCCTAAAAGGAAACGCGGACGTCCAGCTAATGCTGAGGTTAATAGTGTACCAGTCCAGGAGCGAGGGCGTTCTCCAGAACTGGAGGGGGAGTATGTAGCAACCCATTCGAGACCAGTCAGGGCATCCCGTAACCGCGTGCCACTACGGTATACCGAATAAGTGCGAGTATATCGTAGCTATGTGTTTCTCTTTCTCGCGCACCGCTCGCCTCACGAGCGGGTGCGCGCGGCGCCAGTCCGCCGCCTGCGCGCAAGTTGTAGACTCGTACGTAAGAATTACCTATCCGAAACCACGTGCTCACATGTGGCAACCAACGTGTACTTTTATTCCTCATATTTGGTGCCTAACGTGTTTATTTGTGCTCATTGTGTACGAAAAACTAAGTCCGATCCCATGTTTGTGAACGTGTTTTAACTAAGTAAACGATAATCATATGAGACTGTGTTCATCATTCCAGTTACCCTGAGACCTCCCCTCATACCTCTAATTAAAATATAACTTTTCTTTCTGTGGTCAGATTCATTACTTGAACCTTTCAAATTCTAAACATAGAAATAATTCATAGTACTTTCTGTCTAGGACACTTGCCTGGTATTCCTAACTTACATCCAGGTAGACCGGAAGCCGACCCAAATATACTTGTGGTAGATATGTAATTACTTTTTGTGTGATGTAGGAGTAATGAATATGCACAACTTATTGGAAACAAATTATGACAGTTATTGATTTAGAAAATACTGAAAATAGGTATCTACTAAATTTGATTATGGTTAGAAAAAAATAGACATTGTTTTATAAATGTGTCAAAACATTTTATTCTAGAAGAATAATTACTTATTAAAAGTCAAACTATTTAAAATAAGTAGACCATTATAAAGGCACTTTTGAACGTCATGTTTACATAATAAAATACTAAAATGATTCTAGTTGGCCCATCCAAAAGCAAGAATAAATATGCAACTCTAGATTATTCTACTTGGAAAAATAATACAACGGTGTGCGAGTTAGAGTAATCACAGTATGTAGAGTTAATTTCTTTAAAAAAATGTACATAATTAGACTAGCAACCAGTTTGAGTTTTTCTGTAAAAGTGACTATTATCTATTATAAAACCTAAACCTATCTTTAAATTTAATTTATAATTTAACAAGTTAGTTTAGAGTAAAAATATTAAAAAATGTTTGTTACTAAAATAATTACCTATTATACACATTGCTATACTAAAAACCCCAATGAAAGCAAAGATAGAGAGAGATAAAATGCATAACTAATATATATATATTAAAATTAATCTAGATTATAGTCTACAGATACCCAGATACAGTTTACAGATAGTACTTTAACATTAAAAGTGTTGAAGTCTTCTAACTAGTTGTTCCCTTAGACCCCTTCCTCTGATTAGGTCAGATGTTGAACTTCCTATTTCCCTCTCTGTGGGAATGCGCCCATTGTCTTCTTGTTCATCATGTTCCAAACCATGTGCCGAAAATACCTGATGGCTTCGTACACTGCCAGTAGTTCGCGGTCGTAGGGGCTGTATTTCCTCTGCGCTGGGCTTAGTTTCTTGGAAAAGAAACCCAGGGGTTCCCACTGTTCACCGTTCCGTTGCTGTAGCACGGCTCCTATTGATACATCTGAAGCATCTGTTGTCATAGAAAGCTCGGCGTTAGTAAGCGGGTGAACCAAAAGCGTCGCGTTGGAAAGTGCTTTCTTGCATTCAGAAAAAGCTTCTAGCTGTGCCTGCGTCATTTTAACAGGTTGGTTCTTCGTGGCTTTTCCTCCAGCCAGTATGACGTTAAGCGGTGCCTGTGCCTTGGATGCGTTTGGTATAAAGCGTCTATAAAAATTTAGCATACCTAGAAACCTTCATAGCTCCCTCACAGTTTGTGGCACTGGAAAGTCCTGGACAGCCTGCACCTTAGTGTCGAGCGGGCAGGTACCGGATGCAGAAACCTTGAAACCAAGAAATGTTACCTCTGGCTGTCCCCAGACACACTTTCCCGAGTTCACCAATACCCCATACTCTTTTAAGCGATCCAGCAGTCGTCGCAGGTGCATTTTGTGCTACTCGGGGGTAGGAGAAAAACAAAGTACGTCATCTAAAAAACAGAAGCAGAACTCGTCCAATCCAGCAAGTACTTCATCCACAAACCTCTGGAATGTCTACGCCGCATTCCTGAGACCAAAGGTCATATAGGGAAATTCGAATAAACCGAACGGTGTGGTGATCGCTGTCTTTGGTATATCAGGTTCATAAATTGGGACCTGATTGTACGCTTTGATCAGATCAATTTTGGAAAATATAGTGCTGCCGGAGAGCTGATGCGAGAAGTCCTGGATGTGTCTCACCGGGTATCTATCAGGAATTGTACGTGCGTTAAGTGCGCCGTAGTCACCGCATGGCCTCCATCCATCATCCTTCTACTTAACTAAATGCAGGGCTGAAGACCATAGACTGTCTGAGCGCCTGGCTGTGCCGTTGGTCAGCATGTCCTCAAACTCCTTTATAGCTACCCTTAAACGGTCTGGATCCAGCCGCCTGGGTCTAGTCGATACCGGCGGTCCAGGGGCAGTATTAATATAATGCACGGTGTTGTGCTTAGGTTCACGCACAGTACCTGCAGGTCGGGTCACCTCCGGGAACTCACGGAGCAACTGGTGAAACTCTGAATGGCCAGTGACAGTCTTGACAGACGCCATGTCATCCGGTATCCTCTGGCGCGATGCAAGTACGGAAAGAGATGTGATACCATCCAGCAGTCTATGGTTGCGGCAATCTATAATCAGAGTATAAAACTTTAAGAAATCAATTCCTATAATCGGTTTCGATATGTCTGCAATGGTAAATTGCCATGGAAATACTCGGCGTAATCCTAAATCCAAATGTAACTGTATCGGACCATAGGTCTTGATGGCTGTGCCATTCGCAGCTGTTAGGCCGTATTTCGTGTTCGTGCAGGGCGTTCTAACTGCTGTGCATGGAAAAACACATAAATCAGACCCAGTGTCTATCAAAAACATAATTTTAGAATATCGGTCTGTCAGAAAAATACGGCCTGGATGGGTACCGCAGTCGCAGGCCACTACTTCCGACTGCCCATGGAGTTTTCCGACGACCACTGACAGGGCTGCCGGCATTTCTTTGCCTGCGAACTGTAAATATAATGGTACCAGCAATGAGGGTGGTTTTCGGGCGGCTGACGTGGCCGCGATGCAGACCTACGCCTAGAATTCCTACTCCTAGACCGCTGGCGGGGGCGCTCGTGATGCTGAACTTGCATTGCACTCACCTGCTGACCGAGTAAAGCTACTTGCCTGGTTAGTTCACTAATTTGCGTCACCATACCGTCCATGAGGGTAGACGTCACCGGAGCCGCCGCACTCGCTACCTGCTGGACACCGGTCGGTGCGGTTTCGTGGACCTTGTCCGCCAAGTCCACCATCTTGTCAACGGGCAAATCCGCCTGGGAAGCCACGATAGTCTGCACGTTGTTTGGTAAACGGCTAGACCACAGCGTTTTCAAAAAATCTTCGGGTACCGCTGGTCCTGCCAAATGCTGGAGGTGCCTAAAAAACTGAGACGGCTTCCGATCGCCCAACTCTTCGTGCAGCAATTTTTTCACCTTCCGTTCCTGCGAGGCTGGCAATCGCTTGATCAATTCCGCCTTGAGCTTATCATACTTATTTGCCGCTGGAGGGTTGGTGATGATATCTTTGACCTCTGCGATGAGCGATGATCCAACACACCGATCACATGGTAGAACTTCGTCGCGTCGGCGGTTATGTTAGCGAGCGCGAACTGACCCTCCATCTGAGCAAACCACAAACCGGGTTCTTCGGGCCAAAAAGGGGGTGCGCGTACTCCTACACGCAGAGTTTCAGGGCTACACCCATCGTTTTTCGGTTCGGCCATCTTGATCACGTCGGAGTCACCAAACTGTGGGTTGCTCGGAGGGTGTGTAGAAATGACAGGCGTTCTTACGAATCAAGTTTAATAGGGCAGTATAATTTACAGTAAGTAATGTCACAAACACCCGTACAAAAAGAATACAACGAATTGTAAGGAACACAGACTAAGTATTCTAGATCGCGACACGTAATAGCGGATTTCGGAAAGAATATTTGCGCGTGCATTCGCCGTCGGAGTAGAGTCACGACTAGCGCGGACGACCGAGCGACAGTGCTGCCAGATGAAAAACTCTAATCAGCGCTAACAGCAGTGCACTAAGCGCTAGATTCGAATATATTCACGAGCCATTAAAGCGCTAAATCGGCTCAAACGAGTCAATAAAGCGCTAAATTCGAACTTTTAACTGAAGCGCTTTTTAGACGATCAGTGTGATTAAATTATCTCCCATACTAAACATGGGCTGTTACCATGAACTCTTAAAACAATTCTGATAAAGGTTTGGAAGCGAGACGCAGATTGCGACTCGTATAAACGCATCTCGTTTACGGCTCCGTTGTTTTGCTCTATGTGTTTAGTATGGTAGATTGTGTAATCACATTGATCGTGGAAAAAGCGTCATACGCACGACAAAAATAAAATAAAATACGAAGTGATTGTTGTGAAAAACAACTATTTATTACAATAATAAAATTTAGAAGAGAAAACATAATAAGAAAGGTTCTATACCTACAGTTTGGGTATAGTAAAGTCAACTTTAAGTAAAAAACAAGTTAAAAAAAAGTAAATTCTTCTTCCATCATAGCTGAACTCGAGGGTCCAGGCTGGTTAGGTTCAGTAGTATTTACTTTATATTTTTCGGATGATACTATCTTACTTAAAATATTAGCTGGTAGTTGATAATTATAACAGTTGCTGTTAACCGCGGTTAATCCTGTTCTTATTAACAGGATTGCGTTAATAGTTTTTAAATGCAATGCATTTCGCAACTTGCTTTTAACCACATTCATTAAGCTGAACACCCGCTCAATATCAGCATTTGAATGTGGCAAACTCATTATTTTTGTCGCGACATTGAATAAGTCTTTATATGGACAACATCCAGCTGCGTCCCTCGACTGTTGAACTTCTGTCCAGAACTTCACCGTATCTTCGGTATTTTCCCAGTTTTGTAGGATAACAGTTTGCCACTGCTGTATAACATTATCCATATTTTCTGTGTAACCCAGACTTTCCAAAACTTGTATAAAGTTATCAATATTTCTGTTTGGTTTTAAAATGACGGAAACAGATAATGCCATAGAGTTTTTAAGTAGTTTTAAATTTTCAGGCAGTCTTTGTTGCAGCTCATTTATTAGTTTAATAATAAAATCAACACACCTCGTCTTCATTGCATTTTTTTCATCCTCATTCAATGAAGACTCGTTCATCTCTTTCTCAAATAAATAACCAAGGTATGGTGACAGAGACAGATGTTCTTTCACATTAATGCTTTCGAATTGCATTCTCGGTTGCGCTATTATTATTTTCGTGCACATGTTTCGTATCAAATCATGTAGCGTATTGTAGAGCAGACACGGGTCAGAAGTTTTGTTTTCAAAAGTTTTTATTGCCCCTTGTAAATTATTAAGTATTCCACACAAAAACTGTAAATAAATTTTGTTTCCATCATCGTTGTACATGTTATATAATAATTCGGCTTGGTAGCAATTTTCACGAGTTCTCATTAATTGAAAGTGTAATTTTAGTTCTATCCATTGACTTAAGATTCTAGTTACCGCGGGTTCAATTGACAGCCATCGTGTATCACAAGCTTTTAAGATCTTAAGTGGCTCCTCTCCACAGTTTATCGCTTCATATATTTTTTTATATTCGTTTTTTCGTTTCGGTGAAAGCTTGAACCAATTGTGAGTTTCTCTTATCATAAATTGTATATTTCTTGGTATAGTCTCACATGACTCATGTGACACTGCCAATTGAATCGAATGGCAGACACATCTTATCAACACTAGATTGGGTAAAGCATACCTTTCCTGCAATATTTTATGGACACCTGCGTTTACTCCAGTCATAACCGAAGCATTATCTGTTCCGATTCCAATTAACTTGCTTTTATCAAGTTTATAAGCTTCAAGTTGTGCTGTTAACGCCGAAACTATTCCTTCGGCATCTGCAGATTCCAATTCAACCAGCCCTAAGAATGTGGAAACTATTTCGTTGCGACTGCTGCTAAAATATTTAACAACAATACCGAGATACACACATCAAAAGTGTCTAGGGATCAACATATATTTTTGCAATAACTTTTCTCCTGATTGATATTAATTAAAATTTTCTTTAAGGATTCATCAAATAAAGTGTTTTCGTTTGTCACAGTAACGATAAACCAAGTCACCTTTGCATTAATAAAGAAATTTGCCATTTTCCTAATAAAGGGATTTTTGACATTTGAACCACTAACATTATAGTTCGAAAAAAAGACTGAAATAACAGTTTTCTTTAAAATTTTATTGGGTAACTTAAACAATTAATAATTCGTGTTTCTACCGCGAACACTAACAACACAAGAACATCGGTTTGGCATACTCAAAATGAGTTCATCCAAATCACGCTGTGGAATGGCCGCCCATGTTCGTTGCAACAACAAAAAAAGGTCTTCTTGCGACTGGATACCCTCCATATTCGGCAGAGCTCTTCTCTGTAGCATATCCCATGCATGCTCAATCGGGTTCAAGTCTGGCGACTGAGCAGGCCAGAGCAGGACATTGATGTTAGCTGCGGCGAGAGTCTGTCTTACAACTCTTGCGGTGTGCGGTCGTGCATTATCATGCATTAACTGAAATAAGGAACCGATTTGCACTTGCAGAGGAACGATGACGTCAGATACAATCGTCTCAGCATAAATTTGAGCGTTGAGGTTGCCTCTGATCCAAATCAACTCAGTTCTTCCGCCGATCCAAATACCCGCCCATACCATGATGGTTCCACCACTATAAGGATGGACTTCCTGGCAGGATTTTAATCGCTGTTGGCGTCCAGGGGTTCTCCAGTGTCGTATACGTCTTGTATCCGGTCTCATACCAAAACGAGACTCATCAGTATGGTCAGTCATCATCAGTCATCAGTCATCAGTCAGGATTCGCCAGTAACCACCAGTGCTCACAAGTGATAGTGTCTCCGTTACTAGAGTGTTGTGTTTTCGCGTACGGACCGTTTTCGGTGTTGTCTCTCTGCGAATGTACGAGTGAACGCCGTTCGCTCGTACAGGCGCAGAGGGCGCCACCCGCCGTAGGATCTCGGTGTTTCTAGAACACTGTCGGTCGCGCGACGGTTACGCCTACCCACAAGCCGAGTTATTTTCGCGAAAAAACTTTTAAACTGTTTCGAATTCAGTGATAACACAAAACAATAGACTATAAGTGTTGTGATGCCGAAACCCGGCGCCCGCGGCTCTCCGGGCCGCGGCAACGCCGTATCCCACGACGAAGACGAGCCCACCGACTCGAGGAGAAGGAACCCGCCGCTGGGTCGGACGTCGTCGCTCCCCGAAATCCGGACCATGGTGTCTGGCACAGCCAGGGGAGAAGAAGCCAAAGCCATGATGATGAAGAACCAAGCGAAGAGGATTGCCGCCGACCCGCCGCCGCCGCCGGCGCCTGCGCGCGCTGCGCCGATGGCGGCGCCGAGCCGCCCGCAATCTGATAAGGCAAGTCCCGCGACGCAACGCCCGGCCGTAACCGGGCCCGCCGCCGCCCCGCGCGCCCCTGCTGGCGCTGCCTCCGCGCTCGCCACCGTTGGCACATCGCGCGCACCTACCGCCGCCGCGCACCCATCCTTCGCGCGTGTTGTCGCGACCCCGTCGAGAGACCCGCGCCTGCGTAAGGCATTAGCCCAGACCGCAGCCCTAACGCCGCCGCGTAGTGCCGCATACGACGCGCCCGCGACGTACTCCGCCGCGTCATCGCGCGCTGGGTCACCTACCCAGATGTCATCAGACTCGGACACCGACGTGCCTCCCGAGCCGCGTCCGCAGAGACGCCGCCGAAGCACCGAGGACTCCACGGATGAAGAAAGGAAAAGGTACCGCCCCGACCCGCCACCACAACGCACACGACAAGAATGTGCGTCACGGCGGCGGGACAACGCCGACAGTCCACGAGCATCGGAGGACGAAGAAGACACCACAGAGGAGGTAGGTGGAGTGCCTACACCTACCCCCACTACTAACTCAGATGCGGCCCGCGCCACCACTTCTAGTGGCGCGGCCCCCGCCACCACTTCCAACGCGACCCCGGGTCAGCGGCAGAAGCGCCCCCGCTACCCTCCGTTGGTAGTAGAGCGGCTCCCCAACTGGGCTCACCATTTTAGAGCCTTAGCGACCAAGCTGGGTCGGCCTCCTAATGCCCGTCCGTACGGATCCGGCGTACGTTTCTCGCCGGAAACCGAGGACGAATATAGGCTGATCCAGCGATATCTCACTGAACTTGAAAAGCAGAGTGGGATATCCTGGTTCGCTTATTCCCTACCAGCGGAGAAGCTGGTTAAAGTGGCCATCCGGGGGTTGCCGGCTGACACCGAACCGAAGGAGATTGAGGAAGAGCTCCGCGTATTAGGTTACGAGCCGGAGTACGTGCGCCATATAAGGGCGCGCCAAGGACGACCCGGCTGTATTTTCTACGCCATGTTAAAAAGAACCCCAGATATCCGAACTATCTACGATACCTCCGTGTTCCTGATGATGCGGGGGGTGAGGATAGAGGCATGGCGTGGAAAGCGTGGACCCGCCCAGTGCCATAGGTGCCAGAAATTCAGGCACTCATCGCACCAATGCCACCGCCCGCTCGCCTGCGTGAGATGCGGAGAGGGGCACGTAGCCAGAGACTGTACACGACCGAGGGAAGAGCCGGCCACCTGCGCAAACTGCGGTGGCCCGCACCCGGCGTGTCACGTCAAGTGCCCCGTGTTTCAAAGAGAGATCCAGAACAGGCGGGCGGGAACTGTCGCCATCACGACAGCTAACTCGCGCCGCCCCAAACAACCGGTGGACACAGAGGCCAACCAGGTGGAGGACGGCCACGGCGGCGCGTCCCTGATGGCGGCAGCAAACGGGCCCACGTCACGCGGAGAGGCCACCTCTTCCCGGCGGAGGAGGAACAAGAAACGAGGGGGGAAAGGTAAGGCACAACCCCCCCCCCCGCAGAACCCGAAGAATCAAGAGAACGCGACCCAGGCAGAGGTCTCGCAGGCCCCCCCCGCCCAAAACAAGGCGCAGGCCAAAACAAAACAAGCCACGGCGACAAGAGGCGCCGGTAAACAAACTAAGAAGAGTAACCCGAATGAACAAAAGACAAACACCGAGGCGGCCGGCGCCTCCGGAAATGTCAACAAAGAATTCATGACCTGCGCCATTAAAATCCTGATGGACCTGATCCAGGCCATCGGGCGGGGGCAAGACCCACAACAGGTCATTGTAGATGGCCTAGCGACATTATTAACGCTCACCCATGGCTAGGCCACTGCGGGTGCTAAACTGGAACGCCCGCGGCCTGCGAGACAAGGTCGCTCCCCTCCGCCATCTCCTGAGGGATCAAGACATCGACGTGGCGCTAATAAACGAGACGCACCTGGGACCAGAAGATAGGGTCAAGTTCCCAGGTTACCTCGTTTATCGCCAAGACGAGCGGTCGGCATTCAACATCAGATATCGTGGTCTGGCAGTGCTGGTGAGGCGAAGAGTCGTCCATCAAGAGCTGCCCCCCTCCACAACTTCACTGTACACGCTGGGTGTGCAGATCCACGTGGCCGGCGAGGATCTCCGAGTATACGCCGCCTACAAGCCGCCCGCAACCCAGATAGACCTGGCTGAGTTGCGGGCCCTGCTCTTCGCCCAGCATCCTACCATCCTCGCCGGGGACTTCAACTGCAAGCATCCAGCGTGGAATTCATACAACACAAACGCCCAGGGGAGACGACTCTTCGCGGACGCGGAAGCCTCTGGCTACACAGTGTCCGGCCCAGAGACGCCTACCCGGTACCCGGACAACCCTCATCACATGCCGGACGTGCTGGACATTGTGATCCACCAGGGGCTAAGTTGCCAGATCACCCAACACGTGATCGACGACGAGCTGCAGTCTGATCATCAGCCTGTACTCGTCGTCATATCTGAAATGCCGACCCGACTGAAGCCGCCAGCGCCACGTCGATTAATCAACTGGTCAAGATTCACAGAGAAGGTTGAGGCCACGACGCCGACTCGGCCCATCACTACCGCCGCGGAGGTCGATCAGTTCGCAGCCGACGTCACTGCTTGCGTACAACAAGCGATAGAAGAGGCGGTCATACCGCCGCCGGCGCAG
The DNA here is from genome assembly GCA_943138885.2 of Tholera decimalis. Classification (NCBI taxonomy): domain Eukaryota; kingdom Metazoa; phylum Arthropoda; class Insecta; order Lepidoptera; family Noctuidae; genus Tholera; species Tholera decimalis. The sequence goes on along the minus strand of OW964551.2, from coordinate 9,329,216 downwards.
GGGAGAGGGCTATTGCCGCCCCTGTTGCCGAGCCTGCGAGCTATGATCGCCGAGAAGAGACGCCTACGCAAGCAGTGGCAACAGACAAGATGCCCCGTCATGCGTACGCAACTGAATCGACTCGCGGAGAGGGTAAAGGCCGAGCTAAAGGCGTCGGCCACCGCGAGCTGGGAGGAACGTATTGACGCCGCGGCTGACAGCTGGCCGTCATTACATAAACTATGCCGCCAACTATCGAATACCCCAGCCCCGGTGCGCCCACTACGAGGCACCGACGGGGCTCTTAAGTACATTGCGGAGGACCGCGCGGAGGTCTTCGCCGAGCACCTGGAGCGCCAGTTCCGCCCGAATCCAACCGACGAGCACGCACATGTCGCAGCAGTCGAGCAACACCTTGGAGCCTACTTCGCGACGCCGATAGCTCCCGAAGAAGACCCAGTATTTTTCTCGCCGGGCGCAGTCAGACGCGCCATCCTGAAGACCAAACTAAAGAAGGCTCCCGGGGCCGACGGCATCACCAACGCAGTGCTGCGCCACCTGCCCCACCGTATGGTGGTGGCGCTGGCGCGCCTGTTCACGGCGGTGCTGCGCACGGGGGCCTTCCCTGCTGTTTGGAAGGAGGGGCGCGTCATCATGCTGCCCAAGGCGGGGAAAAACGTACTGAAGCCGGAGAGCTATCGGCCCATCACTCTGCTGCCCACCATCTCCAAGGTGTTCGAGTCACTCCTGCTGCGGCACCTCAACCCTCACATCACCCCAAGACCCGAACAGTTCGGATTCAGGGCGGACCACAGCACGACGCTCCAGCTGTCGAGAGTACTCTACCAGCTGTCCAGCACGATGAACAAGAAAGAGTACGCGGTAGCAGTACTCCTCGACATGGAGAAGGCCTTCGATCGCGTATGGCACGACGGTCTGGTTTATAAACTGGCCACCTCCGCCACGCCCCGTCGCGTAGTGAAGGTGGTCCAATCTTTTCTGTCCAACAGGAGCTTCAGGGTGGTGGTCGACGGAGCACTCTCTTCACCCCGCCCCATCGAGGCGGGAGTACCTCAGGGCAGCTGCGTGTCGCCTGCGTGTTACTCACGTTACACAGACGACATCCCCACCACGGCGGACGCGACGCTCGCGCTGTACGCCGACGACGCCGCGTACATCACCACCTCGATGAACGCGAGGTACGCGGCGACGAAGATGCAGCGCGCGCTCAACATGCTCCCCGAGTGGCTCGCCAAGTGGCGGCTCTCCGTAAACGTGAGTAAAACGCAGGCTATTATCACAGGCTCAACCCCTCTGCCACCACCCTTGGAGCTCATGGGAGCCGAGATCGAGTGGGCGCCGCAGGTCAAATACCTCGGCGTCACCATCGACCGTCGGCTCACGATGCGGCCGCACGCCAAGCAAGTCGCGGCGCAGACAAAGGTAGCCCGCTCACTACTTTATCCAGTGCTATCGTCCCGCCTCCCGGCGCGTGTCAAGCTGGGCGTGTACAAGTCGTACATACGCCCCCTGCTGACATACGCCGCCCCCGCCTGGTTCGTCCTCACTGGCGAGACGACCCGCAGGCCGCTCCGCGCGCAACAGAACATGGCGCTGCGGACCATAGTAGGTGCTCCTCGCTATGTGAGGAATGACGTAATCAGGCGGGACCTCGGGATTGAGGGCCTGGATGAGTACGTGCAGCGCCTCGCGAAGGCGATGTTCGCGCGTGCCGACGCCTCTGCCTGGCCTCACATCCAGCACCTGGCGCCCCTGCACGCGCGCCCGCCAGACGCGAGGAGGCTGCCCAGAGATCTGCTCCCGACAGACGTCGCGGCCGCATCCCCCCCGGACTTGACTCCTGGGTAAGTCGCCCCACTTTACACGCGGCTTACTCAAACAAATATACTACGCATAACAACACTTCACCTAGTACGTAACGTGTTCTAAGTTAATATAGGCACGCTACGTACTAAAACACTCATACATGACTCTACATGCGCTATACATAACTAGCACCGAATAGCAGCGCACGCTATTCGGTGCAGACGCACTGAGCGGCGACACACAATACAATGCCGCTCACACATACATTCTCGGCTCTGTGTTCGAAACGTAACCGGCTAGATCTGGAAGCGGGACGAACCAGAGCCCCGCATTCACTATAGGTGCGCCAGAGTCGGCACCCTCGTCGCTGGTCGGCTCCCGCTGGGCTTCCCCCGTATGGGGGTTTCACCCGGCGGGGTCAGACCGCCGGGGTGTCGTGAAGAAACGGCGCCGAAAAATCGGCGCCGCGGCGCGCCTATAGTCACACAATAGCAATGAATCACGCGGGTGTGCGTTGCCGTTCACTTTTGAACAGGCGCTTTCAGCGCACACCCGAACATCTACGCCGCCACTAGGCAACCCGAAGACGGTCCCGTATTTACGGGACACGGCATGCTCCCGCGGGAGTGGGGAAACCCCCCGTGACCGCTCGCCGCGCCCCTGACGGGGCGCAGCGACTGCCCAGAGGAGACTCATCAGAAAAGCACACGAAACGCCATTGTTCTTCTGCCCAATTTCTGTGTTCAAGAGCCCATTGATATCGAATCCTACGATTGTGCATTGCTATAGGTGGTACCCGTAGCGGTCTTCGGGAATGAAGGTTCACTTCATGCAAGCGGTTTCTGACTGTTTGGTCGCTAATTAAGTTCCCTGAAGAGTGGTGAAGCCTCACGGCTAACATCATGGCGGTTATTGTTGGAGCTCTTCGAGTTAAGATTTGAATGTATCGGTCTTGTCTCCGTGTGGTGCAGCTATACCGTCCTCCATGGCGCTCAGCCACGGTACCAGTGCTTCGGTAACGTGTCCAAAGTCGACTGATAACACTCTGACTTGTATTCAGAGCTAAAGCCACAGTACGTTGCCGGGAACCAGCTTCTATCATTCCCACGGCTCTGAGCATTTCTTCCCTGCTTAAAAGACGTCGCCGCTCCATAATAACGTTGGTTTTAATCAGTAGTAGGGAAACAGTAGCACTAATAATGTCTTCAATGCGTTGTATGTTTTTATAGGGAAAATATTGACAGCTGATTTTCATCTTTTACTCGAATTTGATTAACAGTTCCTGTTTCAAATTATGAAATGCACCAAAAAGGATCCATATAAATTTATAAAATCATAAATTTATTACAAAGCCACATCTCAATCTCAAGAAATCCGCATAAAAATGCTTGATCCCTAGACACTTTTGATGTGTGTATTTTCGAACAGAAACATCAGTAGATTCATCTTTAATCAAGCTATACGAATTATCACCAATATCATTTCTCAATTTATTAATCATCATCATCATCGCAATGAATATTAGAATTATATTTTAACATTCTGTTTGATGGGTTACAATTCACACAACCTCCTTCATCTTTTATACCTTTTTTGGTTTTTAGAATTGCAGATACACTTTTGTTTATATATCTGTTTCTTTGTTCCGTTTTTATTAAATTAATCTGTGAAAATATGCGCTCGCATGCAGCATACGACACTGGTATACATAACAGAGATTTACTGAAAATAGTTATATTCTTGTATTTTAATGAATTATATATTGTATTTTAAATTTCTAACAGTGATAGTACCATCACTGTTAGAAAATTTCCAAACTTCCAACCAAAATTGTTCACAAGAAAGGGGTGAGCCAGTACTCGAAGATTGTAATAAATTACTTACTTCGCGATCAAGTTTGATTGTTCTATATTCTTCGTCAATTATCTACATTTGTTCTGGCTGTACTTCGTATGGGAAAGTTTCCATAACATTTCTTAAACTACTAAATTCTTTATTCACGGCAGTGTGTGGGTCAAGAAATTTCAGTTCTCGGAAAATTTGATCTTCAAAATGTAATGTAAATAAAAAATAATAATAATTTGACATTTTCTATTATAGCTGTAGTTTGGTAATTTAATGTGACTTTTAATTTGGAATTTAATTTGACATTTAATTTGATAATTTGACATGATTTTTTATTTTTTTTATTTTTTATTATTAACTTAATTGACTTTTAATATATCTGAATCTTTTTGTATGTAAATTTCTCCCTTTGTATTTTAAATTAGGAAGCCGAGCAATTGTTTTAAGTTGTGTATTTTTATCTAACACACTCAATTCGTACGACCTCGCTCGTACGTTTACGTACGATACAAATTCGTGTCCAAACTGAGCGCGGCCTAATAGTGATTTAAGGTGAATACCTAAATAGACCTCGCCATGCATTTTTCCGGAGATGTAATCTCCGTAAATAAACGATTTCTGCTGAATAAAAGCAAGTATAATGAGACTTTATAATGTATTATGTTCGTGAATCGAACAAATTTTATAAAAAAAAAAAACAGTATATCTAGGAGAATTAGACCCAATAAAAAACGAAAAATCTTTATATGTGTGAGTGACCTGAATCGCGCCATCTGACAGAAAGGTAAACATTTATAATAGATGGCACTGTTCAAAAATTCGAAAAACCGCCAAGAGTCTGAAACCGCGCGACGTTGCCATACTTGCAATTCAAGACGTGTGTCTTGAATGGCAACGTCGCTTCGCCGCATTGTTGCGAAATTGCTCCAGTCAGTCCATGCGTGATTGTGTGTCAAAATTGTATTTCTAGCAAGTTAGCACCGGCGTGCGTGTTTGCCCGCGGATTTTACATTTTATGATTGATAAAATGTATTAATTAATAAAATTATTAAAACAATAGAGTTGGTTGGGTATTCTGATGCATCATTTAAAGCCTTTGGCTGTTGTCTTTATGTGAGAATTATAAAAAATGATGGATCAGTACAAACAAAATTACTCTGCTCCAAGTCACGCGTTGCTCCATTAGGGAAAAGCCTTACAATTCCCCAACTAGAGCTCAATGGTGCTCTCCTGTTGGCACAGCTGGCACAAAGGGTTGGTAGAGTCCTAATGGGTAGGTTTTCTCAAGTAGAAACATTTTTGTACAGCGACTCCCAAATAGTATTAGCTTGGATCAAAACAGGCAATGTGAAATCTAATGTTTATGCCAACAATAGAGTCAAACAAATTGTAGAGTTAACCGATCAGAAGCAATGGGGATTTGTAAAGACTGGTGACAACCCAGCTGATTTATTGTCGAGGGGAGTTTTGCCGCACAAGCTGCAACAAAGTAGTTTGTGGTGGCACGGGCCAACCTACTTAGTACATAAACATTATACACATGCATGTTCAGAAAATTTTAAATTGCCTGATTTACTCACAAATAGAAAGCAAAGTGATGAGCAAGAGATACCGTGTAATGTGACACAAGTAGAGCCATCATTTGCAGTCAATCTTATTGAAAAATATTCAAACTTATATAAATTACAAAAAGTAATAGGATACATTTATAGATTCTATCATAATTGTTCAAAAAATAAAAATTCGGAGTGTTGCTTAACACCTCAAGAGCTTCGCTACTCTATGTCAGTTATTGTACGTTGTACTCAAAAGCAATATTTTGCCAAAGAATTAGAGTCACTTGCTGCTGGAAAAGTTATAAAGACAGGAATAGGAAATCTCTTTCCTTTCCTTGATAAAATAGGTATTCTGAGAGTAGGAGGTAGGCTCGATAATGCTAGGGAAATGTCGTTCGATAAAAAACATCCCACTATTCTTCCGAAAAACTCTCACTTAACAAAACTCCTAATAGAAAGTGAACATTTGCGACTTTTACACACAGGCCCCAGATTAGTATTGAGTTCTCTTTCACGGAGGTACTCCATTGTCAATGGCATCCGGGAGGTCAAGAAAGTGGTGCGCAAATGTGTCAAATGCTTCCGAATAAAAGCTGAGACTGCTAGACAGTTGATGGGCTCCCTCCCACAGGAAAGAATAACAGCGTCCAGGCCGTTTCAGCATGTCGGCGTTGACTTCTGTGGACCCTTCGACATGAAGGTAGCTAGGGTTAGAAGGCCTATTGTTAAGAAATGTTACATCGCGCTATTCGTTTGTTTCGCTATAAAAGCTATTCATTTAGAGCTCGTCTCAGACTTAACAACTGAAGCTTTTTTAGCATGTCTCAAGCGCTTTACTTCGAGGCGTGGCATGCCCACAAATATATATTGTGACAACGCCAAAACATTTAAAGGAGCGTCCAATGAAATGAAGAAATTGTATGACCTACAATCTTCCAAAAATCACAGGGAGGCTGTAGATGGGTTTTGCACCCAACATTATATAAAATTTAGGTTTATACCCAGTTATTCACCTGAATTTGGAGGATTGTGGGAAGCAGGTGTAAAAAGTGTAAAACACCATCTGAAGCGGGTTGTAGGCAACTTAAGCTTAACTTTTGAAGAGCTGTATACAGTTATTGTTCAAATCGAAGGAATATTAAACTCTAGGCCACTACTCTCTGCAAATTCAAATGACTGTGAGTATTTGACTCCTGCTCATTTCCTCATTGGAACAGCTTTGGCTAGCTATCCTGAAGTAGATTTAACAGAGGTCCCAGATAATCGGTTAAAATTTTGGAAACTCTGCACTAAGCTTAAACAAGAATTTTGGAAATTATGGTCTAATGACTATTTAACACAACTTCAAAGCCGTCCCAAGTGGAAATATCCAGAACCGAACCTCAAAGAAGGTGACTTAGTAATTGTGAAAGATTTTAATGCTGCTCCATTACAATATAAAATGGCTCGTATTGTAAAAACATTCCCAGGTAGCGATGGTAGAGTAAGAGCTGCTGATGTTATGATGAAAAATAAGGTTTACAGAAGGTCAATTAAACGGCTCTGTCAACTACCTGTAGAATAAATTAAAGCCGGCCCCAATTATGTTTAGAACAATCTAAACATAGACAATAATAAATGTAAAAATTATGTATAAACTTGCAACACTAGACGGAAATTGTTCTTTTTTTGTGTTCTGGCAAGGCTGTTTTTTTTTCCTGTAGAAAAGATTGATGTGAGCGGCTGTGTTTTTGTGACTTAAAATTAAAATTTAATATTTTCAAAGTTTACACGCATTTTTATTCCACACAATCTGGTCACACTGACTGACCAAAACCATTTAAAGTTTTTTCTCTGGCGGGAAATCAAATTGCGCGGGTGCTAAAAAATTTCTCGTACTTAATTTTTTGTAAATTTTGTTCTATATTTGATTAAATAGTTAATTTAAATCCTAGTGTTATAGTAAAATGAGTACGGAAAGCGATGGGGGTGATGCCTCCATCGATAAAGAGCCGAAAAAGAGAAAATTGGCTGCCATGGATTCGGCACAGTCTGCAGCACATAAAATTTTCATGAAACCGAATTACAAGAGACAATTTCCTGAATGCCATAGCGGTGATTGCATAGTTTATGTGGAATCCATAGAAAATGAAAAGTTGGGCAACAAAAATCCAATTGGTCTTACCAAATTATTTACCGAAAATGTTAAAGGCATAGTAGGTGTACACCGAGTGAATGCCTACAAAGTAGGGATAACTTTTAAAAAACCTGCACCAGCGAATAGTTTCCTCAAAATGGACCATTTCTTGGGAAAAAATAAGTTAAAAGCCTTCGTTCCTGCCCACATGACAGAAACAACAGGCGTTATCCGCTATGTACCTAAAACCATGACCAATGAAGAAGTTTACAAAAACATCCAAAGTGACGTCGAAGTTATCTCCATTAAAAGATTTATGAGGAAAGTTGAAGGAAAACTTATGCCATTGGGTACCGTAGCAGTTACATTCGCCGCAACAGTATTGCCACAGTATGCATACATACAAATGTTTAGGTACCCTATACAAATATATATACCACCATTACTACAGTGCTATAAGTGCCTAAAATATAATCACTCAGCGAGAGCTTGCCGCGGTGAGCAAATGTGCTCTTCTTGTGCCGGTCGGCACTCATATAAAGATTGCGATGTTGGGGAGATTATTTGTATTAACTGCAGCGGAAACCACCTGGCAATTTCTAGGGATTGCCCCATCAAGAAACAGAAAATGGAAGAAAAGAAGAAGTTCCTCAATCGAAACCAGTTGTATGCCACTGTGGTGAGTACACCTCCAACCATATCAAATCATAATGTTTTCCCAGCTCTCAAAAAACCCAATGATAAGATTCTGAGTGAGAACTCAAAGTCTTTTGCTGAACAAATTGTAAATAATGAAACAATTATAAATGCCATTGTAAAATCCCTAATTGGTCTTGGTAATAATAAAGATAATGAACCAATTAACAATAAAAGAATTAAAGAAATGTTAGTAGCAAATTTAATTAATAATTAATGGATACATTTTTAAATATAGCACAATTCAATGTACAAAGCTTACAGAGTAAGAAGGCCTTATTAAAAACATTTCTTTTTGAACAAAAAATTTATATTTGCCTGTTGAATGAGACTTGGCTTAAAAATAGTAGTATAATTCCTCGTTTTACATCTTATAACTTTATATATAAAAATTCTGTTAATGCACACAATGGAGTAGGTATTTTGTTAAAACAAAATTTAGCCTATAATGTTATAGATACAACTTTTTATGAGTCAGTCCAAAATATATGTATTTCCATAGAAACATCCATGGGTAGATTGCATATCCTTTGTGTGTATTGTCCTCCCAATAACAACAGATTTGATACAAATAAATTGAGAAAGGTGCTTCTTGAAACGCCCAAGCCATGTCTTATCATGGGTGATTTTAATGCACACCATTTATTGTTTGGATGTCATACAAACAATAATAGGGGTAACAGTTTATACAATCTCATTGACGAATTTGACATGTGTGTTCTAAATGATGGTAGGGCAACCACTGTTCAGTACCCAAACAGGAATGCATCGGCTATTGATCTAGCTCTGGTCAGTCCGACATTAGCTCCTCTTTGTGAATGGCGGGTTCATGACGATCCTATGGGCAGTTATCACTACCCAACCCAGGTAGTTTTAAATGTAAAGCCATCAACATATGAAGTCCAACCTGTGGAAGAAAAATACATTTATAGTAAAGCAGATTGGTCTAAATATTACAAATTATCAGAAACCTGTTTCTCTCATTTAGACATAAATAATATAGAACCTCTTCAACTGTATGATGATTTTGTGAACATTTTATATGATTTAAGAATAAATACAATCCCAAAACGAAAATCTAACAAAACTGTGCAAATTCTAAGGAAACCAGCTCCTTGGTGGAACCAAACATGCAATGAGGCAGTTCAAAAATCTAAGGAAGCTCTGTTAGAGTATAGAACATCACCTAGCATCTCCAACTTCATAAAATACAAAAAGCTTGATGCTCAAAAGAAGAGAATATTAAAAGAGGAGAGTATCAATTCATAGCATGAGTTATGTAGTAGTTTTAATAGAATGACACCTGTTGCAATAATATGGGGATATATTAAAAAGTTTAAACGGATAGGTTCTTCTTCAAACAAATATTTAAATGAAGATTGGGCACCTTAATTTTTAGAAAATTTATCAGACTCATCATTATTGAATGAAAATAATATAATAGATATTTTAAACCAGTCTGTTGAATCTGACACTAATAGCTTTCTTAATAGTCCATTAACAATAAATGAATTGCACATATCGCTTAAAAGTAGAAAAGATACAACCCCAGGTCTGGATAACATACCATACATTTTAATAAAAAAGTTACACCCTAATGCCTTACAAATTTTATTAAATATTTATAATAAACTTTGAAATAGTCTACTTATACCAGAATCATGGAAAACTCAATGTGTCATTCCAATCTTAAAGCCCAATAAATCTGTTAATAGTCCTTCATCATATAGACCGATTTCTTTATCATCTTGCTTAGGTAAGCTTTTTGAAAACATGCTTAAGTTACGTTTGGATTATTTTGCTGAAACTCAAGGCAAGTTACCTGATATTCAGTATGGATTCAGAAAGGGCAGAAGTAGCTCTGAAAGCTTTGTATCATTCATATCAGACCTTAAAAAGGCTAAACTCAGTCATTCTAATGTCATATGTGTTTTTTTAGATGTCAAAGGTGCTTTTGATAATGTTAATATTGAATGCCTAATTCGTGTTTTACATGAATTGGGCTTACCAAGTAAAATCTTGAACTGGATTTTTAATTTTTTATACAGGAGAACTTTATATGTTAAATTTAATAACAAGCTCCATGGTCCTAGCATGGTTAGTAAAGGCACAATGCAGGGAGCAACACTCTCACCCGTATTGTATAACTTGTATACATCTCAGATCCTTAATTATGTAAATACTTCTCAAGTCAAAATATTACAATTTGCTGATGACTTGCTTTTGTACACAATAAATCAAAACTTGAATATGGCTGTTGAAAGTATGAATACTGCATTGGCTCAATTGCAATATTATTACAGTAATACTTTAAAATTAGATATAAGTCCTGAGAAAAGTTCAGTACTATTATTTAGTAAAGATAAATCATCACAGTCCACTATAGATATTGTATATGGTAACAATGTTATTCCTATTGTTAATCAACATAAATTTTTAGGTGTTTTAGTAGATGATAAACTGAAATTTGATAAGCACATTGACTATATTTGTCAAAATGCCATGAAGAGCATTAATGTCCTTAGGAGCTTAGCAGGAACATTTTGGGGTTCTGACCCAAAAACACTTAGCATGTTGTATAAAAGCATAGTCAGAAGTCATTTTGACTATAGTTGCTTAGCTTATATGAATGCAAGTACTACATTTTTGAGTAAACTGGATGTGATACAAAATATGGGTTTAAGAATAATTAGTGGAGCAATGCGCACCACCCCTATAAATTCTATGGAAATTGAAAATGTTATACCTCCCTTATCCTTGCGACATTTACAGTTGGCTGAAAGATTTTGTCTCAAAGAGTTATCCTGCAATAATGCTATGGTTCTCAATAATATTGACTATCCTTCAGAAGTCATACAGACAGCAGTAACATCTCAGCAAATACTTTTATTTCTTGTTCATTACCTGAAATTCCAACCATTCTAGTTAAAGTAAGAAACCTGACAAGAGACATGTACATCAATAATAAGTGGCCGGTATATGAATTCCTATATAATACTATATTATCTTATTTCAATATCAAGTGTTTTTTAGATACTGTCAAAAATAAATATGAATTCTTAGAATTTCTGAATGACAAATCAAATTTCTATTTATTATTCACAGATGGATCGAAATCCGGTGATAATGTTAAAGCAGCATACTATGATCCACAAATGAAAATAACCAAATGCTTTAAAATGCCTAATAATTGTAGTATTTTTACTGCAGAAAGTTTTGCTATACTAGCCGCTTTAACATATGTAAATAATATTGTAAATGACAATGAACATAGTGTAAACAAAAGTATAAATAGTGTAAATAATATATTAGTAATAAGTGATTCTAAGAGTGTTTTATCTAGCTTATGTAATTGTAACTTGAGTTATAAACAAAGTTATATTGTACATAGAATTAAGTATATTCTACAAAAGATGGGAAAACATGTAGAATTTTTGTGGGTTCCATCTCAGAGTGGCATAGCTGGTAATGAAGTAGTGGATCTGGCGACTCGTCAGGATCACGACGAGGATGTTACAGAATCATTCAAGGTTCCTTTCACGGATTATTATCAACAATTTAAAAGTTTAATTAAGAAGATATGGAAGGATTACTGGGACGCAACGACAGAAACAAAAGGAAAATGGTATGCAGAATTACAGCAAGACTTACCAACAACGCCGTGGCACAACAAATACAAATATTCTAACAGAAAGTTCATAACCTGCATTAATCGCTTGCGCTCTGGACATTGTTTACTCCCAGCACATCTCTACAGGATGAGAATCATCAGTGATAACAAGTTTACCTTTTGCTATAAGGAAAATGCGGATATCAAACACTTTTTATTTGATTGTGAATCGTTTGCCATGCAAAGATTAATACTTGTCAGTGAAGTCAGTGACATTGCTGAACAAAACTCTTTAAGTGTTCCCCGCCACGTTCAAGAATTACTTTCCAATGCAGTTTATTTTAATCCATTATTTACATTTATATTGAACACTGTGAAAAAAATTTAATCGATTTTATTTAGTTTAATGACTACAACTGAAGGACTTGTATCCATGGTTATGAATAAATTAAAAAAAAAAACCATTTAAAGTTATCTGTGACCAAAACAAACTTGGCCGCCAGTTTGCGCGCATGTGTTAGTCGGTTTCTTGTTTGTTTTCTAGATTTTTATCGTTCATAAGTGCTTTTTACACTTAAGTTCATTGAGTTGAACCTCCGCTTCTCCGGCCGTGTCGATTTTGTGCTTGTGTTGGGGGAAATCTGAGTATTGAGATAGATCTCTGTAGAGTCTATTGGTTGACATTTTTTCAATCATCATCATTTATCATGTCTAACAGAAAATGTTGCATCCCCGGATGTGGAAACAGCTTAGGTAAGCGTTTATCCATAAGAGGCTGCTGTGTAAGTGACATCTGAATAAGTTGCATAATGCCTTCTTTCACCTTTAATAAACTTTTCTATGAATTATATTATAGTCAAATAAGGTTGAAAGTAATTGCAATCGGTAGCAGAATTCTAACATTTTGCAACTAGGTACCATACTTTTTATTTGGGTTATTGTTAACACATGTGTGTCAGTTCCAAAATGTTGACATTGTGCAACTACATGCAAATATTGAAACCCACTGACCGAAAATTTAACTAAGGGAGAAAGTAGGCATCATACTACTAATTCCTCACTTCTACTGTTACCGGACATTAGAACAACATCCTAAGTTTAAATTTATTACTCCACATGTAACTAATTAAATAATATGTATGCAATTTTTTCAGAAACTAAGGTGAATTTGCATAAATTCCCTAATCCAGCTATGGACAGGGAGTTATTTAATACATGGGTCTATTCTATTGGTGGTGACATTTTGTATCTTGAAAATAACCACATTTTCAAATACCGCCGTGTATGTCATGTATTCTTCGAAGAAAAGTACTGGTGCCGTTTTAATCGCTTTACAATAGATGCTGTACCAACAATAAATATGCCAGGTAATAATAAATATCTGCATAACTGAATCAATATTTTAGGGTTCCATAATTATGTCCAAATAGAACACGGCTCATATCTCTGAAATGAATCTGTGTGTTGTTAAAATAATATGTTTATCCTTACATTTATTAAGTTTTCGAGATGTAGTTGCATTGTTTCATTCTCCATTTCAAGTAGGTTCTTTTTTAATTCAGCTGCTGCTTTGTTGAACGCTCTTTTGTCGGCTACAGTGCCAAACCCTTCTAAGTCGTCTTTTTTCTAGAACTTAGCATTTTACTTTCTGCGGCAAGTTGCGATGAGTTTTAGTTTTAGTAGATTTTTTGTCAGATGGAGTACAAGTCCATGCCGCTTTCTGTATTAATTTAGTTATGTAGGAAGTAGCACTTTCAATGTCTTCGTCGGTTTTAAGAGGAATCTTCAGGTCTATATTGTCATTGAGGTATTGTTGAAAGGCTTCCCATTCAGTATGATTGTTATATAAGTATTGATTTCTTGACCGATTTATTACAGATGGCCTTTAAATAATAACATATTTAACAGATTAATTACCAATGCAGAACCTGTTACTTTACATATGGATTCTCTGCCTATGCAACAAGACACTCCAAGTGCAAAGTGAAGATATTGTATAATCAACTGGTATGGATAAGGCTCTGAATAAAATCATGTTTGAAGGTATATCCTGCGAAGACTAAAGTCATTATTGTCGGCAGCCCTAGGCTATGTTCCAAAATTGACTGGACGACCCTTCCCCAAATAATTTTTGATGGAGCTGTTATACCCTACTGTGACTCAGTAAAAGACCTTGGTATTTATATTGATAAAGATTTGTTTTGGGGTCCCCAGTTGCAAGAAGTGAGCCGCAAACTGTTTGCCTCTGCGGGGTCTTTACGCAGATTGCACAATTTCCTGCCGACTGCTACTATAACTGCGCTTGGCCAATCTCTTCTTCTCCCTATCCTTGACTATGCTGATGCAAGTTATCCAGATCTAACTGAAGTGCAGCTAGATAAACTTGCGCGACTCCAAAATTTTTGTATCAGATTCATATTTGGTTTGCGCAAATATGATCATGTTTCTGAGTTTCGCACTCATTACAATGTTCTTTAATGAGTTGAATGAGTTGTATTGCAATATGTGGATAGCTAGCGACCTCGACAATTTTGTCATATTTGCGCCAGTTTAATATAATATAATCAAGCAATTTTTGTTTTGATATATACCAGTCATTAATCTCATCATCGTGAATTTTAATATTTCTGATAATTATATTTTTCTGTAACTCGAACTTTAACTTATTTCAATTTACTTACCATATTATACCAAGTTTAATAAAAGTGTAATTTGTTTCAGCTCAATATGCTGAGAAAGAAGTGTTAGCTCCACCCTTGAAAATACTGCTGAAACAGTTTAATTTTTTGGCGATCTGTTCGACTCAGTCAATGGTGCAAGCTTAAACAGTAAAACAACAAGAGATCTTTACGTGCAGCCTGTACATCAGGGTCACCACACCAACGATTTTGGCAAGAAGCCATACAAAAATTAAAAGAAATATGTTTTGTGGATGTTAAAGGCAGCTGTGCCTTCATTAAAAAATTGGATTGTAAGTCTTCAAAGTTATAATATTGGAGAATAAGTCTTTATTTGCTTGAAATGTAGGTACATAAAAATAAGTTGTTAAATATATAAAAGAATCCATGTACATTCTCCCTTAGTGTGGCATGCAAATGATTTCCTAAATGACAATGATTTGTAATATTTGAATTAATTTCTGTTTGCATTAATATTTTTTTTTATTTGTTGTAATCAATTTTATTTGTTGTAATCAATTCTATTTTTGTAATCAATTTTATTTGTCGTAATCAGTTTTAGACAAATAAAATTGATTACAAAAATAGAATTGATTACAACAAATAAAAAAAATATTAATGCAAACAGAAATTAATTCAAATATTACAAATCATTGTCATTTATTAACAAGTAATTGTGTGAAGTGTTTTTTAAATTTTTGCAACGGTAAGTTTTTAATATTGTCAGGTATTTTATTATAGATTTTAGGAGCCATACAAATCACATTTCTTTTCATTAAGGTAGTTTTAAATACGCCTGTGCAGTAAATTCTGGTATTGAGATCTCATTTTCATCATCTCGATTTGTTATAACAAATATTGCTACATCAAGGATATAAAGGCACGGGAAAGTTAATAAATGATGAGACTTAAATATAGGTACACAACTGTCAGTTGATTTGAGGCCAAAGATAGCTCTCAGGCAGCGCTTTTGAGCTTTGAAAATGCTTTCTCGTTCACTACAGTGACCCCAAAAAATAACATCAAATCTCAAGATCGAAATTACTAGATCATGATAAGCAACTAGTATTGTCGGCAAATTAATCTTTTTTGATAGATTACGCAACATATATGCAGCTGTGCCTAAACGTTTACATATATCTTCTGCTTGCTGCTTTCACGTTAACTGGCTGTCAATTAAAATTCCTAAAAATTTCGTACAATTTACTTTTTCTATAGTTTGACCATTGTAGTTTATATCCATATCTCCCGTATATAGTCGTTGGTAAAAATTCATGATTTTAGTTTTTTGAAGGTTTATGATTAAATTATTATTGTCAAGCCACTTTATTAAACTTTTGATTGTATTGTTAATGTCATTTACATATGATTCTTTGTTTGTACATGAAACCATTGATGTACTATCATCAGCAAATAATACCATAGGGTGAAGTATATGGCGGGGCAGGTCATTTATATATAATAGAAATAATAATGGTCCAAGGATGCTGCCCTGCGGGACACCATATTTTATTTCTCTAAGAGAGGAGACTGATTTCAATTCTCTTCTAGATTTTAAACATAGAGTTGATAACTCAGTGCATTGTCTACGACCTTTTAGGTACGTTTTTATTAAGTTAAAGGCATTGCCACGAATACCGTATGCATCAAGTTTGTTTAGAAGGGTGTCATGATCTACACAGTCAAAAGCTTTCGACATGTCGGCATATATTGCGCACACCGGTGTTTTAGAGTCTACTTTTGGCATTATATTAAGAAGAAAGTCAAAAATTGCCATGTTTATGTTTTTGTTCTTATGAAAACCTTTTTGTTCGTCACATAGTATATCGAATTTTACTAGAAAGTTGTAAAGGGATTCATAGAATTTTTTTCTATTACTTTTGAGAAGATGGGTATCAGTGCAATTGGTCTGTAGTTTGTCATTTCTTCTTTATCGTTCTTTTTATAAAGTGGTTTAACTATTGTGGTTTTAAGGCCTTCTGGAAATACTCCCGAGTATATGCTGACGTTAATGATATGAGCAAGGGGCGCCAGCTATATAATCAGAAACAAATTTAACAACTCTGGTTGAAATGCCATCATAGCCAAAGCTCTTTTTATTTTTTAAGTTTTTTATTTTACGTGTGATCTGTGTGTGTGTGTGTGTCTTCAGGAATAACTGGAGTCATAAATATTGATTCTGAGTTGACATTTATGTTAAAAGCGCCACCTGACGCATTTATTGGTTTACCCGAAATCTGTTCGATAAAGAAGTTGTTGAAAGATTCGGCAATTTCGTCAGGGTTTGATATTATTTTATCTCCTTTTTTTATTTGAGAAATGGGTTCTCTTCCAGTTTTATTATTATTAATAATTTGCCAGGCAGTTTTGGACTTATTTTTTGAGTTATTTAGTAAATAGTTATTCTGTGTTTTTTGGGTTAATTTAATGATTTTCTTAAATTTCCTTGAGTAATTATTAAATGTCTGCTTATTTTCACTAGTTGGTTTGAGTCTCTGTTGCCACAGTAATTTTCGTTGTCTTTTGCTACATATTCGTATTCCTCGAGAAACCCATTTCAAATTTTTCTCAGACCTTATTGTCACAAATTTGTTAGGGAAACAGAGATCATGTAACAATTTAAACATTTCTAAAAAGTTATTATAGGCTTTGTTAGAATCTTCTGTACTGTAAACATCAGAAAACGATAGGCTTTGAATATGTGCTTTAAATTTAATGAGATTATCCATAGTTACATCTCGTCTCAATGTTCTCCACGATTTTATATGATTGGTGTTTTTAACATTTAACGTCATTATTTGGGCTGTGTGATCTGATAAACCGAAGTCAATTACTTCATGTTGGCAGCCTTGCCCAAAATTATGTGCAAAGTTGTCTAAACAAGTTTTACTGGTAAATCGAGTTGGTTGTTCAATTTCTAATTTAAGGTTGTAGCTGCTAAGAAAGCT
Organism: Tholera decimalis; assembly: GCA_943138885.2. Classification (NCBI taxonomy): domain Eukaryota; kingdom Metazoa; phylum Arthropoda; class Insecta; order Lepidoptera; family Noctuidae; genus Tholera; species Tholera decimalis. Next base: position 9,311,961 of record OW964551.2, on the reverse strand, counting down.
TTAAAATTCTAACGTTATTCTATTCCTGTTTAAAATATCTATATTAAAGTCTCCACTTAATACAACTTTTTTGAAGGATTTGATACACACCTTTTTTAAATTAAGATCTAAGTTTTCATAAAACTTACTTAGGTTACACAGCTTAGGAGGTCTATAAACACAAATAAATACAATGTTTTGTAGAGGAAATTCAACAGCACAACATTCTATAATCCCCGATATCGAGTAACTCTTTACGTCAGGTAGTTCTTTATACTCGTGCCCAACTCGTACTAGAATACAAGCACCACCACGTTTCCTATTATGCCTGGAATAACATGCCGCTAACTTGTAATTTGGTATAGACAATAACTGTTCTTGGCCTGATATTATAAAATGTTCTGTTATACATATTACGTCAACAACTTTCTGTTTACTAGACAATTCTTGAATGTAAATATTTGATAAGTCCGATTTGTTTAGTAGCCCAGCAATGTTTTGATGTAAAACATACATGTTATTAAAGAAAAAACTCACGCCTTGGAGACACGATGTTTACATTTTCATTAATTTCTATAGCTTCACAGTTTATACATTCATGATCGTAGTCAATTAATATTTTGGATCTGATCTGGTTGAAGATGTCTCTCCATCCGTATTTATTAATTTTCCCTGCTTTTTTACTAATCATTAGAGCGAGTCTATTTTTATGTTTCGGTCGAGATACGCCTACTGGTTTTTTGGAGCAACATTACCTATGTGTAAAGTATTGTTTTGCGGCAGTGTGTCATACTTATAAGTCATCTCGGAAGTCTGAGTTTGTTTGTTGTGAGTGTCGACTTTTATTTCGTTGCAGTACTTGACAGAAGTCTTGGAGTCGTTAGTTGGGAGTTGGATGAACCTTTTGCCGATTGGATTTTTGTTTGCTCGATGATGATGGTGTATCACTTTTTCTACCAGGCGTTAAGCAGATCTTTTTGCATGTCTCGACAGTCTTGAGGGCTTTTTGCAAATCGGATTTTAATCGGAAGTTTTCGCTGTTGAGGTCGTCTATTTCCTGATGAGATCTCAAAAGTTGCATCTTAAGTGTATTTATTTGTTCAGTCAAGTTGTTCATAGTGTCGTCATCATTACAATCGTGCAGGCTGTCAGGCACGCTCATCATCGTCGAGTCAAGTATCGTTTTTCATTATTTGTTAAGAAAGATAAGTTAGTCATAGAACCAGTGTTCTGTCTACGTAGTGTGATATTATCTGCATCCATGTTTGTTATCCGTGATTATGTGACGTTGTTAATGCTACTGAGGCACCCTCTGTAGCACGTTCTTGACTTAATTAACGTGTAGTTTATTATTTAAATAATGATAAAATTAATCTCACAAAAAGTACACGAATGAGGGCCCCGGATTTGAATTTCAGCACTTTGTCGCCACAGGTAGCCGACAAGCTGTCTTAGCCACGTAGTAGATATGACTTTAAGTTGAAATTAAGTAGCTAATGTTAAGGGTCGAAAAATTTAAATTTTGCAATGTGGTGGGTATTACTAATGTGTTAGGATTTTTTTCCACTTGATGACGGTGCACTTTTGTTTATGACAATAATGTTAGCAGTTTGGTCGATTGTTTATATTGATTCTGATGATAATCACTGATATTGTTACTTTTAATTGTCACTTTTGTAGTTCATTGCAAATAGTCCTGGTTACTATTTTACCACTAATTATTTCAGTCACTATTGAATTTGTCACTTTGATAACGCTTCTACTGGTACATTAGACCTTTATACATATATTTTACTGTTTTTTAGCATATAAGCGCGATTTTAAATATTTTTTAAATCAAATATAAACACGGAGCTTCTTTTTTTTTCTTTGTTTTAATGGAAAAGAAAAAACAAATTGATTTTATTTGAAATTAAACTTAATTGTTTATGCCGAAGAACTTGATGTTTCCCTCAACTGGAACAAAATTAGTTTCCACCCATGCTCCCCCTTCAAAAGACTCCCAATTTTTAGTCCCTGCATGGAGTACTTTATCAGAATCTTTTTCTTCGATAAGAGCATCCTTAATCTTCTTCAAAGCATATTGTAGTTGCATTGGGTCTGAACTATAATTAATGGCACTTTTACCCGTAGATAAATATGCAACAAATTCTTGTGTGAATGTTCGTCTCCTAAACCCTGAAAAAGAAGGCCTACTAGTGGATACTGGGTCAATGTTTCCCAAACTCTTAGTAAGCAAAGCCTGTGCCATTTTGGACACATATTTGAATCTTATAGGGGTTACCAAAATTTGTGGCTTTTCTCCTCTTTTAATGAAAATACTGTTCATGTCCTTCCTTTGGTGGAACTTCTGGTGTGTAATGATTTGCTGCAACAAAGAAAAATCTTCTAGGTAGGTCCCAAAAATTGCATGAAATATCGCCTCTGATGTTAACATGGGAGATGCTCCTGATCTAATTCTAAAACGCATTTTATTACAGATATCAGTGTAATACTTGAGCATGGGTGCACCTGAAAATCTCCATTGAAATCCTGCTGGTTTCTTATCCCACAGTAAACAAAACATCAATAGTGGCATATATATTTTCTGTGTTGAACGGGCAGTGGTGATAAGTAATATGTCCCCCAATTCCTTAAGTACTCCGGAGACACTTCCTGGGCTTGATGCTTCTTTAAGGCATGAAATTATTTCAGATGCCATGGGTAACATTTGGAGGGTAGTACTGAGGGCACTAGTTAATCTAGTATAAAACTTATCCTCCATCACCATTAGTATAGCCTGCGCAAGTGGACCAAGACTTCTTAAAACTCCAGTACGCCTTTCGGGAGGCAAAGTAATCCCTTGTAAAAGAGGAATATGATGGTTAACGAGGCCATACTGAGAAATATTTGACTTTGATTATGTGAGGTTTCTTTCTCAGAAGTTTCTCTTCCAATAGCCCTCCCTGATGAGTCTCTCTTTACTCCCTTTTTGTACACCGCTTTCCTTACCTTAAATCTGGTCACTCCAGTGCGCACCTCATCGAACATCCCCTTGAATAGAGTCATAATCTCCACAATGGGTGTAGCTACTAAGAAATTAATCCTTATATTCTGTGCTTTAATTTGGTCAACAACAGTTTGACTGCTTACGTCCATACTCCCGACTTTTGCGGTATAAGCCAAATATTTTTGATGGCCAGATGGATCATTCTCTTCTTTTCTTAAACAAGTGTAAACTGTCATCAGGATTCCAGCCAATTCATCAGAAACATCAATATCTATTATCCCGTTATCCAGATCATTTTGAATACTTAGCAGCTTTTAAATTTGCTTCATCAATTAAAATATTTGTGATAGCAACTAATTTTCGTATTTCATCGTCTCTTTCCTTGCTTATATCAGTCTCCACTCCAGTGCTAGTCGATGCCATGATCAATTTAATTACTTATTTCCAAATTAGTTTATTCTTTGATTAGTGTTTTTATCTTATTTTATTCTATCTGTTCTTGCAAATGACTAATCTAGAGCGGGCATATAATTTTAGAAATAATAACCTGAATTTCCACACCTTCGTCAACAATATAGAATATAGATAGTTACTAATAACCAGATTTATAAAATTTGACTCAGATACTTTTAATTGTGAAAATGATTCAGCAGACCAGCTGGTTAAACTGAAACAGCTATTTATACCTTCCGAAAAAGATGATGTTCAGTATCCGGGTGAAATGAATGTGGGACCCCATATGTCAGGAGCGGTGCCACGATCAGCTGCTCAGGAATGCCTCAATGCACATGCAAGAGCGTATACAGCAGGGTGGGTCACAAGAAAAAATTTCTCAAAAATAAAATGTGTCAATTGCGTTGCCGATTTGACAATGGGCAAAGTTAGTGCTATACACAATTAGGTGCAAAAAAAAATAATATAAAACTATTAAGACAATGAAATTTACCTACCCTTCTGAAAATGCAGTGAGAGCGTTCGGAGTAGTCACAGAGGAAGCAAATGAGTACTTAGAACATTCTCCAGTAAAATACAACATTTCGAAAATAATAAAAAGCCAAATTATGTGTCTCAGTACTCATTTGACTTCCTGTCTTGTGATACACAAAAAAGATATTGAAAAGGCCTTCCTTGACCATGGGTTAACCTTTTAACCGCCCGACTTCATATCGTTTGTCGGGCCCCCAGCGCCCGGCATAGTGAACCGAAAAATAAATACCTACAACAAAAACAGCAGTGCAATATAATTAGGACTTCTGATTAAGAGACTAAAGTTTATTAAACTGTTAAATGATTACTTAATTAAGTATTTACCTAATATAAACATCGTTTCGATAAAATACAGCATAATTAAACAAAAAAGTACATTGAACGAGCTGTGATATTTTTGTCGTATATATACGACTCTGGCGAAATGGGCCCGAAAATATTTGTCGTAAAAATCCGACGTAGGCGGTTAAAAGGTTAAAGTTAGTAATTTTAATTGGTGTTGTTTAATAAATAAAATAATGAAAGGCACATATGTATCCCGATTAATTGAAAAATCTCTTCCCAGAACGCAACATAAGGCTTATAATAAATATAAAATGAAATTAAAAAATAAAAACTTGAATAAGTATTTGTTGTTTCATTTACATATTTCTCAGTAGTTCCCTGTAATTATTGTTACCGCTGAGTTTTTTCATAGGAGCTCATTGGAATTTTGCTGCAAACAGCAAAAAGAATATTGAGGTCTGAATACAGTGCAATGGGGTAATTGAGGCTTTATATGTCTGCCTTTGCACTCAACAACTAAATTTAGAAAAAAGAACTCATGTTCGATTCTTCCAACTTTTGACAATCTATAACAACCATTTTCTTTCTATGGGAGTGGGTCGTCTGATCTATGTAGTCTGTGGTAAAAAGACTACATACCATGTAGTCTGTAGTGTAGTACACAGTGCACTGATTTCAATCGGACAACTGACAAATGTCAAAAAAATCCGTTTCAATCATCAATAATGATTATTAATAACTAAATGATTATTTAATTTAATTAATATTTTCTTTTCAATTAATCTTTATTATATAAAGACTAATAAAGAAATACAAATTGATTAAATAAAACGTAAAATAATGTATAAAACTCAGAAACAGAGCTGAATAAATTCCCGTAACAATGCGTAACATGAAACGTTATAGAAAAAGTGAATTGAGGTACGTTCAAAACATGGTATTATGTTACCACAAACGTAAAATAAGCTTATAGAAAAAATGAAAAATATTTTTTCCTGCGTTTCTTTTAAAATTGTGATACGCGTAATTGATACACAATCCAATTAGCCGAATTTTAACATTTATTTCATAACTATACATCGTCAGGTGAAAAATGGTCATTGTTCTTTCAGCTTTCTAGCACTTCAGGAAGTAGCCAAATATTTTGATGATCATCAGTGTGTCAGTGTATCAGTGAGTGTGTCAGTGACGAAATCGGTGTATTTTAGATATCAATAAAATCTAAAGTATTAGAGCTATTCAATTGAGACTTTGTATATTTAAATACTTTTACTGATAACTTTTACTGAATTTAACGACCTTCAGTCGCAAATCGAAGAATTGTGTGATAATTTGGATGAACATCTGGAATATAGGGAACAGTTCGAACAAATGTTTTTTAGTGTCATCGCGCAAGCTAAGTCTTTGTTGTCTGAGGATAGCAAAACACCTAAAAGTTTGAATAACTCTGAGGCAGTACAACCAGTGAAGTTACCTACAATTCAATTACCAACTTTTGACGGTTCCTATGAGAATTGGTTAGAGTTTAAAGACACCTTTTTATCCTTAGTGCATAACTCCACACAAATAAGTCCTATTCAGAAGTTCCACTATTTAAAATCAGATTTGAAGGGTAGCGCTGAATGAATTGAAGTAATAAACTCACTGGAATTATCAGCCAATAATTACAGTGTTGCATGGGAGTTACTCACTAATAGGTTCAATAACAGCCGTCTATTAATACACAATCATGTAAAAGCTCTTTTGTCCACACAATCTTTAACTAAAGAGTCACCCGTGTTATTGCGAAAGCTCGAAAGATACGATGTTAAAACATCTACGCGCACTAAAAGTACTCGGTGAGCCGACCGATTTCTGGGATACACTCATAATTTACATGATTACGTGGAAGGCGGACCCTGTTACCGAGCGGGAGTGGGAAGAGTATGTACTCGCACAAATGATAAAATGTCCTGACGATGCGAAGCTTAAGTTGAAGGTAGAGGATTTAATTCGTTTTATCGGGTGGAGAGCGGATATGCTAGATAAATTATTAGGTACTCATAGTAAAGGCACACACGATAATAAACACACCAATGCGACCACTTCTAAAGTACACTGTAACGCTTCTTCGTCCGACACTACGAAACCACTGTCGCACAAAACACAGTACAAACCTTGCCCTATGTGTAAGGAAAAACATCCGTTATTCTCATGCCAGAAATTCCTTGATCTGTCCGTAGCGGACAAACATAATTTTGTCACACAAAAAAAATTATGTACAAACTGTTTGCGCTCAGGACACAAAGTGAACGACTGTCCGCTTGGACCGTGTAGGAAATGTTGTAAGAAACAACACACTACTACATCGTAACGAGTCAGAGGATAACACGCAAAATCCGCCTCTCTCGTTAGTGACACTAGGACAAATTTCGCAATTAAAATCACACACACATAATGCGAATTGCGACGGCAGCCCCACCACGCAAGGACCAGTTGCCAAACCAGTTCTGTTGTCTACCGTGCTAGTCGAGATAGCCGATATTCATAATAATTATCACACGGCGCGCGCGCTGCTCGATAACGGTAGTACACGATGTTTTATCACAGATGCGTTATGCAACAAATTAAACTCACAAAAAATACAGTTCACTTGCAATATAACAGTTGTAGGTAACTCAGTTTCCCAGTGCACACAGACCTGTAATGTTACAATTAAGTCCCTGGTAGGTTTCTACACTACACACATTCATTGTTTAATTTTACCCTCAATAACTACACAATTACCAGCAGTGTCTTTATCTAATGATGGTTTTAACATTCCTGTAAACATTCAGTTAGCCGATCCCTATTTCTTCGAGTCTCAATCCATAGATATTTATTTATTTATTTAAACTTTATGTACAATTGTGTTACATGGGCGGACTTAATGCAGCAAGGCATTCTCTACCAGTCAACCTTTGACTCAGACTTTGAGTCAGATATGTTGATTGGTGCTGACCACTTCTGGAATCTCCTCGAAAACGGAAGATTCCGGTTGAAAGGTGGTCCATACTTACAAAATACAAAATTAGGGTGGATCATTTCAGGGCCTTTGAATACTCTCGTACATAGTCATCACGTTTCATGTAACGTCACATCATCACTTGATGAACAATTGAGGAAATTTTGGGAGCTCGAGGAGATAGGCAGATCGACTGATGTCCGCAGTAATGAGGAGCAGGCTTGTGAGGATCATTTTATAAAGACAACCACACGTGACACTGATGGCAGGTTTTGCATTTCCATGCCTTTGAAGAAGCCCCCTGACGCATTGGGTGACTCATTTCTTCAGGCCGAACGTCGCTTCTACTCACTAGAGAAACGTCTGCAACGCATACCGGCCTATAAACAGTTATACATGCAATTCATCCATGAATACATAGCAATGGGTCACATGTCACGTATCCGTACGTACAGCACACCACACTACGTTCTACCATACCACGGTGTATTCCGCGAGCACAGTACTGCCACGAAACTGCGAGTTGTATTCGATGCAAGCGCCAAAACCACGACTGGCAAATCACTCAACGATATACAACGCGTAGGCCCAGCAATACAGGGTGACTTGTTTGCTATTTTGCTCCGGTTTAGACAACACAGATGGGTAGGGCCATCTTTCCTTTCAGATCCGCCATTTCATATAGCCAATAAAAATAGCTCTGACCACTTAAACGATACAACACTCAATTTACCTGAGATTAGGTCTCAAATACACACTCATCAAATCTCGGATACGAATAGTTGGTTCCCGTTTCATCGTTTCACTCGATTCAATCACATGAAACGTGTTTGTGCCTATATGTTACGTTTTGTATACAATATGCGAAACAACCGAGTTAAACGAAGCACTAACTATTCTCATAAAGGCGTCACAGTCACAATCATTCCCCGACCTTTTAGATAGTTTAATTAAACACAAACCGTTAAAGCACTCACACAATTTAATAAAATTAAATCCATTCATCAATAAACAAAATGTAATTAGAGTCGGGGGACGTTTGTGCAATTCACCAGAGTTTTCGTATTGCAAGAAGCATCCAATATTATTATGCAGCAAGCAAACATTCACACGGCTGTTGTTTAGCGCTGAGCATGAGCGACTAATGCACGCCGCGCCGCGGGCCCTCTTGTACACACTCAGAGAAACGTGGTGGCCGGTAGGTGGGAGAAATCTCGTTAAACAAGTTGTACATAGTTATGTTCCATGCGCTAGGTTCCGTGCTAAGCATATTGCACCTATTATGGGTAACTTACCTGCACAACGCTTGTCTCCGCAGTTTCCTTTTATGACCACTGGTGTGGACTATGCGGAACCGGTTCTCATATTGAACCGTAAAGGCACGGGTGCTAGAACTGTGAAGGCATCCATTTACATATTTATATGTTTAATTACACGCACGGTTAACTTGTAGGTGATTTGACAATGGACGCCTATCTGTTAGCTCTCAAGCGCTTTGTCTCACGCAGAGGTAAACCGTCACACATTTTTTCAGACAACGGAAAGAATTTCGTTGGCTTAATGAATTTATTTTCAAAATTCCTTTCCTCATGTTCACAAAATAACATAGATTACGCTACTTCACAAGATATCAAATTCAGTTTAATTCCCACTTACGCTCCGCATTTTGGTGGATTATGGGAAGCTGGGGTAAAATCATGTAAACATCATTTACGCCGTGTTGTAGGGAATTTGCACTTAACGTATGAGGAGTTCAATACTGTTTTGACACAAGTGGAAGCAGTCCTGAACTCCCGTCCTCTTAGTCCTATGTCCACAGATCCCCATGATTATCAACCCCTATGCCCAGCTCACTTCTTGGTTTGCCGTCCGCTGACAGCGCCGATCTGTGAGGACCTGATCGACAAATCTCCACACAGTCTGTCACGCTACCAGCGAGTGGAGCAGATTCGTCAACATTTTTGGAGCAGGTGGTCCACAGAGTACATTTCTGAGATGCAGACCAGGACAAAGTGGAAGTCAAGGCAAGCTGATCTGAAGCCAGACACACTGGTACTTATAAAGGACGATCACGCACCGCCACTGAAGTGGTGTCTTGGCCGTATCATCAGCACCATTCCAGGCAGCGACGGAGTTGCACGAGTGGCAAAAATCCAGATCGAGAAGGGCATCATAAGAAGGGCATTTTCTAAGATTTGTCCACTGCGGGAGAATGAAGCTGAGTGAACACGTTGAAAGACCATCTTTCAAGGCCGGGAGGATGTTCACTCATGATGTTGACGACGTGCTTATTGCCATCGCTAAACAGTAGGCGCCCGTCGTTTGAGACACCTACTTACATGTCATGGCTCAAAAACTAGCACATCATCCTCGGATTGTCGGACAGCCAATGAAAGGAACCCTAGGGACGCCATCGAAGAAGCACCAATAGCAGCAGTCTACGAAGACAGGCAGCGACGGAGTTGCACGAGTGGCGAAAATCCAGATCGAGAAGGGCATCATAAGAAGGGCATTTTCTAAGATTTGTCCACTGCGGGAGAATGAAGCTGAGTGAACACGTTGAAAGACCATCTTTCAAGGCCGGGAGGATGTTCACGCATGATGTTTACGACGTGCTTATTGCCATCGCTAAACAGTAGGCGCCCGTCGTTTGATACACCTACTTACATGTCATGACGCAAAAACTAGCACATCATCCTCGGATTGTCGGACAGCCAATGAGAGGAACCCTAGGGACGCCATCGAAGAAGCACCAATAGCAGCAGTCTACGAAGACTTCCGAACTCCTCTCCGTGAAACGGGAACCGCTCGGCGTGTCTGCAATACTAACCACATTCAAATCTTATCCTTGCTCTGTATAGCTTCACCTTCAAAAACATTTAAATCAAGAACGGTTTTTTCCTGTTAACACACTAACTCTCATTGCAATAAACCATTTTATATATTGGAGAAACCAAGAAGTATCATTTCTTCTGATCCACAACCACAGATTGAAGAGGAAGGCGCCTAACGCAGAAACAGATGCTTTGTTTCTTTACAAACTGTTGCGCAATAAGATCGACTGCCCCGGTTTATTGAAGCTTATTAGATTCCATGCGCCTTCCAGATATCCCAGGAATAAGATAACACCACTGTGTCCGCCACTTCGAAAGTCTGTGCTTGGTGCGAATTCTCCGATACCTAGATTGTGCAGAATCCTTAATGGCCGCAGCGACTTAGTAGATGTACATCATGATAATATAAATAAATTCCTACGAGCTTTTGTAAATAATCTAATGGCGATTTAATTTTAAATTTTATACCTGTTTTCATTTAAATTTTTTCAAAATTTTCAGTTTTATTTTTATTTTCTTATCAGTTATAATCGTTATATTTTTCTCATAATTCAATCAATCAATCGTCATTCAATCAATCATATTTTAATAAGTAATTTACATCCCAATGTTGTATACAGAATTGAATGATTTGAAAATTTTCTTTATTATTACTTTTAATTATTATTCTTTGCATGTATAAATTCTAATTTCAATAAGTTAGAAATATGTTATGTAAGCCGTTTTTTGTGCATGTGGTGTTAACCTATAATTAATTGTTGCACTTGAATATGTTACTCTAGTTATTAAATGGCTTCCTATTAGGTTTCGCCGGAATGTTCATTCACTTTCTCTGCTTTATAATGTCTTATTTAATCCTTTAACTCCTTTTTATCTTAAAGACCGTTTTCGGTTTCTCTGTGACACACATTCAAGGTCCTTGAGATCATCGGAAAATTTAGAGTTAAGTATCCGTATGCATTCCACTTCTTTCTTCGATAAATCTTTCACTATCCAAGCAGCCCGTTTATGGAATGCATTGCCCATAGATGTGAGGCGTGCTCAAACATTACCTACTTTCAAAAAAATGGTGAAAGAGCATTACCTCTCACTATAATTTAATTTTTCCCCTCCTTTCTCTATTATGATTTTGATATGTATTAGTATATATTATATTCATATATATGGTATGTATTTTATATTATTATGTTTAATTAGTATGATGTTGTACACTGACAGCCCTAAATCTGTCTCCTTTCATTTCTGTCCATCCAAAGGTTGTCTGTAAGAGATTGCCCTGTGCGATAAGACCGCCCATTGTACACTAGTTTTATTATTTGTATCTTTAAATGTATTGTAAGGTGTACAATAAAGTATATAATAAATAAATAAATCAGAAATGTATATAGTGTAAACAATTGTTGGTTAACCTAAATAAATAAACATGTTATTGTGTTTTTGCTAACAAAACTGTTAGGCCACGCCTATATTCTGTTAGCAAACAATGTTATACTGTTTGCAAACACGAAAACACGTCGCAGCGGACCCGGCTTTAAGGAGTGAGATAAGATAATTCCGACTTTTAAACAGATCCACGGAGTGAGGTGAGATGTCTGGTTGGTATATCTCGAACTTAGTTCTAATGTAGCTCAAGACTGATAAATCCGTGAAATGGTAAATAATACGTAATAATTGATTTCCCTTCATACTTGACAGGCTTAGGACTGTCTATCAAATTAAAATACTTGATAGGCGTATTTAAAAATCAATTATGTACAATGATTATTTATTTTTTGCTTTTTTTTTGTTTTTTGGCTTTATTTGTTTCTTTTTTATATTTTACTTAGTATGTACATAATTATGTATGTACAGCATTTATTTCATGTTGCTACCTATAAATAGCAGCTCAGCCAATTTTTTTGCTGATAATCTTGAGCGTGATTCAGTCATAATGAGACCCGCCTTCGAAAATGTTCGTTCACATGGTACTGATGTAGCTACCACATGAAGTCTTTTTAAAATATATTTGTATAAAATTGGATAAAATTGTTTCCGCTCATACCACCAGATTAAGGGATCTTCATTGCGTATAGGCTCTAGGTCAAAGGCTGACGTATTTTTCGGTGGAAATTTCGGTAGTTACTTCGTAAAATATTTTTAAAATAGGTAACACCTCTTCCACGATCTGCCATTCCTCTGGTTTTTAATTTATGTTATGGTTTGTAAGCGCCAAGGTTGCTATCACAGCTTCTTTACAGGTTATTATTCGATTTAAAATGTCGTATGTGGAATTCCACCTGGTTACCACATCTTGTTTTAATTTAAGTGGGGGCAAATTAATTTGTTTATGAATTTCTTGTAATTTTACCAGAGCCTGAGAGCTGCGTTTAAAATATTCTACAATTTGCTTTACTTTTGTTACAGTTGCCTGGACATCAGAAATCCCGGCCAAAATCACTAGATTTAGGGTATGCGCGAAACAATCGATATGGCGTCAACCTCCGATCCGAATAGCTGTTGCAATGTTGGCAGCATTGTCGCTCACAATTGCTGTAACTTTTCTATTTATTTGCCACTTTTCCATTTCGGCTTTTAAAAAAACAGCGAGATTTTCGCTAGTAGGCTCTCCATACTCTATATAGCATAATAAATTAGTGCATAGTTTGGCGTTTCCATTAATATAATGTGCCGTTACAGCAATAAAACTCTCATTATTTATCGACGTCCAGGCGTCCGTCGTCAAGCATATAGCATATATTGTGCTTATTTGTTGCTGAACTTCGTTATGTATGTATTTTGGAATACAGTTGAGACACAAGTACCTGGCTTAAAGTTTTCCTAGTTGGAGGTGAATATCTAGAGCATATTTATTAATTTTTTAAATTCTTCACATTCTACTAATCGAAAAGGTTGCTACTCTTTTGCTACCATTTTAACTATTTGGTGATCTAATTGCACTGCCATAGAAGGCAGGAGTGGTTTAGTGTTTTGTACAAAATCAGTTATTTTCGTAAAGTTGCGTTTCCTACCAGTATTAGCGGTTGCAGACGTTGATGGTGCTGTCAGTGATGTAGATATTTCTGCTGATCCAGGCTATACTAACATTCGTGGCTCATCAGCTGCAACAGTATTTTCTGAGGTAGCAACTTCACTTGGCATGATTTCTCGTACTACGGGGCTGATTGGAACAGTAGGGTGTTTTCTTTTGAAATGTCTGGTTAAGTTTCCAGTGTTTCCGGCAGAAATAGTGATATCCGCAGAACAATAATTACACGTGGCTAATTAACTATTATTGTTATTTTGAGAAAAATGATTCCTAACTAAACTAGTTTTTCTTCTCATCGCCATTGTTTAAAAAAAATAATAAAGTTTTTAACTATTAGGTTATTTACAAAATAGTCTAGTTCAATTTTACACTTTAAATAAAATAAAGGTTATAATTATATAGAATGTTGATTGTTCACATCACACAGCACACACAAATAACGAGTCCTAATAGCTAATACTACTAACTATTTATCTTTCATTTACAATTAACACGGTAACACATAGTACTGACTGAAGAAAATCTCATACAATCGAAAACAAAACACAATTGCCTCAAAAGCTACTTAAGTTACCGGGGAGTCTCGGAGAGTTTTAAAAGGCACAACTTTACTTGACGACCGTTTATTTCAGACTGACTTATTATATCTTAACTAACAACAGGATAAACATTCACTTATTATCTAGCGTATACAGTTACACTCTAACAATATCGAGAATGCTTGGTCAGCGGAGCCCGCCCGTCGCGGCTGGGATCAGCGTACTGTTATTGTTCCCACCGGACTACTTGCTAGAGATAAGACAGGTAGAGCATTCATAACGCCTCCCCCCGCAGCTTCAAAATTATCCGAGGGACTGTTATCGCTCGGATTATTTTGAAATTTGAAATTACAGTACTTATATATCAGAGTTACAGAAATGCCTAAAATTATGATTATATACACACCGCGTCACATGAATAGGACCAGCATATTTTCGTTTGCTATCTAAGATATGGGACAAAATATATATATAATAATGTTACGTATATACGTCTTTGAACACGTGAAGTTCAACTATAAACAATCGAACTCCTTAAGACTCAGCGAGTCTTAATGACAATGCTGGTAGGTAATTATGACGCGTCACTTGAATACGACCATTAAATAAAACACAAAAAAAAATGTTATTAAATAATATATATTAAAAAAATATATTGATTAATAATTAAGGCTTTTTCCCTTATTTTGAATTAAATCAAAAATTCGAGATAGCATTGAATCATAAAAAGTTCTTATGTATTTAATCGGCAGTTTACTCCAACACTTTTTGATACCCTCCTCGAGTTCTTGCTTGTCGTTATATTGTTTGCCGTTGTTATAAAGTTCACGTGACAACCACCCCCATACATTTTCCATTATATTTAGGTCGGGGGAGAGTGATGGCCAGTCGAGAACATCGATATTATTTTGTTGAAACCATTGACGTACATCGTGTGCTCTATGAATGCTGGCGTTATCATGTTGGAAAATGAAACTTTCATCATCTATGATACTGCTAAACTTACATATTTCATTTTTTAGAAGATTAATGTAGCTTTTAGAATTTTGCCTACCTTTTATCACCACTAACTCAATCGCTCCGTTGTATGATATCGCACCCCAGACCATTACTGAGCCTGCATCATTTCGCCGACGCGATAAAATTATTTCATTTTTTCTTAAATCATGAAAATAGTAAGAATACCCGTCAGGGCCATCCAAATTAGATTTTTTTTTCATCACTAAATATAACTTTATGCCACTCTTGGGTCCAATGCATTTTGTTTCGAGCAAACCGAAGACGTTCCGTACAGTGATGCTCTTTTAAACATGGCTTTCTCTTAATTTTTAAACGTTTTAAATGTGAGCAATTGCGTATAATCCTTTGAACAGTCCTCACAGATGCTTCAGTTCCAACATTATGGGCTATTTGTGCGGCTGATAGCGTAGAATTCGACGCTTCGCGTAATATTGCTCGGCGCTCTCTTTCAGTTGTAGCGAATTTGGTACGGCCTTTGAACTTCTTACCATAATTTTCAGGATCGTCAAGAAAATTACTTATCACCTGGTGTGAACGCCCTATTTTTTTCGCAATTTTTCTTAAAGAATAGCCTTCTTCACAAAGAATTTTTATTTTTCCTATTTCCTCTAAATTTAAACACTTATTCCGACCCATATTAAATTTAAAAAAATATATAATATAGTCACTACTTGATATTTTTCACTTTAAATACGCGTAATATGTACTCACTGTTTCGTTTTTGTTTTGCAACTGAGGCCGGGCGGAAGGGAAATGTCATTGGTCGTATTCAAGTGACGCGTCACATTACCTACGTAAGCGTCGCTTGCGGTCACGC
Source organism: Tholera decimalis (assembly GCA_943138885.2). Lineage (NCBI taxonomy): Eukaryota > Metazoa > Arthropoda > Insecta > Lepidoptera > Noctuidae > Tholera > Tholera decimalis. The sequence goes on along the minus strand of OW964551.2, from coordinate 9,296,503 downwards.
TCGGCGTTTATGAAGTCCAATTCTTTATAGTTAACCTTCACGTGCCTAAAGATGTGTAGATGTATAGAGTACCATTGTGATATATTTATTTTATCTCATATCTTAAATAACAGAAAAATACGCTGGTCCTATTCATGTGACGTGGTGTGTATAATAATAGAGTTCCGATGCTAACAGTATTCACATTTATCACCGCCTCATGGTTATTTTCCACTTCACTTTCACTGATTTTTAACAGGCCATTAAGTTGTTGTAAATTCACTAAATCACTTGTATCCAAATTAATGGTTTTCGCTGCATCTGAGATTCGGAGAGCACGATTTCAGGAAGATTAATGATAGGCAGTTTCGGCAGGTTCAAGTTACTCGTGGTGCTATAGCGGGTTTTAAGAGTCATTTCGCCAATCTGGACATTGCAGTTATCGTCTAACATCAAGAAGTAAGTGCCTCGTATCTTATCTTTGGTTACTTCATTATTTTCGCAGATCTTTGATAGGATGGTTTCCGCTTTACGGTAGAGTATCCATCGGTCTTTCCCTACAGGCTGGATCTTTAGGTTATTGATTTCGACTGGAACTGAATTGCAGGAACTAATGTTGTTGGAGAACTTCATCAAAGCCGCTATGCAAGTATCTTCCTCCACGAATGGCATCACACCTTCATTACATAGGTATGTCTCCTCATAGAGTTCGGTGCATGGCTGGGAGAGCGAGACCATTTTCGACCCTTTTACTAGCAGGTAAGGATATTTGGGAATTATGAGCGTAGTTTGGTTAGAAGGATTAGTTGTAGGAATTGGGATTGCTTGGTAGTAGTTATATATATCATTTTTTACTATAGGTATATCTAAAACAAATGTTATTTGACTTCCTTTTTAAAAGGCTTTTATACTTATACACTGTTCTAATTTTAATAGATTATCGTAATTGACTGGATATACAAGTTTATTAGTTTGTTCTATTACTTTTAACAATTCTAGTAATTCATGTGAGTTTATAAGAGACTGATGCAACATTCCTAGTTTACTGAAGGTTACCGAAGTTTCAATTGCATCCCACCGAATGTAGAGTAATTGGAAATGATGTAAGAATAAATTATACACGATAACGAAATTATGTATTGTTATATTAATATTAGTTTTGTGTATCAAATTTCGCATTTCCCATAACTCCTCATTTATGTGGATGATTTTATTCATAGTAGAATTCGCCACGTTAATCAGCGATCTGGACATTTCTGAAATAACGATTACATTTTTTGTTAAAGTATCTTGACGTGTTTTTATATCCCCAATCAATTGTTCGTACCTGATAGCATCGTCATAGTCCAAATTACCACTAATTATCTTAATAATAGATCCTAGGGGGTTAAAGATCCCTCGCTTAATTCTAATCGATGGAGCTAACTGATTGAATTTTTCTATACTGGAATTCATGACATAATCGGTTTGAAACTTCACGTCCATCAATTGTTGATCGAATATTTTATTTCCAAAGTAACTCCTGACTTGGTTATTGAAATTTACATACTTTTTTATATTCAACTCTAAGTCTTCTCGCATCGAACTTAAATCTAAAACCTTAATAATATTCCACTTATCATAGCTTATTCTAGCTTGACCTTGCTTCGTAAGAATCACTCCTGGATTCTTATTAATTCTGTGCAGTTGAAGGGCCTGGGTCCTGAAGGTCAGGATCAGGAGCACGAGGAGGCACCTGTGAAGGTCGTTTAATGTCCTTAATAGGTACTTTAGTATCGCGGGTTTTGATTTTAAGTGGACAAGTGTTCCTGGTAATACCTCCTGTTACTGTAGCTTTTTGGTAGCGAGGTTTATCTTTGCTACGTCTGATGTTTACCCCTTTTATGTATATATCATCCCCTTCTTGTACATCAAATGACATCTCTCCGCCACGTTTTTCTTTTACCTTTTCTTTATTTTGTATTATTTTATCTGTTAGCTGTTTATAGAGATATTTCGTTCGCTGAACATGATCTTTCACTAACTGTTGTGTGTATTGTTTCTCGAAATTTACGGCAAAAGTACTATTAGATTCGGTATGGCCAAAAACAACTTCAAAGGGTGTAAGACTTGTCGTGGAATGAATACTTTGTTTGTAGGCCATAATCGCATATGTCAAAACGTTGGCTGCGTCTGTTATTTTATGTTCATATTTAGCGCTACGATATATCTCTGCTATAGTAGAATGAAAACGCTCTATTGTTCCCATGGAATTGGGATTATGTGCAGTGCCTATGTGCAAGTCTATTTTATAGAATTGTAGAGTTTCTTTCAATAAAATGTTGTTGAATTCTGACCCAGGGTCAGCACTGATTTTATTTGGTACGCCATAAAATGAGAAATATTTGATAAGTGCGCGAACTACTTCAAGAGTCGAGCGATTGGATAATTCAAAGGCTTGTCCTAGTTTGCTGAATGCGTCAACTATGGTAAGAAAGTATTTCCCTTCAATGGAATACAGGTCTATGAAGATTTCGGAAAATGGTTTGGTTTGGGTTTGAGTTAGCTGTAATTGCGGAAAAATCTAGACTCCAACAAAAGAACATGTCTGACTAGTTCTGCTTCCATTTCCTCCGTTAAATCACCCGGACGTCCAATTCTTTTATGTGTATTCAAGCCTTTTAAATGTCGTCTAAATGTCGGTTTCGGTATTTTAAATAATATAATATAATAATATAATAATATAATAATATAATATAATATAATATAATATAATATTCCACAACTTTTTCACACAACGCCATCTAGTCCCAAACTAAGCAGAGCTTGTGGTATGGATACTAGACAACTGATAAACATACATATATATTTCTAAATACGTACATGTTATAGATAAATTACACCCAGACAAAGAACAAATGACCGTGCTCATCACACAAACATTTGTCCTAGGTGGGAATCGACCCCACGACCTTGCGCATAGCAGTCAGGGCCACTGACCACTATACCAACGGGCCTGACACACACGACAAACTTCATTGAATTTTAAGTTCCCATTCTTATATTTTCTAATCGCTTCTTCCATATATTCTTTACTCCAAGAATAATATTTTCTTTTTATCATGGTGTTCTAAAATAGAAAATAATTATGTTTAATATGTTTTTAACTTCTGTGGCTATTTTTCCAATCAAAATCTAATAAAACAACTTGTCATAAACAGTTTAAGATTTGGTAAATTATCAAATTCAGATTCATAATAGTTTTCCTAAATCGTACCAGTACGTTTTAAGAAGTTAACTCGAGTACGAAATAGGAGCACGAGCCAAACAAATTTTAAATTTACCGCCAAAAAAATTGACAACAGTTACGAGTATGATAACACGTCAGATGAAATCGCAAAGATACACATTAATACGTATTAAATCGTAAAATAGGTTATACCCGACCTTATTTGAATAAAACTCTTACGAAATGTGTAAAAACATTACAACAATAGTTGAAAAAAACTTACTTTTTCAATATTTTTGTCGAGAGCAGCTTCACAGATGTTATCTGTCAGGTGGTGAAATGGCCGACTGTTATTTATATTTTTTGACACTAGAGGCGCTGATAGATTACCAAAGCCGAGTTTTAAGTGGAATACGAATTTGGCGTAAGTACAAATTAGGCAAGTTTACCCTATCTTTTTTTTAACGTTCTGTAAATAATTATTTAATACTGATTGTTATTCCGCTGCCCTGGGCAAACCTGACCTATAATAATTTATCATGCCCAGGAATCGCCGTCATTGGTCTACCGTTTTGGGTTTTGGGAAATTGATTATTGCCTGCAATTTGTCTGGCAATGGTTTGATCCTAGACGTTGTTACCTCATAGCCTAAAAATTCTAGTTTTTCTTTTCCAAAACTATATTTTGCCATATTTATGGTTATACCGAATTGATTCAATCGCTCAAATATCGCCTTTAAATGTAATTTATGTAGCTCTGGCGTCTCACTGGCTACGATGACGTCATCTATATAATCGAAGTAAAAACTAGAGTCTGATTGAACTTCTGAATCTATTTTGCATTGTGCCTCTAAGTCTTGCAATACCGAGTTATTCATATATCGCTGAAAAGTTTGCGCAGCGTTCCTAAGGCCAAAAGTCATACGCGTAAACTCGTATAATCCAAAAGGAGTAGTAATTGCTGTGTTCGCTATGTCCTCAGGTGCAATTAAAATATTGTGGTACGCTCTATTTAAATCTAAACGCGAGAATATGCACTTATTGCTTAAAATATACGTGAAATCCTTTATCCGCGGGATGGGGTACCTGTCTGGAATTGTAATAGCATTTAAGGCCCTATAATCACCACAAGGACGTAGTTGCCCATCCTTTTTGGGTACCACATGCAGCGGACTGGCCCAAGGACTTTTCGACGGCCTGCCTATTCCCATTTCCTGCATGCGCCGAAACTTCTCCTTGACCTTGACGTATTTTTCTGGGGCTAGTGGTCTAGCTCGAGCAAATACGGGTGGTATGTGTGTCTCAATATGATGAAATACTGCCTGAGGGGGTTCCTCCTCGGGGCACCTGAGTTGTCCCAATGCGATGGTATACGTACCCTTGTATTGGGACAGCACGGACTGCCGGGCAGTTCTTCTCATGCAACCGAGCGGGTGGGCGGGTTGCGGATAGCCCAGCTTCGGCTGGGGGACCGCCACCTAGCAACCTGGGGGGCGACCCCCCTGCCGGAGTGTCTCAGCAGACGAGACTCCGGACAAGAGAAGTTTCCCTTACGCCAGATCCCAGGCCTAGGGATAACCTAATACCCTGTTCCTATGTTCCCTGTTCCTCGGCTGCGCGGGTCTGCATGGTTCTGCTACTGTCTCTCGCTGGTGCGAGCGGGCTGCATATATTGGCTGGTTCAAGTGGACTAGCCAGTGATGCGGTGGGCTCGCGCCTGCGGGACGGTGGCGGATGCGTGTGGCCCTGTGCAGTCGAAAACATCCCCCTCACACCTTTCCTTCCCTCTCCCATCCCTTTCCTTTATTTTCCCATCTTTTCTCCAACCATCCAGAGGAGGGGCAACCTCTTTTCCCAAAAGCCCAACCAAATAAAAAATGACCTAATGAAGCAGAGAACAAAGACTACCCAGGTGGGTCCCGGCCAAGCCGGGGAGTCCCACACCGACAAGTCGGTCAGCCCCCATCGTATTCTGGGAGGGGGCAATTCACTGCCTATAGGTGCTGCTCCTGCAGCAACTGCAAAAAATTCTTCGGCTGCTACCACAGCGCCACAAAACCCTGCTGCTATTACAGCGCAACCCAAAACCACGGCTGCTACCACAGCGCCAAAAATTACCACACCGGCTGCGACCCACGCGCCTTTAAACAACACCCCGGCTGCTGTTCAAGCGCCAAAACGACTGACACAGACTGTGCTGACCACGAGTGCCTGGCAACAGAGCCTCGTTAGGAACAGCTTTAAGAATAACCCAGACGACGACACGAGCAAAGGTAAGGCGGCCAGCTCCGGTGGACCCAGTGACCGGAGGCGCTCAGTCTGCGAAGGCACTAGCCAGCGCATTGCGCCGACGGCCGCTGAAGAGCAAGTACGCGATCAGCTGCGAATCCGCGAAGGGACCTCCCAGCGCGTAAAGCAGCCGGACGCGGAAACACGCGACCTAAACCGAATCCGCGAAGGGGAAACCCAGCGCGTAAGGTCTTCGGAAGCGATGGAGTCTGCCGGGACTGAAAGCCGAACCCAAGACATCGACACTGACACTGACAATGACATGCCCCGAAGGAGGAAGGCGAAAGGCAGGGGGAAACGGGCTGGAGCCCTCATAAACGTGAGGCCGACCGTCCGGGTCGCTGAACCACAACCCGGGCCAAGCGGCTCGGGGGCGGCAAAGCGAGATCGCCCGGACGATACGGCTTCGCCGAGCGCGCTTCAGGGAAACCCGAAGCGTGTGAGAGTCCAGCCTGCTCAAGGGGAGCAGAGGACCTATGCGCGGGCCACGAAGGATATACCTGCGCGACTCGCCGTAGCAATCTGCTTCCCCCCCCCCTCCAGGGACCTGACTCCGGAGGAAGCAAACAACATTAAGAACAGACTTGAGGAGCTCGTCATGGACAGCGACCCGTCCCAACCACTCCCGGCCTTCCGCGGATACCCTCGGGTAGCGGACGGTACTGTGCAGATGTGGTGTGAAGACGACCACTCCTTGACCTGGTTGACACAGAATGTGACACAAATAAGACTCCCGAACACCGACCAGACACTGACAGTCATGCGACAGACTGATATACCTACCCGTGTCCGAGCCGCGCTATTTGTACCCCGGTATAATGGGGACATAGCGCGGCTCCAGAGTGTTCTGATTCGTCAGAACACTTGGTACGACATTGGTAGGTGGTCACTGTACAGGGCGACTTCTGTCGGTGGGGATAACCATGGGACGTATCTGACCCTGGGGATCCCGACCGATGAAGCCGAAAAGGTCTTGGGGCGGGAGCGGCGCGTATCGTACCTGCTCGGGTCCATATACGTCCGCTTCTACCCCAAGAAGCTACCCTCAGACAAGACTGAGACCACTGAACAGACTCAGACAGACACCGATGTGACTATACTGGAGGAGGAAATGGCGAAGGCTGCAATGACCGACGCTGAGTCAGACTCAGCGCCACCCCCGTCACCGGGATGGACAATGCAGCTGCTCGCATCCTCACCCAGCGACACCTGGCGAGGAACGGGGGAGGGAGATGAAGCATCCAATGGATCCGACTCCTCCTAACTCCGCTCCAACGTCAGCACCACCCACAGCAAACACCCAGATCATCCAGGCCAATCTCCAGCATAGCCAGACCGCCACGGCTAGCCTTCGCAGAGCCCTGGAGATGAATCCACGGACAATTGCACTTATACAAGAGCCGTGGATTAGAAACAACAAAGTATGTGGCCTTGGAAACACCGGAGGTAATATCACTCTAAACACACTTAATGCAGAGAAACCACGTACCTGTATATACACACCCAAAGACATACCTATTACCCCACTAACTCAATTCTGTTCCAGAGACCTGACTACGATCAGGCTCCGGATTGACAGCAATGCTCCAGATTTAGTACTAGCCTCGGTGTACATGCCAGGCGACAATGAGAACTGCCCACCGATAGAGATGATTGATCTTGTACGTCACTGCGAGGACGCGGACCTGGACCTGATCATCTGCACCGACTCAAATGCTCATCACCCGCTTTGGGGAAGTGAAGTATCCAACGCCAGAGGTGAGACGCTATCCACATACCTATTCTCGACTAACCTTAACATTGTGAACCGAGGCTCAGAGCCCACTTGGGTTACAGCCAGAGGTCAAACAATCATAGACCTAACCCTAGCTACCGAAAACGCGACCAAACTTATCTCTAATTGGCGCGTATGTGATGAACCCTCCTGTTCCGATCATAGGAGAATCCGCTTTACCTTAGCAACCATGATAAAAAAACCCACACCGAGGCGCAATCCGCGCCGCACAAACGTCACAGAATACAAACACCACCTAGCTTCTTTGTTGGCTAGACGACAGTTACACTCGACACCCTTGACTGATCCCACACAGCTTGAAGAAATCGTGACAAAATTAACAAACGACATAACGGAGGCTTACCACGTGAGCTGCAAACCAAGAACACCTAACACCAGGAGTAAGGGAAACCCATGGTGGAATGCTGAACTTGGTAGGCTCAGAAACACGCTACGAAAACAATTCAACAGAGCAAAGAACACCAGACTCCCGGAAGACTGGGAGCTATACAAAGAAACCCAATACATGTTCAAGAAACAAATCAGAATGGCCAAGAATACCGCTTGGCAGAATTTCTGTGAATCCATAGAATCTAACAGCGAAGCCGCACGAGTAAAGAAAATCCTATCAACTGATCAGGACCGTACTCTCGGCGCCCTTAAAAAACCTGACAACTCCTACACACAAACAGACCAAGAAACCAGTAAGGTCCTTCTAGAGACGCACTTCCCGGACTGCCACCTTTCCGAGGACAGCACGTGGGAAAACGAATCTAGACAGACACCAAGTACTACAGACTGGTCTAGAGCCCGCGACATAATCACTGAGGACCGTATAACATGGGCCATTAAAACATTCCAGCCATACAAATCTGCAGGACTAGATGGCATTTTCCCGGCCCTTTTGCAATGGGGTGAACACATCCTGACACCCTGGCTGCTGGAAATCTACCAAGCCTGCATAGCACTCAGATACGTCCCACTAATGTGGCGGGAGGTGAAGGTCATCTTCATACCCAAACCAGGCAAAACTGACTACACACAACCCAAAGCATACAGACCGATAAGTCTCACATCCTTCCTACTGAAAACCCTAGAGAGGCTCTGCGACAGACACATCCGAGATGGACCTCTCCATAAGAATCCGCTTCACGGACAACAGCACGCCTACTCAACGGGGAAATCAACAGAATCTGCCCTACACAGCGTAATATCTAAAATTGAATCCGCAATACACCACAAATGCTCCTCGATGGCTGTTTTCATAGATATCGAAGGTGCTTTTGACAAGACCACGTTCCAGAGTATGAGTACAGCACTCAGCAGGCACGGTGTAGACCAAACCCTGAGTGACTGGATCACCAACATGCTCAAGCAGAGAGCAGTAAGAGTCACAATAAACAGCACAACGAGGGCCATCGTGGCGAAAGGCTGTCCCCAAGGGGGCGTCCTCTCACCACTGTTATGGAACCTGGTCGCAGACAACCTCATCAGGAGACTCAACGATAAAGGATACTTTACTGTTGGCTACGCCGATGATATAACCATAATAATAAATGGAAGCCATGAGAATACCATATGCAACCTCATGCGCCAAGCCCTAAAAATAGTAGAGGACTGGTGCCGAGAGTATCAACTCTCAGTGAATCCTACAAAAACTGAGCTCATACTTTTCACCAAAAAGAGGAAGCTGGCGGAGCTGACACTGCCAAAATTCTTTGGCACCACTCTAAGCCTTTCGGCTGAAACCAAATACTTGGGCATCTTCCTGGACAAACAACTGAATTGGGCAAAACACGCTGAGCACATCACCAAAAAAGCCAGTATCTGCATGTGGCAGTGCAAACGTATGCTGGGCAGAAACTGGGGTATCAGCCCCAAAACAACCCACTGGCTATACACGACTGTTATAAGACCAATTATTACGTACGGCTCCCTAGTCTGGTGGCCCAGAACAGACTTAAGCACGGCACAAAAGGATCTTGAGAAGCTGCAACGACTTGCATGTGTGGCGATCACTAGCAGCATGAGAACTGCACCCACTGCCGCTCTACAGGCCATGCTGGGCCTACCACCACTGCACCTTATAGTACGAGAAGAGGCTGCCCTGGCAACCTTCAGACTTGCTATATCCGGGGCACTCTTGCGAGACTCCAGGATCAAACACACACGCATCATGGAGGATTCAGTCAAACGACAACCCCTGATGACTGCACCATATGATAAGACTGCAAAGACGCACCACTTCCAAAAAAACTACCAAATACAGCTCATGCCGGAGCCCGAGGACTACTCAGGGCCTGAGGAGCTCAGGATTTACACTGACGGCTCAAAGACAAATACTGGAACTGGAGTTGGAGTTTTCTCCAACGATCTCAACATAAATATATCCAGACCGCTGGGGAAGCTCAACACCGTCTACCAGGCGGAATGTGTGGGCATTATTCAGGCGATCCATGCCATAGAAGCCAGGAAAGTCACGGATAGTCACATCCGCATACTTTCCGACAGTGCCTCAGTACTTCAATCCCTAGAGAAAAATTATATCACGTCCAAGCTCATACTAGAATGTCACAATGCGCTGCAACGCTCAGCGGTTGAGAACCGCAATACTGTGACACTGCAATGGATAAAGGGGCACAGCGGATCACTCGGCAATGATGCGGCGGACGAACTGGCCAGGAGGGGGTCCGGCGCGATGGTTTTCGGACCCGAGCCCATCGTGCCGCTCCCCTTCACCCAGCTGCGCACATGGCTTAAAGAACACACACACGACCAAGCCCGAAAATGGTGGTCCTCGGCACCAGGCTGCAGGCAGTCCAAAGAGGCGATGCCAAACTTAGATAATAAACTAACCAGGCGCCTCCTACACCTGGACAGAAGAAGCCTGCGAATGGTGGCGGGGACCATCACCGGGCACTGCTCACTGAACAAACACTATCACACAATAGGTATAACGGACAGTCCCCTGTGCAGGGCATGTATGGGGACGGAGGAAACGGTAGGACATGTGCTCCTAGAGTGCACGGAAATCACCGAAATACGGAAACGAACCCTCGGGTCATTAAATTCCCTTACAGATATCCTGAATAGACCGAAAGACCTGATCTGCTTCTGGAGGGAGGTTGGCTGGATGGAGTGACGGCCGACATGGCTCACGCACAATGGTCTCGTGCAGAGACTAAGTGCGGAAACCAAACTACAGAAGAAGAAGAAGAAGAGGGGGTTCCTCCCTGAAAGACCCAGGTTTGGTGACCCCGACGTGATCTTTTGTGTTGTTTTTATCGGTGAGATTAGACTGCAATGGAAATGAATCCGCAACAAAGTGCTACACCACGTGCGCAGGATGTGAAAGGGGACAGGTCCGGCGACGCCAGTGAAAAAAAGCTGGCAAGTATAACCGTCACGTCACGAATTCCCGAGTTCTGGGCAGACCAAACACGACTCTGGTTTGTCCGGTTGAAGGCTGCGGTAGAAAACCAGAAATTGAGCGATGCAGCCAAACAGGATCTGGTTGTTACCAAACTGAGCAAGGCCACTATAGAGCAGGTGAGCGACTTGTTGCTCGCTCCACCGGAAACTCGGAAGTACCAGACGCTGAAGGAATGGCTACTGGAGGTGTTCGAGGAGTCGGAATCAAGAAAGCTGCAAGAACTGATCGGCGAGATGGAGTTGGGATCTCCCAACTAAATCTCCCGTAGCAAATGTGATGGTCGCTGATCTCAGCGACCATCAATTTGCTATGGCGTATGCGTGAGTCGGCCAGGGAGAGAGTGCCTGGCGAGACCCTGAAGTTGATGTGGCAATCACACCTGCCGACTTCGGTGCGAGCTGTACTGACAGTGACCGACTCGAAGAGTTTGGACGTGCTCGCTACGATAGCAGACAAGGTGCTGGAAAGTACAGAAGAGAGTTCATCATCAGTATCTGAAGTCAATGCGAAAAAGGCCCAGAAAAAAGTCACAGGAGAGATGAGTGACGCATCATCAGATATCCGCAAAATCCGGAAGGAGTTGGCAAAGTTCAACCTGCGGCTGGCAGGTCTCGAGCGTAGCAGAGGCAGAGGACGTCAGGACAGCGGCAGCCAAAGATTCAGATCAGCATCGGTTAGCGAGAGAAAGAGTGATAAGTAGTTATGTTTTTATCACTATCGTTACAGGGAAAAGGCAACAAAATGTGTAAAACCCTGTACATGGAGCAACGGAGCGGAGAAGTTGGCAGGAAACTAGAAGTAGTGTAGCCGATGGCGGGCCGTTGCCCAATATACAACCGTCTGATAGTGTGTGATAAGAAAACAGGTATGAAATATTTGATAGATACGGGAGCTAACGTGTCCGTAATACCCGTTAAAAAAAATCGTGCGCGTAGTAATTATAATAGGAATAAGTCTAATTTTACTTTGTATGCTGCTAACGGTACAGTTATAAAAACGTATGGTTTACAGACATTGACTCTAAATTTAGGATTAAGACGACCGTATACTTGGCATTTTATTGTAGCAGAGGTGAATCAGCCTATAATAGGTGCAGATTTTTTATTAAAATATAAGTTACTTGTAGATTTAAGTGGTCGACGTCTTATAGATGAAGTAACTACATTAAGCTGAATAGGTTCAATTGTAGAGTGGAGAGAGCCATCCTTAACTACGATTGATAGCACCTGTATTTACGCGGAGATACTAGCGGATTTTCCAGAGATCACGTCGGGGTCACCAATGTGGGTTAAGTTCGTAATTTTACTTCCACTACTAGATACTTGAATTTAACTAATGTGTTCTATTGCTTGTGTTAGGGTGAAGACTAATTGAAACGACCATTTACGTTTGAAGTTTATTTGTGACTGGTGTATATTGTCTATGTATCACGGGCGCAGCCGTGCGTCATAATAATATCGCTGATTAAGCATTTTAATTGCAGTACAGAAGCATAAGCTGTAATTTCAATCATTTGCTAGTACTGATAACTAGATTAAGTTTCTCACTTGACGTGATATTACTGAGTAAATGTCCAAATATTCCATCTTTCCCTGGATATACAGCGTGTAATTTAAAGGGTATATACATACCAAGTGCATGGCTTCTTTGGATGGTAACAAACGATATGACAAGGGTTTGGTGATCCTATGTCTAATGTGTGGAACTAATTACAAATTTCAATACATTGATACCAGAGACTGAATTTTTCAAATTAAGAAGATTGAAGAGAATTATCGTGTTATAGGCAAGTTACGTGGAAAGTTATTGACCTTCGTAGGGCTGTGACACGTTTGTTATGATTGATATTCAAGAAACATATGAAACCGATAATTTCTTATCAATTCTTTGAGTCACTTATTTTGTGCTGAAACTGGGCATAGAGACTCCATACCAGATGTTGTCTTAAGCCCTTTTGGATTTATATGGGGTTTCCGTTACACGTTATATAGCCCACGTATCCTCTTTTAAAAATCAAAACGATGGCGTTGTTGCATTCACTAAAACTGGGTTACGGTGTTCTATGGATATTCCGGGCTTATTCCCAACGGCCACCACTAAAACTGCCACCACTGGTGGCCGTTGGGATAAAATTTTACATTTGTTCCCAACCGCCCCCAGTGGCGGTCGATGAGACAACTTGTAATTTTATTTCCATCGACCACCACCAAACTGCCACCAGTGGTGCCAGTTAGAACAAAGCTTTAGATATTGTCCCAACGGCCGCCATAGACGTTGTAAATAAATAAAAGTTTAAATTCAGTACTTGTGTATTAAAAAATCATCACAGTTTTTAATCATATTAATCCCCGGATAGTATAAAAATATAAAACTACAAATCGATCAAGTTCAATTCACGGGCTTTGTCCCATATGCTTTTTTTATAATGTGTGTAGAGCAACCTTTGAGTTTAGGTGATGGTAATACTTTCTTAATGGACTTCTTGGCGGCGTTCTCAAAATCTGTTTTGTAAGTTTTCGGATCCCAACTCGGTATTTAACTCTTTATTAAATTGAATAAAATCTCGTAAGATGCAGCATCCCGCCGTGTCATGAAAGCGTAAATAAGTGGTACAATATTTGTGACATTGTGATGGCTTCTTAAATCTCCATGGATTGTATAGATTTGGCTAAAAGGCTTTGGACAGCTTTTGAATGTACCATCGCTAAAAAAATCTTTACATTGAAGAATGACTTCTCTTGCTTCTTTTATTGTAAATACTATTATACGGTTTTTGTCATAGGTACTACTGCATTAGTTACATATATTCTTAGTTGCAAATATTTCTATATTATGAATATATTTAGGAATAAACAATTATTAATATTACACAAACTAAATTAACAATAATTAATAGGCAAGCATTAGAAGAGGTAATAAAACACCTGGGTCCAACATTTAAAATTCTTTTGTTCCACTTCAATAAAATAAGACCATAAAATGGATACAGTTGTAAATCACAGCATAATGTTATTTAAACCGCACTTAGCGTAATTGTTACTATGACGTTCCCATTATTCGTATTATCCCCTAAAACAATTGATATAAGAGTCGCCACTTGAACAGGAAAGGAAAATGAAGTAGGTACGTATTTCATCATGTCTTAAATTATATGAGTTGCATACCAAATGAATAATATAATAATAATTTAAGAAAATAATTCAAGTGAATGTATATTTATGTTATTTATTTATTTGTTTTACATAAATTTACTAAAATTTTACATTTGTTCCCAACCTCCCCCAGTGGGGGCGGTTGGGAACAAATGTAAAATTTTATCCCAACGGCCACCAGTGGTGGCAGTTTTAGTGGTGGCCGTTGGGAATAAGCCATATTCCGTCGTTCAATGACCCAAATTGCCTGGTCCTTAAATTTACTAAAAGGTTTGTAATTATCGCTATATATCGATCTCCCTCGTACAGAGACGTGACCCCTTTTCTTTGTAGCATGGATGGTCTACTTCGTGAGCTTGCAACATACAACACAATAGTACTGATTGGAGACATAAATATAAATATTGTGCCGAGCAGTCTCGACTCAAATGCGGATGACAATATTTTAAATACTGCAGCAACACACGCAATGCATCCGGCACATACCTTTCCCACCAGGCTTGCAAATTGTCTCGACTACGTATTGCTGATCTTTCTTTCAAGAGTACCGCTTGGCAGAACCTCTGTGAATCCATAGAATCAAACAGCGAAGCCGCACGAGTAAAGAAAATCCTATCAACTGATCAGGACCGTACTCTCGGCGCCCTTAAAAAACCTGACAACTCCTACACACAAACAGACCAGGAAACCAGTAAGGTCCTTCTAGAGACGCACTTCCCGGACAGCCACCTTTCCGAGGACAGCACGTGGGAAAACGAATCTAGACAGACACCAAGTACTACAGACTGGTCTAGAGCCCGCGACATAATCACTGAGGACCGCATAACATGGGCCATTAAAACATTCCAGCCATACAAATCTGCAGGACTAGATGGCATTTTCCCGGCCCTTTTGCAATGGGATGAACACATCCTGACACCCTGGCTGCTGGAAATCTACCAAGCCTGCATAGCACTCAGATACGTCCCACTAATGTGGCGGGAGGTGAAGGTCATCTTCATACCCAAACCAGGCAAAACTGACTATACACAACCCAAAGCGTACAGACCGATAAATCTCACATCCTTCCTACTGAAAACCCTAGAGAGGCTCCGCGATAGACACATCGGAGATGGACCTCTCCGTAAGAATCCGCTTCACGGACAACAGCACGCCTACTCAACGGGGAAATCAACAGAATCTGCCCTACACAGCACAATATCTAAAATTGAATGCGCAATACACCAAAAATGCTCCTCGATGGCTGTTTTCATAGATATCGAAGGTGCTTTTGACATGACCACGTTCCAAAGTATGAGTACAGTACTCAGCAGGCATGGTGTAGACCAAACCCTGAGTGACTGGATCACCAACATGCTCAAGCAGAGAGCAGTAAGAGTCACAATAAACAGCACAACGAGGGCCATCGTGGCGAAAGGCTGTCCCCAAGGGGGCGTCCTCTCACCACTGCTATGGAACCTGGTCGCAGACAACCTCATCAGGAGACTCAACGATAAAGGATACTTTACCGTTGGCTACGCCGATGATATAACCATAATAATAAATGGAAGCCATGAGAATACCATATGCAACCTCATGCGCCAAGCCCTAAAAATAGTAGAGGACTGGTGCCGAGAGTATCAACTCTCAGTGAATCCCACAAAAACTGAGCTCATACTTTTCATCAAAAAGAGGAAGCTGGCGGAGCTGGCACTGCCAAAATTCTTTGGCACCACTCTAAGCCTTTCAGCTGAAACCAAATACTTGGGCATCTTCCTGGACAAACAACTGAATTGGGCAAAACACACTGAGCACGTCACCAAAAATCCAGTATCTGCATGTAGCAGTGCAAACGCATGCTGGGCAGAAACTGGGGTATCAGCCCCAAAACAACCCACTGGCTGTACACGACTGTTATAAGACCAATTATCACGTACGGCTCCCTAGTCTGGTGGCCCAGAACAGACTTAAGCACGGCACAAAAAGATCTTGAGAAGCTGCAACGACTTGCATGTGTGGCGATCACTAGCAGCATGAGAACTGCACCCACTGCCGCTCTACAGGCCATGCTGGGCCTACCACCACTGCACTTTATAGTACGACAGGAGGCTGCCCTGGCAACCTTCAGACTTGCTATATCCGGGGCACTCTTGCGAGACTCCAGGATCAAACACACACGCATCATGGAGGACTCAGTCAAACGACAACCCCTGATGACTGCACCATATGATAAAACTGCAAAGATGCACCACTTCCAAAAAAACTACCAAATACAGCCCATGCCGGAGCCCGAGGACTACTCAGGGCCTAAGGGTCTTAGGATTTACACTAACGGCTCAAAGACAAACACTGGAACTGGAGTTGGAGTTTTCTCCAACGATCTCAACATAAATATATCCAGACCGCTGGGGAAGCTCAACACCGTCTACCAGGCGGAATGTGTGGGCATTATTCAGGCGATCCATGCTATAGAAGCCAGAAGAGTTACGGATAGTCACATCCGCATACTTTCCGACAGTGCCTCAGTACTTCAATCCCTAGAGAAAAATTATATCACGTCCAAGCTTATACTAGAATGTCACAATGCGCTGCAACGCTCAGCGGTCGAGAACCGCAACACTGTGACACTGCAATGGATAAAGGGGCACAGCGGATCACTCGGCAATGATGCGGCGGACGAACTGGCCAGGAGGGGGTCCGACACGATTGTTTTCGGACCCGAGTTCATCGTGCCTCTCCCCTTCACCCAGCTGCGCACATGGCTTAAAGAACACACACACGACCAAGCCCAGAAATGGTGGTCCTCGGCACCAGGCTGCAGACAGTCCAAAGAGGCGATGCCAAACTTAGATAATAAACTAACCAGGCAGAAGAAGCCTGCGAATGGTGGCGGGGACCATCACCGGGCACTGCTCACTTAACAAACACTATCACACAATAGGTATAAGGGACAGTCCCCTGTGCAGGGCATGCATGGGGACGGAGGAAACGGTAGGACACGTGCTCCTAGAGTGCACGGAAATCACCGAAATACGGAAACGAACCCTCGGGTCATTAAATTCCCTTACAGATATCCTGAATAGACCGAAAGACCTGATCTGCTTCTGGAGGGAGGTTGGCTGGATGGAGTGACGGCCGACATGGCTCACGCACAATGGTCTCGTGCAGAGACTAAGTGCGTAAACCTAACTACAGAAGAAGAAGAAGAAGAAGAGAATTATCGTGTTATAGGCAAGTTACGTGGAAAGTTATTGACCCTCATAGGGCTGTGACACGTTTGTTATGATTGATATTCAAGAAACAAATGAAACCGATAATTTCGTATCAATTCTTTGAGTCACTTATTTTGTGCTGAAACTGGGCATAGATACTCCAAACCAGATGTTGTCTTAAGCCCTTTTGGATTTATATGGGGATTCCGTTACGTTATATAATCCACGTATCCTCTTTTAAAAATCAAAACGATGGCGTTGTTGCATTCACTAAAACTGGGTTACGGTGTTCTATGGATATTCCGTCGTTCAATGACCCAAATTGCCTGGTCCTTAAATTTACTAAAAGGTTTGCAATTATCGCTCTATATCGATCTCCCTCGTACAGAGACGTGACCCCTTTTCTTTGTAGCATGGATGGTCTACTTCGTGAGCTTGCAACATACAACACAATAGTACTGATTGGAGACATAAATATAAATATTGTGCCGAGCAGTCTCGACTCAAATGCGGATGACTATATTTTAAATACTGCAGCAACACACGCAATGCATCCGGCACATACCTTTCCCACCAGGCTTGCAAATTGTCTCGACTACGTAGTGCTGAAATCTCCCTGCCCAGCCACTGCCCGGGTACTTGACTGCCCTATAACAGATCATTTCCCTGTACTTCTTTTCTGCAACCCAAACATGACAGTTAATACACCCAAAAATTATTCTCAAAAATTGACATCCCAGAGGTTGTAAATGATATGAAAAATGCTGATTTTTCTCCTATCCTTCAATGCAATAACCCAAACTTAGCAGCTGAACTTTTCGTCTCTCTTCTGTCTACTTCCATAAAATTGCACACTCACTCTTCAGTAGTCCCTAGCAGACTGCATATCAGAAAACCATGGATTAATTCTGATGTATTGAGATGTATACGATACAGGGATAAACTATCTAAAACTTTTCAGAAAAACCCTGAAAATGATTTACACAAACTAGTCTTTCATCGCTATCGAAACTATTGTAACAATCTACTCAAAAAATTAAAACTGTGAAACAACCGAGTTTTAAAAGGCCAGGAATAACCCAAAAGCGACATGGCGACTTATTACACAAGTAGCGAACCTGAATCAGGGTAACAAGGAACCTGCTTCAGAATTGCTGAAATGCTGTGATGATCCCAACAACTCCGTTAACGAGGCTAACCATTACTTCGCTAGTGTCGGTAGTAATCTAGCCTCTAAAATCCAGCAACCCACTCTACCTACAGTTAATATAAATACTCAACTTCAACCTATAGTGCTGAACTGTGTCAAGCCGACCCCATCCTACTCAATGGTTCTATATGACGTGGACGGTGATGAATTAGACAAAATTACCCAAAATCTAAAAGACAAGTGTGCTGTTGGTTATGACGGTATCTCGGCGTCCGTTGTTAAGGCCACTAGCAGGGTTGCCAACCGCAAAAGAAAATCCCTCGTACATATGCAGCTAAAAATCTCGTATTTTGACTTTCAAACCTCGTACATTTAGGTATTATGCATGCAAAACGTGCTAAAACCAAAATTGAGGCATATTGAACTACTGGATGTAGGACTTTTTACTCGAAATAAACTATTGCAAGTTTCCTATTAAATAAAACATCACTTTGTGTTGTATTTCCAAAAATTCTTTATTTTTACTCAATCAAGTAAAATAATAATAAAAAAAAACTAAATGTATCTATATTATTATGAAAATTTGCAAGGTAACTTAGTTTACATCTCCTCTCCAAATATTAGTCAGGAAAATCCTCACTGTCATCGTTTTTTCTGCCGTATATTTTATCTGTTGTCATGCGGCTATACCTCAGGGCTATACATTACTTTTGTGGGTTCGAATTTGACGCAGTTTCCAGTACAAGTTGAACTTTTTGCACTCTCTACAGCAAGAAGTGTGCCGTTCACTGTTTCCACAGTTAGCCGGTTTCTTATCTCTGTCTTTATTAAAATGACTTTACTATTATAAAATGGTGATGCAAAATGTTCGTATGGCCATATTATCAAAATCTCGTACATAATTGTACGAGGTTGATAGTGTCCTCGTACCTCGTACGGAAGACCACAAATCTCGTATTTGTACGAGGAACTCGTACAGTTGGCAACTCTGGCCACTAGGCACTCTATGATTTTTCACAATTCAGATTAAAAAAAAGAACAAGAGTGGGGCTCTTGTTCTTTTCTTTCCGGATATTTTTAAAACCACGATAGTTCGTAGTAGCACGATAGTAGTAAAGCCGGGGACAGGAACGGTGTTTCTAACTATAGACCTATATCTGTCCTTACTATGTTGTCAAAATTTTTTTTAAAAGTTATTAACATAAGACTTGTGAATTTTCTTACAAAAAATAACATTCTGGCTCCCAATCATTTCGGCTTCAGAGCTGGAAAATCTACGGATGATGCAGTTTTGGAGCTCACAGATAAAATAATTGGCCATCTGAATCGTAAACAAAAACTGTGGGCATCTTCCTAGACTCATCCAAAGCTTTTGACACCGTTTCTGTTCCCTTATTACTCGCTAAGCTTGATAACATTGGAATTCGTGGTATTGCTAACGAAATTTTTTGCAACTACCTGACATACCACCAGCAGGTGGTAAAAATAGAAAATTTTACCATCCAAAAGGAGATAGTTACATTTGGTGTGCCCCAAGGCAGTGTCCTTGGACCGACTCTCTTCCTCATTTATATAAATGAACTCTGCAACCTATTGCGTGACCACGTGGGGTGGAGTGCACAAAACTTCTATGCTTCGTATAGAAAAGGCACAGAGGGCTGTACTAAAGGTCCTATCAAAGAAACCAATCCGCTTTCCGACGTCCGACCTCTATTTACTTTGCAAGATCCTCACAGTTAGGTAGCTCTTCGTACTACAGACTATACTTAGAAAACACAGGCAGATAAACTACGACCCAAATTATAGCACTGCAAAACAATTCGCTGACAGAGTTTGCAAAACTGTACCATGTGGAACAGCGGTAGCGGTAACACTTCAGGTATATCAGCTCCAAGCTTTACAACAAAATAAATAAAATACTAAATATTAGGTGTATGACTTAATTTTTTAAGATTTTTTTAGTAAATTTATAAGAGAAAAGTTATCAAAAACAAATTTAATCTAGTAAGTATTGTCCATCATTTTCTATGACCTTCCGCCATCTTTCAGGCAACATTCGAATGCCGTCGCGAAAGAAACTTGCAGGTTTCGAGGCGATAAAATCATCGATGAATTTACGCACTTCGTCCAGCGTTGTGAACTGTTTATCCACTAAGGCGTGTTGCATTGACCTAAACAAATGGTAATCAGCTGGGGCTAAGTCTGGCGAATACGCCGCGTGTGGGAGAACTTTCCACCCTAGGTTTAAGAGGGTCTTCTGGGTAGCGCGATCTACGTGAGGTCGAGCGTTGTCATGTAGCAGTATGATTTGCCTGCTTCCTTGCACAGTAAATGGCCTCTTCTGTTCTAGTTCTTCGCTTAGTTTATTCAGTTGCTGGCTGTAGCGTTCCGCAGTCACTGTCTCACCAGTTTCCAGAAGTTCATAGTAAAGCACACCCTTCATATCCCACCAGATGCACAGGAGAACTTTTTTAAATGAGTGTCCTGTTTCGGGTTGCCCGGAATCTACCCATGACTTTCTACGCTTGGGATTCTCGTAAAAAATATACTTTTTATCCCCCGTCACAATTTTCCACAGAAAATCCTTTTTTTGTTGCCGGGCAAGCAAAGACAGGCACGTGTTCATACGTTGACCTCGATTGTAATCGGTCAACAAATGTGGGAGCCATCTTCCAAGTTTTTGGATTTTTCCATTTGCGACACAGTTGTAAAATTTTGTAGCTATCATCGTTTTCTTTGTAATGTAGTCAACTGTCTATGTTTCCAAAATAAAGACATTTATAAAAAAAACCATAAGGGGTGATTTCTTAAGAGATTTTCCTCGAAGTGGACGACCAGTTGAAATTAACGTAGACCGTTTGAGGGAATTAATTGAAAGAGATCCCCGCCTTACTTCACGCTGTTTGGCAGAAGACCTTGGTTGCAGTCATACGCAAGTATTAGAACATTTACATCAAATACAAAAAAAAAAAAATTAGGAGTATGGATACCACACCAACTTACAGCCACGCAGTTATACCAACGTGTCAACATCTGTATGAGTCTTCTGTCTTTGCGTCGCACCCAGCATTGGCTCAACGAACTGATTACTGGAGACGAGAAGTGGGTCTTATATGTGAACCATTCCCGCAAAGGACAATGGTTAAACCCAGGTCAAACACCAGTACCGATGCCTAAAAAGGGATCCACATCAAAAAAAAGTTTTATTGTCTGTGTGGTGGGATTCACAAGGGATTATTTATTGGGAGCTATTACCAGAAAATACTGCAGTGGACTCTGCAATATACTGTAATCAACTTGACCGACTTCATTCAGAAATATCAAAAAAACGCGGTAAATGTTCAAAGTGTACTTTCTTCACGACAATGCTCGGCCGCACATAGCTAAAGTCGCTCGTCAGAAATTACTGGATTTCAAATGGGAGTTACTGCCCCATCCTCCTTATTCTCCAGACTTAGCACCAACTGATTGTCATTTATTTCGATCTCTTAGTAATCACATTCAAGGCAAATTTGATAACAGAGTAGAACTGTCAGAGTTCATACAAAAGTTTTTTGAATCGCAGCCTCAAAGTTTTTATGCTAAAGGCATCCACGATTTACCTGAACGTTGGCAATGGGTTGTAGATAACAATGGTGTGTATTATGAACAAGACTAAATCTAAATAAAAAAGATTTTTTTAAGTTGCGTTTTTTATTTATAACTCTCATTACTTTCCTTCCAACTCAATAATTTCTTGGTGAAGGTCATTACTTGAGGATAGAATTCTTCATTACAAAATCTTATTCTAAAATCGAGTAATGTAAGTTACTTACTTGAGTAAATACTTAAGTAAGAATCTACGCTTAGTAGTTGTTTCCTTCTGGTAACACTCAGTTACTGCGATTTGTTTCATTAAAAGGCATACATTAACATCTATAACATTACTTAAATTTTATTTTACTTTATAATTATGATAAAACTATATTTAAAAAACTAATTTAAATTTATTATTTCATTTAATTATTTCTAAAGTAAATAAGTGATTGGTGGGAGAAACAAAACGTTTGACACGACATAACAAAAATGGAATGTTTCTTTTTATCATAGATATAGAATTCCGTAGATTGGGCTTGAGAGTGAATGAGAGCTCCCACTCTTAACGGAACTTTGCTGTGTTAGAAAGAAAGAGAAAGTGACGCTGTTATTACTATGACATGTCTCTTACTGCATAACTTTCTCAGAAAAAGTAATAATTCATCTTATATATGTATGCCTTCGGGTATTGTAGATACATGATGACAACGGCGATTTAGTTCAACTGGGAACTTGGCGGCAAAATATTGATAATAATTGTGCTTTGAGAAATATTACCCGAATGCCAACAGGTCAACATTATCTGCCGTTCAGATAAGAGATCATTTCGCAGATTTTTTTTTTAATACGTGTCACAGCACTACGAGGGTCAATAACTTTCCACGTCACTTGCCAATAACACGATAATTCTTTTCGTTCTTCTTAATTTGAAAAATTCTGTCTCCGGTAATGTGTATTGGATTTTGTAATAAGTTCTACACACGTAGACCTAGGATTACAAAACCCTTGCCAAATCCTTTGGTTATCATCCAAAGAAACCATGCACTTGGTATGTATATACACTTTAAATTACACGTTGTATACAGTACCTGGGTGACCGAACTTTGCTCGGTATTTTTTAACGACGTTTTCTAGAAATGAAACCTAGCTAGGTAGATTTATCGCCCTCGAAACCCCCTGCATACAAAATTTCATTGAAATCATTGAAAATCGTTGGAGCCGTTACCGAGATTCAGATTATATATAATCTAAAAATATAAGAAAATATGTCTAGGTTTGGTTTCAATTTATGTAGTTACGGATGTTGTTGTAGACTTATAATTTAATATTCTAATTGGGGTGTCTGAGGTATTGCGTTTAATATGTTACACCTTGTATATATATGCAAGATTTGCATTTTTTTTTACATTTATACACCGATCCTAAAAAACGGTCCATGTATTCATAAGCGAACCAAATTGGACGATAAACATCTTCCACGCCAGCACCAGATTTAATCGAAGCCTCTTTTTTTCCTGTTGTATCCCCTATATGTGGCAATAAGAGACTCCTTCATTTTCTTTAAATCTGCTGTGGGTATTTTAAGGATTTCCTGGATACGCAACCAAGCATCGTTGACTTTTTTTTTGTCTTTATGACCTCTCTCATTTGGGTCCCAAATAACTGGCTCTGATTGCAGTGTTTTGAGGAACAAGAGAATTTGTTCTTGTGTCCACTGTATATCAATCATCGTTATCAGTTCTATTAAGTGTACGGAACGATGAATGCAACATGCGCTGTTGACGTCTCGATGCGAAATGAAGTGAGCCGAGTAGTGTAGTAAGACGCTTCGTGTTCGCAACTTCGAGACACTTCGAGTCCTTTGAATCGGGCGCAAAAACCGACAACGACTGAAAGTCGCCCGATGTGAGCCGAGGTTGCACGAAGCGAAGCGATGCCCTTCTACACTCTCGTATTCGCTCAACTTCGACCAACTTCGCGAGTAGTGTAGAGCAGGCACTAGGTTCGAGCATCATAGTGTTGTACATTTAGTTTCACGATGGATTCGGACGACGAAACACAAAAAAAAAATATGGTTTTTTTTGGCTTTGTAGTGTTGGAAGTCGGTTCTATTTTTTGAAAAAAAAAATTCTCGCTTTTTAGTGAGTCAGTTTGTCATTTATCTAGTTACCAAAGCCAAAATGTCATCTACTTATCACCTTTTACAAAATATTGCTTTTCCCGGTGCAGAGCCGTTAATTTTTGAGGAGTTCTCCTGGTACATCACCATCAGTTCTACTTCACTATATGCATTGTGACGAGTGCTTAAGATCCATATTCAAGTAATCTAATCGCAATCCACGAAATACTTATAATTGAGTAGTTTCGGTGGTTATCTGGGGTCTTCATCATCAGTTCGACTTCTTCAAATGGTGTTTATCGAGAGCAACTGCACAAGTTACTATAAGGAATACCCAAAACGCTATAGGTGTGCCTATAATATTTGAAAATTTCCCTCGATTTCTCCATGATTCCATCATCAGATTCAAACATGATGACAATGGGACCAACTAGAAAGTATGCCCTTTCAATCAAAAAAAGAATTTTGTAATTCGGTCTAGCCATCTGCTAGTAATGAGGTAACATACATAAAAAAAAAGTTCAAGACGAATTGAGAACCTCCTTTTTTGAAGTCGGTTAAAAATACTATTTGTGCTGAAGAAAGACTCTTTATAACACACAGGTAAGTAAAAATTGACATATACCTAATATTTATATAATCGTTTTATTTTTTAAGTAAATCACATTACACAGTTTTCACATTACACAGTGATTCTTGTGTTGGCGAATCAGCTAGGCTTTGGTTTGATTGTTTCGTGGAAGTAAAATAACCTTCATGTTCTTGGTAAGAATAACCGAAATTATCATGTGTATTAATAAATCGTCGTATCAGCCCGATCATTTCGTACTTTGCATCAGTCTTGCGATTTTCGGGTATTTTCTTAAAATCACTTAACAGTGATAATAAAAAACGATCACCATGATTTTCAATAGATTAATCTTATTTGCATCTTTTCCAAGAGTGCTTTCAAAATTTTATTGGTGTTATCTTCTACCGGCTCCGAAGCCTTCCTCTTTTTAGCCATGGGTTAAGTAGGCCTTTTTTTGTTTCTCTCTGGGTGGGAAAATCAGCGAATGACTTCTCCCGCTCTGGGTGGAGCGGAAGGGAGTGTCAAACTTCTACTGACTAAAAACCCACTCTGTTCCTTCAGCTGCTCTTAAGTTCCGGGGCCGCGGTATCTCGTTAGAAAATTCCCGCAACCTCGGCAGGCAATGGCCCTATAGGACCCCGTCACAATAGTAGACAGCCCTTTGAGGCGCGCGTGGAATACAACGCGCCGCCGACCCAGGCCTGGTCCTTACCGGACGGTGAGCTACCCTTGCTCGCTGTCCGCAAGCCCGCGCCTACGGTGGCCGGAGATCTGCACGCGATCCCGACGCTCGGGGGTCTCCCGCGGCGGCTGTTGTGTGTTGGCATTATGTTTAATATATATAATACATAGTAGAGGCACAGTATAAAGATCGTATAGTAGGTTGACGCCTTTGATCTTGTGGAAAATGCCGACAACGTCTAGACAGTCTCGCAGCAACCAGGGTTGTCACAAATAAACAATATTTATGAAATATTTTTTTTTATTGCAGATCGACATCGTTAGCAATATTATTACTTAATATAATAATGAAAACAATTTTAACCTGCTCTTTACTGCACGTATTATTTAGCAGTTGAGGGTGATCATAAAAATGCAGATGAGGCGTATACAAAGAGATTTAAAATTTGAACTGATGCACGTGATAATTAGGTATTGTGACACTTACTGTACTGTAATGTTGCTTAAGTGAAGGTTTTTTACATAAATAAATTATAAAAAAATGATGTACGCCATTTTGGATTTCAAAAAGGATGGCATTTTCGTAACAAGCACCCCAATCAACCTCAAAATTGACACCCATATCAAATTATTAAAAAGAATGACGTCCGCCATCTTGGATTTCAAAAACGATGGCATTTTCGTAACAAGAACCCCAATTAACCTCAAAATTGACACCCATATCAAATTATTACAAAATATGACGTCCGCCATCTTGGATTTCAAAAAGGATGGCATTTTCGTAACAAGCACCCCAATTAACCTCAAAATTGACACCCATATCAAATTATTACAAAAAATGACGTCCGCCATCTTGGATTTCAAAAAGGATGGCATTTTCGTAACAAGCACCCCAATTAACCTCAAAATTGACACCCATATCAAATTATTACAAAAAATGACGTCCGCCATCTTGGATTTCAAAAAGGATGGCATTTTCGTAACAAGCACCCCGATTAACATCAAAATTGACACCCATATCAAATTATTAAAAAAAATGACGTCCGCCATCTTGGATTTAAAAAAGGATGGCATTTTCGTAACAAGCACCCCAATTAACCTCAAAATTGACACCCATATCAAATTATTAAAAAAAATGACGTCCGCCATCTTGGATTTCAAAAAGGATGGCATTTTCACAACAAACACCCCAGTTAAACTCTAAATTGACACCAATATTTTATTTAAAAAAAAATACGTACACCATCTCGAAATTCACCTTTATTAAATAATAAAAAAGTTCACCATCTTCAATTAGAAATTACTATTTTTCGTTATCTGTATTCGAATAAAGCTTCAAAGTATCGTTATCATTTTGAATAAAAATAGAACACCTAATAATATTAAGTAGGTATAAAAATATATAAAATGTCCAAACCCTCACGGCCCTGTGCGATTACCTATTAGATATAATTTTTTTACCGTCCGCCGTTCGGCTATTTTGTTAGCGTTATCAACGCGGCACGACATTACAAATAAAACGATACCAAAACATTATTAATTATTTACCTTTAGCTATAAGCGCTGACCACCGTGCGCGCTGATAGCTACGCGTCATTCAAAAACGCGTCCTTTAAGTTCATATATCTCGGCCATCAGCGCTGACGGTGTGCGTGCCGTCGGCGTAAGACTAAAACCAGCCTAACCGTGGGCTTTCAATGATTTGTGCTATCGAAAAGAAGTTTGTCGAGCAATTTATGAAATACTCCATACTATTTATATACCCGAGCTTAAAGAAGCAAATTGGTTAGTGGTTGCAAACGGATTTTACAACAAAACGAATTTCTCTAATTGCTCGGGTGCTATTGATGGGAAACATATAAGAATAATCAAACCAGCGCATAAACCAGTATATTACAACTATAAAAATACTTTTCTATAGCTCTTTTAGCAATATGTGACAGAATATTGTTACACTTTAGGGTTGTTGAGGAAGTGATTATGAGGAAGAGGAGGAGGAAGAGGAATTATCACGCGCAAATTTAGAGGATGCGGATGAGGAAGAGGATATTTTTTGAGATAGAGGATGCTTTTTGAGGAAGAGGATGCGGATGAGGAAGCGGTAGAGGAAGCGGACGAGGAAGAAGATGATAGGAAATTATAAAGCGGACCCAACCCAAAAGACACCCCCCCCCCCCCTTACTACCGGTCTACCAGACGTACCGCAGGATACCATCCACACTTGGTTGATATACCATCTTGTCGTACTAAGCGCTTTTCTTTAACATTCATTGTGCGCACAGCCAAGGTGTGGAACTCTCTGCCGGCTTCTGTGTTCTCTGCCACATGACCCGTCAGCCTTTAAAGCAAGAGTGAATAGGCATTTTCTGGGCTCGCTCGTTCGATCGTAGTCCTCATCTTACACTTACCATCAGGTGTGATCGAGGTCAAGAGCGGGCTCATTCGTAACAAAAAAAAAAGCCACTGCCCTGTCTGTATATAACTAGGTAGATACATACACAAAAATTAATTACAAGGGCATTTTCCAGTGGACCAAACTAGAATCTAAACTATTCTCAAAACACACACCATAAAGAATCATTAAAATCGGTCCAACAGTTAAGGAGGAGTTCAGTAACATACACAACAAACGCACACAAAAAAAGATGAGTGAATGATGCAATTTATTCAGGAATTGAAATGAAAATTAGAATGCAGTCTTTATTTCTTTATTAATTACTTAAATCGAATATTATTAATCAAAATAAAAGAATTGAATACTAATAATCAAAATTAATTATAGGGAGGTTAATTGTTATAAAAAATAATTTGGACGCTGTTTCCCCTGACAACCGGTTTCTTAGCTCATCATATACCAATCTAGCATTGCTAAAAAGTCATTCGCTGGGGACACTTGATGGAGGAGAAGATAGGTATTGCCGTACAGCTCCGTAAAGCTCCGAAGAAAGTCTTCATGCATTTTAATTATTTTTTCTTTAATGTAGTTATTTAATAGTATCTTTAGTACCACGCATCTATCTTCTATTGGTAAACTTTCAATTTCATCGTCACTATTTGGTTCAGAGGCTAGCATTTCGGCTAACATTGAATCTACAATCTTTCCCGTGGAAGCGGTGGCTGTGGGGCAGGATGTGTCTACTACAGCTTCAGAACTAGTGGATGGTTGATTGTGGACTTCTTTGACGACATTATCTATTGGGCGTTGGCTGGTTGATGTTAGTAGTGCTAATTCAATGCGTTCTTTAGTTATTTCATTAAAAAATTTCGTTTTGTATTTTGGATCCAAATAAGTAGAGATGGCGTAGAGATTATTATTATGAAGCTCACCGAAGCGGTTGTTTATCTCTTCTATCAGTTTTTGGATGACATTTTTGCAATCTTGGTCATTACCAATGTTATCTTCTCTCAAAAAAAATTGCATTATACATGTTAAGACATGAATCAGTGGTATAACATGCCTCAGTGCTGCTCAAAGAATTAGTTACCTCTTCAAAGGGTTTCAGAATCTTTGTACAATTTTCAAGTTTCAACCAATCACTTGGTACAAGTTGCGGCAAATTTGGGTGTTGCGATGTATATAGTATGATAGCATCCTTTATCTTAATAAGTCGCTCAATCATATAAAACATGCTGTTCCACCGAGTAGCACATTCTTTGATAACTGACAGCTAAGGTAAACCCAGGCGTTCTTGAAAGTCGTTCAATTCTTTTTGTCCAGTTATAGAATGATTGAAGTGCGTCGCAATCTGTTTACATTTAGCCAAAAGCGTTGTTCACTACCCGCCAAAGCTGAACGTATACACAATTGTAATTGATGTAAGATGAAATCTATATCGTCGATTTGTGAGATACGGGTAGCTCGTCTCATATTAGATCCACCGTCACGGACCATGCATGTAGCTCTTGCCGAGGAATGTCCCATTCCTCTCGTATTTCGTCGAGCTTTTGAGCTACCAGATCGCCCGTGTTTCGTTCTTCGAGTGTGACACATTTAAGAACTAAAGACACTCTTTTGAAATCATCATTAATGCCATGGACTGTAAAACTAAGCAGAGAAACACCAGCTCTAGGCTCTGTCCATATATCAGTAGTGAAAGACATGTATTGCAAATCTTTTATCAAGTTTTTAATCTTTTCATAAAGTTTAGGAAAAACGTAAGTACACAAATGCAAAGTAGAATAGTGACGTTTTTTTAAATCATATTTAAGCTGTGCGGCATGGACAAAACCCAGCACTGGTTTTTCATTAACGACTCTTGTGAAGTAACTTGCCTCTTGACCAACTGAAGAGAAGTTTCTTCTGTGCACTTACGTTTCTTTTCCACTTCAGCCTTTTTCAAAGCCGCATGGCATTTTTCTTACTCCGTATATTCCGTTTTATGACGTGACTGGAGATGACTTCGTAGCCCAGAAGTCACGCGCCCTTTTCTTGAATAAGTTTGATTGCACAAGTTATAACGCACAGTCTGATCGTCTACTTCACTAAAGTACGTCCCTATAGCACTACACTTCGGTTTCATTTCGATAAAAGAAATCAAATTATTAGATTAATTGCACTACGTGCGTAGTTGCGTACGCGCGTAAACAAAACAACACTTGCTATGTCAATAAAATTAAAACAAACAAGTTGAAACAAGCAAGGAACAGCGCGGGTGGCGGGAGGGAAGGTCTCGCTCACCCGTTCGGCCCGGCATGCATCGCGCTGCGGCGTGTGCGTTGCCATGGATACGCGACACGCATGCGCGGTGAAATTCCTCATAATTCCTCTTAAATTTTGAGGAAGCGATAGCGGAAGAGATTTTTTTTTTTTATTTATGAGTATGCGGTAACGGTTGAGGAACTCAAAATATTGCGGAACTTCCGCATTATGAGGAAGCGGAAGAGGAATCCTCAGCAATACTAATCATTATACATTTCAAAGATATCTTTTTTCAACGACACATTATTACCTTTTTCTGATTCGCATATTCCTTTATCTTCTGCATTGAATTTTAGTAAAGAGCTCGATTCATCAGATGGTTCATGATTGTACATGTCATATGGTTTATTGTGCAAAAATATGTTTGAACTGATATCATTATTAGTTTTGTCATCATAAGAATCTTCATTTTTAATCATAGAAATTTTCTTATCAGCTGCTATTGCATTAAGTGGATCTGCAAGCGGTTTGATAAAATACCTCAGAGTATTGGTGTTAAACTCGTAATCTTTCATCTGTTTTACTTTATTTTTAATAAAAAGTCTGCGGACACGACTTTATTAATTGATCTGTAATGTTTTGCTCCATTATACGACGTATACTTGGAAGTACTATTGTTCAAATGAATAACATTTTTGGTATTCTTAATTTATATAACCGTTACTCCAAATAAATATATTTGTCAAATGATTTTCTATATCTCCCCTTGCTCAATTCACAATCTTTATTAATAGTCAAAAAATCATAGGGATGCAACCAGACTTTCTTTAGATTTTTGAATTCTTAGATCTTTGAACTTCGACCACTCCATATCAAAACCAACATGTTCATCGTATATATGTTTCATGTTAACTTCATCGTTTAAAAATTATTATAAAAAATAACATTGTCGCGTAGTAACTGTTTCGGTATTTTCGAATATGTTTGAGATAAATAAAAGCAATCTATATCTCTATGTCTGCCCATAGTGAAATAATTTCGTATGTTAATTTGCTTTTCACAAACTACATCATCAAAAATAATGATAGAATTTGGTAATGCATCGTTAGGGTGAATAATATTATCATCACAATTAAATATATAAAAAAATACTTCTGGAACTCTTGCTAAAATCTCTTTGAGAAACATATATTTTGGTTAGAAGCTAGTCTTGGAATACAAGTAAACGTTTTTAAACTTTAAACCGTTTTCACAAGCTTTTCGAAATCAATTCATTGTTCACAAGTTAACGGGATCATAGGAATATATTATTTATCCAAGTTACGTCATTAACCAGCCAACTAACAAAAGTTTCAACGGAATCAGGACCTCTATATGTAACGTATTTGTTTAAACTGGAGTCGTATGAACAACATATGTAATAAGCAAAACATGCAAAACGTGTAATTTAAATTTCTGTGTATTTTTGTTCTTAGTATTTTGTTCAGAATAGTTTAATAGCATACTTTCAAAGTTAGCATAAATTATAAAAGGAATTTTTTGTTGTCGTTCATAATTTTTGAACTGTATCATAGTATTTTTTCAGGAAGTATTATGAGTATTTTAGATCAATGATGGGTTTTGTATTATATTTCGCTAGAAAAAAATTGCAAGCATGATTCACATAAGTGAATTTTACCCTTGTGATGACTTACTTGATGTCAAACTAGTCGCGCAAGGTTTTTAATGAAACAGTAATGTCCTCTGTGATTTCGCTCAATATACAGTAATTTAATATGATATTTTCTCTTTGTATTCGTTAAGTATAGAGGTCCAGTTATGGTGCATTTGCTATCTAAACCATAAATATTAATACTTATGTTGGAATTATATTTCTCAAATAACTTTATATCACTCATTGAAGGTGGAAATGTCATACCCTGTGGTTGCGCTGATATACGATTCGTTTTTTTGGCAATACGCCTAATAGCTGATTGGTTGACACAATTCCCCTCCCGCTTCCCTCTCTCTTTGCACTAAACCTTTGGCTACTCGCGAGTGAAAGAGAGGGCGATACCGCTCCAGATCATTCGATCGGAAATCGAACATTCAGTGGCCGTCGAGTTGCGATTCGAGCAATACACGTGCCTTGTGTGAGAAATTCGTAGCAGAAGTAATATTGTGGTGGTGAAACGTGATTCAGAGTGCTGGCAGACAACCCTGGACTATCAAGGTGAGTGCCTCCTTCCTATACGACGCTTGGTTCTTGTCTTTCTTTCCAATCCAAGCGCCCCGTTTCCCCTCAATTTAGTGTAACCAAAAACTTCAAATTCGCAATCTAAAGCTTTCCCGCGTATACTGCCTGTATATTCAAAACTGTTGAGTAGTGCGGGTAAGAACTTATTCTACATAGGTTATATAGTACCGGATATAGCGCAGCAATTATGCTCCACAAAAAACAGTGGTTATCTTTATTCTGAATATTTAAACAACATTTTTTTTATCACAGGTGGTAATTCTATGAACGTACCACCTCCCATTGGATTGTATTTATTTATATTAATTTCTAAATGACTAAGTGCAAAAAAATACCAACCGGACTCACGGTGTTCAAATTCGGTTAGTTACGATTTAAGCACTTCTGATATATTCATGTAAAAAATATTTAAATCAGAGTTTTTATAAAGATTTTCATATTTCGTGTTAAAAGATTTCAGTAATTTCTCATGTGTTTTTGCCAGGAAGAAGTGAGCAAATAATTCCAAATTTATTTTAATACAATCATGTCTTTGTAACTATATCTCAATAAGTTTTTTATATCACTTTGAGCGTCGCTCAGAAATGCCTCAGGTGTGAGGTAATCTATTTCTTGTGACGGGCTTAAATGATATGTCGCAATTCTGTTCTTAAAAGCTGTCGCTATTATGTCAATATTTTCAAATTCAGTTTTCAACAAACAGTTTGATTTGTGTAAATTAGTTCTCATGTGGTAATTATATTTATGTTTTGGTATTTCAATGTGGCATTTATCGCATTTCATTAAAACATGTTTGTTTGAAGCAATGTTCGATGATTCAACTGAAAAACAATAAAAAACATTGTTGACATCAGTTATTATGTTTATTTATGTATTAAATATATTTGGTTATAATACTAGCAGGTTAATAGACATAGGATTCGTATAAACTTTATGTCATTCAGCAACTGAATAACATAACTATAACATTAACTTAACACGAATAAAAACATTTATTGGGGTTGACATATCCTCATTTTTTAATTTGGGGGTTTTGTTCAGAACCCCCAAATTAAAAAATATAAAGATAAAAAAACACTTATGAACTACATATCTTGCTAACATGTTTTACTAGATAGTTATAACTTCCTATATATTGAGGTTTCTTACATTATATTTTTAGTATTAAAAATATTTGCTGATAAAAGTTTTTGGACACCCATTATATTCTTTACGCGTGGCGCTTATAAATTTGTTTAGATGGGTCCAAGCCTCAGTGCCTACATCAGTTTGATTTTTTACAGTAATTACAGCATGCTGCCATCTGTTAACTGGTAAAACCTAAGTAACTGTCTATATCATCACACTTGTAGACTTTGACCTCCACATAGTGTGAACCAGTTTTCTTAGGATGAGTTTGTTTAGAATAGCCGTTTGCAATTTTACTACTTATGTAAGATAAGAGAGGTGTTCTTTTACCATATGAAGCAGAAGAAGTGTGCGGCTGTTCTTCATTATTGCTGTCGCTGCGGAATAATTCAGCAGCAGTAGGTAGATCCGGCAGCGTAACTGGGTTGATCTTCGGCTTCTTAGCTCTCGATGGCTTGGATGACGTTGAAGCCAAGGTTGAGAGCTTGCTCCGCTTCTTCTTAGCTTGCAAATCAGCCTCCTCAAGGACTCCCACACTCGAACACTCGTCCTCTGATAGGAAGAGATCCTCTGCTAGCTGAGCTGTTGTAGACCTGAAATCTAAACAATATTTGATTAAGTAAAGGTATTTTAAGACCTCGAAATAAATCCTAGAACCTCATGCATGTATTGCTTTGAGCTAACCTAAGCTCGAGCTGCCATGAATAATTTCATAAAATAATATCACTTTACCACGTTGCTCGATCTGGGAATCGAACCCAGAACCCTTAGAGCTTGGCAGTCGCACTTGAGACCACTAGGCTATAGAGGCAGTTTAGCCTAGTGGACCCATGTAAATCTGTCATGGAATATATATATATGTAGGATGTTAATTCGGAACGCAGCTAAATTTAAATAAAATGAGTATTATGAACGCAGCGATGAAGGAACGGGAGGTATGTGTGTGAGCGAAAAGAGGTAAAGACGTACTCCATTTTTTTTTCGTGTTTTAAAATTAATAAAAGAAGAATTACGAAGCAAGGGGTATTATTTCGGTCATCCATCACCCTACAGCCTCGTCCGGGATCGACCGTAATAATAAAGGTGTAATAACACGAAAAAATTAAGAAGAAAAAATCACACCGGTACTAAGACGGCGGCCATTACGAAAAAAAACAAGTGCTCGCGCCGGTGGAAAAATATTATATTTTAAGAGGATAGTATTTCACGAAGGAAGATATCATGGGAAAAGACGATACCATGGAAGAAGGAATTCAACCCTTACATTATGGTATGGTAGGTTGTTGTATCATAACTAGCAAATTAATTAAATGGTATCATTTATTTTATATCCTTATAAGATGTAAATGAGTACTAATAAACTACATAATGTCTGTAATTCTGTGTAAAATAAGGTGTAAGGAAGTGTAACTTAATATGCTTACGCTTAGGTATCTGTAATTTAATAAACAAAGAAATAAAATACCTACCTTGTAACTAACCATAATAGTGATTCGGTGTAACAAATGTACCTAAACATTTAAGTAGTAAGTAAGATTTTAGATTGTACTTGATAATACTTAAATGCTGGAGTATTGTTAAAGGAGTGAATGACTGCTTCAGTGTATTATATTGATAAGTAAGGAGTGATATAATGTTGAGTTTATTTGTTTATTTTATTCAGGAATATGTGTTGTTAATTTAGTTCTAAACCTTATAGATTGTTAAAACCTAGTTTGTGTGTAACCTTTATTCAACTTAGTTTATCTTATTGTAATAGAGTCAGTCTGAGGGCAGACTGCAAGCAGAATGGCCGAGTTGTAGGATGTTAATTCGGAACGCAGCTAAATTTAAATAAAATGAGTATTATGAACGCAGCGATGAAGGAACGGGAGGTATGTGTGTGAGCGAAAAGAGGTAAAGACGTACTCCATTTTTTTTTCGTGTTTTAAAATTAATAAAAGAAGAATTACGAAGCAAGGGGTATTATTTCGGTCATCCATCACCCTACAGCCTCGTCCGGGATCGACCGTAATAATAAAGGTGTAATAACACGAAAAAATTAAGAAGAAAAAATCACACCGGTACTAAGACGGCGGCCATTACGAAAAAAAACAAGTGCTCGCGCCGGTGGAAAAATATTATATTTTAAGAGGATAGTATTTCACGAAGGAAGATATCATGGGAAAAGACGATACCATGGAAGAAGGAATTCAACCCTTACATTATGGTATGGTGGACACCATAATTAAATTCGATGGTGAAGACATGACCTACTCGTCTTCGAAGTGGTCACAAGACATTGAAGACAATGCTGAAATCTTCAGTTGGACGGCTCAACAAAAACTCATCATAGCCAGAAGATCGCTTACCGGAACTGCTGAATTATGGTTACGAACGGAAAAACCATTCAGAACTTATGAAGATTTGAAAAACGCTCTGCTAAAGGAATTTCCAGATTCGGTAAATACCAAGCAAATGCATGAAATCATGGCGGCTCGTAAAAAACGTAACAATGAGAGCTATTACCAATATATGCTCACCATGAAAGAGCTCGGCAAAAGAGCTAAGTTCGCTGATTACGTTTCCATTCAGTATATAATAGACGGGATTGCCGATTACGAGCAGAATAAAATTGGTTTATATGGTGTTACAACGTATGCAGTTCTTAAGGAGAAGTTGGCACAATATGAAGCTATGAAGCAGAAGATGTTGAAACGAGGAAATTCGCGCGGTACGGTGGATAAGCAGCGCGAGTGTCGCGAACCCTCAAAGCAAGCTAAAGCAGACGACTCTAATAGAAAGGAAAATGCAAGTGATAAAGTGTATCGTTGTTTCAAGTGCGGGGAAAGAGGTCATTTGGCGAGTTCATGCAAAAAAGGTACCAAGTGCTTCAAATGTAACCAATTCGGCCACATTGGTACCGAATGTCAACAAGAAGGCGGAAGCGGAAAATGGAAGGGCGAACCATCGACGAGTCGGAATGATGGCGGAGGTGGAGCTAACTTCAAGGCACGTTCCATGTTCGCTCAGAATCAATCACTGGATAACGGAACGGAGAGTGAACGAGATGGCACGCTGATGTCAAACGGGAAAGACAGTCGTTGTCAATGTCAATGTCAAAATAATAACCTTAGTGTACTGAATGTAAACAATAAAAGTGCAGTGAATAAATCAGTTAAAAGTGTTATTATAGGCGGTATCACAGTAAATTGTTTAATAGATACGGGCAGCGACCTAAATTTAATATCTCACGATGTGTACGTGATGCTGTCAGTTAAATGTGAAGCTGAAACGATGATGTTAACTGGTCTAGGTTCGAGTAAGGTGTATTCAATGGGTAAGTTTAAAATCAATTTGATAATAGATGGTCATTGTTATGAGGTTTGTTTTCATGTAGTGCCTAAAGGTGTCATTCCGTACGCAGTTATTCTTGGGCAGACTTTCCTGGTTAATACTATTACTATGATTAACAAAGGTATCATTGAGATAAGGCCTCAGTGTTATGATAGTTCGTATTTACAGTGTTTACTTTCCAGTTATACTAATGAAAGTGAAATACCAATCCAAGTTAAAAATATAGTAGATAATTACAAGCCCTTAAAGATAAAAGAAGCTCCAATAAAATTAAAAATAGTATTGAAAGATGACATACCAGTAGTACAGCGTCCACGGCGTTTAGCTTTGCAAGAGGAGGATATTGTAAAATATCAAATAGAGGAGTGGTTGGCTAATGGCATCATACGTCCCAGCTATTCGGAATATGCCAGTCCCCTCGTTTTGGTGAAGAAGAAAGATGGAAGTACAAGAATCTGTGTAGATTATAGGAAGATAAATCAGAAGATGGTGAGAGACGAATATCCCTTGCCTGTAATCAATGATCACATAGATAAATTGTGTACAGCTAGGGTCTTTAGCACTTTAGATCTAAAGAATGGATTTTTCCATTTACCAGTAGATGAGGACTCAATAAAATATACTGCGTTTGTGACCAGCAACCCAGAAGGTCAGTTTGAATTCCTACGAGCACCTTTTGGTTTAGCAATTTGTCCTAAATTCTTTACCAGATATATCAACATTATTTTCACCGACTTTGTAAGAAAAGGAGTTCTACTCATTTTCATTGATGACCTTATTATCCTGGCTGAAGATGAACACCAGGCAATTCAAAGACTTCAAGAGGTCCTGAAGGTAGCTGCAGAATATGGTCTTGAGATCAACTGGAAGAAGACACAGTTACTACAAAGATCGGTAGAATATCTTGGTCATGTGGTATGCAATGGAACAGTGCAGCCTTCAAAGGAGAAAACTGAAGCAGTGCAAAAGTTCCCTGTGCCTAAAAATCTTAAAGAAATTCAAAGCTTCATTGGATTAACCTCATACTTTCGAAAATTTGTTCCTAATTATGCTATGGTAGCGAGACCTCTGAGTGACCTGTTAAAGAAGAAAGAATTTTATTTTGAAGAAGACCAAAAAATTGCATTTTTGAAATTAAAACAATTTCTATGTTGTGAACCTGTTTTAAAGATATTTGACCCACAATTAAAAACGGAGCTACATACAGATGCTTGCAAGTACGGATATGCTGCAGTGCTGATGCAAAAGGATTCTACAGATGGTAGCATGCACCCCGTTCATTACATGAGCAGAAAGACTGGTGAAACTCAGCAAAGGTGGTGCAGTTATGAACTGGAAGCACTGGCAGTGATAGAAGGCGTGAAAAAGTTTCGTAGATACCTTATAGGAATTCCATTTACCATAATTACTGATTGTCAAGCTTTCCAGAAGACTTTAACAAAAAAAGATGTTTCAGCTAAAGTAGCCCGATGGATTATGTATCTGCAAGATTTTACCTATACTATTATGCACAGACCTGGTGAGAAAATGCAACATGTCGACGCTTTAAGTCGAAATATATGCGTTATTCAAAATGAACTCCATTTGCGTATACAGAATGCTCAAGAAGAAGATGCAGGATTGAAGGCAATTAAAGAAGTTCTCAGGAAAAATAAGTATGAAGACTATGTGCTTGAAAACGATGTTATCTATAAAGGTGAAGAAAAGAAATTGGTTGTTCCGGAAGTAATGGATCTTGAAATTATTAGAAGAGCTCACAGTTTTGGACATTTTGGAAAAAAGAAAATAAGAGACATAGTAGAACAAGATTATTACATTTCTAAGTTAGATAATAAAATTGAAAAGGTAATATCTACATGTGTGCCCTGTATACTAGCTAGCAGGAACACAGGGAAGAAGGAAGGATATTTAAACCCGATACCAAAGGGAGAACTACCATTAGATACACTTCATTGTGATCATTTAGGACCTTTGGATGCTACCAAGAAGATGTATAACTATATTTTAACCGTCATAGATGGTTATACAAAGTTTGTATGGATATACCCGGTTAAGACTGTAACAGCAAAGGAAACGGTTGATAAATTAAAATTACATCAAAAGGATTATGGAAACCCCAGACGTATAGTGACTGACAGAGGAACAGCATTCACCGGGAAAGAGTTTGAAGATTATTGTCAGGAAGAGAAGATAGAGCATATTACGATAACAACAGGAATACCTCGTGGAAATGGTCAAGCTGAAAGAATGAATCGAATCATTATATCTGTATTGACCAAGATGTGTATTGAAGAACCTGCATTCTGGTACAAACATGTCAGTAAAGTTCAGAGGGTAATCAATAGTTCATACCAAAGATCCATCCAAACATCACCTTTTGAATTATTAATAGGGACTAAAATTAGGCTTAAAGAAGAGATGAAAATTTTAGAATATTTAGAAGAAGAAAATAGAAGAGAATTCATCGACAAAAGAGATGATTTAAGAAAAGAAGCAAAAGCCCAGATATTAAAAGTTCAAGAAGAAAACAGAAGAACTTTTAATAGTAAAAGGAAGGAAGGACAGAAATATAAAATAGGGGATATCATAGCAATACAAAGAATGCAATTTGGAAATGCATTAAAACTAAAACAAAAATTCTTTGGACCCTATAAAGTAGTAAAAGATTTAGGAAAAGATAGGTACGAAGTAATAAAATTGGATAATAGTAAGGAGGGACCAAAACACACCACTACAGGAGTAGACTTCATGAAAAGATGGCCTTAATTCAAAGATATCTTCTTTTAACATTTCAATTTATTTATTCATAAAATAGAACAAAAACTATACTTAATAATATTTCATACTTACCGTTGAACACAGCTGACTTGCCATGCTATTGTGTTAATAGGATGAGTAATGTTGATAGGTTGTTGTATCATAACTAGCAAATTAATTAAATGGTATCATTTATTTTATATCCTTATAAGATGTAAATGAGTACTAATAAACTACATAATGTCTGTAATTCTGTGTAAAATAAGGTGTAAGGAAGTGTAACTTAATATGCTTACGCTTAGGTATCTGTAATTTAATAAACAAAGAAATAAAATACCTACCTTGTAACTAACCATAATAGTGATTCGGTGTAACAAATGTACCTAAACATTTAAGTAGTAAGTAAGATTTTAGATTGTACTTGATAATACTTAAATGCTGGAGTATTGTTAAAGGAGTGAATGACTGCTTCAGTGTATTATATTGATAAGTAAGGAGTGATATAATGTTGAGTTTATTTGTTTATTTTATTCAGGAATATGTGTTGTTAATTTAGTTCTAAACCTTATAGATTGTTAAAACCTAGTTTGTGTGTAACCTTTATTCAACTTAGTTTATCTTATTGTAATAGAGTCAGTCTGAGGGCAGACTGCAAGCAGAATGGCCGAGTTGTAGGATGTTAATTCGGAACGCAGCTAAATTTAAATAAAATGAGTATTATGAACGCAGCGATGAAGGAACGGGAGGTATGTGTGTGAGCGAAAAGAGGTAAAGACGTACTCCATTTTTTTTTCGTGTTTTAAAATTAATAAAAGAAGAATTACGAAGCAAGGGGTATTATTTCGGTCATCCATCACCCTACATATATATATATATATATATATAAGTAGGATGACGAATAAATATAGATTATAAAACTTACATTTTAAAGATATTTCCGACGATTCCTTGCAGCTTAGGAACTTGTGTTGAGCTTCCTTCGCAGGAGCACGCAGTGATGCTTCGCAATTCAGTTCGATGCTTTAAATACACCATGATCCGTGTGATGCATGTCCAAATAAGGTGGATGAAAACATTGTATCGAAATATTGCAAGGTAATCTAAATTGATATACTAGCTAAATATCGCGGCTGTACCTTGTGTTTTTATTTATGTTAAGAGTTACGTGCCCAATTTATTACAAAAGGATCGCTGGAGGGTCGTAGATCGTCAAGCACTATTTTTCACGTAAACCAATAAAAATTAAATGTTATTAGCAATTTACCTTTAGAAACAAACTAACATCGGCAATTTTAATAACGATGCATTGTACGACTATATTTATATCCTGACTTTATTTACCTTATTTTTTTATTCAACATGTAAGAATTCCTTACTATATGCTAGTATCTAACAATCATTCCAATGAAATGTATTATTAGATATGTAACATAAACAATGCAAGTGTTGGCGCCAGATCGTCGCATGGGTTAAATTTCATCTTACCTTTGGATAGTAAAGTAAATATCTGAGAAAACAAAGATTATTTTCAACCTTAAGAACTAAACTCTTTTAACGTGGTTTTTTATATAAATTAGAAGCACGCATTCAAAACATCATTCAATTTTGGAAACTATTGTATTTGTGTTCCTGTGAATCACGCTAAGTAATTATTAGTTACAATTTCGGTAAGTTTCTTTTTTTAATAAATAAATGTAATTAATCAATATTTGTCAGCCATAAGTTGCTCGCAAGTTATATTAATTATTATATTTTATAATTTCAGGACACTGAAAATCTGTTCAACTTTATACCTTTAGAGCCTGTTCAAGCACTAGGAGTAAATCAGAAATATCTGATTCTTGCCGAATCATCTCGAAAAATATCAAAGAATAAAGGAATGGTTTATTCTTACATAAAGAAGCCAGTTACAAAACCTTTGAAAATAATAAGAATAACTATTTTTGATGCGGAAAATTTTGAACAGAAGGATAGTTCAATCTGTAATCATTATTGTGAACCAGAGGTCTGGGCACAACATGCTGTAAGAAACGTTTTAATGGATGACATACTCTCTAGCACTAAGGAATTAGTAAATAAAATTCAGGAAAACATAGTTTTGTTTATAATTTCTAGAAACTATTTTATAGTAATACATGTATTTAGGTTTAAGGTGTATAAAAATATCTATAATATTGTAAATAAACCATCAATAAAATATTGAACAAAATAATTGTAAATGTGCATGTTACATAAAAGTTGTACCGTTTATAATATAATTAGTTTAATAGAAATAAATGCATATTTGTTATTAATTAATTGCTTTTTCAATTTAATCCTGTTACACAAACATACAGACTACAAACCTTCAGTATTTCGTCTGAGTTAGTTTGTAATACTTAAAATAAAAAACACAAGAAAGTCCAAAACTTTAATTATAAACTAATCTATACTAATATTATAAAGCGGAAAAGCTTGTTAGTTTGTTTGTTTGTTTGTTTGCTTGAACGCGCTAATCTTCGAAAGTACTGGGTGGATTTGGATGAAATTTGGTATGGAAGTAGCTTGAAGCTTGAGGAAGGTTATAGGATACTTTTTACCCGACTGCAAAAAAGGAGAGTTATGTTTTTACCGTGATAGAATCCACGGGAGCGAAGCCCCGCGAGAGTACTAGTTTCTACATAAAAAAGGCGCAGTCACATTAAGATTTTCATCATAAGAATGAATTTACCTATTTTACATTAGCTAGTTTGCTAACAGTTCATATTTGGGTAGTTAAACAATTTAACTAGGATTTTTTACTGCAACGTGGGTGTAGTTACAGACAAAACTATATCGCAGCACGCCCTTGCTGGAATATATTGCATGTAAGACTCGAACCCGCGAGTCATACTTCTGAAAGTGATTTTTAGGCAGGCTCACTATCATCCTCGTTCTACTATTTCACCATTAAACTGTCGCATAGACACATCTGGGTTCTTCAATACAGCCGTAGCTCACGGAATAATCTAAGTAAGATCAAGTCTAGGTACCTATCTTAGATCTATTAGTAGAATTAAACTGCAAAGTTTAGCGGTTCAGCAATTCGTTCGCTCGTTAGTTATGTGACCATCTCAATTACAATGTAGTACATTGGTATTGTAAATATATGCTAACGTTCCTACTACGTATATGAAGTGTCGCAGGTTTGGTTTCCACACGGAACAACAAATTGTTCCCGTCTGAATTTTTGCTTTCTATTTTATAATTGTTAATACTGTTAAAAATACAGTAAAAGTAACTACTCCGGAATTTGTCTTTACATAAACACAAAAGGATAATGTGATAGAGTTAACATACCACAGTTTTATGCATTTATGATGACTAAACCACAAATTAACGAGCATGTATTGTAAGTATAATATAGTGAACCCTTAAAATGATGATTAGCTTAGTACAAACAGAGCGTTGACATGCACAAACCGAGAAATATAATTTGATCAGAACATCAGTTCGATTACTAGACATAAAACGCGAACGTATCACTTTAGGCGTGTGTCGCACATTCAATGGGGCATGCAACTGTCAAAGTGGCGCTAGTAGCGCACTTACCAATAACAAAGCAGTTTTTCTATGGAACACTATGTAAATTGGAGTGAATTCCTAAATTAGAGACAGTTATTGAGGAAAAGCCTAGATGTTGTGTACCAAATTGTAAAGAAACTGGAAGCCACCAGTATCCTAGAGATGAGAAACTTAAAAAATTGTGGCTCAAAGCGATAAGGCGAGTAAACTTTAAGCCTAAAAGGGGGCCGAAAGTGTCTCATTAACATTTCAAGGAAAGTGACTATGAAAGGATTGGTAAATACTCAGGTATGTATTTAAAAGTGATTACTTTCAGTTTGACTAGGACAAATGACCTTTCAATTAGGTCTGCTTTCCTTCCACGTAAAGAGGCACCTATTTTTCTTAATTCTTCTTTTAATTCACATATTTTCCAAGTGGAATACATGTTCTTTAATCGGAAAATTGTAAAGAAATCAATTGAAATCAATGAAATGAAAATAAAAATACGAAGCGTGTAAGTGTTTATCTCGCCACAGATAACTATATATTATCTCACAATCTAACACTGACAGTGACAAAGGTTCTTACGGTGGTGGCGCCATCTGAGCTTCGGCTTCATCATCAGCTTTCACTTGCACACCCCATTGTGTCTGTATTTAATAAAGATTACATTGCAGTTGGTTTACACACAATATTAAGGCATCACAGCGAAATGATGTGCCCAGTCTTGAATTGATACTGGTGATGGACATTATAATTTATACGGAGTAATGTTTAACAAGTAGTGTATAATTGGGGCATTCTGGATCATGGAGTGAGCGAAGCGAAGTGATCCA
The DNA here is from genome assembly GCA_943138885.2 of Tholera decimalis. Lineage (NCBI taxonomy): Eukaryota > Metazoa > Arthropoda > Insecta > Lepidoptera > Noctuidae > Tholera > Tholera decimalis. The sequence goes on along the minus strand of OW964551.2, from coordinate 9,252,924 downwards.
GAATCCCCAATTATACACTACTGAGTCTCCATTTCTTAATTTTATGCATAGTTTGAATTTGAGGAACTTTGACCTATAAAAGACTGAACGTTTCTTTTTTCAATCCAAGCCAGCATTGAAAGAGATGATCATCTATATTCAGGGGATCATTGAAATCAATTATACTATTCCTGTTTAAACTAATAAAAGAAAACATATATACATATGTGGAATAACAAAAAATATTATTAATAGATTACCGCACTGTCTGGAAGTTTGAGTGCTTTATATGGCCCACCCAAATGTCCTAACTTTGGTATTGTTCGTCAAATCGTTGAAGCTCCTTAAGATATAAGTTGAGCTACGCGATATTTGACAAATGCTTGCACTGCTTGGACGGGCCTGCTTAAATCTGTTTGATTCTGTCCTCTAAAGGGCGCCACAGACATTAACCTACATGGCTCTCATATTATTTGATCACTTCAGATTGTCTGGACTTTAAAAGAGACGTTGACCTCTGAGTTTGTTTCAGTGTTTCTTCTCAGAGTAGTCAGTTAGGAAACACTGGCCTCATATAGTTTACATTTACGAAAAAAAAATGACGTGTAAAAGTGTTATTTTTAACCCATTTGCAAAATAAACATCATTATTTCATTATATGTTCAACTTGATCACCAGTGAACACTGCAGTACTATTTTCTGAATTGTACAGCGTCCCAATTATTACTTATAAAATGGTCAGAACAAACTCTAGCATGTACTGGTAAATAAAAATTATGGTCAATAATTATTTTGATGCGCAAATCGTCAGAAATCCGATATAGCTCCCGGTTGGTGCAATATAAAATAAATACTGTACAGCGGTATTGGGTACTCGTCTGTAGTTTTGAAGTGTTATAGATGCAACCTGTGCATCTCGAAGGAGGTCGGTGCCTGTCTAGGGCGGGCGCGCAAACGAGGGCGGTCGGGAGAGGCAGCAGACTGTGGTGTCACTGGCGACCTCAACCGCGGACGGCGCCTGGCAGATGAGGAAGTAGCAGACGCGCGGGGGGCAGGTGGCCGCTTTCGACTCAGAATAGTGGGCACTGCAGGGGCTGGCGGGGATGGGGCTGGCAGGGATGGTGCAGCAGGCTGCCGTCCTTTAGCCGAAGGCGGAGTGAGCACGAGCGGGAGAGGTGGTGGTATTTGCATCTGGGATGAGGAAGGCAGCAGCCAATTATTTGAGGGCTGTGAAGTGGAAGGTTGTGGTGAAGATGTCAGTTGTGGAGTTTCAGCAAAAGAAAATGAGTGTTATTTTGGACAATTTACGGATACCTCGTTTGTTTGTTGAAAATGTTTTCTTAAATCAAATCCTGCTAATATTTTAAAATGTGAACGTTTGGATGTTTGTTTGTTTGTTTATTACTCAATCACGCTAAAACGGCTGAATGAATTTGTATGAAAATTGACCCACACAGATATAAAATATAAATATCAAAACTGAGGTTCCCTAGGTAATTTTAGAGAATTTATATTTTACATATACCTAATAAAAAATCATTATAAAAAATATGATATTTTTAGTCTATAGACTTACCATCTACAATTTTCAAATATACTGTATCATCTTAGGCGACGAGATCATCTTGTGCAGAATATTGAGGTCTCTGAAAAAGATTGATAGTGGTAAATTTATTAAAATAATATATGTACATACACATAAGTAATGAAATGATTTATTACTGAAAAAATGTATTTATTTTTAAGATGTAGTTATGTAATAAATATGACAACATTTTTCAGTTATATGTATAATATTTACAAATACTAATTAATAAGCACTAACCAATTTAAACTAATTTATCAAAAAAATAAAATAAAATGGTGTTTTTCATGTTAACGAAGTAACTTTTGTTGCCATTAACTAACGTCATTTATTTTTATGTATGAATTGTTGCCCACTGTTAAGACCCAACGAGCACATTAGTGGAAATAGCAGCCTATTTTGTTACTTTCGGCCGTAAAATAGCGGTTTAAGGGTTCAACAAGCGGTTCAAAGTTGCATATCTGCATCCGTAAACGTCTATAGTTATAAAAGTTACTTAAAGTTCTACAAGCTGAATCAAATACTACCCTAGGCTTTACAGTAGTTCACTTTAGAACTCATTACCACTTACACCTTTATTTGAGAGTTACGAAGGTCATTCTGCCACTTACAGCTGTACAGTGGTTTCCATTATAACTTTTATAGATTACATTACTACAAAAAGGAGTTAATTGTAGACTGTTTGCAGCAACCTGTACAGGAGTTATAGTAACCACTATTATACTACTACAAGTTTCATTATAGAAATAGTAGATGCTCTTATGCATATTATAGTTATAAAAAATTCATCAGTGTAACTAAAAACTACATTAAATATCCTAAAAAGGAACAAAAACTGCCTTTAGTAATACAATAGTCATAACTTCTTCCTTACAGGATTCGCCATTTATTACAGCCGCTTTTGTAAATAATACAAAAAAAATGAATGGTAAACGATGGAAATTAATAAAGAAAAGTGGAGGTTATCGCAGGAAAGTACGCAAGGTTTATGAAAAACCTCCTAAAATCGTCAAACGTGGCTCAACATTCCAGTGAATCTGCTAATCATCTAATAATAAAGTATTTTAATTTTTAAACTTATATTTTAAAGAAGATTAATCTCAACATTTCACAAATCACAAACTTAATAAAAAAAGCGTATTCTTGGGTTCTTATTGTATAAAGATATCAGTCTCAACATTTGAATTTGGCGCAGTACTATCAAAGGATTCATTAACCTCTTTAGCCAAATTACGGTTTTTTTTGTGCAACGTTCTCATCATCATTAGGCAATATCTTTTCAATCGGAATATTGTCTTCGTTTGACATATTTTCTTTATTCTGATCTAGCGATTCTCAATAGTCATAACCTAAAACTAGAAATCCGAGAACCGACTAGAATTAGCAGTAACACTTGTCTTGATAACTTTGCACATAATATTCATCGATGTAAAAGTGAAGTTATCGAATTTGCACTATCGGACCATACAGCACAACTCATACACTGCCCGGTCAAAAAATCGTGCGTGATAAAGAATTGGCATATAAGAAGACGTGATTACAATACGGAAAAACTTATAAAATTCAAGGACTGCATGACTAGTTTGACTTTCTCTGATATATATCAGACAGAGAACGCTAATAAGGCTTACGATACTTTTCTGAATCAGTTTCTTTGTTTCTATAATTTATGTTTCCCTTACAAAGTAATAACACGTACGCTAAATAAGAAGTCAAAATGGATATCAAAAGGAATTAAAATTTGTAGTAAAATGAAAAGAAAATTATTATGGCAATATAGGACTAATCCTACAAGCAAAAATAAACATATTTTTAAGCAATGTGCTACTAAGTTTAAAAAATTATATCATTAACTCAAAAGTCTCAAAATAACTACCACATAAGTACAGCACAGAACAAATGTAAAGCCTCGTGGTCTATTATCAACAAATCTAAATATAACTTTCCTAAGGAACCCATTACAGAAATACTGCATAATAATATAAATATCAGAGAACCTACAGCTATTGTAAATCATTTCAATGATTTCTTTGTTGACCAAGTAACGGAATCGGAGAGCACACACAATTTAAAAAATAAAAAGATGACGGTCTCTTGCCACATAAACAATAGCGTAAATTCAATTTTTCTTAGACCTTCAACGGCCGCAGAAGTGGATAGAGAAATAAGACAACTTAAAAATACTCACAGCGTGGGTGACGATGGTATTTGCACTAAAGTACTAAAGTATGTCTCACTTCCGATTGCTCGGCACTTAAGCCATATAATAAACTTAGGCATTTCTAACGGAATATACCCCGAAAAACTTAAGACTTCTATTGTAATAACACTCCACAAAAAAGATGACAAAAAAAATATGAGTAACTATAGACCGATAGCATTGATCCCCATATTGTCAAAGGTATTTGAAAAAATCATATATACACGACTGTACAGTTATCTTGAAAAATATAACATTTTAATTGATGAACAGAAAGGGTTTCGCAAGGGCAAATCAATAAATTTAGCTATTTTTGACTTTCTTAATAATATTCTGACAAATATGGTTAAAAGAAATCCAATATGTGCCATCTTAATGGATATGAGTAAAGCTTTTGACCGTGTTAACCATAAGATTCTAATTGACAAACTAAGTATGTACGGCGTAAGAGGCAAAGCATTAGACCTCATTTCTTCATATCTACGTAATAGAAAACAAGTCACAGAGATTACACAAATATGCCAGAAAAAACGAGTTGAAGTAAAATACAGATCAAAACCTAGAATTATCAAGTGTGGAGTCCCACAAGGCAGCGTCTTAGGCCCCTTATTGTTCTTGATATATATCAATGATCTCCCTAGTCATATTAGGGAACCAATGGTTCTTTTTGCAGATGACAGCACAGTAATGATAAAGTGTGACGATCATAATAATTATGAAGAAAAGGTTAATCAAACATTACATACAATTATTCAATAGTTATTACAAAACAATCTTAAAATAAATATGGATAAAACTAAAATTTTACACTTTTACCAAAGAATATCACCCATAAATATAAATGTTACTTACCAAGGCACCACAATACACCCTGTTAGAGACACAAAATTCCTAGGACTAATGATTGACGATAAACTATCATGGAAAACACATATAGATCATATATGTAAGAAGGTAAATAAATCCTCTTTTGCCCTTTACAAACTCTCTAAAATTGTAAATAAAGAAACTGTTTTGACTGCCTATCACGGCCTTGTAGCACCTATTCTAAGATATGGAATAATATTTTGGGGTAATTCGGTGAATAAGGAATACGCATTTAAGGCTCAAAAGAAATGCATCCGAGCAATGTGTTATCTAGATAGTACAACCAGTTGTCAACCGCATTTTAAAACATTAAAAATATTAACATTGCCTTCGTTATACATTTACGAACTTTGTTTATTTGTTAAATCTAACCCCAATTTCTATAAGACTGCTTTTAAAAGCCAATATAGGAAATTACGAGACAAAAAAAGGTTAGAATTAAAAATACCGTATGGGAAAACGGCGCTAGTCAACAAAAGTATTATTTGTATGGCGTCCGTAGTCTACAATAAACTACCAGACGAAATAAAAAAAATGCCATTTCTTAAATTTAAAACTAAATTACGTAACTTTCTTACTAGTAAATGTTACTATAGTGTCAAAGAATTTTTAGATGATAAGCTTTTGACAATCTAATCCTGACTACTTAATTTAATTGAATGCAACCAAGTTTTTATGTACCTACTGACATCATGTAATTTATTATTAATAATATGACTGTTATTCTGATATAATATAATTGCATGGCATTACTTAATATATGGTATTGATAAAAATTTGATGTAACTAGCATTAATAAAAAGATAACTGTACCTACATTTGCACACCTCTTGAGGTTATAATATAGTGATACACTAATATAAAATAGAATGTAACATCTTGTCAACCTGTGTTATGCAAATAAATGTTTTGATTTGATTTGAGCGATATTTCCCATCCTGAAGGGCAGATTAACAGCTCTTCGTTGTCTGCATTTATAGTTTTAACTATTTTGAAAGGCATTCTGTAATAAAACAATAATAGGTAGTTCATTGAAATGTTTAAACTTCATATTATAGTATAAGTAGGTATAACTAAACCATAAAGTAACTGGATCTTATTTCTGCCGACAACAAAATAATGTAAACTATTATTGAGACGTTTGATGATTATCTATTTGAAAAATAAACTGTATCATGTTTATGTGGAAATATCGGGTGTAAAGTCAAGTATCGTAATTAAAACACCGTAATCTTGGATTTGTTTTTAAAGTTGAGAAGCGTACAATATTTATGTTAAGTGAACGTTTTCAAGGGTAGATCACGGATCTCCAAAATGGAAACCATTCGAATAAGTACGTAACTAGATCTTATAACCTCAAAAACAGGAAAATAGGAGCTTTTTGTGGCTGTGAATTGCACTAGGGGAACAAAAATCACTGGAAACATTAGAAGGGTGAAAATTAGCGCTATGATTCTTAAAAGGGAATTATTAGAGCTAAAACTGCAGGTTATGACTACATTACAATGACGCCATGATTTTTTAAGAAAGCTTATAATTCACTTGCAAAATTGAGTTGATATACATTGGTTTTTCAGTTAAATGTGCATTAAATGTACCGGTAAACAATCGGCCACTTGCGAATAGTAAGTTATCGACACGTAAAAATACGGAAATATAATTTATTCTGTATAACAAATAAAAAATATCACATTTCTTTTGTTAATTTTTTAAATATCATAAAAGCGCGTTAAAATTACTCGAAAATTATGTATCTACAGTAAACTGGACAGCGTTTTAAGTATCTTTATATAACTTGCTAATATAGAATACAAACTTTTACTTAAGTACTTTTGTTTTATTTTCATGATGGCGACGAAAACACTTTACCAAAATATTACAAATAATGTCAACTGAACATATACAATAAAGAACTATAATCAATTCATTCGTTCAAATTAGTTCAAAATCATTCAAAAGTAGCGCTACGAGAGCTTTAGTATAGCGTTAATAAATCGTTATAGCTATTGAGGACACTTTATGCAACCGTTGTGCAGGTTAAATAGAACTTTAGGCTGCATAAAATGGCGCCCAAATAGCGCCAATAGTAATAATCGGATACGCTCCAAAGCCCTAATGCAGCCCATTTGTGCTAGTTGGGTAGAGAATATTTTATAAAACATCTGCCTACTAGAGAAAATTAGCTCATTAATGAGTATGAGCCTTGAAGATGTAAAATACTTACATTAAATCCTAGTTCTTCTACAGAGACTTGAATATCATCATCTGTCACTTGTCAATAATTTCAATTTGACAAGTGACAGATAATTTTCTTGAAATATCAATAAACCATAGTTATAGAAATTATATATATAAACCATTGCCATAGTCAAGCATGTTTGGATGTTGATTTCGATTATTATTTTCTCATTTTTTATCCGTAATTAAATAAAAAAACATAATGCATTAATATATATAATAATAAATGAGTATAATAAATCGTGAAAATCGATTTCTGATCAAGTTAAATGGTTTTATTTTACGCATGGCTAGTTTTGAAAATGTGTATTGCGTTTTTTGTCAATTAAATTAACGTTTAGTTATTTAATGTTATCATTTTTAAAATCCCTTTTTTTAAATGTTTTCAGACATCTAAACATATAATAATTACGTAAAAAGTCTTCTCTCTCTTATAAATAAAAGTATTCTCAATGTCTTATAACGAAAGTCCAACTAAAGTGGGCGGTACAAAATCTGCCGTTCTTCTTTGGGAAGTACTTTTGAAACTAACTGAAAAATAAATAAATATCCGGAGCATGTCCTCACATGGCCATCGGACCCCAAAGCACAGCTTGTACTATGGGTGTCAGAGACTGATCATCATCATCATGTCGAAAATCCCCAGTCTAGTAATAATAGAGAAGCGATGACAAGCCAACCTTTATAACCGCAAGGATGTGTCCACTTGTCTAAAACCCTTGAAAACATAGCTAGGATTGCTAGCCATTCTTCCATCGCCCCAGTCTTTCCAAAAATGTTCATTAGGTCCTTACTTTTTTCCACTTATCTGTAGTCTTGCTGACACCACTACCAACAGCATTCAAAATGTTGGTAAGTACAGACTACAGTCGGTCTGAACTTACCCAACCTACCAGCAAGAGGCCTCGCAAGGTCACCATGACTGTAACATAAACAAACAAAGATTCAATATAATTACAATAGTAAAAGTATTTTATTGATAAGATCGCGTCATTGTTTACATTACAACCTCATGAATAAAACTTGGATTTACTTACGTTTCCATATACTCAAGCAGCGTTGACAATTGTTCGGGACTTGCTCGCACTCTTTTTTTATATTTTTTAACGTGGTAAAATTATCAAATAAGTCATCCCACTCCGGGCAGGGTGGGAGGGACTATCAGACTTTTACTGACTAAAATCCACGGTGTTCCTTCAATAACCCTTTACATACCGGGGCTACGGTAACGGGATGAGTCCCACGATCCCGGCAGGCTTCGGCTCTCTTCAGAGGGGGCCTCGTCATGTTGCTGACGCTCTTTGAGGCGCGCGTGGAACACGACGCGCCGTCGACCCGGGCATGATCCATGGTCGGACAGCGAGTTGCCCTTTAGTCGCTGTCCGCATGCCCGCGCCTACGGTGGCCGGAGATCGTCGGCCGACGTCCGACGCCGTGGGCGTCTACCACTGCGGCTGGGCTGGAGGGAGGACGCCATCCTCTCCCTCACGCGGCCCGCCTCCTCCTTCGGAAGCATGACTGCTTCGCAGAAGGAGGCGACCGCTTCCCACTCCCTCTCGCCCCGCAGCATGGCCTCGACCAATGCCGGGCGCGAGAAGTCTCCGCCTATCGCCGCCGTGAGGACACGTCGGTGCTCTGCCCAGGCGGGGCAGTCTTGCACCGTGTGCTCTACGGTGTCCTCAGGTCGACCCTCGCAGTGGTGACACCCAGGCGTTTCCTCCTTTCCCATCAGACACAGGTACCTCCCGAAACTTCCGTGTCCGGTGAGGACCTGCGTCATGCGGTAGGTCAGGACGCCGTGACGCCGATCTAGCCACTCTTCAAAGAGGGGTCTTACCGCCGCAAGATTCCATGTTTTATCACTAAAAATTAAAATACAGATTACTCCATCATCGTTTGAACACCAGTCACTTATAAAAATGAATCTATTTTGAATATCATTAAATTTTGGAGACGATCTAAAAGTAATAACACTCTATTCACTTACAACTGTCAAAATATGGTTTTTATTATAATTTGAAAACGATTAAACGCAACACTCACCTATTCCTATCATTAAATTTTAAAAGCAATAACAAATAAAGAGTTCGCGGGTTTGATCCGATTTGACACTTCTTGACTGACACTGACAGCTAAATTTTCGATACCATAACCAATATTTTTGATTTTTAACGAATAATCAATTCGATTCGACACAACGATCGCGACAATAGTGTTACATTGGCTAGGAAATGTTTATCGATATCTCAGAGACGATTACGAATTTAGTTATAAGGACCCTGCCACCCTGGTCACTTATATCAACGGCGCCTTTTGCTTTCGAACTGTCCTACCCTTTTTTATAACAGTTTAGAACCCTTTTGAATGTTTTGTTGATAGCATCAATACGTCTCGTTTGTCTTTCCATTTTAGTACACATATGCCATGTTCATTTTCCATTGCTATGGACTCACCTGGTTTTAATTTGGCATCTACGTTCAAACAGCAAAAGCCGCAATATTCTATATTTACAAACGAGACTATAGTCTAGATAATACGCATAAATTCATTGAATGCTTACAAAATCTATCCTGGACAGATATTTACGTGGAAACTGATGCAAATACAGCATTTAGCGCTTTCCATGAAATAATATGTTTATTTTACAATCTCTGTTTTCCGAAAGTTAGGGTAAAGATAAATTTAAAAAATAAAATAAAGCGAACGTGGATAAGTAAGGGTCTCAAAGAGAGTTCTAAAACGAAGCGTTTCTTACTATATCAATATTACAAGAATAAAAATATACTGAACAAGAGAAGATATACCACATATTCAAAACTATTGCAAAAGTGTATCTACAATGCTAAACGAAATGCTAACAAAAAGTTTATGAACAATAATGACAACAAATGTAAAGCCGCATGGACGGTCATAAAAAACGAAATACACAACACGTACCCCAAAGACAATATTGAACACATTAAAATTGACAACACCATACTTACCAAACCCGCAGAAATAGCATCTGCCTTCAACACCCATTTTACAAATTATATACCCACGCAAAATTGTACAAATACTTGCCCCAGTGATGCTCAAACTGCTAACTCGATGTTCCTCACACCTATATCCGAAAATGAGGTGAGGAATCAGATATTATCGCTGAAAAATACAAACTTGGAAGGCTATGATGAGCTTAATACGCGAATTATTAAGGCGTGTGTCAATGAAATAAGTGGAGTGTTAACTTATCTCATCAACCTGTCGTTTTCACAAGGAGTCTTTCCTAATTCTTTAAAAATATCTGTTGTTAAACCGATATTTAAAAAGGGTGAAAAATGTGACATGCATAATTATCGTCCCATAACACTGATACCTATATTATCAAAAGTATATGAAAAATGCATGTATCAAAGAATAGCTAATTACTGTGAGAAATTTGAGATTATAAAAAAAGAGCAATTCGGCTTTCAGAAACAGAAGTCCACTTCCTTAGCCATCTATTCACTTTTGAAAGTAATATTGACCAATATTAATAACAAACAGCTAACCACAGGGCTATTTTTTGATCTGTCAAAGGCATTTGACCTAGTTTCACATGAAATATTATTACAAAAGCTAGAGGCTATCGGTATTAGAGGACTGCCACTTCAGTGGTTGTCGTCGTACTTAAGGAACAGACAGCAGTGTGTCACTGTCTGTAAACTTAATGGTAGTAAGGAAATGACAGAATATACATCTCAATATATATGCATAAAACGTGGCGTCCCCCAGGGTAGCATACTGGGCCCTATTTTGTTTCTACTCTACATAAATGACATCGTTAATGTAACCAATCATAAATGCATCCTTTTTGCCGATGACATTTCTATAATTGTTACGACCGACAAACAATATAATTCAATTACGGATCATGAAGCGGACATTAATTATACAATAGATAAGCTAATTAACTGGTTAAATAATAATAATTTATCTATCAATCTTAATAAATCAGTATATATACAATTTAATCAATCTTATAATAATAAATTTAATTTTAAAATGGACATACCGAAAATTACACAAGTGACACAAACTAAGTTTTTAGGAATAGTAATTGACGAACACTTAGACTGGAAAGCACAGGTTGATAGTATATGCTGTAAAATAAATAAATTCGTGTATGCTTTGAGACAAATAAAAAAAGTAACTAATATAAAAACGGCTGTGATGTCATACCGCGCATATGTTGAGTCCTCACTACGGTATGGACTAATAATGTGGGGTAATAGTACTGACCGCAACAGAGCATTTGTCGCTCAGAAGAAAGGTGTACGTGCTCTATACGGGATCCCATCTGACGAATCATGTCAACCAATATTTAAGGAACTTCGTTTGCTACCGTTACCTTCATTATATATATATGAAATATGCATGTTTGTACAAAAACACAAAGGGCTATTTAAAACAGCGGATGAAATAAGCTCTCGAAGTCGCCGTGACCAATACAGACTTGTACGGGATGAGTTGCCCAGATTAGCAAAATATAATAAAAACTGTTTGGCTATGTGTATTCGTGTATATAATAAATTACCCAATATGTTTAAAATATTAAATTGCAAATTATTTAAAATCGAATTATATAAATGGCTCAATAACAATAATTTCTATTCAATTAATGATTATTTAATATGAATTTTAATGTAATATATTAATTTGGTTGTAATAATGTACCTCTAGTAAGTAAGTTTGCATGCTTTAGTTATAAGCAAGACATGTTGATCTCATATTTATAATAACAACTTGTATACCATGTTTTATGCAAATAAAATATATCTTATCTTATCTTATCTTATCTTACGACAGCTTTAGGCAAACCATTCCTATTTGTCCTCAAAGTCCCGACCAAATGAGTGTTTTTGTCGAGAAGTTCATTTGCTAGCCTAAACTTGTGTACCAATTATCTGTTGCAACTGTATGCCGTTAACTTAATATGTGATCACTTAAACACATCACAACTTGTGGGTGTGGTATTTACAACCTCATTATTTTTACCTGCATACAACTGCAATTTGCTTGTATACCCTGGTATTGTACAAAGATTAAATAGTTTTATTCCATATTTGTGTCGTTTGCTCTTTGCCGCAGGCCACGCTAGAGCTACTGCGGTGAGCGGGGGTGACCTGCGGAGTAGACGCTGCGCCTTGCCGCTGTAGTGTGCCACGTTGAAGCAGACGCGTGACACGTGGTTTTTATCTGCTATTATTGCGCGGGGTTTAAAATGAGTTTGTCTAAGTTGGAACTGTGATGTTTAGAAAGAAGTCGTTTTTTTTTATCATCACTTTGGTGAATACCGTAGACTTTACGATGAATTACGCCAATATCCACAAAATTTTTGGAATACGCAAGGATGTCTACAGATACTTTTGATTACATACTAAATGCAATTGCTCCTGTTTTGAAGAGAAATCATACCAATTTTCACCCCTCCATTGAAGTTGCTGAAAAATTATTTTAAACTTTGAGGTAAGTACATGCCAACAAGCATGAGCGTGCACAGGATTATGACACTGGGTATGCGGCGGAGTACTCGGTCACAAAAACTTTTGCTTTTATAGATTTTTAGCATAGCCGCAGCTACGCGACGGATCTCTAAGTCGAAAACCATGCTAACAGAACAAGTCTTAGATGAATATGGCTGTTGACAGTATGAATATTGCATTGCCTCAATTGCAATATTATTACAGTAATACTTTAAAATTAGATATAAGTCCTGAGAAAAGTTCAGTGTTATTATTTAGTAAAGATTCATCAGCACAGTCCACTGTAGATATTGTATATGGTAACAATGTTGTTCCTATTGTTAATCAATATAAATTTTTAGGTGTTTTTGTAGATGATAAACTGAAATTTGATAAGCACATTGACTATATTTCTCAAAATGCCATGAAGAGCAATAATGTCCTTAGGAGCTTAGCAGGAACATTTTGGGGTTCTGACGCAAAAACACTTAGCATGTTGTATAAAAGCATAGTCAGAAGTCATTTTGACTATAGTTGCTTAGCTTATATGAATGCAAGTACTACATTTTTGAGAAAACTGGATGTGATAAAAAATATGGGTTTAAGAATAATTTGTGGAGCAATGCGCACCATCCCTATAAATTCTATGGAAATTGAAAATGTTATACCTCCCTTATCCTTGCGACGTTTACAACTGGCTGAAAGATTTTGTCTCGAAGAGTTATCCTGCAATAATGCTATGGTTCTCAATAATATTGACTATCCTTTAGAAGTCATACAGTCAGCAGTAACATCCTCCATCTCAGCAAATACTTTTATTTCTGGTTCATTACCTGAAATTCCTACCATTCCAGTTAAAGTAAGAAACCTGACAAGAGACATGTACATGAATAATTAGTGGCCAGTATATGAATTCCCATATAATACTATATTAGCTTATTTCAATATCAAGTGCTTTTTAGATACTGTCAAAAATAAATATGAATTCTTGGAATTTTTGAATGACAAATCAAATTTCTATTTATTATACACAGATGGATCGAAATCCGGTGACAATGTTAAAGCAACATACTATGATCCACAAATGAGAATAACCAAATGCTTTAAAATGCTGTATTTTTACTGCAGAGCCCCGGAAATTTAGGGCAGCCGAAGGAACAGGGTGGGTTTTTAGTCAGTAGAAATCTGACACACCCTTCCGCTTGACCCAGAGCGGAAGAAGTCATTCGATGATTTTCCCACCCCAAAAAAAAGAGTTTTGCTATACTAGCTGCTTTAACATATGTAAATAATATTGTAAATGCCAATGAACAGTGTAAACAAAAGTATAAATAGTGTAAATAATATATTAATAATAAGTGATTCTAAAAGTGTTTTATCTAGCTTATGTAATTGTAACTTGAGTTATAAACAAAATTATATTATACATAGAATTAAGTACATTCTACAAAAGATGGGAAAAGATGTAGAATTTTTGTGGGTTCCATCTCACAGTGGCATAGCTGGTAAGGAAGTCGTGGATCTGGCGCCTCGTCAGGATCACGACGAGGATGTTACAGAATCTTTGAAGGTTCCTTTCACGGATTATTATCAACAATTTAAAAGTTTATTTAAGAACATATGGAAGGATTACTGGGACGCAACGACAGAAACAAAAGGAAAATGGTATACAGAATTACAGCAAGACTTACCAACAACGCCGTGGTACAAGAAATTCAAATATTCCAACAGAAAGTTCATAACCTGCATTAATCGCTTGCGCTCTGGACATTGTTTAGTCCCAGCACATCTCTACAGGATGAGAATCATCAGTGACAACAAGTGTACCTTTTGCTATAAGGAAAATGCGGATATCAAACACGTTTTATTTGATTGTAAATCGTTTGCCATGCAAAGATTAATACCTGTCAGTGAAGTTAGTGACATTGCTGAACAAAACTCTTAAACGATTTGATTTAGTATATTATAACGCCTATTAAAAAAAAATCATTTCTGCTATTTAAACAAATAATAAAACCTTACTAAACAAAAATGCATAATATGCATACGTGATTCATCAGATTTCTGTCTATTATTTTTAATCGGATTATCCGCGGCATGACTTGAGATTAGGTACATTAATTTGCAGCGCCTGGCAAACATAATGTTTGTGTGCTTGCAAATAGGTGCTATTTATAAAATATTAGGCGTTTTTAAGTATTTTGTTTATTCATTTATTTACCATTAATTAAAGTCATCTAAAACGTACGAACGTTTTATTAAAATATCTGTGAATGGCAAGTAAAGCACTGCATTTCTGCCTACAAGGAGCGCACGCCCATGCCAACAAGCATTATTTTTAAAATAAAAATATAGCTGTTGTTAGTTTCTTATTTATTTACACTTTATGCACAAAGGTACAAAGGCGGAATTAATGCCGTAGATATTCTCTACCAGTCAACCATGAGTGGTGAAGAGATAGATTGGAAGGTGCAATATGTATGTCTTATTTATTACACAAAGTTCAAACCACAGTATATACAGTCTGGTCATTAAGGCACCGTTATTAAAATTTTAAGACTTCTTTTCTACATTTTATCGCGATTTATAATCAAATCCACATAAAATCTATGAAATTAATTTATAAATTGAATCAATAATCCTCATAAGAAGTTTGTGAGCGGTATTCGTATAACGAGTAGTTAGGTGTATCTAAATTATCAGTTGCGGATTGCGAACTATAATAGGCAGAATTTAGTTCCTCTAGGAGTGCATTATTAAACATATTAAGCAATTGTAATTTGTTAATAAGTGGTAATTTTTCAATTTCCGGCAAAAGACTCATAAAAAAATGATAATCCTGGGATTTTTGAACATCATCTGTATTGCGACGTACTAAGATTTCTAAGTATCGCTCTCCAAGGTCTTGTGAAGTACGCTTTCTTTTTGATATTGTTGATATATCATCATCAATGTTTGGTTCTGTTTCAGCTTCTTGTCCATTTTATAGGCTTCTAAAAAAATTTCAACTAATTTAGGATGTCAACAATGTCTTCGTTTGATGAATTGAATAATATACTAAAGTCTAAAATTAAACATGAAGACACAATTATGAGGAGAAGTATCCAACCAGAAGAAAGATTAGCAATAACATTGAGGTTTGAAAAATACATAACAATTATTAAAATTTTTATTCATTAAAAATATTGGAAATCACATCATCGGACATTACTGAAGATGATGAAAGGTCTTCAAATTGAGAATTTTGGTCATCAGCCACTGATGTAGAGGGGCCAGTCGCTGATCTAGAGGGGCCAGTCACTGATGTAGAGGTAGAGGGGCCAGTATTATAACCCCATTGTCCACCGTAAAATCATTAAACGATGAATATTGTGATGAATATCCCCTGTCACCATAACTCGAAGGATATGTGTGATATGTCATCCCTTTAAAGTATTCCATTACTTAACATCTAATTTATACTGCTCATTATTTTTTTGAACTAACCAACTAATGATAATAAAAAAACAAATTATCTTCAATTAGCAATGCGCAAATTCTGCGATTTTTCATCGAAGCGTTTAGATAATTTTTCAATTAAGACGTTCTCATCTGTGATTGTAGTGGTTAATTTTCTTTTGTTTCTTTCTTTGTTTATTTTATTTTGACGATTTTCGCTTTCTTCGGACATAATTTTCACCACTCTTTGGTTTAATTTTTTTAGCATATCTGGTGTATCTATCTCTTAATGTTTTCCATTTTTTTTTGTATTAACATGGGCTGTAACAACAAAAAAAAGATTATTAGTACAATTAATTGATTAAAAATATGTTTTTACAGGTACATTTATGGATTTGCAATATAGTTTTAAAATAGCATCAACAACAATAGGTAAGATAGTGAGGGATGTTTGCAGAAATATATGGATACATATGAAGGATATGTGTATGGAACAACTAACTCAAGATAAATGGAAAGACATAATAAATGGTTTCAAAAAAAAGCGCACAGTTTCCGAACTGCCTCGGTGCCGTAGATGGCAAACATATTAGAATAACCCGCGCAAAGTGGATCGTTATATTATAACTATAAAAATATTGTTTTTCAATAATACTTCTAGCAGTATGTGATAGTAATTATATGTTTACTTTCGTGGATATAGGCTCATATGGAAGGCACGCTGACTCGACTATTTTCGAAGAGAGTTGTCTATATAAAATGATACAAGAAAAAAGGTTAAATATACCTCCACCTTCTGCAATATCGCAAAATGGACATTTATTACCGAATGTGTTTATTGGGGATGAGGCGTTCAGCTTGCAGGAAAATTTAATGCGTCCAATTTAATTATAGGTCGCCTACAATATTCAATCGATTTGCTTCTTGAATATTTCAAAAAATGGAAACTAAAAATAAACGAAAACAAAACGGAAGCTATGTTCTTCTCCCGTACAAGACAATCTCCTTCAAGAACTTTAAAAATAGCAGGCCATACAGTACCTTGGAAAGCCAGTATGCGAAAAAATCTTGGGGTAACAATGAATTGTCGTCTTAATTGGTCCAAACATATTGGTATCTTTGAACTTGAAATTGAATGCGTCCATATGGTGGCAAGAATATATCAGAGAAAAATTAATTTTTAACTATCGGTAATCACGTGCGAGGCGATATATTGAATGCACGTTTGGCATATTAGCTAATAAATGGCGGATCTTTCATAGACCACTTAATGCAGGCCTGCGACAGCATAGTACCAAAAAATGCGCTATAGCGCTACTGTCGGCAACCATGTTTTTGGCAGCCATTTTGGCAGTCAAACTGACAAGTGACAGATAATAGATTGGATTTTCCAGGCTACTGCAACTTCAATGGGAAAAAAATAGTATGAACTTTGAGGGGTAAATAATGGTAGATTTTGCTGTTTCACCTGTTCCGTGCGCTTTCTCTTTCTTTCATGACAGTCAGCCACTTTTTAATCTATGGTCAGCCATATATGTTTACTTGTCGTGTGTCTTGTAGTATTTTGTAAGTTTGTGCTTATTATTTTCTGGCAGTTAGTTACGGTTATTTTTTTTATCTTAATTTGTAAAAAGTGATCAGTTCTTGTTCAGTAAACATAATTGTACCATAATGCCACCTAATAGCCGATTTATAACTTGTGAAGTATCGTACTTGTGAAGTCGTAAAGGTAATGAAAAAAGGAAGTTTATAGCAAAATTTCCATTAGATGAGGCTAGGTAAGTATTGAATTAGATATTTGGTTCTATATTTTAATTAAAACATGGTACTAAAAGGCTTAACCGAGCTTTTAATTTTCAATTTTATTTTGTGATAGTGATGTGCTGTAACGAAAATGGCTCTTATCAATTATCGGTGTGTCTGTTTGTAATTGCTTATAAGCAATGTTAATAAAAGCGAGAGGCATTAAATGAAACCGCATTTGCGTTATGTATAATTTTCAGGCAACACACAAAAATCAGATCACTAGTTTAGTCACAGGATATTTTTGAAGTTTTTTCTTACTTAAAACACAAAGTATCTTCCCGAGCACCTGACTGGGTGCGTCTCATATCATATAAAGTTATTTGGTATATTTTCATTTCAATAACGTTGCAGTTAATGATTATCAAATACAAGAATAAAGAGGACATAGTCACTGACGTTCTGACGACGGAGCTCCATCGAATGAAATGTTTATGACCGCTATGGGTTTGCGTCCAGAAGAAGATCGGGATTAAATTACTGCAATCCTTGACATAATTATATTATTTAGTCTAATAATCTGTAGTAGTTTTATAATTAAGAATATACTGGATTTCTTAAAAACTACAACACTTGCTTTATTTCAACACAAATACTTTCTTAAATTTAAAAAAGTTAAAAGAAAGCTCGTTACCGACCTGTATACTTTATCGATATCGATAAAGAAGTTACTTACCTAGATAGTTACCTTAATAGGTACACTTGTAAATAATTACATTAATACAGATAAAGGCACCCCATGCTCTACTTCTTCAGTAGAAAAACTACATGGATAACCATCTTTGAGATGATTACACTCGCCATCCAGTTGGTATTGGTCGAAGTGTTTTTGGCAAACATTATGTCGCTAATAAAATCCTCCGTATTTATGTTTTGCATCGCGGATAAGTCAATGATATTGTACTCATTAGTAAAATCGAAAAAAAAATCGTACTTATAAATGTATCGAAACAAAAGTATCGATACTTCAAAGTATCGAGTACTTTTCTTAGGGCCTAATGCGCATACGTCAGGCCGTCAATGTCAGTCCGTAACGTCAATTTAGCTTCAGTACAGTAGGATAGAGGAACAGAACATCAACACTAACGGTATTGGATCACTAGTGTAATAATAGTACTATAAAAAAGACAACTGTGACTTTACAAAATTATTAAAATTTAAACAATTATATTATTTACTCCTTTAGACACATATTATAGTACCCATTTCTCCGCCGTACAATCGCTAATAGATACACAGCACGGAACAATATGTACTTTTAGATGGCACACATTCACATTTAATAAGACAAGCACAATAACGATTAACCGGAGAAAAACAAATCGCGAGATGAACACGAAGAATGGTACAAACAATACGATTTTGTGGGATATCGTTGTATTATAAAAACTACATTGTACCTTATAAACTAATAGTAATAACACAACAATTTTCTAACGGCGAACGATTGAGTGATTGATTAGTGAAGGAAAGGATCTGAACTGTGAACGGAACGACTGAAAGAACGATTTTGAGCTCAATGTAATGATTTAGAAGCTTCAGTCTAATTGATGATTAAACGAACTTTCCTGTACGTGAAGTTCAATCACAATTACTCGAAGAGCTTCGTTCGAAGATATTAGCATAAACACACATGTAGTTTCACTTACAGACTCGCCATTCCGCACTGAATTTAGGAGAAAAATAAATTATTTAATACAATGTAAGGTATATTAAAAACTTTTGTTCGTAGCTGCCGTCATTCGCGCCTAGCCAGCTCATTTAGTTTGGAGGTTTGCTGAGCTGTTTGTTATTTCACGACAGGGGTTCAGGATAACTGGGAGGGAGGGTTGCTTGTTGAATGTTTAATATCTTCGAACGAAGTAATTGTGATTGAACTTCACGTACAGGTAAGTTCGTTTAATCATCAATTATTCTCAAGCTTCGTTCTCGATATTAGCGTAAACACACATGTAGACGTTTAGAGATTGTAGTCGTGAAATAGAATCAATTATATAGATGTATATTGTATGTTTGCTTTGGGAGTTTGATTGAAGAAAGCAAATAAATATTTACTATATTTCATAGCTAAGTATATTTAAGTCAATCACATAAATGAATAATTCAATGAGATAATTATCCATTTAATACACTTGTAACAAAATCACCTTCGGTAGACATATCGTTTGTTATTATTAAATTGTAATATTTAGCAAATACCGTAGAAGTTGATCTCCACCCGGTAGTTTCTCGTATGACATCCAGACTAACGCCTACGCTATAAGCTTTAGAGGTGGCTGCGTGCCTGGTACTGTGTGCAGTAAACATCGAGATATCAATGCCACTGTTTTGTAACATGCTCTTAACCCATTTGCTCAAAGTCTGCGATGTTACAGCTCGGTATGGCTTCCTGAATGAAATAAAAAGTGATTGCTGATCTTGACGTATCTGATTGGTCATATCAAAATATACTTTAAGAGTACTAGCAGGGCATATTTGCACCCTTTGTAAAAAGTACGGTAAGGAAAACACTGGTTGTAACGAACCCACCCGTGAAGTTTTAATTAAATCTGTTATTTTAATAATAAACCCTGAATCAGATTTGGTAATGTTATCGAGGTGTATTTTCGATAAAGTCTGCATTCTATGGGCTGTCACTAGGGCTAGAAGGGTCACTAACTTTTTACTAATTTTTTCAAGGTTTAAATTTTCGTTGGGATATAATTCCGCCAAATAATTTAAAACTTGATCAGTGTTCCACGTAAAATTATATTTAGGAAGTGTGGGCCGCAACCGAAAGATTCCCTTGAAGAATCTTTGTATAAATTCATTATTTGTAATGTCGTGTCCTAGTAACAACGATAAAGCGGATCGGGAGCTATTTAAGGTACCATAACGAGCTCCAGAATTAAACAATTGCGTTAAAAAACAGAATATTTGATGTTATAGCATTATAAGGTTCTATGTTGTTTTCACGACAGAACTTCCACCATTTCTTAAGGCATGTATCATACTGTTTGACAGTGTTATCTGACAGGGATCCTAGCATGATGGGTATGGACGACTGTGGAATTCCTCTTCGGAGAAATGATGTCCGGACAGCCTCCCGACAACCAGCGTAATTTGTCGGGGAATTGCACGTTCGCTACAACGAGAAATGATTAAATCACCCTCCGATTTTAAAACTAGCGGTTTTGAGGTGAGGAGTCTTTTAAAAAGGGGGTACCAAGGCTGTATTGGCCATTTTGGCACGACGACAATGCCAGTGGCTCTGTCGTTGATAACTTTAAGCAAGGTCTTTAAAATCACTGA
The DNA here is from genome assembly GCA_943138885.2 of Tholera decimalis. Classification (NCBI taxonomy): domain Eukaryota; kingdom Metazoa; phylum Arthropoda; class Insecta; order Lepidoptera; family Noctuidae; genus Tholera; species Tholera decimalis. The sequence goes on along the minus strand of OW964551.2, from coordinate 9,232,040 downwards.
GATTGGTGGAAACGCGTAAAAGTAATAATTAGTCCATGATATATTGAACGACATGATATATTTAATTACATAAGCGTCAGGGTCCCTCTGCCAAGAAATATACTAATTTTTTTTTGTTTTTTTTTTTAAGCAATCTGGGGAATTTCCCTCTATGTCAGGGTGTAATCTTCTTAATTCAGCGTCCGCAACTATATTATCAGAAGAACGTAAGCAATCGGCATGAACCATAATTTTACGCTCTTCGCACTATTTCTACAATTGTTTGGTGATATCAGTCAAATGAGGAAATTGTACGCCACCCATTCTATTTATATACGATATTGCCGCTGTATTGTCAATACGTAACAAAATCTGGCAATCTTTCTCTCAAGTCTTGTGCAAAAGCCTTAAGCCCTAGAAAAGCTGCAAGTATATCGAAATAATTAATATGCCTAGATTGCTCATGTTGACTCCAACGTCCACTGGCAGTCTCGTCTCCACAGGCGGCACCCCACTCCGTTGTTGAGGCATTACTAAATATCTAGGTATAAGGAGTATCATGTATCAACCTTTATTTTGCATACTGATTCATTTACAGCATTAAGCCACCCATCAAAAACGGGGGATAATTCGGTTGGTAATTCATAAACTTATCGTAGTTTTCATCATCTTTGAGGTTTAGGTATTTACACCTCTCAAAGTCTTTGGTATACAGCCAGCCGTAGTCCACGGCTTGACATGCGGATGTTAAAAGACCGACGAAGCGAGCAAAATCTCTTATTTTACACCGTTTGAGCTTCCTTATTCTTAATAATTCTGTTTTAATTTTTAGGTTAGAAAATATAAGGAGCAGTGTTTAAACCGAACGGTAGCACGTTAAACTCGTACAGATTGCCAATCAATTTAAAACGGAAATATTTTTTAGAGGTCGGATATATGCTTATTAAAAAATAGGCATCTTTTAAATCGATTGTTGACATAAAACAGTCGTTTGACACAAGCTGTTCTTAAACCTTCAAGTTTGAAATGTTGGGTCGGTATAAATATATTTAATTGTTTTAGATTTAAAAAGAAACATTGTTTGCCGTTCGGCTAAGGAAAAAGAAATATACTGGATATATATTGACCCGCGCATGGTTGACATATGGACACTGCCCCAGTACTAATAAGGTCTTGTATTGATACTTTAAAGGCCTCGTGTTCGGATTGTGAATAAATAGGCTCTGATGGAACAGTTGTCTGAACAACTGGGCCAGAAAAAATGATTTTATAACCAGTAATCCAAGAGAGTATCGCGGGGTTATTAGTTAATAAACACCACTGTTTATAGAAACCCGAAAAACGGCCCGCGGGGCTTACCGTGTCTAACGTCGGTGACCTGCTTGCGGCTGACGTGACGATGTCTTGAAAGCGTTGTTGTGCGTCGTCCTCATCTGCTGCCTCTGAGTCGGAGCTGATGGCGCCCCCCGCGCATGTCTCGCTCCCCCCGGCGGCGGCGGTGGGTACTGACGGCGACCCGCCGGTTGGGCTCGGTAGTTTAAAGGTCTGTTGACTGCTTTAACCGGTTTATGAGCCGTAGACTTCATTGTCAAAGATGACCTCAGATCAGCTCCATATTTAATGATCATTTTTGCTGGTTTTAAGGTGTCCGATAGGCTACTGACAAAAAGCATTTCATCTATTTCTTGACAGTTGAAAGAATGAATGCACGTCGGGAGATCGAGTCCGTGTATTGCATATCACCAAGGATTCGAGCTGTATCCATCAACAGCTTGAGAAGCTCAGGGTTCTTGTGACCTGATGAGAGCAGCGTGGTGATGGCCTCGCTGATGGAGGACAGGGCACAAGATGTGAATTCCTGTTTACTTTCTATACCCTTATCTCGTTTTGCTTGAGTGTCTATGAGAGATGCTCGAATCTCCGGATTAAGGGTAGGTGCTTTTATAAACTTGCAGTCCACCGGTATTCATATCTATCTTTTAGCTCCTTGTGGTACCTCCTCCTTCTCTTTAGAGAGGCCGGAGGTAGCAATGTGGTTGAGTCTAATGGCCAAATCCTTTTGAATTTCAATTCCAAATTCTTTAGTCGAGGTGGGATCCTCACCTAATATTTCCATTAAGTCTGGATCTAATTCGGGAATATCCTGTTGAAGAGCAGGACGCTCAGGTTCACTCGCCTTCTCGGTATGGCAGTTGACTCCACGGCAGGCGCCGCGAGTACTTGCGCAGCGGGCAGCGCGGCGGTACGGAGCTCGGCGGCAGCACGTTCACGTGGGCCGAGGTATTGTCGGCGGTGGGGGACTGTGCGACGGGGTCGGACTGGACCAGGACTGGAACCTTCTCGTCACTATATTCTGCTGGGGCTTGTTGCCAGTACGAACATCCAGGTTGTGGATCCGTGTCGCCGCGATATGTGGCACAATCGTCATCAATTGGGATTGGTTCGCACTCTGCAAGCAAAATGAGTATTTTGCTTAAATAAACCTATTTACGGGTGGGAAGTGAGACTCCTTGTGAGAAACACGCAATCCCAATAGGCGATATTATATTTATTCCAATAGGAATAAAATATAAGTACTGTGGCGTAGTGGTTTAGGTGGTAGAATAAAATAACTTAGACCACAGGTTTACAGCATTTATTTTGAAGGGGGGTGGGTTCAGTTCACAAGGGTTCTTTCACCGGTCGAAGGTATGTGGATGGTACTGCCCTGAGCTCAGGCCGCGACGCAAGCAGACCGGCGAGCCGATCCCGAAGCCGGCAGCGACCACGTGTCTGACGCAGAGGTTGTGCAGGGCAGGCCACGGGAAAGGATGTCTCTCCTCCTCACCCAACTCGCACGTGGCAGGCGCAGAGGTCGGCAGGTAGGCCACGCGACAGCGCGTCTCTCCAGCGGTAGTACACGGAGGCAGCGGTGACACCCGTCGCGTGGCAGACGCTGATGTAGTTGATATTCGAGACCGAAGGCAGTAGAAGTAAAGAAAAAAAACGAAAACCCTGGAATCACACGAAGGGTGCTTCCGTAAGCGTGGTGCCAGGAATCGTGAGCGCCAGTGATTCGTGCGTCTCCCAGCCGCAAGCCCAAGGAACAGTACCAGGGAAACGAATGGGGACTCACCATCGCGGCGGTTCACAAAGGTTATAGATAAGCGTGCGCATGCCGCGTGCAACGATATAGAAGGTAACCGCGTGACAAAGCGTTTAAGCTCGTAGCTGCTATGACACAGCAGGAAAGGGATGCTGCGGCCTGCGTACGCTTCACAAATTTAGAAACACTAGTGGAAAACAGATGACAATGAAATAACACAGTTATGTTCCAGACGGAAGCCATCTTGACAACCGGGCAATTATATAAATTTACAAACGCTGCAGATTATGGCGAAATAAGAGGATTGCGATTTGCAAGATGGAGAGAAAATGGCAGATACGACGAGCACTTACCCTTGGGCACAAAGGGGTTTCAATATTAGTTACTTGTAACAGTAGGCGGTGAAAAAAGAACTCCGCGGACCGGGGATTAGAATTTATAGCCGGGACCGCATAAGTGTTGTCACTCCGTGAAACCATAGACATTAGGGATGAGTGTGGTAATTCGATTCTAGTTTAATCGACTAACACGCTACAGTACATGCCATGGAAAAAACCCCACAGGTAGATCCGAGCAGCAAGTACTTAATATTGGAAGTGGAAGGCCCCCAAAGGACAATCCGATTTACCAATTTAATAATAGTTATGAATCCGTTATGAATTCCCAACGTAAAACACCACTTTTATCTATCGGTATTTTAAGAAACCGAGCCCTCTAATTCACCAAGTTGCTACGCTAAAAGTAACCTATTAGAATGTAAACACGAAATAAGTAGGTCAATGACTCACCCTGCAGGTTATAAGGCTTAGTAGAATCACCATCTGATGACGACGTATTTGCATAGCGAGTACGTCGCCCACGTTTTATTTCACGTTCTAACTTTCTTAGTTTTTTACACAAATAACTATAATTATCACGATTATCACTTTGTCTTTTCGGCATTATAATGTTAAAACGCACTCGATTTATTGTAAAAACAAAGGAATACTTAGATGCGAAACAGCGCAGCACTGATACGTGAATGAGCTGGCTAGGCGCGAATGACGGCAGCTACGAACAAAAGTTTTTAATATACCTTACATTGTATTAAATAATTTATTTTTCGCCTAAATTCAGTGCGGAATGGCGAGTCTGTAAGTGAAACTACATGTGTGTTTATGCTAATATCGAGAACGAAGCTTGAGAGTAATTGAACTAGATGGCGTTGCCGTCCAAGATTTATTCGATACGATACCTGTCAAAAAGTGCTCATTGAGTATAAGTATCAAATAAAAAGTATCGAATACAAAAATATTGGTTTTGAAAAGAAAAAAGTATCGATACTTTTTCGTATCCCTTTGGCAGAGTGGCGAACAGTGAGTACCTAAATACATATCATTATTCTAATTTTTGCTCTTTTTTTTAGTTCTACAATGAATACAAAAGCAATTTGTTAAAAAAAAATTAAATCACAGAAAAGCGAAGTAAGTGCTACAGGTACGCTATACTTTTTTTGGCAGCCTTGCGGAATTATAGCGTTAAGCATATAGTAATCATTTTATAACTTTTATTTAAGGGGTCCTGCAAAAAAAAAATACACTGACCCCGCTCCAAGAGCGACTATGTACTATTTTTGGGCGAGATGTAGGAGAGCCCCTTCCAGGTGTCCGACATAACCCACTCACTGTAAGCATTAGCATCTATATTTTATCATTCTTAACTGTTGTATTGTATTGCACATTAGGAAGCACTTCTAACTTGTTAAAAAACTAATATGTCACTGTTGTATATTGTTTTTTATTTGCATGCTTATCTATATTATCAATCATCGACGGACTACTATACGTAACGCACGCGCGGACGCTAAGCTAACTTATACGAATACCCCCAGCCTTAATAAAAATGTCTAAGTGCGATATTTGTAAAAGAAATATAACAAAAACTTCGCCGGGCTTAGAGTGTAGTAAATGTGAGCGGATAGTGCATCTGAACCTAAAATGCTCAGGATTAACTAACAAACAGATCGCTGCATTAAAAGCCGCACCCAGTCTGGAGTGGACTTGCCGCGAATGTCAGCAGGAGTCTTCGAGACGTAACTTATCCATCATTACACCTGAAGATGACGATGAAGAGGACGATACACCAGTACAAATAAATGCAAAAAGCTTATTGAGCAACATCACTAAAGAAGTAGAAAAAGCCATCAAAAACGAAATGGTGCAACTAAGCGAGTCCTTGCAGTTCCATAGCGATAAACTTGATGAAGCAATGGAGTCTATGGAAGCTTTCAAGCAGACTATTAAGGCTCTCGAACGTAAGAATGCGGAACTAATTAATAAAAATAACAACATGGAAACCCGTGTAAATGTCTTAGAACAACGTCTGATTGAGTTAGAACAAGAGAAGCTTGCAAATTACGTGGAAATCGCAAATGTACCCACTCAAAATAATGAAGATGTCAGATCACTGGTGGATAAACTTGCACTTAAACTAAAGCAGCCAAAAGAAGAGATCAAAAGCGTACGAAGACTGCATGGATGGAAAGAACAGTCGGCCAACATACTAGTGGAGCTCAAGGATGAAGAAGTTCAAGAAAACTGGATTACGGCCTCCAAAAGTGTCAAACCAAATGTATCCGATGTACTTGCTAGTGAAGAAAGTAACAAAAATATCGTGTATGTTAGAGAAGCCATGACAAAACATCACAAGCAACTATTCTGGAATGCCAAGCAGGAGCTGAAAGTCAATCAGAAATACAAGTACGTGTGGTTCAAAAGAGGACTGATCAAAGTTCGCAAAGAAGACGGTGGAAAAGTTTTTACCCTACGCACTATGAGTGATATACGTGGACTAACTAGCAACAAGGAGTAAGAGGGTATGACGTCATAATTAATACAAAGCAAATAATTATACGAATGTCAAAATTATCCAAAAATGGCGAATCCCTTTTGTGATATTAATGAGATACATGACTGTCTAAGTGTAAACGACTTCATAAACTGTACCCCTAGTAATCAATTTAACTTATTGTGCATGCATATCAATATTCGTTCAATAATCAAAAACTTCTCCGCATTAGAACAAATGATTCTTATTTCAAGAAAATGTATTGACGTCATTATCCTAACTGAAAGTAATATATCAGAAAATAATAGTGTTTTGTATCAAATAAACGGGTACCGAATGTACACCGCCCTGAGAAAATCTCGAAAAGGTGGTGGCATTATAGTATATGTGAATAATAAACATAAATGTAGTATTATTAATGCAAAAACAATACATTTTGAGAGTGTATTATGCACAGTCACCACTCATTCGAACTATACGGCGAACCTGTGTGCGGTATACCGACCACCAAGTTCTAGCAAAATTCTATTTGTTGAAGAACTACAAACTACACTTCAAAACTTCACTATAAACACAGAGCTATACTTATTAGGTGACACTAACATAGATTTAAACACGGATAATCCTGTAAGGCATAAATACAATAACATGTTGTGTAGCATGGGCCTTATGTGCGGGATCACTGAGCACACTAGAATAGCAATAACTAACGATAAAATAAGTAAATCTTGCATTGACCACATTTATGCGCGATCCCGTTCACAAGACCTATTTACGGCAGCACTCGGTACCACACTGGCTGACCATCGCGCGGTGATACTCGCTTGCGCAGGCGCACAAATACAGGATGTCCCTAAATATAAGACCTGCATTAATAATCATCAACTCTTGAAATGTCTTGATGCAATTAATTGGGAAAATGCACAGTACATGGAATGTCCTATAACTTTATATAACTTCGTGCATACCCAGTTCGAAGAATGTTATAAAAAATCAGAATATAAAATTAAAGTTAAATGTAGCTATTCGCGTAGTAAAAATGAATGGATAAATACAAAAATTATCAAAGCCTGTGAATACCGGGATAAATTATTTATGAGGTGGATAAAAGATTCTAATAACGTAGTTTTAAAACAAAAATATAATAAATCAAGAAACTATGCAAATACTTTAATACATAAAACTAAAGACAATAGTATAAAGAGCAAAATTTTATTAAATAAGAGCAATATTAGACAACTGTGGCAAATACTTAATGGAATTACAGGAAGATTAAAAAAATCTATTGATCATGTTATACAGAATTCATTTAATAAATCTAATTTAACATCTAAAGACATTGCTAACAATTTTGCACACACTTTTAATAATAGCGTAAAATTAATTATTCCTAAGTGCACAATACCATTGCTAAATAAAACAGAGTACACAGTTCCAGCAAACGTTAGTATGCGTATAAAACCAGCGGAGCCTGACTCAGTTAAAAAAATCATTATGTCATTGAACAATAATAAAGCCCCAGGAATAGATGGAATTAGAGCTATAGATATCAAAATGTTGTGTACAAAAATCACCTCAGTGATTTCTAACTTAATTAATCTATGCATACAAACATGCAAGTATCCACCTATACTTAAAACTGGGATTGTCAGACCGATTCACAAAAAAGGAAGCAGGTTGGAGTACGAAAACTACAGACCTATTACTATATTGCCTACTATTGATAAGATAATAGAAAAATACATATGTAAACAAATACACGAATTTTACGAAAAAAACAAAATATTAACTGAGAAACAATATGGCTTTCAGCCAAAAAAGAATACCACGCAGCTGCTGTCAACGTTCACAGATAGTATCCATAATCACCTAGATGAAAAAAAACACGTATTGGTAGTATTCATAGACTATAGTAAGGCATTCGATACGCTCAGACATGACCGGTTATTAGAGCGTCTTCATGACAGCGGAATTAGAGGCAAACTACTTGACTGGTGCGGAAACTATCTTGATGATAGAAAATATATGGTCAAATTCGGTGACGCGATTAGTGAACCAGTCATCGTAACGGAAGGAACGGCGCAAGGTTCGGTCCTTGGGCCATTGCACTACCTCACTTATGTAAATAGCCTTGTTAATGTCATAAAAAAATGTGAGATCTATCAGTTCGCCGACGACACTTGCCTTATAGCTGCTGGACGGAGTGTTAGTGACGCTCAAATACAACTACAAGAGGACTTTGACTTGCTAACAAAAGGGTCTCACGACGCTAGTAAGACCAAATTAATGTACATTAGTACCAGTCAAAATAGAAGCCCTTCCTTGCCTAAATTAACAGCTCACAGTCATGAGTGTTTGCATGACAATTGGCTTAATAAAGTAGCCAAGTCTTGCAGCTGTGACCCCATAGATGTTGTAGATAGCCAAAAATACCTAGGACTTACTATTGATAGCCGTCTTAATTGGAAGGAGCACATTAACGGGGTGTGTGATAGATTGAGATGTATGTTAGCAAAATTCTCTATTATAAGATGCAAAATTCCATATCAAACTCTGTTAATGCTTTACAAAGCTCTGGTCATAACAACGATATCCTATGGTCTGTCGAGTTATGGTAGGACATATAAGTCTCACCTTGATCAAATATATACACTTCAACTACGCATATTAAAAGCAATTGTCCCGCATAACATTAAAAAGAAATACAAAGATGACTACCGTAAATTATTTGAATTTTGTAAAATAATACCTATACATGAAAAAACTAAACTTGCGCTATTAAAGGAAAACTTTTTTAATCAGAACCTGAAGAAAATAAAAACTATAAATAATAATGAAATTAGGACTCGTGGTACCATCAATGCTAAGCTGTTACTTCCAAAGTACACGAATTTGCACGGCAAAAGATCGTTAAAATATATAATACCTTACCTTATAAACCAACTTCCTATACCATTGAGGGACCAAGTGACTCAGAGAAACATAAAAAACAAATTAACACAATATTTTATACAAAATATAAATACCTAAAAATATATTATAAGAATCAAGAATAACACCTGACATCAAAACAAAAATCTTATTTAAGAAAAAATTAACTATTAACAATAAACATTTTACTTTCTGGGAACAACCTGTATCGTCTAACATTCCACCACCACTTTTGTTATAAAGCCGGCCGGCCAGAATGGTCACCCATGTGTGCTCGTTAGTTTTAGTAAATAACTGTTACTTTTTTAGCTTATACCCCCAATGTATTTAATTATTTGAACAAGTATTTCTTAAGATTGTAAAATTATGTAGTCGATGTTTTTGGTGCACGGTAAAACTCTACTGAGTTTATGTTGGCACCAACTTAAATGTAGATAATGTGTGTGAACTATGGAACAAATAAATAAATAAATAAATAAAATTTATTTCTTCACTGTCACATACTGTTGACTCACTTGCAATATTAATTGTTATTATACAGAAACTCCGCAGAATTTTATTATCATCAGATTCTGAGTCCGACTGGATCCTCAAGTAAGCAAGAGGTAATGTTGACAGATTATTAAAAGACCAGCTTTTGCCAGCGGCTTCGGCCGCGTAAAATAGAAAATGTAGACCTATGTTACTCAGTGATAAGTATGAAGTAGCTTTCTACTGGTGAAAGAATTCTGAAAATCGATCCAGTTGTTTTTGAGTTAAATCGTAACATACAAACAAAAATCAAATCTTTCTATTTAATATTAGTTTATATAATGAAATCTATTTTAGGAGGAGTCTATGTCCAGCAGTTGATTTGAAATGTTTGTTAAGATAAATGATTAAATGAAACAGTGTTTATAAAAAGAGCATTACTTAATTTATTTTTAATTCTCTGTTTTTTTCAATACTGTGGATCTGTACCAAAGATAAATCATCTTAATAATAATTAGAGCATTTTCGTACTTCACTAGAATATTGAGGTGGGCTTGCATTACTTACCTGCTGACTTAATTTATGCATTTCTCCACAGTCTGTCAACAAGAGCCTGCTGCAGTGGTCCGACCTTCAAGAAGGTCCCGGTTTTACTCTTCGATGGTCTTCATAATTAGGTGCTGCATAATTATTTTCCTCCTTAAATTAAAAGACTGATTAGTGATTAATGTTGTTATGTTTATTATACAAGTTAAAACTATTTATGATTTGTTATTCAAATGACGATTAAAATATTGAAGATATTTTTGTTATTTGTTGATTGATTATGAGACTACTAAATTAGATATTGTAACTTGGATTCGTTTTATAATTTAAATGGTAAAATGTCTTTTTGTTTTATATAGTATATTTACATTTCAGATTTTTCAATTGGCTGGAAAGTCAAGTTTATTATTGTTAAATAAATAAAGAGAGAAAAAATAAAGAGTAATTTGTATGTTGATTTTTTAACATAGTAGTATTATTTATAATACTAAAATTCCAACTTCATTATATATATTCCAAAATAGTGGAATAGAAATCACATACCTGTTGCAAGCGAAGTGCTTCTGCATAAAATTCATCAGGAGGCAATGGTTCTCTTGCCATGTTTGCAATATTGTGCAATATGCAACATGCATTCACAATCTTGCCTGCAGTTGTTGGGCTATAATGTAAAGCATGTGCTGCAAACAAACACCTGAAAAAAAAACAATTTACTTTTATGCAACCCCATTGAACTAAACGTCTTAATTTATAAACTTTTATATATCCTTTAGGTGTCCAATTCGCGATTGGTCCAATTCACCTTATTTGAATGACTGTTTTTGAGTACGTAAATTGCCTAGAAATGTTCTCTACCTGAAACGTGCTTTTAATACGCCGATGCAACGCGCCACTGTATTGCGTGCAGTCACATGTTTCACATTGTTGAGGCACGTAGTACGGATATAATAAGAATAAGACGTTGATAAGTATAGATCGTATATTGTCAGACACAAAACGTACAGAATTACATACCAACTGTTCACTAACCCGTTAACCCTGTGACTTCTCCGTCGGGTGGGAATAAAGTAGGCACAAGCATTCGTACAGGTAACACACACAGAGAGAGGTAAGTGTGTCCCTACAGTATTCCCCCCTTACAAAAAATAAAAGGTATTTATTTAGCCAGAAAAATATAGGAACATAATAATTTTCACAAAATTAAAAGTTTACATAGTAACTTACAACTATTAATGACAAATTTTTGTGTTTTACAATAAACAATTCTTATCAACTAAGTACACAAGAAGCACGAAATATTACGTATATCAATTGTGGTTGCGTTTTCAACCTGGGCTGGTGCTGCAGATCTCGTAAGTGATACAAGTTGCTTGCATGATATCTCCTGGCTTCACCAAGTACCAATATCACAAATACAAATATTCCATATTTCTCTAACTTTTGTTCCAATTGAGCAGTATTACTTCTGCTTTGAGCGACGATTATGTTCTCATGAGATTCCTCTTTACTATTTTTGCCCATTTTTCAGATAATTATAATATTTGTGTAGGTGTCAATGTTGTTTGAACGTCTCTATTAATAATGAAATATTACAATAACGTTAATTTGTCACGACCTAGAATACAATGTGCTATTATTGACTGCATCTGTAAAATGCAATAAGCATTACAATATAAACATAATAAGCATTAAAATGTATAAAACAAAATGTTTGCTTTTTTATATAAATTGTTAAATTTATCGTATGTTTAGTAAACATAGTTAGGGGAGCAGGTGCCTAGTTGTCTCAAAATTTAAATAAAAATGATTAATTGAGAGAAATAAAATAAAACTACCGATTTTTAACTCTCTCAAAATCATCTTAAAAAATAACAAAATTTGGACGAATAATTTAAGAATAAAATAATAAAGTCGAGTGTGTCATTTAAAGAAAGGCCATAAGCCAAATCTTACATTTGTTGATAAACGCCGTATGCCGACAGTTCTGGTACAATATTTTCATTGCGTTTCTTTATATTATTCGTGCAAATGTATGTTACACATTTGGAGTGATCACCAAATACGTGGTAAGGACCATTTGAGGAGCTGGCGAACAAAAGCGGACTTGTCTGATTAATGATTTTTTACAGGAGAGGCAAAGTTTTGACACCAGCAAAAAAAAACTTGCCAGGTTTCTGATTTTTAGTGCATGCGAGCGTAATTAAAACACAAAAACGTATCCGTTGCATGTTTATCAAAAATCTGAATATTTTTTTTTTTTCTTGGACACGTCTGGTTTTAATAATGTTCGAAATTTGGACAACTCCGGTTTTGATTGATAAATTGATGGACATGTCCGTATTTGAAATGAAACTCAAATTTTTCATATCAAAAATTTAATCACAAAAATCGAAAAAATTAGACAAACTCTTGCAGATCGGGCTCACAACAATCACATTCCTCGACATCGGAGTCAACATCATCATCATTGACGTTATTTTCTGCACATGTATGATGAGATGCAGTAGCTGTTTCATTGGAAATAATGGTTTTAAACCATTCAAGTTCAGGATTTTGTGACCATTGATCTCCGAACTGTTTGGTCAAGATTTGCTCCACGTCTTTCTTTTTCTACTGCTTAATCTCATTCACCAGTGGAAGTCTGCGAAGAAGGGACGGATGATTCTGTGATGATTTTAGCAAAGACACTGCGCTAAGTTCCTCTTCAGGGACATTATAAAAATTTGACACTTTTACGCCACAGTGTACATAAGTGAAACTATTCTCGTCTCGACTTCCATTTCTTCCTCGAAAACCACGTGATCTCTCACGTCCTCTACCTCTGCTACGTCGTTGATGAGTTCTCCCCCTGGATGGCGCGATAGAACCCTGCCTTATGCTTGATGAATCGTGTGTGTTTCGAGAATCTTTTAAATTTGCTCTTCTTTCTATTATTATTACTTTTGCGTCCGTGATGTTGTCCACCTTTTTGTAATAGGTTTCCAGTTGTTTAAAGTCGTAAAGACTCCAGTCTTCAGCCAACTTATGTACTTTGCCGTGTTTAGTATAAATCTCTTGGTAAGTTTCTGGGTTCAAAATGAATGGCTTTTTTCTTAGATCATTTTCAACTCTGCCAAACACCCTATCAGCAGGCAAGAAGCTATGACCTCGCACGGGGAATGTTAAAACGATTTTAGCCACATTTTCCGGGGCGTAATTTTTTAGCCAAAACATTAACATATGCACTACGTGAGAGTTTTTGTTTTGCCCTCCGCATCCATCAGCAAAAAGGCGCAAAACTTCAACTCCCAATAAATCGGCAGAATTCAGGTACGTCAAAAGAGCAGACGCTATTTCTGCAGATCCTTTTCTGGCCTGATTTTCTGTCCAAATAAAAAAATGTGGTTCTTTAGTAGGAATGTCTGTAACACAAAATGCATACAGTCCGATATGCCTCAAATAAAAAGATTCCTGAATGGGCGTCTTTGGAAGGCACTGTATTTGTTGAAGGTCGAAGCAGATTATCAAAGAATTTTCTGGGTTTGTTTTAACGAGTTCAAAAAATGTTTTAGCTCTTATTTTGTGAACACGAAGCTGTACTTTTAGTGATTGAAGTTCTTGGGGATCTTTTTCGATTTTTTGTTTATTTTTCAATACTTTACACGTGCTGCAGACATCGCATGATGGAGAAGAGAACCCAATATTAAAATCATTTTCAAAAACTCGTCGAAACATTGTTTCGGTCACTTTAAGATAATCATCAATCACCGGTGTTGTAGAATCCCCACAGTTTTCTTATGTTCAACTCGTAAGAAAGATAAGCACGCCTTGCTTTTTTCTATTATAATGTGATTCTTTAGCTGGCAATGCAGCCAGAAACTTTTTCACACTCTCTTTTTTATCTAAACTTTGAGCGCTTTTGCGATCACCGCCTCTGTTGTCATGGGGCGTTTTCCCTTCATATATTTTATTAGCAATGGTATTCACTCTGTGCTTCTCAAGACCTAAGGTAGCTAAGAAAAACTTCTTGCACACTTTAACAATATGTTTTGAATCTCTCAAAAAAAAAGAAAGTCACAAAGTATTTATTTCTCTGAGGTTTCATAGATCTGGCCCTCGACCGTTCCCTCACGATTGGACATGGTGATATAAATCGCACTAGGTATACATCTTGTTCATTTTTGTTGGCTTTCTCATACAACAACTTGCGGTTATATACAATTTCGTTGATTGTTAAAGTTTGGCATTTAAATTTCTCCTTTTTATGATCACACACTGATTCAAAGTTCAGAGCAAAAGGGTCATTATCTACGTACCTAAAACAAAATGAATCAGGTTTGAATTGGAAAACATAACCTAAAATTTACAGTAATATAGGTAACCAAATTTAAAATAACACTTTGTATTCCTACTCTTTAAAGCAGCCCGTTCCTTTTTTTCCTTTTACGAGTGCCGTCATTGATATCAGCTACAGTTGACTCGTTTTCTTCCATTTTAAAAAGCAAAACTTCAATTACAACCTTTTGACAACAAAATTGAAACAGCTGATTTGACTTTTTTATTGAAAATAGTTGCCATAATTAAATAAGTGTTCCCACGTAAAAATATTGGTTAATTTAAATGGACAAGTCACAGTTTGTTTGAAAATCCATTAACATTAAAATACTTGTATTATTTTTGTCTGGGTTTGATTGAAAACCGAAACAAAGCGAAATTTTATCTAACTTTAAACAGGACAAGTCCATTTTTGAATACAAAAGCAAATTTAGAAGTTGTTTTTCTATGAGAAATAGCTAAAATTTATTGAAAATATTTCGGCAATGCAAAGATGTTTACTTTCTAAAGTATAAAGTACAAAAAAAAATTGTGATTGTATGGGCAAGTCCGCATTTGTTCGCCAGCTCCTCATTTATAATATCATTTTTATCATTTTCGCTTTTTCTTCAAAAGTTTCTTTTGAAGTTTCTTCAAAAACTTAGTCGTCCAATATTTAATTATTATAATATCAAAACCCCAGCGTATCTGTGAGTAATTTTCTTTTATAAGCTTTCGAGCTCTTATATGGTAGGTAGTGTTACTACTTATCGATAGCAGGCCTTTGCAGTAGGTTCTAAGTAAATGATTTTTACATTCTATTTTCCCTACAGTCACATTATCGTATGGCCTTGCGTTCCGAATACTGGCATATGTGTTCGAATCAATATCTACGATGTACTGGCTGTAAATGTGACCATGACTTTAAATTTATTTTTTGAAGCCCTCTGTTATAATTACAGCTTCCATCGCAGAAAAAGGACCATCAAAATTTTTGTAACACATATGTGTTGGTGTTTGTACTCCTTTCGAATTAGCTCGTGAGCAAATACTACACGTCTTATTTTTTACTCCGTAGTAAAGTACTTTTTTGAATGCATCCCCACAATTGCACCAACTCCGGAAGACGCACTATAGTTTGTTCCATACGATCGCTTTGACCAACATGCATCAGGGATCATTGGTTTCTCCAATATTATTAATGCTTCCAATACGTATAGCGTGACATTTTTCTTTTTTACCAGCCTCGGCCATATAGTGGTAGGCAGTTTTTTCCAGCATTGGCTAATAGTATCATGTTTGTTTTGATACAGTCGTGCCGATATAAGGGGAATATTTATGTGACAAAAAACTTGAGTGATTCCAGTACCAATTGTCATTATTCCTGCTACAACCTCCTCATTCACATCCATTTTCTTTTGCGTATCATGGGACGATTTTAACACAAATTTATGTCACACATTTGACACTTCATATAAACGTTAAGTCGCGTCCTTTTCTCATTTAAAAGTTCAACAGTGCTCAAATTGCAACTAAACTTTGACTTATGGCTTCCGATTTCTTGAAGCTGTTTTATAAAATAACCTATATCTATGACCCCTTCTTCCTGAAATTTGAAACGGTTCTGTTTCTTCATTCGTTGTATTCTATAACAATACAGAAACACATATTTATAAAGTATTATTTTCAGTGTCAATAATATTTTAATTATTTCAAAGAAAATATAAAAGCTATTACCGAAATGATTGATGTTTATATACGTATTACCTACTATTTAAAATATGATATTTACTCCAAAAATAACGGATTTTTAATACTTGATGGGAGATCGCAATAAGACAGATTTGTGTAGCCCATACGCCCACTCGCATGGACTTAAATATAATGCAAAAAATATTTCGTTTTTTATTTATTTAAAGGAGATCACCCATTTTGTTCTATGATTTGGGATAAAAAAAAGTCGGCGGCCAGGAAAGAATTATATTTTATTCAAATAGTGGCTCGAGTAGAAACATTTCTTTGTATGGCGACAATGCTGTAATGAATTCGGGAACCAAGATATACAACGATTTTTAAATGAAATAAATTATGTCCATTAGTCCATACATCATTTTGTGTAAGATTCCATGTAATTATTATTCCACTATTTCACAATAATTAGTGTTGATTAGTGATGATTTATGTTGTGATTAGTGTTGAAACATACAAAACTAATAACTATAATAGGCGTAATATGGATTTAAAGAAAAACAATGAATTTATCAAAACATTGATTTATTATTTCTTATAGGTCTACATATTATGCTCGTCGTCTTGTACTATGACATAATCTACAAAACCTGCCGTTGTTTGTATGGACTCATCTAGGTGCCTGGCAAAGCCAAGAAACCAAATGATCGACATGGTATGTGCACAACAGCCCAGTGTTTTTGTGCCGTAAGACATGTGCAATAATATTTTTTTATTGCACTTCTGCCACGTTCTAAATAATCTGCCATAATATAAACGTAATAGATCCTGGCCCTCGAGTGTCATGAGTGGATGCGACCTCTTAGAAGTCGTGTCGTAGGATTAACACCAGGCAAAAACACTTTCTAGAAAGTACTACGATCTAGAAGGTGTTTCGATGCATAGTTAAAGTATTACTTTTAACGATGTATGTATGTGTGGTGTGGCATCGAGTTGCCGCGGCTAGCATACCACAGATAAACCCTCGATGGTTTAGGTGGTATGTTTATATTTCTTAAAAATGTACTCGTATGTTTTAAATAATAAACGATAAAAAAAATCCATTGGGATCAATGTAAACTTCGATTAGGTATATCCCGTCTCTGATGTGCTCGCCACATATGACCTGGCTAGTTTGAGCTGATATGTGCCTAAGGCGAAGAGTATACAGTCTTCTTCGTTGAGACGAGGAAAGTCCGTCAATTCCGGATCATTTTAAACTGGACTATTGAGTAGGCTGCCCACCCTGGAGCTGCCACATTTTGACGGTCGCTTGGACGACTGGCTGGGCTTCCTAAATCTCTTTGAGAGTCTTGTCGATGCACGCTCGGACCTCGGACCTGCCCAGAAGCTGGCCTATTTATTGTCTGTCCTGGAGGGTGAAGCCATAGCCTTGGTGCAGCACTTGCCGGTGACGGATTCTTCTTACCCGACCGCTCTGGAGCTTCTCTCCCGACGGTATCAGAACAAGCGCTGCCTGGCTGATGTGCACATCGACCAGATTTTGGGGCTACCGGCCATTGTCAGCACGTCGACGTTGCGCACTGACTTGCTGAACCCGTTGGTCTCAGCGACCAACGCTTTGAGACGCTTGGAGTTACCGGTAGAACATTGGTCCTACTTGTTGGTGCACATAGTGCTGCAGTTGCTTCCCGCGGAGCTGAGGTCACGTTTTGAGCAGAAGTATGGTGGGGATAGTGCCACCCATCTTCCCCCCTTTGATGACCTCCTCAAATTTTTGGAAGACGAGTGTCGGTTTTCGGATAACGCTCGTGGCGCCACGGGGTTACCCCCACTACCTTCTCGGCCTAGAGACCAGGGACGGACTAGGGCTCGGGGGCCTGTTGATGTTCACCCCGCCCCCCGTTTTGCTGGCGCGCGGAGTCCTCGGGCTAGGGGGCCTGTTGATGATCGCCCCGCCCCCCGTTTTGCTGGCGCCCGGAATCCTCGGGCTAGGGGGCCTGTTGATGTTCGCCCCGCCCCCCATTTTGCTGGCGCCCGGAGTCCTCATCATTGTGACTTTTGTAAGGCAGCGGGGCATGTCATGGCGCGTTGCCCGGCCTTTTTGAA
Source organism: Tholera decimalis (assembly GCA_943138885.2). Taxonomy (NCBI): domain Eukaryota; kingdom Metazoa; phylum Arthropoda; class Insecta; order Lepidoptera; family Noctuidae; genus Tholera; species Tholera decimalis. The sequence continues at coordinate 9,214,111 of OW964551.2, read as the reverse complement.
TTTGCACGTAAGTGCCCGCCACCGCATTGTCAACGCACGCCGTTTGTGCTTCTCGTGCTTGGGGGCCCACTTTCATCGGGACTGCCCCGACCCCCGCCCGTGTAGAATTTGTAAAGGGTCCCACCTTGAGATTTTGTGCGCCAACGCGAACCGCTCCAGCAGACCAGCTTCTGAGGGGGGTTCGCGCAGGGGGGGGTACCCCGGAGACGAGCATCGGGCTGAGACCCGCAATTCTGTACGCCGCACTCCACCCCCCGCGCAAGTTGAACGGGAGCCCCGCGAGCGCCATTTGGTCTCCCCTCGTCAGGGAGAACGCGCATTGGCTGCTAGGCAGCAGTGGCCGGGTCGGCGCCGCTCCCTTTCCCCTCCGTTGGCGGAACGTCCCCGGCTGGAGTCGCGCCCTCCGCCATTCGGGCATCCGGTGGGATATGCCCCTCCAGTGATGGCGAGCGGCTCGGGACACCGCGCGGACGAATGTTTGGATTGTTGGCCTCGTCGTGAACGAAGGCAGCCTGGATGCGGCGATCGGTCGCCGCCCAGGCATCACTAAGAGATTGACGCCTGCCCCGCTAAAGGACCCCCCCGATCAAGACGGTTTTGTTGCCAACGGCCTCGGTCAAGGTCTGGGGACCCTTGGGTGACTCGATTGTGGTCTGTGCCATTTTGGACACGGGAGTCCAGGGTTGCCTTTTGTCGTCTTGGTTAGCGGGACAGGTTGGCCTGAAGGTGAACGACCTTTCAGGCAAGATTTGGGGAATTGGCGAACCGGCTGACACCACTGTTGAGGGAAGGACCTGGTATGAAATCACCCTTGTGAGTTGTCCGTACCCTAAAATTGGTGCTCCTGCCCTTGTTATAACTGAACTTGGTTGGGACGAGCCACTTCGGGAAACGCGTTTGGAGGACGGTTGAGGCACTCTAGCCTTCCTTATGGGGCCCGTCACCCCCTTTTGTTGCCCAAGAAGGGCCACTTGGTTCAATTGTTGGTGACTGATCGTCACACTAAGAACTCGCATGCCGGTTGCAATGCGCTGTTGGCCATTCTGCAGCGAGAAATTTGGATTTTGTCGGCTGATCGCGTCAATGAGGCGAGGCCCTTTGCTGGCGTCGTAACGGACTTGTTGGTCCCCTTTTGTTGAAGACGTCCACCCTTCGTAATAGTAAGGCTTATTTGTGTGTTTGTCTGCCTGTCAACCAAGGCCAAGGCTGGTAACCTCCCTCTCGATAGAGGCCTTTGAGGCGACTTTGGAAGGATTTGTGTCTTCTTCTTCCTACCTTCCTACCTTCTTTGATTAGGTCTGATTGCGGTACGAATTACAAGGGTACAAGTAACTATTTGAAGGAGGTATACGCCTTCCTTAGTGAGAGCCAGGTTGACATTGGTAATAGTTTGGCCCGCCGAGGGGTCACTTGGTTGTTTGACCCGCCAGCCTGCCCCCATTGGGGGGGTATTTTTGGGGCCGCGGTGAAAGCGGCAAAGGGACGCTGGCGGAGATTGTTGGGAGACACCGTTCTCACCTTTGAGGAACTAGCTACGGTATTTTATTTTATTTTATTTTATTTTATTCTATTCGGGAAACTTACAGCTAACTTATACTATGTTAATAAGCAATATACAATTGAAGGCCATTTACAAGTTTCCACTGATAAACACTAAAAACAAAAACAAGAAGAGAAAAAAAATAATAAAAGAAAAGTAATTACAAAATACCTATAACATAAATTAGAAAGTAAATAGAACACGATCGACAAATACATACAAACAGAAAATCATTTAGACGCAAATCATTACTTTTCCATAAAAAAGCTTTTCACCAACAATTGCTTAAGTCGAGAAGCACTGGTATTGAATATATCCAAATCATGTTCACCAGATAGTTTATTAAAACTTCTGCTCGCACGGATTAAATAAGAATTCTGCCTGTACGCTGACTTGGAATGAGGGACATGTAACAAGGTAGGATTACGAAGCATTTTGCAATGTGTAACGAATCCCAAACAGCTTAACAGCTCAGGGCAATCTACAGTACCATTCGCAATCTTAAATAAGTACGCCATATCCGCAATGCGTCTTCGCTCATGTAGTGGTAAGATGTGAAACCTCTTACATCGCGCTATATAATTGGGAGTATATTTCCTAGTCTTGTACTGCAAGAAACGTAGGAAGCGCTTTTGGCCGCATTGAAGCTGTGTTAAATTTGCAACCTTGTCAAGACTTCCAATTGATTAGCGGACGGGTAGGCCCGTCCGGGGGGGGTAGATGTTCGGTCCGATATGCGTTTCCGAACGCACCCTTTTGACATAAAGAAATTTGATCTTGACATTACTCTGACTTGACAGATAGACTTTGCTTCCTTGTTGAAAATGTCGGTCATGGGACCCTGTTGAGTTAATTATAATTGATAAAATATCGTTTGGAATCGCCGTTTGAAACCGATAATTGGGTCGCGAGTTAACTATTGTTTGAAGTTGTAATCCCCATTTGACGAAAACCCCGGGATATTTTGGGATTCCTCGCCGGTTGGTTGTCACCCGCGTGGCACGCGCATTTGTTGGAAAAAGTAGTGATAAATAGCTTCAATCCGGTGTGAGTTTGGGCTGTGATGCTGTTTGAACCGCGCCATCTGGAGACTGACGCCTTGTGAACGTTCAGAACACTTGACTTACATCACACTTTCAATTACTCACCTCATATTACATACATGCTACACTTGGGCGTGATCTAGGAAGGTCGAAGTTGGCGAACCCAGCACAGAAGGTTAGTGGTATTTATAAAGCCTCAGAGGCTATAGATTGTTGTCGGCCGGAGAGCCCGTAGACTATTGTGTAAGTACTTTTGATTATTGTAAGCAGCGTTTATAGCTCCACGTACCGTGGACAGTTTCGGACACCCAGTTATCGTTGCGCTGGCCTTATTGTAGTCCTGATCAGTTTGAGTTTGCAGTTGTAAATCACAGCATAATGTTATTTAAACCGCACTTAGCGTAATTGTTACTATGACGTTCCCATTATTCGTATTATCCCCTTTTTTATCATGTCTTAAATTATATAATTTAAGTTGCATACCAAATAAATAATATAATAATAATTCCAAAAAAATAATTCAAGTGAATGTATATTTATGTTATTTATTTATTTGTTCCCAACCGCCCCCAGTGGCGGCGGTTGGGAACAAATGTAAAATTTTATCCCAACGACCACCAGTGGTGGCAGTTTTAGTGGTGGCCGTTGGGAATAAGCCCATTCAAAGTTATTTTTATTTATTTATTTTTTTGAAAAAATGTACCTATTTTTACAAAATCAGCTGCCGTTTCAACATTTAACGGAAGTTTTTTATCCTGTTTTTTTTTGCGTTTTTCTGAATGTTTGTGTAATCACACGCGTATGAAAATTATTTGTTACACTCTAAGATGATTTCAGAAAAAACACATAATACTTACTTGTTTATAGTTTTATACTTATTTTAATACAATTGCCTCTCTTGGGAGGCTGTACTATGTGAGACTGAAATATTTATCGCTATGTATACCTATAGCTATCTTAACTTCACAGTATTTTTCAGAAGATTCACCTGTTGTGGTCATATTTACAAAAAAAATATACTTGACATAACTAGAAGTGTGTACTCATTAATGCACTGAGACAGGTTGAGTGTTCGGCTGTGCTGCTGTTCTAGCTAGCTGAGCTCCACTTTCTTGCTCTATACTCGAAACTACTTGGTCGATCACTTTGCGATGCACTTTTTTTCCAAAAAAATCGGCATAAAATCTACATACATGTTGGACTGATTAAAATCACTATGACATTTTGCTTTTCTTATATGAAGATGTAACTGAACTTGTTCCTCTCCAAAGTTAATACAGTGACCAAATTGATCTACGATCTTAACAGATACCGATGAAATTATGTTTTTGTTTACTGGAAAGTAAAAAATATTTTGTGGTATTTCCACGCACTGATGACCTGGAGGAGTATCAGACACAAATTCATGAATAAAATGAGTTGGTAATCCGTTGCAGTACGAACCCTGAACAAGATCACATTTGATTCTGATTACAGACAGACCTCTCTTAATAATAGTAATATTTGGTCTTTATTTTAATACTGAAAAGTATATCAAACCGCACTCGTATTGATGTGACAAATGCGGTGGTGGTTGAAAGTATGAAACCAATTCCGATTTATTTCCAGAGATGGTAACCATAGTAGATGTGCTTCTATACTGGCCTCTTTCGGAAGATCCTGTTTATTTTATTTATTCATTCACTGCACCAAAAATTCTTCAAAAACTTTAAACAAAGATGTCCACAATTAAAAGGGTGAACACGCTGATTATTATCATAATTATACCGAATTTTGGATCCCAAGTACTTTATAAATTCCTTTGGAGGCTTGGATTTCTGTAATCATCAAAGTACTCAATATAATCGTTGTATTTTGCATAGGCTGCTCAATGAGAACCAGGGTTTTTAGAGCTATCTAAATTTATAATTCCACATTATTTTTAAAAGGGTGTTTAGAGAGCTTATCTCTCATAAAGACACCTCTGAAATAGGGAATATTATTTCCATACTTCAAGATGTCTAAATTAGTCAAGGCTCGTTTGGGTAGTCGATATCCTATTTGTTTCTTTCGATACAAAAATTCCGAGCCCATCTTTATGTGGTTTGGTGCAGTCCTGTTCTGATGCAGAGAGCTTGTATCTTTTCACTGTGTCTCTTCGATTCATTCAATAACTTTTTAGCCATCTTGAATTCATTTATGGTTTTAGTAATACCAGCTGCACCGCCTGCTAAAGCTCCTGCCGCAGATAATCCCGCAAAAATCGGAATCAAAGGCACCATACTCCACTAGTTTATGGTATAGGAATAACACGAGGAAGTTTAATGGATGAACCATCAGCTAATTCTCTGGCAGCGGCCATAGCTAATTGTGTTGCCACTTTTTTGCATTTTGGTCTTAATTTGTTATACGTCTTCGTTTTGTTAATAACATTTTTAATTTATTTTTTAATAATTTTAATTTATTTTTTAAAGCTTTTCCAGGTTTAATTTTAAGAGAACACTTTTTGCTATCTTTTTTTTTAGGCCAAAACAAGTTTTAATTTTCGCTGCTTACTAGGCGCGCTGCAACTTTTTCCCATACACTTGCATCTGAGGCCAGTGTTCGTTCTTTAAGCTATATTTAACAAAACTAAATCTGCCTTGTGGCGAATCTTTAAGTTTGAAGACTTGTGATAGGCAATGTCGTGTTGTTTGCAATATTCATCTAATTTATTAATTCCTTTATCTCCACGTGTAAGCCTTTTAATTAATTTAGTGCCAGACCCACAATAATTGTATCCTGGTAAATGTAATTCAAATAGTAAATGATTTATAATCCAATTGAGAAGACTACCCTCTTCAATACACATCATGAGACTGATACATTTGAGACTGAACAATTAATATGTATTCGATTTATCAATCCAACTGTTTTCGGAAGAGGGCAAACCTAACCATTATACTAAAACTGTCTCCTTTGTCTTTTGAAGCTCTTGTAAGTAAAATGCTCCTAAAATAGGTTGCACTCTGATTTTGTCTCCAATAAGGAGGTAATAGGAGTTGTATTTTCCGAATTTTAAATATTTCCGTCGACCAGACCTGTTGGGGTATATCCTTTTTCAAATGTTTTTTACTTATTGATTACATAATCTCCCACTTTGCTCCCCATACTTGCTTTTATTCTTTCATTTTTTACCAACCTTAAATACCTTTCTAATATACGTTTTTTTAATGTAATCCACATTAGCAGGAATTTCATGAATTGTCCGATGGTAAGTGTAATTGTATTTATAAATAACATCATTAAGGGTACTATCTACCCAATTATAGTTGCCTTTTAAACTAAATTCCTTATATAGTTAAGATTTCAATGTTCTGATAAATCGTTGCAACTATTAAGGCCTTTTTTGAAAAAGTTGAATAGTGGTTAATATGATTAGATTTCATAAGCTTTTGATATTTATTATTATAAATTCTGTTCCATTATCCGATAGGAGATTTTTCGAAACACGCCCTGTACACACCAACAAAACTTTGAATAAGTTACATACATCATCTTTGGTTTTACTTTTGAGAGGAAAGGCCCAAGCATATTTTGAAAATGTATCGATAACGGTAAGAATAAATCTGTAATTTTTATATTCTTTTGAAATTGATTGCAGATCAATTTAGTCTGCTTGCCACAGGTTATCTATATCTTTCATAATAACAGGTCTTCGCGGAAAGTTCACCCTCGCATTTTATAATATATCATAATGGAATCAGAATGTTATATATCGCATAGTTATTCTATTTGCATCTATTCGTTTTTTAAGAAGCTCATGATTCTTATCTTGGGAACCCAGCATCTGAGATATAGCCGATGCAATGCAAGAAATAGCCGAACCAAGAAGTTTTTGTTAAGCTTCTATAGCCTTGTCTCGGTTAGACGGACTGGTATGGCAGCCATTATTTCAGCATTTATTGCAGGTGCGCCTAAAAGAACACCATTTGACGACAATAAGTATCTTTGTTGGAGTTCTTTTTTAGCTTGTTTAGTAAGGCCAGAGGTCGCAATATGTTGCAGTCAACTTGCCAACTATTTGTGTATTTCTGGCCTATATTGTTCTTTGTTGGCGGAATCTTCTCCAAGAATTTCCAATATTTCTTTGTCAAAGGCAATGTCCTCATCCTCTTTTCTGTATTTAGCTTTTATAGTTACTCACTGAGATAATCGTAACTATGCTTGCGTTTTGGTATAATGATTACACTTGATTACACTAGAAAGTTTTTTGGTGCGAAATAGTTTATGCAGAACGGTTGAGCACTAAAACGCGAACGACAAGTGGGTCTACAAAGCGCGGGAATCGGGTGACGTTGACAGTGGCAGAAAGATGAAATTGACTTTTTTAAATACTTTCATCCATAGTGCATGAACGGTGGCACCTATGCGGTACCTACTACATTGTGTGAATAATATTTAATTTCAGGATACTTATCTCGAGGACGGAGTGCAAGTACAATGGTTTATAACATTGCATCACAATACCCCCAAAGCAAGGTGTGTATGTATTATGAAAGTATCTGAACTTTGTCATCGTTTCTATTTAATTCTTGTTTATTAACTTGTTGTGAGTACAATACATGAGTAGTTCTCATGAAAGATGTACACGTAACGAAAAGGTTGTTATGAAATATCTTAACGAAATAGTTTACAAAGTAACGAAATAGTAAACTAAAGCCGAGTGTGCATTGAGTGCTTTAATAAAGATGCAGGGAATAAGGGAATTAATTTAAAAAATGTTTTTCATTATAGGTACACTTAATATTAGTTGAAATCAAAATGAAGTATTCAAATTAAAAGACCGGAAAAAAAAAGTTTTAACAGAGAAAACTGAATTAAAAATAAACTGCGTCTTCTATATTCATCAGAGAAAGACTGCCCTCTTTTTCGACCAATTCAATTTTTTAACTATATTTACTTCAGAAACACAGTCTAAATCTTTAGTTTTAGGGACCACAAATTTTACATCCACGTTTTTGTCTCTACTTTTGTAAAATGAAATTGAGTACATCTTTTCACCATAATGTATCTTGGTGTTTACTCCAACGTAATACTTCCATGTCTTTTTGTAGTAGCGTACTAAAGTCGTATCTCCTAGTTTAAAAATATCATTCTTCTGATTATCTTCGGCCTCAATGTTAACGTCATTCTTAATAATCTCTTCATTTATTGAGGGTTCCACGGCAATCTCTATTATTTTTTTTTAGTTTTTGGTACTATTTTCAGTTTTTTCCTTCACCGCCGTTTTCAGGTAAGTGTCTTTATTGTCATTTAAGTCTTCAGTTTCTCTTTCATTATTAGTTTTGGTATTATTTTCAGTTGTTTCCTTTATCTCTGTTTTCAGGTAAATGCCTTCATTGTCGTTATTGTCTTCAGTCTCTCTGTATGATTTAGTTTTGTTATCTTTTTTAATTATTCCCTTCATCGCGGTTTTCAGGTAAACGTCTTCATAATCCTTAACATCTTTAGTCTTGCTGTCACCTGTGTTTTCGATATTTGTTTCCTTCATCGCTTTTTCCAGGTAAGTGTCTTCGTCTCTTTGTAATTTTTTCTCATGATATTTTTTTTAATTCATCAATATTTTCTGGCTTTCAATCTCCTGAACTGCAACCTCATTGTCATTTTTGGTCACGACATTTTCTTCTCTTTTCGACGTTTCCCTTTTGATTTTTATTTTAAGAGACTCTTCTCTTTCTTTCCATTCATAAGTGCTTCCGTCAATTTCTTTGTTTTTGGTGTTATGCACTGTAGAGAGATCAAAATTTTTGTCAATTTTATGCAGCTTGAAAGGATCATATGTTTGCAGATTATCGTATTTAAGATTTTCGGGTGTGAACCGGATTGACGATAGAATAGTCACTTTTCCACTTTTGTTTTCCTTATTTGTGTTTTCATGCTCATCATCAGTGTTAACTTCTTCTTCATCTTTTTCCTCATCCTGTACATCATCCATTGTACAATCTGAGTCAGAGTAAATACTCATTGCGTCATCACTTATTGCAGCAGATATACTAGATAAACACTTTGACCTTTTACGTTTCTTTGTTAGTACTTCTCTTGTTTGCATGCTTTGTCGTTTTTGAGCTTTAGGTATTTTTTTATTGCTGTCTTTTTTGTTTGATTTTGATTCTTTTACATGTGATTCGTTCTTCTTATTGTTGAGTAATGTTGAAGCTAAAGTGTTCGTTTTAATCAGCTGATGTTCTTTGGTGTAGTAACAGTCACAGCAAGTGATTTTTTAACAGTCGAAACAGCTTAGCCATTTATATTTAATTGGTCCATCTCCGGTAGTTGCTATTTGATGTACTTTCATTGTACCTTTTATGGGCACAACGTTATTTGGAATCATTTTTGTAATCTCTTTGACTTAGTTTTCAGGTATATAAAAAATCTTAATGTTGGTGTTATCTTTCAAGTAGTCATACGCTTCTTGCGCGTCTGTAGTGTCATGACCGTGTGCTATTTGACTGTCTAGCTGTCGTTTTATAGCCCCACCAACGCCGTCCGCTGGTCCATTGCCATGGGCGGCATCGAAGAAATTCCATGTTCCAAATTGAAATTCATAGTCGGAACATCTTTTCTGGAACATGTAAAAATTGCTTTTTTGTCTGTATTGAGTAGCAGGACTGTCTAAAAAAACATGTATTTTCTTCGCTTCCAGCTCTTTGGTACAATTCTGCAACATGGGGTCCAAGTGGGCCCAAATGGCACCAGGACCATGCTCATTTATTGGTGAAATTGTGCATATCGATAAAGGCTTTTTATTTTTTGTGTAGAGTACACTTGTGTGAAGTGTGATCTGGTTCCTGCTTGCGCCAAAATGTACTGCCTGAATTTCCTCGGCTTGTTTGCAAGCGAAGTTTTGGGAGAAATCACAAACAAGACTGATTTCGTCATCTTTAAGATTCTTTATGCATTTTTTCCATGATTGGTATTGATGATTGACATTGTAGTGATGAATTTTGAATTGTCTTAAGTCTTTCAGGAATTCCCTGATTAAGTCACCTGCTGTCCCTTTAACCGTTATTTTACCATATTTTTTTGTCTTTTTTTTCTTCACATTTTCCTTTGGTGAGTTTAGTATATGTATGTGTTATAATTTTCCACTGCAGCCACTGAATGGGGAGGTTTGCATCTATAGTTGAGTTAAGGGTTGGGATCTTATCTTTGCAGTCCATGCACTCTGAGTAAAAACATCTGGGCGATGTAGAGCAGGTAACTTCTCCTAAAATGTCGCCCAAATCTGATGATTGAAGCACATATATTATAATCTCTTCAAAGCTGTAGTTTTGAATAGCATGTTAGTATGTTTTACATAAGCACATGTGTTTCGATCTTGGATTTTTGGATGAACAACGTAAAATGGCCGGAAACGACAGAAGGTTTGGAAAAATGCTCTCCCGCCTTCAACTTGATATTTTTTATGAAGCTTGTATAATGGTTCAGTTAAATATCTTTTTTGCATCTTGTTTTTATTTCTTGTTACACATTCCTTCTTTCCAGCGCTATGTCGACTCACATCTTCCATTAAAAAAAAAATTGAGTTCTTGTCCATATTTTTGTCTCAAAGTATTTCTTGTTTTAGTAAATCGAATCCTTCATTTAAGTCCGAGAACCTTTGTGATATTAGTTTGCTGTTTGTATTTGTTGACCATCTCATGCGTAGCTACATTTTTCAAGACATTTTTCTTTTCCTTGGTATCTGCTTTCTCATAATTTATTTTTATGGACTCCTTTACAAGTATTCAGCAAAAGCAATTTCTTTTTAACCTTCTCTTTTTCTTCAGCAGAGGCAGTTGCTATAGTACCTTCCAGAAAGTTGTTGGTTTTCGTGATCGGGGTTTCATCACCAATTGCAGTGGCAATTTTAGCAGATTCACTATTACTGTTTTCTATTTATTCCTTTTTAAGGTTAATTATTTCGAGCTTATAGCGATTATTTTGCCTTCTGAGATTTGCATTTTTTCTTTTCAGTTCCATATTTGGTTCAATCAACTCTTGCAATCTGGTCCTTTTGTCAATATTTCTTTCAGTATTGTTATTAGTATGTGATGCCGATGAATTATCAGTTTTTAAATTAACTTGAGCTCCTTTCTCTTCTTTCTTATTTTTTTTTAATATTTAACTAGAAAATGTGTGACAATCCCTCTATACAACGTGTAATTTAAAGGGTAAAGTGTATTGAAACGCACACTTTCGGTTAAAGACTGGTTTAATCATGTAAAAGAAAACAGATAATACATAGCTGGTGTTACCAGGTTGCACGTACATTTTGTTACTTAAATATAACACCCCCACTTAACAAAATATTTTTAAAACAAAATTAAACATGACAAACATTGCATGTAAACTTAAATTTATTAGACACAAGACCTATCATGTCTAGAAATTTATAATGTCTACTTGACAATAATCCCTTAGTAAATAAGTCAGCAGGCATATCTTGAGATATATTTAACTTCAATCAAATTATGTTTTATAGCATCCTTGAGAAAATGGTAACGTATATCAATATGTTTAGTTCTATTTAATGATTGGTGATTTGATGCCAATTTCAAAGCACTTTGGTTGTCACAATGCAACATGACAACACATAATTTACCTGTAATCTCATGCATCAAATTTCTTAAATATATAGCTTCCCTAGTTGCCTCCGACAATGCCACATACTCAGCTTCTGTACTTGATAAAGAAACCGTCTTCTGTTTTCTGCTCTACCATGATATCATAGAACCACACATGGTAAAGCAGAAACCAGTATATGACTTTCTGTCCAAAGTATCACTAGCCCAATCAGCATCAACATCAATCATCAATCAATCAACCTTTTAGCTCTAAATTATCTTTTTTATATTTTAAACAATAATGTTTAGTTTTTGTAAATACTTTAATACTCTTTTAGCATGATTATAATGAGTTTCATTATAACAATTATTAAATTGACTTAGATAACTTATAGAATATGCTATATCAGGCCTAGACATGACAGCCAAGTACATTAGACTCCCTATAAGTCTTTGATAAGGTACATCTGTTGGACATTTTTCTGCCTTTTCAAGATTCAATTTACATTCTATAGGAGTATCTACAGACCTACAATTAAACATTCCAAATCTTAACAATAAATGTTCAATATACTGCAGTTGATCTATTGTTATAGTATTAGACCTTTTATCTAAATTAATTCTCATGCCTAAATAGCGTTTTACACAACCTAGATCCTTTATCTTAAATTCAGAACTTAATACAGTTTTCAATTTATTTGTTTCTTCTTTACATGTAGAAAATATCAAAAAATCGTCAACATATACAGCTTTTATTATTTTTACATTATCATAAAATTTTGTAAATAAACACTGTTCATTACTGCAAATTTTAAAACCCAATTTACATAAACAATCTTTCACTCTTTGATACCACATTAAAGATGATTGTTTAAGTCCATAAATAGCCTTTTTAAGTTTTAGAACCTTCCCTTTATCCCTACATTCAAAACCTACAGGAATAGACATACAAATATTCTCTTTTAAGTGTCCATTTAAAAATGCAGTTGTGACATCTAGGTATGTTATGTCCATACACCATTGTACACTGAGAGCAAATAACATCCTCAAGGTTGAATGTTTCACAACAGGAGAAAAAGTGTCCACATAATCAATCCCACTACGTTGAGAAAAACCTTTGGCAACAAGCCTTGCACGATATCTCACTTTGTTATTAACATCTAACTTTTTATTCAAAACCCACCTACTTTGCACTATTGAAGTATCACCTGGTACATCAATGAGCTCCCATGCATCATTGTACTCAAATGACTGCAACTCCTCATGCATAGCCAGCTTCCATTGTTCTGCCTCTGGTCCATTCACTGCTTCTGTGAAGACAATCTCCTCAGCTCCTGCAAAGTTATTTGAAACACACAAGTTTGTATAACCAAAACGAGATGGAGGTCTTCGCACTCTCTTATTTTCATCTACTTCACCACCTAGTGTTTGGAGCTCACTCAATGAAATATCTGTTGATATAATGGAGTCCACTGAAGTATCAATACTAGTCTCATCTGGATCCATATAAGCTGATGAATCAGAACTTGGGCTTGCCAGAGATTCATGAATAGTAATATCCCCCACTGAATCTCTGCTCTCTACACTTGATTCCTCCACATTCTGTGTTGTTTGAGCCTCCTCTCTCTGAACTAAGTTCTTTTCATCAATGTGTTCATTCTGAACCCATATAGCATTTTCTTCTTCTAGACTTTTAATTCTTTGTTTTCCTTCCATGACTGTTATATCCCTTTTCACTGAAATAGTATTTTTCTTTGGGTCATAAACACGATATCCTTTGACATTGTCTGAATATCCAACCAGAATATATTGTTCTGCTTTTTTATCCCATTTCAATCTCCGTTCTTTGGGAATGTGCACCATCACCGGGCTTCCAAACAAACGTAAGTGGCTCAAATCTGGTTTCTTTTGATGCCACATTTCATATGGTGTTTTAATCAAACTTGCTGTTACAGACCTATTTTTTAGGTACACTGCTGTATTTGCCGCTTCCGCCCAAAATTTTCTTGTGTAGTTTTGCATCAAACAGTAAGCATCTAGCCTTTTCTATTACTGTTCTATTGGCTCGCTCACAGACACCATTTCGTTCTGGAGTATATGCTGTAGTCTTTTGATGAATTATGCCTTCTTTAGTTAAATAGTTTTCCATCGCACTATTACAAAATTCACCACCATTATCAGTGTATCGAGTATCCTTAAATTTCTGGAAAACGTCATTTTTGTGTTTAAGGAAGTAAATAAATGTCATTCGACTATAGTCGTCCACAAAGAGCAGAAAGGATCGTGAACCTCCAATGGACTTAGTTTCCATTGGCCCACATACATCGGCATGGACTATTTGTAATGTCCCCGAGCTGTTATGTGTGCTATGTGTGAATGGCAACCTCATTTGCTTACCCTCACAACAGGTTACACAGTTCTCTTTCTTTGTATCACTTCGAGCAGGTAATGTTATTCCTTCGACGATACCATTACTCATTTTATTTAAGTCGCTGCTATTAATGTGTGCCAGACGCCTGTGCCACATTTCCGCACTCGCCAATGCTGGTGTTGTTAACATACAATCTGTATATTCAACTTGTATTCACCATTAGTTAAGTGTGCCGTCGCTACCAGCTCATTTTGCACATTTCTAATATAGCAATTATTAGTTTCAAAAACACAACTTTGTTTCCGTTTTTTATAAGTTCGCTCACCGATAATAGATTTGTTGACAACTTTGGAATACACAAGACATTCTTAACTGTGATATCATAGTTGCGATCTGTAGTAACTTGCACATCTCCGGAACACAATACGCGTAACTTTTTATTGTCAGCAACCGTAATTTCTGGTAAATTCGGCGTAAAGTTTGCATTGTATATCCATTCTTTGTTTGACATCATGTGCGCACTTGCGCCGGAGTCAACATACCACTCGCTTTTGTTGTATTGTCCATTCAAGAATACTACACTGAATCATTTGACTATTTATTTTTCTGCAATAAAGGGCATTGATTTCTGAAATGCCCGTTTTCTTTACACTTATAGCACGTAATTACTTTTCTAGCCGGCATTTTTGACACTTGTGACTGGGGTGTGTCAGTGTGGCCATTTTGTTTTTTTCATGTTGTTCCGTGACTTCGAATATGATTTATTCGCAGCGAATGCAGCTCCACTGGTATCCAAATTAGTGTAATTTGAAGAAACTTCCAAATCAGTTAATTTTGATTTTATTGTATCTGTGGTAATCTGTATTCCCACTCATCCGTAATTGAAAAACCTGTTCCTTTCAATCTCTGTGCTGTCTCGACAACTTGCGTTACGTAATTAGTCATTGATTCACAACTTTCTTGCCTGATAGAAATTAAATGACTCAACAAAGATATTTTTCTTGAAAATCCGGAATCATCGAACATGTTTTTTTAGCTTTGTCCACAACATGGAGTTGATCATCGAGGTCTTTATTTCTTTGATATGAACATACAATCCGGAATCGATAGTCAAAATTAGCCTTGCCTTCGTTTTTGCGTCTTCTGCAGGCTTTGTTTCAGTACCTGGCACCAGCTTGATGTAATGCATCATGTCTTTTAGGACCAACAAGTTCTCTGCCGCAAAACTCCACTCATCATAATTTTCCCTGCCTTTCAGCTTGGGAACACTTTGTAAATAGTCACAGCCATTATCTACACGAAAGTTTAGCACTTTTCTTAAACTGTAACACGTTATTACTTAAGAAAATAAGGATAATCGCCCATAACCTATTGAAACGCACACTTTCGGTTAACGACTGGTTTAATAATGTAAAAGAAAACAGATAATACATAGCTGGTGTTACCAGGTTGTACGTACATTTTGTTACTTAAATATAACAAAGTGCACGGCTTCTTTGGATGATAACAAACGGCTAAGAGGCTGAATTTTTCAAATTAAGAAGATTGAAGAGAATTATCGTGTTATAGGCAAGTGAAGTGGAAAGTTATTGACCCTCGTAGTGATGTGACACGTTTGTTATTGATATTCAAGAAACATATGAAACCGATAATTTCGTAACAATTCTTTGAATCACTTATTTTGCGCTGAAACTGGGCATAGAGACTCCATACCAGATGTTGTCTTCAGCCCTTTTGGATTGATATAGGGTTTCCGTTACACGTTGTATAGGGCCGCACTGTGAGCGCTAGATTCATACTTGTTCGAGCCGCTGGACAGTGCGGACGTCTCTGGGAAGTCGTTACGCTGTCAGTTGAATAAACGAGTCTCTGGTAATACTAACAAGAGCTTTTATTTGAAAATCAAACATGAGTGATCACCTTTTAAAAACATTCACACTTTTTAAAAACACATACGACGCTATCTCTCCATCAAATACAATGAATAACACAAAAAAAAATTGCTTAGCTATTAAAAAAACTTACAGTATAATATAACGTGCAGTAGGTATGCATCGGAAATCGGTCATGTAGGTCGTGATTTATGTACATCCTCTTTACTGCATTCCTCCCGGCTGCTCCTCATCGGACCCCTTCAATACCTCCCAGCGCCCTGCATTCCCTTACATCATAATTAGGCTTGAGCATTCTCCCGGCACCCGGCACGAACACTCCTTTTCATTCTTCTTGTAATATTTAGTCCTCGTCTTGGTTCTTCAAATTCTTCTGTAAAGATCTTCTGTGTCTTCTCATGGATAAATGTCGTCTTGCTTGAGAATCTCGAATAGTGAAAACATCTTCGCCTTCTTTCTTCTAATCTTCTGTCTTCAAATTGTATTTCTTCTTACTCTTCTCAGACATCTTCATTATTCACAGTAACTTAGTTCAGAATTTTACAGAAAGATTGGCTAAGGGTCGCCGTATAATGGAGTGACGTAGTTGGAAATAAAAGAGTACTGTTTGGGTCAATGATCCATGTAATAATGACAATTAAATAAGTGTGTATGTATAATATATAGGGTTATGCAAGCTGCACACTACAATACGCTTAACTCTCAGGGGTGAGCCAACTGTCACTGTCCGTGCACATATTCAGACTTCAGGCTGATACTGAGAATTTCACCTTGCCTGACTTGGGAATCGAACCCAGGACCCCACGTTCGGCAGTCATACTAACGATCACTAGACCAACAAAGCAGTCGAAAACGAAGTATAGGTACTAGGAATAAATATCTATCTCCTGGAACTCCCTCCGTAAAAAGGAATTTAGTAAAGACGCGATTTTCCAGATTATTAAGAACTTGGATTTTTAAACAAGTGGTTTGTTGAATAAAAAAATATATTAAAAAAAAACTTTTATTTCGTTTGTGATTATAAAATACAGGTTGTAATAAAAAATTGGGTAAGGGCAGGAGGATGATGATTTTCATAAGTATTGATATAGTAATTGTATCTTCGTTCTATCTTGTTACTGTTTGTTTCTAGATAACCTTTAATACATTATTTATCTAATTGAAAGGTTATCTAAGAACGAAGCTTGTGCAGCAACATAGCTTTGGTGTCTGGCATAACCCTTGTACTACAATATGCTCATTATATGAGAGCAACAGCCTACTGTCCATTTCCACGGGACAGTGGCAATAATATCCTAATATGGCACTTCGCCCCTCCAGCTTTCTATCAACTGCAATGTATGTAAAATAGGACTTACTTTCTATATGCCTAGATTTAATTCTGCCACGTAAAATCAATGGTTGGTTGCCATTAAATAACCCTTCAAGAGGTGTGTTGTCCTGGCAAACTTCTAAAGCATACATTCCGTGGGCTCTAAGGTGTTCCCCGACATATGATTTTGCTTGCTTTATTTGATATATACCCAAAGCGATTAGTTCTAGGTCTTCTGTTGTCAATTCAGGGAATGCTATATTTGAATGGGTAACATTTTGGAACATATTATGTCTCATGTTTAAATTATTATGTTTGTACAATACCGAGGGTCCGTATGGCGAGGAGTGTAAATAATATAACACTACGTTCGAGTATATAGCGTATATTAAACACAAGGTTCACACAAAAAATAAAATTATCAAATGGTATAACCAAACTGCGGTAATGAAACCATAGCGCGATCTAATTCGATCCCAACGCCATCTAGGGAAGTAAAACAAAAACTTGCATAAAATTCGATTTATCTTGCTATGGTTTCGTGTACAACCCAAACATACCGCCCACCAAGGACATATTGCTCAATGTCCTTCTACACCGCCCACCGTGCATAATAGGTTTTAGGTTGGTGTATAATATTGTAATACAAAAAAAACATTTTCGTAACTAAACTTAACTTCTAGGTTTACAATAGTTGACAACAAAATCAACAACATTAACTACTTAATATTAACATACATATTACTTAATAAACATTTGGCACTTTCTTAATTTAATTATAACTAAGTTGCTATAGGCAAAACACATAACTTCGAAGTAGGTCTCTTTATGGTTGCCGATTGGGTACGTATTGTGACGACACGGGTAATGCCATCTGACCCAGGATGCTTTTGTTCTATCCTACCCAATAACCACTTGCCGGGGGGCATATCGTCCTCCTTTACCAAGACTATACTCCCAACAGCTGGTTCTGGAATTTTATAATTCCATTTATGTCTTTGCAGGAATTGGTGAAGATAGTCGTGCGACGATCGTCGCCAGAAGTCCTGCATCATTTTCTGGTGAAGTTGCCAGCGCTGTAGACTACTAATATTAGACTGTTCATAGTTAGCATCAGGCGGCAAAATAAGTGGCTCGCCCACCAGGAAATGACCAGGTTTGAGAATTACTAACTTCTCCTGATCTTCAACGTAGGCTAAGGGCCTCGAATTGAGGCAGGCCTCAATTTGAGTGAGCACCGTAGTGATCTCCTCGAAAGTCAAATTAGAAATGCCAATTACTCGCTTCAGATGGTATTTCATGGACTTTATCCCTGCCTCCCAAAGACCCCCAAAATTTGGTGAGTGAGGAGGGATAAAATGCCACTCCGTGCCATTATTGGCTAATTCATCAACTAACTCTGGATTTAATGTTGCCTTGTGGTCGTCAAACAAAAATCTTAATTCGCGTGCAGCGCCTACAAAATTTGTTCCGTTGTCGCTATGTAGTTCCGCACATCGACCGCGTCTGGCTACAAACCGTTTAAAAGCTGTCAAAATCGCTTTAGTTGTCAACTCACTAACGGCTTCTAAATGTACTGCCCTTGTAGCCATGCAGACGAACAAAGCGATGTAACCCTTATATGACTTGTTACCGCGACCTTTAGACAACCTAATGTTTATTGGGCCAGCGTAGTCTACCCCACTGCAAAAGAACGGTTTATTCGTTGTCACACGACTAGATGGCAACTGCCCCATAAGTTGTGTCCTTACCTTAGCTGTATGTCGGATGCACCTAACACAGTTTCTTATGTGCCCTTTTACTAAAAGCTTAACACCTATGATCCAATATTTGGATCTTAAAAACGTGATCATTAATTGCGGACCACCATGCATAGTCTTAATATGTGCGTCGGCAATTAAAAGATCCGTGAGGAAACATTCTTTGGGTATCAGAATTGGATGTATACGATTGTAGCTAAGTTGAGCCATCTCAAGGCGGCCTCCAACTCTGATAATGCCTTTAGAGTCGAGAAAGGGGTTCAATGATTTTAAATTGCCATTTTTCCTTTCTTTGATGCTATTTTTAATGTCTTCCATTTCTTGAGAAAACACTTTCTGACACTTCTTCACACAGACCTCTAATGAATCCTCAAATTCTAATTTTGATAAATATTTTGTTCTATATTTTGTCGTTGCTGACTTTCTCAAACTTAAGAACCGACGACAATAAGCTATTACTCTGACCAATCTGCTAAGAGATGAAAACTTGAGGCCTAATTCTTCGTGAAGCGTAGCGATATGTACTTTCACTTCTTCCAAGTTCGTCACTAAATGTTTTGGCTTTTTATACTCAACTACCTGTTGGTTTAAGAAGTCCGTACCATTCCACCATATCGAAATAGATTCGAGTTCAGCAGGAGAGACGCCGCGAGATGCACAGTCTGCAGGATTGTGTTTTGACGACACGTGAGACCAATGTTGTGTTTCTAAAATATTCAATATATCGGAGACTCTGTGGGCCAGAAAAGTTTTCCAACGACTGGGGTGACTGCTGAGCCAAGCTAGTACCACCTCACTTTCTGTCCATGCATGCCAATTGGTCTTTTGAATATTCAGCACGGCACCTACCTCAGCCATCAATTTGGCCAGTAATGCTGATCCACAAAGTTCTAGTCGTGGGATAGACACTTGTCGAATGGGCGACACCTTTGTTTTTGATGTCACTAACGAAATATGAATATCTCCCTTGTGATCCACAACTCTAAGGTACGCCTATGCTGAATACGCCATTTTAGAAGCATCTGAGAATCCATGCAATTCAGTTACCAAGTTGTTATTCTCATGGTGCAACCATCGTGGGATTCTAATGTTCATCAAAGAAGTTAAACTGTTATGGTAAGTCAACCATTCTTGTAATAGATTATTTGGAATTGCTTGATCCCATTCTAATCCCGCAAGCCACAATTTTTGAATAAATATCTTAGCTAGAATAATGCTTGGTGCCAACCAACCTAGAGGATCAAACAATCGTGAAATCTCGGAAATTACTTTTCTTTTTGTTACAGGTGCTGTTAGCGGGTGGAGTTCTACAGAGTACTGAAAGACATCTTCGTTCGAGTTCCAGGTAAGTCCCAGTATTTTCGTAATATTATCCATTTGTATCTTTAATTCTTGCATAGTTTCTTTCCCATCCCTTATTTTATTTAGTCATTTCTGACTGTTACTTCTCCATTTTTGTAATGGAAAACCTCCTTTGTTTAATACATCAATTAATTGAGTGTAAATCTTAAAACAGTCTTCTACACTTTCAGCTCCTGTCATAACGTCATCCATGTAAAAATCATTTAGGATAATCTTAGCTATTCCAGATTCCTCAGGGCACTCATCATACACCAACTGTTGTAGAGCCCTTACAGCCAAATATGGTGCCGACGCAGTGCCGAAGGTAACAGTCTCCAACTCATATTCTTCAATTTCCTTTTCAGGGTCGTCTCTCCATAGAATACGTTGTAGTATTGTATCCTCCTTGTGTACCAACACTTGACGGTACATTTTGATGACGTCAGCCACGAGACATATGCGATGTGTCCTCCATCGTATTATAGTGTGGCGGAGTTCCGCCTGCAACGTAGGACCGACTAACAAATTGTCATTCAGTGACATGCCTTTAGTTCCCTTGCAGGAAGCATCGAATACGACGCGAACCTTCGACGTTTCCTTATCCTCCCGGACAACGGCGTGGTGAGGTAAGTAGATTGCTTTCTGATTATTTTTTCCACCTTCTGGGACCCTTTTCATGTGGTTCAACTGTAAATATTCCTTGATAACCCTCTTATATTCTTCCTTAAAATTGTTGTTTTTTCTAAATTTTACTTCTAATGACTTTAATCTTTTATTAGCAATGCTCCTTTTCTCACCAACTTTACCGGCTGGATCAATATCACGTAATGGTAGTCTAACTATATATCTACCGTTACCATCCCGTTTGGTCGTATCTGTAAACAACCTTTCACATTTACCTTTTTCCTCCGTTAGCATTTTCCTCCTAGACGGTTCGGCTTCTAGTTCCCAAAATCGTTTGAGCATATCATCCGCCTCAAGACGTGAATGCATAACGGTAATATGTGATGGATTACTTGCCTGGTCCACTTCAAAGGTGCCCGACAATATCCACCCTAATTTAGTGTCCTGAGCTAATAAAGACCCACTTATATTTCTTTTAATGCCATCCTGGATAACTTGACTGTAAACCTCAGCACCTAATAAGACATCAATCTTATTAGGCCTGTAGTATTCTGGATCAGCCAACTCCTCATCGGTCAAGTCTACCCATTCCACCCTTGTTACCTTCGTAGCTGGGAGAAAAGCAGTAACTGACTTCAGGACTAACGCATTAACCTCAGTCTCGACCCTGGGGTCTATTCTAGACCTTAATCTAAGAATTACACTGGACTTGGCCATAACACTTTTGTCCCCGCCTACACCTATCACGATTTGCCTTGAAGGTGTTTTATTTAATCCCAAATATTGGACCGTGGATTCAGTAATAAAAGAACCCTGCGACCCTTGATCTAGCAATGCCCTAACAACCCTATATGATCCGTCTTTCGACTCCGCTTTAATCAAGGCGGTAGTTAATAAAACCGTTTTATGATTGCTCCCTGTCGATAGACATGAGACCATTGGCTTGCTCCATTCCTCCGCTTGCGCGGTCACTACAGCAATACAATTTTTAGTATCATCCTTCATCACCGTTGAAGCGGCTGAAGATATTTCCTGGTGAACCGTACTCCTATCTTCACCAGCAGCAGACCCAGAAACCCCTGTTGGGTGCAACAAAGAATGGTGGCGGCGTTTACACACCTGGCACTTTAGAGTGTTTTTACAATTTTTTGCAGAGTGGTTATTGAGTAAACAAACAAAACACAAATTATTTTCCATGGCAAAGTTACGTCGCGCTTCATTTGACTCTTTACTAAATTTCGGACAAGATGTAATCTTATGATCAGCTGAACAAAACATAGATGATAATAATCTTTTTTCTTTAACTACATGAAACGATTGAGTTCCCTTTGTTTGTGGAGGTCTTCCCTGTCTCTGGTCCCTAATATCTCCTTTGTCTAAATGTTCCAAACCTCTAAAGTGACTATTTAAATATTCTGAAAATTGATGAAACGTAGGAAGCTCGTCACTTGAGTCTGAGGCTACCTTCAGTTCCCAACCGTTTCTAGTCTCTTTATCTAATTTTGCACTAATTACGTGAATTACAATAAGATCCCACGAAGACACATCCACACCCAAATTACCAATTGACTCCAGACATTCTGAAGTAGTATTGAGAAGCCTTTTTATTTCGCTAGCTGATTCATAAGTCGAATTCTTTTGACTAAGTAGTCTTTTTATTATACCAGTTGCCAGAAACCCTTTGTTGTTATACATTTTGTCCAATTTAGACCACGCAATTTTATAATTATCAGATGTAACTTTAATATTTCGCAATAAAAGCTCAGCTTCCCCAGTCAAAAGTCCCTTTAAATAAAAGAATCTCTGTGCATCATCCAGCGTCTTGTTTTCGTGCACCAATCCCATAAATCTCTAAAAGTTTGCCACTCGGACTCGGACTCGGACACTATTTCCCGGAAAATGAGGGAATTTTTATTTCGGGTAACTTTACTCTACTAACAGGTTTATCGGTCAGACAACAAGTCTTAGAATCTGCACATGATTCAGTAGAATTTTGATTAGACAATAATTCTTTTAATTCACATTTAAATTCAACATAAAATTCCTCAACCTCATCATAAAGACCATTTTGAAAATACCTTGAGTTAGCAAATTCAGATTTCTTAATTGTACTTAATATTTCTTTATGAGTAGTTGTGAATGAATCCCATAACTGTTGTAAATTTTCAAGACGTGTTTCCAAATATACAGGAGTTAACCGATCTTTAGGAGACTTTTTAAAGTTTGATCTTGCCTTACGCATTGTAGCACAAACATCCTCTTGTACATTACAGAAAGACTCCATTTTAATACAAGTTCTAATAATATAAATTTATCCAAACAAACTATGTTCTTTAAGAAAATATTATGTTTCTTAAGAAGTTCTATCTAAATGTATACAAGTCTTTTATAAACAACTTGGGACCAAAATCAGGCATAGGTTCCCCGTCAAAACCACTTTTGTCTTAAAATTATTACAAGTCCAAAACTAACTAAAAATGACTAAGTTAATATTTAATTAACGAAAAGTGCAATAATATGACTAAGTTAATTAATTAAAGTTCAATAATTTTGATATTGTTCGTTGAAATCCTATTCTTCCTGTTAACCAGTAATATAATGTACTCACAGTTTTTTCTTCAAAATCCACTCACACACCATATCACTATCACAAGCGAAGCGCTGAACTGCACCATACAAGTGGCACCCTCCGCCTGCTCCACTGCACCTCCCTTGCGCCGTTCCTCCGGCTGCTGCTACCAAGTCGGCTGCACCACGCTCGACTCCTGGCGGCTGCACCACGCCTGACTCCTGGCTGCTGCACCGGTTCCACCTCCAACTCTTGAGCACCTGTAACCTGGTACCCGTTGAAGGGGCTGCTCTGGACAGCGATCCACTGCCCAGTAATAACGCGAAGGGTGGTAATCTCTACCACCACCGGAGACTACCAAAAACACTCCCGACCGTTCCGGTTAGAAGGACCATGTACAATACCGAGGGTCCGTATGGCGAGGAGTGTAAATAATATAACACTACGTTCGAATATATAGCGTATATTAAACACAAGGTTCACACAAAAAATAAAATTATCAAATGGTATAACCAAACTGAGGTAATGAAACCATAGCGCGATCTAATTCGATCCCAACGCCATCTAGGGAAGTAAAACAAAAACTTGCATAAAATTCGATTTATCGTGATATGGTTTCGTGTACAACCCAAACAATGTTGAACCATTGATATACTAAAAACCCAAGATGCACACTCAACGTCTCAAAACCGTCCGCATAAAATGAGTGCTTTTTTTTTTTTTTTTTAGCGTGGTAAAATTATCAAATAAGTCCTCCCACTCCGGGCAGGGTGGGAGGGACTGTCAGACTTTTACTGACTAAAATCCACGGTGTTCCTTCAATAACCCTTTACGTACCGGGGCCACGGTAACGGGATGAGTCCCACGACCCCGGCGGGCTTCGGCCCTCTGCAGAGGGGGCCTCGTCATGTTGCTGACGCTCTTTGAGGCGCGCGTGGAACACGACGCGCCGTCGACCCGGGCATGGTCCATGGTCGGACAGCGAGTTGCCCTTTACTCGCTGTCCGCATGCCCGCGCCTACGGTGGCCGGAGATCGTCGGCCGACGTCCGACGCCGTGGGCGTCTACCACTGCGGCTGGGCTGGAGGGAGGACGCCATCCTCTCCCTCACGCGGCCCGCCTCCTCCTTCGGAAGCATGACTGCTTCGCAGAAGGAGGCGACCGCTTCCCACTCCCTCTCGCCCCGCAGCATGGCCTCGACCAAGGCCGGGCGCGAGAGGTCTCCGCCTATTGTCGCCGTGAGGACACGTCGGTGCTCTGCCCAAGCTGGGCAGTCCTGCACCGTGTGCTCGACTGTGTCCTCAGGGCGACCCTCGCAGTGGTGACACCCAGGCGTCTCTTCCTTACCCATCAGACACAGGTACCTCCCGAAACTTCCGTGTCCGGTGAGGACCTGCGTCACGCGGTAGGTCAGGACGCCGTGACGCCGATCTAGCCACTCCTCAAAGAGGGGTCTTACCGCCGCAATTGCGGCGTGCCCGGCCGTCGGTTGCGACAGTCGTTCCCTCCATACTGCCCTGAGATCGCGCCGGAGCTCTTCCCGCCGCGCCTCGACTTCTCGAGGCAGCGGGGATACGCCCCGGCGCTGCGCCTCCACGCGCCATTCATAGACGCGCTGGAGGGCAGTCGCCTCCAGATCCCAGGGCAGCAATCCGGCAAGGAGGTTGGCCGATTCGCCGGCGATCGTGCGGTATCCCCGGATCATTCGGATAGCCATGACCCTCTGGCATGCGACCAACTTTAGTGGTCGCGTCCGGATGCACAGGGCCCACACTGGGGACCCGTAGAGGGCCATGGACCGCACGACGCCGGCGTACAGCCTTCGGCAGGAGGCGTTTGGCCCGCTGAGATTAGGCAGGAGTCGCCTGAAGGCGGCTGCTGCCCGGTTCAGCTTTGGGGCCAAACTCAGGAAGTGCTCCCTGAAGTTCCACCGGCTGTCGAGGACGAGTCCCAGGTACTTCATCGTCCTCCCGACGCCGATGCGAACCCCCTCCACCGTTATGTGGGACTCGGACCGTGGCGCGTTCCGACCGCCATGGAAGCACATGGCCTCGGTCTTGTGCAGCGCCACGTCGAGTCCCAACTGCCGGATCCTACGAACGACTGTCGCAACCGCTTGCGTCGCCAGGTCGGCCGCCGCCTGGTGCGACTCTCCCTGCGCCAGGACGAGCGTGTCGTCAGCGTAACATACTACGCTGACGCCGTCAGGGAGGTCGCCGCGCAGCACCCAGTCGTATCCGATGTTCCACAGGGGCGGCCCCAAGACCGAACCCTGTGGGACACCGCACGACATCTCTCGCCGGTTCCACTCTCCCCGGTGACCGGGGTAGATGACGGCTCTGTCCGTCAGGTAGTCCTCGACTATGCGACGGAGGTAGGTCGGCACCCGGTGATACCGGAGTGCCTTCCTGATGCAACTCCAGGGCAGGGTGTTGAAGGCGTTGGTGATGTCCAAAGACACCGCCAAGACGACCCTGCCCCGGGATACCGCGTCCCCCGTCGTGAGGGCTCTCACGCGCATGACAGCATCCACCGTCGAGCGCCCCCTGCGGAAGCCAAACTGGCACTCCGCAAGATCCGGGCCCACCCGATTCAGGTGCCCGAAGAGGCGGTCTGCAATCACTCTTTCCAAGAGCTTGCCCACCTCGTCGAGCAGCACGATGGGCCGGAATGCGGACGGAGAGTCCGCAGGGCGCCCGGCTTTCTGGATCAGGACCAGCTTTCCCGTCTTCCAGCGAAGCGGAAACTGGCCCCTCTCCAGGCATGCGCTAAAGAGCCCCCCTAGTCGAGGCCCGAGAGTCTCCGAGGCCAGGACCCACGCTTTCCCTGGCAAGCCGTCGGGTCCTGGGGCGGTATTTTTGGCCTTGAGCCGTTGTACCGCCACTCTCAAGTCTACCTCGGTCACCTCTGGAGCGTCGTAGACGTCGTCGTCGCTGTGGTCCGCGTTTGCGCCAGCTTCAGGTTCCGTCTGAGACGGAGCCATGGGCGGGGGAGCGTGCTCCCCTCGCGATGGGAACAGGGCGCTCACCACGTCCTCCAAGAACTGAGGCTGGAGACTCTGCGTCAACGGGGGAGCCCAGGGGCGGAGCTTTTCTCGCACCCACTTGTAGGGGCGGCCCCATGGGTCCCCGTCCAGAGTCGCCAGCATCTCCTCCCGGGCCAGTTCCTTGGCCCGCCAGATCTCGTCTCGGAGGACGGCCTTCGCTGCCCTGTAACCCTCGTACAGCTCCGCCTCTACAGTCGCCGCATCCGGAGGTCGGGTGCGGCGCCTGCGGAACCTGGTGTACCGGCGTCGTGCCGCAACGCACGCTTCGCGCAGCGCTGCTAGCTCGCTCGACCACCAGTACAGCTGACGCCGGGCGCGTCCTTGCCGGACCCGGGGCATGGCCACGTCGCAGATCTCCGACATGGCCTCCTGGAACCACTCCGCCTCGTCGTTTATGTCGGCAGGCCTGTCCGGGGGTGACCCCCAGGCCTGCACGATCGAGGCTTCCAGGAATAGCTCCCGGTCCATCTGCTTCAGCGCCCATCGCGGACCACTCAGGTCCCGTCGGACCGGCGCGTCTGGGGTCTGGGCGGAGACGTCGAACCGGATATACCGGTGGTCGGAATAGGTCTCCACCTCCTCCATAACGCGCCAGTCGGTGACGCGCGGTGACAGGCTGGAGGTGGCGAACGTAACGTCCACCACCGACTCGCCCGTAAACCGCACGCACGTGGGGACAGAACCCCGGTTCTCGATCACCAGGCCCTGCGCACGGGCCCAGTGCTCGAGCATCCTGCCCCGCCTATAGTCCGTGGACCGGGAACCCCAAGCCGGACTCTTGGCGTTGAAGTCCCCGAGGACGAGGGCGGGGAGGGAACCGAGGGCGACGACGACGTCTCCCAGCTCCGTTAGGGAGTTCTGGAACTCGGCGAGAGTTCGGTTCGGGGAGAAATAAACGCCTACCACAGCGATCTCTCCGAACCGTGCTGCGACGATCCCACGCCCTCTCTTGACGCGATCGAGGGGCGGGGTACCGGCGGCGGCCGACGAAACGAGGGTCACCGAGCCGTCCAAGTCCGCCACCCAGTCGTTCCTGGGCAGGACAAAATACGGCTCGGCGACCACGGCGACGTTGATCAACCACTGCGCCATGCTCTGGAGCAAAAGTTCCTGAGCAGCGGCGCAGTGGTTGATGTTCGCCTGGAGGAAGCGCAATGGGGCCATTAATCGGGATCCATTGCAGCCTCCTCCAGGGCCCCTCGCGGGGGTTCAGCCACGACGGCGACGGCGGTGGCAGTAGTGACGGCGGCGGCGGCGGTGGCGGTGACGACGGCGGCAGAGGGCCTACCTCTGCGCCTGGCTTTGGTGGGTGGGGCGCAGGACTTGCCCCCAGCCCGGTGATCGGCCGGCTTGCCAACCGCCTCACATGCGAAGCAGTGAGGCGGGGCGGAGCACGAGCCGGCCTTGTGACCGGGCTGACCGCAGCGGAAGCACCTATCGCTGCGGTCTACCTCCGAGGTGCACACGCATGCCGCATGGTTGCCCACTTGGCAGCGGAAGCACCTCAGGGGTCTGGGGTCCAGGACTTTCACCTGCGCAGACACCCAACCAACCAGGAGCCTTCGGCCCTCCTGGATCTTTTTGGCCGCCGGGACGGGGCAGCTAACCGTAATGGTTTGCCCCCCCGTGAAGCCAGGACGCAGGGCGCCCGCCCTCACCTGATCGGGAGGGCACCCCCCAGTCCTGGCTACGGCGGCCACCACTTCCTCGGCCGTCACGGAGTCATCCAGACCCAATAAGCGCATGTCTGCGCGCTTGGTGGGTCTGGAGACTCGGGCCTCCTCCGCATTTAAGGACGCTCTGAGCCGTTCGGCCAGAGCGTCAGCGGTAGGGCCACTGTCCGCGCCGGGGATCTCTAACATCCGAGCCCCCGTCGCAGTGACCCGGTGACGGAGGCCACCGGTGATGCCGAGCTCCGTGATGTCAATCACCTGCCGCGCCTTCGCGAGCACGTCGCGGTACGACACGCCCCTCTTCACCGCGTCCGGCTGCAGTGTGATCACCACAGCCGCGGTCTTGGGGGCGCGCAATCGCGCCGCGGCGTCTCGCCGCCTCCGTCTTTCCCTACGCCGCGAGGACCTGGCTGCGCCAGCAGCCTTCCTCTTCTCCCCGGCCACTTGCCAGTCGGCGCCGGCCGGAGGAGTCTTTGGAGGAGGCTGCTGGGACGGCTGGTTCCCGGCCTGGGCCTTCTTCTTTCTGGCCGCCTGCTTCGGCCCCGCAGGTGTCGGGGTCGGAGGCGGCTTTGATGGGCCCGATTTCGGCTTGGCCGGGGCCGTTTTTGCCCTCGCAGGGGCCGCCGTCACTGGTGCCGTCCGCACCGTGGCCGTCTTCGCCTGAGGCGGCCTCGTCGTCGTCTGGGGAGGCTTGGACGCGGCCGCAGCCGCGTACGAAGTCGCCGCCAGCGGGGGTCGCAGCACGCGGCTCTCCAATACGGAGAACCGCTGCTGGAAGGCGGCCAGCTCCTGTCGCACCAGGTCGAGAACCGAGTCCTCCGCTGGTGTGGGCCGGCCTTTCTCCTCTTGGCCCCGCGGCGGCGCATTCCGCTGGCCGGCTCCCCGGATTGCGGCCAGGTCCGCCTTGAGGGCGGCGTTCTCCCTCTGAAGAGCGTCTATGGCGGCAGTCAGGCGGGTGACCTCCGGCCGCAGATCGGACATGTCGTCCCTTGCAGCCGGAGCCCCGCCGTAAGTCCGCGCGGCCGCCTTGATGGAGGCCATGGCTTCGCCGATCGCGTCCTCCTTACTCTTCCGGTTGCGCTTCCGCGAGATGGTACGGATGGCAGCCGCCACGGCCTCTTCTAGTTTGGCCTCGCTCGGGGCCAGACCAGTGTTGGGCTCTCCAGAGGGAGGCCCCCTCCCCGAGGTCTTGCCTCGGCCTTTACCCCGCACACTAGTGGGGATCTTACGGGCCGAGACAAGCCCCTCCTCCGACGACGACTCATCGTCGCGGGGGCGCTTGAGGAACTCCTTCCTCCTGTCGGCGCCCCCCTCGTCGCTCCTCACTGCGCTTCCAGAGATCAAACTCTGGAAGCTCTCGGCGTCCGATGCCGAGTCGGTCTCCGACCCGGCATCGGACGCCGATGCCGGGTCGGAGACCGACTCGGCAGGTCTCCGACCCGGCATCGGCGTCCGATGATGAGTGCTTAATTCAAAATTATGCGCTCATTTCAAATAGTAACGGCAAATTTCAGTGGCCGCGTTTTCAGTGTCAAAACAATGTATTATGGCATCTTTTTTATTTTAGTCGCATAATAAAAATTACCCTGTTGAACAAATAATGGAGTCGATTTTTTTCTTGTATTTATTTATTTTTCATTAATAAGTTTATGCTTTATTGTCCATATTGTCCATACTAATATTATAAATGCGAAAGTAACTCTGTCTGTCTGTGTGTTACCTTTTCACGCCTAAGCCGCTGAACCGATTTAGATGAGATTTGGCATGGAAATAGTTTAGGACCGTGGGAAGGACATGGGATAGTTTTTATCCCGAAATTCCCACGCGATCAGGATTTACGCGGGAAAACCCTCTACGCGATCGAAGACGCGGGCAAAAGCTAGTATTTAGAATAGATTAAAATAAATTTTATTGTACACCAAAAGTTAAACACATCTATTTTACAATAATTAATACTATTTTAGTTTTTGGCAAATATGTATACGTTATATAATATACCGAAGGAGAAGAGGTCGTCAATTTTTTTAATGTTCATAAATAAAATAAATAAATAATTTATTGAACATAAAAATATTACATCTTTCAAGTGAAGCCCCTGACTCCTATGCTAAGCGAGCCTGTGTTACAGGAATCAATGTCCTACGCTATACATTACAACACATTTCAATTTTTATGTAATAAATTAAAAACAAAAAGTTACATAAGAAGGTATTGAGAACAAAAGAAATAGAAGCGAAACGTGTATATGTATGTAAGTTTGAGTGTATGTGCGTATTTGCGTGTGTGTGTGGATGTGTGTGTGTCTGGCTGGCCGCGTGTGCGTTAACATGAGTGTGTGTTTTGAATAGCTTAATTTACTGTACTGACGAAATGATTTTTTTAATATCGTCATAGCTCAAAGACTGAAGCCATGGTTTTAAATTTGTTTGAACTTATGTCACATAAGCTTCTAAATTAGGATAGTTTTATTTGCTCTATTGTAGATCCTAGAACTTAATGCCTAAAAGTATCTAGACGTAAGTTTAGTGTGATATTTGGGAACTTTACAAACGGGAAACCTAGTGCGTTTGCTTATTAAATCTGGGGTTACTGGTAACAATCTGTGTCTACGTAGTATGGTACGGAGGATATATATTGGGAACTGTAAGTACTTGAGCTTCCGAGTATAGCAGTCCAGTGAGATAAATTCGTTTTTTGAACGACATCACTTTAAGTATTGCCGTTGTGCGCGTTCCGCTCTTAGTATTACAATTTTAAACGTCCCTCCCCATACTGGAATAATTTAAATGATTTAATAATAGAATAAAAATATATTTTAAGTATATCGATTCCTTATGGGATAACTTATGGGTTCACGACATGTGGTATGCTAATGATAAAAGTATGTGTGAGTGTTGGTTTGGCGCAACACCAATCTCATTAAAAACTTCTTATTTTTATACTTTAGTTTTTCTCGTGACCAAATACGATGCGGAGAACGGACATCAATCGTCAGCCAACAAATGCAAGAGATTTTTTTTATGGCGAATTTTTTTGACGTAGATATTATGTATATCACGGCAAAAGGTATAAGCTTTATTGAATTAAAAAAATTAATATACGATTTTAACAGTTAATATTTGTTTCATTGTTATAAACATGTTCTACCCAAAAAAAATTACGCTATAATTTCATCCTTAGAACACAATTTAATAAACTTATAATACTAACAAAAATGTCTTATAATTAAAGTTAGTATAAGATGTAAGTCTCCACTCAAGGCCTTGTCCTATCGAGCAACGTCAGTCGTAAAATTTGATTGTCTTTCGCACACTGCTTTGTAAAAAGAACTTTAAACCATTTTCATAAGATTGAATTTGCATAAACATATTTTATACTTATTGCATTACTATTACTACGTAGGTGGTGAGTGTTTGGCGACAGTTTCGAGCGTCACTTTTCTTCGAGACTGTGCATCTTGGGTTTTTAGTATATCAATGTGTTGAACAATTTCTGCGAGTTCATTGTTTTCAAATATTTTTGACTCGATTGTCTGAATGACCTCATGGACATTTGTTCGTTCCCTGAATTGAACAGCGAAATGGTTCAATAAGGGAGCAGCAATTGAAAAATCTTGCATAATATTATGAGGGCACCATTTATTTAAATAATCTGCACAGAATATTTTAAAATCCCTACTGAACCTTCCATTGACAGCTTCAACCACCCATCTATTCATCGTCACACATCTCGAAATATTGGCTTGGAGAGTCGAAAGTTGCCTTTCCCTGTCGAAATTGTTTCGGGCACATACAACGTGTAACGGAAACCCCATATCTATCCAAAAGGACTGAATACAACATCTGGTATGAAGTCTCTATGCAAAGTTTCAGCTCAAAATAAGTGACTCACAGAATTGACCCCAAATTATCGGTTTCATATGTTTCTTGAATACCAATAACAACAAACGTGTCACAGCACTATGAGGGTCATCACTTTCCACGTCACTTGCCAATAAACGATAATTCTCTTCGTTCTTCTTAATTTGAAAAATTTGGTCTCTGGTACCAATGCATTGAAATTTCTAATAAGTTCCACACATGTAGACATAGGATTAGAATTTGATGCACTAATCATGCACTCATCTATGCTTTGCGATGATGAGCACACTCCACCACCTTGGAAAGCACTATTCAAAATTATGATCATAGGTCTTATTTTGTATAGTCTTCTTCACCTCTCTTGGGCATTGACTGTTGTCGTTTAGGTGTCAATTTGCCAAAATCTTTTTAAATCTCTTTACTGTCATAACATTAGCAATCTCTGCAACACGGAACATAGGATCGGAAGACCAGTAGAGAGATATTTTTGGAAGTACGTGAATGCCCATAAGTATCAAAATACCAAAAAAAGCTTTTAGTTCCTATAATGTTACAATATCCCAATCTTTCCGTCAGTTTTGGGCTGCGTATAAATTTGTCTGATCAACTATATTCAATAGGACTTCATCATTGAAAAAAACATTGAAATATGCCCCAGGAGAACTTCGATTAGGAAAAAACTGTGTTGGTCGCAGTAAAATGTCATCAAATTTCTCAGTAGGCGGAATGTGTGGAAACTGCACTTTTTTCCACTCTTCATCGCCATCATCTTCCGAGTTATCTTCTGAACTGTCTTCCGAGATATCCGTGTCATCAGCTTGTGTAACCACAGGTGCAACAGGTCTTGTGATTGAAGACATTCTAGAATTAGAGGGAGTAGGTTGAGTACTACCTGCAATACTATCATGTGCGGCAGATATATCCATATTAGAAGATGACGGAAGAATCGAAACTGTTGATGTTGTTGGCTGTGATTAATTCTGACCAGATCCACCTAAAATATCCTAGAGTTCTGTACTGGTAAATGATGAGAAAACTGCTTCATTCTCGTCCTCATCACTCTCATTGCCGTCTTCGGAGTTTTCGCCGTCTGACAGAGCAAATAAGCCTGCGAGAGCATCTTCCAACTTCTCTAATGGGATCACCTATAATAAGCAAATATGAAATTATATTAGGTACCTAATATTTATACATGAATTTAATTGTAAGAATTCTATACAATAAATTACAATATAAATCCTAGCCCAGCCTTGGGCGGGCAGTGTCGAATATATCGACGTCATAATTTTTCGTTGAATATGTATGTAAAAACGTAATAATATCTGAAATACTGAGTTAGCTGCAATATTTATAATATTTAGAACAAATCATAAAAGAAAACTTACCTTTTTACTCATTTTTCGCGAAGATTTTCTTGGATGAAATTTGCACTTCAGAAAACCGCTAAATAATGACATGAGATGTCATCAGCTGCCAATGTCAGCCATACTTTTTTTTTTCTTTTTGCGTTTCGTTTTTGCTATGACCTGTCCGAATCGAATACAGACTATCGCAGTACCAAACTCCTAGCAGTTTAAAAATAAATCAATAAAAAGTATGGTGTCGAATATATCAACAGAGCCCCATAAAGGGTTAAATGATGATGATACCTATGACTAATTCATTATTTAAATTAAAGTAACAAAAGTTTGCCAAACATACCTTATTGTGACTGCCAAGCGTTCCGTAGGTGTTATAGCTATTCGGAGTAAACAAGTATGTGCTATTTTGTTTTCAATTTTAAAAATCAGTTCGTCAAATGTGCTAATTGACATCCTAAAATAATTGATAAATTTATTTTCATCTTCTCGCAGTTGCGAATACAGCGATACGAATGCATCACTCAACAAACGCTCCGAAGTTATAGGGTGCATGAACAGTTTTCCTTTTCGATTAGCACGGCGTTTTTTGTTGTGATGATATAGCACAGAAATCAAAATAAGTTTTTTTTTTAATTAATTGTATCCATGACTGTACACGTCCAGCCCAGTCGAGTGCACACGCAAAACTGTGAAATGCTAAACTCGACCGGCAGCGCTGCACGCGACCGGCGACACGCTGCAGAATGAAAGAAGCCTAAACGGTCAAAATTGGGCGTTTAGTAACTGCGTTTAGTACTAAACTAGTTTAAATATTGGTGGTGAAATGCCAAACCCCTATGCCAATGCTAATGCCAATTTCCCTAAATAAATCCGTAAAGGCACCTCGCTCTGACATAAGGTCATTCATGATTGAAGCATCATTTTTGGTGGCTGGATACGGACCCACTGCCTCAATGATGTAACCATCGCAGCAAAGTATGAGAAAAGATTTAACCAAATTATAATATTTGTGAAGGGAAAATGTTTCTTTTTTAAATAAATAGATATTAATCTTTTGAGTGCTTAAATATGTGCCATCAGTAATGGCAATTAAACGCTTTTGTTCGGTGGGCGCTTCAGGATTACCGAAAAGATTTCCAGCAAGCAAAGAATTTAGGCAAGAAATTCTTCCCTAGGCTTGTGTTCCCATCCCAAATATCTAGGCACATAGTCCTGACAAAGAATTTCTCGTGCCTGCTGCATATATTCTTCAAGAGTTCGTCTGGGTATTTGAAATAATTCTGAGACTCTTTCATCACTATCTCCAGTCCGCATTTTACACAGAAGTGCACTAAAACCGCTTTTTACTTTATGGTTATTTAATCGCAGTACTTCTATTAATATCTCAAGATATTCATCTTTTGTCCGTCCAAACCAGTACTTAAATAGATGGTCATAAATATTTTCAGGTTTCAGAAAATCCAATTTTGAATCATCTGCTAGTAAATACACAATTGCTTCTATATGTGTAGCACTAAATGTTGATATAGTATATTCACTAGCATACAATTCATGAAATAAGTTGGCACTTAAGTGAAAATTGCAAATTCTGGCATTTCTGGGTATGTAGAAATTGAAATCCTTAATAATCTATTTTCTCAGTAACTTGCGTAAACTTACTACTCGCGTAAACTTTAAGAAACCGGAACACTTGTACAATTGCGTATGTTGACTATTGCACAATTTTGTAAAGATTGTAAAGTGCCGATGCGGTATTAACATACGTATGTGTCGACTTTTTGCGAACAAAATATTCTAAATCAGTCAACCTTTCAATCAGATAGTATAATTTTTCATGATTTGTCAATGAGGTCTTCCTATCTAAAATGTTTTCAAAACTCTATGAACAGATTCCAACCGCGAATGCCAAATTTCGAAAATCTAACTCAAAGCGACGCATCATCCTGCACCACGACAACGCAAGCTCACATAGCGCTCGTCAAACGATTGAGTATTTGAAGCAGAAAAAAGTAGAAATTCTTGACCATCCTCCATACAGTCCTGACCTAAGCCCTAACGATTTCTTTACATTTCCTAAAATTAAGAAAAGTCTTCGTGGTCAAAGGTTCGGTGAAGAAGCAGTCGACGCTTTCAAGTCAGCCATTTTGAACACCCTCACTTTAGAGTAGAATAAATGTTATAATAACTGGTTTGAGCGAATGGAAAAGTGTATTAAGCTACGTGGTGAATACTTTGAAAAACAATAAAAAGTACTATAAGGTATGCCTGGTATCACCATTAAATTCAGGTATCTGAATGGGCGGTACTTTAGGTCAGTCACGAGTGTAATTTGCCTTGCTCTGATGGACAGAGGGCATCTCCAAGTTAGGATTTCAAAAGAGATAACAGCTAGGGTTGCCAACTTTTATTAGAAGATATAGAGTATATCTGATTTCAAAGGAGGTAAATAAAGAGTACGGATATATAACAAAGAGAACTATTTACTAAAAAAAAAAGGCATTTTGGTACTTTATGCAGCACATAACAAATTTTCATTGATTTTAAAAGAATTGTACGACTCCAAACATTCTAAATCTAAGTTTACATAAATCAGAAGCTCATTTTTAATAAATTTCTTTTTAATTTAATTATAATATGCATGACTGACACTAGTATAGTAAACATTGTTAGCATCCTCTATAAGTGTTATAGATTATAGAGTATACCTACATGATATACAGTACAATACTCTATTTTAGAGTACAGTTGGCAAACCTAATAACAGCAGTGACTAAACATGCCAAATTCAAAGAGGACATAATATTGTTATTGTTGTCAGCTTACTTTACTGCCTGAGTTAAGTAGTACACGTGCATACCAATAGGGAGAAGGCCCCATTCATTATTTTTATAATGTGTATTGATAAATTAGTATTTACTATTATTGTGAATATCGCCATTGTAATAAGATTCTATATTCATAATGACATTTATTATTATCTTAATAAATGGGAAAGCTTGGATGGATGTTTGTTACTCAATCACGCCACAACGGCTGTACGGATCTGGATGAAATTAGGCACAGAGATAGAGAAATAAAACAAAAAAGAATGTCATACACATTTATTTATTATAATAATTAATCGTCACCTAACTCTTCTATGCCATACATAATAGAGCTGTCACTTTCGTCTTCCTCAGTTTCGCTGTCAGAGCTTTCTTCACCTCCTAGTGAAATAGTAAATTCTCTTTCATTGATTTCTTGGAGTCGATCTTTAACCCAATATTTTTCCTCCGGTCTCCGAACATGGTCCACCTCTTTTCTCCAGTCTGCAGCAGTTATCGATTGAATTGCTTCTCTTGTCAATTGTTCTATTTGTCTTTCTGACTAATCGATATTTTTGTCTGCCACCCTTTGTTTCGCCAAATTCCAGATGTATTCAATTGGATTTAAATCACAGTGGTAGGGCGGCAGACGTACGACTTCGTGGCCATGCTCTCTCAATAATTCGTCTACCACATATTTATTTTCTGGTTTATTTACTTTTATTATTCGGTATAGTTCTGGTTTTGTCATTCTCACATCAAAATTTATATTATTTTTGGTTAACCAACTTTGTATCTCACGTTTTAGTGATGACTGGCATAGTATTTTTTCAGACTGTGTTGAGTGGTACGGCGCGTTATCAATCACAACTAAGCCGTTTGGAGGCAAGTTCGGCAACAATTTTTCGTTGAGCCACTTGACATCGTGATAATCGCCTGTCTCACTTTTGCATTTGTAAAGTAACTCGGCCCCAGGGATAAAACCGTTTTCACCACCCGCACGGACGAGAATCCAGCGTTGACCGGGATTGCCATTTTTCTTTATACTAGCATCACTGCTATTTTGCCAGCATTTTATCACTGTGTAGTGGGAATATATCCACGTCTCGTCTAAATACGTCACCGGTTTTTTGTCCGCTCCGAGGTCATTATTTTTTTCATTCGCCGCAGGGCTCGCTACCTAGCGAGCCCTCCAAGCAGCGATATCGGTCTTTTATATCAAAACCAATCGAGCATTCTTGCATTTCTTAAATTTGTACCCCAATTGGTTCTTCAAGATATTCATATTCATATTCATATTCATATTCATTTATTTGCATACCATAATGTTTTTATAGGTCTCTTTTATAGCTAAGGTACAATTATGGACCCTGTAAGGGCACAGCAACAATTATTGTAGGAATTAAAACTAAATACAAATTCAAAAATAAATGAAATTAAAGTAAGATTAAAATCAAATAAAACTTTAAAATTAACTAACAGCATTTAAAATTTTAATCGTAACAATTTATACTTAAATAACAAATTATATCATTATAAAATATTAAATATTGAGGTCACTTCTGCATTTATTAATTATAATTAAGAGATAATTATACTAATGTTTATTTTAATGTATGTTCGCAAAATGTCATTAATTTGAATCAAATATTTAATTACAATAGCAGTCACAATTTATCATTCATATATTCATTTATAGTATAGTAGCTTTTATTTAATAGAAATAGCTTCAATTTATTACTAAAGGTACTATATTTATTTATATTCTTAATTTGTTCTGGTAGTTTATTATATATTTTTATTGACATTACATATGTACTTGATGAATGCATTTTAAGTCGTGATGTTGGAATGTTTAGTCTGTTTTTGTGTCTCAAAGTAAATCTATTCTGTATGTCTTCTCTTTTTGTGTAGGATTCGGGGTATTTACGCACAAATTTACAAATTTCAAGTATATAAAGGCAAGGCAAAGTCAAAATCTTCAGTTCCCTAAAGTGAGGTTTACAACTGTCAGTATCATCTATGTTTACAAGGATTCTTACAAGTTTTTTCTGCATTATAAATAATGTGGGCGCGTCAGTACTATTTCCCCATAAGATTACCCCATATGTGAGCCATGCATAGGCGTACACGTAATACATGACCAGCGCAGTTTTAAAGTCTGTAGTTTTTTTAATTTCCCGGAATGCATATATAAATTTGGATAATTTTGTTCTTAATCTTTGGATATGTGACTTCCAATCGACGTGTGAGTCTATGTCTAAGCCTAATAAAGTGAAACTGCTAACGACTTCCAGTTTCGAGTCATTGAAACTAAAATTTATGTCTAACGGTGTTTTTTGGCGGGGGTGGAACGTCATTATTTTGGTTTTATTGAAATTTATTTCCAGATTATGTTCCGTCATCCAATTCATAATTTCTTTAAATATGGAGTTTAATTTATTATTTAGGTTAATATTGGAGTCACATGAGGCAACTATTGATATGTCATCCGCGAACAAAACGCAGGATTCTTTTATATGGTTAGGAAGGTCATTGATGTATATAAGAAATAGAAGACCAATTACGGTTCCTTGTGGGATTGAGGCTTTGATTGGGATGTTAATGGACCGGAATAGTTCTATTTCTTTTGATTTATGGTTGTAATATTCTATTTCTACCAGTTGTTCTCTATTTTTTAAGTAAGATGTAAACCATTCATGACATTTGCCGCGGATTCCTATGCTAAATAGTTTATTTAATAGTATTTGAAATTGTACTTTGTCGTAAGCTTTTGTCATATCCAGCAATATACCTATAGCGTATTTTTTATCGTTAATAATATTGAGGGCTTTTTGTATGTACTTATAGACTGCTAAGATAGTGGATCGGTTTTTTCGGAAACCATTTTGATAATCATTAAATATGTTATGTTTTTCACAAAACGCGTAGACTCTATTGCTCATGGCTTTTTCGAATATTTTAGAAGCTGTTGGTAAGAGGGCAATCGGACGATAATTATTTGGGTCAGTTTTTGAGTTTTTCTTGTGGATTGGTTTAATGAGAGCTTTTTTTAAGCGGTCAGGAAATGCACCGTCTTCAAACGATTGGTTTATTAGCTTGTAAAATGGTAGGGTAAGTTCATTTGCACATTGTTTCAGTAAGGTTGGTGGAAGTTCATCAATACCATAGCTAGATTTATTTTTTAAGTTTCTTATTATTGAGTTTACTTCAAAGGGGTCTACTGGGCTTAAGAAGATAGTGTGCTCCGTAGAAGAGATAGTAGCAAGAGTTCTTTTTTGTTTGCTATCAGTTGAGCTTGTTTTAGCTTCCCCAATAGAAGCAAAGAATTTATTAAAAATATTGGCTATCTCCTTGGGCTCTGAATGTACTTCGTTATTGATTTGTAGAGTTATATAATTTTTTTCTCGTTTAATTTTTTTATTTGTTCTATCATTAACAATTTCCCACATTGTTTTTATTTTATTATTCGATTGTACAATTTTGTTTTTGAAATATTGTTTTTTTGCTGTCACTACAGTCTTCTTTAATATTTTTTCATAATTTTTATAGTATTTGGTTAAGATTGGATTTTTAGTTTTAGTTACTAATATTTTCAGTAATCTTTTATTTTTACAGGACGTTTTTAGTCCTTTCGAGAGCCAGTATTTCTTATTATTTGATTTTAATTTAATTTTTTGTGATGGTATGCATTGATTTAGAATGGTAGCAAGTGTGTTA
The DNA here is from genome assembly GCA_943138885.2 of Tholera decimalis. Taxonomy (NCBI): domain Eukaryota; kingdom Metazoa; phylum Arthropoda; class Insecta; order Lepidoptera; family Noctuidae; genus Tholera; species Tholera decimalis. The sequence continues at coordinate 9,174,628 of OW964551.2, read as the reverse complement.
TTAAATGTTTCATAATTTTCGTTAATGTTATTTTCAGCCGTTATGATTTCATTCCAATTTACTTCCTGTAATTTAGATTTGAATAGTAGTATATTTTCATTATTAAAACGTCTTTTCTTCGTGTACCAGTTGGTTTGCTTTGTTTGGGGTATATTTAAATGTAAAATTGTACTATTATGGTCCGAAAAACCTAGTTCATCTACTGTTGTGTACATATCAGTATATAGGAAGTTTGTAAATATTAGATCTAAACATGTTTTTGTTGTGGGTGTGATGCGTGTAGGGGTTTTAATGTGTTGTGTCAATTTATATTCCGACATTAAATTTAAAAGATGGTCTGTTTTTAAGTTATTAGATAAAATATCAATATTAAAATCGCCTCCTATGACGATATTTAATCTAGAGTACTTTATAATTACATATTTAAGAATTTGTTTTAATTGTCTATAAAAAAGTTCTTCCTCTCTTCTGTTCCAATACAATGTTATTATTAGTAATTTTTCGTTTGGCAATTCAGTAGCGCATATTTCTAATACGTACTCTATAGACATGGCTGTAATGTCATTTCTTTGTATGCAGTCTATATGCTCTTGAACTAATATGCAGACTCCTCCGCCTGTTCGACTGCTGCGACAGTAAGATGCTGCGAATTTATATCCACTAAAATTAATAATATCTAGCTTTTCTTGTGAAAGCCATGTTTCCGAAATACCTATTGCTTTATATAATGAATTTTGAGTAATGAAATCTTCAAATATGTCTTGTTTATTATAAAGACTCTGTATATTCTGGAATAGTATTTTAAATTGTAGGCCGTTGCTTACGAAATGTATTATTTTTATTGTCTTCAATCGTAACTGGGTAGCAAGGTTGGTCAGTGTTGTTTGTCTCTATGGTATCATTTCCCTGTGTTTCCTGTATAGTTGAATTTAAATGTTGTTGTTCGTTGGTGTAGGTTTTCATTTTGATCGGTTTTCCTTCTATGTACAGTTTATTATTCTTTATTATTGCGTGTAGGCCATTTTTTCTGGCATTAAACAGTTCTTCACGCATTTGAGCTCTCTCTTTTCGTGCATTTATATCTAGGAATTCTGATATGAATAGTCCCGTACCCTGAAAGTACTGGTTGTTATGTATAATGTACTTAGTCATGCTTTTACTGAGTAATTCAATAACTAAGGGTCGGTTCTTTATGCCTTTTCTTCCCACTCTATATATTTCTTCAATATAGCCTGACAGGTCTACATTCATGACATCGAAAAACAGTTCTATAAGTCTGTTATGGAGCTCACATTCAGGTTCTTTATAATATTCTGTAAGACCGTAAAGTACAATTTTTTTACGATTATTTTCAGGGATGTTTGGTTTTAAAGATGTGTGTAGTGATAGTTCTTTTATTTCTTTCTTTAAGTTTTCGTTTTCGGTTCGTAGTTTTTTTATTTCTATGTTAATACGCTCTATATCTTGTATTCTTAGATTATTTTGCATAGTTAAAGCACTGGTTTTTGTATTAAAATCTTTTCTTAATTCGACAACCGCTTTCTTAATTTCTATTTGGATTGTATTTTGTAGTTCTTGTATTATAGTATTATTATTTTCATTTAAGCGTGATATTAATAATTCGCTCAAACTCTGCATGGTTAGTTGGGTTTGGGTATCATTAAGTATTTCTTGATTAGCCTGTGTACGAATTGTGTCTCCAAACAGATTCAAATCTTCAGAACAAATACTTTCTTCATTACAGTTTATGGATTTCTTTCTCATCGTGACATTATTTCCGTCTGTTGGCGTGGATAGGTTTACGGTATAATCTGGGACTCTCGGGGTTCGTATAGGGCTATCTGTGTTTCCTGTTTTTGGTATTTGGCATATGCAAGTATGACATTTCCACATTTTTTTATGTTCTAGGGTCATAGATTTAGAATATTGCTCTTTAGAGACACCGGCGCACTCTAAGTCGTATCTGCACTTGCATAGCGTACAGGTAAGGTTTTCTTTTATAGGAACTTTTTGTTGACATCCTGCGCATAAGGGTGCTGGCGCCATCTCGTGGAATTAACTGATATCGTATTGATTCTCTTTGGTTAACTACTATTAGCGACCTCTGCCGTGCAGTGGTGGAATATGTGTCGGTTTCGGGGCTTGCAACTTGAATGTGTACTTCAGGTAGTTAATGGTAGATGGCGTTTAGTGAAATTATCGAGTGGTAATGACTTTCACTTTTGATTCGATATGTTGGTAATATTATTAATTTCTTTAATTTAGATTTACTGGATTCGTACCTTGTGAATTATATGTTTTCCTTTAGTTTTCTTAGGAGGAGCATGTTCTGAAGAGGCAACTTCATCACTTCACTAGGTGTTTTTGAATTTGCACTGTCGTTAATTTTCTGGCACTGTTTTATAGTTTTCTTTGAATATTTCACTGAATCTTCAATATCACTCCTTATATGTGACTTGTTAATTCATTTAAACACTTTTTCGTTATTAAACATTGACTTTTACTATTTTTAATGTGTTTTAAATACAGAGCTGTTTGTTTACTTGCGCACAGTAGCGCCCTCTCTCTCTATGATCCGCAATGTAGTTTTTTGACCTAAAAAAAAACAAAAGTAGGTAAGTATATTTATAAATTTATCATTTACTCGTAGGAATTGGTGGTAAATAATAAGTTGTGATAAATATTTGATGACCGAAAATATTGATATAATTAGTTATCACCAAAGAACCAACGCCAATGTTGACACATTGGCATTCCAGACCTATTCTAGCTACTTAGGTTCTAAATTTCATCCAAATTCGTTCATCCGTTTAGGCGTGAAGAGGTAATAAATGGGGCTGCGGGATGTTCGAAAGAGTTTCCGGAACGTAAAATCTTTTCTGATATCGACCACAATGATAGAAATATTACCAACGCTATTGTTACAGATTTCCTATAAATTAAATTGTTTTTTTTTTAACGTGGTAAAATCATCAAATGAGTCCTCCCACCCCGGGCAGGGCCGGAGGGACTGTCAGACTTGAACTGACTAAAATCCACGGTATTCCTTCAATAGCCCTTTACGTTCCGGGGTCACGTTAATGAGATAAGTCCCACGACCCCGGCAGGCTTCGGCCCTCTACAGGGGGGGCCTCGTCATCTTGCTGACGCTCTTTGAGGCGCGCGTGGAACACAACGCGCTGTCGACCCGGGCATCGTTCATGGTCGGACAGCGAGTTGCCCTTTACTCGCTGTCCGCATGCCCGCGCCTACGGTAGCCGGAGATCGTCGACCGACGTCCGACGCCGTGGGCGTCTACCACTGCGGCTGGGCTGGAGGGAGGACGCTATCCTCTCCCCCACGCGGCCCGCCTCCTCCTTCGATAGCATGACTACTTCGCAGAAGGAGGCGACCGCTTCCCACTCCGTCTCGCCCCGCAGCATGGCCTCGACCAATGCCGGGCGCGAGAGGTCTCCGTCTATCGCCGCCGTGAGGATACGTCGGTGCTCTGCCCAAGCGGGGCAGTCTTGCACCGTATACTCTACTGTGTCCTCAGGGCGATCCTCGCAGTGGTGACACCCAGGCGTTTCGTCCTTCCCCATCAGACACAGGTACCTCCCGAAACTTCCGTGTCCGGTGAGGACCTGCGTCATGCGGTAGGTCAGGACGCCGTGAGGCCGTCCTAGCCACTCCTCAAAGAGGGGTCTTACCGCCGAAATTAAATTGGTTTAGGAAATTATTAACATGTAACATTCGTGTTGTCTTTTATACGTAATTTATTATAACATATGTTAAGATTTACTAAAATTGTAGATAATTGATTTAAAACAAGTAAAACAAGTAATATAGGCATATATTTTGTTAAATGTTACTAAAACACAGATAAAAAGATATGTCTGCACTAGTTGAGTACCTAAATAAACTAATGAATTATAGATAGTCGTAATAAGCAGATATTTTACATAGAAAACATAACTTGAAATAGCAGTATCTAGTACTGTTTATGGACTGTAATAATAAGTATCACATGTCCGGTTGACCCCTTCCTTCCTTGTTCTCCTTAATCGGATAACAGTTCACTATAGGATCAATAAATAATAAAATTACTAAGACAGAAATAGTAATTAATAAGATAATCACTTCCTATAAAGTGCACAATAAGATATTATTACTAGTCAGATACCGCATGTTGCCATGTGATAGGAGACACAATAACTTTCTATTAGGTCTGTAATTACGGTAATTAACTTGTAGCGCATATATGTAACCTATCGCTTTCAACTGGAGAATTCCCTAAGATCTAAAAGAAGTCTAGAATTCATCCAATCTACAAAAACGGGGACAGAGACTGTGTCAATAATTATAGGCCGATTTCCATTCTCCCTACACTCTCAAAAATTCTAGAACGTATAATTAATAAAAGACTTGTAAAATATCTGGAAAACAAACATCTTTTATCACAAGCACAATTTGGATTTAGGGCAAATAGGTCTGCAGCAGATGCAATATCCGAGCTTACAAATAAGCTAGACAGTAAAAAGAAAACAATAGCCATATTTCTGGATCTAGCAAAGGCATTTGACACAGTCTCTGTTCCAATTTTATTGAGGAAGTTAGAATGTCTTGGGATCCGGGGTCTCCAGTTGAAACTTTTACAAGACTACCTAACTGATAGGACGCAATGTGTGCAAATAGGTAATGTTATAAGCGAGGAGATCCCTGTGACTTTTGGATTCCCCAAGGTAGTATCCTGGGCCCTACCCTCTTTATAGTATACATAAACGATCTGTGTCAGATGGATATCCCAAATGCTAAAGTCGTAACCTACGCAGATGACACAGCCTTGCTCTTTTCTGGTAGTTCGTGGGATGAGACTTTTTCAAAGGCACAGACGGGGATGAATATTGTCACAAATTGGCTACGCAAGAACGTTTTAACGCTGAATGTTGCAAAAACTCATCATATTAATTTCTCTATTTTAACGAAAGACAAACCGGATTCTTCTCACCATATTGTCTCGCTCTCATGTACTAACTCTGACAGTGTGAACTGTTTATATAGTTTATATAATATTAATAACGTGGCTGTAACGAAGTACTTAGGAGTAATGATTGACAAAAATTTGAATTTTCATCAGCACATTGATCTACTCGCAGCAAGAATTCGCAAATTAATAGTCATATTTAAGGCTTTACGACATGTAGCTCAAAAAAATATTATTAAATCAGTTTATTTTGCTTTATGCCAATCACAACTCAGTTACTGCATAACCTCTTGGGGAGGCACTTCAAAAACTCTCTTTTTGAAACTGGAGAGATCTCAAAGAGCAGTTTTAAAAGTTACTTTGTTCCTACCATTTGATCATTCAACCATAGACCTGTATCGGAGATGGGAGGTTCTAACAGTCCGACAACTGTTTATTCTGCATACAGTTATAAAACAAAACTCTCTTTTAAAATATGAACCAAATAAATTCAGAGGCAAACGCCGAAAGTATGCAGTTTGTAAAACTAACCCCTTTAATACAAAGTTTGCTCAACAATTTTTTTGTTATCAAAGTTTTAATTTGTACAATAAATTAAATCGGGATTTGTCTATTTATGCAGTAACTAAAGCTAAATGCAAATAATTGGTCATTAAGTGGTTGCGTGGCTTAGATTATAATCTTACAGAAGACCTTATAAAAAATACATATAAATAATCATAACATGCATACACTCATAAACATTCACTCGCGCACACAGACGCAAACACAACTCACACACACGCACACATACACACACACACACTACACACACACACACACACACACACACACATATACATATACATACACCTAACATAAATGCACAAAGGTATGGCGTAATTTTTACCCGACTGCAAAGGAAGTTATGTTTTATAAATCATGTTTAACTAGGATTATTTTTACTTTTTATTTTACAATCTCAAGTGTTGTGTCTGTTTCATTTTAATTAGTGTACATTTCTACTATAATTTATATTTAATAAGTATACTATAAGAAAAAGCTGCTGATTTCTTTCCTTGGGTGGAGACCTGGTGATTTGTGTTACAGGCATTTTTTTGCCTAATTCAAACACCAGCTCCTCACAAATTAAGGGATGTATAGCTTTTAATCATAATTGTAATTAGTTTTATGTATTATATTTGTTATTTTGTGAGGAGAAATAAAGAGATTAATAATAATAATAATACTAATAATTACCGCAAGGGAGGGGACAGGGAAATAAAAAAAAGCATTATCAAATCACATATTTTATTAAATTAAAAATTACTGTCGAGCCCATATTATTTGCCGAGTCAAAAAATGTCTAACCTTCTCTCCAGTTATTAATAAAGAATATTTTTTTGTTTCTGCGAACAAACGGATGTCTATATTTTATTAAATTAAAAATTAATGTCGAGCCCATATTATTTGCCGAGTCAAAAAATGTCTAACCTTCTCTCCAGTTATTAATAAAAAATATTTTTTTGTTTCTGCGAACAAACGGATGTCTATATATTTTGTTATTATTTCTTTTAAAAGAATATTTAAATGACTGTGAAAATTGGCTGAGATATAACTATCTCTCAAATGATCTTCTAGCTCAGGAAACAGTTCATTTATTTTTGTTAAGAGGTTCTTTATTACCTTTGCAGTTAGTACTGCAAGAAAATTCAACTGTATAGGTGGTTAATTGTTATTATGTTTACAAGCTTGTCGGAATAATGATTCCACCATAAAACAAATATTTACTACACTCACAGAGGGCACAGTTAACCCACCTCTCTGCTTTTGGATAATAAGCGCTACCCCATTTCTCCTATTTGACACTGCATCTTGTGGTACAGCTTCAAGGGCCATTAAACATTCATCACTTTTTTTTTCGAATCGATCGAATTACAAAGCCTGCAATATAGCCAATGCATTCTTTGGAAGTCTCATTAATATTAGAGTCAAGTATTGCCCAAAATACATGTAAAAATTCACTTAACTCGGTTTGTAACGAGGATGGGTCATCGTCGTCAAGGCGGTATTTCTTCGTAACTTTTCTTCGTACGCATATTTTCAGCATTGGTAAAATCATCAACATTAAATTTATTTATTTTTAGCACGCTTTGCACGAGAAGTAGTTAATATTGATACATTATTGCCCTGAACATTGCCGGTGGAAGTTTTTATTTCGTGACCAACGTAACAACGTAACAACTGTTTATATGCATTGACAAATTGTGCAACTGCTGGGTTTGGGCACCAACCCCCACGGCTATGAATGGCACAAAAAAAAACAATTCTAGATGATCCTGGCTCATCTTATATGTTAGAAGATACTTTAATTCAGGTCTGTCTGACTTCACATAAATATCAAATATATTCATAACAGAAATTACTGCGTTGTAGAATCCTAAAAAACCCGCTTTACAGCGGGATTTAACTGCCAAAGTATTATCCATCAGTTTGATTTGACTCAGATACCTAATTTCGTCAAGAACTTTTGTCCTCCATCTGTTTTCATTATTTACTCATAATGGACTTTAAATCTCCGACCCCAAGGATTCCGTACATTTAAAAAGTCATAGATTCTATCTACGGCTCTTATGAACCTGACCGTAGCTGCGGAACCACTAAACTCAGGGAGATTTAAAATTTTGTCACAAAACTCAATCGCGTCTGCTACACTGCTACTGAGAGTTTGAGCCGCAAGGTAAACTTTAATAATCATTTTTTTATAATTTATATGCAGGTTTTTCAATTTGTTTCCTTATCTTAGGCCTTCAGTTTCTTGCAATTTTGCCAAATTCTCGACATATACCCATTTAATTAAATCACCTCTGTCATCTTTTAAAACTTTTAGATCACCCAAACAATTTCTTATGTTTTTAAACATATGACATGGGTCAAAAATAACATGCACTTTGTGTTCTTTATTTATGGGATGACAGAAATATGGTTTTGCTGCTGTTCCTATTTGAAGCTTTGCCCATAATTTAGCTACTGCAGATAAATGTTGAGGTAGCCCATATAAAGTTAAGGAGCATATCTCCACAGATACGTCATGCAACCGAATTAAGGCCTGTTTAATTATAGCACTTTTGGTTTCTGAAGTCAAACAATTAATAAGAAGTAGGCTATGGGCAATTTCCAATAACTATTTAAAGGCACGAGCATAAATACCAACGCATCTTTACATTCAGGTAAATCGTTACTTTCAGAATCTATACCCAAATCGATGTGGCCACGAGTCACTCCGTCACGACTGCGAGTGCAACTTTTTTGTAAGCTCATTTCGTCAATTATTAATGCACATATAAGATTTTCCCCTTTTTGTTTTGCTAGTTCACTTTTAAGTCGCAAAGTATTGAAACTTTCGACAGAGAAACCTTTTTTTTATTGTTCTGGGTGGGAAAATCATCGAATGACTTCTTCCGCTCTGGGTTAAGCGGAAGGGTGTGTCAGACTTCTACTGACTAAAAACCCACCCTGTTCCTTAAGTCCTCCCTAAGTTAAGTTCCTGCCCTAAAGTTCCGGGGCTGCGGTATCTCGATAGAACTTTTCCACAAACCCCGGCAGGCAATGGCCCTATGAGGCACCGTCACTGGTATTGACAGCTCTTTGAGGCGCGCGTGGACACGACGCGCCGCCGACACGGGCCTGGTCCTTACCGGACGGTGAGCGACCCTTGCTCCCCGTCCACAGGCCCGCGCCTACGGTCGCCGGAAATCGGCTCGCGATCCCCGTCGCCCGGAGCGTCTCCCGCGGCGGCTGGGGTGCGAGGAAGAGAGCTGCCTCTCCCTCGCGCGTTCGGCCTCCTCCTTCGCTAGCATGACTGCTTCGCAGAAGGAGGCGACTGCATCCCATTCCCTCTCGCTCCGTACCATGGCCTGAATCAGAGCAGGGCGCGAGAGGTCGCCGCCGCTAGTCGCCTCAACGAGGATACGACGGTGCTCTGCCCAATCAGGGCACACCTCGACCGTATGCTCCACCGTGTCCTCCAGGTGGTCCTCACAATGACGTCGACAGAGAAACCTGGATTGGCATCTATGGAACTATACCATGAGCGAATCACACAAGGATGCGGCAAAGCGAAATTAAATTTATTACGCACATATGCATATGCTTTTGGCGAATAAAAAATGTAAAGTAATGGCAAAAGATCTCAATTCTGGCGCATACTTAACACGTTTTATATTTATGGTCATTCTTTTTAAAAGTTGTGGTTTAAAATCCTCGTACTGATTTAACATATATACACAATAATCATATACCAGTTTCCTTTTTTTTAAATCAGCTATTACAGATCTTAAAGTAGACACGTTAATTTTCATCCGTTTCACATTTTGAGACAATACTTTAATTCGGGCTTGTGACATTTTCAAGGCTCTTTTGACCCTTTCCAATTTAATCTTAGATGATTTTGGGGTGTTCTCGTAGCGGTGATCTAATTTTACACTAGAAAGGATTTCCGCTAAAGTTCTAGATGTCTTTGGTGTACTACAGTAGCTTGTGTTGTAACTTGTGCTTGGAACTGTAACAAGAAATTATATTTCATTACTTATATTGTTCAAAGAAGGATGATTAGATAGTGAAAATACCATTGAAAATAATGAGAAAGGTATGTCATCATCATTTCAGCCGAAAGACGTCCACTGTTGGACATAGGCCTCCCCCAAGCGTCGCCACATCGGATTCTCGCGACTCTCACCAGGTCATTGGTCCACCTTGTGGGAGGCTTTCCAACGGTACGTCTTCCGATACGCAAAGGTATGAACATGTATGTTTAAAAAAAGGAAATTACACAAGGGTACAAAATTAAACATAGTTTAGTATTAGTATTTACCCACTGTTAGTCGCCAACTTAGTACTTCAGTAAGCCATGTTCAGTATTTTTTAAATTTTGTTTTTTTTTTAAATAACTTACCTGCAAGGGCTTCACATGGCAACATTTCTTTTGGATACAAGGTTTTATTATGCTTAAAAATGCGATAGTTTTTATGACACATAACTTGTCAATTTTAAACAATAATGGAATATACACTTAAATAAAAACCCTAAACTACATAATCATATACATCTAAAAATAAACTAAAATATGGCGTCCAGAAATTCGTACGCATCGCTGTCCACTGGTAATGTGCCCAAAAGACTGGTGGAATTGCCACGCTGTATGGCAATGCTTAACCGCTGTCCAAGGTAAAAGCCAGCCTTTGGGTCACGCGAAGTGTCAACTAGGCGTTTGGATAGATCTTTTGGATTAACTTCAATATATTTGCAATCATAATTTGGTGACCCGACTTGCACAGGCACTAAAGGTGAATTAAATTTATCCAAGTTCATTTTAATATCTTTGCGGCATTGGTATCCTGTTGGTTGGTCAGCATCTTTAGACATCTCAGTTTGTAACAAGGACGAATTAGTTTCTGTGAAAAACATAAATGTTATTTTAATTAGATAATCAATAATATTTCTTAGATACCGACAAAGTATTTGCATATTACGAATGTACACTTACCGAGAAATATTGTGGGAATACTGCATTTTTTAAACGTAGTCCGTGACTGATGTTTTAAGAAGCAGGCCTCCGTGAAGTGTTTAGAACACAGATAATGATACATTGTCGGAGTCCAGTTGACAACCTTCATATTTTTTAACCAAAGTTTGAGAGTGTAATAATCGAAGGGGAACCTGTAATTAAAGGAAACATTATAGTAGGTATGGGTAAAAAATTATAAATAATATACATATATCTATAATTATATAAAACACTTAATGAGAATTAGGCCGTGCGCGCACTGCGTTGCGTTTTGGAAACGCAAAATTTGTGAAGTATGGAGTGTCATTGAAGTGCGCGCACTGCGGTCAGTCTACCGGTGCGGTAGAACTACCGAAATTGCGGCCACCGCAAGGCAGTGCGCACACGGCCTTATGAATCATAAGTATTAAATTATTTGTTATTGACTCTAATAATAATAAACCTTGAAGTGTTTTGCTATTATTAGAGATCATTATAATGTGCGTATCATTATTTTAACAATGATGCAGCGAGCATGACTTTTGTTTTACATCATAATATTACGAAAGTATCGATATGAATTTTGACCAATTTCATTAAGGGTTTCAATTTAAATTCTAATAAAGTAGTAGACTTAATGTTTTAAAGTTACCATTTTACTGTTTTCTGCTGTTTTTTAAGTCTGATCTACTACTTTATAGCGGTGGGCGAAACCGTTACTTTTTTGTCACTGTCACTGTCGTTCCTGTTCCATAAAAGTCACAGTGACAACTCAACGTGACTTTGTCACTGCGGTCTGTCAGTCTGAGGGTCACTCACGTTACGAAATATGATTCCGTAGATATTTGATCCCAACAAAGTTCACTGTGATTTTTGTAACAGGAACGACAGTCACAGTTTTAGATGCTTAGGAATGTCGGAAATTCTTTTGTATAACTATGATATGTATTTATTTAACATTTATATTTACTTTTTTTTTTCAAAATGTTTTTCGAAACGTAGCCAGATATATTTTTAAAAGCATGTTTTACACAAGTTTTTACTATTAGTTCAAATGAGCAATTTCAAAAAAAATTGTACCACCGGATTTTGCCTTGTCTCTCGACTTTAATAATTTATTTTGTTGAGATGAATGACTTCTAGGAGATTATATTGATATAAGTGAAATAAACATATGTTAAAATATACAAATAAACTGTAGTTTTGTCGTTACTTTAATAAATATAAAACTTACGATGATTTTAAAATACTGAAGAACATCGAAATTACATGTCCCCTTCCCAACTAGCGTCAGACAACCTTTAATTTAAAAAAAAACCGTGTATTGAGAGTGGTTTATAAATAGATTTGAATTCTCAAAAGTTGAATTTACCAGTTAAAAGTATAAATAATATATATTCTTACATATTTTGTATAAAAAATAAGTTTAAATTAAAATCGTAAATTTTGGCTAACCGGAACATTCAGTTTTGTGACCCCTCGTTTTCAAAAAAATTCTTCCTAATCGTGGAAAGTATTTGGCACAATAGTAGCACAACATATTGTACTTCATCGAGAGACGCTATTTTGCTTTCATTGTAAAAAGAATTAGCTAGCAGTGCGGACTTATTGTTGAAGTGTTTCGTGTTTCAATTTCTTGACTCGGGTATGTGACCAAGTTTTACTATTATAAATCACTTTTCTATAAACATTGTTATTGTTGACACATTGCAAAATTTGTATAGTATTTGATCCCGAAAAGTTAATACTGCTAAGTACGATGAGTAATTTTTAAACAATTTAAAACTACCAGAAGGTTGTATTATGTGACCTCCGTTTTGTGACTTATTCTACGGTCACATTTAACGGAACGGCAAGTCACAACAGGTTGGAATGCATAAAACTTAGTTTACATTGCTATCCTTGCTGACCGAATTAATTTGATTTTAAAGTTTTAAATTAAATAAGTTCTTTTTTTAATTTATATTTCAAATTTATAGATCATTGAAGTTTGCTGACGACATTTAAATGTTAGGTAAGCTTTTCTTAACTTTGGTGGATATTGCAATGCCGCTTACTGACGCGGAGAAAACTAGAAGATACAGAGAGATATTAAAAAATTTATACCCGGATGCTGCCCAATGCGAAAAGAAATTTAGATCGACTGAAATCAAAATGTTCAATTAAGAAAATTTGGTAGTTTGAGATAGCTCGATCTGCTGGCGTCTGTACAATTTATAACAAACCTAACCCAACCGTGTATAACCTCAAACACAATTATTTTATTGTATGTAAGTACACCAGTACCTACATTATAATAATTGGGTTTGAGGTTTCTTTTGTGATTTCACTCATTATAGTAAGGTAAAAATATAAGAATACTTAAAATTATTGTTTTATTTCTTACCTACTCGATTCTTCAAAATTTTCAGTTATTATTGACTTTTAATTAACAGAAAAAAAAAATATATATAACTAGTTCCAATTTGAAAAGTAGAGCTGATAATGTTTAAATCATCATTTGATATCAAAATTTGTTAATTTGTTTAATATTCTACTAACTATGTAGGTCCGTATTATTTTGGCAATTAATAAATCATGTGAGCACAGCCTTATGATTTTAAGACTTCCATTTTGTCACTGTCCCTTCAAATTGTTGGAGTTAAATCTATGAAATTTGATGAATTTTCACCTTTTATTTCCATGCAATCACAAATATGTATAGCGTCATTATCTATTGCTTTTAGAAAATGTACGCATATTGAGTAAAATATTATGTTTTTGGAGTAAAATTAAAAAAATGCCAAGTAAAAAGCGACATAGTCACAAAACAGAATAAAAAACAATATTTTTGTGTTAATCCTTAAAGCTGTGGCTATTTTCTTTGATTTACCAATTAAGTGCATGTATTAATTGTTTAAATAAATATGAAAATGGCTTATTTATTTCATACTTTCCGTAAAATTTGCTTTTAAATCTAGTCACACAATGGAACCAATTCTGCCACCAAGTCAGTTTTGTTTCGATATTACAGGATAAATGCCTCGAATTCAGCATTCCTTTTTGTTTTCCTACATATTAAACTATATTACCTATTACATTTTGGTCAAATAAAAAAGAAAAAAAAAATTAAAAATATAATCGAATTTTAGAACGGGGTACACTTTATTTTGAAATTGCTCAAATAACAAATAATTTAATTATCACAAGTTCACATTTCAGAATCATATAAAAAGGGCTATAATATTTTTTTTTGCGTAGTGATATGCTCAAGTCTACAAAAAACCTTATTTTTATAATATAAACATAAGAATTTAATTTTATTATTTTGAGCAAATTAGTATTCAAGGCGCGAGAGAACGTGCCAGAAATACGGAATCATTCGCTATCTCACTCCTGGGTTATCCGAAAATACCCGATTGCGCGTATTACATCGTTTGTTAGATTTCGTTCCATGTCGTGACTCGTTCCAAGTCGTGACTCGTTCCATGTCGTGACTCGGTCACTGTCGTGACTCATGTCACTGTAGTGTCTCGTGTCACTGTAGTGATTGTAGTGTCTGTGTTATTTCGCCACTGTTATTTTGGAACGTTGTTCCTTCATGATCAGTCACAGTAATCATTTGAGGAGCAAGATAACGTGATTTTTGTCGTGACGTTATTTTTCGCCCATCTTTACTACTTTATGCTTCGGTTAGGTTGGCAACACTGCTCTCGTCAGAGAGTATTATTTTCTTTGGTCAATGGCGTCTGCTGTTTTATGGAATTGCGGTGTGGAGGATAAGTTGACGCAGGCTTTTAATTGAAGGGGCTAATGAGTAGGTGCAAAGACTGGCTCATATAATATCTACTTGGATCCAGCCACGGGAGGTAATAAAGTATGTGAAAATACAAATATCTATACCATATTCTATTATTTATTGATTGTAAGGTCATATGTTTTTCTAACAATATTATTTGTTTTTAGCTAACTTTTGAAGATGAAGCTTGTGTTCCATGCTGGCTTAGAGCTCGTAGAAGAGTCGGAAGTTTAACACCACAACCAGACATTCATCCTCCTAACTCAGTTGGTCATAGTGACCAATATCGGGATGTAATGTATGCTGTATGTGGACAAAGCCTCACTTCTATGTTATCATCTGTTGAACAGCCAAGGCCAGACAATCTTGCTCGGCTGTTAGAGCTCCAACAGGTATGTGACATTTAAAGATTTTATGTAAGCTGGATGCACATTATTTTATACATATGTATGTGTAATGAGTATTAGATAACCAGTTTATTGGAGAAGCTTTTTAGGCTTTATTTGGAAAAGGCAAAAGGGTGGAATAGTTCTGTAACAGTTTTGTTAGTCTGTTTCGTTTAGTCCATTTACACTTATCTCACTGAATAAATATTTACAGATGTCAGCCATGAATGAAGTGTGTGGTGTATGCTGGGAACAAGCTCAAGAAATAGACTCACAACAGACTGAAAGACGTCAAGAGTAGGGTAAATGCGCTAAACGTCAGCCACCCCCCATTCTTCGGTGTACTTTTTCAGCTTGCGTTCATTCAAAAGGTAATTAAGTGACAATTTTGCTACCTGAATTACAACCTTAGTTCATACTCTATATGTACAAACCGTTACTATTCGATAACGTCACTCGCTCTTCGCACACTGAACGTAAGTCGCGACTGCGCCGTTGAAGCGTCAAGTTTGCGTTAAATGTAGTTTATCTGATGTGAATACCCATACTTCGGGAATTGATATTACTATGGTAAGACATTTCTTTATTTTTGTTTTGAGCTTTATTATCCCTAAAGCGTTATTTTTACTATATTATGAGATAGTTTTTTCAACGTTTTGCGTATTGTTTAAAGGGCAAAATAGGAGGCCGTCAATAGAGCGCCAGTTTTGACTTAAAACCCGATTCTCGGCCGTGGCCGACTTAAAGTAATGCAGTCTGTTTTATAAATTCCAATTCTACCAATTCCATTGGTTTAACAAGAGAATTTGCAAAGCTTACAGGCAAATAAATCTATTTTACGTTTAATTGCCAAATACCGGCCGGGTTGATATTAGTTGAATCTCGAGAAATAAGGTACACGAAATAGGGGCCGACATTAGAAATATTAAAAATCGTAATGTCGACCAGCCTCAAATTCGGACGACACTATACAGCCTGATTACTTTTGTATTTTTTCATTGATTGGGTGGGTAGGTAGTCATTTTTAATTTATTGATCAAACTCATTTTCTCAAAATTAAATATGTATTATGACGAGTATATTTTATTAATATTATAAAGAAGTTTTAATGTAGGTGTTGACAATATTGAAAACATATTTATGGTAGCTAATTATGGTTTCGGAATTTGGGATATAAATATAAATTGTTCTTTGGAAATTGCTATCTATGAAACCCTTGTGTATTAGCTTAAAAATATAAATTTTTGTTCGTGAATCTTTGAAGTTTACTTACTTTCATTGATTCATTAACCTGCATGTGACAAAAAGCTCGTTCGTTTTCACTTAATGCTTTTAATTTAAGATCCTACAATGACAGAGCAGGTAGATGCAAGGCCTTCACGAAAGCAAAGAAAATGATGCGGTTACGATCGCAATAAAATAAAAGAAGCTCTTGAGGCAATAGATAATAGGATGCACATTCGTGCAGCCTCTAAAATATTTGGCGTCCCACGAACAACGTTACAAGTATTTTATTTTATTGTGATGTTTTACTTTGTTATAATTTTAGTACCTAACATTGTTGAGGTGAAAAAATATATTTTAGTAATAAACAAATACAATTACAAATGTATACTTAGTGTGATATTAGACTCCTGCCAAAATAAACAAATACAATTACAAATATATACTTAGTGTGATATAAGACTCCTGCCAAAATAAATCATATTAATAATATTTGTCAGTTTTAATTTAAAACACCCTATACCCGGCCGATATTTGGGAAAAACGCGACCGACCATGGGCCGTGAATGGCCGACTATAGGGTTTTTTCGTTCTCGACTCATCTAAACCTTAAAACTTTTTTCTTTTAATAGAATTGTCAACCTTATGCCTATTAACATGAAATAGACATATGAAACTATCCAAAACCGAATCAGAAGCTATCCTTCGTTGCAAACTGATGGCACCAGAGCGATCCCCAGTCAGAAAATCCGTTAGGGGGCCGACATTTGGCGTATTTACCCTATATCCTAGAGATGTAAGTAGTTTATACATAGTAAATATTACATAACATCATGCCTGTATTTCCTCAAAGAAGTAGGTATAAGTTATTGACACCCACATTTCACCAGTATTATAATGAGTCTCATATAACTGGGTGAGCCCATTGCCATTGACTGGGCACAGTCCGTGCTGCTACGAATAAGTTCTATGTAGGAAAACACTGTCTGACTTGGGAGTCGAACCCAAGACCTTATTTATGCTCAGTTACTGAGAATATTATTGGGCTTATTGATAGATTTACCTACAAATAGTTGTAATGAAACTGTCACCCTGCATTTACTTAAATGGAAGAAAAAAGGGTTATAGTGCTATTAATTTACAATAAATAACTTTATTATTTCTAGATCACCCCTACAGACCATATTTGTCATGCTTGCTGGCAATTAGCGATGCATCAGGATATATCTGAAGGTATGCACAGAAGACAAATTGGTCAATGGCATGTCTGTGTTGTATGTGGGCGTTCCATATTGAGGATAAGTCGACGCAGGCTTTTGATTGCAGGGGCTAATGAGCAGGAGCAAAGACTGGCTCATATAATTTCTAGTTGGATCCAGCCACGAGAGGTAATAAAGTATTTAAATATTTTGACCATACCATATACTGTATTATTTATTAATTGTAAAGTCATGTTTTCCTAACAATATTATTTGTTTTTAGCTAACTTCTGAAGATGAAGCTTGTGTTCCATGCTGGCTTAGAGCTTAGAAGAGTCGGAAGTTTAACACCACAACCAGATGTTAATCTTCCTCCTAACTCACTTGTATCTTCTGTTGAACAGCCAAGGCCAGAAAATATTGCTCGGCTGTTAGCGCCCCAACGGGTATGTGACATTCAAAGATTTTATGTAAGCTGTAGGCACATTATTATATTATTATTTATTTATATATATTTATTTTATTATCACATTATTATTTATTATTATTATTATTATTATACATATGTATGTGTAATGAGTATTAGATAACCAGTTTATTGGAGAAGTTTTATAGGCTTTATTTGGAAAAGTCAAAAGGGTGGAATAGTTCTGTAACAGTTTTGTTAGTCTGTTTTATTTAGTCATTTACACTCAATAAATTAATATTATCTTTATCTCAATAAATTAATATTTACAGATGTCAGCCATGAATGAAGTGTGTGGTGTATGCTGGGAACAAGCTTAAGAAATAGGTTCACAACAGACTGAAAGACCTCAAGAGCCTGAAAGACCACAAGAAACTGATAGACCTCAAGTGATTGAAAGACCTCAGTATATCACTTTGCTTAATATGAGACGAGCAGCTGAAACACCACGGAATTTTTTTAGGGCTATCCATGGATGAGCTAATGTTATTTGCATGTGGTATTTACCAAATACGACAGGCACGGTCGTATGTTGGTGAGCATTTCCGATTCCATGGGATCCTTTTGAAGTATCAAATGAAAGGATAAATGGTTTAGAGCGAATAGATCCCGTGACTGATGTGCATAGTAGCACCTTCTGTTGTCGCAAAGCGAGAATATGGTATCTTTCTGTTTGCGCCACCGGCTAAAAGATGGCGACAGCGTCTAATGAAACATTTGCTAGTTTTGAATGGAATATCGAGTAAATGATTCCGCTTTGCGACGCAAGGCGGTGGATTTAAGAATGGAGGTTGTATAAATTATGAATGAATATTGAAGATATCGCCTCTCGACACCAGAGGAAGCACTGTAGCACAACCTAGAATAATCTCGAACTTTCTGGAAGCCGGAAGTTAGAATGTATGTAAGCTTTTTCCGCCCACGTTTCGGTTCTCAGTTCAGTAGTCCTTAAGTTCGCTTCCATGACAGTGTAAATTTGTCTCGTAATGTTTTAATCACGTACATATCAAACCGAAGCCATGCTTGCCTTAATCCAGTAGATGTAATAGTTTAAACCTGTAGATTTAACAATAAACCTGGTAGTAACGTTTGAAAGACTTCATTTATATTACCAGAAGTCCGCTACCTCAACATTGGTCCGTCGATAGCCTGTGGATTTAGATCAGTGTTGTGATCTATATTGGTCCTTCACAGCAGGATTAGACCAGTGTTGTGCTCTATAGATCCTATGCTGCTTCGAGCTAAAATAAAGTCCCGACATTCATCAAGCAAAACTTATTTTGTTTTTATAATACCGAAAATAATATGAATGGTTGGGAAGCAATCTTAAGTTATTGCTGTAATTTTATTGTTGGCTTAAGAACTGTGGGGTGCTGCTCGCATGTAATGAGCATTATTTAGTACCTACTTGAGTTATGCTCGCCATGAGGGTATGACGCGACCTGCTCCCGTCTTAGATGATTAAGTGATTTTGCGAACATTATGAATGCATTAAAATAAAAGCTTTTTTAAACAAAACTATTCATTTATTTTACTGAAAACTATACAACATAATTATATTTAATAAAGGTTTAGATAGTATGCACCTTTAATTACATTATTGCATAGAAGTATTAGTTTTTTATTTTTTTATTTCATCAAATGGTATTTGTACATGATGTTAGCAAAATTTATGTTGTTTCTATTACAAATCGACAAATTTTTTGGTGGATTAGTGAATGTGTTCAACATTTCTTTTCACTAACTTGACACAATTTTGTCTAAGGAACCAGTTACCTCTCTTAAAGAGCGAGATGATCACACATTACAGCTCACACAAAAAGTTCTAAAATCTAGAAACATTTAGATTGTTTGTATCGGTATGTTTGTTGTATTACTTGTAATAAAAGGGATAGTGTGGAAATGCATCTTTAAAGTGACATCCTTATTTACGGAAAATATGAGGGATTGTAAGGAATAGTCTATAAAACTCGTGAACATCTTGGCTGTTCGTAATGTCGACAGGATCAACTAATATTTATTTATTTATTTATTTATAACAAAATCCACAGCTCTTAAAACAATGTTTTATAGTAACTTATATCTAATCTTACAGCCAATTACGGATTTACAATTTATTCACTAGTAACAAACATGTAGGAAATATATTTTTTTAGATTAACATTATTATACAGTATTAAGAAGTCTGCATGGGGAGTATTAAATGAATGTGTCTTGGTGTGTGTGCGTGTGTGTGTGTGTGTGTGTAGGTATGTGGTGTATGATGAATGCCTGTAGTGTACCATACTTAATCTCATACTATTTTACTTCTGTTAGGATCTGATTAGGTAAATCGACATGTACAGAGGATAAAAGTAGCTTCCTAAACATACCTTTTTTGGAGTTAAATATATCCAGATGGGAGAAGTTTTTGTTAAAAGTCCTTAGTATTCTACTAATAACTAAATTCTGAGCGTAGTTAGTACTGGCATATGAGCAATAAAAAATAAAAGAAATAATGGTTATTGATCTGAGGGAATAATAGTGACTAAGTAGGTACCTAACGTTTTAGTTTGTAAACAACCACATTGACAGTCAACTGTCATCTTACCTACCTCAAAATGTAACCTCTCATACATAAAATGAAGTAAAATAACTTTTGAACCCAAACATCTAAAAATCTGATAATTTATACTCTATTTATTGACGATATTATCTATCGATTAAATGTAAAAACAGTACAAGTCGCGAAAATTAAAAGCGGTACAAAACTTCCATACTGGCCCGCCATTGTTCTTTTAATTGTATTTTTATTTTATATCACTACAACAATTAAACCTAATTTAACATACAAACAAACCCTAAGTTTAATTCTATTTCCTATCACTACAAAAATTACACCTAATTTAACATGCAAACAAACCCTAAGTTAATTTCTATTTCCTATTTTATAACACTACAACAATTACACCTAATTTAAGATGCAAACAAACCCTAAGTTTTCAACACACAACAATTACAATTAATTTAACATGCAAACAAATCCTAAGTTTAATTCTATTTCCTATTTTATATCACTACAACAATTACACCTAATTTAACATGCAAACAAACCCTAAGTTAATTTCTATTTCCTATTTTATAACACTACAACAATTACACCTAATTTAACATGCAAACAAACCCTAAGTTTAGTTCTATTTCCTATTTTATATCACTACAACAATTACACCTAATTTAACATGCAAAAAAAAACCCTAAGTTTACAACACACAAAAATTACAATTAATTTAACATGCAAACAAACCCTAAGTTTAATTCTATTACCTATTTAAATTTTTTAATAGATCATTTTCTAACTTAGCATTTTCTAATTCTAACTTAAGTTTAGCTATAACTAACTCCTTTTCTTCATCTTCTCTGTCCAGCTTTTTCTTTTTAGCGATCAGGTACTCTGATAGCATTTTCCCTATTTATGCGGGCTTTAGAAAGCTCTTCTGGCATTTTATGTTTCCGCTTTCCTGTAAAAACACAGTTACATTAAGAGGTTATTAAACTAAATGCATAAATACGAAAACTAAGTTTTAGTAAACTTTTTAGTTAAATTTCTGTAGCAGTTACATATATTATGTACTTATATCTACATGAATTTCATCTTCTACTATAAACAGTAATTATAAGTAACTGCAAACCAATAATAACTTTAGTTTTAATCAAAGAAAAAGCAGTACCCATAAAACATTAATAATGAAAAATTATAGCCACCCACCTAATGTACCACTTCCGCTAGCTCTACCAAAAAGAAAGTTTTTCTGTTTTGAGGGAGGTGTCCCAAGGATTTGTACTTCTTTCAATACCTCCCCCTCATCAGCACCACCACAAATACCATCACCATGTTCATCATCTGTTTGTTCATTCTTATTTAAAGTAACATTATGTCCCTCAACCTCAACATTCAATGTTTCACCTATAACCAATAGAGATTCATTTTGAAAAGAGGCATCTCCACCAAACTCCACTGAAAAACCTTGGCATGTGCTGCCTAACAGCGACGTTACTTTATCCAAGACTTCATCAGGTGGAAAATAGTCCTTGCCTCCTCCGGTCTGCAAAAAAGAATAAAATTTCTTTAAGTAAAAATATTAGTGGTATAGCCGCGAACCATTCACTAATAATCTTTACCAACCTT
Source organism: Tholera decimalis (assembly GCA_943138885.2). NCBI lineage: Eukaryota > Metazoa > Arthropoda > Insecta > Lepidoptera > Noctuidae > Tholera > Tholera decimalis. The sequence goes on along the minus strand of OW964551.2, from coordinate 9,152,920 downwards.
ATTAAGGCTACTCATATCTGCACAGCGCCTGCGAGCCGACTTCTTTAAGTTATCCCATTTTAAACGAAGCTGCGCTGGAGTTCTTGGGAAACTTGATATTGACGAATTGAAGCTACTTGCTAATGTTTGCCAAGCCTGATCTTTAATTTTGTTATTGGTGGCATTTGTGGCTTTGTTATTTATTATAGTATTTGCCGCCACAAGTTGTACAAGTAGCATCGTCTCATCTTTTGTCATGGGTGCTCCTTTCACCGACTGAAAAAAATTAATCTATGAAGGGCGGAACGCATTATGCTATATAGGTACTTAAATATCAACAGTACATTATACTTACAGAGTTCATTTTATTTCACTTTTAGGATTTTTAAAAACGTAAACAAATAATATACACCGTAAACGGAGGAACTTTATTATACAGTAGTCAGTACTCAATACCGTAAAAAGCGCGAATAAGTAGGTGGCGTGCGCGTCGGCGCCGATATACGGATATAAGCCTGTCAGTTGTCAGTGTCAAACCGTTTTGTTTTAGATTTCAGTTTTACTAAAAAGACGATAAATAAAGCGAAAATAATCCATAAAATGTTTTAATTTTTATTTTTTTGAAATTACATTTACGCTATTAATAAATCAAGTACATTTATTAATGATAAATAAATAAACAATAATTCATTTTGAGCGTGACATTTTTAGTGGTTAGCATAGAACGAAACGTTTGGAGAGGCTTGGACATGTTGCAGTAAGATTAGTGTTATAATTTTATTATATTACTGGATTAAGTTTAGTGAAATAATTGTAGGAGTGTAGTGCGGGGGTGCGGCGTAGATTAACACCCTGACTCAGAGTACCCCGACTCGGATAGGTTAGGTTAGAAGCGGAGCGGAGCTCCCGCCTTAGCCTTCGTGGTTATTATTTTTTTTTAAACCACCCAGAAATAGGAGCCCCGCTAAGCGGGGCTCCGTCGATTTTGCGTAAACACCATAAAATTACTGCCAACTTTAATACGTATTATTGCTAAAAAGTATTGTAACTAATTGCAGGTTGCAAAAAGTTGAGTTTGTGACAATATATTGTTTTATTTGATTTTGGGGAGATTTATAACTATTTAACTAGATTAGTTTAGTCAGATAATCATATTACTAGATTGCGACCGTTAGTAATGAATCGCTTTCGTATAACTATGTTGCGGTATATAATTATATCCCTTTTTTTTTTTTTTTTTAGCGTGGTAAAATTATCAAATAAGTCCTCCCACTCCGGGAAGGGTGGGAGGGACTGTCAGACTTTTACTGACTAAAATCCACGGTGTTCCTTCAATAACCCTTTACATACCGGGGCCACGGTAACGGGATGAGTCCCACGACCCCGGCGGGCTTCGGCCCTCTGCAGAGGGGGCCTCGTCATGTTGCTGACGCTCTTTGAGGCGCGCGTGGAACACGACGCGCCGTCGACCCGGGCATGGTCCATGGTCGGACAGCGAGTTGCCCTTTACTCGCTGTCCGCATGCCCGCGCCTACGGTGGCCGGAGATCGTCGGCCGACGTCCGACGCCGTGGGCGTCTACCACTGCGGCTGGGCTGGAGGGAGGACGCCATCCTCTCCCTCACGCGGCCCGCCTCCTCCTTCGGAAGCATGACTGCTTCGCAGAAGGAGGCGACCGCTTCCCACTCCCTCTCGCCCCGCAGCATGGCCTCGACCAAGGCCGGGCGCGAGAGGTCTCCGCCTATTGTCGCCGTGAGGACACGTCGGTGCTCTGCCCAAGCTGGGCAGTCCTGCACCGTGTGCTCGACTGTGTCCTCAGGGCGACCCTCGCAGTGGTGACACCCAGGCGTCTCTTCCTTACCCATCAGACACAGGTACCTCCCGAAACTTCCGTGTCCGGTGAGGACCTGCGTCACGCGGTAGGTCAGGACGCCGTGACGCCGATCTAGCCACTCCTCAAAGAGGGGTCTTACCGCCGCAATTGCGGCGTGCCCGATATAATTATATCCCTAGGAATATAACCATATTACGGCTTTATCTATCTTACTGCGACAGATAGATGAGAAGGAAAAAGCTATATGTCGTTGGTTGAAGATAGATAGCACCTATCTTTGATTGTGAAACGCAGACTATGCATAGATAGAATCCTACTGTTTATCGGGGATAGCTATCAATCTATGAACTTCGGTAGATTATTGAGAACGGGCGTAAGTAATCTGTGGCTACGCTGCGTCGTCGGTCAGTCGGTCCCATAGAGGAAAATAATATATCGGGTATAGAGAGCCCCCCATTGACCTATAAGTATGGACTTGAAATACCTACGAAATAAGGGTGCATACCTACAACTCATATTGTCGCATACAATGGCTGCCATTGCTAGGGTTGTGTCAATGAAGGAACATTAGGTGTTACTATAACGAGTATCGATACTAAAGTCCTACTAGTTATAACGTTTGGATCATAATATTATATACTTACATAGTCCGTTGTAACTAGAGTTGCAAAACATACTTTATTATAACATATCCTTCTTTTTTCCGATAAACTATATTTTTATCTTTTGCGATACGTAAATCGAAAGACTCCTATGGTTAATAAATAGAACAGTCTCGTAGGTACACACGGTGAAACAGCTACACACCAAGCTATATACAAGGTGTAAGTTATAAGTTTATAACGACATCCGTAACTAAATAAATTGTAACCAAACCTAGACGTTTTTTATAAAATATTTATCCTTGCTAAACGCAAAACGTATGTGCGTCATACAATATACTTACGCAGACGCATACACTCATGCTAAATTAGCGGCCGACACGAACAGGAACGCATTTCCTTGAATTAAGTATTGTAGGTATTAATTTGTCATGATACTGTGTTTCCATTTTAAGTTAAATGAAAGATTTTTCTATCATATTTTAACCCCTATTTTTTATGACGGAAATCGATTCAGAAGCCGATTCTGAACCAACTTCTTTCAGGAATTGCGTTTATTCTGTTACACGTTGTATAACCAGTATAAGCTGACTTCTGATTATACGAAAAACTTAGACCATGTCAGCTAAAACTGGAAATATACAACGTGTAACGGAAACCCCATATCTATCCCAAAGGACTAAGGACAACATCTGGTATGGAGTCTCTATGCAAAGTTTCAGCTCAAAATAAGTGACTCACAGAATTGACCCCAAATTATTAGTTTCATATGTTTCTTGAATACCAGTAATAACAGACGTGTCACAGCACTATGAGGGTCATCACTTTCCACGTCACTTGCCAATAAAATGATAATTCTCTTCGTTCTTCTTAATTTGAAAAATTCGGTCTCTGGTATCAATGTATTGAAATTTCTAATATGCTCCACACATGTACACATAGGATTAGAAAACCCTTGCCATATCGTTTATTATCATCCAAAGAAGCCATGCACTTGGTATGTATTAGGGTTGCCAACCGTACTCTAAAATAGAGTATTGTACTCTATATCATGTAGGCGTACTCTATAATCTATAAGACTAATAGAGTATGCCAAAATACTTTTTTTTTTACACAATATTTACTATACTAGTGCCAGTCATGTAATATTATGCAAACCCATTATCATAAACAAAAAAGTCGACCACTTACTGTTAATATGTTGGTATCCCCAATTCGAACGAAGACTAAATATACATATGGACAGTTTATATTCAGAAGTAATCATTTTAAAAGAACTCCAAGGTGAATTGTTAAATAACACAGATTTTACGCAAAAGAATGGCAATTTATTTAAAAAAATCCTGACGAATTTGTTTGATTAAAAAAAAATATTTGCTATATGTATACTCTCTGTTCCCGCCACTTCAGCATTTACTGAGAGAGTCTTTTCGATTATGAATGTGAAGTGGCGGGAAGAGAGAAACAGAGCTTCATTGAAATTGATTAAAAATGAGCTCTTAATCTATATAAATTTGGAGTTAGAATGTTTAGAGTCATACAATTCTTTTAAAAACAATGAAAAATTGTTATATTAAAAAAAAATACCTTTTTAAAAATATTAAATAAATAGTACTCTTTTTTGGAAGTCCGTACTCTTTATTCACCTCCTTTGAAATCAGATGTACTCTATTTCTCCTAATAAAAGTTGGCAACCCTAGTATGTATATACCCTTTAAATTACACGTTGTATAGCTTGATGTGTATATAAAAAAAAACAATTAAATTGCATCACGTTTACGTATTAAAGTGAAGGAAAACAGCGTGAAGAAATAGATCCATATGCCCAAGAAAATCTGCTTTCGCATATTTTGCCTCTGGGTGGGAATTCCAGAGAGCAGTACTTTCTGTTAGATATGCGGACCCTAGTGAAAAACCAGATAATCGAACCAAATAATAGTTTATATTATAATGAGTGGTGGAGTAAAAATAAAATAAGAGTAAATTTTTTACTTTATTTATTGGTGTGATAATGATTAAAGTGTACCTTGCAACCAGTGAAAAAAATTTAGAATGGGATAATTACTTCCAAAGAATACCTCCTACATACAATATTGCAACCAAATTTGTCTTTTTATAATATTAGTATAGATATAAGAACTTACAATTTAAAAAAAATATTACAAATAGCATATTGCTTGTGGTGTTTGCCTGTAATTGGTTGTGCAGTTAGATTTCAAACACTAATACATGTATTTTCCTATCTGTGTTATTTGTGTTGTGTTGGCATAGTGGTCAGTGGCCCTGACTGCTATGCACAAGGTCGTGGGTTCGATTCCCACCTAGGACAAATGTTTGTGTGATAAGCACGGTCATTTGTTCTTTGTCTGGGTGTAATTTATCTATAATATGTATGTATTTAGAAATATATATGTATGTTTATCAGTTGTCTAGTACCCATACCACAAGCTCTGCTTAGTTTGGGACTAGATGGCGTTGTGTGAAAAGTTGTGGAATATTATATTATTATTATTCCATTTATTCAATCTATATACATATAAATTACATTTTTAAATATTAATATAAAAAATAAAAACATTTAAAAATATAAAAAATAGTAGCCCACCGGTATCGGGAACAGGGTCCAAGCTACCGATGGTCAGGGCTCCATAGAGAGGAACCTCCTCACAATACGCGCCGTTTCCAGGAGTACTGCTTTCTGTATCAAGCCCTTGATCCAGCTGCTCAACGAGAGCCTCCTTAGATGTTGGTCGAGGCACTTGGCTATTATGCCATTGGCTGAGACGACTATCGGCACAATGATTGCTGTCTCCACATCCCACATGTCGACAACCTCGCGCGCCAGGTCAAGATACTTTTTTTTTATCTATCTCAGCTTTGACGAGGTTCTCGTCATGGGGGACTGCTATATCAACAATCATTGTGCGACGCTCTAATCGGTCTATCACCACTATGTCAGGCTTATTGGCAACAATAGTCCTGTCAGTGATGATAGACCGATCCCAGTACAGTGTAATATTGCCATTTTCGAGAACTGGGTCGGGCACATACCTATAGTATGGTACTTCTGATTCCACAAGATTGTATTTAAGAGCAAGTTGCTGGTGAATAATCCTGGCTACGAGGTTGTGTCTATGCAAATATTCTCCGTTAGCCAGACGAGAACAACCGGAGATAATGTGACGAATGGATTCTCCCGGTTTGTGACATGCCCGACATGTGTCTACCGTACCATCCTTCACAATATATTTCCGATAGTTATTCGTCATCATAACTTCGTCCATAATCGCACAGACAAAACCTTCGGTTTCCCCGAAGAGGTCACCAAAACGTAGCCAGGCTACGGACGCTAATAAATCTACTTCAGACCCATGAAGGGCTCGGTAATAGCGTCCGTGAAGCTCCTTCCTCTTCCATACTTCTCTGCGGTCATTAGTATCTAATACTACAGGTTTGCACCAATTCTCGTTACCTAAGGAGAGCGGCGTGAGGCCTTTATCCACCGCTACCACATCCCGATGCATACCCACGTCGGTTTCTAGGAAATATTCCCTAAGGCTGCATACCTCGCGGTTGTGCAGGGTCTTTGCATTTAAAAAGCCACGACCCCCGCACTTCCGCGGGATATACAGCCTCATCACCGATGAACGTGGGTGATGCATCCGATTTGCAGTCAGCGTTGTGCGGACCCGCCTGTCCAAGGCGTCAAGTTCAGTCTGAGTCCATTTGAGTATGCCAAAAGAATACATCAATACTGGTATAACCCAACCATTGAAGGCACACACCTTGTTTCCGCCTGATAGAAGACTATTCAGTACTTTATTCAGGCGGCCAAAGAAGCGTTCTTTCAATGACTGTTTAACATAAGCAGCATTGATGATGATTGATGCGCGTCTGACATACCCAAATACTTGTAAGTTTCAGTTGATCCGAGGGATCTTAGGTGTATGGAATTCGAGAGTTGAGTTCCCACGGATTCCATAATCTCCCCTCGCTTTACATGCATAACTGCACACTTGTCCACCCCAAATTCCATCCCGATGGCGCTACTGAAAGTTTCTGTTACCTTCAGTAGCTCCATCAGTTGCAGTTTGCTGGTGGCAAAGATTTTCAAATCATCCATGTAAAGCAAGTGTGATATGACCTGACCACCTCTTCTCAACTGGTAGCCTAGCCCCGAACCCTCCAGCAATGTACTGAGAGGGTTGAGAGCCAGACAAAACCACAGTGGGCTCAGACTGTCGGCTTGAAATATGCCACGCTCAATCCTAATTGGTTCGCTGTTTTCCTGGATCTGTCGACATCCTGGATAGCGAAGGACCGTCTTCCATTATTATTATTATTATTATCTGTACTAAACTACGTTTGATTAGAAAGTAGCCTTACAAAAGGAATGATTATCTATTCATTTCTAAACAATATTAGTTTGTTCAAAAACTGTCTATGTGACACTTTTTCAGATTTTCTTCGACCGTGGTATCTAAACCTTATATCAAGTAAGGTCTTAATTATTGATTTAATTAAGAGTAACTTGTGGTTACTGTTATGCTCGGGATCAGAGTCAGCATGGAAAAAAGTATTTATATCACACAACTCACACATGAATTTAACAATGTACAGATAATACAGTTCCGGTTTAGTTTTTTTTTTTCAAATTGAGTTTTATTAATTTTTTCCGTCTTTTTTAATATACCTATGACACTAGAAGAAGCATATTTGAGTCCTCCTCTTGATTTTATATAAATCAGGCTATTGATGTCTTCCTCTCCGATCAATAACTATACACAAACATCGCATTTGATTGTATGCATTAACTTTCTTGTAATTAATCCAGATATGTATTCTAAGACCCTATCTGTGTACGCTAGGGTGTCCCGTTCATGTATGGGGGAAAAAAAATGTGCTACGGCTACGCAAGGGGTATCAAAAGTTGCGTTTTGACACATATATTACGATTATTATAAAATTTAATTAGATATCCGGCATCTTGAGGCCTCTACCAGTCCTTGAAGTTTTTCAAATTTGCTATTTTTAGGGGTTCCTAATATAAACTATAAATCATACAAAAATAACATTTAAATGGTTTTTATTAAATTTAAGGGTACAACAATGAGTTAAAGCAAGGTTTAAAATAGTTGAAAGACAAAACAATCAATGGCAACTTTAAAAACGGAACTGGTTTTTGTGACCAAAATTAGGCATTTCTGAGCGAGATTTTAATCTGTTCCTAATAAAACCATCCCGAGCTGCAGCGTCCGTGACGCTTTGAGAAGCCTCCGTCACTAGTTTTACACATCTTTCCACTGACTGTGTGTGGCAGGGAAAGTCAATAATGTCGAGGATGTGTTCTTTAGCCTTAATTCTAAGTTCATCGTTGGAGACGTGTCACAAAATTGGTGGAGCTGATATTTGACACTCTTGCCAAAATATTATATCGGTGTAGTCTCGCGCACAGAAGTTAAGCTTTGGTGCTTTAAATACCCTGCGAGAGTTGCTCTTTTCTGCTTCTCTGGCCTTTAATATTTTGCGAGATGCAAGCTCTCGAATATGCTCTCTATCGTCGAATAACATGGCAATAAGCAAGTTTTCTGAGTGCGCAAAAAAAGCGTTTCTTTCGATCACCGAATTTACAATAGATCTCTGACTATCAGGCAAAAATCGAGAGTATATAACCATTTGAAAAATATGCTTGGCTCCATCTTTAAATGATGAGTTTTGCTTGATTAGGAACCAAACAGGAGCGTAAACTTTGACCACGTAGTTCACAAGCAGCTGAAAATTATTTGACGGCGAAACAGTACTTACGTAAAGTCTGAGTATGCGATTGGCAGTAGTGAGCCATCTCGAATGCGCCATTTTTCCAGGTTGGCGGTTCGCTAGCTCAAGGGAACAGGAACCAGCCATCACAGCATGACACATTTCGTACAGATACTTTTGATCCGTGCTTAGTTCCTTCACAATATTATCAGGTAATACTAGCAAATTGCCAGACACTGCATGTTCGGTCCGACGCGAAACAGAACGCACCTTTTGGCTGGCAACATCAATTATCTGTGGGCTTGACATAACTTTTTCACTTGACAGATAGACTTTGCTTGTTGAAAAATGTCGGTCATGGGACCCTGTTGAGATAATTATAATTGGTAAAATATCGTTTGGAATCGCGTGTTGAAACCGATAATTGGGTCGCGAGTTAACTATTGTTTGAAGTTGTAATCCCCATTTGACGAAAACCCCGGGATATTTTGGATTTATCGCCGTATTGCCTCACCGCGTGGCACGTGCATTTGTTGGAAAAAGTAGTGATAAATAGCTTCAATCCGGTGTGAGTTTGGGCTGTGATGCTGTTTGAACCGCGCCATCTGGAGACTGACGCCTTGTGAACGTTCAGAACACTTGACTTACATCACACTTTCAATTACTCACCTCATATTACACACATGCTACACTTAGGCGTGACCTGGGAGGGTCGAAGTTGGCGAACCCAGCACAGAAGGTTAGTGGTATTTATAAAGCCTCAGAGGCTATGGATTGTTGTCGGCCGGAGAGCCTGTAGACTATTGTGTAAGTACTTTTGATTATTGTAAGCAACGTTAAGCTCCACGAACCGTGGAAAGTTTTGGACCGTCCAGTTATCGTTGCACTGGCCTATTGTAGTCCTGAACACTGCACAAAAAGACGCTAGAGGTTTACTTTCACAAGCAGCTAGCTGTTTTCCAATAGGTCCTGAATATTCTTTTGGCCCAGATGTGCTACCATCCAGAGACATGAACAAATGACGAAGCGGTAATTCATTCGCGTGAAGCATACAAACACACCATTGCAACGGTCTCTTTAAATAGTTTTCCAGGTATTGAATGACACCTCCCTTCCAACCTGTATTCGTAGCAGTACCATCGCACCCCACACAGATCACCTCTTCCAAGTTCAACCCTTGATTTTCTAACAAAGATATGATAGAAGAGACGATCCCTTTGGCAGTGCCACGACTTGGCGTCATATGTCCCAAATAAATAGATCCCGGCTCTGTGAGAACTGAAATGTGTTCTTGCAAGACTTCTCTGCGGTGGTACCGATCGCCTATTTTCTCGTTTATGAGTGTTTTGTCCTTTCGTCCATCAAAGTAGATACTTTTTATTACAATCGTATCAATGTCTTTGCTGGCCTTGGTCCGTGCTTTTGAAACAGCTCTATGAATTTTATTCTTATCAATAACAAGACTTAGATCTTCGGAAGATACCAATCCTACGTCAGCTAAGACCGCCGAAGCGACCGCAGCCGCAGGTCGCGTTGATAGTCCATACCGATCGCATACTTTAGCTACTGTTGGCAGCGCCAGAGTGTTCCGATTCAACGAAGTAGATGGAGTCTCATGTACAGGCACGTCACTATTCGCAGAAAGCTCTGTTACAGGCGACTGCGGTCGAGGCGGCAACTCGCGCACCGGAACAGGATTGGTTTTTAGTGATGCACTGGGAAAACATGTGTGCTCTGACTCTTTCCGATTCAAATTTTCTTGTCTCTGATGTTTCTTTAAAAGTCTTGCTGTTTCTTTTGTGTCTATACCGCTTATTGTCATTTTTCTATCACTTCTTAGATCCAGTAAAAAGTCTCTTTCAGAAATAGGAACTTTCTTAGGTTTTATGCAGGAACAAATTTCAAACGAAGGGCACTTACAAGCAGCAATATCGAAGAGCTTGTTCGACGATTCCAAAAAGCACTTCACTTTGCTTTCGTAACTATCATTTCTTTTATTTTTGGGATATCTTATCAATGACAGGTATTTGTCGAAATATGATTTCAGCAATTGGGCAACTCATACGTTGGAAACGATAGGAATCGAAGCTTTGGTCCAAATCGTATCAAGTTTTCCAGAAACGATTGAAAAAACTTCTGTGTTAGAAGAATCTTTCCCATTCTTCTGTAGTTTTAGTTCATTTTTAGTAAACAAAATGAATTTGATAACGTCACTTATCACTGGTAACTGGCGATCGTCAAGTTCTTTATATGATCCCAAAATAGCACAAGTAGTCTCACTTTGTCTTGAACCCATTATTATATATAACAAAAACACGTATTTTATCACAAGGAAGTGCAGAGCGACACCTTACAGCAATAAAACCGCAATAGAAATGAGACGAACTGCCTCACAGTAGAAGTAGAGAATTTAAGAAAAACAAGTCAAAACATGAATTTTGCGAGTTTGTTCCAAACCACTTCCTAAAGCTTTGTTTTCCTAGGATAGCGGTGCCGTCATATAGCGGCCGTAATACAGCGGTGAATGACGTCACTAGAGTGTTGTCTATGTAAACAAAATGGCGCAGTTTCCTAGAGAGCGGTAACTGACACCGTAACGTCAAAAAGCGGTGCCGCCATTTGCATGACGGCCGTCTTGTCGGTGACAGATGGTTTCGTGAACGTTTCATTGATAGCGATGAAGCAGACTGTGTTAAAACGGCCGTGGAACTTTCCACATGTCGTCACCGTAAAGACGGCCGCCTTTTTGCGTCCGTAATATTACGGCCGCTATATGACGGCACCGCTTTCCTAGGAAACCATAGCTTAACAGAAAAAATCCTGTCGTTGCCTGCAAATCATAACTTAGGGTTTCACTATCAATGAAATAAAAAATAAAATGGGAATAATGTACATAAAATAGAATAGACGACATTGACTGGAGGGTTATTTAAGTAATAAAAAAATGCCGGTAGAACCCTCAAGATATTTTTTTAAGTTTTTTTTTTATTTTTACGGTAATCTAAAAATAATAATGCAACTTTTGAGGGGGCTTGAGTAGCGAAAAGCGAAAAAAAAATTTTTCGGGACACCCTAGTGTACGCGTCAGTATCTGTATTTAAAATGCATTCCGTATATTCATCATATAAATCATTGTGATCTTCTGCGATCTCTACAAAACAGTTTTGTCAGTTAGCTCATTTAAAGCTTGTATAGGATTTTTACTGGAGCATGTCTATATATTAACTTGTTCCAGTACAATTCCCATTGCCATCATCCCTGATCTCAGCTCTCACAAGCAGCTTTTTATAAGCCGCACGAAATTGAATGGCATTAGGATTATTGTTGAAACCCCCTCTTGCTCTCACAGCCGAGAAGAAGAGCTCGATATGATCTTGGCTGATCTTGTACAGTGGTATGAATTTCAACATTTTTGTGTCTTCCACCAAGTAACTATACACTGCCAATGCGCTTTTCATGTTTATCAACAATCCGATAAAACCGATTTTTCTGCGGGAATTGATCAAAAGTTCACCTGACGGTAGTTTTAAACTTGTGATGTAATTAGTCGCACCTTCAAATAGAGCTGATATGAAACCAATATTGGCAGGACACATCGCTTTTTTAAATCCTGGCGGGCGTGTGGAATGGCTGTTTAACACGTCAAACACGTCGTTCATAATATTTATAAAATTGACAGTGCCACTACTATCTTCAAATTGTTTCAATTTTAATTTACTGCGGCAATACTCCAGGGCATCTGCTACTGAGCTACTGAACAATTGTGTCGCCAGCTTCACTTTCATCTTTTGTTTGTGATAGAAAACATGCGGATTTTTAATAGGCACAATTTTAAAGCCGTGCCCACGGTGATACTCTTTTGCTCGCCTGTGTGGGATGTTATTAAAAAATAACCAATAGGTATTTTCCATGAGCCGTTGATAGCCGTTAAAAGGACTACTAGGGCTTGACTGGCTTCTTCGACACTGTCATTATCAAGGTTGTGGCCATGATCAACTCTACCATAATATTTCTGAGCTCTTAGTTCCCAAGTCAGAGACTTTCTTATGGCCATTTCGTCAAAAACCAAGGAGCATATCACAGGATGTTCACTTCCCTGCACTTTAATTTTTAAAGTTTCAAATGCTTCTTTCGTGAATCCCGGTTCGCAATTCACGTGTTGGTACCATTTGCACAAAGTTCTCGTATGAGGTAAACATGTATTGTGTAAGTCCGCCTTATATAATTATAGGCCTTGGGGGATAAAAAATGTAACGTTAATGCGAACTTTCTGATTTCTTCAGAGTATTTGTTTGGCGTAGGTAAACCTTTGGATTTATTCATTTGTCTTTTTAAGAAGTCTTTAGGTCCCGCCAAATCTTCTATCACAACAGCCTGTTCCATGCTGATACAATTTTTCCTTCGAAGGTCTTCTACAATGTCTTTCAAATTGGCAATTTTTTTGTTTTTCTTTCGAATCTTTTCGTTAAGGCGTTTAATTTTTTGCTGTTGCTTGACACATTTTTCTTTTAAAGCCTTCATTTTTTCACTTTTTACAATCTGAAAAATAAATTAAAACTACTTTAATCATCAAGATACGTCAAAAATGCTGCTTTGTAATATTTGTCTCATGCTTATTTATATTTTAGCACGAAGATCAGGAAACGTGCTGAGAAATCATTAAAAGGTGGCAATTTGACGTCTGTAGTACAGCTACGGAACATAGAGGTTAAATAATAATAAATTATTGTTTTTTATTTTCTTTATTAGTGTTATTGAGTTTTTCCACCTAGAACTTTTAGGGGTCTGTGGCTTAGGCCCCCAGTGGTCGAGGCACCTGTGGCCGACGCCCCCAATTAGAATAATTTAATTAAAAGCAATTTTTGATCGAACGTACCGTCAGGCACAAAAATGTTTTACAAAAATAATAAATGCGTATTGATTTCTCCACATAATAAATATGTTTTTAATGGGGAAAAAGGTGCTCTCTCTCTCTCTCTCTCTCTCTCATCTCTGCTATTAAGAGATAACTTTTGTGTAGCAAGGAAAAATACTTTATTATTATGGTGAAACACTTTTCTCATTTACTGAACTAAGTGAAAAAGCACAAAAAGGAAAGATATTTTATTAATCGAATCGGGGGCGTCGGCCACAGTTGCCTCGATCACTGGGGGCCTAAGCCACGGACCCACTTTTAGTCGCAGCCCGGAGTCTGGATTTATGCCCGGTTAATGGCAATAGGCTCCATTATTACATCGGATTTAAACATACATTAAAGAAAAGCAAAATAATTGTTTCATACATTGTGGATTAGTAGTCTAGGTGCCATCATAATCTTCAAACGGTTCACCAGTTATTTAGTCTTCTTCTTATCGTACCCCGTTCCCACACGATAAGAAGAAGACTAAATAACTGGTGAACCGTTTGAAGATTATGATGGCACCTAGACTACTAATCCACAATGTATGAAACAATTATTTTGCTTTTCTTTAATAGCTTTATGTGATAATTAGAATCAACATGTAACCTGTACATACCTGTTAGTGTCGATTTGAGTGTAGGAAGGCTGCTTTCTTTGATCACAGGTTCAGGTGGAAGTAAAACTTTTCCTGAAGTACCAACTTCATCAAACTTCTATCAATATTTATACCCAATATTGTTGTTGGGTGTAATATCATGTTTTTGCCTAATGTGTGTGTGTATGGAAAGGATTTCAGTTAAATTCAATATTAGCAAAATACTAACTTCAACTCAATAAGTTATAATAATGTTACGCCAGTCGTTTAGTGAAGTAAGTAGAGAAACTTCGACATAAATCTGGAAAGTTCGAGACACTAATGCCATCTAGCGACGAATAGCGGTAATGTGTATATCTAGTCGAGACACTAGCGCCAGCTAGCGATGAGTAGCGGTACTATGTATCTCGAATGGCTTCATGCAATTTTCTGGGCAGTATAAACAGTGAGTCGATTTTATAAGAATGTTCTCAAACTCATAGACTGGGGTATAAATAGAGCGCAAAGGGGCGCAGAGAGTCAGTCATTCCGTTTCCGACGCTCGCCCGCGACGGTCGTACCGCTTCGCGCTCTCGATCGTTCCGTGCCTGAGTCATCGCTACGCTTCGTCACGCCCGCCGTGACGTCACTCGTAGTCGCCGACTACGACGCCTGGTCCGGATCCGCCTTTTTCGAGGCGGTGAAGGATATCCTGTTTCTATAACAGAGTATCGTCAAAAACAATTTGGTTTGGCCCCTTCAGGGTAAAACCACAGTTTCGTGGTCCTTGGTTGGAAACCTCACGGTGTCAACAATACCAAGGGGGTGCTGACCCGACGCACCCACTGATCCCCTTCAGGGTGAAGCAGTCAATCGGAGTCGAGTGCTAGGTTTTGGCCTTGGGGGATCTCCTAGTCAAACCTAGTTACTGAGTTTCCTTTTCAGCTACACACCTAGTGTCGGTTGGGTGTGTCTACCCCTTCGCACTAGACCCAATAGGGCCCGGTTCGCACAATAAGACTGGCAACCGGTTACAAGCTTAGGGCTCACCATTAGGTACTCACCTCCCAGTCTCTACCCGACTGGGAGGGTTATACATCCCCGGACCCATCCATCCGGGGAGTTAGGCCAGTTAGGCTTTAAATAGGTCCCCCGTGGGAGAGAAATCTCCAAAATTTCCCCATTAAATTTTTGATTCATTCGCCAATCATGGCAAACTCCAATATTTTGGAGATATTGCTAGAAATACTTAAGGAAAACCCTGCTATTTCCGCCAAATATGGTGGAAAAATCCAGCGTGAAATGGCTAACTGTCCGCCGGCTACCGAAGCCAACGTCGCTGATTTTAGTGACGCGCTTGACAGCCCATTATCTCCCCCGCTTGCTGATCAAGGCATTCCGGTTGGTCAATTCACGGAAGTGTTTATCAACTCCGATCCCATTGTTCATCGAACAACGAACGACTTCCAGGTAGATAGCCCTCTATCGCTCCCGCCCGCCGACAATGTCGTGCCGACCGCCCAGTTCCCGAAATCATCCATTGTTTCCGGCCCACTACTAATCCTATTGTTCATAGAACAATGGACGCCGCGCAGGTGTGCGCTGCAGTTGAATTCCGTGAAATGGACACCACCGAACCTGTGTCCAATAACAACTCTGACAATGATTTGTCATCATGCCCCTCGTCCTCGGAAGACGACTTTCAAGTCGTCACTGGCGGCAAGAGGAAGAAAGGGAAAACCTCCCAGGCCAGCAAGGCCAAAAAGACCACCACGTCGCCCCCGTCCCCAACTCAAACGCCCGTTCGACCCGCTAGCCCCGTCTCAACTACCTCTGCTCGCGCGCAGAATAGTCGTCCCCCCAGCCCGATAGCCCAAACTTCCTCAGCCCAAAGGAAGCAACGCCCTCCGCCCCCCTTTTACATCCAGGACAAGGGTAAATGGACTGATGTGTCCAAGATGTGTGTTGATCGAAAGATCAACTACACAAACGCCCGTGCCTGCCAAAATGGCATTAAAGTCACCGTCCCTACGTCGAACGACTATAGGGAACTATATCGCGCCCTCCGTGAAAGGAATATTTCCTTTCACACTTTCTTCTTCCCCGAGGACACGCCCACTCGTGTTATTATTAAACGTGTCCCTAAAGAAATCCTAGTACAGGATATTAAAGACGACCTTGCCGATCAAGGTATACCAGTGATCGCCGTCCATCGCTTACATAAAGCGAGAGGCGGTGAATTGTACGACATGGTTCTTGTCATTTGTGAACCAACCGAAGGTCATCACCCGATTTTCAAGATTAAGTCAATTTGCTCCCTATCCGGTATCTCAATTGAAAAGCCCTACAAAACCGCAACAGTGGGACAATGCCACCGTTGCCAACTGTATGGCCATGCGCAGAGCAACTGCTATGCGACTCCCAGATGCGTCAAGTGTCTGGGCGAGCACAGCACTGCGGACTGCCCTCGGCCAAAAGACCGAACCCTCTGTTCGGAACCACCCAGCTGCGTTCTCTGCGGCCAGACCGGTCACCCGGCAAACTACCGCGGCTGTCCCAAAGCCCCCAAACTCGCTCCTAAATTAGCGAAGCGCGCCAACGCCCGCCAACAAAGAGAGGTACCTTCCTCTCAAATTCCCCAACGTCTCGCTCCTCAGAGACCATCCCCGTGGAACAGGCTAAACCACGAAAAAGCCTTTCCCTCCTTGGCCACTGCCAAACCTTTGCAGGCACTGATGGATATACCCATCGCAGCGCAGATCCTGCCTATAGCCGTGGCTCCAGAGGCCACAGCCAGTCCCCAACCCGAGGCTCAAACCACTGCTGCTCCTGCAGCCAAACAACCGCCCAATCCCTCACCCGTCGCGCACGGCGAGTCTTGCGGCCAGACTCTACTGCGCCACTATAGAATATTTAAGACCCGCCAAGCCAGGTCTCTCCGCGATGCCCTTCTGGCTGCCGAGCAGCAGAACAACGGCAAAATTACGACGGCAATGTACAACCAAATATTCAGCACACACAGTGATGTCGTGCTAGGCCTCGACCAGATGGATGCGATGGACTGATCCAATGGATTCCCAACGTACAAACCACACTAGGCCTCGATCCCTCAAATTTGGTTTTTTCAACGCCAATGGCATTTTCAACCAACGCGCCGAAATAACTAAATTCCTACGCGACCACCAATTAGACGTCCTCCTTATACAGGAGACTCTTTTGAAACCCCACCGCGCTGACCCCAAAATTGCGAATTACCGTCTAGTTCGCAATGACAGAACACGCTGCCACGGCGGCGGTACCCTTATTTATTATAGGAAGGAGTTATACTGCATTCCTCTGACCCCACCCGCGCCTCTCTCTCACCTAGAGTACTCTGCCTGTCGACTAGGCATGACTGGTCATCCTCCGATAACCATCATCTCTGCCGACCATCCCCCACCATCGGTCGCGTCTCTTGCTTCAGACGATCCTATCGCGCTCACCAGCGATCTCACGACTCTCTTTGGCCTGAGTGACTCCGTCTTACTAGCGGGCGATCTCAACGCCAAACACCCCGCTTGGAACAGCAACACGACAATTGCCAGAGGCAGAATCGTGTATAACCTAGGCGCGACCCTAAACTATGACGTCATCGCTCCGATGACTCCCACCCACTACCCACACGACCACAGCCATCTCTCTCCCTTCCGCCCGTCGAAGATCCCGATAATCCATTGGCCCCCAGCACTCCTGATGAGGTCCAGGATATCATTAAAAGTCTCCGACCGCGAAAAGCCCCTGGCTCCCACGGCATATAGGGTTTTCAAACTTTTCCCCGCCCAGCTTATAGTGCTAATGACTGCCATCTTCAATGGCGCATTGAGCAATAATATGTTCCCCGCAACCTGGAAACAGGCCACCGTCATAGGTATTCCCAAACCAGGCAAGCCCAAGTCTGACCCGTCTAGCTACCGTCCCATTAGCTTACTCAACGTCCTCGGTAAAATCTATGAAAGGCTTATATATAAGCGGCTCAAAGATTTTGCCGAAGCAAAGAGTTATACCCAATGAGCAGTTTGAATTTAGAACCGAACACTCATGTATCCAACAAGTCCACCGCATCATAGAACACGTCAGCGCCGGCTTCCAACGGGGCGCAATAACGGGAGCCTTATTCTTCGACATAGCGAAAGCGTTCGACAAAGTCTGGCACAATGGCTTAATCTATAAGCTATACCAACTCAGCGTGCCTGACCATCTCGTGCTCATCCTACGGGACTTTTTATCGAATCGCACCTTTCGTTACCGAATTGAGGGGGAGCTTTCCTCCCCCCATCCCATTCGCGCAGGAGTTCCTCAAGGCTCCGTACTATCCCCCCTCGTTTTCACGCTATTCACTAGCGATATCCCCAAGCATAAAAATACTCAGCTAGCCCTATTTGCCGATGATACGGCTATCTATTATACCGGTCTTAAACCCTATGCCATCGCTCGCACTCTCCAAACTTCCGTAAACACTCTGGCCAAGTGGTTCCGGAAATGGAGAATCGAAGTCAATCCAGACAAAAGCCAGGCAGTCCTCTTTTCTAAGCCGCGGATAAACCCACCCTCCCCCCGTCCGATTACCATGTACGGCAAGCCGATCCCCTGGGAAAAGCAAGCCAAATACTTAGGCGTGGTCCTCGATAAACACCTTTCCTTCGCTGAGCACATAAAGCAGGCACGTTCGCGCGCCGCTTTCGCTCTAGGTAGGCTCCACTTCATTCTTAGCTCCCGCAGCAAGTTATCACTCAGGTGCAAGCTGCGTATTTTCACCGCGGTCATCCGACCCATCATGACCTACGCCTGAGTTGTTTTCGCACACGCAAAGCCCTACCTCCTCCATAAGATGCAGATCCTTCAAAACCGATTCCTCCGTAGAGTCACGGGAGCCCCCTTTTATGTTCGAAATGAACTTCTTCACGTAGACCTCAAGATGCCCACCATCCAGCAGTTCTCTCCAAGCTTTGTCTCCAAGCGTTTCTTTGATACTGCAATCCAACATAGGAATCCCCTTATCGTATTGGCCGCCCAATACGAACCCTCGCGTATCTCTAAGATTCGCCGACCAAGGCATACCCTACTCACTCCCGATGACGCACTCACCCTGCTCCAAGAGAGCCGTAAGGAAACCAGTACAGTTTACAAAAACAAAAATCGACCGTCTTTCCGTCCTCGCCGCCGAGGCCCGCTGCGACGTCCCCGTAATAGTCCGCCCCGACCCTTGCCAGAGCCAGCCCGCGACGCTGAGCCAGTAGCTTTAAATTCCCTTATTAATAATAATAATGATATGATCCAGCCTGTCCCTAGCTGCCCTCCCCCTGCGACGCCCTAAGCCGAGGTCCGTACCCCACAGGGGGTACCCTTAGCGTGTAGTCGCCTAGTTTGTAAGTTTTTAATAAGCCCTGGCTGGAGGCTTTAATTAATTTATTAATTAAGGCAACCACAGGCAAGCCCGGTTAAGCAGCCGACAACCTCAGAGGTTGACCTGCGAGATGCCACTCACAAAAAAAAAAAACGCAGAGAGTCAGTCTTATTAGAAGATCTGAGGCGATACAATCGAAGCTATACGAGTGAATTTCAGTGCGATTTAAGTGTTAAGTGACAAGTGTTGTGTGCGAATAATTGTGTTATATTTTTATTAGTGTTTAATTAATTAAAGTGTTAATTTTGATTTAATTGGCGTTAATTACTTCTATCCCGAACCCCAGCTCGTAACAATTTGGTGTCAGAAGTGGGATAGAAAAATGCCGGTTTTACCGAAAGACGATATGGAAGGTGTAAGGACCAGAAATCAATGCCAGCAGGAGATCGACCAGAGACGGTTTGAAGGCTCACCATCGCCAGCACCGGGTAGAAATCAGCAGACAATGGAGGCGTCTGCGAGTACTTCCGGAGTTGCTCCAGTGACTACGTCTCCGGCTGCATTTGACATGGCTGCATTGATGGCTATGCTGCAGGAACAAGCCCGCCGCCAGGACGAGCAGGCTGCTCGTCTTCAGGAAGAGCTAGCCCGCCGCCAGGAAGAACAGGCCCGCCGCCAGGAAGAGCAGGCTGCTCGTCTG
Source organism: Tholera decimalis (assembly GCA_943138885.2). NCBI lineage: Eukaryota > Metazoa > Arthropoda > Insecta > Lepidoptera > Noctuidae > Tholera > Tholera decimalis. Next base: position 9,133,192 of record OW964551.2, on the reverse strand, counting down.
CAGGAAGAGCTAGCCCGTCGCCAGGAAGAAGAAGCCCGCCACCGGGAAGAACAAGCCCGCCGCCAGGAAGAGGAGGCCCGCCACCGGGAAGAACAGGCCCGCCGCCAGGAAGAGCTGATGTTACTCACTAAGGAAATGAATGAGAATCTTTGCAAGGACCTTAGTGCTGTAAAGGAACGAGTGTACCAGCAAGAGGAACGGATTACTGAAGCTGAGAATCGTATCTCCGGAGCTGAAAACCGTATCTTCGGAGCTGAAAATCGTATCTCCGGAGCTGAGAATCTTATCTCCGGAGCTGAAAATGAGATTGCTGACATGAAAAAAGCTCTGGGTGTACTGAAGTCTGGAGATTTGATTGCAGTTCCTTTAGTCGCTCCTCCTTCGGTGCGAGGCTTCAAGGTACCCGTCCGTTTGATGGAAGCTCTTCATGGTCGGCCTACAAGATCCAGTTTGAGGCCGTTGTCAAGGCGAACGGATGGAGCAAAGCGCAAGCTATGACGGCGCTTTTACTGGGCCTTCGTGACCAGGCCCTAACCATTCTAGAGGCCCACGGGATGGAGGTCACCTACGAACAGTTGCTAGAGGCGTTAGAGTCTCGCTATGGTGACGCACATCTGGAACACGTATTCCGTGCTCAGTTGAATGAACGGGTACAACGAAGTACTGAAAATCTACAGCAGTGGGCCCTCGAAATAGAAAAGCTGGTCCGAAAAGCTTACCAATCATCGCCTGCACTCATCGACGGTAATTTGGTCCAGGCGTTTGTCGATGGGATTTGTGACTTGGAAGTGAGGGCTGCTGTGAGACTCGGGCATCATAAATCTCTGAAGAATGCCCTGGCCCATGCTTTAGAGGTGGAAGCCGCAAGACAGGAACATCGAGCATACCGCATCAGGGAAGTGGTGTCATCACCCACCAGTGGCATTCGACCAACGTTTAGCCCTAGATGCTACGAGTGTGGAGAAAAGGGCCATCTGAGGTACAGTTGCCCGAGGCGAAACTTTAGAACGGAAAACAGTCGCACCAGGAAAGTGGTGTCATCATCCACCTGTAGTAGTCGACCAAAGTTCAGCCCAAGATGCAATGAGTGTGGAGAGAAGGGCCATGTGAGATCCAGTTGCCTGAAGCAAAATATTAGAAGATGCCGTGATAACGTGAATGTGCTTTCAAGAAAATCTGAACCGGAAGAACGTAAGCACTGTGTCATACAAGAGGAAAAAGTAATTGTACCCGTCAAGATGCTGAGAACAGACCTTAGCGATGAGTGGAAAGAAGTGCTACAGCGTGCTCAGTAGGATGATTCAGACGTCAAACCCATTCTGGAATGGAAGAAGGCCGCTGCTACAAAGCCTAAATGGAGTGAAGTTGCTGGAATGAGCACTACAACAAAAAGTTATTGGGCACAGTGGGACAGTTTGGTGATCCACGAGGGAGTACTGTGCCGCAAATGGGAAAATACTCGAGGAGACCATTGTCACCTACAAATGGTCGTAACAAAAGCGAAGGTACCTGAAGTTCTACGGCTTTACCACGATGGATGTTCAGGAGGTCATATGGGAGTAAAACGGACTCTGTTAAAGATACGAGAGAGGTTTTACTGGAACCACTGCCGAGACGACGTAGAAGACTGGTGCCGCAAATTCACTAGTTGTGCAGCAGTTCCGCCAACCGGTCAACTGGGGATCTTCTAGCGTATGCCATTCATATCTGGAGGGAGGCCATGGAGAGGCAAGGGGAAGCACTTGCTGTTTCCCTTGACATCTCCAAGGCTTTTGACAGGGTCTGGCATGATAGCCTTATTGCTAAGCTTCCTTCTTTCGGTTTTCCCACTCAACTTTGCGTTTGGATTGAAGACTTCCTGAGGGATCGGTCCATTCGAGTAGTCATTGATGGCTGCTCGTCTGGCCAATTGGCAATTAATGCCGGGGTCCCTCAGGGGTCTGTTCTCTCAGCAACTTTATTCTTGCTGCACATTAACGATCTGCTAATGCCCGGTACCTTTGGGTATGCAGACGACAGCACAGTTTCTGAGAGATATGTGTCCAGCGCGCGAGCTGGTGGGTCACAGATCCAGTCTCTACGTGAGGACATGGTTGGGCGCTTGAACTTGACCTTGAAGGCTGTCTCCGAATGGGGCGATGCCAACCTGGTCAAGTTTAATGCAGCTAAGACCCAGGCGTGTCTCTTCTCCGCAAAAAGGAGCCAATTCGAACCGGCTCCTACTTTCCGTGGTGTAACCGTGCCGATAACCGATCATATTGAGCTTCTTGGGGTGACTTTAACGTCCACACTCAATTTTGGCCCGTATATCGAGGCTAAGGCTCAGTTAGCATCAAAAAAGTTGGGAATCCTAGCCAAGGTGAGACGGTACTTCACACCGGAACAGCTGCTCAAATTGTATCAAGCCCAGGTTCGGTCGTGTATGGAATACTGCTCTCATCTTTGGGATGGATCTGCGAAATACCAACTGGACGCGCTTGAGTCTATTGAGAAGCGGGCCAAGAGACTCATTGGCAACGATGCACTGGTCGAGTCAAAGCTCCAGAGCCTTGAACACCGACGGCGAGTTGCAAGTCTATCGGTTTTCTATCGGTTACATTTCGGGGAGTGTGCGATGGAATTACACAATCTAATTCCGCCAAGCCCATTCCATCATCGAACTACGAGACAAACGGCGAAGCGCCATCGTTACATGGTGGACATCCCACCCATACGCACAAAACGTTTTGGGAATACCTTCATTGTGCGTACGGCTAAGGAGTGGAATTCCCTGCCGGAGTCTGTGTTTCCCGATAGCTATAACCTGGGAGTCTTTAAGTCCAGAGTGAATAGGTTACTTTTAGGTAAGCGTGCTCCATCTTCGATCACATCATCACTTACCATCAGGTGAGATAGTGGTCAAACGCGAACCTATTTTCAATAAAAAAAAAAAAAAAAAAAAAAAAAGTTAAGGGACCTCAAACACGCAGTAGAGGAGCTTTAAAGATCTATAATGTGGGAGCCCCATGGGAACGGATAGCGCTGGATGTTGCGGGACCATTTCCTGAGAGCGAGAGTGGGAACAGGTACTTTATGGTTGTAATGGATTATTTCACAAAGTGTCCAGAAGTTTTTGCCATTCCTAATCAGGAAGCTACCACAGTGGCAGATAAATTGGTTAACGAAGTATTTTGTCGCTACGGAGTACCCTTGGAAATTCACAGCGATCAAGGAAGGAATTTTGAGTCACAGGTATTTCAGGAGACATGTCGAGTAATGGGTACTCATAAAACCAGGACCACTTCGTATCAACCACAATCTGATGGAATGGTGGAACGTTTCAACCAGACATTGGAGAGATATCTGGCTAAAGTTGTGGAAAGCAAGCAAAAGGATTGGGACAAACACATTCAGCCGTTCCTTCTGTCATACCGAAGTGCAGTTCATGAGAGTACAGCTGTTACACCTGCTTTCGTGAACTTCGGACGAGAGCTTAGGTTGCCTGCAGATCTAATCACTCGAATACCGCCGGATGCACCTTGTAGTGTAACAGACTACGCGAGTGAATTGCGAAACAGAATGAACGACATATACAAGCATGTCAGACAATCCGGTCCACAAATGTCTCAGAAGGTGAAGACTCGTTACGACCGAAAGATGAACAATCAAAGATTTGATGAAGGCTCATTCGTCTGGTTGCATAATCCGGTGCGCAGCAAAGGAAAGTCACCCAAATTACAGGCAAAATGGGATGGACCATATCGCGTTGTGACTAAGATTAATGACGTCACTTATCGGATCCAGAAAGGTCCACGAGCTACGCCAAAGATTGTTCATGTTGATCGACTGGCGCGTTACTACGGGTCTAATGATGCTCGGGTCGAGCATGTCTTAGGAGGGGGCAGTGTTACGCCAGTCGTTTAGTGAAGTACTTCGAGAAACTTCGACATAAATCTGGAATGTTCGAGACACTAATGCCATCTAGCGGCGAATAGCGGTAATGTGTATATCTAGTCGAGACACTAGCACCATCTAGCGACGAGTAGCGGTACTATGTATCTCGAATGGCTTCATGGAATTTTCTAGGCAGTATAAACAGTGAGTCGATTTTATAAGAATGTTCTCGAACTCATAGACTGGGATATAAATAGAGCGCAAAGGGGCGCAGAGAGTCAGACTTATTAGAAGATCTGAGGCGATACAATCGAAGCTATTCGAGTGAATTTCAGTGAGATTTAAGTGTTAAGTGACAAGTGTTGTGTACGAATAATTGTGTTATATTTTTATTAGTGTTTAATTAATTAAAGTGTTAATTTTGGTTTAATTGGCGTTAATTACTTCTACCCCGAACCCCAGCTCGTAATAATAAATAGATTATGTGTCGAGAATCGAACCTCGACACCTTCGCGCGCTGCAGGCAGCGCCTCCGAGCCGCTGAGCCAGGCGCGGCCAGGCGGTGCGGAGTGCGGCACGGGGGACGCGGGCACCAGGCTGCGCGGGCGCGGGCGGCGAGGAACGGCCGCGTCGCGGACTCGCGCAGCGCGCACACACAGGACACTTCTCCACGGGCCACCGCATTGTTTATATGTCGATTTTAGTTAATATATTCAGTTTTTACCAGCAAATCATACAGTCCACTTATTTCTCATCACCACCTTCGAGACCTCCACACTGTTCTCAACAGTTTTTGGTCCTTCGCGAAACTGAAGAAACAGCGAGAATCGTCGTTTTCTACGAGCGGACTTTGGACCCTCTTTGTTCGAGAAGGCTCGGCGGCACGTCGGCGTCGTCGCGTCAGCTGACATTCATATTAGACGGAGTACAGTTTGAAGAACAAAGGCGAAGAGAAATTAAGAAGAAATATTACTGGTTGGATAAGACGTTGTTGTGAGTTCGTTCTAATTTATCCTATTTTTCCCGCTTATCTCTTTTACCAAATATTTCTGTTTCCTTACTTGCCTAGTTTCAAAATAGCCCAATTGAGCCATCATTTAGTGGTCATATACGCTAGTTCATTCGTCATCATCAATTTATTTATTACACACTTATAGTATAGCATTGAATAGTCAAGATTGCTAAATTGACGTGTTCGTTTTATTTAAAATCATTTTCGCTGTTGCATACTCGTTTGCCGCTTTTAAAAAACCGGTTTGTTATATCGGCGTCGAGCGTGAGCAACGTACGAACGGCCAGCTGCTTCCTTTGTTCCATTGTGTAGCTAGTTACCGTTATTTTTTTTAGTCTTTCCACCTTCATATTTTCATAATGCCTGATAATTGCAAAACTTTAATAAAGAAACGATCATCATTAAAGGCTAAGCTTACAACTTTCAATAAATATTTAAATGTCCTTAAAAGCTGCAAAGCGCTTAGCGATATGCAAATCGCTGAATTGGAGTGCAGATTAAGTAAAATTGAAGCGTTAAATAGTGACTTTGACATTTTGCAGGATGAGATCGAGATGCTTTGTGAGGAATCGTCCGGCGAGGATGAGGCGTCGCCTTCAGAGCGTGAGCAGTTCGAAAACGAATATTTTGCTGTGTTAGCAAGTGCGCGCTGTCTACTAGCAGCAAAGCGTCGTGATTCTGCAGCGAGCTTCAATGACGTACAATCAGGTGAGGATTTCAAGGCCGGTTCTAATGTTAGATTACCTAAAATTGATTTGCCTCATTTCAGCGGTAGCTATCAGCACTGGCTTGAGTTTAGGGATATTTTTACTTCAGTCATTCATAATAATAAACAGATTGACAATATTACCAAATTTCACTACCTTCGCGCTTCGCTTAAAGAAAGTGCAGCTTTAATTATTAAACATATTACCGTGTCGAGTGATACTTATAACATAGCATGGGACTCATTACTTAAGCGGTACGACAACAATCGTCTGCTTGTTAATAACCACGTTCAGGCCTTACTAAACTTTGAACGTTTACAGAAAGAATCTTGTCAGTCAATTCGTTATCTGATTGATATAACAACAAAGAATATAAGGGCGCTTACAACATTGAAGCAGCCTACACAATATTGGGATACCTTAATAGTTATTATAATGTCTTCCAAACTAGATAAAATAACCTTACGTCATTGGGAAGAACAGAAACATAAGTTAAATGATCATCCGACTTTAGATATGTTTATTACGTTTTTAAGAAATCGAGCAGATTTATTGGAAAGTTTAGAGGATCATGAGAACCAATCGAATTCTGCTTACTTGAAAAATAAAACAAAATTAAATAAAAACAATGATAAGTCAACTTCTAAAACATGTCTGTTATGTGATCAATCACATTATTTATTTAACTGTGAATCTTTTAAAATTCTTTCAACAGAATCTCGCATAGAAAAGGTCAAACAATTAAAGGTTTGTTTAAATTGCCTACGTCCTGGCCATACGAGTAACAGATGCAACTTGACGGGTTGTAAATATTGTAAATATAAGCATAACACGCTGTTACATCTCGAAAAACCCAATTCCACATCTACCTACTAGTGAAGGTGTTGTATTTACTAGTGGTACCCTCACAGATTCTACTGCGTCTCGTATATTTCTATCCACAGCTATCGTGCGCGTAATAGACGAAAATGGTACGGAACACAACGCAAGAGTACTGCTGGATAACGGGAGTGCAATTAATTTGGTAACTCAAAGCTTCTGTGACCAATTGCAACTGCCGAGGCGCTGCGTGTCAACAGCCGTATCAGGTTTTAATAATCATGTTACTACTAGCACACAGTCTTGCACCGTAACAGTGAAGTCTCTTTGTAGTGATTACAAAATTAACATAAACTGTACTGTTTTCCCCAACATTACACCACCCATTCCATGTTCTTATATAGACGTAAATAATATACGTTTCCCATTGGGTATTACATTAGCAGATCCTACATATAATATACCTTCATGCATTGATTTGCTGTTAAATGCAGATATTTTCTGGAATATTTTGGGAAGATAATCTATAGAGTTAGGTCAAAATTAATTATAGGACATTACGCGAATCTAAACTAGGTTGGCTGGTTACTGGCAATATTACAGCGCCACAACAATTGTCTAATGTACGTATGTTTTCGCAAGGCGATCCTAATCCAGATCTTACGCGTTTTTGGGAACTGGATACCTTAGATTCACCACATTCTAATATGTCAGTGGAAGAAATTGCATGCGAACAAAGTTTTGCAGCAAATACATTTCGTAATGATGACGGTCGTTTCGTTGTCTCAATGCCTCTAAAACGAGAAGTCAACGTTTTAGGCGATTCGTTAAAGTTAGCCAAAATTAGGTTTATCTCATTAGAGAAAAATTCACACGTGATCCAAAATTAAAAGAATAAATACTTACACTTTATGCGAGAATATGAATCCTTAGGACAAAGGCCAAACACAAATAAAAATGTACACCTGAAAACCGAAGAAAAAATATGCCTAACTACAAATAAAATTCACAACAATCAAAACATAAATATGACGGATCAGGATGCCCAGCGTCATCAGTAGGGTCCATAATTACTCTAAGCCGTGGGCGTCGATGGGTAATATTGGAGCAACGAAATACAGTAGTTACTTAAATCAACTTGGTTATATTATCCAATCACTTTCGGTAAATATTATTACAATTATATACAGAGTACAGACTACAAGTAGGAACGCGCGTCGGTTTCAATATTCGACCGCACTGAACGGCTGCTACCCGAAAACTGACGAGCACGCCGCTCAGCCGATGAATCATTGACTCCGTCGAGCGCCGACTGGGGGCGCTGGCGTTCCGGAAATGACTCGTTTGCGACACGGCCATCCTGCTTGCACACGTCCCAGTGTGATGGTTAATCTGCAACAAAATATCCACGAGAATACCTAGTTCCACTCGGTCACTCCTGACCACACTCTACGTTCCAGGGCAAATTACAAAGACATCAAGGCTTTTAACAGTGTTTTTAATTTCAAACAAAATTAACCAAATAAGGGATACTAAATTCACTATACTAATAACCAGTTAGCCAGAGCCACGCATCAGTCTTTCGAACCAAATTCCAAACCACTCAGTATAAGTTTACACAGATCTTATCAAATCCAGACTCTAGAAACTCCCGAGTAAGACATCTAGTGCCCCGGCTACCCAGCCGACCAGCAATCGCATTGCTCACATCCAGCGCATGGATCAGATCCCTCGGATCGCCCGTGTGTCACCACCTGGTAACCACACGTGTGGTCTCTACAGACCCCGACCTCAGCCAGAGCTAAACGCACACCGCGCACCCACGGACTACTCGGGTTGCCCCAAGAGATACCGATTTCCACCGGGCTACGACTACGTAATAGCTACTGGTACGGTCGAACACAACTACTAACTATGGCTCCTAGAGTCCCCTTACTCGAGTTTCTACCACCACTTAAATATGAACTTCATCATTGACTTCGTCAACATCAATCTCGACTGATACGTGACCTGCTGGCATTTTTCTTAGCCTATCATGCGCGTATTTGTAAGTACGATTTGAATTTAGAGCTTTTAGTGTGTAACGATCGCCATCTAATACCTCTACTACTTTGAAGGGCCCTTTAAACTTCGGATCTAATTTTGTTTGATTACGCTCTTCGTTCTTTAACAACACAAAGTCACCAACCGAAAAACTATCAATTTTCGCCTTTGTTATGTCAAAACGAGACTTATCATAAGCCGCACACTTCACGATATTCTCGGACGCACGTTCACGAATCTTGTCGATATCATCGACATCGACCTCTACCTCACTACACATCATTGACAAAGGTCTTGCGACTTTACCTATTAAAAGCTCTAGTGGCGAAGCTCTTGTCACACGATTCATGGTACAATTTATCGCTAATTGAACCTCGCCTATAGCGTCTTGCCACGATTTGTTATCGCTAGTTTCTACCGCGGTAAGCATTGATTTTAAGACTGCCATAACGCGTTCTACCTGCCCGTTAGCACGAGACGAACCTGTCGCTATGAGATGCAGATTGATATTCTTACTCAAACAAAAATCACGGAACTCTTTATTCGCAAAACAACGTCCTTGATCAGCAATTATCCGGGTAGGGGCTCCAAAAAGTGCTACACTTTGAGTCACCGCGTTAATACTACTTTTGGAGTCAATATTCGTCGTATGGAATAAAAGAACGTACTTTGTAAACGCGTCGATCAGAACGAAAACGTACTCCTTCTTATCGTTTTTTCCACTAAGCTTACCAGTCGCGTCTATGTGTACCGTGTGCCACGGGGTCGTTACCTTAGGTATGGGATGCAATTCGGCTTGAACCTTACCGGAGTGAGCTTTCGCAACTTTACATGTAACGCAGTTATCTACAAACTTCTTAACGTATTGCGACATTCCTGGAAACCAGTAAAAGTCGAATAGCTTTTCAGTTGTCTTCTCGGCTCCGAGGTGAAAGATAGATTCGTGAAAATTATTTACTACTGACCATCGGAGAGCACGAGGTAAATAAGGTAAGCATTTAGACCTGCCATTACGTTGGATTTTGCGATAGAGAATACCCGATCGAAGTACGTAGGTCCTAGCCATACTTTCATCTAAACGACCTTCTCCTAAATCGGTTATAATTTTAGAGACCTCTACATCGCGTTGCTGTTCTGCTAGAAGCCAGTTGGGAGAAAGCTCAGTAACGTCAACGCGTTTCGACACTAAACGCGATTCGAATGGACTTGGATCTGACGGTATAGGGTTTCGTGAAAAGAAATCTACATGCGACATACGTTTTCCCTCTTTGTACACGACGTCAAAGTCAAATGACTGAAGAAAAGCCCACCACCTATGCGCTCGGGGGGTCAGCTCTTTCTTTGTTTGGGAGGATTTCAATGAATTACAATCTGTAACAACGGTAAACTTCTTACCGTGAAGGTATTGTCGGAAATGTTTGATTGAGTTTACGACCGCCAGAGTTTCCAACTCGTACGAGTGGTACTTGCTTTCTGCAGGGGTTGTCCTCTTACTAAAGTAGGCTACCACACGTCGCTTACCATCAGTCGTGACTTGGAACAAAATTGCTCCATAGCCTAAGCTGCTAGCGTCTGTGTGGAGCTCTACCGAAAGCTCTGGGTCATAGATTGTCAATATAGGGTTGTCTTCGCGACCGCGTCGATCGCGAATCTTGTGGGAGGTGGATCGGTACTCGACGTCTCCTTACCATCCCACGTATGCCAGAAATCCACATCTTGGGTCGCGGGTTCAAGGAAATTGAATAGAGATGAACGAAAGAATTTCCAATATTATAATTTCACTAAACATGGTTACAAAATGGCGTCCTCGCCGGTAACAAAAACAATAAGAATGACGCGTGCGCTACGCACCGCGATCGCCGGCGAACAGGGCGGAAGGAAGTAGGAAGCGCGCCCGCGCCGACGCGCGCTAGTGATGTCCACGACTAGTGGTGTACAATTAGTTGCATGAACATTCCCAGGGGGCCCAGCCAGGAGGTTGGGAAACCTAGTCCTCCCCTATAGGTAACTTACATAACTTAACTACTGGCCTAACAAGTTCGCCAGATTGGGTTCTTAACCTTACAGATCTTACAACATTATCTTTACCCTTATGTAACTCTAACACCCTACCTAGCTTCCAGTGTAGTGGTGGAGTATTTTCATCTTTAATGAAAACTAAGTCATTAACATTCAAATTATCAACATCATGATACCATTTGTTTCGCGACTGTAACGTACTAAGATACTCGAGATGCCAACGTGCCCACACGTTCTGGTGCAGCTTCTGCAACATCTGAAATCGAGATAAACGTGACATTTTAGTTTCTGACCAAGGAATCGCAGGCACTGCTACCAATGGCTGACCAATAAGAAAATGTCCTGGCGTCAAGACTTCTAAATCCCCAGGATCTTCAGACATCACTACAAGAGGCCTAGAATTCAAAATAGCTTCTATCTTGCACAGGAGCGTCGAGAACTCCTCAAACGTCATTATAGTATCGCCAATTTCCCTCTTCAGAAGCTGCTTCACACTCTTGACCGCAGCCTCAAATAATCCACCCATATGTGGTGAGGCTGGCGGGTTGAACTCCCAGTGTATATGTAGCCTTCTGAACTGTTCCTTCAGAATGTGTTCCCTTTCCAGCAGGAACTGATTAACCTCCTTGAGATATTTGTTGGCACCAACAAAATTCGTACCTCGGTCTGATCGTATCAGACTGGGAAGTCCGCGTCGACTTACAAACCTAGTAAATGCAGCTACAAACGCCTCGACTGATAAGCTAGAGACCAACTCCACATGGATGGCCTTTGTAGCTACACAAACAAAGACGCAAAAGTAGGCTTTCACTGACTTTGCGTTTCTTAATAAACTTGATTTTACCAAATAGGGTCCAGCGAAGTCTGTAGCGACTCCTTCGAAAGGTCGTGCGCGACACACGCGGTCCGCAGGTAGGTCTGCCATGCGCGGAGGTTGTTCTGCCACAGAAAATCGAAAACACCTCTTGCACCGTCGAATCGTCCGTGCTGCCTGCTTTCGGACCGACGTTATCCAATATTCCCTGCGAAGAATCGCAATTAAACCATTAGCGCCAATGTGACAATAAGTTTTGTGATAGTGCTCCATTAACAACTGAACAAATTTAGTATCCTTAGGTAACAATACCGGGTGCCTTGCCCCATATGTGAGTTCCGAATGTCTAAGTCGGCCTCCGACTCTGATGACCCTCTCAGGATCCAAAAACACACTCAGCTTCTGAAGTGACGTAATTACTCGTTTATGCTGCTTCAACAAGTCTATTTCCTTTCCATATTCCAATTCTTGAATTCTCTTAATCCAATACTTAACAGCACCTCGGGTCTCTGATATTGAGAGTATATAACTCTCGGGTCGCATCAACTTATCTGTCCTTAGATTTCTAATGAATCTCAACACATACCCTGTAGTATTGATGAGTCTGGTAAAGCTGCTTACCCTTTCCAATAGACTAATATCCCATGGTTCCACCTGAACAACATTAGTGTTAACTACCCTTTTGAATCCTGGTAGTTCTGTAGGTCGTACATACTTGTTAGGCCACCTAACTTCTTCCTTTCCTAGCCATGGTACTGTCCACCACAATGGATGATGAATTAAGTCTTCGGCTGTCACGCCACGTGACGCACAATCTGCTGGGTTCCAATCCGATGGCACATGTCTCCAATTCAGCTTCCTAGGTGAGCTTTGTATATACTGTACCCTATTACACTCGAAGGTCTGCAAACAGTGTGGCTGCGTCTCCACCCATGCTAGTACGATAGAACTATCGGACCAAGCGTAAAGATTATCGATCTTGATCGATTTTGCATAAGCATCCGCTACATGGTTAAGCAGTTGACAAACCAGATGCGCTGCGCTAAGCTCCAGCTTTGGGATTGTTTGTCGGGTCTTAATAGGCGCCACCTTAGATTTAGCCATAACCAAACTAACCTTCACATTACCTCGTGCATCCTCGCTGCGGAGGTAAATACATGCTGCGTATCCTGCTTCTGAAGCATCCCCAAAACCGTGTAGCGTGTAAGACACTGCGTTTGGTAATGCAAGACACCTAGGTATCTTCAGTCTTTCCATATTGTATAGATCATTAATCATATACTTCCAGTTTTCTACTATCGCCCTTGGTACTGCCTCGTCCCAATGTAGGCCATCCATGAACAACTCCTGCAATAAGTTCTTAAATCTTATTATCACCGGTGCACAATAGCCACACGGATCGTATAGCCTCGCTATAGTACTTAATATTGACCGCTTCGTCACTACCTTGTCTGAGGGTATACTTAACCGATAAGACATTGTATCCGATATTGGTTCCCATTGTATTCCTAATACCTTAATGAAACTCTTGGGGTCATTTGCGTCGAATTCCCTTGGTTGGTCACAATGATCTGTCGGTAGATCTCTCAGTAAATATGGCTCGTTTGTAGACCACTTACGTAATTCGTAGCCTGCGCTTCGCATAAGCTCGATGAGTTCTGTCTTCAAGACTTCCGCTTCCTCTATGGAGTCCTCTCCAGTCAGGATATCATCCACGAACACAGCATCCCTCACAACGTCAGCTGCCTTTGAATCAGGATGTGCCTCCATCCACTGCGCCGCCAGCTCCAGCAGCGTCCGTATTGCTACATACGGACTAGACCTTAGTCCATAGGTATTAGTGTTTAGCTCATATACCTTGAGCTCCTGCGACGGATCACTCCTCCAGAGTATAAGCTGATACCTTCTGTCTTCAGGGTGTATCCAGGTCATCCGGAACATCTGCTTCACATCCGTGGTAAACACAACTTGGTGTCGTCTAAAATTTATTAGGATTTTTGTAATATCATTCTGTAATGCTTCACCAGAATGTAAACACTGGTTTAACGAAACCCCCTTTGTTGTCTTACAACTCCCGTCGAAGACTACTCGGATCTTATCCGAGTCCCGTTTAAATATACCATGATGTGGTATCACATAGTGTTCAGAGTCAAATTGAAAGTCTGACTCAGACATGTGACCGAGTCGCTCATAGTCTTCCATAAACTCCTTGTATTTCTGTGCGAATAATGGATGCCTCCCCATCTTTTTCTCGAGCGCATAAAATCGCCTCGTTGCAGTATCCAAAGAATTTCCCAGCTCCGGTCGGTCAGATAATAAAGGTAAACGTACCATGAATTTTCCATCACCTAGCCTCAGTGTGGTGGATTTGTACAACTTCTCACATTCTTCGTGACGAGGGTCCTTCGGAGCGGGTGACGGCGGCTCTTCCGACGTCCAGAAACGCTTGATGGCTTCCGTCAGCGTTGTGGTGAAGACCGGCTGCAGCACTTCGGAATCGTACCCGTCCACTGGTCCCATTATAGCATGCCCAAAGCATGTTCCATAGGCTGCGACGCCACCTGTTCCAATATCAATTTTAGAACCATCTAAAATGTAATTTAGTACATCAGCTCCGAGTATTATGTCTACCCCATGTGGTAGTGTGAAGTATTTGTCTGCAAGACTTAGTGTAGGTGGGGACTGGTTCAATATTCCCTGAGACGGAGTCTTCTCCACTGGTAAATTAGCTGTCAGCTCCGACATTACTATTGCTACAGTGCTGATGACTGGCACCTGTTTATCTAAAGGTTTTATAACTATTTTAACTTGGTTGGCTGATGTTTTCGCCGTGGTATTCCCAATACCCACTACCTTGACTGAGCTCTTCTGTCGGTGTAGTCGTAGTCTTTCCACTAAAGCCTCTTTAATGGCGGTCATACTAGCCCCGGTATCTAACAAGGCACGAGCCTCCTCATATTCTCCTTTATGATTCCTTATGCCTACTGACACAGTAGGGTTTAGGCAGGTTTTAAAATCACTACTTAAGGAATCAGCGACACCGACAGGAGCCTCACATCAATAATCGTCTTCATTTGGTTCCCGCTTCGGAATAAAAACAGATGGCCATACCTCATCTTGGGTTTGTTGTTGTTGGTACCTGGTACCAGTCAGTCGCCTCCTCTGCTCCAGGGCGTGCGGCTGCGGTTGCCCCTGCTCCGGAGCACGTCGCTGCGGCGTAGTTGGCCGGTTGGGTCCTACCGCGCTAGAGCGGGGCGGAGGTGTCTTCGCACGCTGCGGCAGCGGCGTCCACGCCTGTGGTGCCGTCCGAAGGCGCGACGCTGGTCTAGGTGCCAGCTGTGTCGTGTGCCTCGTTGTTTCCCCAGCTGCGGTACACAAAAGGCTATGGTGAAACTCAGATCCACACAATTCGCATCCAGTCCTTTCTGCACATTCCCGTGCATAATGTTGCCCCAGGCACACAAAGCATGCCCCATTATTTCGTGTCCATGTCTTGCGGGCCGTGCGATCCAGACGCTTGAACTCATAGCACCTTGCTATATTGTGGCCATTGTGAGTACAATAAATGCACCTTACCTCCACTGCCGCAATGGCTACTTGGCCACGAATCCTGTTCGATGGCGACGAGTGGCGTCCACTCGTTGATGCGGTGCCCCTACGCGACGTAATTGTGGGAGACCTCCGTGGCCGCGACGGCTTAGCTCTCTCTTGTTCCATGTTTGATGGGGCGACGAGTTGCCTCCTGCACACTTCGTCGAGAAAGGTCATTAATGCCGAGAAGGAAGGAAGTTCCCCTGGAGCCGTTCCACTCCGCTCCTCGAACTGATTTCTTAGGCGGGAGGGTAACTTCTGTAACAGAATAAATAGTAGTATATAAGACCACTCTGCTATAGGTAATCCTAACTTCTGAAGAGCCTGCGTCGACTCCAGAAGAGGATTGTAGAAGGACTGCCGCAGTCCCTCCATAGATGAAGAGATATTAGGTAACGACATGATCTGCTCCAGATAGGTGTCCGCTAACAACCGAGTGTTTTGATACCTGTCCCTCAACAGGCCGAGGGCTACCTCGTAATTCTTGGCATCAACAGGCAGGTGTTTCACCAACATCAATGGCTCCCCATATAAACAGCTACGCAGGTAGTAATGTTTCTCTGTCTCTGGAAGGTTTGGTCTGTCATGGACCAATGACAGAAATAAATCGTAAAAACTCACCCAGTCCATAGGGTTACCACTGAACCTTCCCAGTTGAATGAATGGCAGCTTAGCCGCTAAACTGCCTCCATCATGCGGGTCACTTGTAGAAGTCACGGTTTTAATCAGTGGTGAGGGTCCAACCTCGCTCTCCTCTGCCTTAGTTTCCACTGAAACCAACAGGCTATTAATTGCAGAGAACTCATGCCCCAAGTCCTCAATATCGTCAACACCGCTGGCGACCAGCTCTTCATAGGCCTGTAAGAAATCTATATAATATTTATCGAATTGCCGTTTAATCACCTTGACTGCAATCGATGAGGCTGTAGCTTCAATTGAGCTATGGAAATCCCGGAGCATCTTAGCTCGTATCTTAAAACTCTGCCTAGCTACTTTGACATCCATTTTGATATTCATAAAAATACTCCACTTACAAATTCAAAATTCAGCATATAACACTAAGTAATAATAAACAAAACAATTGCCCCAATTGATGTCATACAACAAAATGAATGTGTTAATAACAAACAGGTTTAAACAGGTAAACAAAATACAATCGCAGTGACGACGCCCCGCAGTCGACTGCATATACTAATATATACTAATAAAGTATAATAATAAAAAACGAAAGTCGACTGGTCTCAACTTGACGTAAGTACAGGTTACAAACAAAACCTAAACTTGTAATTTTACATAACCTAATTTACAAGTTACCTTAATGACAAAACTGTATCGACTAAACTTGTCTTTTCTTAAACAATATACTATAACGTAATAAACAAACAATGAACACTGCTAGTATTTCACTACTAACCTATTTTTGATATACATTTTCATAGATTTCGACAATCGCGACGACGTCCTCTAACAAAACAAATTAATGTGCTATACAATTAATAATTGGCAATTAAAATAAAAAGAACTGACTTACAGATGGTGTCCGTGCACACTAATTAACATAAACTAAACACAGTTCACTGCCGTACGCACTTATCCACTTGTCGCTTCGACTCGCACGTTGTCACGCGGTGTTCCCAGGCGGTCACCCATCCAAGCATTGACCGCGCCCGATGTTGCTTCACTTCGGTGATCGGACGAGGAACGGTGTATTCAACGTAGGACTTATCGCTGATATCAGTCGGCACCACGGTCCACGGCGCGCAGGGCTCTGCCTCTGCGTCTGCGTCTGCCGTCGGCCGATTCCCGCCGCGCTGCGCCGCGCGCCGGTTGTTGGTCGCTCGCCGGAGTCGCCGGCGGCGTGAACAATCGATTGACACCTCAACACCTGTGTCAGCTTCTACACAAGTCGTCTGAGGTGGCAGGTGACTCTTCCCCTCATGGGCCACCAAAATGTCTTCGCGACCGCGTCGATCGCGAATCTTGTGGGAGGTGGATCGGTACTCGACGTCTCCTTACCATCCCACGTATGCCAGAAATCCACATCTTGGGTCGCGGGTTCAAGGAAATTGAATAGAGATGAACGAAAGAATTTCCAATATTATAATTTCACTAAACATGGTTACAAAATGGCGTCCTCGCCGGTAACAAAAACAATAAGAATGACGCGTGCGCTACGCACCGCGATCGCCGGCGAACAGGGCGGAAGGAAGTAGGAAGCGCGCCCGCGCCGACGCGCGCTAGTGATGTCCACGACTAGTGGTGTACAATTAGTTGCATGAACAAGGGTCATTTGTCAAAGCCAAGACGATCTTCTGACGAATCTCTTCGTGCTCGGGCTTCCAACTAAGCTCACCTTTCAGCGAGGTCAATCGGTACAAGGGGGCCATTATTTTGGAGAAGTTTTGCACGAATTGACGAAAATATGAGGCCAATCCGATGAATTGTCTCAATTGGGTCACAGTTTTAGGAGGGGGTAAAGACGTAAGAGCCTCTATTTTCCTGCTATTGGGTCTAATTTGGCCGGACTCTACCTGGAACCCCAAGAACTCTACCTTTGTCTTAAGGAAGGAGCATTTCTTGAGGTTCAAAGAGAAACCGGCTTTGGTCAGAGCTTGCAGCACAGTATTAAGTCGCTCTAGGCCCGACTCTACATCGGAAGAAACAATTAAAATGTCATCAACGTAAACTATTACGTAATCATGAGCCAGATCACCAAGTGCGTTCATAATAGCCCTTTGAAACACTGAAATTGCATTCTTCAAACCGAATGGCATTGTCAGAAATTCGTATTGACCTTCATTTGTAATGAAAGCAGTACTCTCTATGGACTCTTCACTTATGGGAATTAAGTGGAAACCGCTAGCACAATCAAGTTTTGTGAAAAATATAGCTCCGTGAAGCCGTGAGATTTGATCAAAGATCAAAGGAAGTGGATAATGGTCAGGGACTGTATTACTGTTAAGTTCGCGATAATCAATACACATGCGGTCTGAACCGTCATGCTTCTTAACTAGTAAAGCTGGACTGGCAAATGGAGAGCAGCTAGGTCTGATAATATTTGCTTCTAAAAGTTGTTTTACACGGTCGCGAATAACGCTGCGTTCGTCTGCCGACATTCACATATCATATATTAGACATATGGTCGTCGCTGTACCGTGCGATTCGGATCTATCAACCTAATTTTAAGCTCGCCTGTGTTCACACGCGTCACAGGTAGACCTGTGATAAAAAAATCTGAAAACCGATCTAACGTTTGCAAAAGCTTCGACTTATCGCTACCTTCAATATCTGTTATAATAGCAGTTAAATCCCGTTCGCGCGCGTTATCGTTATTCACCGAATTTACACAAAGAGTCTTTGTTAAGCAAAGCTCTGTAGCCGTCATATTCATAACAAAGCCCTGATTTAAAATCTCGCGACCTATCATGACGTCACTTCGTAAACAATTATCGGGCAAAACGTGTAACAACACTTCGAGACAATGATCGTTAATCACAATACAAGACAGAATCTGTTCCGTGCTGAATACTCGTGTTTGACCAATACCCGTCATAGTAACAACATTGTTAAAACGCTTGCCACTAAATTTGGCTGCAAAACTTTCTTTAACTAACGAGCATTCAGCGCCAGAATCGTAAGTAAAACGAATCAATTTACCTTTATGACCTAATATGGGGGCTGCACGACGCAAACATCAACGCGTCGCTCGCCACGTGCTGCGCCGGCGCTGCTGTCGCCCAGCTGGCTGCTGCTGCCGCCGCCGCCGCTGGTACACCGGACAGCAATGTGGCCCGGTTTCCCGCATTTGTAGCACACCAAAGGCCTTGATGCTGGCTGCTGCGTCCCTGGGTTCGGCCTCGTAGTTCGTCCTCTCACGTCGCTCGTATTACTTCGACAATCCGCTCGCTTATGACCCGTTTTTCCGCAATTAAAGCACTTGATAGCAATTAACTTCGCACGTTTGAAATCAGGTGCATTCGAAGATTCTCCGGTTGTATTCAACTTGCGTTTCAATTGCGAGAAAGCGTTCAGTTCTTGTTGTAGTTTTTCTCGCGAATTGATGTTCGTTGTAAACGCCAAACGTTGGATTCGCGGGTCAAAATGTGATAAGTGAGCGAGTACAGTAGCTATGGCGATCTCTTCTTTGTTTACATCCTTCCAACGATTTGTCAAAGAGGCTATTAATCGGCTTGCATATGCTGGCAGTGATTCTTTTTCACTCGGTTTATTTTCATTTAATTTAATGAGGGTACCCGCCAATGTTTCCGTCGATATAAACCTCGTGGTGAAAAGTACCTTGAACTCCTGCCATGTGATTCCTTCGTATGCTATTTGAGATAGCCACGTCGATGCTTCACCTTTGAGCGCCTTGCCAACGGCTAGTATAAGTTGGCCACCACGTGGGGGATTTTCGGAAAAACACAAATCGGCTGTTGCACACCACGATCTTGCGTCAGTACCTTGTTTGTCCGGGTCGAACGTAGGTAGACTGTCACGGTAGACTGGTTTTGGCACTTGCAGGGCTTCGATCAGCGCTCGCATGTTCTGGTTTTGTTGTTCAAACATGACACGCCAAATATTCGCTTCATTCTTCTCTTTATCTTGCACCAACAGAGATCCCACTTCTGATGACGGATCAGGATGCCCAGCGTCATCAGTAGGGTCCATAATTACTCTAAGCCGTGGGCGTCGATGGGTAATATTGGAGCAACGAAATACAGTAGTTACTTAAATCAACTTGGTTATATTATCCAATCACTTTCGGTAAATATTATTACAATTATATACAGAGTACAGACTGCAAGTAGGAACGCGCGTCGGTTTCAATATTCGACCGCACTGAACGGCTGCTACCCGAGAACTGACGAGCACGCCGCTCAGCCGATGAATCATTGACTCCGTCGAGCGCCGACTGGGGGCGCTGGCGTTCCGGAAATGACTCGTTTGCGACAAATATAATATCAAATTTATCACAAAAATATTCTTATTTCAATAAAATACAAAGAATCATTGCTTATGTACGGTGGCCGGCACATCAACCTACTCCAATCTATCAAAATAATTTAATAGATATACAACTTTATTACAACATGATAAGGTTCAAACTCAATTGGGTAAATTTCCGCCAACATTTAACAGTCGCCAGCACATCAAGCTATCCGAATATGTCATTCGGATAGCTTGATGTGCTGGCGACTGTACTAAGATTTATAAATAATACTAAAAATAAATCAAATAAACTTACCGATACCTTCACTCCTCTAGAATTACAAGACTCGTTATACATGATTATTCGTCAAGCTCAGTCTGAGATGTTTCCCACTGAGTCCGTTATATTAAAGGCTGGTAAGGCTTTACCAAGCAATAATCGATTGCTCAGTCTGTCACCTTTTATAGATGAAATTAAAATTATTCGTGTAGGTGGCAGGTTGTATAATTCGCCGTATAATTATGATGTAAAGCATCCCATACTCATTTGTAGCAAACATCATGTTACCATAATGAGCCAACTTCCTTCGAATAGAACTAATTTATAATTTCCCTTTCTACAATGTTGTGTAGACTATGCCGGGCCAGTGCTGGTAGCATATCGTAAAGGGCGAGGCTGCAGGCTCTTGAAGTCCTACCTGTGTATTTTCGTGTGTATGTCAGTAAAAGCGTTTCATTTGGAGCTTGTTACAGAACTAACGAAAGAAGCTTTCATAGCCGCGCTACATAGGTTCATTGCTCGCCGGGGGAAGCCACAAAGCATCTCGTCTGACAATGGGACGAACTTTGTTGGTGCATCTAATGATCTACATAGATTTCTCATCAGTTCTAATATGATATGGCACAAGAAGGTATTGATTTTAAATTTACTCCTCCATATAGTCCTCACTTTA
The DNA here is from genome assembly GCA_943138885.2 of Tholera decimalis. NCBI lineage: Eukaryota > Metazoa > Arthropoda > Insecta > Lepidoptera > Noctuidae > Tholera > Tholera decimalis. The sequence continues at coordinate 9,112,432 of OW964551.2, read as the reverse complement.
ATGGAATGGCAGAGGCAGCTGTCCGTTCGACTAAACATCACCTTAGACGTTTAGTACAAGCAGTTCATTTTACGTATGAGGAGATGGCCACATGTTTGGCTCAAATTGAGGCTATTTTAAACTCTCGCCCACTTACTGTCCTGTCTACTGATCTCTTCGACTTCACCGCTCTCACCCCTTCCCATTTCTTGATTTGTTTAGTAACGAACCATAATTGTGCAAAATCTAAAATGGTTAAGCCCAAGCTCGATAGATGGCGATGGCGTCGAAATAGAAGTCGCTATGGTTTCGTTACCGTGATTTAGTAGGGTCCGCACATGTTAAATGAAATAAAGCCAGCTCAGATCAGAACACTATAGTGGTTTTATTCATAATCCTGTAAGTGTTCCCAAAAAGTTCAACGTTACCAGCTCGGTAGCAAACATGATTGGACGACCACTCACGTCAATTCCACATCCACAAATTTTAGAAAAGGATATTAGCTGTACGGAGCGCTATAAGAGACTCGAATATATCCGGCAACATTTCTGGGCCCGATTTCGAGACGAATATATCTCAACTCTGCAGCAGAGATCCAAGTGGTTGACATCCTCCAACAATGAGCTCAAGTTGAACGACTTAGTACTTATAAAGGACAAGACTCTTCCACCATTATTATGGCCATTAGGAAGAATCATCAACGTTTACCCTGGTGTCGACGGGATCAATCGTGTTGCTGAAGTGAAGATGAGGAGAGGCAACATTCGGAGAGCATACAATAACTGTTGCGTCCCAAATGTATTTTTGAACGATCTTTGGTGTGGCAACATTCTATTGTCTTTTTGATGTTGACACTTGACATAACTTTTTCACTTGACAGATAGACTTTGCTTCTTTGTTGGAAAAACGTCCGCGTGGGACCTGTTGAGTTAATTATAATTGGAAAAATATCGTTTGGAATCGCGTGTTGAAACCGATAATTAGGTCGCGAGTTAACTATTGTTTGAAGTTGTAATCCTCATTTGACGAAAACCCCGGGATATTTTTGGATTTATCGCCGGGTTGTTGCCACCTCATGGCACGCGCATTTGTTGGAAATAAGTAGTGATAAATAGCTTCAATCCGGTGTGAGTTTGGGCTGTGATGCTATTTGGACCGCGCCATCTGGAGACTGGCGCCTTGTGAACGTTCTACAACACTTGACTTACATCACACTTTTCAATTACTCACCTCATATTTACATACATACCATACTTGGGCGTGACCTAGGAAGGTCGAAACTTGGCGAACCCAGCACAAAAGGTTAGTGGTTAGAACTGTTATTTGTATGTATGATTTGTAGGCCGAAGAGCCTTTTGTTTATTGTTGTTGAAGAGCAACGTTAAGCTCCACGTACCGTGGACAGTTTCGGACACCCCAGTTATCGTTGCGCTGGCCTATTGAAGTCCCTAACAATAACATTTGCCCTCTTCCAGCTCAAGACATATAACTTCCTCAACACTCATCTCAACGTGGGCGGGAACTTGTCGAGAATCGAACCTCGACACCTTCGCGCGCTGCAGGCAGCGCCTCCGAGCCGCTGAGCCAGGCGCGGCCAGGCGGTGCGGAGTGCGGCACGGGGGACGCGGGCACCGGGCTGCGCGGGCGCGGGCGGCGAGGAACAGCCGCGTCGCGGACTCGCGCAGCGCGCACTCACAGGACACTTCTCCACGGGCCACCGCATTGTTTATATGTCGATTTTAGTTAATATATTCAGTTTGTACCAGCAAATCATACAGTCCACTTATTTCTCATCGCCACCTTCGAGACCTCCACACTGTTCTCAACATATGAAAATGGCATAACAGGAAAAGTACCACTATGGCCATTGCAATTTATTCCAATAACCATCGATATAGCCTAGTAATAAGTTAATGTTTATTGCCTAATTTAAAAATTATGCAAATCTTACCAGGAAGATGAAGTGATGGCACAGCTAGAAAATTTATCTGTTTATTACGGTTCCTATCCCTGTCTGTAAAATGGATATCACAGATGACCTTCTTTCTATACAGTTCATAATCAGCAGGAGTATCTAACTTCCCACCAGCTATATGAACCCAAGCCTTGAAACAGTCAGGATTATTTTCTGGATGTGGAAATTGATGGTAAGTGTACGGGCACGCCGCAATTGCGGCGGTGAGACCCCTCATTGAGGAGTGGCTAGATCGGCGTCACGGCGTCCTGACCTACCGCATGACGTAGGTCCTCACCGGACACGGAAGTTTCGGGAGGTACATGTGTCTGATGAGAAAGGAGGAAACGCCTGGGTGTCACCACTGCGAGGGTCGCCCTGAGGACACCGTAGAGCACACGGTGCAAGACTGCCCCGCCTGGGCAGAGCACCGACGTGTCCTCACGGCGACAATAGGCGGAGACCTCTCGCGCCCGGCCTTGGTCGAGGCCATGCTGCGGGGCGAGAGGGAGTGGGAAGCGGTCGCCTCCTTCTGCGAAGCAGTCGTGCTTCCGAAGGAGGAGGCGGGCCGCGTGAGGGAGAGGATGGCGTCCTCCCTCCAGCCCAGCCGCAGTGGTAGACGCCCACGGCGTCGGACGTCGGCCGACGATCTCCGGCCACCGTAGGCGCGGGCATGCGGACAGCGAGTAAAGGGCAACTCGCTGTCCGACCATGGACCATGCCCGGGTCGACGGCGCGTCGTGTTCCACGCGCGCCTCAAAGAGCGTTAGCAACATGACGAGGCCCCCTCTGCAGAGGGCCGAAGCCCGCCGGGGTCGTGGGACTCATCCCGTTACCGTGGCCCCGGTATGTAAAGGGTTATTGAAGGAACACCGTGGATTTTAGTCAGTAAAAGTCTGACAGTCCCTCCCACCCTGCCCGGAGTGGGAGGACTTATTTGATAATTTTACCACGTTAAAAAAAAAAAAGTGTTCTCTGAAAAAAAAAAATATATCACTTTTAGTTTTAATCTCAATTGAAGTGGGGGTCTGCATGTAACCAACTCAACTTATATGCCGTGTACTATAACAATATTGACGTCTTAGCCAATAATCCTACTAATAATATAAACAAGCAGCCAAGTTAGACTTAAACGCAAAAAGTTTCATGTCACCATGTGATATTTAACACTCCTTTTTTTTAATACTTTCTTAACAAGAAATGGGGACCTCTGTTGATTTTCAATTTTACTTAATTAATTTTATTTGTTGTTACACCAACCATAGAAATTCACATTATCATAATCATAATCATAATCATAATCATTTATTCATGTGACTCTTGGTAGTTTACAGAATGTCAGTTATAATAAAAAGTGCTCAAAAGTCTACCCATAGGGCTTACATAGATAATTTACAGTTTTAAATTAACAATAAATAATTACTCAAGTCATAATAGTCAAAATAATATTATTGAATAGAATATTAAATTACTAAAATTACAATTATAAATATCAATGTCAACACTTGAAACATAGTCAAAAATACCATTTCAGATCACAATTTAAACAAGTCATTATTATTATTTTATAAAATGTCAAAGAAAGATAGAATATAAAAAAATAATGATTACAGCCGTATTTTCTCATTCAGGAACTCCGAAACATTATAATAAGATTTGCTTATTAGAATTTTTTTTAACTGTTGTTTAAATAAATGTATGTTTAATGTTTTAATGCTATCTGGTATATGGTCATAAATAATTGGTGCCATGCAAAAAACACTATTTCTCATTAAAGCTGTTTTAGACTGCCTAGAGCACAACATGTGGATATGTCGTCGACTGCGGTTATTTCTGTCGGACAACGTGGGGAATAAATTTGGATTAGTTTTTACAAATACTGCAACTTCAAAAATGTACAAAGAGGGTAATGTCAGTATTTTACATTTTATAAAGAAAGGTTTACATGTTTCTGTGCTTTTTAAACCAAACATTGCTCTGATGCACTTTTTCTGGGCTTTAAATATAAGTTCCCTATTTGTGGACCCATTCTGTGAATAATTTCAAGTGTCAACCTATTTCGGTTTAAAAGATACAGTTCTACAATAGACAGACAGCAGAGACAGTAAGTAGAAATAAATGGTTTAAAAAAATAAATTCCATTAGCAGTTGTTATTCCTGTTATTGGCATTAATTTTTGCACGAGTGGACAAGCGCTTAAATTCGCAGAGCCTAACTTCAGGCTCGCCATGTTAGAATGGCCGTACTGTACATCCACATTTGGCAATTTGATTAAGTCCCATGTATGATGTACGCCCAACCTGGGATACGTACATAAACACATGCTTAATCCATAATTTAAATTTAAATCCTGTTTACTTATTATTTAGGACAAGCATGTAAGTTGAATTTCTCCTGACTAATGGAAATTTATGGAGTAGGCAGAATGGCAGAGATACCTATATGATGACTATACTTACTGTTAGAACATCCTAGTGCACAGCGTTTAGGCATGATAAAAATAAATCACGAGTGTCTATATCGCAAATAAACAGAACAAACGTAGCGTTCGGGTCGCAAAACAACGACTGCACTGGAATGGTGGAGGAACTAAAAGCTCAACTCACACAATAACTTTGGGAAATTCGTAAACTTCACTACGGAGGAGAGGACTCAACTCAGCGTGGATCGGCGGATTAATTTCACGAAGAACAGCACAAAGATGGAACGAAACTACAAACAAGCGCAAACGCAAGGAGCAGTCGCCATATTTGTAAGCTGACAATTTGATTTGACAATCAATATGAAATCAATACACTGTCTTGCTATCGTAATTATTACACAGCTTGTGAGCTACACAAAATTTAAAAATAATTGTAATACGAGTTAAATAAAATTATTAAGTAATGAAATTAATACTCAATGTATTTATTTTTAGTACTAAATTATCTTTGTGTCGATGGTAGCGCCACCTGTGATGATATAAAGTAACTAATTGTTTTTGGATGGCGATAGCAGATGTCGCATTTTGAAAAAAAAAATCCTCAAAACTGTCATTCTATAGAATTGTCCTACCCCTGGTTGGTCCACTTGTTTCGAGGCGACCAAACGGTTTTTTCAATGTGAAGTGATCAACTGGTGCCATGGAACAAACGCGAGGTATGTGCATCAACAGTATTTAACTTTTAATTCGATTTTTGTATTTAAAGTTACATAAAGAAACCATAGAACCAACTAGTATTTTAGTACAAAAAAGTTATTATTTCATGATTATTGGACCGCAACTATTTTTGTTGGTAGTTGTTTGTCTTGAAATTATTATGTATGTATAGCAATATAGTGTAACTTAGTGTTAGGTATAAGGTCACACTAGTGAAACGACTGCTTGCTAGTGATGCACTGACGTTTATTCTTAATACTTAGTGGTGCGTAGGCACACGTACACATACTTAACATCCCTCCCCTTAGCTTATACATACAAATTAACAACTAAGCTACGAGACAACATAATACTAATATGTACTATATACAATTTTACATGTATGGAGAGCAATATCCCTAATAGAACAATTTGTAGTTCACCTTAGGCCGATTCCGTTTAGACCGTGGAGTCAGAACAGGCTCACTTGCCTGTTCTTGAAGTGGTGCTTCGTCAGTATGCTCAGCGCTAGGAGGGACGGATAAGGCATCCCGGAACTCCTCCTCCCCTAAATTGTCAGGTGATGAAGATTGTGATACAACCTTGGCCAAGCCTGGCGGAGTGGCCGCACTTGCCAGCTCGGATATCTCCTTGCAGCAACTGTATCGTCACTTGTTTCAGTAGTGCTCAGATTCTTCACCTTTTCAGGTGACTTTATCTCTGACGTTGCGCTACCATTTAGTTCTTCTAGATCTATATCTATGCCTTTGTAATCATTGCCTTTATATAGTATTATCTGATTTTTATGCTTCCTTACTGTCGCTGAGGTCAGGACATTTTTAATTAAATATACCACCTTGCCATGTTTTTTTGTTATTATACCTTTGAACCACGTATATTTACCATTCACAGTGTGATTTTTATAATAGACTGTCTCGCCGATGGTAAACGATTGAGTTGTATGCTCCCGCGCCTTATTTTGCAAACACTGTTTACGTTTAACCTCATTAGCAAGAGCCGTGGATGAAGGTGATGGCGATTCTGGTTTAATTAGATCCAGACGCGTTCTAAGTTTCCGACCGTAAACCAGCTCAGCCGGCGAGAGCCCAGTTATCGTATGAACGGAATTCCTAAAGTCAAACAAGTATTTTAAAAGTTTGTTATTTAAATTTCGCGCCCCACCACCACTAAACAAGCTTTTTTTAATACCTTTTTTAACTACACACATCAAAAGTGTCTAGGGATCAACATATATTTTTGCAATAACTTTTCTCCTGATTGATATTAATTAAAATTTTCTTTAAGGATTCATCAAATAAAGTGTTTTCGTTTGTCACAGTAACGATAAACCAAGTCACCTTTGCATTAATAAAGAAATTTGCCATTTTCCTAATAAAGGGATTTTTGACATTTGAACCACTAACATTAAAGTTCGAAAAAAAGACTGAAATAACAGTTTTCTTTAAAATTTTATTGGGTAACTTAAACAATTAATAATCCGTGTTTCTACCGCGAACACTAACAACACAAGAACATCGGTTTGGCATACTCAAAATGAGTTCATCCAAATCACGCTGTGGAATGTCCGCCCATGTTCGTTGCAACAACAAAAAAAGGTCTTCTTGCGACTGGATACCCTCCATATTCGGCAGAGCTCTTCCCTGTAGCATATCCCATGCATGCTCAATCGGGTTCAAGTCTGGCGACTGAGCAGGCCAGAGCAGGACATTGATGTTAGCTGCGGCGAGAGTCTGTCTTACAACTCTTGCGGTGTGCGGTCGTGCATTATCATGCATTAACTGAAATAAGGGACCGATTTGCACTTGTAGAGAAACGATGACGTCAGATACAATCGTCTCAGCATAAATTTGAGCGTTGAGGTTGCCTCTGATCCAAATCAACTCAGTTCTTCCGCCGATCCAAATACCCGCCCATACCATGATGGTTCCACCACTATAAGGATGGACTTCCTGGCAGGATTTTAATCGCTGTTGGCGTCCAGGGGTTCTCCAGTGTCGTATACGTCTTGTATCCGGTCTCATACCAAAACGAGACTCATCAGAAAAGCACACGAAACGCCATTGTTCTTCTGCCCAATTTCTGTGTTCAAGAGCCCATTGATATCGAATCCTACGATTGTGCATTGCTATAGGTGGTACCCGTAGCGGTCTTCGGGAATGAAGGTTCACTTCATGCAAGCGGTTTCTGACTGTTTGGTCGCTAATTAAGTTCCCTGAAGAGTGATGAAGCCTCACGGCTAACATCATGGCGGTTATTGTTGGAGCTCTTCGAGTTAAGATTTGAATGTATCGGTCTTGTCTCCGTGTGGTGCAGCGATACCGTCCTCCATGACGCTCAGCCACGGTACCAGTGCTTCGGTAACGTGTCCAAAGTCGACTGATAACACTCTGACTTGTATTCAGAGCTAAAGCCACAGTACGTTGCCGGGAACCAGCTTAATAAATTTATAATAAATTTGGTTATTGCATTAAAAAGTGATTGTAGTACATAAGGCATATCGTCGTATACAAAGTTGATAACATAATATTATTTGTACCATGTCGTTCACAATCTAGTGGGTGAAGTCCTGCTATCCTAGCTAGGTTAAAACATAACCTGTATTAAGGAATAACAGTTCCTGTCCCTTACAAAAGTTACAATAAACTAGCACAAGAATATATAGATATACTTTTTTTTAATTTACCTTAATTTTAATACAACTATTATGTTTATATTTGAATACTTGCGTGTATGTGGATGTGTGTGTGAGAGAGTGTGTATATGTTTGTCTACGTGTGTGAGTGAGTGATAGAGAGAGAGAGTTTGTGTGTTTGTTATGGTTGATATTCGTTCGAGGTATTTATATGATCTGTCACTGTAACTTACCGAGATACTTCTCAGTTTCATCATACGTTTTATTCTGAAGAAATGTTCGTAGAGTCTTTTTACAATTAAAGTTAGATAATCCGTATATCAGACATATTTTGTTAAATTTATTGTACAGAGCGGGGCCTAGATAAATATAAAATCTGCTTGCGAATGCTGTGCGTACCTGTGGGATAGTGCAAATTAGGTCTTTCCTACGCTTTGTTACTTTTATATGTGGAGTTTTGCGATGCTGAAGAAGAACTGTTTGCATGATGAATTGTTGTCGAACATTAAGAACATTACAACTACTATACAATACATCAGTAGGGAACATGATAGGTCTTGAAGTAGCTACTTTTAGTATCGCTCTGTGTGCAACCTCAAGTGGTTTTAATATAGTTTTCGCAGCACCTCCCCAGCATGTGATACAATATGTAATAATAGATAAACACAAAGAAAAATAGACTACACGTATAATATTTGGATTAGCAATATTTCGGAGGGTTTTAAATATATAAATTAATTTGCGTACTCTACTAGTAAGTTGGTTAATTTGGGTTTTAAAATTTAGATATTTATCTATATATACTCCTAGGTATTTAATATGGTCGACTACATTTAGAGATGGGCAGAGGCAAGAAGAATTTCCTTGTAGACACTTGTATTTGTGTGCTTTAATAGATACAGGAAATCTTGGCTGTGTGGTGGGACTAATTGAATAGGTAATAATGTTAGTTTTGGAGGCGTTAAGAGTTAGTGAGTGAGAATAGAGCCAATTTAGAGTTACGTTGAAACCAGACTGTGCTATGTGTTCGAGTTCCGACCAGGTGTCGGCAACAAAGGTTAAAGCGGTGTCATCTGCAAAAGTTACTATCTTCGTATTTGTCATGTTTAGGTTACATAGGTCGTTTATAAAAACCAGAAAAAGCGTCGGACCCAATATGCTTCCTTGGGGCACTCCGTAATAGACAGGCAGCTCGTTGCTTTTATGGGTTTCTATTGTCACCATTTGAGACCGATCTGAGAGATAGCTTCGGAAAAGTTCTAACTGCAAGCCCCTGACACCAATCCGTTCCAGTTTTTGTAAGAGAATAGAAACTGGAACGGTATCAAAGGCTTTCGCTAGATCTATGAATATAGTTAGTACCTTTTTGTTTTTATCTAAATTGTGTACTATATTGTTAAGTAATTCGTGCACTGCATCTGCGGTGGATTTACCTCTACGGAAACCGAATTGCTGCGAAGATATCAAGTGATAATGTTCAAGGTAATTTGTGAGTCTTTTATTAATAAGACGTTCGAGTACCTTTGACATGGCACTCAGAACAGCTATTGGGCGATAATTACTAGGTGCCTTCTCGTCCCCTCCCTTAAAAACTGGGTGTACTATAGCCTTTTTGAGGGATATAGGAAAAACACCCGTTTCAAAGCACAGATTAATAATATGGCTCAAAATAGGCGCCAAAATAATTGCGTATTTTTTTAGAAAGTAAGGTGAGATGCCATCCCAACCAGAAGCAGCATTAGACCGTAACGATTTAATGACCATAATAATTTCTTCGGGATCTGTAAGGTCCAGAACGAAAGACGAAGACAATGGAGGATAGTGTGTATCTTGTGGCAGAGCTGATTCTTGATTGCCTCTATCTTTTATTATGTCGTTGGCAAGCTTTTCACCAATATTTACAAAATACGAATTTACTGTATTACATGCTTGTATAGGTGAAGGAGATAACGAAAGTAGTTGTGATGCGGTGGTTTTAGTTTTTGTAGAATTAGTTACACGTTTGATGGTTTCCCATAAGGTTTTTGGGTTATTACCTGCCTTAGTTAGCTCTTGCGTATCATACAATCTTTTCGCTTTCTTCAGAATACTAATACAAAAATTTCTGTATCTTTTATAGGTTATTTTAATTACTTCATTCTCTGGAGATTTTTTTACTTGTTTGTGGAGCGCGTCCCTATTTCTTATACACCGCAATAAGCCCGGAGTAATCCAAGGCTTTAAAATTCTTTTTTTAGCAGGAGCTTTTTTGATTGTCGTATTATCCGAAATGGCTGTACTGATAAGGTTTATGAATTTATTGGTTACAACATTTGCGTCCCTTTCGTCGTAAAGAGGCTTGAAATCTAATTGCCTTATACTTTCATCAAGCCCCTCATAGTCTATCTTCGTAATTGTAGAGCAAGCTGCTGTTCTCAAGCCTTGGTTTTGGATGCATAATAAAGTGGAGAAGTGATCGGTGATTGTGGTGCTATAGACGAAAGTATGAGTGGGACATTTTGTCCTTAGTATCGTGTGGTCTAGACAATTTTCACCTCTGGTTGGAAGCACATGAGCAGGAAGATAACCATGAAAGGCAAGACAGTCCAAGTATTCATGAGAACGCATGTCAGATGTGTTTGATTTTATATCCAAATTAAGATCGCCGGTTATAATTACAGATTTAAAAGCATGAAGCGAAGAAAGAATGTTATTCAGGGCTGTTATAAAACTACGTATACAGTCAGTTGATGGCGAGCGATATATACATAATATTGCTATCTCAGAACCGATCTTTATTATAAGGCCAGAGGCTGATTGGTATAAGTCTAGTTCTTCACAGGTAGCTAACAAGTCTGACTTCAGGTATACCACAACTCCATCACTTTGGTTTTTATGTTTCGAGGTCTTAAAAATATTATAGTTATGCATGATTGGAATATTGCAGTTACTAGCACAAGGCAGCCAGCATTCGGTCAACACGACCAAATCGCAATCGAAACAGATGCGGTGTAAAAGCGTTTGTAGACTTAAAAAGTTACGTGAAATAGACCGGATGTTTTGTGACAACATTTTTATGTACTTGTGAGGTTGCAATAGTATCGAATGAGTATCTTCGGGTGAACATGTATGAGTCATTGATATCACCAGCCATTGCAGTGTTTAAGTACAGGCAATATTGGAGTGAAAGCGAGAATGATTAGTGTTCCATAAAGTAATAAGTTTAGTTGTGACTGTATTAAAATATTATTTACTATATAAATTCGGTAAGACGAGCTAAAGAATAAATACCAGGAAATGTCGCAGAGTGATTTCCCGAACGATTTATTGAAATGATTCAGAGATTGTGTAAATGTAAGTTGTATATAGTAGTAGTATAGTGTATGATTTGAGAAGATATTGTTGTTGTGTATTCGTGTGGAGTGCAAGATGCTATGTTTTGGTATATAAGTTAAACATGCAATAGTTATTTGTAATTTAACAAACAAAAGCAGAAAAACGGAATTTAAAAAAAATGAAATTAAACAAAAATAAAAGTAGACAATCTTATAGTTACGTAGTCATGCATTGTTGGTGAAAGGCAACTGCTTCAATTGATCCTCATTCTTCACCACCATAGATTGGCTATCAGAATCTTTCTTCAGAAACACACGTCCATTCGATGTCCAGCAAAAGCTGTATTGATGTGACTTGGCATATAATCTAGTTAAGTAAAACAGCCGTTTGGAGAGTGAGGTCAGCTGCTCGGCAATGTAGATAGGTATTTTTTGGGCGGTGTTGAAGTTAAGATGGGTCGAGTTTACTTTATTACTTGCATTCGATTTATTATATTTTTTGACGGCAGTAAGAAACTTTGTTTTCGCCAGTGTATTTGAGAACTCCACTGATATATTTGACGTCTGGGCTTCCTTTTTAGACGGTTGTCTGGTAATGTCACGAATACTGGTTAGGTCCATTTCACATTCTAAGCGTTTAGACAAGTGCATCATAGTCTCAAACAACATTATCTTTGTTTCGTAATCTCTTTTGGGAACATTGAAGCTTAGGCCATCTATTATTAGTTTCAAGTATTAATTCGTCTTTAGAACAGATAGCTAACTTTTATTGATGGTTTGAAATGGTGTGGTTTTTTTTAGTACAGAGGGCGCTAATGGGTTAAGAAAGATCTTTCTAACGAAATCCTTGCTGTGTCATACAAAAGGTATCGTAATTTTTGCACAAATTTGCTACGTAAAGCGAAAAGTGATTATGAGAGGTTGGAATTTTTGAAGGCGGGTCAAAATTCAAAAGGCTGTGGCGTGTAATCAAAAATGTTACTAATATAGGTAAACAAAAGTCATCAGCTCATGATCTCGTAGTGGATAAGAATGATAAGCAGTGTGGCGTAGGGGTTTAGGTGGTAGAATGAAAAAATTTAGACCACAGGTTTACAGCATTTATTTTGAAGGGGGGTGGGTTCAGTTCACAAGGGTTTCCTCCACTGGTCGTAGGTATGTGGATGGTACTGCCCTGAGCTCAGGCCGCGACGCACGCAGACCGGCGAGCCGATCCGAAGCCGGCAGCGACCACGTGTCCGAAGCAGAGGTTGTGCAGGGCAGGCCACGGGAGAGGATGTCTCTCCTCCTCACCCAACTCGCACGTGGCAGGCGCAGAGGTTATTGCAGGTAGACCACGCGACAGCGCGTCTCTCCAGCAGTAGTACGCGGAGGCAGCGGTGACACCCGTCGCGTGGCAGACGTTGAGGTAGTTGATATTAGAGATGAGAGTGTAGAAGAAGAAAAGAAAACGAAACCCTGGAATCAACACGAAGGGTGCTTCCGTAAGCGTGGTGCCAGGAATCGTGAGCGCCAGCGATGCGTGCGTCTCCCAGCCGTAAGCCCAAGGAACAGTTCCAGGGAAACGAAGGGGGACTCACCATCGCGGCGGTTCACAAAGGTTATAGATAAGCGTGCGCATGCCGCGTGCAACAATATAGAAGGTAACCGCGTGACAAAGCGTTTAAGCTAGTAGCTGCCATGACACAGCAGGAATGAATGCTGCGGCCTGCGTACGCTTCACAAATTTAGAAACACTAGTGGAAAACAGATGACAATGAAATAGCACAGTCATGTTCCAGACGGAAGCCATCTTGACAACCGGGCAATTATATAAATTTACAAACGCTGCAGATTATGGCGAAACAAGAGGATTGCGGTTGGCAAGATGGAGAAAAATAGCAGATACTTTTGAGCACTTACCCTTGGGCACAGAGGGGTTTCAATATTAGTTACTTGTAGCAGAAAACGGTGTGAAAAAGAACTCAGTAGACCGGGGGTTAGAATTTATAGCCGGTCACCGCATAAGTGTTGTCACTCAGTGAAACCATAGACATTTGGAATTAGTGTGGTAATCGATTCTAGTTTAATCGACTACCACGCTACAGCAGAGCACTTTAAATGAAATAAATTCTCATTTTGCAAATGTGGGAAGACGTTTAGCTGAAGAAATACAATGGAACCCCCATTCTTCTACGCTGCTCTTTCCCCAAAAGGATTCATTTGTGTTGCTTAAGACAGATGAACAGGAAGTAGAACGCTTAATACTTTCACTAAAAAATGATTGTGCAGTCGGCTGGGATGGTATTTCCTCAGGTTTCCTTAAGCATCATAAAGATAATCATATACCTCCGCTGACGTATATTTATAACTTGTGCCTTGAGACCGGTATGTTTCCTGATTGGTTTAAAAAAGCAATTATCCACCCTATATTTAAATCTGGGGATCGTGACCGTGTCGATAATTATAGACCCATATCAGTCTTACCTGCGGTGTCTAAGATACTGGAAAAAAAAAAATAAATAAAAGGTTACATACTTAGAGACGCGTAAACTTTTGTCGAATAACCAATTTGGCTTTCGGAAAAACTTATCCACCGCTGATGCTGTTCACAAAATGGTTAATCACATAGCTGAAAAACTTGACAACGGTAAGAAATGTGTGGCATTGTTCCTTGATCTCGCGAAGGCATTCGACACGGTTTCGATTCCCATCCTAATATCTAAGCTTGAATCCCTGGGCATTCGAGGTACCCAACTTTCTTTGTTTCAAAGCTATTTTAGCAAATAGAATTCAGAGCGTTAAAATTGGAACCTACTATAGTTTTGATTTAAATTTAACTTTTGGTGTGCCACAGGGAAGCATCCTAGGTCCCAATTTGTTTTTTGTATATATGAACGACCTATGTGGCCTCTGCCTTAAAATGGCACAGTGTTTTCCTATGCAGATGATACGGCACTTGTATTTGCGTCAAACAACTGGGCAGAAACATATCAGCACCCACAGAGGGGTTTTGAAACAGTCATAGCCTGCATACTCCGCTGCAAGACTGTCTGAACTGTTGCTGGACGAAGTGCTGGGTGTTGACTTGGTCAATTCTGCCTCAAATTTTGACATTCTGTCATGGAATTGTGCCATTAATTCAGACATTGACCCCTTGAGTGAATCCATTTTTCAGTTTTGTTTTTGTGAAAATAAGAGAGTGCAATATAGGAAATCCACACAACTGGCAGGTAGTATTACTAGTAGAAACTGTTATTCATAAAAAATTGTGAAGCAATACTATTAATTTGAATTAAATTACAATTTATTTAACAGAGCAAAATTATATGTGTGTTACTTGTTCAACTACCTCCCAAATTTTTAATTTTAATATTTATTTTTTAATGGGTTAGAATTTAATATGCAATGGAAGGTTTACTCAAATCTTTATAATTTAATTTTAGTAAAAATTTAATTTTAGTAATAATTTAATTTCAATAGATTTAAGTTAATTTTGTAATACTATTTTTTGTTTTAATGTTATTTATTAATTATGTTGAATGCTGGTTTTCTTGTAATTGGCGACTGTATAAGACTAAGGCTGTTTGTTACTTATACCCACGAAATGCTATATACAGAAGCTGTTGGATGACCTTAATAATAAATAAATAAATAAATAGATGAGGAATATTTACATCAACCTTCTGCCTGCTCTGTGAACACCACCGTTTGACTTTTCCAATGGGTTCAACTGTGTTGAAGTTCGTACCAATTGTGCATACACTGTTATCCTTCCATCGGACGAGCAAAACTTCGTTCTTTGTATCGAAATGATAATCGTATTGAGCTCTTTCAGATTTTTTCATGTCTTTCACGGAAGTAAGAAGACTTTTTTTGTTTTATTTTCTCTTATTGTCCCCGTTGCTCTCAACCCAGTCTCTTTCAGTTGGATAAACAAGTCACAACTAGAAAAGAAATTTTCAAAATATATTTTGTGCTATCCAGGTACTGCTGGCATTTTATCTAAAAGTGATATAACTACTCGAGTCCCGAGCGGTGTTTTTGTGGTTTCAGTAGATTTGCCACAGTATAAATCAAATACATAGCAGTAACCATCAGAACTAGCTGCTACCCAGTTTTTATAACCGAATCTGATTGGTTTGCCTCTGATATATTTTTGATGGATGGTGACCGTAGTACTTTATCATCGATTCATCTATCGATAATTATATTTTCATGAATAACTCCATTTAGCCAAATTTTTTATTTAGACATTCTAATAAGGGCCTGACTTTGAACATCTTATCATTTGAAGTAGATGCTAAGCTGTTGTCTACTAAAGGCAGGTTTCTTTTTATATCCAGGAATCGGTTTCAAGACATGGACCGTGCAACGAGAGGAACTCCTAGATCTTCATCATAACTCCAATACTGACGATCTCTCGGCAACCTATGATATCCTGACAAAATAAGTATCCCCAGAAATCTCCGCAAATCTTCTCTATCTAATACAAATCCATGTCTATTATTTTGTCCTGCATAAAGCAGGGTGTTACTTAGGATCAAGTCATAAATTTCGCTATAGAATATTTTATCAAAGACTTCTACTGGTGAAAGATTTTTTATCCGGTCGGTTATTTGAGTTTTTTAAGAAGAGCGTACATTATTGTCGGATGGTTGGGAAAAGGATGAGTAAGATGGTGCACATTTCCTCCACATCGGTATTACATCAACAGGATTAGGACGCCTTCTTTTGTTCGACAGAGGTTCATCGTCACTAGATAGTGACGATTCCCATTCTGAGTTTCAGATGAATGGCGTCGTCGACGAGTTACCTCGATTGTTCCAGGGACATCTCTCGGTAGTTCTGATGTTTGTAAATCATCTTCTCCTTTTTCTTCATCCGTCAACAAATCAGGTCTATGTGGTAAAATGATAACTTCATACTTATTATCACTCTCATCCTCCACAATGGCATTAATAGCTTCCTCAAGCCCACGATACTGATTTGCAGCACAGAATCGGGATATTTTTTCTGCAAATAAAATATATAACACTAAAGCCCGTTGTACAAAAAAAAAACTACATCAAGATAAATCGTAGCCTAACTCAAAAGACTTGTGATAAATACGGGATATTTCATTTGATATAGTAACATTGGCTCATAATCTAATAATATAATCTATACTTATAATAAATCTGTAGAGAGGTCAATTCTGTACATGAAATATATTTACAAAATAACTATCAGGGGGTGATTAGGGATCGATACTGATGCCAAAAATGCAATCAGTTAAATTTTTGTCTGTCTGTCTGTCTGTCTGTCTGTATAACCGTTATAGAAACAAAAACTACTCGACGGATTTTAAAACTTGGTACAATTATTTTTCATACTCCTGAGCTGGTTATAGTAAGTATACTATAACCAGCTCAGGAGTATGAAAAATAATTGCTCCTATTGATTGTAGCGTGATGAAAAGTATTTCATCACGCTACAATCAATAGGAGCAGAGCAGTGAAGGGAAATGTTGGGAAAACGGGAGAAGTTACACCATTTTTTAAGCTTCCGTCGCGTGTGCAACCTTAATGGTTAAAGCTACACAGAAATCATTTATGACGGAAATGTTCTCCTTAAAATTATATAAAAAATATTCCACGACAGCATATATCTATCTTTTATGGTTGACTCACAATAATACGTGTAACTCCCGATAGCTTAGCAGTTCGAAGCTTTCTGATTATTATTCTGCTCCGAAATTTAAAACACCACAACTTTGCAATGGAACTCGGCTAAAAGTAACCCAGTTACAACAAAATATAATCGAGGCTCAAATTTTAACAGGTTGCGGTGCAGGAGAAACCGTCTTTATTCCCAGAATTCCCATAATACCAAATAATTTTCCATTCCAATTTAAAAGAACGCGATTCCCAGTATCGGTGTGTTATGCAATGACAATTAATAAGGCTCAAGGGCAGACTTTTCGTGTTGCTGGAGTAGATCTCGGTGTCAGTTGTTTCTCGCATGTTCAGTTGTTTCTCGCATGGTCAGTTGTACGTCGCTCTTTCCCGGGTTAGCAGTTCTAGAAATCTTTATGTTCACGTACCGGACGGGTCAACTTTCTACATAGTTTACCCGGAAGCTTTGTGCTGAAGTATTGTCGTTCTATAGGTACTTAAGCCTCATGTGAACGTGATCTAAACAATATTACCAATACATTAACTTAATAACACACAAGGAGTTACACGCTGACGGAGTCGCGGGCACAGCTATTAACAATAATATTGTGCGGTTCGGTATTGCGATATTTTTCAACAGTATTATAGATTGACATATTATATTTCCCTACTAAATTACGAAAGTTAATCTGTGTGTTACATCAAAATCACTGAACCGTGAGGAAGGACATAGGCTACTTTTTTTTTTACGAAAAACGACGGAAACGTGGACGAAGTCGCGGGCAACAGATAAGGCAGATAAGGCTAAAGAGTTTGTTTGCACGCGATAATCTCAGGAACTACTGGTTCGAATTGAAAAAATATTTTACAATTTATAGAGAAAGGCTATAGGCTATATATCATTACGCTAAGGCCAATAGGAGCGGAGCAAATCGGGGTTAAATTTAACGTTAGCCCAAAGTAACTATTCCACGCGGACGAAGTCGCGGGCAAAAGCTAGTCTAATAATAAAATGCATAAATACACCGAAAAACATACAAAAAATTAGTTTAAATGATAAAATAATGCACTTACCTGAACAGTCAAAATATTCGCGCACTAAAATGTCAAAAAATGGCGGGTAACCGATGACGTTCTCATATTTTTTTATGTTTTCATAGATAATAATAATAATAATAAATAATAATAATAATAAATTTGTTTATTGCATTAAAAAGTGATTGTAGCTTCTATCATTCCCACGGCTCTGAGCATTTCTTCCCTGCTTAAATGACGTCGCCGCTCCATAATAACGTTGGTTTTAATCAGTAGTAGGGAAACAGTAGCACTAATAATGTCTTCAATGCGTTGTAGGTTTTTATAGGGAAAATATTGACAGCTGATTTTCATCTTTTACTCGAATTTGATTAACAGTTCCTGTTTCAAATTATGAAATGCACCAAAAAGGATCCATATAAATTTATAAAATCATAAATTTATTACAAAGCCACATCTCAATCTCAAGAAATCCGCATAAAAATGCTTGATCCCTAGACATTTTTGATGTGTGTATCTGGACATAGCTTTCCGCCTGACCGTTGCTGGCCGCGTGATATGTCGGTGACGTCACGTGACATATACCGTTCACTCTACAAAAAGTCTGAAACTCATGTGATGTAAACGATGTACCATTGTCACTAACTATCGTATGTGGAATACCAAACCTTGACATAAACTCGAACAACCTATCAATTGTTGCTGAAGCAGATGTACTGTACTTCATATTATAAACTTCGACCCATTTGGTATATGCATCCACCACCACTAAAAAGTTGTGTCCGTTAATAGGTCCCAGGAAATCAATATGAACCCTATAAAATGGGGTGGGGGGGAATTCCCAGTGAGCAATCGGCGCCCGCGGCGGTGATGGTCGTAGTTGCATACATACGTCACACGAACCCATCAAACGCTCTAAAGTCGCATCTATTCCCGGAAACCAAAACCGTGATCGCGCTTCTGCCTTTGTCTTCACGATCCCTAAGTGAGACTGATGCAATTCCATTAAAATGTCACTTCGTAATTTTTCTGGAATTACAACCTTATGTCCTCTCAGGAGACACCCATTTTCATAAGACAATTGCATCCTACATGAATGATACGGCTTCATACGATCATCAGATACTTTTCTAGGCCATCCATTCAAAACAAAGTTCACCACCTTACGCAAAGTCACATCAGTATCCGTCGCCTCACGTAACAATTTTAACGTTACTGGTAGATTACCTTCGACAACAAAATTAATGTATGAAGCCCGATCCAGATCGGGTATCGTCGCATCTATGCAACGCGCGTCCCCTTCCACCCCCGCGCAGTCGGGGAGACAGGCGCGCGATAAAAAGTCCGCACTGTTATTAGCGCTACGCACATACTCTATTTTATAATTATAACCACTTAAAAATAATGCATATCTCTGCAGTCTGTTTGCTGAGACCTCAGGGATACCACGATGGGGTCCGAAAATTGATAATAACGGCTTATGATCGGTGCGGAGAATAAATGGAACGGACCTGCCATATAAGTATTGGCGGAAACGCCTGACCCCGAAAATGATAGCTGTCGCTTCCTTTTGTATCTGCGAGTAACGTTTTTCAGCAGCATTTAAAGTCCGCGATGCAAAAGAAATCGGTCTCTCAGACCCATCGGGTTCTATTTGCGATAATATTGCAGAAAGTCCCGACGGTGAAGCGTCAACAGTCATAATTATTATGGTCGCGTCTGAGTTAAAATGAGCCAATATTTGATCTGACGCTAAACATTGTTTAATAGCGGTAAACGCTTTGTTATGGTTCTGTGTCCAACACCACTTGTTACCCTTTTTTAACAACTCATACAAAGGGTTTAAAATCAAAGACGCGTTAGGGACAAAGTTCCTATAATAATTTACCAACCCCAAAAATGACTGTAATTGATTAACATTAGTTGGCACCGGTGCATCCATCATTGCTTTAATTTTCTGAGGTGATTTATGAAGCCCATCTTTATTTATGACGTAACCTAGGTAACTGACTTCGTCTTTAAAAAATACATACTTCTCCTTTTGCAAGGTGAGTCCCGCGTCTTGTAATTTACCCAACACTTGATGTAATCTATCCAGGTGCTCCGACCTAGATTTCCCGGTTATTAAAATATCATCAAGCATACAGAGCGTGCCGGGCACGCCAGCCAGCACGCCCTCCATTGCGCGCTGGAATACGGCCGGCGCGCTTGCAATACCAAAACAAAGGCGCGTGTGTTTAAAAATCCCCCTATGCGTATTAATGCAAGTTATTTCCTGTGACTCGTCATCCAAAACAAACTGATTGTAAGCATTCGAAAGGTCTAATTTAGTGAACTGCTGGCCCCCATACAACTTAGAAAAAAGTTCAGTTACGGTTGGCAAGGGATACTGATCTATAACTGTTTGTTTACACCGGTGGAATAGTCGGCGCATATACGTATAGATCCATTTTGTTTTAACACCGGCATGATTGGTGACGCATACCGCGCGTGATCAACCGGTTTCAAAACCCCTAAACCTACTAAGCGATCTATCTCTTCATCTATTTTACTTTTTAAGGCGAAAGCTATCGGTCGAGCCCTAACAAAAACTGGTTTCGCATCTTCCTTTAATTGTAACTTCACTTTAAATTTATTAAATAACCCTAACTTACTCGAAAAGACCGATGGATAGCGGCGTTGCAACGTAACGAACATATCATTTTCATCTAATTGTTTACAATAGTGTATCGGCAACAATTCTAACTTGAATTTGGAAATAAAATCGTGACCGAGAATCGGCGGACCGCCGTCTCGCTCAACATAAACAAAAAGTGGGTGCGTTACGTTCGCGTAAGTTATAAGTAACTGCGTCATACCCACACACACGATTTTATCACCCGTATACGAAAACAATTTTGTCTTAGTCGCTGACAATGGTACAGACGCCAGCACATGAAGCTACCCGAAACTGTCAAATTTTCCCAATCAACCTTGAACCTAATTTCTTTAATAATAAAGTTGAAAATCTATTAAAGAAATTTGACAGATTGTTGTAGCTTGATGTGCTGGCGCCTGTACATTGTTAAAATGCTTTTTATATGTATTTTCAGATATAGCTGTAACGGCCGAACCGCTATCTATTTCGAATTTTAATTCGATCCCCGAGACCGATACTGTTTCCGTCATCGGTTCCCCTTTAACTGATCGAATATTAAAACACTCACCATCGTCATCACTCTCATCCACAGCTCTTGATTCGACATAATTTATTTTCCTGCACATCCTACGCAGATGCCCCGTCGCATTGCATTTCCTACTTAGCGAACCGACACTGAGATGTTTCATGATTATGATAGCCGCACACTTGACACTGCACTTTAACTCCCGAACTGGGCGCAGCCTCTCGACCTGGTGGCGTCGCCGTCGCTGTCGCCTGCGTGATCTTGAACAGCTGGTCGAGCGACGCGGCCTGTACGCCGGCGCCCGCAGCTGCCCGTGCACTTCGCGCGTTCTCCGCCAACTCCATCGCCTTACTTAAGGTTAAATAAACCCGCGAGATCTTTCGCGAAGAGCTTCTCTCTGTCAGGTCCAGGCAACATCCCCATGACAAATCTGTCACGAAGAGCTTCTTCCACGTTGGAAAAACCGCAGTGTGACGTCAGACCGCGCAACATAGCTGCCCATTGTGCGTACGTCTCCCCCTCTTGTTGCGTAGCCGCGTAAAACTTATAACGTTCGTCGAATCCGCACCGCTTTGGAGTGAAATGTTGATCCAGAAGCTGAAGTACATCATCGTACGGAACGTCCTGCAGCTGCTTTGGCAACGCGAGATCCGCCGCCAACTTATGCGTGCCATACGCGAGTGCACTCAGCAAGATTGCTCGTCGCTTTGTTCCCGTAGGATCACTTGTTCCGGTGATGTCGTTAGCCAGAAACCACTGTATGATTCGACACTTGTAGGTCTCCCACGACTGTATATTTTATTTATTTATTTATTTATTTATTTTTATTTACACAGTTCATATTACAACAAAAAATATTGTGGTCAAACACCGATAAAAGGCCAAATACTGAGCCGGACATTTTACTTTTCTTATACGTGGGTACTCGTCGCCAATGTTAGGTATAAGGTCACACAAGTGAAACGACTTGCTAGTGATGCAATGACGTTTATTCTTAATACTTAGTGGTGCGTAGGCACACGCACACATACTTAACACTAAGTGACATTCTAGCAAATTACTTTTTGGCTGTAGCAACTTACAGTAACTATTTTTATGTGTCTTTTTAATCCTGGCGGAAGGAGTAAAGCGGAGTGAGCTGTTCGACATCTGGCCAAATGAACCTGTTTCTTCTTTAAAATTTGAAGTTGTATTGAAATATTTGACGGATACAACAAATTTACAAGACTTCGACGATGCATTGAGGGGCACATTCAAAAATAAAATTTTCGTTTTTGTGTGCAATTGCTCGTGAAATGGAAATATTGTTATCGTAGCAAGAAAACATTTTTGCAACAAAACAAAGAATGGTTAGATGGTCGCCTGACTGTCGGTGTAGATTGTGAAGTAGTACGAGATGTAGTTGGTGATGGTAAACGTGACTAGGAGGCGAGGACGCCTACGAAAATTGTTTGAAGAATGCAATCGGTCATCGAACAGGCGAAAGTTACAAAAGCTCGTTCGAGAGGCCTCTAGTCAGGAAATATCATTAGCTACTCAAATGAGTCTGAGAGCAGATGGCAAAAGGAATACTGCAAGAGTTTTCAGGCATATTTCAAGTCCGACAGCATCACCTCAAAAAGCCAATAAAGTAAAAAAAACGCCTTACTCCATCAGAAAATTTACCAATCAAGATGACCAAAGAACGCGCTTTAGCCATGTACGTAGATAATAAGCTAACTAAAGATACAGAACAGAACAAACATCTTAAGAGTATAAGGCCAACATATTTTCATCCTATAATAGACTTTTGGAAACGAAGTAAGAGACATACCCTGTCGATATAGAAATCACTGAAATATCTGGCACAGTGACACTTCAGTCTCTGTTTGCAGGTCCAGGTACTGGATGTAGTCCAGGGGGGGGGTCATGGTCCCATGACCCCCCCCCCCCCCCCCCCCTGGATCCGCCCTTGCCTTTGCATTACAAGAAGTGTTGAAAGCAAACATAGACAAATATGACCCCAGTAACATCAACGTCATATTCAAGTGGGGCTGTGATGGTGCTTCGGGACAGAGTCGATATCATCAAGCTTTTGAAGACAACAACAATGATGACGCGAGTTTGTTCTTAATAATGTTAGTACGTCTTCAAATCAAAGCTGGTAGAGACGTGGTTCTATGGCAAAATCCAGTACCCTCTTCGACAAAGTACTGTAGACCTATTAAAGTGATTTTTCATAATGAGACTGCAGGCTTTGTTAAGCAGGAAGTTGACAATATCAAAGGACAGATCGAGAGGTTGGTTCCGACAAAAATAGATATTGAACGACAGCAGTATACTTTTCACCCAATTTTGACGCTAACTATGATAGATGGCAAAACCTGCAGCACACTTTCAGGTACTGCCAATCAAAACTGCCATGTATGTGGAGCAACTCTAAGCATGATGAACAAATTGGACCTAGTTCGTGCGAGACCGACCAATAAAGATTCTCTGCAACTTGGCATGTCTAGCTTACATGCTTGGATAAAGTGTTTAGAATGTGTTCTGTATATCGCGTACAGGTTAGATAGATAGAAAAAGTGGCAAATTTCTACGCAAAACAAGGCCTCCACAGATGCGAAAAAGAAGAGAAGAGAGTATTCGAACAGAAATGAATCTCCTTGTCGACTTGCCTAAGCAAGGCTATGGCAGCTCAAACACAGGAAATGTAGCAAGAGAATTTTTTATAAATCCAAAACTAGCTTCACAGATTACAGGCGTAAATGAGGAGCTAATAGACTCCGTGGACCCGCTCAGTGCCATAGGTGCCAGAAGCATAGGCACTCATCGCACCAATGCCACCGCCCGCTCGCCCGTGTGAGATGTGGAGAAGGGTGTAAGGTTTGTTTACCCAGGATGGGATGACGTAATACGTGGAGCGGCTGCAGGGCGTCTTCAGACACACGATAGAATATATAACTCACCAGTAAGTTTAATGTCTTTATTAATCTTACAATATTCTTGCCGGGCATGGTGCATCGACCATTGTAGGAGCAAGAAGCAGGAAACCAGTGTTGCTACACTTAAATAATAAGTGGTAGTGTTGTACTACCTAACATCTTCCCTTTTTTTTGAAAGAACTTGACAATATATTTTTAACTACATTTTATGAATACTAACTGTTTAAAAAGGGATGCCATTTGAAACAGTCTTCCGACTACTGAACTAAAATAGGATATTAGTTATTTTTTCCTTCCATAGGCAACACAATTTTTTTTAAATTGACCATAAACATTAAGCTGACAGCCTTTGAGTCATTTGACATTGACACATTCGACTGACAGCTTTCACAATAATTGTCACTATTTTGACATTAACACATAAATATAGGGATGGGCAAATGAAAAAAAATATCGATAAATATATCGCTATTTTTAGACAATATCGATATATGCAGAGTAAAAAATATCGATATTTCGATATATATCTATATTTTTTTTCATTTGCCTCCTATATGTATGTGTTAATGTAAATATTTTTACTCTCAGGAGCTCGATTACCGAAAAAATTGTTAAAATATTCAAATGTGAAAAGACATTTGGTACTTTTATTAGTTTTGTTTATGCATAAAATACATATTTAACTATTATTATTACAATTAACATAAAAAACTTAAAAGTTTAAACAATTGTTTTTTAGTCAAACCAATATTCATCCGATATAGACATCAGAAGCACTCTTTCCTTGATGTGCTCTCCGGTAAGTCTGCTTCTATTATCCGGTATAACTAAGTTGACAGCCGAAGCAAGTCTTTCAGACGCTACTGAGGAAGCTTGGCAGATTAAATACTTTAATGCAATTTCAGAGAGTGCCGGCGTAAAATGCCGACAATTCACCCATAATTCTACGGGGTCTGATTTTCTTTCTATTAGTGGTTGGTCCAGATACTGTTTAAGTTCATTAGGAACACTACCAGAACTTGGAACTTCTGCTCTATTTGTGTTGAGGGATATGAGTTTTTCATGTCTACACCAAATTGATGATTCGCTAGGTTCTAGTGCTGCTTGAATTGGCCTTAAATCTGGATAACGCTGTAAAAATAAGCAATGATATAGCATGTGACACAGCAATTGGAGACGTAAAATGGAGGCGTTTGAATCTCGGGTCTAATATTGTAGCTGCTGAGAGAAAAGTATTGTTATGAAAGGGAATGAGTTTTTCGTCGATTTTTTTTAGTAAAGCCTCTTTAACAGTCTCTCCCAGAGTGGTCGATGGATTTGTTTGATCCGTTACTTGGCGAAGCAAATTTGAAACAGGAATTGCTAAGCTTGACGTCACATAATTTGCCCCACTTATCTCTTCAGTCGCTTCTTTAAACGGACCAAGAAGGGCAATAAGGTCTCGTAGTTGCAACCATATCAGGTGTTTTTTTATTGGTTTGACTTTTTGTGGCCAATATTTTTGCTACAAGAGCAGACAATTTAACAAATCGTTCCAACATATCTAACCACGAATTCCATCTAGTGCTAACTGCTTGAATTAGTGTCAATATTTCGCCTCCTTTTTTTACCGATGCTTGCTGTTCAGCTCTTAGTTGGTCCGATGCATTTACCGATTGTTTAAAAAATGTTACTATGCTTTTAACATGATCATGAGTTTCTCTTAGTACCCCATCAACAATTAAATTTAAGCAGTGGGCCATACAGGGAACCCTACGATCATTTCCAACAAATAATCGCACTGCTGCGACCATGTTTGCGCCACCATCAGTGGTGATAGAGACGATTTTACTTTTGTCTATAACAAACTCTTCACATTTTTATCCCAAGTTTCTCATCAAGTATACCTGTGATAATTTCTGCGCACATAAATTTATACTCTGAATAGTAGGTGAACTCTTCCCTATTATGGGGTCAATAAGATGAACCGTTAATACTAAAAAGCTTCTGGTTGAATTAGTAATTGTAAGTACATCACTTGTGAAGCTTAAATAATTTGCCTCATCTAAAGCTTTTATCAGAACCTCCTTTGTAGTATTATATCTGTTTTCTATCAAGCGAGTCACCTAAAATTGAGAAAACAGCAGTTATTAAACTATAATTTCAGTAGGTAAAAATTGGGGTTTCCAGATCAAAGAAGATCTGGAAACCCGTAATTTTCACCATTCATTATAGAATCATTTCTGATCCAGACACACCTAATTACAGTCATCATTCATTACTTCTAAATAGTACTTGCAAAAATATTCTGACTTGACTATTGAGTGGTCTTTATTATTTAACCATTTAAATGTAATAGATATCATGAGAAATTTAGATATTCAATATAAATGTGAAACATTTATCTTATTGAACATTCGTAATTATGTACATTATAATTTATCATTACATATTCATTCAACAATTTGATGACACGGAAATTGGAGCAACAGTCGCTATAGTATATTCAACACGACATCGACAGTCTAACGAAAAAAAAATTTTTGGAAAAAAATAAAACCGACTTCCATATCAAAACACTACAAAGCCAAAAATAATTTTAATTTCGGTAGTCGGTGTTATTGGTTTTGTATTTTCTTTTTTTTTCACACCGCCTGCCGAAATTAAAATTATTTTTGGCTTTGTAGTGTTTTGATATGGAAGTCGGTTTTATTTTTTTGCAAAAAGTTTTTATTTTCGCGCTTTTTAGTGGGTCAATTTGTAATTAATCTAGTTATAAAAGCCAAAATGTCAACTACAAAAAAATAAAAACGCGCGAACAAAAAACACAATGCAGAGTAAACGAATAGATCATCAATGTAAATATTTTTTTAGACTTTTGTTGATTTTTCAGAAACGGCTTGTTCGATTTCGATAAAATTTTCATGGGACCATTTGGGAAGTATACCCTTTCCAACAAAAAAAGAATTTTTCAAATCGGTTGGCGAGCGACATAGCTATGCCCGAACAAACATTAAAAAAAAAGCAAACAAACATCCGAATTGAGAACCTCCTCTTTTTTCAGAAGTCGGTTAATGTAGTGCGCTCGCTATTGTCCATCGCGCTGCCTTATATAAGGTGTATCTATTCATACACGAAATATTTTAAGAGATATACCTATAGGTGGTAAGGAAACCATAGCAACAAAAAATAAAAAAATATCTAGGTATATTATTAATAAAATTAAATAGTTTAATATTACTTGACACACATAATAAATACTGGTTCTTTCTTATTTTTAAACATCCACTACGCTAGTTTACGCGGGCGGCGGTATTTGAATGGGTGCACAGCTTTTGTGAATATGATCAAAGAAAAAAACATGCGCGCGCAGCGGGTGGCGGGGGCGCCTGCTACCCTACCCGGCGCCCGCTACCCTACCCGGCGCCCGCGTCTCAGTCGCGGCGTCTTGCTAGGCCAGTCCCACTCGTCCCACTCAATCCGCGTGTCGTGTCGCTCGCGCGCGCCTTAGCAGGCAGCTGACACGCGTCGGGCGCGCTCGGGCAACATATTAAACAATGCGTAACTACAGGAGTACCAGAACATGGTGGTGTGCTACAATGAGGGTGGAAATATTTTGCTCACAGCACAAGCCCTCTTCTTGAAGCGATTTGGGAGAAGACCATCACTGCAGATCATCCTTGGAGCTGTACAGCGGCATATGGACTATAGGATCTACATGCCACCAGCTGCAGACGGAGGAAGGCAACGAGTGCCAGTAAGAATCGAGGACGACATCGTCGACTTCTTTTTGCAGCACCCAATGGCCAGCACATCAGACACCGCTCGTGTTTTTAACGTGAGCAAAATGACCGTTTGGCGCCTTCTGCGGGATGAGGGGAAGCACCCGTTCCACTTCACTAGGGTGGAAGAATTAAAGCTGATAGACTTAAATCCACGCGTGGAATTTTGCCATTGGTTACTTGAAGATCCGACGCGGCGCATACTCTGGACGGACGTTGGGATGTTTACATCCACAACGCACACTGGTGGGCATCAGAAAATCCACATATTGTTAGGCCGACGCGGTTCAGTGTAAATGTGTGGGGTAGGGCTAAAGACCTGGTTTATGGTAATGACGGCCATACCATATCAAGTGTGGAACAATTAAAAACGCGAATTGTGAACACTTTCGCGGTGATGGTTAGTGATAGAGACACATAATTAAAAGTGCAAGGACACATATTAAAACGTGCAGTCGTCTGCGTCCAACAACATAGCGAATATGTACAACAATAAACTACTTGTACGGTGTAAATAAAAACTACGTTGGTACTAGGTATGAACATTTTAAATTATTGTAAATAAGTTGATTGTAATTTTTAGACACGCCAATTTATTGTTACTGTAATTCGTAAAAAGCGTCACAATTACGAATTTCTTGTAAAATAGACAGGTTTCCGACTAACTACACTGCGACATAAAGCCAAAACAATAATAATGTAGAATAATAAGTACCTATTATTTCATTATTGACGGCATTCTTAAAGTTCACATGTGTATGAGTAGATAGGTAGGCAACTAACAATCAGCTGACGGATACGACTCGTTCGACACATCTTAATAACCTCACAGAGGTCATTAACATGCGAATTCGAGTTGAACCTATCAGCTGTTTATTGGTATTTACCTAGCTTACAGATGAAATGAAATATTTATTTTGTAAATTGGTTCTAAATAGTACACTTTTCCACGTCATTTTTTTGTGTTTTGAGTAAAGCTTGATGAGGCCGGTGTTTCCTGACTACTCTGAAAAGAAACACCGAAACAACGAACTCAGGGGTCAACGTCTCTTAAAGTCCATTCAATTCGTATCATCGTATGTGATGTAGGTAGGATAGATGTAAATGTAGATGGGTAGGTATTGTAGGTTAGGATTATAATTGAAAAAATATTTTAATCGCATCTAGGTTCCTTTTCGTAAAACTTTAATGGAGTGAATTTAATAATTTGCCTACTTAGCTTTAAATGGTATTGTAATTTAAATTCACATTTATTATCATTGTAAGCGATACGTTATTAAAATGACACTAGAATGAGATACGAAGTCTAGCTACGTTGGTTTATTTTTAACATCATCACACCTGATTTCTCGGTAGAGATAGGCAGAGGTGTATTTTCGTAAGTCCACTACAGTTCACCAGTGATATTGTTAGGTCTCATGTAAAATGAGGTGGGGGCAGGTGTTTGAGTCCGGCAGAACACAGACTGGAGTGCGGTAACCATCAGGACGCGAAATAACTACCATGTAGCGCCGTCACGTGGAGACATGCATGCGAAGCGAATACTCGCACAATCTCACCAACACGCGGATGCGCGACATAGGCGCGCGGGGGCACGTCACTTCACCGCGGCGCGGGCGGGCGGGTCATTCATAGAATATGGAGTAAAGATTTTATGCAAAATGTCTCAAGCAGTTTTAAAATTATAATAATTACGTAAGATAAGTGCTCCATCTTCGATCACATCATCACTTACCATCGGGTGAGATGGTGGTCAAACGCGAACCTATTTTCAATAAAAAAAAAAAAAACAAAAAAAGATAAAAAAAAACATTGATAAACATTTTTTTGTCGTGTTTATTGTTTCTTTACAAGCTATAGGTATATCTCTTAAAATATTTCGTGTATGAATAGATACACCTTATATATGCAGCGTAGTAACGATTTAGTTTAAATGTTATGACGTAGAAATAAAAAGTACTATATTTTTAAATGCTTTTATTTACAATAAATATTTACACTATATACTAACCATTTAAGAAACAAATAATAATATAACGAAGTTGAATGAAGTTGAACTTAATTTTTTCACTATTTTCAACCGACGACAAAAAAGGAGGAGGTTATCAATTCGACGCGTATATTTTTTTTTTTTAAGTATGGTAATCGAGTACTCAAAGACGGCTGAACCGATTTGGAAAATTCTTTTTTTGTTTAATAGGGCATACTTCGAAATTGGTACCATTTGTCACCAAGTCAGGATCTGATGATGGGATCCTGGAGAAATCGAGGGAACTCTTCAAATATTATACGCACACCTATGGCGTTTTGGGTATTTCTTATAGTAACTTGTGCAGTTGCTCTCAAAAAGTACCATTTGGGGAAGTGGAACTGATGATGAAGACCACAGATGGCCGCCGAAACTACTCAATAATAAGTATTTCGTGGATTGCGATTCGATTACTTGAATATGGATACTAAGCACTTTATGCGCGTCACAATGCATATGGTGATGTATAGCTGATGGTGAAGTACCAGGAGAACTCCTCAAAAATTAACGGCCCAGCATTGGGAAAAGCAATATTTTATAAAATGTTATAAGTAGTTGACATTTAGGCTCTTGTAACTAGGTAAATTAAAAATCAACCAACTAAAAAGAGTGAAATAAAAACTTTTTACCAAAAAATTAAACCGACTCCCAAAAAACACTGCAAAGTGAAAAATAACTTTAATTTCGGAAGTCGGTGCCAAAAACGAAAATACAAACTAAATACACCGACTACCGAAATTAAAGTTATTTTTCACTTTGCAGTGTTTTTTGGGAGTCGGTTTAATTTTTTGGTAAAAAGTTTTTAGCAACTAAATACTCGGTTTCAGTCCTTATGTCATCAATATACGGACTAAATATTGTATATTGACGCTTGCACCATCGGGGTCACTGACAATTTCATCCATCTGACGACCTTCCACATCATGTACAATTATTTTTATAATTCGGTGAACATGCCCAGGCTCTTTACATGTGATAAAGGATGTGTTTTTAAAAGGTTTTGATTTTTTCTTCTTCTTTATGTTTTTCTCTTGTATTTTTTGCTGTCTACTCTCTTCACATGCTTGTTCCGCCACTTCGGCATACCAACTTTCTCGGTCTTGAGCATAGAAAATGGATTAAGAACTGGATTGGAGCATTCTATCGAATTCTGAAATAATGAATAATTTTATGCTATTAAACAGCATCAAATATGAATTCAATTGCTAATATCGAAGATCACTTAGATACTTACGTTACATTGTTGGTTAATGTTATCTAAAACACGACTGTAGGATGGTGAATGTGACATATTTAATTCTATGTCCCGACTTTGTTAAAAACCTGGAAAAAGTACTCGAAATTAATATTTCGTTAACCGATATTATATCCCGAAACAACAATTGCAGTTGAAACATAGTCTTATATAGAAATGAATAATTATGTACCAGACCTATATGTATTAAACATCGATTATAGTGTCTGATAACAATAATGTTGGATAAAATAAGGAAGAGTTAATATTAAAACTTACCAATACACATACTATAACTATAATACTAATACATACTATATTACACATACAACTGTCTCTGACACTGTCACAGATACCAAACTTCACCAAAGAGCCATCTATAGACTATAGATTTTTATTTGGTTTTGTTCACTATCACTATCTATCTATCTACTCTGCGTATAATTATATGAGATATTACAATAACAAGAAATATATAAATAATAAAAAATATAATAAGGCGTTTAAAAATATCGATTTGATATTCAAAAATAAATATCGATTATCGATAATTCGTGATTAAAAATATCGACGATATTTATCGATTACTTTCTAAAAAAATATCGATATTTGATATAAGTAGTTGACATTTAGGCTCTTGTAACTAGGTAAGTAGGTAGGTAGGTAGGTAGGTAGGTAGGTAGGTAAGGTAGGATACACCGACTTTCGGAAAGCTTTCGACAAGGTAGACCATCAACTGCTTCTTGAAAAAATTGCATACAATGGGATAAGGGGAAATTTGTTGCGCTGGTTTGCGTCGTATGTCACGAATAGAACCCAAAGGGTCGTTATTAAAGGATTTCAATCTGCATCAGTATCTGTTACGTCCGGTGTGCCCCAGGGCTCGATCCTTGGCCCTCTCTTATTTATCCTATTCATAAATGATATTGCTAATTGCTTTAAGCACTGTAATTTTCTCCTCTACGCTGACGACCTAAAAATATACAGAACTATTAGAAGATTTTCAGATTGTCAACTATTTCAAGAAGACCTTAACCGTTTGTCAAACTACTGCGTTAAAAATAAAATTAGCTTGAATATATCTAAGTGCTCTGCAATAACTTTCACTAAAAATAAAAACCTCTTTCGGAATAGTTATAATATTAATAATGTCGGTTTAGCTAGAGTATCCATTGTTCGAGACCTTGGGGTATTGCTGGACGACAAGCTCCACCTTGATAAGCACATTGAAATGATTATTAACAAAGCATATCGTATGTACGGGTTTGTCATGAGATCTTCGGTTGACTTTAGACGCACTGATACTTTTCTTCACCTTTACAAAGCATTGGTCAGATCACAACTGGAATATGCTGTGGTGGTGTGGAACCCGTATTATCACAAATACATAGACAGCTTAGAAGCCGTCCAGCGCAAATTTCTTAAATCGGTGCACTATCGTTGTTGTCGTTACTTTCCGACATATAATGTCCTACTTGAAAAATATAATTTGATGAGCCTAAGGTCCAGACGCATATTTTTGGAAACAATGTTTCTTTACGATGTATGTCATAACAGATATGATTGCTCCGATATCGTCAATAGGTTGAGTTATGTAGTTCCCAGAACTGTCATCAGGCGAGAGGTGCGCGCGTACCCACTTTTTGCGTTACCTTCGTGTCGAACAAACGCCGGAGCTCGCGCACCGCTTTACCGTATAAGTAAAAATTATAATAGTATGTTCACTGATTTAGATTTATTTGCTATGTCTGTAACTAAATTCCGGAACGGTCTCATACAGATACTTAAAGAGTTATAGTTATTTTTAATATTATGTAATTACAAATGAATGAAATATTTTGATTTTTTTAAATATAATAATAGAATTGTTTTAATTATAAGAAATAATTTAATTAATATTAACACTAATTTTATTGAAATTATTGAATTTATTTACTTTAGCTTAATGATAATGATAACAAAATAATATGCATCATTAAGGAAGTAACATTGTTTTGTATAATATTTGGTTAGGAAAAAAAAACATTTTAAAACTTATGTCACAACCCTAATATATAATTTGTGGATAACGGTGTGGGTGCACATTTACTAACATTTATTTGTTATGATTTTATAGTTTATAAAAAATGTGTTACTGTTTGTTATTCCCTAATAAATAAATAAATAAATTAAAAATCAACCAACTAAAAAGAGTGAAATAAAAACTTTTTACCAAAAAATTAAACCGACTCCCAAAAAACACTGCAAAGTGAAAAATAACTTTAATTTCGGAAGTCGGTGCCAAAAACGAAAATACAAACCAAAGACACCGACTACCGAAATTAAAGTTATTTTTCACTTTGCAGTGTTTTTTGGGAGTCGGTTTAATTTTTTGGTAAAAAATATCGATATTTTGATATATCGATATTTTTTGCCCTTCCCTACATAAATATAACCACAATTCAACCTTAAAGTAGACTTTTGTTGGTAGTGGTAAAGGCTTAACCAGGCCTGCGACAGCATAGTATACAAAAAATGCGTTA
This sequence comes from Tholera decimalis, assembly GCA_943138885.2. NCBI lineage: Eukaryota > Metazoa > Arthropoda > Insecta > Lepidoptera > Noctuidae > Tholera > Tholera decimalis. Next base: position 9,079,109 of record OW964551.2, on the reverse strand, counting down.
TAGCGCTACTGTCGCCGGCAACCATGTTTTTGGCAGCCATTTTGTCAGTAAACCTGACCAAAGAGAATGTAATACATTAGGTATGTTTGAAAACTGACGAGTGACAGATAACAGATTGGCTTTTCCGTCATTCGTGTCGAAGCTCGTGTGCTGCCGGATTACAGTTTGTTTACTAGTCGTTCTCCTCGCTGTATTGCTTAAGTTGAGATAGATTCCAAGTTCCTTGCTCAATACGAATTATACTGCAGTGCTCTGGTGCTTTGGTTCGCGGCCATGGTTCCTATCAAATGCTGTGTTGTCGGTTGTATTTCAACCAACAAAAGTCATCCATTGCCTTTATAATTTAACTAAAGACGATAAACTTAGGGCTTTTTGACTGTCGTTTTTGGTATCAGTGAATTCCGAACTTCTTGGTCTATCAAAGTATCAGTTAGTGAATAAACGTGTGTGCCAAAAACACTTCGACAAATACCAACTGGATGGCGAGTCTCGAGAGTCTCAGAGATGGTTATCCATGTCGTTTTTCCACTGAAGAAGTAGAGCATCCTTTATCTAAGTAGAGCAGTCTTTATCTGTATTAATGTGTTTGTAATTATTTACAAGTGTACCTATTAAGGTACACTAGTTAAGTTATAGTCAGTGGGTTATCTTAAGGGCGGAGTATCCTGCTTATGATTATGTATTTTTTATTAAAATTATAAACTTTATTTGGTTATTTTCAGGTGTTCTTTATGATAATAACTAAAGTAACAAGGAAGACACCGATTAAATTGTGGAAAATCCAGTTGTTGTCCACTCATTTTTAACTTTTAACCAACTTCAAAAAAGCACGTTCTGTATTCGACCCGTATGCATGTATGTATGTTTGTTTGTATGTCTGCGATTTTCTTAAAAAGTAATCAACCAATTTTAATGATTCTTTTACTCAAGTGATCTACATACTTTCAGGGAGGTTTTAATATTAGGTCTTCTGGATAGTTTTGAGGGATTTATTAAAAATGAAATACTCTTGTATTATAAAAAAGATAATTTATATTTTAATCAAAATATGCTCCATTATTAGCTACAACCTTTTGCCATTTTTCGGGCAACAAATGGATTCCATCATAAAAAAAACTGATCATCTTTTGAAGCGATCCATTCATCCATCCATTTTTTGATATATTCATAAGATTTGAAGTGCTGATCTGCAAGGCTGTGTTGCATAGATCGAAATAGGTGGTAATCAGAAGGAGCACAATCTGGTGAATATGTGGGATGCGGTAACATTTCCCACTGAAGATCTGAAAGTGTATCTCTTACAGCTTTTGCGATGTGTGGGCGAGCATTGTCAGGCAGTAAAATGACCTTTTGTTGTCTATGTGCAATTCTTGGACGTTTTTGGTTCAATGCATGACTCAAATTGATTAATTGATCTTGATAACGCTCAGCTGTGATAGTTTCATCTGCTTTTAACAATTTATAATAAATAACACCTTTCATATCCCACCAAATGCATAACAATACCTTATTTACGTGAATGTTACGCTTCGAAGTCGATGTGGAACGGTTGACCAGGATCTACCCATGATTTCCTACGTTTTGGATTATCATAGTAGATCCATTTTTCATCGCCGGTAATGATTTGATACAAAAAAGATTTTTTTTTGTGACGAGACAGTAGTGAAGCACAAATGGTTACTCGATTTTGCATCGTTAATTCTGATAAAGCATGTGGAACCCATTTTCCTTGTTTTTGAATTTTACCCATTGCGTGTTAATGATCAGAAATTGTTGATTTACCTACATTTAATTCTTCAGCCAACTCTTGTAGTGTGCGGGCAGGGTTTTCATCCAATAACGCCTGCAATTCACCGTCTTCAAACTTTTTTGGTTTTCACTACGTTATTTATCCTCTAAATCAAAATTACCACTTTTACATCGTCGAAACCAGTATTCATATGTTTTAACAGATGGTGCAGATTCATGATACGTATCTACAATAAGTCTGTGAGCTTTTGCTGCTGTTTTTCTTGAATCGAAAAGTATAGTAGGAAATGACGAAAATGATATTTATCGCGTTCCATATTTAATCACACTAAAAACTTGTGTGCGTTTACTGTAAGTTAGTTACTTCGAATAATTAAAGTGCAAGCTAAAAAACACCACATCGAATATCTAAGTAACTTGTACTGATGTGTCGCGACAGCTACTTGACACGTTCCCTCAAAACTAACCGGAAGACCTAATACATCCATATCCATACTAATATTATAAATGCGAAAGTAACTGTCTGTCTGTCTGTCTGTTACCTTTTCACGCCTAAACCGCTGAACCGATTTAGATGAAATTTGGCATGGGAATAGTTTAGGACCCTGGGAAAGATATAGCTTAGGCTTCGTCCCGGAAATCATTCGTAAAGGATGTAAAAGGGGTGTTGGAATTTCGTATAGGGAATCAATTATGTCCCCACCCTACCCACACACATAATACACTTAGACCGCTAAACCGATTTGGATGAAATTTGGTATGGAGATAGTTTTAGACCCTGGAAAAGACATAGGATAATTTTTATCCTGGAAATCATCCCTTAAGGATGTAAAGGGGCGTTGGGACTTTGTATTTCCCCTCTCAATTCATTTAAATCGCGTATTCAAGAACCACTCATAACAGCTTTTTTAAACTACACAACTGCATGTAGGCTATACAAATCTTTGTTTAGGGCTGGGGTCGAACCCACATCATGCACCAGTTAACAGTTACGCCAACCGTGTCGCTTAAATTTTAACCAATCAAGTTAATATACGAATCATTTCTATTTCAAAATCGGGGTGAATAGGCTCAATTGGACTTAAGAATAAAAGACTAGTGGACTGTATATAAAATAGGTGTAATCCCACAATTAATATTACAAAGGAATGCCCGTGGCGGAGCGCGTCGGTGAGCTGAGTGGTGTGGCGGGCGCGCAGTGGTCGCTCGGAGCGGGCTCGACCCCCCGGGACCCCGCACATTCCCCGCAGTGGATCACGCGCATAGGTGATGCGCCGACATATTCCCCGGGTTGAAGGGAAGTCTTCAATGTTCGACTGGTAGGGGGCAGATGCAGTTGAAGGCACGACGAATGGTGCCCCGCTTCGTCTTCAGTTCAGCCACTCTCGTGATTCCATCTACGCCGGGATAAGTCTTCATGATCCGGCCAAGAGACCAGAGCAGAGGTGGCGTTGTTTTGTCCTTTATCAAGACTAAGGACCCCGGCTTCACTTCACCTCTGGAATGAAACCACTTGGATTTTGCCTGCAGCAGAGAAGTATATTCATTATGAAACCGTCGCCAGAAATGCTGCCTGATGTGCTGGATTCTTCTCCAGCGATCCAACCGCGTGATGTTGGCTTCAGTCACCTGAGGATGTGGTACTGATAAGAATGGCCGTCCAATTAGGAAGTGAAAGGGAGTGAGTGCCGAAAAATCGTTAGGGTCTGAAGAAAGAGGAGTGAGAGGGCGTGAATTAAGAACCGCCTCTATATGAGTGAGACAGGTAGCCATCTCTTCGAAGGTGAAATGAGTGAGATGCAGCAACCGTTTTAAATGATGCTTACATGATTTTACAGCAGCTTCAGCCAATGAATTGAAATGAGGGCTGTATGCAGGCGTAAAAATAAATTCGATACCTTCCTGCGCCATTTTAGATGCAACATTTGATGATTGCAAGAATCTACACATCTCGTTTGACGCGCCTACAAAGTTAGTCCCATTATCGGACGTGATGCTTCGAGGCTTGCCACGACGCGCCACGAAACGATTTAGAGCGGCCATGTAGGCCTCAGTGGTGAGGTCGGTGACAAGCTCCAAATGTACGGCTTTCACTGCCGAGCAAACAAAGATGCACATATAGGATTTTGTAAGTTTGCATCCTCGGCCTTTACGATTGGCCACCAATACTGGCCCAGCATAGTCAACATAGCTATTTAAAAATGGAAACTCAAGATTTGTTCTTGAGCTAGGTAGCTGACCCATTATAGGCTGTACGTTCTGAGCCTTGTGTCTAAAACATTTAAGACATTTATTCACGACTAATCTAGACAAGTTTCTGCCACCTAGAGGCCAATAAGTTTGTCGTATATGTGACAATAACAACTGTGGACCAGCATGTACAAGCTTTAAATGTTGCATTTGAAATATAAGTTTTGTAAGTGTATGTTTACTGCATAAGACAATGGGATGTTTCACACTAAAATCGTAGGGGGAGTTATCGAGCCTTCCACCCACGCGAATGAGGTTATGATTGTCAATGAACGGTGTCAGAGGAAGTAATCTACTTTTGCGTGGTAATTTTTGTCCAGACTTTAACAAGTTATACTCTTCAGAAAACATTTCAAGCTGTGAGTAATGTATAATTAAATTCAATGAATTTTCTAGTTCTGTTTTTGAAAAATTACCATGCAATTTATTTTTATTTTTTACATTGTAAATAAAGCGTGGTACATATGTAAATATATTTTGTATTTTTGTTAAGCTAGAATATTTTACTAATAAATCATGAATGATTGATGAATGAATGGTTACGTCTGAATGATTACTAATAAATGAATTATTTTCACTATCACTACCAATGAAATGAGTCACTACTTCCGGCAGACTATCCTTCCCGTTGTTTGGCATGCTGGGCCACTCAATTTCACTATGTTGTAAAAATGAGGGTCCAGACCACCACAGAGATGTGTCCATAATAATGTCGGCCCTGAGACCACGGGAAACAAGATCCGCCGGGTTGTCCTTCGACGGTACGTAGCTCCAGGTATGACCACAAGTACTTTCCTGTATTTCATTGACTCTGTTTCTTACAAAAGGTTTCAATTGATTTGAAGGAGTAGAGAGCCAACCCAGGACTATGGTTGAGTCGCACCAGAATCTACATTTATGAATGTGCATGGTAAGCGATTCTTGAACCTTAGTACACAGCCTTGCACCTAACAAAGCTCCACAAAGTTCAAGTCTCGGTATCGTCGTTGGTTTGATGGGCGCTACACGATTTCTAGAGACTAGAAGTTGTACGCCTATGGATCTACTGCCATTAGAAGACCGAATTTATACACAAGCGCCATACGCCTTCTCGGACGCATCGGTAAAGACGTGTATTTCATGCGTAATGGAGTCTTCACGCAAAACCCAACGAGGAATTTTTAAGTAATTTAATGCTGTTATTGTGCCTTCAAATGTAGACCAAAGGTTTCTGACTTCATGCGATACTTCGTCATCCCAGTCACATTTATCTAGCCATAGACGCTGCATAATTAACTTTGCTTCGACGATGCACGGACCTACGAGGCCTAGTGGGTCAAAGATTTGACTGATAACAGAAAGGACATGACGTTTGGTGACTTTAGTAGTGGAGGTGATATTTATAGTATAAGTGAGTAAATCAGAGTCACAAACCCAGTTGAGACCTAAAGTCTTAGATTGAGATGAGTTTGGACCTTGGTCAGAAAAATTTAAAGTATTGTGTAACTCATTATTATGTGCGATTTCTTTGAGAATTTGAGGATTATTTGATCGCCATTTACGTAAATTAAAATTTGCAGATAATAGAACGGAATGTACCTTTTTAGAAATTTCAACAGCTTCAGCTATGGTATCCCCTCCACTAAGATAGTCATCGACGTAGAAGTCACGTCGTATGGCACATTGGGCACGACTGTCCTCAATGCTATCAGCCAGACTTACAAGACACTTAGTGGCTAAATAGGGCGCAGAAGCGGTACCATAGGTAACCGTATTTAAAGTATAAGTCCTAAGTGGTTCTGAAGGTTCAAACCTGAAAATAATTTTTTGAAGAGGTCTTTGGACTGGATTTAACTCTATGGCTCTGTACATTTTTTCTACATCGCCTGAGACCACGTACCTGTGCTGACGAAAACGTGTTAGAATGGAAAACAGATCATCTTGGACTACGGGACCGACCATCTGAATGTCGTTAAGTGACACCCCCGAGCTAGTAGAGGCTGATGCGTCGAATACTACGCGTAGTTGTGTAGTGGTGCTAGAAGTGCGAATGACTCCATGATGTGGAATATAATATTTATTCATGGGTTTTTCTGGTGTAGGAGTACATTCTGAGTCTAACGTCATATGACCTAGGCGTTCATATTCACTCATAAACTCATTATATTTTTTGTGAAATGATGGATCGCGTTTAAATCGCCGTTCAAGGGAAAGAAAACGATTTCTAGCATTAGTAAAAGAATGACCTAATGTACTAGGATCCCCTCTTAAAGGCATAGTGACGACAAATCCTCCACCCTCATTACGAACGGTGGTTTGAGCAAAATACTGCTCACACATTCTCTCCTCAAGTGAGAGTGAATGCTTTAAAGAGATGTTGTCAAGCTCCCAAAATTGAGTTAGGTCGGGAGTGACATTGGAATGATGGCAAAAATAATTAGTGGAAAAACATGATTGGTGCGAAATACTACCTGAAACTAACCATCCTAATTTGGTCTCGCATAATTTAGGTAGGTTTTTCCCTAAGTCTATTGTTTTGCTACCTAAGACATTCCAGAAAACTTCAGCCCCTACCAGGATATCTACGACCGACGGAACGTTAAAGTTCGGGTCCGCTAGCTTAATACCTGAAGGAATAGGGACGTGATTGATATGCACGAATGAAGACGGTAGAACCTTTGTGATTTCAGGCAAAATGTGACACTCGATATCTGCAGTAAAGGCACAGCATAAAGATTCTATTGTGAGGTTGCAAGACTGTGTACTGGTGGATATGTGATTATTAATACCCGTTACCTTGGTGCTCGTACCGTGTCGTAACAAACCCAGTTTCTCTGATAAGCTCTGCGTAACAAAGTTCGCCGTACTGCCGTTGTCCAGCAGTAGGCGCGCAGTGTACTTCTTACCCGACACGCCAGACACGTTCACCATAGCTGTGGACAGTAAAACATGCGCAGAAGTAGCAAGCTGCATAGAATTGGCTGAGAGCACAACATTTGAAGAAGGCGAAGCGGAAGGCAGTGCAGAAGGCATAGCAGAAGGCAATGGATTGGAAACAAGTTTGGGCTCGTTACTTTCTAGATGCAAAAGCGTATTGTGCTTGGTTTGGCAATATTTGCAGTGTGAAAATCTACATTTCTTAGAAGTATGTCCAAAACGTAAGCAATTAATACAAACATTAAATTCGATTGCCTTTTGTATACGATTTTCTACTGACAAGTTTCTAAAAGATTCACATTTAAATAATGTATGTGCTTGGGAGCAAAGTGGACATTTATTATTTTTATTTCCTAATTTTGTATTTGTTTGATTGTGCTTAGTATTAGTCTTATTTGAATGACTATTATTTAAGGCGACTATAGCATTCGTTTCAGAAGAACCCTGATTTGATTCCACTGATTCTAACCAGTCTGCTTTCCTGCTTAAAAAAGAACAAAATTGTGTTAAAGTAGGATCATCTTTAATCGTATTGTTTCTATGCTCTTCCCAGTCACGACTTGTTGTTAAATCTAATTTATTTACCATAAAATAAATAACAATATCATCCCAGTATTGAGTGGGCCTTTTTAATGATGTTAGTGCCCTAATATTTTTATTAATGATATCAACAAGGTTTCTGATGGAAACACTTGATTCTTTTATAATGGATTCGACTTCAAATAAAGCTTGAAAATGATTTTTCACTAGAAGTCGGTTGTTATTGTAACGTTCGCACAACAGGTCCCACGCAAGTATATAATGATCAGCTTTAAAGTCAATGTTTTTAATAATTAAAGCCGCATTTCCCTGGAGTGAAGCTCGCAGGTAGTGGAACTTGTTAATGTCACTTATGCTAGAATTGTCGTGAATCAATGACCCAAAAGTATCTCTAAACTCAAGCCAGCATTGGTAGTTCCCATCGAAATGTGGCAAATCTATTTTAGGCAAACGAACAAAAGAATTCCTTAATGAAACATGTGCACCTGAGTCAGCATCTTTGAAGCCCGCCTCTGACGCAGCGCTGTTGGTCGAGACACCGAGCAGGCTGCGCGTGAGTGCCACCAGACTGAAGAACTGGCGGTCAAAGTCCTCACGTTCAACCAACGCTGACTCGTCGTCCTCGGAAAGCACTTCGATGTGTGTCTGTAAGGCGTCAAATTCGGTGTGTAAGTTCTCGAATTTATTAAAACGCTCCTCTAAATCTAAACGTTGCAACTCAGATATTGCGGAACTACTTTTTATTAAATTTAGATAGTTACTGTAAATAGTAAGCTTCGATTTTATGGAACTACGTTTCTTTATCAATGTTTTTATATTATCTGCCATTGTAAAGGAAAATAACAGCTGGATGCACTGATGCTAATGTATTTAATAGATAAAAACTGCAAAATAACTGTTCATAAGTGAAAGGGATCGAGAATCAGCGTCAAGGTCACCGACTCAACACGCGTTTACAAAGTGCTAATTAGCTAATGACCAAGCGTTTTCGATACAAAATATGCGTATTTTAATAAGCAGTATTATAGAAAAAACTAGGGAAGGACTAATATTGAAATACTGTGTATAAACTGAAAGATATCTAGAAGATGAATCAACGATTTTCGGCAGGAAAAAGAAGCAGAAAAATAACTAATTGGAACGGACTCACTCAAATACAGTATTATACTCCCAAAGAATGACATCAGCTCCCACGATGACGATGCAGGCTCCCTCGGGAACGACTCCTTTGTTCTTTTCTTCGTAGTCGTACCGCGTGGTGCTCGCGAGCGGTCAAAGTTCGCTCAGACAAACACGACGACCGTTGAAGTTGACGATGATAATTATGGCAAAACCGGTAATTATTTTTGCGCGATCTGAGGACCACTGCGCAATCGAAGGACCAATGAATAGGCTCAATTGGACTTAAGAATAAAAGACTAGTGGACTGTATATAAAATAGGTGTAATCCCACAATTAATATTACAAAGGAATGCCCGTGGCGGAGCGCGTCGGTGAGCTGAGTGGTGTGGCGGGCGCGCAGTGGTCGCTCGGAGCGGGCTCGACCCCCCGGGACCCCGCACATTCCCCGCAGTGGATCACGCGCATAGGTGATGCGCCGACAATATGCGTTTGCCCTTTTGAAAATAGGAGAAGATCGTGTGGCAACAGATATCAACGGGATGATTTATTTGAGCTGAACTGAATCTAAAACTGAAGCTGAAACTGAAACTGAAGTAACATACATAGTGAACGTAGTCCAAGATACAGATAATTTATTAAACCACGTTTATTCTGATTTGAAAACAAATATGAGGGATAAAGAATGGCTGCGTGAAAGAGTAATTTTGGCACCAACTAGCGAAATTGTAGGGCAGCTCAACGAAAAGATTATGTCTCATGTGGATTGTGATGTTGTTTAGTATCTGTCCGTCGACAATGTCATGGATACAAAGCAAGTGACGTCGTACTCTGTAGAGTTTATCAACTCTCTGGAATTGTCAGGGTACCCCATCACATTATTTGAGGCTTAAACTTGGTGTCCCAGTCCTGTTGATGCATAATCAGGGCGCACCAAGGCTCTGTAATGGATGGACACAACTTGGATGCAATGTTTTTAAGCAATAATTATGACAGGAACAGCAAGCGGTGAAAACGTATTTATTCCTCACTTTCAGTTCGAAAAACTCAAATTTCCCCTAAAAGCGGCATTCGCAATGACCTTAAACAAAGCTCAAGGACAGACACTGAAAGTCGCAGGTGTACATTTAGAAAAAGACTGCTTTTCCCATGTGTAATTGTATGTGGCGTGCTCACGAATATCAGGTTTACAAAAGTGTATTGTAAACTACGTTTTTGGTTTTAAAAAGATAAATTTTAAATACTAACTCTCTGTCTCTTTTTTGGGATGGATGAACCCTGATGATGGTTTTTTAATATTATATGCGTTTTTTAACCACCCAAAAATATACGGTACCTACACCTTTTTGCAACAAGAATTATTGGCAAAGTGTAAATTAACGCGGGTGAAGCCGCGGGAAAAATCTAGTAACTAATACATTTGGTAATTATTCTAATATACGAAGTTATATGCATAAATCTACTGCATCTCCAACATTTATAAGTGGATCTTAATAATTCTTTTTTTCATTATTCTTGCGCTTATGTAATTGTATATTCAACTAAAAATGGAAAATCAATTTACTTTAAAAAAAGTTAAACTTATGCTTTGTTATAACTAATGTTCTGTTTTCTGATATACCCATTTTCTTATTTTAGAACATCCAGTTGATCATTTATATTCAAGAACTGCAGATATGTATGCAGATCCTCCTGCATCTTCATCTCTCAATACAGGTAATAATTTTTAACAACTTTTAATTTCTCATCAAGAATATTTTATTTATCACATAAATATGATCAGTTAAAAACCATAAAGTTAAATATCTGCATAAATATGTTACAATAATTATATATTGTATACTTAAGTAGGAATTGATTCTGATCAGAGCCGTTATAGTGTGCTTATTTTTATTGATTTTATTTTAGAGATGTCAAAAACGAAATTGTATAAGCAATACTGAAAAAAAAAATGCTTTAACCCTAGAACCACAACATGGGGTCATGGGTGACCCCACGCACACGTATTTTTATTTTAATTTAGCGAGTTTTGCACCTACAACACTGTGCGTCTAGGTACCTTCCGTAATTGGTAATCAGTGGCCCGTGACGCATGCAATTCGATTTGGATGGTCCACCTATTTTCAGGGCCACAATGTCAAAGAACAGGTTCGAATTTTTGGTAAATTACTTGCGGTTTGATGATCATGAGACACGTGAAGCAAGGAAAGTCAATGGTAATTTTGCAGCGCTGCGTGAGGTATGGGACAAATTTCAAGTACTATGCTCTGAGTACTACACTCCGTCGGAACATGTAACAGTAGACGAACAAATACTTGGATTCCGTGGTCGCTGTAAATTTAATGTATATATGCCACAAAAACCTGATAAATATGGCATGAAAGTTGTAATGATGTGTGATGCTAAGACTGATTACATGATATCTGCAATTCCATATGTAGGTAGAATGACAGAATGTCCTACACGACAGTCTATCCCATCCTATTATGTTTTGAAGCTATCGGAACCTATTCATCATACAAACCGAAACATCACTATGGATAACTGGTTCTCCTCAATTCAACTTGCAAGTGAGTTACGCAATATTGGACTAACAATGATAGGCACGTTGCGAAAGAACAAATCCGAAATACCTCCAAAGTTTTTAGCAAAGAAAAAGGATTTCCCTACTTCGGTATTTGCGTTTGATAAAAACATCACATTAGTATCTCATGTCCCGAAGAAAAACAAATGTGTTGTCCTGATTTCTATAATGCACAACAGCGGTGAAATTGATCCTAATACACAAAAACCCGTAATAATACTGGATTATAACGCCACGAAAGGCGGCGTTGACACGTTTGACCAATTAAATCATTCTAAGACAACAGCAAGAAAAACACGAAGGTGGCCGCTAAGATTTTTCTACGGCATGCTTGATACTGGAGGTATAAATTAATATGTAATACTCAAGGCAAACATTCGCAGGAGTAAACTGAAAAGGAACTACTTTCTAAGAAACCTAAGCCTTCAATTAGTACAGCCCTACGTGAAACGCCGCCTTGATGAGGTCAAAAATTTGCCCCAATCTCTGAAAGTGATAATGCTTCATGTTTTGGGAGTAGATGAAGAAAACAGTGCTCAGGTAGCCCAAGCTCGATCAACTTCAAGTTCCCGCTGCTATTTATGCACTAGAGCCAAAGATAGGAAGGGCAGAGAGAAATGTGTTAAGTGCTCCAAAAATATATGTGCACAACACAGGTTACCTATTTGTCACCAATGTATCTAGATTTTCAGATTTGTACTAAATTTTTTTCCCTTAAGCATTCCGTTAATATCAAAAAACCTTGTAATAATGGTTTAAGTTTATTAAAGTTTAATATTTTGTAAGTAATCATTTTTGTTATTTTGGGGTCACCCATAACCCATGTTGTGGTTCATTTAATTAAGTTTGGATGTTGTAGTTGTAGGGTTAAGAAATAGTGTAATGGCAAATGTTAGAATGTTGCTCAGGATCCCGAAATAGTTACCTGATTCGTCTTTACTTAGAATTAAATTTTTCTTCTATCTACAGATGTGATTCGGAAAAGAAAAAGGAGGTGTACAAGAAAAAATTGTGAAATAGATGTGTGCACCACAACAATTGCCTTCGTGAAATATAAAGCCCATAGGTTAAGAGGAAAAGCAAATAAAAAGTAAAATCTGAAAAGTCATTTCATTTTTATATTTCTTTCGTTAAATTCGTATCCATTGAATTTAACGAAAGAAACAATGAACCTTGCATATAGTAAAATTAACCCTATAAGAATTAATTATTCATGGCGCATCACTATGCTATCGATATTCTATGCCGGATGGTTATCGTGACGTTTATAGTACGCTGTGGGTCATCACTAGAGTCTGGCTAATGAAAGCGTGACTTGAGAAAACGCGGCAAATTCAAAAAATCTTTATGTGGTATTACTGACTATAGTAGGAGTAAAATGTTTTGATACTTGGAAATTTTATGTATTTACGACAATCAATTTGTATAATAGTTGCTTACGAACTAATTTCTAGGCTTGTGTAGTACATGTACTATGTACTGTTAGGACGCAATTCCGTCATGTGAACTATTCTGTTTCTGTCGCTCAAATCGGTCATCTAGTACAGTGAACTAATCACCAATCCTAGCGACATCCAATCGCGAGGGCTGAGTAAGAACGGCTGAACGAATAAGTGATGTACGAACTACAATGACCTGGAGAACGAGAAACTGTGCCCGGTCATTTATGTGCATAATCGGAAAAAAACGGTTACGTATGTACGTAACATCTTAAGACATGAGGTCCTTTAATTAGGGACTGAATAATCGAATAACCGGCTTGGTATTACATGGATCTCACAACTTTTTACGGTAGAAGAAGTGAGTTGCGAGACTTGGTTTTTTTGACAAGTATTGTTTTTATGGGATCTCATTTCTTTTTGTAGATAGTCCTACTTTTTTCCTTTCCGGCCTTCTACTTTTTGTATACCAACAACGAATTTTCTTAAAGCCCTCTCTCTGGCTTTTTTATTCCTTTGACCATTTTACAAGTTACCTTTGAACATAATTATATCCAGATACCTATCTACACATATTATTCCATTATATTATACATAATTATATACAGGTACACTGATTAATTAACTGTAAATATAACTTTGTAATCCCATATAAATATATGGGATTACAAAGTTATTTATGCAGTTGATGTATCTAGAAAACTGGACCGAAATAGAAAAATATTTTAGTTTGTTCCTTGATTCATATTCTACACTAATTGAATTCTAAAGAAGCTTCTATGTCTGCTAGAAGTGCCTTAGACTTTTGATGATCGGTCAGTCAGTGAGTGACAAAATTAAGGAACTTTGACTCGTTATAATTCTTAAACTACTGGTTCAAATTGAATGAAATTTGAAATATATCGTGTTTATACAATGCCTGCTTGGTTACTGAAAATTCAGGCTTCTAGTTTTATCCACAACGAAGTTATATGGGGTCGAAAATGGCCTGAATAGCTTCGAGAAAAGTATGGCACGGCCGTACCATACCATATGGGATTACAAAGTTACATTTACAGTTAATTAATCAGTGTACCTGTATATAATTATGTATAATATAATGGAATAATATGTGTAGATAGGTATCTAGATATAATTATGTTCAAAGGTAACTTGCAAAATGGTCAACGGAATAAAAAAGCCAGAGAGAGGGCTTTAAGAAAATTCGTTGTTGGTATACAAAAAGTAGAAGGCCGGAAAGGAAAAAAGTAGGACTATCTACAAAAAGAAATGAGATCCCATAAAAACAATACTTGTCAAAAAAAACCAAGTCTCGCAACTCAGTTCTTCTACCGTAAAAATTTGTGAGATCCATGTAATACCAAGCCGGTTATTCGATTATGCAGTCCCTAATTAAGGGACCTTCTGTCTTAAGATGTTACGTAATTATCTAACCTAACAACATCTTATAGTGACCATATCAATATTAAACATCTTAAACGTTTTCGCCCGGACGTTCTATGGCTCTTTGATAGTAATTGTTTTCGATGTTTTTATTTGTTATTTTAACTTTGTTAAGTGAAGTTACTCAACGTCATTGGTTCAACAATATAAGTTCTAGTTTATGTTGCTTATGCTTGGTTTTGTATCGTGTGGATTGTAAAAAAGAAAATATGTATATAAAAATGAAAATCACTGTAAATATTTGATTTTTAAATACGCCATTTTAATAATTCATTCAATATTACTTACTTAAATGATATTCAAATTATTTAAAATGTATCATAATTAAAATGATAGTCCTAATCCTGCAAAGTATGAAGGAAAATCAAATATGCAGGTATTCCATCACGTCTGACTGATGTCTTAATTATCGATGAACTAAAATGAACTAATAGTACTAGAAGACCGAACTAGTACATTTGAACAATTGTACTAGTTCGGAGCGTTCCTGTCAGTGACCGAGTATGAACAAGCTTACTTATTTCTAATTTAGGGATAATACCACATAATGTTCTTAAAGACTCCGTTTGGTGTCTCGGAGCCTTAACTGTCATGGATTGATTAAAAAACGAATGTGTAGATTTATTTATTAGTATATACATAATATTAACCTACTTAATATGTAGTTTATTAAATTTCTTCAACAATTTTTTAATCAACTACAGGTGTTTTGAGTACGATAATTATTTAATCATCGTACTCAAAATCCGAGTCCAAAAATTCAACCTCTAAGGATTCTTCTGTATCAGTGGAGTCATCATCACCTACATTTATTATGATTTTTTCCAATACTTTTTCTGTTATGTGATCTCTTTGTTAGTATTATTTTATTTTCCACATTTATTACATGATTTGTCATTTTTTTTTCAATCTTCTGCAGTTATTCAGCCAAATGAGGTTTTCATCAGTGTTTTATTTTGTTTTAGGGGCACCACTCGTTGTTAGATCTTGCCATGACATTTTAGGCTTATAGTTATTGTGTACACATGTTTCATCTAAATAGATTATTCGTTTTCCTTCCGTTCGTTTAGCAGTAATTTCACGTAGATAAAGATGTCTCCAAGCAGCAATATCAAAACGTTCGACAAGAAGCGTTCGTTCATTTTTATTTTTCTTGAACTCATACCCATTAGCAATTAATATTTCACGCAGAGTGAACGAATTGTGTAATATTTGATTATTAATAATAAATAAATAAAAAAAGATTCTCTACATCCATTAAAGCCGATGCTAGAATGTAATTCTTCTAGCAATGTTCGCAATGTTGGGACTTCCTTTCTCACAATATAAAATTCATTGATTTTATTTCTTATTGCACCAATATCAAAACTGTCTAAATCCAACACTAAGCTTTTGTGTAGGCGTTTTTTTCCTGGAGTGCTCCACACACCTTTATTCACAGATCCTTCCTTTTTTTATTGTTGTGACATCAACCTCTGCAAAACGAAGTATAAAATGCATATTAAAAAATTAAGGTACCTTAACAATTTGATAATGTGAAATAACACAACTCATCAACAAAACATTCTTAACCGTAACATAGCATAGCACCAGTTAATGAAGATATTTCTTCTAAGAACTTAGTCTGAGTTTCTATTAAAGATTTTTTCTCCAAAATTTTTAACGTTTCAACAAGTCGCAGATTCCTTGAATATCTCCAATATTATCTATAAAGATAAGAAAAAGAATCATAATATCGTAAATAGGTATATCTAATAATCAGCCACCAAGGATCAACATTACAAAGTCGTACTAACCTAAAAAATCCGAGATCGCATCTAAACATTGTTGTTTTTCTTGGAAAACAATTTCTTTCTCTTCTTGTTTTTGTTTAAACTTACTGATCATAGTATGTAGCAGCTTTCGCACGTTACTTTTTATTGTTTTACCCATATTATAGCGATTATTGTTGAATATTAATTGTGTTTACAAATTACTGACAATTGTAATCACAGACTTTGACAGCTTAATAATGTTGCCATATTAAACTTTTAAGAAAACTCCAGGTCACGCTTTCGTTAGCCAAACTCTAGTGGTGCTAATGTGGACTCCGTTACCAAAAAAAATAATTCTATCAGGCGTGCATTTAATAAAGAACAAAACAAGGTATGTAGATAACTTTATATACTTTATTACTTTATTTACGGACTTTATCGTCAGGAACTGGTGTTTGTTTATTTCTTTATGTTTTTATTTACAAATTACTGACAATTGTAATCACAGACTTTGACAGCTAAATAATGTTGCCATTTTAAACTTTTAAGAAAACTCCAGGTCACGTTTTCGTTAGCCAGACTCTAGATGACATTACGACACTAGCGCTTGGCGCATATTTTTTGAACTAAACGTACCATATTACCACAGATATTACTGTCCTATCTGTCTCTGACTTATATAAAGTTATCTGTGGGCTTAACACGTGCTTTTATCAGTGCTAAGAATTTTTTCAATTTTGGTGTCTTTTTTTAGTGTGAATCCAGACCGAAACTGTTCTTTTTGTGTGTTATTAAGGTTTGAGGTTTGTAGTTAGTTGTAATTGTCCGTTTGTTTTGTTTTGTTTGTGTATTTTTAACTATAATTATCGACAATGAGCTCCAACAAGCCTCCTGATCCTGACCCCCCCCCCCCCCCCGATAAATTATTTGTCCTTTCGCCGGGTCTTACTATTACCCTCCCACAAGATATCAGAATGCCCTCGGAAGATCTTAGTATGGATACGCAGGCACGTGTCATTGAAAGATGAACAGACATCAGGTACAGTGCTACAACCCGTTAAGTTTGGTATGTTTTTGACGATGAATAACGTGAATAACATACGTCTCGATGGGATCAAACGTATAGGCAGAAATCGCGTTTCGGTTGAGTTTAAGTCGCATCAAGACGCAAACAGTTTCCTCCACAACAAAATTCTTACCCAGCATAGCTACATTGCCACCATTCCACAATATAACATTACAAGAATGGGTATTGTTAGGGACATACCGGTCGAATGATCTGAGGAAGAAATAATTAAGAACATCCAGGTTCCAGAAGGGTGTTGGGGCTGTCATAAAGACCAGAAGGATGAGTCGTAGGGTGTCCTCTTCTGGTGTGACAGAGTGGAAGCCTACACAAACTGTTGTCCTAACATTTGACGGTCAAGTTCTTCCCAAACGTGTGTACTGCTTCTACTCTGCTCTGCCGGTTGAGAGATACACATACCCTACCATTATGTGTTACTATTGTTGTCGATATGGCCATACCCGTACTCTCTGTCGCTCGAAACCTAGGTGTTATAAGTAAGATCATCCAGGTGATGGATGTGAAGTCACCCCTGAATTGAGCTTTTGTGTTTCGTGTACTGGTAACCATTTTGCAAATAATAGTTCCTGTCCTGAATTAGGCCGACAAAAGAGCATCAAAGCTTAAGAGCTTTTACCCTTTTAGCTCTGCCATAAGTGGCAGAGAAGTCAATCTCATATGTGGAGGCAAGCCACCTGTTTCCAGATCATATGCTGATGTCTCCAAATCTTCAACACATAAAAACAAACAAGTACCCCATATCCCAGTCAACAAGCCCAATACATTCTACTCAAAAATCATACCGTCAAACGGTCTTCCAAAAGCCTAAACTCCGCACACCCCTTTCACCTAGCTATAATAAGCAAGCCCACCAAGAACATACCCAAAACTATTCCTTCTCCCCAGTTGGCAATGGCTGTGCCTATCCAACAGATATTACACAACCAATGCCAGGCTATAACCACTCTAACAATTCAAAAAACATTTTAGAGCTAATTACTAGCATGTTAATGTCCATACTAGCAAGTCCAACCCAAACTATACCTGACCACGTTACCTTGAAACTGACATCGATTTTAAACTATATTCAGGATGTTCCATCAACGTGCATTAATCCGAAGCATTAATCCCAGAAAGTCTGATCTCTCTTTTTTAATAAATAAATTAAAACCATCAGTCTGCGGCATTGCTGAGACATGGCTTCTGCCTGGAAGTAATTTCAGGCTACCATGTTTTGGCAGTGTACGTAATGACAGACCTGATAGATATGGAGGATGTGCCTTACTCATCAATAGCAAGGTTTCATTCTCCCAGATTCCTCTAACCTTTGTTGGTGATAACATAAATGTTGTTGCTGTTAAGGCTGAGGATATAAATATTTTTTCTTTCTATATTACGCATCCAAAACTTGAATATATTTCTGTTATTAAAATTTTGTTATGCAGTGTAAGCGGACCAATATTGGTCATGGGGGATTTTAATTGTCACCATTATCTTTGGGGATCAGATACTTGTGATAACTTTGGCATAGGCTTACTGGATATACTGGATGACCTGAATCTTTGTACAACAATGGTAGTCCTACACGCAGATCTGCTCCAGGGCAGAATAATAGCTGTGCTGACTTGACATTCTGTTCACCCAATATATCTAGTCTCCTCATTTGGCGTCGCTTGGATATGACCTATGGAAGTGATCACTATCCTATCATAATTGAGTTCCCTTCCAAAAATACTCCCATCAAAGTTTCCCCTCCTCTTTTAAAACACCAACTTAATGGAGATGATTTTTTTTATTTTATTTTATTTCATAGGAATAACAAACAGTAGTATATTAAAGATTATAAATAGTACAGGATCGAATCATAGTTACAAATATACTACTCACTACGTTATTCACAAATTATAATAGAGTTTAGCTAGCTGTTGATTAATAAAATTACATTGTTAACTTAGAGACCCCTACGGACGGAATGTGGAACTTAATAATGAAATAATGTTGTCTCATTGGCTAGATGTAGACCCTTTTTGGGAATATTTACCTCACATTAGGCGCCAAAACGTTAGGCTATAAATATGCATCTATTTTACCTAATAAAGCACTGCTATTCAGTACACCGTTCGATACAGTTCTATATTCATCTGGAGTTTTACTTGAACACCCTACACGCGCTACATTGATGACCCCGACGTGATCATACCCTGCGTCCCGACGTGATCATACCCTGCGTCCCGACGTGATCATACCCTGCGTGCCGACGTGATCTTACCCTGCGTGCCGAATTGATCATTACTAACGTGATTCGACAAGAATATCCTGGCAACGATGGCAGACCGAAGCTTCGAGCAGACACAACTCCATGGGGCAATCGTTACAGGTTCCACGACTTGTACCGCCCATGTACCCACATCCATCACGGAAAAAATTGAACTGCTGGCAAGAAAAATCGCTGAACTACGAGCAGACCAGTCGAACCATCATAGAAGCGGACTAGAAAGCGAATACCGTAGAAAGTCAAACCGGTATAACCAGCGCCATACACAGCGTAGCAAGAATTTACGGAACGAACAGACAGGAATATGTTTTTACCACCGAAAGTTCGAGAAGGAAGCACAACGATGCACGCGCCCATGTAGTTTCCAAGACCCATCCGAACCAAAACCTGCATTGAACGAGGCGAGAACCAGCGCAACAAACTCTTCCTACCGCCTATTCGTGACCGACAAAAACTCACGTATGTCATTTTTAATCGATACTGGTGCCAACGTTTCCGTGATTCCCAGAAGAAAAGGCGGGAACGCAACGCCGACTGATTTTTGTTTGTACGCTGCAAACCATACCGTCATCCCAACTTACGGTGAGAAGACACTTCAGCTTGACCTCAACCTGAGGAGACCCTACAGCTGGAAATTTATCATCGCTGCAGTCAGCAGTCCCATCATCGGTGCCGACTTCCTAAGACACCATAAGCTACTTGTCGACTTAGCCGGTCGATGTCTAGTCGACAAAGTAACTAACCTAACCGTCAAAGCACCCGTCTCATATTCCTCCGAGCCAACCGTAAGAAGTATCGACGTAGAACAACCGTATCACCAATTACTAAGCAAGTACCCTGACATCATGAGGCCATCATGCATGAAAGATACTCCAAAGCACCGCGTGGAACATCATATTGAAACCACCGGACCGCCAGTACATAACAAAACAAGACCGCTGGCGCCACACCGATATCTGATCGTGAAAAAGGAATTCGAAACTATGATGCAACAAGGATTATGCCGTCCAAGCAAAAGTCTCTGGTCCAGCCCACTGCACGTAGTACCAAAGAAAAATGGTGACATTCGAGTTTGCGGAGACTACAGAAGGTTAAATGACGTCACAAAACCAGACCGCTATCCCGTACCACGTCTCAAAGATTTCACCTACCTACTTCACGGCAAGAAAATCTTCACCACTCTCGATTTAAACCGTGCTTACCAACAATTACCAGTATATGAACCTGATATTGAGAAGACAGCTATCACAACTCCTTTTGGCCTATTTGAATTTCCCCGAATGTGCCCAGGTCTGAAGAACGCAGGACAGACATTCCAACGATTCATACATCAAGTACTCAACGGCTTAGATTACGCATTTCCATTTATCGACGATCTCATTATTGCATCAGATAACGAAGCACGGCATATCGAAGATTTGCAAGAGGTACTACGCAGATTAAACGAGTATGGTATAACGATAAACCCTTCAAAATGCGTATTCGGCAAAGAAACCGTCAAGTTCCTCGGTTACGGCGTGTCAAGCGAGGGTATCAAGCCACCACACGACAAGGTCGATATAATCACCGCATACCCCAAGCCAGAAACAATTCACGAATTACGCCGATTTATTGGTATGGTAAACTTTTACCGTGACAGCATACCTAACGCAGCACACATACAAGCACCACTCAACGCATTCTTACATAATTCCAAGAAGCGTGACAAGACAAAGATCGACTGGAACCAAGAAGCACTACAAGCATTTGAGTTATGTAAAGTCAGCATTCAAAACGCAGCTTTACTCGCTCACCCATCTTCATCACCAATGCAAGCAATTTCACTCATGTGTGACGCATCAAATACCTATGTCGGAGCTGTACTTCAGCAACTAGTCAACAAAAAATGGCTACCGCTTGGATATTTCTCGAAGAAATTCTCAGAAACACAACAGCGATATAGCACTTTCGATCGAGAATTACTTTCAATATACATGGCTATCAAACACTTCCGAAAAATGTTCGAAGGAAGAGAACTCATTGTCTACACCGACCACAAGCCACTCACATACGCCATTCGCAAGCCACCGTCAGACAATGATACAGAACGATGCACTCGTCAGCTGTTATTCATAAGTGAATTCACTACGGACATACGTCATGTGAGCGGAGCAAATAACGTAGTCGCCGATGCACTATCACGCATAGAAACCATTGACTTGCCATCTACAATAAACTACAACCAACTATCGCAAGCACAAGACAAGGACAGCAATCTACATAACTTAGCAAAACAAACAAACATCAAACTTAAGAAAATCATCGTTCCCGGCTCAACCAGTTCAATATACTGCGAAGTATCAACGCCACACATACGTCCATACCTACCTATAGACTATCGTCGCGTCGCATTCAACGCCGTGCACAATATAAGCCATCCCGGTATACGGACTACGCGCAAACTAATGCAAGAACGGTATTTCTGGCCATCCATGAATACCGACGTTGGCGAGTGGACAAAAACATGCATTTCATGTCAACAATCGAAGGTACAACGTCACACTCACACTGACGTCACCTCGTTCCCACCTAGTGAGCGATTCCAACACGTACATGTTGACATAGTTGGACCACTACCCACATCATCGTGTGGACACCGATACCTACTGACTATGATCGACCGCTGCACACGCTGGCCAGAAGCCGTACCTCTCAGAGAAATAACAGCTGAAGTCGTCGCAAGAAAGCTATACGAAACATGGATTTGTCGTTTCGGTTGTCCTACTAGAATCACAACCGACCAAGGACGACAGTTCGAAAGCCACTTATTTAAAAATCTCACTCAGCTGCTAGGAGTGGAAAAAACCCGTACTACTGCCTACCATCCACAGAGTAACGGTATCGTAGAACGCTGGCATCGTACACTAAAAGCCGCACTCATGTTACGACTAACAAACAACAATAAATGGTTTGATGAAGTACCCACAACATTAATGGGATTGAGAAACGCGACGCGCACAGATACCCACACAAGCGCCGCGCAACTCACCTACGGACAAGCTTTACGACTACCTGGCGATTACATATCACCATCACCTACTAATACGAAGATGGACAACGAGTACGTGGACAACCTGCATCGCACCATCACAAGCTTAACGCCCACATATAGGCCGCACACCAACCGACGAAGTACGTTCGTGCACAACGACTTGAAAACATGCACCCACGTATTCGTGCGCGATGACGCAGTACGTAAGCCACTACAACGTCCTTACAAAGGTCCCTACACCGTGACTAAC
Organism: Tholera decimalis; assembly: GCA_943138885.2. Classification (NCBI taxonomy): domain Eukaryota; kingdom Metazoa; phylum Arthropoda; class Insecta; order Lepidoptera; family Noctuidae; genus Tholera; species Tholera decimalis. The sequence continues at coordinate 9,056,693 of OW964551.2, read as the reverse complement.
AGGAGCGATAAGTACTATACAATACAGCTACCTAATAGTACCGCCAACATTTCACTCGACCGTCTGAAGCCTGCATACACTATAAACACCGAAGAAGCAACCGAACACAGTGCGACACATCCACCAGCTACAGCACAAGATCACTCCAACCATCTTCCCACTTCCGATGCACGAAGAACACGATCAGGAAGAATCGTCAAGATGCCAGTACGCTTCGCTCAGGGGGGAGTACTGTAGCTGCCGCACCTGTAATAAACACATCTGCACGCGGCGAGCGCGCGCGCATACTAAGCGCGCCGCTTGCCGGCCACCGCAGCCCGGCCAGCGCGTAGCGCTGCGATCGACGCGACCCCTACGGACGGAATGTGGAACTTAATAATGAAATACTGTTGTCTCATTGGCTAGATGTTTTTTGGGAATATTTACCTCACATTAGGCGCCAAAACGTTAGGCTATAAATATGCATCTATTTTACCTAATAAAGCACTGCTATTCAGTACACCGTTCGATACAGTTCTATATTCATCTGGAGTTTTACTTGAACACCCTACACGCGCTACACTGCCTTTATCCGAAGAAATACTGCCAGAATCTCAGTTCGGCTTCAGACCGTAGAGAAAAACCTGCGAGGCCATCTTCTCAATCCGCCAGCTTATTGAGAAGAGCAGGGAGCAAGGTCGACCAATGTTTCTGTGTTTTGTTAACCTTGAAAGCACATTCGCGCCCTCGATAGGTATCAATTAACCCTTAATTCGGCGGATTTTTTTTACATTATATTTGTAAAATCGTTATAGCTTTTGGTTCTTAGCTTGTAAGGGACTCTAGAAAAAAACCTGAAAAATTCTACCTATTTCAGTTTCCTGAAAAATACATGTCCATTATATTGGTCATTATCAAGTTCGTAAGAAACCTATGCACTCCAACCATGTGCAGCATATTTCCCATTGTCTAAAAGAAAGGATAAAATAAACAAGTGCTTCCGTGATAAAATATGTATTATATTTTGGAACATTAGTCTCATAGTTACGTTGGTTCATGCTTAACACTAATACTCAATACTCAATTTTTTATTGCATTCCACAATGTAGGCTTAGGTGGTAAACAAATTTTTTTGGAGACAATCGTGGTCCCTGACGGGCACAGCAAAAGTAAGATGTGTGGAGAGGACTTATCATTTAAGTATCTTATAATCTAAATTATTCTAAAAACTTAAACATTAAATTACTAAAAACATTATTATTCGAGTTTCAATGATTTATCATTCAAATATTCGTTGACACTGTAGTAACATTTGCTCAATAATAACTTTTTTAACTTATTTGTAAATAAATGGAGTTTTTTTTTTCTTTTCTTATTGATTCGGGTAACATATTGTATATTTTTATTGACATGACTAAAGGACTTGTTGAATATATTTACGGTTTTTGTTACAAACGACTTCACCGTAATTACCTCGAGGATTTTTTTTTTCAAAACCGTTCTGATGGGTAAATCGCGAAATTCATCCTCCGTTAGAGCTATTGATCTGCCAGTATTACCTATGGAATACGCATTCGTTTGTGTTACTATATCAGTTATTATATCTTGGGAAAAAAAAAACAACAAAAAATATTCAAACGGAGATTTGATGGTTTGAGAGATCTGATGATGTGTGGTGTCTTCTAATATAGCTGTATGACAAAAGACGGCCTTCCACCACTCGTAATTCAGGGTGAACTTCTTTATTTTCTTAACTCGTTTAGCTGTCAATGTAGGCTGTATACGTAGTCTTTTGGATCTGGTTTTCCTGAAAGAAATAGAAGTAAGCAGAGTTGCAGGAGTTGAAATACTTGCAGGTGATGCGTGAGAAGCGTGATTGAGTGAGGGTAGGGACGGTAGATCGGATAAAATTGGTACATTACTGCAATTGGGTTCTTGTGACGGGCTGGGATAAACTTCATGTAATATAGGTGTTAGACGGATGCTTTGGGAATGATCATTATCACTTTCTTCGTCAGAGTATGTTATAAATCTTTCAAGAGAACTATCAATAGAGGGAGCTGGTGAAGAAGAATGAGATGAGACATGCGTTATGAATTCTTCTTCGGCATCGGATTTTTCGCTACACTCAGAAGGAGCTTTTTGAGCAGGTACTAGTGCAATAATTCTACCACCGCGTGTTAATAGCTTTTGCTGTCGGCAAAGAAAAACAAAACACCTAAGCAAATACCGTCATACCACACAAACAAAAATATAAATAAACAAAAAAGCCATAACCTCAAATTAGCAATGTATTTCACAACATACAAACAAAAACGCAAATACTTTACTATGGAGTTGGCAATGTACAACGCGACATACAAGAAAATTTAGCGATAACTTTATAGGTAATTAGCAGTGTTTCCCCTCTAGAGGGCACGCACGCAAACATTAGCTCCGTATTTGTTTTGTTAAATTAAGTCAAAGAAGCAATATTTGACAGTGGAAAACTATTAACACTCCCATAAATCGCCAAGGAAGCCGTGCAAGTGTGGGCAAAAGCCAAATCGTGAAGTGAAAGACATAAATTTAACTTTTCTAAGCAGTGCCTAACCTAGACAAGTGTCAAACTGGCTCAAAACTACAATTTTAATAAAAATCCACAAGAAACGTATTCTAAATAAAAGACATTGTTCTAATATGTAATGTAATAATAATGTATGTATGTAATAATGTTCCAAAACCAAAACTAAAAAGTGTATATTTCTAATGTAGAAAAACATATGGACTGTGATTGTCATTTATGTTGGTGTAGAATTTTATAGGTTTTATGTTGAGGTATTGGGCCTCCTTTGCATAGCTGGCAGTTTATAAAATGATAGATGAGTAAGTTGGATGTCAAAGTCAATTGAATAGAAAATAAAAAAAAATAAAAAATGTGAGTGATCGAGTAAGTTTGGAATCGTATTGTGTTTTAGAAAGATGAAGGTTTTTTATAGAAATAAATTATTTGTTCCGGTTTGGTTTTATAAGTGTTGTTAGCGACGCGCTCATAATTTTTAGATTCATGATTTTATTATCTTAACCTAACATGTGTGTATAGCCTAAGAACAAAAGTATGAGCCGGGCAGCAAGCTCCTCAGCGCAAAACGCCGGTTCCGGCCAACGATTCTGTAACTCTATATTTTTGTCTATGTTTCTCTTTTGATGCTGGTCCGCGCACGCACCGCAAGCGACTGCGCTTGTACGCGTTTTTAAATATAAAATATTACTATCTGTCAAATAATCCGTGTCTTTGTTAATATAAAGTTCGTCAAGCAATTTTATTCGTTTTACTTCGCCGATTACCACCTGCCATCAGCTACAAAGTGGTCAATCGAACCGGATCAAAAGTGAAAAAACAAAATGGTGGGCACGCGAAGTACAACGCGACGCGAGCGCGTACAACGAAAACTTTTCGAACAACAAAAAGGTGCTCAAGACTCTGATACGGAAGAGCATAAGTCTTCAACTAGTGCAGCAGCCAAAAATATGGTATTCAAAACACCTGCGGCGTCATCGAGCGCCAAAACAGATAACATGTCGCTAAGGTCGAAAGGTCAATCCGACACATCGTCAGTCAAAGCTCGCAAAGCGCAGTTGCTTTTGGATGCTGCAAAGCAAAAGGCTCAGATACGAATGGAACTCATAGACAGACAGCTAGAAGCGGACTTAGCTGACCTAGAGGAAACAGAAAAATACAGTCCACATGAAGAATGCGCTCACGACGTGGAGCAATGGCTGGAACGGAGTCACCACGAATTGCAATCGGCCCGCGATCATGGCAACCCCCTGGGCAAGTTGCAGCCGCCTAAAACAGAACCAGCCGCATCTGTAAACGCCGTCCTCTTTACGGCACCAGCAGCACCACAAGGGCTCCCTACGTCACCTCAAAAGTCGCCAACTTCAGTGCCACATCTGCCGACGGGGTCGCACCCACACACTGTACCTGCTCCGCCACCAGCGGCGGAAGCCACCAGTATGCAAGCGACCATTCAGATGCTAGCCGGTGCGCTGAAAGACCTGGCTTCTACAAGTGCGCCTAATACTAACCTCATAACCAGATTGAGCACACCGAAAGAACTTCCAGACTTTTCAGGAGATCCACTGGAATTTCTGCAATTTAAACAAGCGTTCAATGAGTCAACCGAACTCTGTAAATTTTCCCCTCAAGAAAACCTGTGGAGGTTGAGAAAGTGTCTCCGAGGAGCTGCTAAAGATGCTGTTGCAGCCTTGCTTATATCTGCAAGTCCACCATGGAAAATTATGTCAACTTTGGAACTACGCTTTGGCAATGCTGACCTGATAATATCTAGAATATTGCAGGATATCAAGAAATTGCCATCAATGTCACAAAACTATCACAGTGAAATTGTGCCATTTTCAGTTAAAGTACAAAACCTTATACAAGCAGTGCGAGTAGTTGGACGCGAAGAATACTTACAAGGTATGAGCATTGTTTCAATAATATTATCCAAGCTACCTACAATACTGCTATCTAAATGGTCTGATTATAGTTTCCCACTCATCACTGAAGGACAGAAATCCCGTATGGTCATTTTATCAGATTTCTTGCATGATGAAGCTGTAAAGATATCACTAACATCAAACATCTGTTTTAGTTATTCCCGCACTGAGCAAAATAAAAACAAAGATAATTCCAGTTATCGACCTCAAACAATATTATTGCAAACAGATGATGATAATGATAACTGCAAATTCTGCCGTACCTCAAAACATAAATTAACTGAATGTAAACGATTTAAGAAGGCGTTACGTAATACCAGATGGCAATTTGTAAAACGTAATGGGATCTGTTATAAATGCCTAGTGTCGCGCCACGCACGTGACACATGCTCAGCACCGCCTTGCAATAAGAACGGCTGTGGCCAGGGACATCACAATTTACTTCACTACGTTGGAAATAAGCCGAATAGTGGCGCTGGAAGCAGCCAGGTTCCAGAGCCGAAGCCGACGCCCCCTGTGCAAATGCTGACGACGGCAACGTTGCCAGTGTCCGTCGCCGATAATACACAAACTGTGACGCATATAAACGCGAGTGTAAACAAAGTGTTGCTTAAAGTCGTACCTATACGTATACATAGTTCTAACGGTGTGTTCAGTACAAACGCACTACTTGATGACGGATCGACCGTCTCGCTTATCAGTGCGGGGCTAGCAAAGCGTGCGGGGCTTCGTGGCCGCTCAGAAACAATGTGCATCCGTGGCGCCTGGTCTGACGATGAACTGGTATGTGAAACAACGATCACAAACGTCACATTATGTGGTATGGACAGTAAGATGCATAGTATCAAAGTTCGGTGTGTTGACAATTTAAACTTACCTTTGCAACAACTTTCTGTTGTTGATTGTAATAATTACAAAAACCTGTTTGGCATAAATGATAAGTTATGTAGATATGATGTAAAACCTGAGATTTTAATAGGTCAGGACAACAGTCATTTATTGTTACCTCTCAAAGTAATAGTAGGTAAACCATATGAGCCGTCTGCTACATTGACTCCCCTAGGTTGGTGTGTGCACGGTATGCTGAGAAGGCCGCACACTCAGTTCGCTGCCAGCACTGGCGAGGCGCACGCTACGCTGCTGTTGAGTTCAGTTGCTACCACCGCCGCAGACAAGAACGAGTACCTACTACGGGAGCTCCACGAAGAGGTGAGGCACTCATTTGCTGTTGACGCCCTGGGAGTGTCAGGTAAGTCAAGACAAAATATTAATGATACTTGTGCCATCGCTCAGCTAGAGAAGTCTGTTGAACTCATCAATGGTCGCTGGCATGTAGGTCTCCCTTGGAAGGATGAGGCCTGTACCATGCCTGACACCTATCCTAACGCTTTAAAAAGGTTAAAGGGGATAGAAAGGAAAATGTCACGTGACAATGGTTTTGCCAACAGATACCGAGAACGTATTAATCATTTATTACAAAATGATTACGCTCACAAGATGCAAAAGTCCCTGCCAGTACCCAGGATGTGGTACCTGCCCCACTTTGGGGTAGATAATCCCAACAAAAAATCGCTTCGACTAGTGTTTGATTCTGCCAGTCCAGTTGGTGGTAAATGTCTCAATGATTATTTACATACAGGGCCAGACTTGTTGTCATCACTTTTAGGTATAATGCTGCGCTTTAGGGAATATTCAATTGCAGTAACCGGTGACATCAAGGACATGTTTCTTAGGGTCAAAATTCACCCTGAAGATCAACACGCGTTTAGGTTTCTTTGGCGGAATAGCCCTGAGGAGCCAGTCGATACCTACATTATGACGTCACTTATTTTCGGCGCCAACTGTTCTCCCTTTGTAGCTCAGTTTGTTAAAAATGTAAATGCACGACGTTACGAGTCGACATTTCCTGATGCTGTTAATGCGATACATAAATCGCATTATATGGATGACTACATAGATAGCCTGCCGGATGACACGACAGCTACAGAAATGGTTAAAAATATTACTAGGATTCATAGCAGTGGCGGTTTCGAAATGCGTAACTGGACAAGTAATAGCGTTGCTGTATTAGAAAGTATTCCACAGGATACTTTAGGTACCGCTAGCGTAAGGTTCAAATCTGAACAGGAATACCATGGTGAGCGAATCTTGGGACTCATCTGGACTCCAGGAGAAGATGAGTTACTTTTTGATGTGTCTCTGAAACGAATACCTGAAAATATTATTTTAAACAAGGAAAGGCCGACCAAAAGGTTAATGCTGCGAATAGTTATGTCGATTTTTGATGTTTTAGGATTCTTAGCTCCATTTACTATTCAGGGTAAAATTTTATTGCAAGATACTTGGCGCTTAAAAATAGGCTGGGATGACGTAGTACCTGATAGTATCTACACTAAATGGTGCAAATGGATCGAGTTTTTAGAGGAAATAAAGAAAATACGTATACCAAGATGCTATAATAAAACTATTGTTTTGCAAGGTTCTAGCGAGACGGGACGAACACCGGACACCGAGCCAGTGATAAGGCCACCTCCCGCCTCTGCACCCGCGGCTTCTGCGCTGGAGTTACCTACTACGAGAAACAGCTACGAGACGTGTAGACCGCCTACGACGACCGCTACGTGTGCTACGCCAGCAAGTAATAATTATACTTACTTACAACTGCATTTATTATGCGATGCATCTGTTCAAGCTATGTGTTGTGTGGCGTACTGGCGATGGATAGTCAATGGGAACATTAAGGTTGCATTTATAGCAAGTAAATGTCGTGTTTTACCCGTAAAACCCATGACTGTACCCCGAGCCGAACTACAGGCGGCGCTGTTAGCTGCGCGATTGGCCGATGCCGTTATGAAAGAACACAGATTAGCTCCTGAGCGACGATATTTTTGGTGCGACTCCACCACCGTTTTACAGTGGATTAGAAATAACACGCGTAGGTATAAAACGTTCGAAGCGAACCGATTAGGAGAAATTGATGAACTTACGCGCGTTTCCGAATGGAGATATGTACCTACCAAATTAAATGTAGCAGATCTTGGAACTCGGGAAGAATTTAACCACACATTGTTTCACAGTGAATGGTTCACAGGGCCCACCTTTTTATATAAAGACGAGTCTTTATGGCCTGCTGACGTTTTGAACCCTGACACTGGTGGAGACGATATGAGTTCAGAGTGTGTGGCTGTGATGCATGAGCTAACATGTAACTTACCTGTTCCTGAGCCGCAGCGCTTTTCCTCCTGGCTTCGCTTGCTGCGATCCACGGCCGTCATCCTGAAATTTATTGCCAGATGCAAGAAACTTACCCGTGAAGCTGACTGTGATGCAATGGCTCAAGCTGAGATCCTGTTGCTGAAGAAGGCGCAAGTGGACTCATTCTCCGCCGAAATATCTGCAATCAAAAATGGAAAACAAATATCACGAAATAGTAAGTTACTTACCTTGTCACCGTACCTAGACGAAACCGGTTTACTCCGCCTCGGTGGCCGCATCGACGTTGCGTCAGACGTAGACCTAGAAATGAAGAGACCAATTATACTAGATGGAAAACATGATATAACGCGTCTTCTTGTCCGGTTCTTTCACATCAAGGCAGCCCATGGGAACCAGGAAATGGTTGTCAATAACTTGAAACAAAAATATTGGATTGTTAGACTAAGACCAACAGTTAAAAGGGTGGTCTCGAATTGCATGCTTTGCCGCTTAAGGAAATGCACGCCGCAAGTGCCCAGGATGGGTGACTTACCTCGTGCTCGAGTAGCACATCACCAACGACCGTTTTCATTTTGTGGTCTAGATTTATTTGGTCCAATGGAAGTGACTGTGGGCAGAGGAAGGCAAAAGAGGTATGGCGTTTTGTTTACCTGCCTCACCATACGAGCAATTCATATCGAGCTTGTTTCGTCACTCACGTCAGACTCTCTGATTATGGCTTTGAGACGCATGGCGGCACGGCGTGGTTGGCCTGCTCACCTATACTCTGATAATGGCACTAACCTGAAGGCAAGCGATAAGGAGCTAAAGCAATCGCAGCAGGCACTTAATATGGATGATCTCAAGGCCGTCGGCATGAACAACGCCATGCATTGGCATTTTATACCCCCCTCCAGCCCTCACTGGGGTGGGGCTTGGGAAAGGCTGATTCGAAGCGTTAAGACATCACTTCGAGTTGTGATGAACGAACGCGCTCCACGCGAAGAAGTGCTACTTACCCTTATGGCGGAAGTGGAGAACATAGTTAACGGTCGTCCGCTAACACACGTCTCCGTCGACCCTGAAAGCTTAGAATCTTTGACTCCTAACCATTTTCTTTTAGGTAGCTCGTCCAACTCACCCACCATTGGCGATTTCAACGATTCCGACATGTTTCTACGCAAGCAATGGCGAAGGTCACAAGCGTTAGCTGACATGTTCTGGCGTAGATGGGTGAAAGAGGTTCTCCCTGAGTTGTTGCCTCGAAGAAAATGGAACCAAGAGGCGAAACCTTTACAGGTAGGTGACTTAGTTTTAATAGTTGATCCTAACAGTCAGCGTGGTACCTGGCCGAAGGGTGTAATCCAGAAGATATGTCCAGGTAAGGACGGACGAATCAGACTGGTTGAAGTGAAGACCAAGACTGGTGTTTGGAAGCGACCTGCAGCCCGCGTCGCGCGTATTTCGCTTGGTGAGGAGTGCTGAGCCAGCACTAGGGGGGAGAATGTTAGCGACGCGCTCATAATTTTTAGATTCATGATTTTATTATCTTAACCTAACATGTGTGTATAGCCTAAGAACAAAAGTATGAGCCGGGCAGCAAGCTCCTCAGCGCAAAACGCCGGTTCCGGCCAACGATTCTGTAACTCTATATTTTTGTCTATGTTTCTCTTTTGATGCTGGTCCGCGCACGCACCGCAAGCGACTGCGCTTGTACGCGTTTTTAAATATAAAATATTACTATCTGTCAAATAATCCGTGTCTTTGTTAATATAAAGTTCGTCAAGCAATTTTATTCGTTTTACTTCGCCGATTACCACCTGCCATCAGCTACAAGTGTTCTTAAAGGAAATAAAAGGATTGGTGCACCCAATAACAAAATGTCGTTGTAATTATTGGACTTATTAAATAAATAAATTATACATGTAAAAGAAAACCTTGATTTACAAGGGATCCTGGATCATGGAAAAAATACCCATTTAACAATTTAAACAAAGAACTGACCTTTGGACCTAAAAACACCCAGTGACGTATGGTGCGTAGTAACTCTTACGTTATTTCACAAATAATACTTAATTACCGGTGGTCGTGCTTGACATTCGTAATTCTAAACCACTTTTTGAGACTAGATAATTGGTTAAAATTTTCTAGTCATACATTATTACTAAAATGTCGCTACAGCGTACACCCCCAAACTTCGTCGAATTAAATATGGCACAGTCATATTCGGATTCAGCATTAAATCTTCCTGACGATGTTGAAAGACAGGTAAATGTCACACGAAGATACAAACGCAGACTTGATGACGAACATTCGGATTGTCTTGAGAGCTTCACTTCACAAATGAAGCTAATGTTTACATCATTTCAAGATCAGCAGAACCAGAAATTAGACCGCCTTAATCAGTCACTTAACGTCATCACAGAATTGCACTCTGAATTAAAAAAGTCAGTTGAGTTTGTGACTGCAAAATATGATGAATCATTATCGAAAATTGAACAACTTCAACTCGAGAACAATTCCTCTCGAAAGCAAGTTTCTTTACTAGAACAAAAATTGGAATATTATGAAAAAGCCTCCAAAGCATCGACCATTGAGATACGCAATATTCCTAAAACTGAATCGGAATCTAAGCAACAACTCATAGGAATGGTAATGGAATTAGGATTGGTGATTCAACTTAATTCAAACATAAACACTGCCGAAATACACGAAATTTATAGAACAAAATCTAAGACTCCGGTTGGGTTCGGTGATCAAGTACAACGAAACACAAAAAGTGAAAAAAGGCCTGCCATTAAACACCAATGATCTTAAGATTAAAGGAGCCCCTCATAATATTTATGTATCCGATTCACTAACAGCAAAGACTCAACAACTGTTCTACTCATCCAGACAACTGACTAAAAGAAGAGGTTTTCATGGATGCTGGATTTCTATTGGAAGAATATATGTACGGAAGAACGAGGGTGACTTACCCTTTCACATTAAAAATACTGAAGATTTAGATAATATTCTATGACTGGTAATGTTTTCAGCTAAATTATTTTATATTATTCTTAATGTTTGTAATACTTATGTCAGTACACTGCACACAATATATACCAGTTCCCATTACTACCTATTCTCAACAATTAATTCTAAGTACACAAGTCTAAACATACAACACACACACACACACACCTATTTCTACATAAAATCATGTTTTGGTTCCATGGAAATAAACAAATATTGCAAAAGGGCACCTGTTTAGTTCGCTATACACCAGTTCAGTTGAATCTATGTTCATGTTTACAGTGCAGATGGACCATTTCTGAGCTCTGTACAAATTGTATCTTAGCCACAATAATATATGACGGAGAGACAGCCTCGTATGTGTTTTTTAAAAGTGTGACGTCAGCTCAGCTGACGTCACGAATCTTGTCTTGGTGATCACTCATGTTTGATTTTCAAATAAAAGCACTTGTTAATGTTACCGGAGACTCGTTTATTCAACTGACAGCGTAACGACTTTACAGAGAGGTCCGCACTGTCCAGCGGCTCGAACAAGAATGAATCTGAATCTGAATCTAGCGTTTTTTTTTTTTTTTTTTATGTGTGGCATCTCGCAGGTCAACCTCTGAGGTTGTCGGCTGCTTAACCGGACTTGCCTGTGGTTGCCTTAATTAATAAATTAATTAAAGCCTCCAGCCAGGGCTTATTAAAAAACTTACAAACTAGGCGACTACACGCTAAGGGCACCCCCTGTGGGGTACGGACCTCGGCTAAGGGCGTCGCAGGGGATCTGAATCTAGCGCTTACAGTGCGGCCTTATATAGAGGGATTGTCACACATGTACCCACATTTTCTAGTTAAATATTAAACTACTTAAATTACAATGCTTTAAGTTGGAACATGTTAAACGTTAATTTTACATCTTATAAATTAATTAATAGTTTGTAAAACAATCAAATTATTAATCTTTAAACATTTCAATTATTTTAATAGACAAATTATTGTATTTGCGCCCGATATATACAAAGCGGAAAATATTCTCAAACATTATATATGTCTTTTACAAATTGTCCTACAAGTTTCTTTGTATCACAACATTCGATAAGGTAAATGATTTATTTAATCATTTAGATCAGTTTAATGTTTCTGTCTCTTTAAGTTGTAACCCGGAACATTGCTCCAAATACATACCAACAGCTACCAACTACCTAAAAATTTTACAACAAAATATACGCAGTATCAATTGTAACTTTAATGAACTTTCAGTACTTCTATCTAGATTTAGCTTCAAATGTGACGTTATAGTATTGTCAGAGTGCTGGCTCCGTCAGATATCTGAGCTTCCTCTTGTAAATGGATATAACTCCTATAAAACGAACAGGACTTTTAATCAAAATGATGGAGTGGTGGTCATGATCAGTAACGAACATAATTACACAATAGAAGAACCGCCTCTTTTAAATAAAATTTGGAACTGATATTGTTATTGTGGCAATATACAGGTCACCATCTTTTAGAAATTTGGATACTTTTCTGCAATCACTCCACAACATCCTAGAGCAATTGCAATCATTTCAAAATATAATAATTGTGGGTGATATTAATTTGAATATATTAAATACTGACTCTAATGTTTCGACATATCTAGATATTACTTCATTTCACGGTCTACTACCTGCACATAACCTACCTACTAGAGGAAATAGTTGTCTGGATCATGTTTTAGTCAAGAGCAAGTTGCAGTCCTATACATTTAACCTTCACACCTCAATAACTGATCATGATGACTCTATTAAATTTTGACTCAAGCAAGGGGGATCAAAAAAACCCTTAAATAGTAGAGAAGTCAGGAAGGTGAATTGGACCGGGATCATCACGGACTGCTCAAAATTGGATTTTAGTCAAGTTTATGCTGAAAATGATGTCAATCTGGCAACCAATAAGTTTATAGAATTATTGTCTAATTTAATACAACAACATAGTCGATCATGAGGCTGCCACGTAATAAAACTACCTTAAAACCCTGGATTACACCAGGACTGCTAAGATGCATTAAAAATAGGGATAATATGCATATTAAAAGTAAAAAAGAACCATCAAATGAAATCCTTAGTATAACATATAAACGTTATAGGAACTATTGTAATAACCTTCTTAAAAAAATAAAACAACAGTATGAAATAAACCAACTAAATATGGCTAAAGGCAACTCCAAATTGTTATGGGACTCTATTAAAACTATAACAAATTTTAATAAAAACCGTGAATCTCCTGATGAACTACTACATATAGAACAAAACCCTCGATCATCTATTAATAAGGTAAATACCTTCTTTTCCACAGTAGGAAAGGTACTAGCTCAACGAATACCTCCGAATGTTCCACCCTTCAAAAACTCCTCAGTAATTAAAAACTTCTCCCCTGACAACTCTCTCGTACTACTCAAAGTGGATAACAAAGAAGTAAAAACTGCAATCCTAAATTTAAAGAGTGAATGCTCACCTGGATGGGACACAATCTCATCTAAGCTATTGCAAAATGTTGTGGACTCGGTGGAGCCCCTTATCACTGATCTCATAAATCGTTGCTTTGATGCCGGTGTATTTCCTAAAGCACTAAAAAAATCTATTGTCATTCCCCTATATAAGGCAGGGGATACAGGCTGTGTCAACAACTATAGGCCCATCTCTATCCTTTCTTCACTGTCAAAAGTTTTCGAGCGTACTATCAATCATAGGCTAATAAAATTCTTAGAGTCACATAAAATTCTTGCTGAAACACAATATGGATTCAGAGCACGCAGATCCACTGATGAGGCTGTTCACATTTTTTCTGATTTCGTTGTTTGAAATATAGACGAAAACAAAAAATGCCTAACGATCTTTCTTGATCTTGCCAAAGCTTTTGACACAGTCTCTATCCCCACCCTAATTCTTAAATTAAATGACATGGGAGTACGGGGAAAAGAATTACAATTAATGTCTAGCTATTTATCCGACCGTACTCAGCGTGTTAGATTCGGGGACCACTTGAGTGATGAACTTCCTATCGAGCATGGAGTCCCTCAGGGAAGTATTCTTGGCCCCACATTGTTTCTGTGTTACATAAATGAGCTATGTCAACTTAATCTTGAAAACTGCAAAATAATATCTTACGCAGATGACACCACTCTTACTTTCAAGGGCGATTCTTGGAATGAAGTATATTCATTAGCTCAATCCGGTCTAAACACGGTCTGCCACTGGCTCGCTGCAAACTCACTCACACTTAACGCAGGTAAAACAAAATATATTCCATTTGCAATCAGGAGCTCAGAAACCTTCTTTCAAGATAAATCTACCCTATATGTTCATCAGTGTTCATTTCCTCCTATAAATCGATGCAGCTGCTCAACTATTCAGCCGACACAAAGTGTTCGCTATTTGGGTATAATCATTGATAAAGGACTGTCTTTTGATGAGCATATTCAAAACTTATGTAAAAGAGTACGGAAACTCACTTATATTTTCAAAAAGCTTAGACAGGTTGCTGATGGTGAAACACTTCGAATGGTGTATTTTGCCCTAGTTCAATCTATACTGACATATTGTGTAACAACTTGGGGTGGTGCCGGAAAAACAAAAATGTTAGAAATAGAAAGAGCCCAAAGGCTGATTCTAAAAGTTGGACTCTCTAAACCTCGAGTCTTCCCCACTGCTACACTGTATCAGGAAGCTGAAGTCTTAACTGTAAGACAAATTTACATCCTTTTTACTATCTTGCGACAACACTCAGATCCATCCTCTTTCAATATTTCGAAATTAGCCACGAGGAGGCAGTATGCAATTTGTAGCACCTTTAAATCCAAGACAAGATTTGGCCAAAAATTTTATACTTTCCGGGGACCTGAACTCTACAATAAAGCAAATAAAGAATTGGGAATTTTTAATCATAATAAAACCAAATGTAACTTAGTATTAACAATCTGGCTACTAAAAATTAACTATACAAAAACTGAAGAGCTACTTGAAATAAAAAAGTAATGGGAATTAACATACCCGCACTCACACATACAAGTGTATACACATCCCGACAAGCTCACACGCACAAGCACACATACAATACAAACACATTATTCACATAGTACACCTGGAACACTATCCAAATTTAGTATTAGAAATGCTTATATTATTTACTTATTTTTATTGGTTTTAAAATTTTACTTATTAGTTGTGTTAATGTTCTTGTAAAATTGATTGTAAGTAGGATATAAAATTTATTCCATTTATTTTTATTAATTTTTAATTATTTTTTTCCAATATCATGTAAACTTATTTGTAAACTTAAAATGTAATCTATTTCTTTAGGGGGGAGTCCCTGGTGTCCTGAAATACAAGTCACGGCTTAGTTTAGGCACCAGTCTCCCACAAATAAACATTGTAAATAAGTAGTTATGTTATCTTTACCATTTTTTGTATTAGTGCATAAGTTTTATTTGTGGAAGAAAATAAATAAACATTATTATTATAAACATTATTATTATTATAGTATATGTGGTAAAATACAAAAAGTTATGCTGAATAAAATTATGTTATTTTGTTAGTTTAGTGCAAACTATGATGCAATAGTAATTAATGATTCAAGCACAAAATAACAACGTAACACACACTCAAACATGGTCAAATAAAAAGAAAACAAAAGATTCATACTTTGCTGAGCGTCATTTGTTTCTTCGTCGCCTACATTTTTATTTTATAACGTCAAAAATGTTGCTAGGTCAACGAATTATTTTTGTACCAAATGTAAATTAATGGTGTAAATAGATTAAATTCGATATCGTGTATATTGTAGCATACAATGTCAATTTAAGGGTTAATGAAGTTACCATGGACACCCCTGAAAACCTAAAAAAGTAGATACAACCCATAATTAAGTAGCCTGGTAACAAACGTCTGCAGTAAAAACCGGTTATGTACATACAAGAGTAATTTTTATAGTTGTAAAGACATTTTTTTGCAAAATATGTAGATACCACCTGTTATTATTAGTAATGCAATAACTCTATGAGCAATTTAATTAATAAGGATCGATAATCATTATTTAATAAGGATGGATTTTAGGTATTTTTAGTATAAATAATAATTACTTGAGTAAAAATGAAATAAAACGTTTTAAAAATCAATACGTATTTATTATTAATTGGTACATAATAGGAACGTTCTGCACATCCACAACAACTAAAACTCACAACTTATATGCCTGTTGGTCTAGTGGTCAGTGGCCCTGACTGCTAAGCGCAAGGTCGTGGGTTCAATTCCCACCCAGGACAAATGGTTGTGTGATGAGCATGATCATGTGTCCTTTGTCTGGGTGTAATTTATCTATAATATGTATGTATTTAGAAATATATATGTATGTTTATCAGTTGTCTAGTACTCATAGCACAAGCTCTGCTTAGTTTGGGACTAGATGGCGTTGTGTGAAAGTTGTGGAATATTATTATTATTATATTCTGTATTCATTATATGTACCTACATATTGATTACATTTTTAAATATTAATAAAACAAAATATAAACATTTAAAAATATAAAAAATAGTAGCCCACTGGTATCGGGAACAGGGTCCAAGCTACCGGTGGTCAGGGCTCTTGAGAGAGGAACCTCCTCACAATACGCGCCGTCAAGATCAAGCCCTTGATCCAGCTGCCCAATGAGAGCCACCTTAGATGTTGGTCGAGGCTCTTGGCTATACCATTGGCTGTGACGACTATCGGCACAATGATTGCTGTCTCCACATTCCACATGTCGACAACCTTGCATGTCGATATTATTATTATTTATATAATTCAAATTATTTTTTTTATTAATTAAAATCACAATATAATTATATTAATTGAGCAAAAAGGTTGACAATCAACAACAACTTCTGCATTTTATCTTGGTGATACTATTCAAGTGCTCATGGATCGCTTTCAACTTCATCCTCTTCATCAGTTTGAGGAAGAGTTTCGATAATCTGAGATTGCTAGGGCAGTTGTGAGTATTCAGCATGAAAACGTTTTGGAATTGATCCATTTTCACACAACCGTTTAAGATCATTATATTTAGCAGTAGCAATAGGCAGGCTACTTGTATATAATGGGTGTAAGTTTAATACCATCACTCCTTTGTATCTCTCCCTTTTTTCTGCAGAAGAACAGACAGTTCTATTGTTCCTCTTTTCTTTTCCCTTTTCTTTTCCTTTATATTTTGTATCTTCAAACAATTGCAAAGTGTGTGACTCAGTGCCTTCCCTCCTGGAGTATTTGAATTCCATTTGATCCAGTCTTCTTTTTGAATGTGGCTATTTTCAAATCCCTATATTTGAATTGTTTCAGCGATTCTTAGGTGAATGTTTTGACAGCTATTTCCTCCCAGTTGGTCCTTGGTCTTTTTCGTGCTGATTCAAAGTATGTGGACCATTATGATAGGCTCCAAACTATGAGCTTTCTTACTTCTCTTTCAATCGTCATATGCATCGAATTAGCTGGCATGTATGTATGCCCTGGTAATAAGAAATTTATCTGTATGACTTGCAAATTTTGTGAAAACATTAAAAAATAGTTTAATGCCGCCAAGACTGTTTTGTTTTTGTTTTGCCTACCACATGAATTGCAGTATAATAACAAATTCTTATAACCTTTTTCATCAAGAGCTTTTAGGTAGTTAAACAAGCAAGTGGCAATCTCATTGCTGCCCCTCTTACCCTCACTTTCACCCTAAGTAAAACAGTATCCTTCTTGGGTACCACTTTCATAAACTGTGAAGTTATAGACGGCGTATTTTCTTGAGTAGTAAAGGAGCATACTTTCCCCACGTGGGGTATTCAATACTTTTTGTAAATCAAAACTGGCAGTGACGGTTTCATTATCAATTGTATGCAAGTCTTGATGTACAGCCAATCTCCTAGACATAGCTTTTTTTTTCCCAAGATATGAATATTAAATCTTTCTTTTTTTTCTTCACTCATATCCTTCTCATCTTGAATGCATAAAACACATTTATCTTTTTTTGGCATGTGAAAACTGACATGATTGTAATCATCACGATATATATCTCTGAATACTCTCTCGCTAACTACTTCAAGTTCCTTTTTTATTCAGTAATTTACGTAGATTTTAGAAAGATTTGCAATGTTTTTCAAATCTTGTGATAAATAGACGCGAGTAGTATTTTTTCTAGTATAATGTGATGGAACTACCGGTAGTTTATTTATGAATTCTTTAACATTAAGTTTTGTTTATTCTGAAAACTTTGGTGGCGCTTGTATGTTTCGCTGATCAAGTATTGCCATACCCCCTTGTGCATGTGAGAGAGTATACAGTAAGTATTTTTGTGTTATTGCCAAAGTATTTAGTAAGAATTTTTAACACACCTTGTGATCGTCTCCGTCATTGATAAAATATTCGTATGTCAAAGTTCGTCTACTATTCAGTGAATCAGTTCTTTCTCTCTCTACTGGAACTGCGCGTGAGCATCGCAATACCCAATCTTTCCTACGCTGAATATCAAGAGACTTGAAAAAAACATACAAATTGCTTCTTCTCTCTTCACTAATTTCGAAACACCCTCTTTTACATTTATCTAGAATGCAAGGATTTATTTGCATAGGTTTACTTTCCTTCATTTCGCCTTTATGGTTTTTATAAGGTAGTCCAGCTTCACGCAATTTTTTGTTTATTTTATATTTATTAATAGGTTTCACTCTCTTTACAAATATATTAATATTGTTTTCTTTATGTACAGCCTTATTTTTCTATTTGCGTTTGTTTTTTTTCTTACCGTCATCACTAGAAAAATCACTTTTATCATTCGTAGCCCAACAATCTGAACTACCCGCGGAAAAAGGATTTTCTTCATAGTCGGAGAGAAAATCTATGTATGATTTTTTTAAAGTTTGCCTACTGGGTTTTTTGTGTCAGTTTTTTCAGATACAGATTCATGAAGCTGGTCTTCAGCGACATGCAGGTAAGTATCATAGTTCTCATTTCGTACTAAGTAGTGTGTAGCTGAGCAGTGGAGCAGTAGTCGAAGTAGACGCAAGCAGCAGTTCTTCAGCGGCATGTAGGTGAATCTCATCGTTGTCATTTTGTTCTAAACAAGGTCAACAACAGATCTGAGCAGTGGAGCAGTCGTGGGAGACGCAAGCAGTGGGTCTTGAGCGGGATGTAGGTGAGTATCATTGTTATCATTTTGTTCTAAGCAGGGTGTTGAGCTGAGTAGTGGATCAGCTGTCGAAGCAGATGCAAGCAGCGGATCTTGAGCGGGATGAAAGCGTGTTTCAGTATTATTATTATTGTTGTTGTTTTGTTTCAAACAGAATGTTGAACTGAGCTGTAAATCAGTTTTCGTCGGTGCATGCAACTCATCCAATTTCGACTCCACTTGTACTATCGAGGAAGTTTTGGTTGGTGTAAGTAGTATAAGTCGCTTCGCTGGTGTATTTTTATTCGGGAGCATAACAAACGACTTTGCATCTTTGAGTTTGGAATATACAGAGATTATATAATTTTTTTTGTTTGGGTACCAAGCTTCATGTAGTTTGTCTGGACTGGCCTCTGGTGAGCAGCTTATTATAGATGACGTATCACTATCTGTCGGTGACTTCGATAAACTGCTGTCTTTTTCGCTTATTTGGTTTTGTTTCTGCTTGGATATTTTCTTCATCTATCATGCCGTTCGAATCCTCTTCTTTACTCGGCAGTGCTTTTGGTTGGCTTTCCCTGTAAAGTTAACAAGCCCTATGATTAAAACAGTAATGAAAAAATGTGTAAAAAAAACTACAAATAATCATAAATCACTTCCACAAATAAGACGAATCTAGTGATACTATCGTAATTATTTCATAATTCATCAAGTCGTTCAGGCACACAGCGAATCAAAGAAATAAATACACAAACATACATACATACATTCTAAAACCCTTAACGGTCCTTTTAAAAATCTAAACGTTAATTTATAATAAATACCTAATGTAGTAAAATACAATTTGTCTTCACGTTATTGAAACCTGGGTGCTTGGTGAGAAGGTGTAAAAATCATACGTCAATTTTGTTTTTTGTGAACGTAGGGTGTATAAACCAAAAATAATGATGTGCGTTTATTCTTCTATCTGTTATGACCTACCCAGGCCAACTATACGAGATAAATACATATAATTGCAAATTATAAAAATATCAACTTTAAGCTCAAGTAATATAGTTGATTTTTGAATGAAAAAAGAACTCGATAAAGTCATATATATAGATCATATATATAGATAAAGTCATATAGCAATGTAGTTTTATTGTGTTACATTTGTATTTTATTTATATTAATCTGACTTTTTCAATGTTTTTTTAAAGTTGACATACTTTTTGTTTCTCTTATTTCTACTGGAACTTTATTATATTCATACAAATATCCATCCAGCCTTGCAAACTTTCTCACTATAATATTAGTAAGATTTGTTACCCTCGAAATTGGAAATAACGAATGTTATGGAAAATCATTAAGTTATTTTCCATTATGTTATTAGAATTGGAACGTTTTGAATGCCAAAATATGCAATCCCATCATGAAATAAAAAATAGGGTTGATAAATAACTGTTCCTAGGCTGCATTTTGCTGTTGCATGGTCATAAATAAATTTAAAATGCTTGCCTCACTGATAATCAAATCTAAACCATTTTCGTAATAGTTTTTTTCACTTCTGTTAACAAACTGGTCAACTACAGACCAATGAATCCCGAGAAGGTTGTGGAAATTCTAAATACCTTCGAATAGTTTAATAAGAAATTGCTTATTCTCGTGTGTTGATTTTTAAGATGATATATCGATTACAAATTTTAAGAGGATAAATCGTTTACAAAATACTTTTCAAAAATACATACAATAATATAGATACATAAATAATTCAATTGAAATTCATTAATATTCAAATTCAAATATTTTTACTCCATGTTACTCATGACTCATTAGTTAGCCTTAAGAGCCTATACTACCTCAAATGGCTTAGCAGAATCCTCTGATACGCCGAAAATACTGCAGCATTAATTTTGAAATAAATATATGGTAAAGTTGAGGATTAATGTTAAGTCCTATGTTTGGTGAAAAAACGATTCCATAAAATTTTCTCAGTAGAAAAAAATCCCAGATACCTCAAAACTGAACAATAAACCGCTGGCAATCATAAAATACTTCGAATTAGATCATGAAACTTTTTATACTAACTGAACTAACTATAAAGCAGGTCTTATGTTATTCACTTTTTTGAATTTCCTTTTTTTTTCGCCGTAAAATAAATAATCTGTAATATCGCCTATATTAAAGTTTGTTCCCTGCCGCGCGCCACCCGCGTTCATTTCTGCTCCGGCTTCCGTACGGGACGGCTGTGTCATTTTGCGCTCAGGACACATTACGCAACGACGTAAAATAAAAATATTGAATTGCATGAGTTTATAGTATTTGCGTAATGGGAAATAACCGAAATAAAAACAAGAAGCGACGGGGTTGGCGTAAAGAAACAGCCAAACATATGATCGAAATGAAGTAAGTATTATTATATATATATTCACAGTATTAGGTGGTATTAGCATATTAATGATTACAAACATGTAGGTAAATATGTAGTAGGTATATAAGTTTGGAGCAGTTTCTGCATGTGTGGGTAAACCAGGTACTTACTGTACATACTTATATTTTTTATAGCTTTCTAAGCGCTTGGCGGCTGCAGTACGGGTCGCGGGTTCGGTTCCCGCACGGAACATTTTTATTATGTGATGGCCTCCAAATAGTTGTGAAGACTTGTGTTTATAATCGCATCGTCCACGTTTCAGGAGAAATCAGTCTAGGGTAAATTTTATAAAAAAATAATATTACCTAAATAGGTTTGTTTTTGTTTTGACAACATACAACAAAATATAGGTTTTATATTTTATATTTATATAATACAGCTTCATTTGTAGCCACCGCCACGTGTACTGTTATATCTTATAATACACGTGAATGCATATAAAATAATAGTGATGACTACGCTAGCCTTTACACGTGGAATCATTGTACTTTTCCTTTGCTGTTTCAGCTTTTCCGCCACACAGCTACTTTCCGAGAACCCTACAGCTAGTGTGGATTTGAACGTTGTCGCGGATACATACTTTTACTGTATTTACCGAAATCTAATTAAAATTCAGTTTCAGTGTTTAATTAATTGTTTTTTTTTAAACCGTCTTGAGACCCACCCCGTAACAGTACGCACACCTGTATTTCTATAATAAACGTAGGTAGATAATAATAATAATTACGTAGGTGTATAATAATTCATTGTTACATTCACAAGTATGATTTTATGGACGATTTCGTCTTCTTTTTTTATTGTACAATTTTAGGGTTCCATTTCGAAATGATAAACAAAAATATGTAAGGTCTATATATGTATAGGTTGGTATTATTATACCAGCCACTTGTAATTGTTACAGGACCCAAATTCCTCCGATAGACATGGAAATAAATTCGGACGAAACAAATGTTCATATATTACAAAATATTGAATTGTAAGTATCATACGTATTTGATCATCAAGATATTTTTTTCTGTGCTTTGCCACATGGCATTATACCGTTTTGTACTAAAACGTAACGATTACTATCATGAAATTGGCGAGTTCACAAACTTTTCCTATTGTTGTACTTTTTAGGGTTCCGTATTATTATTTATTTATTTATTAATGTAGGGAAAATTAACAGTTGCGTATTAAAACATAACAAAAATGTCTTAAACTGTAAACTTATCTAATACACAACCCACAACATTTTCCTCAGATTACTGTAAAAATTTTAATCAATCTGTGAGCAGACATTTGCAAAATTGTTCAACCACGCTATTAATTATAACGATAAACAAACCTTAGCCTAATACATAAAATTTAAGCCATTGTACTAAAAATAGTTTCTTATTTTGTGTATGAGTGTGTAGTTGTGTTTGTTTACTAACAAAACAATCTGATGATGCGATTTAGAAATAACTAATTATTATTATTGAGACTAATATAAAATAACCAAACAAAACTGATATAAAAACTAAACTTCCGGAACATTCTGCCGATCCTTAAGTATTTTAATGATACTATTTTTATAACTAGTTTTACTGAGATGTAAAATGTCGATTGCACTAAAATGTTCATTGTATGTATAAACCAAACGATGCAGCGGCGAGCGATCACCAGAATTTGTTCTGCGAAGGCTGGTAGCAAATAGATGTCTCGTGCGCACTGCTCGCCCCTGCACTGAGCGAGGGATCAGGTAGCTCAAGCGATTAATTAAATCAGGGCAATCAAATTTATTGCGGCATACACTGAAGAGGGTCATTATTATTCATGTTGATAAAATTGTGCTTTCAGGTGTAGGTACTTTTATAATGAATGTTGCGTTTTCTTGCAGATCACAAGTACCACCTGAGGACACAAGCTGTTCACTGAATATACAAAGTGACGAAAGAATATTGGATCCGTAAGCTATTTATTAATAATACTCTTGATTTTATTAGTGACTAGCTTTTGCCCGCCACGTCGTTTGTGATCCAGGATAAGAAGTAGCCTATACCCGTTTCCAGGACATGGTCTTTTCATGTGCTAAATTTCATCCAAATCCGTTCAGACCGATTGACAAACAAACAAACTCACTTTGTACATTTATATTATTATTTAGGAAGTTAGGCTTATAATTTCTTAATTCTTATACTAAAAAAACATTTTTTTTTTCAGATATTCGCGTTATTTTCCGCAATACGACACATCAGATGATGAATGTGATAATGATATTAATTGGTAATTGCTAGATGTTTTATATGAGAAGTTTGTATGTGTTTCATGTATGTTATTCAGTTTAGCAAGAATTCATCAAATAAAAATATTTTCGTCATTTCAGGTACGAAGTGAGTTTTAATAATCATGTGGAGGAGAAAAGCTGGTTTTGTGTAGAAGGACGGAGAATGATTGATGTAGAATATTTTTATAAAAGACTTCAAGAAATATCCAATCATAATCAGGCATTCGGATGTACATTGAGCAACCTTCACATTATATCAGAAAAAGAAAAGGTCTACTCTCCAAATATAAATTAGCCTGCAATATGTGTAATTAAACATTTTATCTTGATTCTGAGCCGGAATCAGACCTAGATTTAAACAAATCTGCAACATCTGGCATCATATCTTCTGGAATTGGCTATTCCCAATTTAGCGAATTATGTGAATCAATGGATTGTCCATCTTTCTCTTAAAAGCACTATGCTAAAGTCCAAAATGAAATATATGATGACTGGCAAAAAACTGCTATAATTACAATGGAGACAGCTGCAGCAAGAGAACGAGATGCAGCTATTGCGGAAGGGCGAGTAAAAAACGGCATTGCTTGCATAGATGTGATTGCAGATGGTATCTGGAGTAAACTTTCATTCAACACAAATTTTTCAGCCCTATCTGGAGCTGCCGCTATAATTGGAAAAAGGTTCGGTGAAGTTTTGTTCATCGGAGTGAAAAACAAATACTGCAGCATATGTGCCCGAGCTGAAAGTAAAGGTATCAGTCCAGGCGACCATGTATGCTATAATAATTATAGCGGTTCTTCTACCGGTATGGAGTCTGAGATATTGTTAGAGGGGTTTAAGCAGTCCATTCCCATGCATAACCTTATATACGAACGTATAGTGGCGGACGGTGACTCGAGCACATATAAAAAAATTTTGGAAGGTCCCCCATATCCCAATTGCACTATAGAAAAAGTATAATGCAAAAATCACATTTTCAGAAACATGTGTAAAAAACTAAAGAGCATAATTACAAAAACCAAATATCCTTCAAATTTTAGAAAAAAAATTACTACTCAAAGAATCCTAGCTATCCGTAAAGTCATTTGCTCATCCATAACTGAACATATTTCCAAAGACGCCACCTTTGAAATAAAAGTAAGTAACCTATTCACAGACATCATGAACAAGCATGCATTCGGAAATCACGAAAACTGCCAACCCTATTATTGTACTAGCCAAAACAATTGTGAAGACTTAACTTTAATTTTGAAGACGTGTGCTATATGGCATAGAATTAAATTTGTGGTTAACACTGTGGCAGCTAAGGCTCGAAGTCTTATGCAAAACAGTGACAGCAATAGAGTAGCGTCCTTCAACAGTATAATTGCTTTTGTTGGTGGGAAACGCATAAACTTTTCATTACGTCGGGGCTATGATGCAAGATGCAACGCCGTGGTATCATTTAACACAAAGCGCCCACTTACCACTTTACATAGAGCGATTTTGAGGAGAAGTCCCAGGTCACATTTTGGAAGCCGAAATGAGAAAAACGAAATATCCTCCTGACAGGATTTTTAATGTAGATGAGACTGGGTTGACAATTGTGCAATCAAAATTACCACAGGTGGTAGGCAAAAAAGGGAAGAAGCAGATAGGAGCCTTGACTGCTGCAGAGCGAGGGTCATTATGTATTCTTGTTTGCTGCCTGAGTGCATCGGGTATCTTTGAGCCAACCATGATGATATTCCCGAGATAAAACTTTACGGATATTTTGATGAAAGGTGCGCCCCCAGGATCGATTGGTAAAGTTCATCCATCTGGTTGAATTCAATCTAATTTGTTCACCGAATGGTTCAGGCATTTTATTGAAAAAACTAACCCAAGTGAAGCCTCTCCGGTATTGCTCATCTTTGACAGACATTATAGTCACACTCGCAATTTAGAAATAATAGAACTAGCCCGCGAAAAACGTGTCACCATTGTCAGTCTCCCACCACATACTACGCATAAACTCCAGCCATTAGATAAGACATTCATGGGTGTCCTTAAGAGGAGATCCGCAAGTTTCTTTTGCATTCTGAAAAAATGCTCAAGCCTTACGACATTGCTGAGCTTTTTGGCCGAGCTTATCTCAAAAGTACCACGGGGGAAATTGCAGTGAATGGCTTTCGTGCCACAGGAACTTACCCATTCAATCCGCATGTTTTTACAGAAGCTGATTTTGTAGCGGAAGCATCTAACAGTGATCAGTCGTCTCGCACTCAAGATAACCAACATACAAGCGTTCTTGCTGAACAAGGTGCTCCAGGAGTTAGTACTGCTGACCAAGGTGCGCCAGGAGTTAGTACTGCTGGAACAGGTGTTGTTGCTGACGAAGGTGCTCCAGGAGTGAGTACAGCAGTACAAGAGCTGCAGACTGGTTTGGTTTTGCCAGAAGACATTCAGCCGATCCCCAGGGCCAAGACTAGGACTTCTAATCGTGGAAGAAAAGCTGAGTGTGTGTGTGTGTGACGAATGTGTGTGAAGTGATCACATCATCACCTTACAAAAACCAATTAATCGAATCTTTGAGTTTAGGTGAGACCCGTGGACGTGGACGTGGCCTCCGACGTAGTCAAGATGGAGAGGGCAGCAGCGGTACTTTATGACGCCAGAGAGTCGTTACATCCAGCAATAGCTCTGAAAGTGACGCAATCGTAGAAACCGACTCTGAATATGACGACAATGTCTATCCAAATTTCATACCTGAAAGCTCAGATACGATCTGCAAATTCTGTGACACTAGTCACTCTAACGACAAACGTGGCGAGGAGTGGATTCAGTGCCAGAGTTGTAATTTATGGGCACATACAGCCTGTGCAGGGCCTGAAGGCGAATATTATATTTGCGATTTTTGCCGTTAGATTTTGATTAAATGAATACATTTAATATGGCCCCCAGGGTGCTATATAACCCTCACTTGATCTCATGTTACCAAATTTGTTTTTTTTTTTAGAATACATAAGTTTTCGATTATCCTATGGCAGTTTACCATATTTTCCAAATTTCGAAATTATTTGAAAAAAAAAACAATTATGAAATTCACAAAGACAGACATCGAACCTTGATACTGAACACTTACCGAGTCTTAGTATGAATGTGAGATTAGCTCAATGGATTTCCAATTAAACAGATGATTTCTTCTTAAAAACTCTATTTATTTCTCCTTACAAAATTACACGTCTTATCGTCTTAGTATCGTCTTAGTTCTCCCATTCTATATCCTTTACTTATTCTACATCTTTAACATTCATTCGCTATCTCTTTCACTCCTTGACTATTTCGTATATCCATCTCTGTCATTCGTTTATGCTTCACATCTGTCATTCATCTTCACGTCTCATTTCACTATCCTGTCATAACGTTCCATTCCTACAGCTCGGCCATTCTGCTAACTGACTGTCCCCAGTCAGATCTACATTGAAAGTACATCTTATTTTCTAATTGACAACCAAACTATCAACTTAAAGTAAACCTCCTCTTCAATACATACTTTACATCATCCTAGTAGATAACACCTTACTTTAAAACAATAAATTGTTAACACGACAACTTTAAAACACAAGTCAAATGTGAATACAAATAAATTTCAGGTTATCACATAACACAACTTATACTAGTACCATCATAATGAAATATTAGGTCAAGAACAAACCCCAAAGGTCCCCAACCTAACAAACAACAACTAACGAAACTTACTCACCTAACTCAACAGTATTGCCAAACACTGGCCATGGTTTCATATTATCTGCAGAGGAAGAAGTCACTCGAGAACCATCTGTTCTGTGATCCATCTTCTCCACATCATATCGATCATTTCTTTTTACTTTGGTAATTCTGTATGGTCCTAGATACTTCGGCTTGAGCTTCAATCTAGTACCAAACTGTGTACGTTTGATGGCTACAACATCTCCTACTACATATTTTCGACTTTCTTTCCTTCTTCTATTATACGTCTTACAATTTTCATCTTGAACTTTTCTTATTTGTTCTTTAGCCTTCATCTTTAAGTATTCTCTATTCTGCATGAAATTACTTCTATGCTCTTGCTGAAGCAAATCATAAATTTCAATATCTTCTTTAGTTTTCATTTTTGTACCCAACATGAGTTCAAAGGGAGTAGTGTCAATGCTTCTTTGATATGTGCTATTTAATGTTTTTTGCACCCGGCTGACCTGCTTGTACCACTGAGATGGCTCCTCAATGCATAGCATTGCTAAAACCGCTATAATTATTCTGTGAATGCGCTCCACTTGACCATTCCCTCTTGGCACACCTGTTGTTATGGTTATATGTTGAATACTCTCCTTCTCACAATAAATCAGTTAATGGTTTAGCTATCAATGCAAAATCTTTAATATATTTCCTAAAATATGAAGTTAATCCAACAAAACTATGAAGTTGCTTTAAAGTCTTGGGTTCAGGGTACCTGGTTACAGCATCTGTTTTGTCCTGAGAAGGTTGAACTTTTCCATCTTCTATAATGTGTCCTAGGTACTCTATTCTTCGACATAACAATTGCGCCTTCTTCCAATTAATCTGCAAGCCATATTGTGATGCGACAGCTAACACTTCTTTTAACCGTTGCAATGCCTGACATTCATCCATAGCAGGTATTAATAAATCGTCAATGAATATCATCAATATTCCCTTTGCTATAAGTTCCTGAAACACCATCGTTACAAATCTCATAAAATACTTCGGGGAAACCGACAAACCAAACGGAGCCCTCAGAAACTTATACTGTCCATTGTGTGTAACAAAAGCAGTGTACTTTATGCTTTCTTTACTGACTCTCAAATGAAAGAAACTATTTTTTAAATCTAACACACTAAAAACACGAGCACCTTTAAGTTTATCTATCAAATCATCAATAATAGGCAGAGGAAATTCATCTTTAATCATCTTTTTGTTTATAGGTCTATAGTCTACACACACTCTAATACTGCCATCTTTTTTCTTTACTAACACCAAGGGTGAGGAATATTCTGAAAAACTTACACGAATGATCCCATCCTTAAGCCACTCTGATACTTGCTTTTCAACAATCTCTTGTTTAGCCAAAGATACGCCTTGGTCGTTGAGTCACTGGTATATCATCCTTGAGCACAATACGCAATTCTATCGGCGCCTCCTTTACCTGTACTGGTATATAATTCTTCACACAGTCAATGACTTCTTGTTGCACCTGCTTATCTTGAACAGTACCTAAAACAAACTCATCCTGACTTACCACGCACACAAGCTTTGACAACCAACTGTTTACATTTGGAGTAATTAGTATTGACCCCTTTGACATAATGGTAAAAACATCTTTAAGGAATTCTTGACCCAATATTACGCTACACGGCATACAACGCCTAGGAACAACATGAAACGCAATATCTTTATATTCGTGTCCGTAGACACACAAGCAGTAAACTTTTGCATCGACCTTACACTGCCGCCTAAACCCACCAGATTCGTGACAGTGTTCACTGACTTAGGAGCCCCAAGATGAACGTAAAGTTCGGTACACACCAAGTTTATCTCACTACCAGAGTCAATTAATGCTTTAACTTCGCACTTATTCACTAAAACTGTTTTGCAAGAATTTTCGAATCGAAACTGTGCCGGCGTTTTTTCTTCGACGTAAACATCAGTGAAGTTGGCGTCAGTTCAACTGGCATCGCCATCTTGTCGCCGTCGCTGATGTTGGTACTCCTGTCAATGTCATCAGTATCACCAACCGCAGACTCACGAATATTCGGAGTGAAGTTAGTCACACACATCGTTCGCTTATCTTCGTAAATGTTCGGTTTTCCGCCTTGCCGTTCACGTTCTCGGTTATAGGTCTTTTCATTCGTATTCGTATTATTTGCTGAACGAATGCATTGAGTAGAAATGTGTCCAAATTCATTGCACTTAAAACACTTCAGACCTTTTTCTTTATTTGGACACTTTGATGATTGATGATCTTTTTCACCACAGCTGTAACATCTCTTGATCCCCGCGCCATTTCCTTGATCTTCAGACTTTCTGTGTCGACTATGACCGTTGTTTTCCGTCCTCATTTTATCTTTGATAGTTTCGTAAATTTTAATCTTCTCTTTCAGGTCCGCATACGTCGTAACTCCGTACAACAACATTTTATTAACTTCCGAGTCGATTATGCCGTCAATTATGTACTTAATGGCAACATAATCTGGCATCTTGCCGCGTTTTCCCATTTCCTTCATGACTAACATGTAATCTAGACACCGTTCGTCCTTTTTTTTCTTTCTGGCGGCCATCATCTCGTGGATGGTTTTGCTATCCACCGTATCTGGAAACTCCCTAAGTAATCCAGCCTTTAAATCCTCCCAACTCTTATAGGGTTTTTCAGATCTGAGCCACAGCGCAGCAGTTCCGACCAAAGCCCTTCTGGCTACGATCAGAGTTTGCAGGGCCGTCCATTGAAAAATCTCGGCATTGTCGTCAATGTCCTGCGCCCATTTAGCTACTGAAAATGTCTGGTCTTGCCCACTGAAATTTGGGACAAAGCTCTCATGGAAAATAGCCTGATCACGGTTAAACCCTTGCCTAGCCGATGTGGATGCGTCATGTTCGTCTTCACCGTCGTTGGCTTGGCGGCGATTTTTCCCTTGTCGCGGCGACTTTTCCATATTTCGTCTTTTCTTTCCTTGTCTTTTGTTACTATTGTTACCGTCTTCAAACAGGATGTAATGTCCGTCTTCTATCCGTAATAGCGTCTTAACGTCTTTCGTGCAACCCTTGTGCCGTCTTGATTTTTTGCTTCTTTTCAACGGAAACTGGAAATAATGAGCTATCCCGGACGAGCCCCCAAAAAGTTGTGGGATTAGCTCAATGGATTTCCAATTAAACAGCTGATTTCTTCTTAAAAACTCTATTTATTTCTCCTTACAAAATTACACGTCTTATCGTCTTGGTATCGTCTTAGTTCTCCCATTCTATATCCTTTACTTATTCTACATCCTTAACATTCATTCGCTATCTCTTTCACTCCTTGACTATTTCGTATATCCATCTCTGTCACTCGTTTATGCTTCACATCTGTCATTCATCTTCACGTCTCATTTCACTATCCTGTCATAACGTTCCATTCCTACATGAATTTGGCTACATGAATTAGTGTCACCAGATACTAGAAAGTAGCTACCTACATTCTAGTATCTAGTACTGGTACTGTACTGAGTATACTTACGAACTTACGAAGCAACAGGAATATTCTCTTTCTCTTCAACATTCTCAGCCTCTACTTATCTTGCTGGCATAAATTAAATTGTTTTTAAAATAGCCATTAAAAAAACAACACCACCTAGTAAGGCAATCTTATAAATTATAAACTAATATTATAAATCCGAAAGTTTGTGAGGATGGATGGATGTATGTATGTTTGTTACTCTTTCACGCAAAAACTACTGAACGGGTCTGAATGAAATTTGTTAGGTACGTCGATAGTTGTCATCCTGGAATAACACATAGTATTATTTCGGAATTCTCACGGGATCGGGATTTACGCGAGAAAAAAACTCCCACGCGGAACGAAGTCGCGGAAAGAAGCTAGTTAGTACCTAAATA
Organism: Tholera decimalis; assembly: GCA_943138885.2. NCBI lineage: Eukaryota > Metazoa > Arthropoda > Insecta > Lepidoptera > Noctuidae > Tholera > Tholera decimalis. The sequence continues at coordinate 9,025,616 of OW964551.2, read as the reverse complement.
AGTAGGTAACTATACGAGTTTAACTTACTTAATTTCTTTATGCAAGCGTTTAGCATTGGTTTTTCGCCAGCCCCTTCCCTGTCTTGATTTCTTTACTTTGTTCCCCATTTCAAATACGCTACAATGAATTTTCATTCAATTTTCATCGTTACGTTACTAAATCCGAGCGTAAGCGCAAGCGACACAAGCTCCCCGTCCGATGGCCGACGCAGGACTAACCCCCTGGCCACAGCTAACTGCGGCGCGTCTTGCGGCGCGTCTAGCGGTGAGCGGCGAAAACAAATGGTAGGCAACCTATGAAGTATGCCACAGCTACCAGCGACGCGTCTTGCGGCGCGTCTGGCGGCGCGTCTTGCGTGGCGGCGAGTCGAGCGAATCGCACCAGCGACGGGCTGCGCGGTGTGCGAATGAAACAAATGTACTAGCGAGTATCGAGGTGGCCACAGCTCAGCACGGCGCGCGCAGCGTCAGCGGTGGACGCATTCAGGCCTCGCGCGACCGAAACAAATAATTTTGTTTTAAACGCGCATTGAGCTTATAAAAATAATGGATACTGAACAATTTATTAGTGAAATACTGAGGTTATATGGATGTCAAATCTATCAAGTCTTCATGTAGATATGTGGCCGAGTGTATAATATCTAAACTAATATTATAAAGAGGAAACATTTATGTTTTTGTATGTATGTGTTTATGTATGTGTGTAACGTTTTCACACAAACACTACTGGATCGATTTCAAAAATTCTTTTACCATTAGAAAGCTGCATCTTCACTGAGTGACATAGGCTAAATTACATTTTCAAAAAAAAATAGGGATCCCTAATAAAAATGCAACAATGTAACCCAAGGTGTGAAAAAAATTGTCATAAAAAATCTGTCATCGCGTGAGCTACAGAAGCTTTTTATGATAGAACAAAAAAAATGTTTTACAGAATTATAGATCGTATCAATATCTACAAAAAAGTCTGCTGTACAGGCAGTCCTCGACTTACGTCATTTCGATTTACGTCGTTTCAAGTTACGTCGAATAATGTTTTGACACTATTCCTCAAGCATACGTCATTTGTTTCGATTTCCGGCATAGAAGAATTCACTTGTCGCGATGTCAATGACCGTGGGGGGGCGGCGGGGCGCGGTGTCGGCGTACGGGGATTACCCCGCACATGCTGCTGATTTTGTTTAGTTACTTCAGGAACAACGGACAATCAAGACGTAATACAATAGTTTTTTTTAGATCTTTGTCAGTTTTTGTTTTTAACCGACTTCTGAAAAAGGAGGAGGTTCTCAATTCGGATGTTTGTTTGTTTTTTTTTTTTTTATGTTTGTTCGGGCATAGCTCCGTCGCTTGCCAACCGATTTCAAAAATTCTTTTTTTGTTGGAAAGGGTATACTTTCCAAATGGTCCCATGAAAATTTTATCGAAACCGGACAAGCCATTTCTGAAAAATCAACAAAAGACTAAAAAAATATATTTACATTGATGATCTTTTCGTTTACTCTGCATTGTGTTTTTTGTTCGCGCGTTTTTATGTTTTTGTAGTTGACATTTTGGCTTTTATAACTAGATTAATTACAAATTGACCCACTAAAAAGCGCGAAAATAAAAACTTTTTTGCAAAAAAATAAAACCGACTTCCATATCAAAACACTACAAAGCCAAAAATAATTTTAATTTCGGAAGGCGGTGTGAAAAAAAAGAAAATACAAAACCAATAACACCGACTACCAAAATTAAAATTATTTTTGGCTTTGTAGTGTTTTGATATGGAAGTCGGTTTTATTTTTTTGCAAAAAAGTTTTTATTACATACTGTAGCGTAAAACCGCTACGGTTAAAACTTCCTCCAATTCTAATCCAAACTTTTCAATAAAATTTTTTCTTCATAGCTGTTATTCACATTTGAACAAGGAATCGTGAAAAAAATCCTCGGATGTTTTGCCTTTTGACGGCGTCATTACATTTTTGGGACCCGATATGTGATGGTCGACCTTATTTTTTGATTCATACCGAAATTATGAAGTGAAAGTTTTTTTCTGTTGGTGTAAAGCCAATAAAAAATATAAAGTGTCCTAGCAAAAGGATAGTCTGTGGGTGATTTTCTGGTTAATTTGGTATGTTTTGTCGCCCTTTTTCTTTTTGATCCATTTCGCACTAGTTTCATAATTAATCAAAGATTCAGCTTGCATCGGTGGTCTGAAGTTTCTTTTTGTTTAGATCCCGTTACAAGCCAATTTTTGGCTCCACCCTACGGGCAAGCGACGTCGGTTATCGACGACGGAGGTCGGGGCGCTCTCGCCCGGTATCCGAGCACATCCTGTGCCTGAGACGTCCATCTCAAAGGCCTGAAGAGGGTACGAGGTAGATGCGGACCCCGCAGCGCAGTGGCTCCGTGATTTCTACGTTACTTCCCACAGTCGTGTCCAGCCGTCCAGGAATTACCGAGTTTTCGCAGCAGGAGTTTTATTTTAAATAGTGCACCTAATTTGTATATTTCTAATCTAAAAATTATCACGTCAAAAACTCTTTCTAACCTATGGCCTATCAAGACGCGTTGGATGCTCTTAGTGTTTTTGTAATTAAAATTACTAATAATGCGTATTCGCCTAGCTATAACCGATTGCAATCGATTTTTTTGTTAGGTAAGTTAAAAATATTTGCATAATACTTTCAATAACATTTTTTTCTTTCCGCTAAGTTAACCCACGCCATCACTGAAAGGTCCCCAATAATAACTAATATTTAACTTTTTTATATTTTTAATTAAGTACTTGTTTTCTATCTTTTTCCTTTTAATCAAAATTAAACGTGTAAAGTAGCGGTTTGTGTTTTACTTGTGCACTTAATCTTATTTACGCTACAATATGGCGCCCGAATTAAAGTAAGTTTGCATATTAATTATTACTAAAATACCTATTTTTTTTTGTTATCTCGTGTGTGGTTGCTCTTGAGAGCAATCTTTAATTTTCATCTTTCTTGTTGTGAGTTTCAGGTTTTAGAATTGGTCAGATACCCGTACGGAAGTTAAAAGGATTACCTGTCTTGAATGTTTTCCCGATTCATACGACTGGACTACAGAATTGCTAACTGAATTTATGTTCTTTGCTAAATTGTGTGATGTTTGTGAAATTCAATTTTAAAGATTAACTTTGTAACTATACCCAATTTCCAATTCTTTTATTTTCTCCCAAAATATACGTATCTATCCCGAGTTTTATTTTATCCCAGTAGGTAGCGGTAGTTAGTTTCCCGTAGAGTGTGTTTGATGTGTGGATGGTTAGGCATCGTGACCAAAGGTAAGCTTTTTGAATGGTCGTGTGCTAGTGTCTACCTTTCTTATTTTTTTTAGCCCGTCTGTTTGCTTGTCTGCTATTTGCTAGTATCTGTTTTGTTGTATTCTTAGCCCAGCCGATTCCTTTGACGTTCATGTTGTTGTCTTCTTCCCGCATCGATATTACGGCACGATATCTAAGTCCCGCTCTTTCATTTAACCTATTTCTATTTTGTGTTTAAAAATGTCCGAAGAAGGTTCTATCGGTGAGACTCCTTTACACGAAAGTATTATTATTTCTAGACCTCCTCCCATTCCGCCTAGGCCCACTCCGGGTACTAGTCGTTCTAACTTACCTTCTCCGATGAAATCCGAGGACTGTCCCGGTTACTTTCTAAAACGATTTTCGCTAAGAAAATGGAACATAAATTATACTGGAGATACCAGTGTTCGAAATTTTTTTACCAGTATCGAAGAGGAGAAGGATTCAGACGACATAACTGACAGTTATCTGCTTAAACGCTTCCACGAAGTGTTATCCGGTCGCGCCTTGAATTATTATAGGTCAATCCGTCGACCTGATATGACTTACCCTGAATTAAAAGAAAAATTCTTCAAAACATTCGGGGAAATTGATTTCGAATTTAAAACCGGTCAACAAGTTAGGAATACAAAACAGAAATCAGATCAACCTGTTTTACATTTTGTGCATCAGATTTCTCAATTGAATGATACATTACGTAAACCGGTCGATAAATCTGAACTATTAGAAATTATCACTCACAACATGCATCCTAGATATTTTCCATGCTTATCGATACATAAATTTACTGACTTAGATGCGCTCATTGACACTGCATCGCATTTTGAAAGTTTTTTGCCCAAATCTACAAAATTAGTTTCAAGTGCAACAAATCAATCACAAATCTGTCCAAAATGCAATAAAACGGGACACCCCTATCGTACTTGCCCTGATTTCCCTGGTATGCTATGTTTTAAATGCCGCACACCTGGTTTTATAACTCGTGATTGCCCAAAATGCAATCCAAAAAATGTTTAGCCCACCGGCGACACGCATTACTCCGTACAGTGTCACCGGTGATAGCGTCCGATTCATCTGATAACCGTCCTTTCATCGAGATCATATTGTGTAACCGGGTCGTTAAGGCCCTTCTTGACTCTGGTGCACAAATGTCCCTTATTAGTGATTGTTTAACCCAACAACTGGGTATTTCTTTAAAATCAAACGTTCAGTGCCCACGTGTTATTTCCGCTAATAACTCTCCTATTGATATTTTAGGAACTATCTTTCTCCCAGTTAAGTTTAATGGTACGACTTTTATCCACGAATTTTTAGTAGCACGTTCTATGTCTTCTTCAGTTATTTTAGGTATCGAATTTTGGAATAAGTTCGGTTTGACTTCAGTTTTTAGTCAAGCTTTTAACAAAAATATCAAAGGTAATATGTACCTTCCTCCCGACTCTAATTCCCTACCTCCTGACCCACATACCCTTCCTTCTGACTCTCAATCCCTTCCTCAGATTAATTGCATTAGCGAGGTTCGATACATTCACCCTCGTAACGTTTTATTACCAGACCAAGAGCTAAAGTTGCAACGGGTCATTGAGGAATTCGATGTCATTTCATCCGATAAAGTTGGCCTTGGTAAGACTACTTGGCTATCACACAAAATAAACACTACTGGACCACCAATTAGACAACGGTTTTACCCTCTTTCACCTGTTAAGTTAAAGTTGCTCAATGAGGAAATCGATAAGATGCTGGAGATGGGTGTCATTCGTCCCTCACGTTCTCCATGGGCCAGTCCTGTTGTGATGGTTACCAAAAAGGACGGTTCTGTACGTTTTTGCGTTGACAGTAGGAAATTGAATAGCGTTACTACTAGAGATTCTTACCCGCTCCCCCGTATTCACGATATTCTTGACAACCTTCGAGGTGCAAGGTATATAAGTTCTCTTGATTTTAGGAGTGCATTTTGGCAGATTCCTCTCGCTGATGATGAGAGTTGTGAAAGAACCGCTTTCATAGTTCCACAACGAGGTTTATTTGAGTTCGTCAGAATGCCATTTGGTCTCACGAATGCAGCTTCCGAGATGCAGCGCCTTACTGATATGATCGTCAATTTTGAATTCACTTCGACCAGTGATAATTGCGTTTTCGGTTACGTCGATGATCTAATCATAATATCAAAAGACTTTGATAGTCACCTCACGCTCCTTAGAAAAGTACTAGACCGTCTCAAGGAGGCCGGTTTAACTATTAACCTAAAAAAATGCGAGTTCTGTAAAAGCGAATTGAAATATTTGGGTTATATCATTAACGAAAAGGGTTTACAAACTGATCCCAGCAAGCTCGATGCTATTAGGGATTATCCCGTTCCTACTACAGCTAAGTCACTACGTGGTTTTATTGGGTTATGCTCATATTATAGGCGTTTTGTTGATGGTTTTTCTTCTATAATAGCTCCACTCACTGCCCTTATAGGAAAAAAGAAGGGTCGTGACCCTATAAGTTGGGATGATGCCGCCGATCAAGCATTCCTAAAATTAAAGGATGCGCTCATCAATACTCCCGTTATGGCTTGTCCAGATTTCTCGAAGCCCTTCATTTTGCAATGTGATGCGTCAGCTGTCGGTCTTGGTTCAGTTCTTTCTCAAAAGTTCGATGGTGTTGAACATCCTATCGCTTATTATTCACGCTTATTCTCAAAAGCAGAACGCAATTATAGTACAACCGAACGTGAACTTTTATCCGTTCTTGATTCCATTAAGCATTTTCGCTGTTATTTAGATGGAATGAAGTTTTCTGTTATAACCGATCATATGGCCTTGAAATGGCTCCTCACACTAAGTAATCCCTCAGGGCGTTTGGCGCGATGGGCTACTGTGATTTCCCAATACACGTTTGATATCATTCATCGCAAAGGGTCGCAACACGTCGTTCCAGACGCTTTATCTAGAATGTACGCGAGTCCGGTTACATTCGATCAAGGACCTGACCATACCAATGATAGATGGTATAAAAAGGTGTATTTAGGGGCTCGTGACTCCCCTCAAGCGTTTCCAGCTTACGCCATTCGGAACGGTGTTCTGTTAAGACGCATGCCAATCACTAACCCATTGTGCTCTGATCCTTGGCGCATAGTTTTACCCGTTGAAAAGGTTAAATCCGCTATATGGGAAGCTCATAATAATCCTCTCTCTATACATCCTGGAGTTTCAAAGACTTATTTTAAGCTCAAGGATAACTTTTACTGGCCAAATATGTTTCGAGATGTTTCTGAGACTTTAAGGCAATGTGAGGTTTGTAAAGCTTATAAGATCGCGAATTCCCAACCACGTGGTCATATGTGTTATCCAAAGGAAGTTTCTTTACCTTTACAAATGATTTCTATCGACGTTATTGGACCGCTTCCAATCGCTTATTATGGGTTCAAATACATTTTATCTATGGTCGATGTTTTTTCTAAATATGTTTGGTTAGTCCCCCTTAAAAGGATTGACGCCAATTCAGTTATAAAAGCTTTGGAATCTGAAATATTTTTTAACTTCGGAGTTCCACGGTCTATTCTCTGTGATAATGCTACCGTTTTTCGTAGTAATCAGTTTTTAAACTTTCTTAGATCGTTTCGCATTGAATCCCCTACGTATACCCCTTATTACACTCCACAAGCAAACACGGTAGAACGTTATAACCAAAGTGTCGTTACTTGTTTGAGCATATTGGTTGGCGAGAACCAAAGGAATTGGGCTAAATTGTTACCCAAGGTCAAACTTTACCTCAATTCATGTATTAATTTAGCCACAGGGTTTACGCCAAACTTTCTCATATTCGGTAGAGAAGTCTGTATGGATTCATCGCGTGCGAATATCCAGACTCTAAGCACTAATTTAGCTGAAAGTCGGGAACAACACGCGAGTAATCTGACTTCGCTCGCCGAGATTTACGCAAAAGTAGCGGACAATCTTTCCTCTGCTTTTCTCCGTAATTCACGAAATTACAATACGAACCGCACGGCTATTACACTCAATGCCGGCGACATTGTATGGAGGCGTAATTTTTCAAAATCGTCAGCTGCTGAATACTTTACAGGAAAGCTTGCTCCTCGTTTCATTAAATGTCGTGTGATCAGAGTCATCTCCATGACTACATATGTCCTACAAGACTGTGATTCTCATCATATTGGACAATATCATATAAAAGACATACTTAAATGAATTAATTTGTTCCATATTCTTAACTTGATCAGCATTACTTATGTTAGGCCATTAGTTTTCAATTAACGACACCTCTTTTATTATTTCGACCCTCATTCCTCCCTGGAGTTAATATTTATTCATAACCATTTCCTCTCATTAAGCGTCGTATTTTTGATTTTGACTTAAGGTCCACCCTCTTCAACTTAACCCTCTCTCTTTAACTTAACCTTCTAACTTATCCCTCTATAACTTAAGCTCTTGACTTTGAGTCGTGTTGGACTTTGAGTCGTGTTTCACTTTGAGTCGTGTTTGACTTTGAGTCGTGTTTGACTTTGAGTCGTGTTGGACTTTGGGTCGTGTCTCACTTCGAGTTATTATCTGACTTCGAGCTTTTGTGTTCGACTTCGAGTTTTTGTTTGACTTCCTTTGAAGTTATTTTTAGGTTATTTCTTAATCTCAACTCTTATTTGTTTCGTCTTGAATATTGTTCTTTGTTCCTATATATTTAAGAATATTATTCTAGTTCTATCGTTTGTTTTTCTATTCTAATGTAGGTTTAGGAGACGCATCTGAAGCTCGCACTGTTAACGTCTAAACTGGAGGCCGGCTTTCAATTTTATTCAGTATCAGCTGCACTTCGATGTCGTTGATTTGATGTATTTAGTTTAAAGTTAGTTAGGCTAGTTTATTTAATTTGTATATATTATGGTTTTCACTCTTGGTTGATGCTATCCCTTTTGTGTTGTCAATCTGTTATTGTGTTTTCAATCTGTTATTGTGTTTTCAATCTGTTGTTGTGTTTTCAATCTGTTGTTGTGATGTCAATCTGTTATAGCGTTGTCACCCTCTCACTGGGTTGATACATTCACTTGGGTTGATCTCTCACCTTTCTTTTAGGGTTGTCAACCACCTTTCTTTTAGGGTTGTCAACCACCTTTCTTTTAGGGTTGTCAACCACCCTTTTTTTAGGGTTGTCAACCACCTTTCTTTTAGGGTTGTCACTCACCTTTCCTTTAGGGTTGCCACTCACCTTTAGGGTTGCTACTCTCATTTTTTTTTTTTTTACTGGAAATGGGGTACTGTAGCGTAAAACCGCTACGGTTAAAACTTCCTCCAATTCTAATCCAAACTTTTCAATAAAATTTTTTCTTCATAGCTGTTATTCACATTTGAACAAGGAATCGTGAAAAAAATCCTCGGATGTTTTGCCTTTTGACGGCGTCATTACATTTTTGGGACCCGATATGTGATGGTCGACCTTATTTTTTGATTCATACCGAAATTATGAAGTGAAAGTTTTTTTCTGTTGGTGTAAAGCCAATAAAAAATATAAAGTGTCCTAGCAAAAGGATAGTCTGTGGGTGATTTTCTGGTTAATTTGGTATGTTTTGTCGCCCTTTTTCTTTTTGATCCATTTCGCACTAGTTTCATAATTAATCAAAGATTCAGCTTGCATCGGTGGTCTGAAGTTTCTTTTTGTTTAGATCCCGTTACAAGCCAATTTTTGGCTCCACCCTACGGGCAAGCGACGTCGGTTATCGACGACGGAGGTCGGGGCGCTCTCGCCCGGTATCCGAGCACATCCTGTGCCTGAGACGTCCATCTCAAAGGCCTGAAGAGGGTACGAGGTAGATGCGGACCCCGCAGCGCAGTGGCTCCGTGATTTCTACGTTACTTCCCACAGTCGTGTCCAGCCGTCCAGGAATTACCGAGTTTTCGCAGCAGGAGTTTTATTTTAAATAGTGCACCTAATTTGTATATTTCTAATCTAAAAATTATCACGTCAAAAACTCTTTCTAACCTATGGCCTATCAAGACGCGTTGGATGCTCTTAGTGTTTTTGTAATTAAAATTACTAATAATGCGTATTCGCCTAGCTATAACCGATTGCAATCGATTTTTTTGTTAGGTAAGTTAAAAATATTTGCATAATACTTTCAATAACATTTTTTTCTTTCCGCTAAGTTAACCCACGCCATCACTGAAAGGTCCCCAATAATAACTAATATTTAACTTTTTTATATTTTTAATTAAGTACTTGTTTTCTATCTTTTTCCTTTTAATCAAAATTAAACGTGTAAAGTAGCGGTTTGTGTTTTACTTGTGCACTTAATTTTATTTACGCTACAATACCTACATATTTAAGTGAATTTTATACTATGCTACCTAAACAAGACAGTAATAGTAAAGTGAAGAAGAGAGTAAGAAAGACAATTACTATGCCAAAAGTTTAATTGATTATTTCTCATTACATATTTTGATTACATATTACAGTCTTATAATTATTATTATAATTAATAACACCCAAATACCAAAAATAACTTGCAATTTCATAAGTGCATATATAATTATTTTAAGAACTTACTTTTGATAATAAAGTATGTAGGGTAAATACGCCAAAAGTCGGCCCCCTAACGGATTTTCTGACTGGGGATCGCTCTGGCGCCATCAGTTTGCAACGAAGGATAGCTTCTGAAGCGGTTTTGGATAGTTTCATATATCTATTTCATGTTTATAGGCAGAAGGTTGACATTTCTATTAAAAGAAAAACGTTTTAAGGTTTAGATGAGTCGAGGACCAAAAAACCCTAAAGTCGGCCATTCACGGCCCATGGTCGGTCGCGTTTTTCCCAAATGTCGGCCGAGTATAGGGTGTTTTAAATTAAGACTGACAAATATTATTAATATGATTTATTTTGGCAGGAGTCTAATATCACACTAAGTATACATTTGTAATTGTATTTGTTTATTATTAAAATATATTTTTCCCCTCAACAATGTTAGGTACTAAAATTATAACAAAGTAAAACATCACAATAAAATTAAATACTTGTAACGTTGCTTGTGGGACGCCAAATAGTATAATGCACGAATGGACATCCACTTACCTATTGCCCCAAGAGCTTCTTTTATTTTATTGCGATCGTAACCGCATAATTTTCTTTGCTTTCGCGAAGGCCTTGCATCTACCTGCTCTGTCATTGTAGTACCTTAAATTAAAAGCATTAAGTGAAAACGAGCGAGCTTTTTGTCACGTGCAGGTTAATAAATCAATGAAAGTAAGTAAACTTCAAAGATATTTTTAAGCTAATAAACAAGGGTTTCATAGATAGCAAGTTCCAAAGAGCAATTTATATTTATATCCCAAAGTCCCAAACCATAATTAGCTACCATAAATATGTTTTCAATATTGTCAATACCTACATTAAAACTTAACTTCTTAATAATATTAATAAAATATACTTGTCATAATACATATTTAAATTTGAGAAAATAAGTTTGATAAATAAATTAAAAATGACTACCTACCACCCAATCAATGAAAAAATACAAAAGTAATCAGCCTGTATAGTGGCGTCCGAATTTGAGGCTGGTCAACATTACGATCTTTAATATTTCTAATGTCGGCCCCTATTTCGTGTACCTTATTTCTCGAGATTCAACTAATATCACCCCGGCCGGTATTTGGCAATTAAACGTAAAATAGATTTATTTGCCTGTAAGCTTTGCAAATTCTCTTGTTAAACCAATGGAATTGGTAGAATTGGAATTTATAAAACAGACTGCATTTACTTTAAGTCGGCCACGGCCGAGAATCGGGTTTTAAGTCAAAACTGGCGCTCTATTGACGGCCTCCTATTTTGCCCTTAAAACAATACGCAAAACGTTGAAAAAACTATCTCAAAATACAGTAAAAATAACGTTTTAGTGATCAAAAAGCTTAAAACAAAAATAAAGAAATGTCTTACCGTAGTAATATCAATTCCCGAAGTATGAGTATTCACATCAGGTAAACTACTTTTAACGCAAACTTGACGCTTCAACGTCGCAGTTGCGACTTACGTTCAGTGTGCAAAGAGCGAGTGACGTAATCGAATAGTAACGGTTTGTACATATAGAGTATTAACTAAGGTTGTAATTCAGGTAGCAAAATTGTCACTTAATTACCTTTTGAATGAACGCAAGCTGAAAACGTACAAGGCCGAAGATTGGGGGGGGGGCGACGTTTAGCGTATTTACCCTATATCCATTGTTATAAATGCAGTTTTTTTTTTATTTCGAGTCTGAGTGGATCCTAACCCTTGAGTTTTACATGTAAACATACGAAAAAATATGTCTCGACTTACGTCGTTTCGATTTACGCCGCGTATTTCGAGAACCTAACATGCCGTAAGTACGAGGACTGCCTGTATCACATTTCCAACTGCTGTAGTTACTTTTTTTGTTTTACTATAATTACTTTTTACATTTTAAAAGGTGATAAAAGTACCGACAATAATCAAACCATATTATTTATACCTCTGTATTAATCCTTATCCCAGTAAATGATATTTTATTAAATACTGTTTCAATACCTGTAAAATACTTTTTAAATGATTAAAATCGGACATTCCATTCAAAAGATATAATGAATTTTAAAATATCAATCTAAAGAAAATAATGCTAATATTTCATACTTCATCCGTACTAATATTATGAATGCGAAACTAACTATGTCTGTCTGTCTGTCTTTCTGTTACCTTTTCACACCTAAACCGCTAAACCGATTGAGATGAAATTTGGCGTGGGAATAGCTTAGGACCCAGGGAAGGACATAATATATGATATTTTTATCCCTTAATTCCCACGGAATCAGGATTTACGCGGGAAAACCTTCCACCCAAACGAAATTGCGAGCAGAAGCTATCCATCCGGGGTTGCGGGAATGTTCTAACGAGATACCGTGGCCCCGGAACTTAAGGGCAGCTGAAGGAACAGGGTGGGTTTTTAGTCAGCAGAAGTCTGACACTCCCTTCCGCTCCACCCAGAGCGGGAGAAGTCATTCGATGATTTTCCCAACGAAACAAAAAATCCATACTCCATACTTAATATTATAAACGCGAAAGTAACTCTGTCTGTCTGTCTGTCTATCTGTCTGTCTGTTACCTTTTCACACCTTAACCGCTGAATCGATTTACATGTTTGGCATGGGAATGGTGTAGGACCCTGGGAAGGACATAGGATAGTTTTTCATCCGACGACCAAAAGAGAAGGTTATGAATTCGACGCGTATTTTTTTTTATGTATGATCACCGATTACTCGAAGGCGGCTGAACCGATTTGGTAAATTCGTTTTTTGTTTGAAAGGGTATACTTTGAAATTGGTCCCATTGTCACCAGGTCAGGATCTGATGATGGGATCCTGCAGAAATCGAGGGGACTCTTCAAATATTATAGGCACATCTATGGCGTTTTGGGTATTTCTTATAGTAACTTGTGCAGTTGCTCTCAAAAAATACCATTTGGGGAAGTGAAACTGATGATGAAGACCACAGATGGCCGCCGAACCTACTCAATAATAAGTATTTCGTGGATTGCGATTCGAATACTTGAATATGGATGTTAAGCACTGTATGTTCGTCACAATGCATATGGTGATGTAGAGCTGATGGTGAAGTACCAGGAGAACTCCTCAAAAATTAACGGCCCAGCATTGGGAAAAGCAATATTTTGTAAAAGGTTATAAGTAGTTGACATTTAGGCTCTTTTAACTAGGTAAATTAAAAATCGACCAACTAAAAAGAGTGAAATAAAAACTTTTTACCAAAAAATTAAACCAACTCCCAAAAACACTGCAAAGTGAAAAATAACTTTAATTTCGGAAGTCGGTGCCAAAAACGAAAATACAAAACTAAAGACACCGACTACCGAAATTAAACTTATTCTTCACTTTGCAGTGTTTTTGGGAGTCGGTTTAATTTTTTGGTAAAAAGTTTTTTATCCCTTAATTTCCTCGGGATCGGGTGTTAACGCCATAATTTATTTCTTATATTTTTCACGCCTAATTATTGGCAACTCTAAATAATATTAGTATCTGTGCAACGTAAATTTCCTTCCGCATTCCCTTTCCCTTCTGCAACCCTTATAATGCCTGAGCGAGAGCGAGAAGGAAGATCCGCGATGCGCGGACGCTGTCGCGTGCCGCCTTGAAAAAATAAACCGCCAGTTTTTCATCCGCTATCAAGACTTGCGGGTCGCAATTAAACCCTAAGTCAAAGAGAACTCATATTTCACCGCGAAGAACGAAGATTGTTATTAAACTGTGCAAGTGCGTGTCTTTGTGTGTTGTGGAAAGTGCAGATCCTCGTCCGTACATACACGACATCGTGGACGCGCCGCCGCCACGTGGCTAAGGAACCCCCGCCGTGTCTCCGCCATAGCTCACCAGGCAGGTACGATCCTCATTTCCCCACACCACCAGCACCTACTTGCATCATAGAACCGCCCCTGATACAGTCCACTAAGAAAAATTCGTTTTTCAAACCAAGGCTTTAAGCCGCCGCAACATTTTTTGATCCTACGATCACGGATACCTTTTTTCTATACTCTTTCGATAACGGATATAATTATTCTATCCGTATATCATCATCCCGCAATTATATTTCATTTCAATCTTCGTTCCTTAAACTCATATAATAAACCGCTTTCATTTATTACAATACCTACCTACGTCGTCCTTGCGTACATTCAAAGGTATATCGCATCCCGCTCAACATAATATTTAATTTATGTAGGTACATAGGAAAATATAACCTACCTACCGCTCGCCCGCTTCGCCATCTTTCGTTTACGATAACCGTAGGTACTTACCAATACCACACCGCGCGCAGATCGTTGCGATTTATTTTAGCTAAGTATTATAAACACCTACAAAAATATCGAAAATGTCTAAAAAAGTAACCATTGAATCGGATGATCCGATAGAATCCGCCATTCAAATAGCACTGTCATGTCGTAATATGATTTTTGCCCGCATGCAGATCATTTACGATTTAATGGAAAAAATGAAGTCCGGTATGGAACCGCTAGAAAAGTTTATGTGTGCGTGTGTCAATATCGATGCGATGCGTACCGAGTTCCTCGAGGCATTTAATAAACATAATTCGCTTCTTCTAAAACAAAACCCTAAAAATACGATTGATGAACAGTCGTGGATTAGTTTTGAGGAATTATATTGCCGAATTAAATATAATCATTCGAATTACTCAAAATCAGCTCATACTTCTAATGGTAGTGGTGTCATTAAGCAAACAGTTCGCTTGCCTCCCATTGAAATTATGTCATTCGATGGCGATATTCGTAACTGGCCCCTATTCTACGCTAATTTTAAAAGCACGGTACACGAAAATAATACATTGACTGATTCGGAAAAACTATATTATTTGATGGGGAAATTGACAGCTAAGGCTCAAACCGCGTTCTCAGGAGTTTGCCCTAATGGCGATAATTACCAATTAATTTTTAATTCACTCGTAAACAAATACGAAGACAAACGTATTTTGGCTTCTGGTTACCTTAATCGGATGTTTGAACATAAATCTTTTAATACCGCATCTATTCAGAATTTCGAATCCTTTTCTGATAATTTTGTTTCCGCCGCAAACGCATTAAAAAATCTTAAAATAAATGATTTGACAGATTTGATCTTTTTCCATGTCGCTATAAAGAAGGTCGATTCTGAAACCGCTCGACTTTTCGAAATGGATTCGAAGGACGAAATTCCTAAATTCGAGAATTTAGTACAGTTTATTAAAAATCAATCTCGCATTTTACAAAATACTAAAGCTTTAGACAGCTCGAGCTCCACTCAGTCTAATAACAATTCTAAAAATAAAAAAACGTCTAAAACTCCACAACCGCAATCTTACACTGTAATTGATAAATCCGCAAAATGTTTGTGTGATGGCTTTGTCCATGAACATTTATTTAAATGTCCCGCCTTTTCTAAAATGACGCCAAGTGATCGTTTCAAATCAGTGAAGCAAATCGAAGCATGCACTAACTGTTTAAGTATTAAACACAAGGCCAAATCCTGTCAGTCTGAATCTAGATGTAAAACTTGTAACAATAAACATCACACGCTTTTACACTTTAATCGCGAATCGCATGCGACTGCATTATCGAACGATATTGATAATACCGCACGTACACAAGCCGATTCAAACGCCACGGCTCGCGCTAGAGATAGCACTGCTGCTCCCGAGCAGCTGTCCTTGTCGCACGCACAGGCTCCACGCGAGCAACATGCGCACGATGCCGCCGCCCAGAGCGCCCCGCAATGTAACGCGTCCATTGCTGCGTCGAGGTTTTACGACTCGAACTCCCGCGTATCAAAGCCGCAAGGTAACACGAATACTACTATTTTGTTGTCAACCGCTACTGTAATAATTCGAGATGCATTTGATAAGGAACATTTGATTCGTTGTCTATTAGATAGTGGCTCACAAACTAATTTTATTACCGCAGAATGCTGCAAACGATTAGGTTTAACTAGGCATTCATCTGATACGCCTTCCGTTAAGGGTATCGGTGGTACGGAAAAATCCGTTAAGGGTTCCGTACAGTTTACTTTCTTTTCCCGCTTTAATCCGAACGTTACTTATAACGTTAATTCGCTAGTTGTCGATGCAATCACCGACAATCTACCTAGCGCCCCCGTAGATATTTCCGCTTTGCCTTACTTATATGGTTTACCGCTCGCCGACGAATCGTTCGGCACACCCGGTCGCATCGATGTGCTGATCGGGGCATCGCTTTTCCCGCATCTTCTGCTGCCCCGCGTAGTTAGCAGCAACTCCTCCGCGCCGCCCGCCATGCAGACGGTACTCGGTTACGTCATCATGGGCACTGTGCCCGTGTTGCCTGTGCGTCGTAACAAGACTGCACTAGCTTGTTGCTCATATGTTTCGCACCCGCCTGACAAAGACTCATTAGAATCGTCGTTGAAAAAATTCTGGCAGGTCGATGAAGCGCCCGTCACTCCTTCAACGAGCAAATCGCTCGATGAACTAGAGTGCGAGCATTTTTATAATTCGACCACGGAACGCGATGAGGAAACAGGTAGATACTCTGTAGCCTTACCTTTTCGCAGCGATGTGTTCCAATTGGGAAACTCACTCGATGTCGCGAAAAAACGTTTTTTCTGCCTTGAAAGGAAATTAGAATCCGCACCCGAGTTACGTACTGCGTATGATGACGTCATCCGCGAATATATTGATAAAGGATATTTATCGCCTGCTCCTCCTGATAGTTCAGACAGTAGTTGTCCTGACTATGTAATTCCGCATCACGCAGTTGTACGTTTAGATAAAACAACAACAAAATTACGCTCCGTGCTAGATGCTAGTGCTAAAACGAGTACTGGAGTATCTCTCAACGATGTTTTGCACAGCGGCCCGAATTTACAGGGCGACTTATTTACCATAATTTTGAATTTTCGCTTGTTCGCATTCGCACTGTCGGCTGATTGCCGACAAATGTTCTTACAGATTAAAGTAAGAGAAGGTGATCGCCGCTTTCAACGCATCTTATATCGCTTCAGTACAAACGATCCTCTGGTTCTATATCAGTTTAACCGCGTCTGTTTTGGTCTCAAGTCAAGTCCCTACCATGCGATCCGCACAGTTCGACAGTTGGTTCAAGACGATGGTCATCTCTTCCCGCGCGCCAGCGCTATCATCATGGACTCGCTGTATATGGATGACGTAGTCTGCAGCGTAAGCTCCGAATCGCGAGCCATCCAGGTTGCCCACGAACTGATCAAACTCTTTAGAGGCGGTCAGTTCGAGTTAGTCAAGTGGACTAGTAACTCTCAAACTGTACTAAACAGTATTCCGGCGTCGCATAGATTGACCGATCAACTAGAATTCGACAAGTCGGTAGAGCAAAAGGTCCTCGGCTTGCGCTGGTGTAGGTCAAATGATTGCTTTGAATTTCTTATTTCCGCACCGCCAGATACGTGTACTAAACGTGCTATACTATCGGCCGTAGCTAGACTGTGGGACATTATGGGTCTTGTCGCACCTGTAGTTCTCTACGCTAAACTGCTTATCAAAGAGTTATGGTTACTGAAGCTCGATTGGGATGACACCCCCCCGCGTCACATCATAAATATTTGGCAAACTTTTCGCTCTGCCCTTCCGCTTTTAAATGATTTTAAAATTCCGCGCCATTTAGGTATTGTTGAAAACTGTACTCTCCGCCTAATTGGATTTTCTGACGCCAGCGAAAGCGCCTATGGCGCTGTCATCTATGCGCATATTACTCGCAACGACGACGTGGTCCTTCAGCTGGTTTGTGCAAAGTCGAAGGTATCGCCGGTTAAACCATTAACTATAGCTCGACTGGAGCTCTGCGGTGCCGAGCTCCTCGCTAAGCTTCTTCGCCGTGTTCATGACACTTATAATCCGCGTTATAATGTTACCGCTATGTACGCATTCACCGATTCAAAGGTGACTCTTTGCTGGATAAATTCCTCTCCGCATCGTTGGCACACGTTTGTGGCCAATCGTGTCGTTCGCATCATAGACAACGTCCCCGCGGAGCATTTCTATCATGTGGCTGGTACTGAAAACCCGGCGGACTGTTTGTCACGTGGTTTAACACCTGACAAATTCATTGAGCACCCATTATGGTTGCACGGACCCGCTTGGGCTAAGCTTGATCCTTCCGGATGGCCCATACATAAGGTTAATGACTTGAATTCGGAACCCATTCCTGAAGAAAAGGTCCACGCGCACCCCATAGTCGCGGACTCAAGTTCAGACAATTCGCTTCTACTCACACTCGCAGAACGTACGTCGTCTTGGAACAAGTTGCGGCGTATTATTGTTTTCATATACCGCTTCATGAAAAAACTCCCGCGTCGAACTGACGCCGTTTCCGCTAGCGACCTCGAATTCGCTGAAACCATTTTGTTGCGTCATGTTCAACGAAAACACTTCTTAAAGGATTTTTCCGAGTTAAAAAATAATAAATTTTGTTCACCCGCTCTTATTAAACTAAAGCCATTCGTAGATGGTGATGACTTAATCCGCGTCGGAGGTCGATTAACTCATTCGGCTGAGGCCTATAGTACTAAACATCCTGTAGTGTTGCCCCGACATGATCGCATAGTTGAAATTCTCGTCGACTATTATCATAAAAAATATTTACATGCAGGTCCAGAACTCACTATGTCGTTATTACGCCATAGGTATTGGATCTTGTCCGCTAGACGAATTATTCGTCATAGAATTCACAAGTGCAATGCATGCCATAGGTGGAAACCGCGACCTCATGGTCCGCCCATGATGGGCGATCTTCCGAAATCTAGAGTAAATGTTGCTCTCAAAGCTTTTTCTCATACAGGGTGTGATTACGCTGGCCCTATACAGTACGTGCCCATACGCAGTCGAGGTGCGAAGAGTCGCAAGGGCTACTTATGTATCTTTACCTGTATGACCACTCGCGCTATTCACATCGAATTAGCTACAGATCTTACAACTGTTTCGTTCATAGCCGCGTTGAAACGGTTTTTATCCCGCCGCGGACCGGTACAATGTTTATATTCGGATAACGCGACCAATTTTCGAGGAGCTAATTCGTTTTTACGCGACTTATATACTTTCATAAATAAAGAATACCGCCCGCGCTTTGAAGAGGAGCTCGCTGAGCATCGCATTCATTGGCAATTCATTCCACCCGCGTCACCGCATTTCGGTGGATGTTGGGAGTCCATGGTGAAGGTCGTAAAGACTCATCTTTTCAAGACAATAGGTCAACAACTCCTCTCTTATGAAGAATTAGTTACAATTCTTTCTCAAATAGAGTGCCTGTTGAACTCCAGGCCTCTTACTGTGCTTAGCGCTGATCCGGTAGAGCCTAAGGCTCTCACCCCTTCACACTTTTTACACACTGTTCCGCTTAACTCATTGCCGGCCGCGGAAGTAGGTTTATCGTCTGACAACCTGCTTCAAAGACATTCTCTTATGGATAAATTAGTCCAGTCGTACTGGAAAAGATGGCGAAACGAGTATCTTCATAGTTTACAATCGCGCTTAAAATGGAATAAACCTGACGGAGACATGATTAAGGAAGGTACTGTAGTAGTGATTGTTAATGATAATGCGCCTCCTTTATCCTGGCCTCTAGGTGTTATTGATAAATTGCATACGTCTAAAGACGGTAGCACGCGAGTCGTTTCCGTACGCACTTCTAATGGGATTCTTGTGAGACCTGTGGTCCGCTTATGTCCCCTTCCTACTCAGTAATATCTTATTCAGTCCATTCCCTCTTTAAGTTAGATTTAAGTGTAATTTCTATTGTATTAATCTCTTTTAAAGGTGACTCTTTAAGGCCGCGGGGAATGTTAACGCCATAATTTATTTCTTATATTTTTCACGCCTAATTATTGGCAACTCTAAATAATATTAGTATCTGTGCAACGTAAATTTCCTTCCGCATTCCCTTTCCCTTCTGCAACCCTTATAATGCCTGAGCGAGAGCGAGAAGGAAGATCCGCGATGCGCGGACGCTGTCGCGTGCCGCCTTGAAAAAATAAACCGCCAGTTTTTCATCCGCTATCAAGACTTGCGGGTCGCAATTAAACCCTAAGTCAAAGAGAACTCATATTTCACCGCGAAGAACGAAGATTGTTATTAAACTGTGCAAGTGCGTGTCTTTGTGTGTTGTGGAAAGTGCAGATCCTCGTCCGTACATACACGACATCGTGGACGCGCCGCCGCCACGTGGCTAAGGAACCCCCGCCGTGTCTCCGCCATAGCTCACCAGGCAGGTACGATCCTCATTTCCCCACACCACCAGCACCTACTTGCATCATAGAACCGCCCCTGATACAGTCCACTAAGAAAAATTCGTTTTTCAAACCAAGGCTTTAAGCCGCCGCAACATCGGGATTAACGCAGGAAAACCTCCCACGCGAACGAAGTCGCAGGCAAAAGCTAATATTCAATCAATTTATCGGGATATTTCCTATTTCATAAGAAAGAATGTGAAATTCGCCAAGTTCTCTCTTTTTCTGGTTAACTGCGTGCGCTTTTATTCTTGATTTAATGATTCTTGAACTAAAAACGCATTTGTTTCAAGACAATACCGTGCCACTTTTGTTAGGGCTATTTTAATAGTTTAGCCGTTCTCTAAATACGTCCACCGCTGAAGCCGCCGCGACGCTCGCCGCGCCGCAATTCGCACTGCCGGAGGCTGTGGCCAGGCCGTAAAGCGGACAAGACAGCGGCGCGGCGGCTCTGGATAAGATGGGCGAAATTCGCGCGAATTTAGTTATTTCCTTCTATATTGTTAAACAATTAACATTTTAAAAATGTAAAATGTATACGTTGTGTAAAACATGTAGTTTTGTCATTATTCAAAAACTGATGAACTTCCGCGAAGTACTGACGCCGTACTGTTTGTTGTGTTTTTTAGAGGTAACTTTGTGAATTTATTCTGTGGAGCCAACTTTATCAAATCAAGTTTCCATCGTGTATACCGTCTAGTATATATAGCCAATAATACCAATTTATTTCCTTAGATTTTAATTTAATTGTTTACTACTTCAAACAACTGTCATAAAAACGCGTTTTTGTGTATAAAAAGCTCGGTGCCCCGTTAATGTCATTTTTAAAGATCTGTCTATAGATACCACACACCAAGTCCTTAAATAATTGCCTATTTGATATGTATACGCACTCACACATAGATCGTACGGTGTAAATGTGTGAGCATCTTCCCTTCCTAAGACAGTAATAAACTAGCGTTCAAGGACGACACTCGTTTCATTAATCTCCGCACACCCACTACTTGGAAATATATCATTGGCGACGAGGTGTAAGAACGAGTACCTACACGAATACAATATGTCGGCGTTTCTCGGAAATCTGTCTTTATTTGACCATAAAACCAGCGAATGGCAAATATATAAGGGCAAATTAACCCAGTTTTTGAAAATTAACGGTGTTAATGAAGATGTGAAGAGTGGAATATTTTTGTGCCATCTTACGGAGGAGACGTATCGTCTTGTACTTAACCTAGCTTTTCCAAAGGAGTTGGAAACGCTGAGTTATAAGGACCTAGTGAATTTACTCGACAGTCATTTCAAACCAAAGTGTTGCTCATTTGTGGACAAGGCAATTTTTTTTGGTGCGAGCAGAACCACAGGCGAAACCATTGGGGAATGGGCGGCGCGACTAAGAGGTCTGGCAACCTATTGCGACTTCGGCACCGCGCTGGAAACAAATTAAGAGATCGTTTCGTCCTCGGCCTGGGGGCAGGTCCAGAACGTGACAGGCTGTTTGAGCAGAACCCGTCAACGCTCACGTTGTCAAGGGCAATTGAAATGGCGGAGCAGGCGGCGTGTGCCAGGGAAGCAAAGGCCTTGTTAGGAAGCAGTTCAGAGGCCACTTATATCAAAGAAGAGGCAGTGAACAATATATCACGCAAAGGTGGATGGAAGCGGTCGAGCGATGGGTGCGGAGCTCGTGGCGGCAGTGGCAGCGGCGCCAGCAGCAGCGCGAGCGGCGCGCGGGCTCAGTCGGGGGACCGCCGCGCATCCACGTCGGGTTATGATCGCAGCCAACGCGGCGAGGACTTTCGTTGTTCGGTGTGCGGTTTGAAAAATCACGATAAGGACAAGTGTCGTTACAGAAATTATAAGTGTCAAAAATGTGGAAAAGTAGGACATTTAAAGAAAGTGTGTGATAGAAACAACAAAAACGGGCGCGTACGCGTAAATAATTTCGGTAATAATGATAGTGATTCCGTCGGCAGCTGCGAGGAATGCAATAATTTCAATATAAGGTACGTAACTGATAAACCGTTGACCTTAAAAAGTAAAGTAGGTAGTATATTTGTGACTATGGAGTTAGATTCAGGGTCAGGTGTGTCAGTTATTTCAAAAAAATTCACACTAAATTGTTCGCACATTACAAATTAAATCATTGCAATGTCAAAATGTGTTTATATAACGGGCATAAAATTTCACCGTTGGGGTATTTCCAAGCTATAGTTGAGTATAATAAACTCAAAAAGGATATTACAATATTTTTAGTAGATTCAAATGGCCCACCCCTGCTTGGTCGCGATTTTATGTCCGCTTTCGGTTTGATTTTAACAAATATTTATAAAATAAGTCAAGATGATGACGTTAATACTTTATTGGAACAGTACCCGAATTTATGGAAGGAAGAACTAGGTTATTTTAATAAATTTAAAGTTCATTTACAATTAAAGAAAAATACGGTACCAAAATTTTTTAAAGCCCGGCCGATACCGTTCGCATTAAAAGAGAAGGTAGAATCAGAATTCAGAACTAAATAGATTAGTCAGTTTAGGTATACTAGTCCCTGTTACAAATTCACAATACGCAACACCAATAGTACCAGTTCTGAAGGATAACGGCACGGTTAAGATTGCAGGTGATTTTTCAGTCACACTTAACCAGGATCTTATAATAGATAAGTATCCATTACCCAGGATCGAGGAAGTATTCGCGAAACTAGGAGGGGGAGAACATTACTCAAAACTTGATTTAAAAAATGCTTACAATCAGTTTGTTCTCTCGGAAGACTCGCAAGTGTTGACTACAATTAACACTCCAGCTGTTTCAAACGGCAATGGAAGTACTGCTGTCGGGTATCGAAGGTGTTAGCATATGGTTAGATGACATTTGTTTAACTGCGCCGACGAAAACGCTTCATATGACGAGGTTAGCTCAGGTTTTAAGCAGGTTGAATGAAGCCGGTTTGCGCCTTCAAAAGGACAAATGCGAATTTTTTAAGGAGAACGTAACATACTTAGGTTATGTTATCGATAAGAACGGATTACGTACTAACCGCGATAAAGTTAAAGCGATATTGAACGCCCCAGAACCGACTAACATAACAGAAGTAAAAAGGTTTCTTGGGGTGGTTAACTACTACAGAAATTTTATTCCAAACGCGTCAAGCATTATGAGCCCGCTCCACGAGTTGCTGCACGCCGGCGCACGGTGGGAGTGGGGGCCGCGCCAGCAGCGCGCGGTGCGCCGCGTGTGTGCCGAGCTCGCCTCCGAGCGCGTGCTGGCGCACTTCGAGCCGAGCGCACAGCTCGTGCTGGCTGTGGACGCGGGCCCGCACGGGCTCGGCGCCGTGTTGTCTCAACGGGATAGTGATGGCCGCGAGCGACCACTGGCATACGCATCACGATCGCTCTCGGCGAGTGAACGCAATTATAGCCAAATTCAGAAGGAGGCAACGGCAATAATTTTCGGTGTCAAACACTTCCATCAATATCTATACGGAAGAAGTGACCCATTTATTCTTAAAACAGATCACCGTCCATTAGTGTCAATATTTAATAATAAAACGGGTATATCAATTACCACGGCGTTACGTTTGCAAAGATACGCTATTATATTATCTGCATACAATTATACAGTTCAGTATATATCTAGCGAGCATAACTTAGTCGCTGATTATTTTTCCCGCGCACCAATTACCGATACTGTGTGCGAGGAAGATCGCAAATATGACGCATACTGCTCGCTTAACTACCTAGATACGTTCGCGCCGGCTGTGTTGTTTACAGATATTAAGAACGCTACACGTAATGATAAAACTATACAAACAGTAGTTAAGTATACTAATGTAGGTTGGCCCTGCAAAATTGTTTGTGAGTCTATACGTCCATATTTTTTTGTCGTACGGATTTACAATATGAAAATGGGATTTTAATGCGGGGACATAAGGTAGTAATTCCTAACTCATTGCGTGAAAGAATGTTGCGGGAATTACATAGCACTCTTTTAGGCATTGTTAAGACGAAATGCAATGCGCGCGCTAGGATGTGGTGGCCCGGTGTAGATGAGGATATTGAGAGGTGGATCGGCGCGTGCGACGTGTGCGCGAGCGCGCGCCCCGCCCCGCCACAGGCGGCGCCGGCGCCGTGGCCGAGCGCAGCGGCACCGTGGGAGCGTATTCATATCGACTATTTATCTATACGGCAACAAACTTACCTAGTAGTGATTGGTGCGTACTCTAAATGGTTAGAGTGTATTTTCATGGGGAATGACCTTACCACACAATCTTTAATAAAAAAATTGAAGCAAATATTTTGTTTGGATTACCGGGTACATTAGTCTCAGATAATTATGTGAAGATAAATTGTAAAGAATTCAACGCGTTCTGTTCCAATAATGGTATTATCTATATGACATCACCGATTTACCATCCATGCAGTAACGGTCAAGCTGAAAATTCAGTGAGGACGTGTAAAAAAATGTTAAAGCATATATTAAGCGTAAGTACAGCGCAAAATGTAGTTTACGACAAATTATTAGGATATTTGTTTGAGTATAGGAACACAGAGCACTGTACTACTGGAGAATCGCCCGCAAAATTAATGTTTGGTAGGAATTTAAAATCACGACTTGACCTAATACTACCTAAGAAAAAGGAACCTCGTAAAATACCGTCAGGGGAGAATGTTGGTCGCACCAGAGCTTTTGAGGCCGGCGACAGGGTATGGGTCCGGTGGTACAGTGGTAGGAAAGAAACATGGAAGATGGGAGTAATTAATAAAGTGATAGGTAAAAGAATGTTTAATGTGCTAGTTGAAGATCAAGGTGTATGTTGCATTAGGCATTTGGATCAGTTGTTAAAATGTAGAAAACCTATTGGTTGTGCCGAATCATTGGTTTCCGATTGTCAGTCTGTTGTTAGTCCTCCCACTTCACCGGTTCCGTTTACTTCACCAATACTGGCCAACCCGGCTGCTGAGTCAAATATAGTCTGTACAGAAGTGAGCGCAGCTTCAGAGAAACCGGTGGAGAAGGAAGTAGGTATTGCGGCTGCGAGTAGGCTTGAATCTGATAGGAGCCACATTTTAACGGATATTGTGAACCGAGAAAATGCACGACAGTCATTGGGTGACGAATTAGATAACCAGGCTCCTCAAGCCTCAGCCGCGGCGCAGGATTCAACAGTCATGCATGAGTCACGTGCACGTTCTCGGCGTACCAGAAAAGATGTCGATTATTCTAAATTTTATAAGTAGATAGTTGCTGTTAAGTTAAGTAAGTTTTATTCGATACAAGAATATTTAAATTGTATGTTATGTTTATTGTCTACAGGTTCCAAAATAAGTATGGAGGAATGATATGTATGCGCACTCACACATAGATCGTACGGTGTAAATGGGTGAGCGTCTTCCCTTCCTAAGACAGTAATAAACTAGCGTTCAAGGACGACACTCGTTTCATTAATCTCCGCACACCCACTACTTGGAAATATATCACTATTTATGTTAGCTTGATCTCCAGTTGGTATTTTAATATAGGTATTGTGTAGTAGTGTTAGCAGTCGCGATCCTTTTGTAATTATGTTTGACATTGTATGCTGAGATAAATTAATGAGACTCCCGCAGACAAGCTAATTATTAATAAATCGTTTTACCAATATTTCACTCAGGTTTAGTTGGTACACAACAAACTCATATTTTCATGTTTATAATTCAAGTGTTGAAAATGGTTTAAGTGAGTAGCTGAAAAGATGCTGTAGCGTAATACCTCAAAGTTAACAAGACAGCTATTTCTGGCGCAACTGGCAGCCCTCTCTTATAACTTTTCACTAAATTATTTCTTATCAACGATACAATATATAGCACTGATTCTTGGTTAAATCGAAATAATTTTTAGGGTTCCATAGCCGAATGCCAGAAAACGGAACCCTTATAGTTTCGTCATATCTATCTGCCTGTCCGTCCGTAAGTCACAGCCATTTTATTCCGAAACTATTAGGACTATACATGTGAAACTTGGTAGGTAGATGTATTCTATGGACTGCTTCGATTTTAAGAAAAAAAAATTAAAATAAAGGGGGCTCCCCATACATGGAACTGTTTTTCATAAAGTTAATCGTTTAAAAGATACGCTTCCAAAGTGGTAAAATATGTGTGTGTGTCCCCTCTAACTTCTATAATAATCGAGTGAAAAATTTAAATAAATATATGCTGTAGTTCTTAATGTAAACTTTCAACGAATTTGAAATAAATTGGTTTAAACGAGATCGGGTCAGCAGTTTTTGAGATATAGCATATTTTCTAAAACCGCAAATATAACATACAAACACTATGAAAAACAAAGTTACTTGGCGTAGTTACTACGGAACTCTTCATGGGCGAGTCTGACTCGCAATTGGCCAATTTTTTAAAGTTTTGCAGAGGTATTTCGAAGGGATTTGTCGTGTCCCTTATATAAACTTTAGGTAATCGAATTTGAAAAGGTCATAAAATATCATCATAATAGTCTTGTCTATCGTAATAATTGTTTTCGAAAATAATATTTTTGACGTCCATAGTTCCCGCCACTACAAGTTCACGATCTTAAGTCACGAATCGACTGGACTCAACTATTATGATCTTGAGAAGCATCTTAATACCGCTGTTGAAACCCGAGTATTGTTTATTAATATGCCGGGATCTCAAACTAGCTCTTAAGATCTTACTATTATGCTGATATCGCTTTATTAATACGGGCCTAAGTGTGTTTCAATTTTTGGTGTACAATAAAGTATATTCTATCTATCTATCTACGTAGGATTATCATGTTTGGTCTCATTTAAAAGAGCTCGCCGAGACCAACATGATTGTTTCTAAGTTGACTACCTAATGATGGACCCTGAATATAGGAAAAGTATCTCAGCCTACTTCGTAGAACTATCATGTCACGACTCATTTAAAAGGGCTCGATGGGACCAAGATAACTGTGATGATTTCGTGTACCTGATGGTGATCCACTACAAAGTATATAATGATCTCAAAAAGTATTGTTACGCCAGTCGCTTAATGAAGTGCGTCGAGAAACTTCGACATAAATCTAGAATGTTCGAGACACTAATGCCATCTAGCGGTGAATAGCGGTAATGTGTATATCTAGTCGGGACACTAGCGCCATCTAGCGACGAATAGCGGTACTATGTATCTCGAATGGCTTCATGGAATTTTCGAGGCAGTATAAACAGTGAGTCGATTTTATGAGAATGTTCTCGAACTCATAGACTGGGGTATAAATAGAGCGCAAAGGGGCGCAGAGAGTCAGTCTTATTACGAGGCGAATACGAGATATAATCGAAGCTTTATCAGTGAATTTCAGTGCGATTTAAGTGTGATCTAAGTGTTAAGTGACAAGTGTTGTGGTGTGAATAATTGTGTTAAATTTTAATTTTGTGCTTAATTAATTAAAGTGTTAATTTTGGTTTAATTGGCGTTAATTACTTCTATCCCGAACCCCAGCTCGTAACAGTATTTTGGGTTAATTATGTGCTTTGTTACTAGACTAGCGTAATTACAAAGATATTTTGTTTCTAGGCAACGCAGAAAACAGCTGAATACTCAAGAACAAAACCGGAGTCCTCACTCGCCTTTAGCTGACATTTCAAACGTAATTCAACCACCTATAACAGAACCATACGACAAATCTAGTATGGTAGTTGAGGAGGAAGTATTGCAGATTGTGTCGGTGAGCTATTTATGTACCTGCTTCTATTTACTTTTATTTTTAATTGTTATAACCGTGTAAATTATCTTTAAAAACCTGTTTGATTTAGAATTTATTGTTTTGGTTTTGATGATTCGTTGTTGCGAAAAGTGCGCTCAGCAAAAAATTTCATGTTATCAACTAATTTTTAAGGCCATTTACCAAATCGCAAGTATTTTCAGACTGTACGAGCTGTTGCTGACATGAGAGGTATTTCCCGTGTAAATCCCGATCCCGTGGGAATTTTAGGATAAAAAGCTTACCTATAATTCCAAGGTTTCAGCTACAAAATACATACATAATTTGATGAACCGACCTTAGTTATGTACTTTCATTCAAGTGGGCGAATCCATTGCAGAAAACAAAAAGATTCACATAATCTCATACCCCCTTTTTTACCCCCTAAGGGAGAGAAATTTCATAAGTCCTTTCTTAGTGCTCACTTACGTCATTTGAGGAACCTATGTACAAGGTTTCAAGTGAATCATCGAAGAAATAAAAAGTCTCATATAAAGCGTCCTATATGTATGTCTTATATCTATTCATACACGAAATATTTTAAGAGATATACCTATAGTTGGTAAAAAGCCATAGCAACAAAAATTATATTATTTAAAAAACATCCATTAAACTAATTACGCAGACGTCGGTATTTGAGACGGCGGCGGCGGGCGGCAGTCGCTCCTTCGCGGCGCCCGCTCCTCGCCAGTCCAGTTCCATATATTTATCTTCCATATATCAGTACTAGCTTTCGCCCGCGACTTCGTTCGCCTTGGATGTTATTCCCGTGTAAATTTCGATCCCGTGGGAATTTCGGTATAAAAACTATCCTATGTCCTTCCCAGGGTCCTATTCTCACGGCAAATTTCATCTAAATCGGTTGAGTGGTTTAGACGTGAAAAGGTAACAGATAGATGGAACGAGTTACATTCGCATTTATAATATTAGTATGGATGGATATCTCTTAACTCTTTCAGCCACAGTTTTACTATGATTACTTTACAAAGAAAACAAAAGGATATTTGGTTTAAATGTCGTTTAATTATTAATAAAAAAAAGTGTTTTACAATTATGTATATCCATAAAGGTTTTCAAGAAATAAGGTGGTTAGTGTACTAACCACTATGGCGGTCGGCATGAAATATAAACCAAACAAGAATGAGGAAGAAAATGGTATTTGCTGGCAAATACAAATAATTTATTTGTTATGAAAGTCTGAAAAACATGTTTTGTCTTTACGAATACGA
Source organism: Tholera decimalis (assembly GCA_943138885.2). NCBI lineage: Eukaryota > Metazoa > Arthropoda > Insecta > Lepidoptera > Noctuidae > Tholera > Tholera decimalis. The sequence continues at coordinate 8,996,553 of OW964551.2, read as the reverse complement.
AGAGATACTTTACAGGTCTTACATTGCCAAACAGTTCGTGCTGGAGTTATTTTTGTGTTGCATCTTGCGCATCTTCTTGAAGTAGATCGCTCTGGCTGGTGCACATTGCCTTCCGTGCGTAATTCTGTCGGAACTGATGGCTTATGGCATTTTATTACGACTGGTAACGGAGAAGATCTAGAGCTACCATTCAGGGATCCTCTGTAGCAGTTCTTCGCCTTAGCTGGTGCTAGAATCCCTTGGTAAACACTTCTGCGAAAGTCTTTTGTGTTCAATTGCTCCAATTCTGGTTGGTGTTTTTGTTCGAGTTCTCTATATAACAAATAGGCGTTTATGACAGCACAGTCCAGGAAATGGAAAAAAATCCGATGCCACCATTTGTGAGACTTTCGGTCAATGGCATAGGTACGTTTCGTTTGGTCTAATTTATCAACATAATTCATACAACTGTTGTATTGCATTACAGCATCAAGACAATCTACTTCAGACCTGTCACCATTGCGTTCTCTGCGAGTAACAACACCTGTTTTTCTTGGATCTAAATATTAGTAAGAATATAAACTGACCATTTGTCTCCACTTTGGAACTGCGACATTCGTGTTACTGCCTCTGTAATCATGCTGTCCTCGTTTCAAATGCTTGTCTTCTTTTAATTTTGGTAGATGTTTGCGATTTGAATTGACAGTGCCACATGCCAATATATTGTCTTTTTTCAGGTCAACTTGTAAGGAATAGCTATTGAAATAGTTATCAAAGAAAACTCTATGATTTTTAGATTTCAGATTTGAGCAATACTGTCGAACTACTTTTCCACTGAGACCAGTTTGTACATTGACACCATCTTTTCCAGTGTACATTTCGAAATCCAAACAATATTCAGACTCTGCACACTTCATCCATACTTTATACCCGCGTTTGATAGGTTTTGGGCATATATTGCTTTAGATAATTGCACCCCTTGAACTTTATCATGCTCTCATCAATAGCTATTTTTCTGATGCATAAGTTTTTATCAAAATTTCTTTTCAGAGTATCTAGCAAAGGCCTAACTTTATAGAGCTTGCCATAATTAGCATCAGTTTTATTAGGCATTACAGTGTTATCGCTCAAGTGCAAGTTATTGAGGAGCCAGCTAAAGCGGTTTAGTGGCATAAAAGATGATATGTATGGGTCATGCAGATCGGGTGCAGAAGAACAGTAATTTTTATAACTAGGCAATTTTTTTATGCCCATCACCATATTCAGTGCAAGAAATACTTATATTTTTTCGGGCTTGGTAGATATAAAAGGTTTCCCATTTTGTGTGGCGTATAGATTTGTTTGAAAGCAGATTATCTCAACTAGATCCTCTGATCAAAACAAGCGAAATAGTTGTATGGGTGTCACACTCTCCAAATCTATTATATCATTGGGGATACCTCCACTTCCTGTATACTCACCCGGCTCTTCCATTCTGAAGTTTTTCTTCCACTTTGGCTCCTCTAAATCAGTTCGATTAGATGAGGCAAAATGTGATAAAGATACTTCATCATCTGAGGAAAATCTATCGTCAGGCTCTGGATGTAGCTCTGGAGGTATGGCACTGAGCACCATCATATTTTGCTGTCCGTCACTGTTCTTCATCACTTTCCAGACTACACACGCTCTCGCCATCCGAAGGAATGTCTTCTTGAAAAACGTCTGTAATTTCAAGACTATTCAATACCCGCGGCATTCTGAAAAAAGTAACACACAATCACATAGAGGAAACGAATAAAATAAAACCTACTACAGTCACAGTGGTTAGTAAACTAACCACCGTATAATTTACGTTATTACAAAAAAAAAACAAGAGATTACGTTTATTTTTTATCATAAAGTTGTAAGATCATTCATCATCATCATCATCACACACCAGCTAACCAAGGGTAGATATTTGAAGATGAGACTTATGGGCTGAGTTCTTGCACATGATGAGATTACATTAGAAATAAAACACTAGACAAGTTTGGTTGGTAGATATTAAATATAATTGGCATATCATTAAATATAATTATGCGTTCTTCAGACACGTGTTGGTTGTGTCATTACTTCTAAATTTCACAGTTTAAATTAAATAATTAAATACACTTACAGTCTGGGGTTTCTTAATTACCCTTGAACAATAGATTTCAGTTGATTAAATCATGGTACGGGTTCTGCCAGCAGTATCGCATCCGTGTGGTGTGTTTAATCAAAACGTGGCATTGTTTCTGCTCGGAACCGAATCACATCTTATGTTCTACGACGTATTTGGTGAAGAACTCCTTTTATATATCTTCACAACATGACCATTTCTTCTTAATTATAGTATTAAACTTACCTTAGTATTAAACCTACCTGTAATATATTTAAACTAAACTCATTGATTAGCCTTCTCCTTTCCTCTTGGTTCTTGACACACTCCATCAACAAATGATGTACATCCTCTAAAATATTTGCATCTTACTGACTACATTTTTGATTTTATTTTGAGTTTAAAGAATGCTAATATTTGAATTCAGTTTGACAGTTTGCGCAGTCTTCGCGTTTACTCAAACGGGTACTTTCAACGAGTTTTCTGGAGTTCTCGGACAGTTTTCGTTGTATTTGCATTTTCCCGATTTTGTTATTGTTCTCTGTTAATTTAGCGTTGCTACTTGTTAAGTTTCTGTTACTATCGTTGTTTTTGTTATATTTTTTGTTTGTTGTTAATCGTTTAATTTTCTCATCGAAATGTCTTCCATCACGAAAAATGTACGTAAAAAGTCCTACATTTTCGGATGTGATAAATTTGGTATGTATTGTATTCCTAAAAAACGTTACGGTCAGTGGGTCGTCTTAAGCTTCATTCACTTGCTAGCATAGACATGTAGGTATTATATAAAAAATCTTTTTCAGATATCCATGTACATCGTTTCCCTCATCCATTAAACAACTATGAGTGGTATTCGAAATGGGTCACTGTTTTGGGTGATAAATTGCAAGATATCGATCCCATGACGGTTAACAAGCGTGTTTGTGATTATCACTTCAAACCAGAAGAAATTACTGCAGGCCGTCGTGTAATATTTGGAGCTATACCAACTCTCAACCTGAGTGGTGAGTACCTACATAACTTTATTATAGTTTCACACAAAAACACTTATACAACCAATACATAAGTAGTACTGCACAGGAAACTGGCAGACACCTTGAAAAATTACCTTGACTGTGCAGAACTAAAGTAGGTGAAAGCATTACTATGCAGAGCTACCCTGACTCTTTCACCTGTTGTAATGTTCAAGATCTTTGCGTTTGGTATGATATTCCATGAACTTCCTGAAACAAGCTCCTTAGACCTTGCTTCTATTATATATATATGTTACTGTAAAAGCCCAAACTATGGTAAATCTAAGGATTTACTGGTAAATCCTAAGATTAGGCTAGGCTCACTGGCAAAAGTCTGAATTGTTCTCTAAAATCATCAATTTGGGGCTTTTACCGGCTTATTAACTGCAATGTTTTCTTTGAAAGCTAACATTTACCGGTGTCTGTAATTAAACTTACTAGAGGTACCAAACTGAATGCCAGTAGAAGTTTGAAATTAATGATTATTATAGAACAATTCAGACTTTTACCAATGAGACCGGTAAATCCTAAGATTTACTGCAGTTCGGACATTTACAGTAAAATATATATTCTATTGATAACTTCATAGCAATATTACTAATAATAAGTATCTTCTGTAATAATTTTCAAATACTTAAAATAGCTTTTCAATTTTCTAGGTGTATTCCAGTCAAAATATTCTCCACAAAGGGAACACAACTATGCTTCTCTAATATCAGGAGCTAGTTCAAATTCTCAACAAAGTACTGTGTGTGTTGGACAATCTTTTGAAGAAATAGAACTTGCCCAAGGTAATTTTAAAATTATTATAAGTCTATCATGAATATAAATAGCAATATTTATACCAAAAGTATCAATTAACATAAGGCTCATTTACTCAAAAAGCTGAAATTTTCCTTATCCATCTATCTAATACCTTCAAAACAGCAGTTCTTGTATATTATTATATTCATATAAGTAATTTTATTATAATCTGAATCTCGGAAACTGAGCTCCAACGATCTTCTTGCAATTTAGTATGCAGGGGTTTTTGGGGGTGATAAATCGATCTAACTAGGTTTGATTTTAAGAAAACATCTTAGGTCATCCAGGTACTGACTGACTACGGTCATACTTTTTTTTTAACGTGGTAAAATTATCAAATAAGTCCTTCCACCCCGGGCAGGGTGGGAGGGACTGTCAGACTTTTACTGACTAAAATCCAGTGCTCCTTCAACAACCCTTTACGTACCAGGGTCACGGTAATGGGATAAGTCCCGCGATCCCGGCAGGCTTCGGCCCTCTACAGGGGGGGCCTCGTCATATTGCTGACGCTCTTTGAGGCGCGCGTGGAACACAACGCGCCGTCGACCCGGGCATGGTCCATGGTCGGACAGCGAGTTGCCCTTTACTCGCTGTCCGCATGCCCGCGCCTACGGTGGCCGGAGATCGTCGACTACAGTCATCCTAAAGACTGTTTTGTCACATTATGTTAATTGATATAGATCATTCACAATCTTGGAATTGATGTGGGAAACCTTTGACCACCAGAGACTAACAGCAGCAAGATGTAACTCTATGTTGTTTCCAATATTTTTTAATAATATAGTTTTACTACATCTTGCCACTGGGGCCATTTTAAAATATATCTTATGATTTATTAATACAATAATTTTGTTCCACAGAAATATATACATCAGATTCAAAAGATGTAACCAATTACGAAAGCCAACCGTCTACTTTACGAACAGTTCCCGTTGGTATAGTGGTCAGTGGCCCTGACTGCTATGCGCAAGGTCGTGGGTTCGATTCCCACCTAGGACAAATGTTTGTGTGATGAGCGCGGTCATTTGTTCTTTGTCTGGGTGTAATTTATCTATAATATGTATGTATTTAGAAATATATATGCATGTTTATCAGTTGTCTAGTACCCATACCACAAGCTCTGCTTAGTTTGGGACTAGATGGCGTTGTGTGAAAAAGTTGTGGAATATTATTATTATTATTATATTATTATATCAAGATTCATCAAGATTAAGTCTGACGTTTCCTGTCAAGTAAACAGTGCTCCGTATAATTTAAATAAAAATAATGTTCTAAGTAATAATTTGCTATAAAGTGTAGTATTAAAATAGTTTAAACAGTGCAAATATTACGTGATATTGTTATCTCAACCGAACTTTTACAGTGGACATTGCTATTATGATTTAAAACTTTGTACTATGAACCTTAGCTAAGTCGAACGAGTGTGTGACATTTGTGTTGATAAAGTGATCTAAACAATAAACAAAGTGTAATATAAACAATTAAACTGAATAAAGACTTAAAATATAACAGAAGAACGTAAGTAATAGTATAACAACTTTATTAAAGTCAACAAATATATTTCGATCTACCCGTCACTCGGTAAAAAAAAATCTAAGAATTTTCGTTTTAACGAACTTTATTGTTAAAGACTATTTCAACAAGTACTACAAGGAACTATGAACTATAGCTAAGTCGAACGAGTTTGTGACATTTATGATGATAAAGTAATCAAAACAATAAAGTGTAAAGACTGCAAACAAAACCACTATTTCAACTACTCTTACAAGTAAAAAGTGTTTGTTTGTATACTAAAGGGATATTGTTGGATTGCTGGTGAAGTGAACTTTCACATGGTGAAAACTGAACATCAATACGACCACGGAGTGCAAAGTTATAAACGAAAACATTTTAAAATTTTATTGAACGGCTCCGAGCCCAGACCTACCTCAACCCGCAGAGCGCTCGATACTCACCGCGCGCTCCGCCACCTCAGCACCTTTGGCGCCTGGGCCACTTGGAGTTCCTGTGACTCAACATTGCGATACAAAGGTACTTCACGACACTTAGTTCGCTTGAATTCGCAACAATTGGCTATCACGTTAGGCGTCATCGTTGGGCGCTCGGCAGATCAACATTTTTAGACCAGAATGCCGCGCGTACAGCGTTCTCCTCCACCAGCTGCAGCTAACCAGAGCGCTTTACAAGTGCCTGAGCCTGTTCTAACACCGACTAACCCTGGTAGTAGTTGTGCACCAGACTCAAAAAGTAAGGTGACCATAAGGTCTAAGCGACCACGTCCGAACGAGTCGCCAAACAACGACGATGTATACGAGGAGACCGTAGAGGAAAGCTCAGCCAGCCAACTTTCGGCTACCCAATCCCAGAAGCTAGACGGTGCAACAATCTTAGAACTTCGCAAGGAAATTGAGTCTGTTATGACTCTGAATTTACAGGCCTCGCTAAAATCGTATTTCGAAAATGAATTTCTCGAGTTAAAAAAAACTTTGCAGTGACTGGAGGCGTCAGTCGAGTTTATGAGCAAGAATTATGATGACATGAAGATCGAAGCGGACCAGAACAAAAATGTCATAAATAAGCTAAAAAAAGAAAATTAGGAGTTGAAAAACTGTGTTTCTGACTTATCCGTGAGGCTTAATAACATGGAACAATTTTCTCGCCAGGATAATATCGAGATAAACGGAGTTCCTGAAAATCAAGCTGAAAACCTGTTGAGCACCGTAGTCCAACTAGGGAAAATTATCTCGTGCAATATTATTGACGCTGATGAAGTTTCATCAATAACTCGTGTCAAAAAACTCGACCTGCAGAATAGCCGCCCGCGCTCAATTATCTTTAAACTTAAAAACACCAGGAAACGTGATGAAGTCTTAGCATCAGTAACAAAATTCAACCGTGCTCATATTTCTGACACGCTTAACTCGTGTCACTTAGGCTACGGCGGTACCAAACAGCCTGTCTTCGTCTCTGAGCATCTTTAACCCCTGAATAAAGCCATACATGCACAAACTAGGAAAATGGCGCGCGAGAAGGGCTACAGATATGTTTCGGTCCGCGATGGCCGCATATTGGTCCGTAAGGAAGACGGAGCACGGCCCATACACATAAAGAGCCTACACGCTGTATCTTTAATGTAAGAGGAAAGGAGCCAGAACCCGTAGGAAAAACATTAAAATTCACTATTTACTACCAAAATCTCCGAGGAATGCGAACAAAATTGAATGACATCAATATTGCAGTTAATGTCAATAAATATGATGTAATTGTGCTGACTGAGACATGGCTGAATAATAACATCAACGACGGAGAGATTTTTGATGCCCGTTATAATATATACAGGAGAGATAGGGAATCCAGCGCGCTTGCAGGAAAAGAAGGAGGTGGCGTTCTCATTGCTGTGTCTAAGTCATATGACTCTGCGCGGGCTTGTCAGTGGGAAACCACTGCAGAAGACCTATGGGTACGCGTTAAGATAAACGAGGGGAAGAAAATAAACATTTGCACTGTGTACTTACCACCCCCTGTCACTCAGCCGCATTTAGACATGTTTCTCGGCTCAGCTACAAGTGTCAATGAAACTACTGGCGAAGAAATAGTGGTAGTAGGAGATTTCAATCTTGGATTCATCGAGTGGAACCAGGATCAGAGTAATTTGTATGTAACCTCTTCTATTCCGTCAAACTATACTAACAACTTAGGATATTCTCTTATTGATTTTATGTCTTTAAACAGTCTGTTGCAATATAATGCTATTAGAAACACTAACAATAGAACGTTGGACTTAGTGTTTTCAAACATACATAGTGCAATTGTCAAAAGGTCTGTTTCGCCTATTTCTAAAGAAGACTCACCATCCTCCTTTAGAAATTTAATTTATGTTAAAGGCATATGCGCCATTAAAAAATGTAAAATTAACCTCATTTAATTTCAAAGCGGCTAACTACGAATTAATCAATTCAAAATTAAGAGACGTACGTTGGAAAGAGCTACTGGAACCTTGTGTAAATGTAAAGTCTGGTAAAGAGTAGCCATCAATATCTATATTTTTAAATTAACATTACAGGTTCGAAACGGAAACCACATACATGCTCTTGTGCTTCAAAAATTCAACAAACCAGTAACACCATGCCAACAAATAAAAAATTTGAAAAAAGAAGTATCTCGCCTAAGGAAGAAGGTTATAAATTATAATGAAAGACTTTCGTGTGCTAAAAAGCTCTCCAATGATATGGCATTTCAACGCATCGCAGGAAAGATGACAGCTGCTGGAAAAACATTCACACAAATGCAGTTTCGCCAAACGTGCAAGAAACCCAAAGGACGGCGATTTACTATCGATGAAAAAGTTCTCTCATTATCACTATATAAGAGAAGTCCGAAATGCTACACATTACTGTCTAAATATTTTACTCTGCCTTCTGCTAAGGCATTAAAAATGTTGCTGAGTCAAATAAGGATAGGTCCAGGCATCAATGAGATAGTTTTTGATCAATTAAGGAAGACAATTTCAGAGATGAAAAACGAACACCGTCTTTGTACGTTAATTTTTGATGAGATGTCACTTACCCCACAAGTCCTTTATAATAGAGGGACTGATGAATTGTAGGGGTTTGTAAATTATGGTGAAGAGAATAAATTGGCAGACCATGCACTCGTTTTTATGGTGAAGGGAATAAAAAAAACTACAAGCAGCCAGTCGCATATTATTTTACACAAGCTTTGAAGAAAAATGAATTAAAGAAAATGGTCAAAGATGTGATTACTCACGTACAGCGTACGGGTCTTATAGTACTCTGCACAGTGTGTGACCAAAGCACAATTAATGTGAGTACTATAAATAGTTTAATTAAAGACACCAAAGCTGAATACCTGCAAAAAGGAAAAGAATTGCGAAATGAAGTTTTCGAAGTAAATAAAAAAACGATAATACCATTGTATGATATCCCTCATTTATTAAAAGGTATTCGCAATAATTTGCTGAATAAAGAATTAAAATATGTTGATATAAATGGAGACAACAAGGAAAAAACAATAAAATGGGACTATTTCAGAATGCTCTATGAAGCAGATAAAAGTTATGGAGAATTAAGATATCTTCAGAAAATCACGGAAGAGCATATCAACCCGGAAAAATTGAAAAAAATGAGGGTAAAAACTGCAGCCCAGATTTTTAGCCGCAGTGTTGCAGTAGCAGCAGAACACATCACTGCCATGGGCGATCTACCTGAAGAGTGCCGTCAAATCGTCCCGTTTGTTTTGATGGTTGACAATTTATTCGACAGCCTCAATTCGAGTTCATTCCATGTGCCCAACGGCAAAATATATAAAGGCGCAGTAAGAAAACATTCACCCCATCATAAGTTGTGGTATAATGCTAAAAAGTTTTTAGAAAGTGTTAAATATGTATTTAAAGAAAAAAATGGAAACAAAATAAGAATTATTGAACGATGTGTGGCATCTGTTAAAAATTTCATTAAAACAATAGACGGAATGTTACAAATTTTTAAAATATTACATGAAAAGTATTTGTTTGACAGTATTCTGACGAGAAATTTCAATCAGGACTCCATTGAAAACTTTTTTGGTAACATTAGAAGTTTAGGCGCGCGAAATGTATCACCTAATTCGATATCATTTGAAGGTTCCTATAAAGCTCTCTTATTAAATAACTATAACTCACCACATGCCTATAATTCGAATTGTGAAGAAGATATTAATGCATGTCTTCAAAAGCTAGACTTTTTTGTTAATGAAAAAATATCTTATGAAAAAGAAAAATGCGGTGAAATCATAATTCAGGAAAATTTCGAAGGCCTCTTCACAAGTTCAGTTATAGAAGAAAACAAAGGTACTGATGAGAGAGAATATGTTTGTGGCTGGGTCCTGACCAAATGCTTAAAAAGAGTAATAAAATCGTGTGAAACTTGCAAACAAACACTTTTCTCTACAAATCCTAACGCTAATGAATATATAAAGGCAAAAGAATATCACCAAACAAAACAGTGGTTGTGCTATCCCTCCGAGAAGTTATTAGACAGTTTTCATGAAATACAAAAATTAACAGTAAACACATTGAAACACAATTCAAATAGGTGTAATTTAAAAACTAATATCAAAATGTTAGCGGTAATGTTCATAGTGTTTCCATTTGATTGTTTAATACATAAAGAAAAATTGAAACCTTTCTTTTTAAAAACAACAATTAATGTTATTATATATAGCTGGTGCAGAGGAATCAATAGAATTTTGGCAGGAAAAATTACTTATCATGGGGATGATGAATTAAAGAAAGCTGCACAAATTTATTATAATAAACACTGTAAACATAAGAAATAAATAAGTACCTAATTCAGTCAAATTTTGGTGTTATTTTTTTATTGCGGTTAAAATTCTTAGAACGTTCAGTTTCGTTATGCCACGTTGAGTTCACTTTCAGATTCTGTCAGTATGTATAATACTCGCAGAATTTGAAAGTGAACTCAACTTTATTCTACAAATCTATAAAAGTATACCTACCTACCAACCTATAACACACACACAGGCACACGCACACAGATTAGTATACACACAAACACAGATTAGTTAGATCCGCCATTGATAGATGGCGCTTTTGCTTTGGGGCATATTTTTCGCGCAAGAGGGCTCTCTTTACCTTATACTAGTTACTATACTCTTTGTTTCTTATAAGCTTATGACCTTGCTCGTCAAAGACCAGAAGAAAAAGAACGCCTCTCACTTGACAGCGACTAATTGTCTCTGATCATGACAAAAGACAATTACTAATTGGGTCACCTCAGCATAGAATCTTACTAAATTATTTTCACACATTCTATGCATAAGGAGAAAACCATTAATTTAATTTTTTATTGATTATTATGTTTAAATATATTCTAATACTGGATACACATACGCCACGCCATCTATGACATCTTCCAAGAGTTACTATCCTACACGGAGAGAGTGCACATCATTGCCATCGGTAGATGGCGCCAGCATATTGCTTTTCCATAATTATAACTTTTTTAAACGTTACAAAGTAACGAAACCAATACTAGATGACAAAGAAACACTAAAATCATAACATAATAATTACTCTTTAAATACCTACCCTTATTTTTTATTTTCGAATTGCTACGTTGAAAAAACACCACTGCACTGGTTTTTCAAATAATTGAATTGACCTAACCGTCGTGCGTCAGCGCCAATGATTCATAACACTGACAACAACGAGTTTATAAAGCATCCTAGTACGGCATGTAACCCATAGATGGCGTTGAATTATATAAAAAAATTTAGAATAGGTGGTTACAATACTAACCACTAAACCTAAAAGAGTTAAAATATTTCGTGTATGAATAGATACACCTTATATTATACTAGCTGTGCCCGCGACTTCGTCTGCGCGGAATAGCGACTTTCGGCAGCATTTTTAATTTTTCAGACTAATTATTTTGAAAATAAAACTCATACATAAATAAGCTATTTATAATATTTTACTGCTAATAGCTTATTTAAGTACATTTTTCTAATCAAAAGTCTAAAAAATAAGTTTTAAAAATGACGTAATTTCCATAAAAACTTTCGTCCCCTATTTCAACCTCTTACAGCCCCTTTTTCTCAATAAAAAGCAGCCTATGTCTTTCTCAGGCTCTAGACTATGTCCGTGCCAAATTTGATTTAAATCGGTTTAGTAGTTTAGGCGTGATTGCGTAACACACAGACAGACAGAGTTACTTTCGCATTTATAATATTAGTAAGGATTGATTTTGTTGTATATCGTAAGGTTTAGTCTCAAGGTTTGTGTTAGTTATTCATGTAATCGCTCCAAAATCATTGACATACTCCAACATCGTGTCATTTTACGGTTCCGTAGCCGAATGGCAAAAAACGGAACCCTTATAGTTTCGTCATGTCCGTCTGCCTGTCTGTCCGCCCGTCCATCCGTATGTCACAGCTATTTTATTCCGAAACTATTAAGGCGATACATGTGAAACTTGGTCGATAGATGTATTATGTGATCCGCTTTCCGATTTTAAGAAAAAATTCAAAATATTAAAAAAGGGGGGCTTCCCATACATAGAACTAAAACTGAATATATATTTTTTATAGGTTAGGTCTTTAAAAATGACATAAAGGTTTGTAGAACCACTTTTTCATAAAGTTAATCATTTAATATATACGCTTCCAAAGTGGTAAAATGTCTCCCTCCCGTCTAACTTCTATAATAATGAAATGAAAAATCTAAAAAAATATATGCTGTAGATGTTAATGTAAACTTTCAACAAAAAATAGTTAAAACGAGATCGGGTCAGCAGTTTTTGAGATATGGCATATTTTCTAAAACCGCAAAAATAACTTTGTAATTCATACAAATACTATGAAAAACAAAGTTATTTTGCGTAGTTACTACGGAACCCTTCATGGGCGAGTCTGACTTGCACTTGGCTTATTTTTTTGTATCATATCTGTGGCGAAGAACGAGAACAAAGAACGAGGCGCACTTTATAGTCGTATGGAAGTTGCACCCTAACCAAGCGCGTTCACTGTATGCCTCGCCGCCTGCGCCCGCGCACCTACTGCCGTGTTGCGAGCCGGCCGATCCGCTACCGCTCGGTCACGGAGGCCAGTCACAGATTAATACTATGTAGCAAGCTACAGATGTGCCACTTGTGACAGTCGAATTTGCTTAGTTCCTGCACTATCAGTTATGGCGCTGTTGTCGCTGCATGTGACATAAAACGCGACATGACACACACATACAAAATTTTGTAGTGCTTTCAGTAGATATTCATTATGGCAGTTATCGATAATTTTTAGTGCAGTGTAGTGTTGTACCCGATCTCGACTAAATTTGCTAGGGTTTAAGTTTTTTATCATTAATTCTATTAGGTAAATAAATAAATAAAACAAATTATCATACATTTTGTAGTCATTTATTAGTTTGCTTTCTTTTGCCTATAGGTTTTATATTTTCTTAAAGCTAACTGTTGCATGTTTTGCATTTTCAGAACATATTTCTCTTCTATTTTTCCACTTAAAATTGTATTTATTATATTGCACCAATTGTGGCATTGCTGGCGAATAAGAGATATATAATATGTAATTACATGTCTATTATGTTTTTTGCAGCCCAACCAAGACATGTCGCGTTTGGCAATCAGCTGTTTTAATTTTGTTTTCACATTATTTTTGTAAACATTTTCATTTAAAAAATCGTGAATACATTGAGAATTTTCTCTGTACAGCCACAGAAGTTTCCTAATTGGGTAAGCCAAATTATTATTTTTTAATCTTTTATATTCCCTATGTTGTATAAATTCATGGATCCCCTGGATTTCTTTTGTCGCATAAGTTTTTGTGCATGAATAACAATTTTTTTTTTGTTATTTTCCTGCATAATTATGTATCCTGCAGTATACGTCAATGTTTGGACCCTTACTTTTTCTGTTAATACATTTTGAATTAGAGTTCCCTCTGACTCTGTCGGACCCTTTGAAGACGACGGCGCATTTAAAATTAAATTAGGGGAAATATTTTCGTCATTATCTTTTGCATTACAGCAGGTAAAAAGATAGTTTAAATCAACTAATGTGTCGCCGTCATCTTCTTCACAATTTGAAAATTTTGAGTGAGGGCTCAATATGTTAGACATTAGTAACTTGAAGGCGTACATAAAACTATTTCCGTCGGGATTCACGTTGCGATAATTCATCGCTCTTATGCGACCAAAGAAATTCTCAAGAGGATCTTGATTTATTAACCTGGGGTAAAAGTATTTCACCCCAAATTCTGTAAATAATAATTTGGACAGACCCAGAAAACTCTGCAATGTAGTAATCCACCCTTCAAGGCATGGAGGACGCACATGTCTCGGCTTTGCAGTCTGCCTAGCTAATTTACTATTGGTGTCAATATATTTAATATTGTTTAAGGATTTAATTGCTTTTTGCCAAAATTCTTGATCAGGAGAATTTGGTTTCACTGCGCATCTAAGTTTGCCCCTTGGTTGACCTGGCGATCCATTGACATTATCAAATAGTTCGTCAAAAAATGTCACCACTACTGCTGTAGTCTCCATTGTCTCTATAGGAGTGTTGAGCCGCTTATCTGAAATATATAATTAGTTTTATATTAATATTACTGCCATTTATTTCATTTGCTATGTATTTATTTAATTAGTAATGTTGTGTATGAGTATATTATTTCTATTATGAGTCAGTGATACTCGAAGTAAAATGATTTGATTTTTTAAATTATTATTTATTGCTTCAGGGATGTCACTACCTATATATATATACTTGTTATGTACGGGGGGGGGGTGTCGAGATAATAATAATACAACCGGTACGTTCAAGCTCGTATATTCGACTGGCGCAGCAGTCGCTAAACTTAATCTAGTTACTTAGACTACCTACATACGTTACACATAATAAATGTATAGGTACCCACATAACATCCCTCCACCTTTCATTAGAAGAACTTCTTATAATCTACGATAGTTCTTTTGCGTTTTGACCGAGTGTCTGGTTCAGGCTCTATAGACGGAGTTGCCGAAATCGCTTCCTGTTGGGCTGCACAGTTATCTTCAGCCAGTGCTGAAGGCGATTCAGACTCCACCGGTGGTTCCTCTACAGGCTCTTCGGGTAGCTGCTCGGAGCCACTTGGCTGTTCTGCCTGCACTGGTATTACGAATGCTGGAACCATCTCTTCGCATGACCCATCACTTCTCCCTCTATATTTGAGCAGCTGATCAGTGTGCCGTTTTAGCAGTTGTTCTGATTCAGTCAATTTTACTAAATACACTGTTGTTCCTAACTTCCTTACAATCACGCCACGTGACCAATAATGTTTTTGCTGATTATAAAGTTTCACTAAGACTTGGTCACCCACACTGAACAAAACTTTACGTTTGCCACGATGATTTTTAATCTGTGAACACTGTTTTTCTTTAACCACTGTGTCGAGAGCTGTGTCGGATGGTGACGTGATTTTTGGTATCAATAGATCTAATCTACGTCTCAAATTATGACCAAACAATATTTCCGCCGGTGATCTGTTTGTGGTTGAATGTTTCGAATTCCGGTATCTTAGCAAGAATTCCGATATTTTAACATTAAGATCTCTCAAACATGTGCCTGATAACAAGTATGATTTGATTGTTTTTTTTTTTAATAATTTTTACGTAACTCTCAGCTTGTCCATTACTAGCTGGATTATACGTTGGTGACGTTAAATGGGTAATGTTGTTACGCGAACAAAATTGTTTGAATTCATGCGAAACAAAAGAAGTACCGTTATCTGAGCAAATCGTATGAAATAAGCCAAAACGTGACGTTACTTCGCATATTTTTTCAATTACCACCGGATTACAATTACCGGAGGAAACATCATAACATTCCACCCATTTAGAATACGCATTAACTATAATTAAAAACGTCTTGCCGCTAATCGGCCCCAAAAAGTCGATGTGCACACGATACCATGGCTGGGCTGGAAACGGCCAGGGAGTGAGCCGGGAGCGCGGGGGTGCGGCGCGCTGTGACACACACACAGCGCACGCACCGATGTGCTGCTCGATGGCCGCAGACATACCCGGCCACCAAAATCTGTTGCGTGCCTCTTCTTTCACTTTAGTGATTCCTAAGGTGATAAGTGTAACTCATTTAACACTTTATATCGCAGACTTTGAGGGATCACTAAGCGGTGACCTCGCATGAGGCATCCATTTTCAACAGATAACTCTAAACGGTGACTATAATAATCCCTCAGTAACGGTTCACACATTTTACTCGGCCAGCCATTCGTCAAGTATCTGATAACGGTTTTAATAACATTATCAGAATTTACCGCATCTCTTATATACGTTAGCGATAAAAATCTCTCCCCTTCGTAAACAAAATGCACATAACTAGCCTTATCAACTAATGACTCATCGCACTCCGAGCGCATGTCCATTGTTTTTAAATCGTCCGCTACTGATCGACTTAAGAAATCTGCGCTATTATGAGCACTGCTTACATATTCTATTTTATAATTATATGCTGACAAAAACAAAGCCTAGCGCTGTAACCGGTTAGCTGATATCTCAGGAATACCCTTGTCCGGATTAAAAATTGAAACCAAGGGTTTATGGTCTGTTCTTAAAATAAAAGGTTTGGTTCGACCGTATAAATATTGGTGAAATTTCCTTATTCCAAAAATAATAGCTGTAGCCTCTTTTTGAATTTGGCTATAGCGCTTTTCAGCTGCGTTGAGGGACCGAGAAATGTACGAGACCGGCTTTTCTATGCCACCTTCAACTTGCGATAACACGGCACCTAACCCGCTCGGTGACGCATCTGTTAAAAGTGTGGCAACCCTTTACTTGTTGAATCTATGGTGACATTGTCTGTGATCGTTCTGTTCGCTCTCTGATTTTCGCCTGATCGCCTCGCAGCCCGATTTTATTGTAATCTCAAGTATTTCTGATTTACTGTTTATTAACCCCTCGAGTGTCGCATGTTGAATTTCCTTATGATTTTTGGGTAGGACTTCAGAAAAAATGATAAATCGGCAATTTATGGCCATTATCATGGTATATATTATACCTTCCTGGATTCGTTATGAGTTTATCTATTTATATCATTCAATAAACAAATCAAACTGACCTTATCTCGCAGTGATGTGATATATTTACACTTTTATAATTTTAACACACATTCGAAAAAAAAAATAAAAATAAAATGTGCCTACACATTTATTTTTATTTTTATTTTATTTTAACACAAATTATTCCAAAAAATTAATAAAAAACTGTTATAAAAAGTAATAAAAACTATTTGATAACAGAACGAAAAAGTCTGCGGCGTCACAACAAAAACCACAGATACATTTTGTAAATTTTTTTTTCGTTCATTTTAGCGGTGTATGCAGAACGTATTGCTACTTGCAACACAATCACAGATATTTATCGACCAATCCTGACCAAGCCCTTAAGTGTAACTGTCCGACTTAAGATATTTGGAGCATGTTTTTCTTATGTCGCACTGTGTAACATAAGACACGCGAGAGGTTAAGTAGTAGCATCACACTTCCATAGTTATAGTAAGTGTAACGTGACCAGACGTCCCGTTTTGAACGGGACTGTCCCTTTTTATCATTCATCATTCATTTCATTTATTTCCAAGTAACAAAACTCAATTGGTTAGTAACAAAATTCCTTAATCCTATGTTAGTACTTAACTTAAATTACAAGGTTGGTTCGCGAATCGAAGCTACAAGCTCAACACTGACGTGGAGAGCTTGCAGCAGCGATTCACGAACACACAGTCGAGCCTGCTCGCCACACAACGAAGGATTATGTTGGGGCTGGACCGCACCCGGCGCACCAGGGAAGCGCATCGTTTTCGCATCGTCGCATAGAAACAGTCAACGCGAGCTTCAGCAAACATCCCTGATGCGCTACAGAAGCGGGGCAGCCCCATCAACACCCGGAACGCATTATTATACTGAACGCGAAGGGCACCGTACGATTTACGAGTATATGCAGCCCACAGGCTGCACGTGTAGAAAGAACAGCAGAATGCACGGAATATGGTTATTTTTACACCAAGTGAGCAACGTACAAACCTGCGAGCTATCATATTAGCTCTAACCGACAATGCCCTTCGCTCCCTCTCAATGTCGTCATTGTCTTTGAGGTCAGCGGTCAAGAGATGTCCCAGGTATTTAAACTTTAACACTCTCCTGAGAGCTACTCCATACAACCTGACTGGTGGTACAGTTTCAGGGCTCCGACCACCGGCCTCAAACACCATGATCTCACTTTTTTCTATGTTGTATACCAATCCATGACGCTTACCATAAGCTTCACAGATGGCAACCAACTTCCGAAGACCGCAGACCGAGGCGCTCAGCAGCGCCATGTCATCAGCGTAACTTATAATTACGAGTCCCGGTGTCCCCGCAATGATCTCTGGGACGCAAAATTGTCCCGTTTTCTGAGAACGCGTCAACGGACTCATCGGTCGATGCGAATATAGCCGAGAATGGCCAAGACGTCGTCGCTCGCGCTTTGTTGACTATTTATTTGACAGATTTTTCGTTCGCCCACTTCTCGATATTTGTTTTGTTGTTGTTACGTGTTTTTTACGTAGTTTATATTTGACATTAACATTCATATCTGGAGTGGCTATCAAGAGGCACGGGGAAGAACTTACTGTTTCCCTTGACATCTCCAAGGCCTTTGACAGGGTCTGGCACGATAGCCTTATTGCTGAGCTTCCTTCTTTCGGTTTACCCACTCAACTTTGCGTTTGGATTGAAGACTTCCTGAAGGATCGGTCCATTCCAGTGGTCATTGATGGCTGCTCGTCTGGCCAATTGGCAATTAATGCCGGGGTCCCTCAGGGTTCTGTTCTCTCAGCAACTTTATTCTTGCTGCACATTAACGATCTGCGCTCAGTACTTTTGGGTATGCAGACGACAGCACTGTTTCTGAGAGATATGTGTCCAGCGCGTGAGCTGGTGGGTCACAGATACAGTCTCTCCGTGAGGACTTGGTTGGGCGCTTGAACTTGAAGGCTGTCTCCGAATGGGGCGATGCCAACCTGGTCAAGTTTATTGCAGCTAAGACCCAGGCGTGTCTCTTCTCCGCAAAAAGGAGCCAATTCGAACCGGCTCCTACTTTCCGTGGTGTAATCGTGCCGATAACCGATCATATTGAGCTTCTTGGGGTGACTTTAACTTCCACACTCAATTTTGGCCCGTTTATCGAGGCTAAGGCTCAGTTAGCATCAAAAAAGTTGGGAATCCTAGCCAAGGTGAGACGGTACTTCACACCGGAACAGCTGCTCAATTTGTATCAAGCCCAGGTTCGGTCGTGTATGGAATACTGCTCTCATCTTTGGGATGGATCTGCGAAATACCAACTGGACGCGCTTGAGTCTATCGAGAAGCGGGCCAAGAGACTCATTAGCAACGATGCGCTGGTCGAGTCAAAGCTCCAGAGCCTTGAACACCGACGGCGAGTTGCAAGTCTATCGGTTTTCTATCGGTTACATTTCGGGGAATGTGCGATGGAATTACACAATCTAATTCCGCCAAGCCCGTTCCATCATCGGACTACGAGACAAACGGCGAAGCGCTATCGTTACATGGTGGACATCCCACCCATACGCACAAAACGTTTTGGGAATACCTTCATTGTGCGTACGGCTTAGGGCATGCAATATCGCAAGGTTCTCAATTCCGGAACTGAGTTCCAATACTGGAAATCTGATTCCGGAATTCCGGAACCAGTTCCGGATTTAAAGTTTGTTTCAAATCAAACAAGATTTATAATTATATCAGTCTTTTAATCTTTTTACCGCCACGTCAAAAAAGCAAAAACATGCCCTCGGCGCTAAGCTTCGAATTCATCCTTTAAACCTACAAAATAGGAGTGAGGTCGAAATTATATTGATAAAGCTCATGGAAAACTGACAATATTTTTGAACATAGGCTTTAATTTGAATAAAGATGTGAAATGTGAATGTTAACCATCCTTGTGTTGAGTTTTATTTCAACCCGCTTTGTCCTTTATGACATAAATGTAATAATCTGTGTCACATTTACAGCCTTTATTATTATTTAAATCCATAAATAGAATCAACAATCGATAAAACCAAGTCAATACCATCACAGCACTATTGTCCATCATGACGTAACTTTTTGTCACTCTATGACGACAGTAGCGCAGCTGGCACGGATTTCTTGACATTTGTCGTTTCTGCTCTAGAGGTGCGCGTGTGACACCGATACTTATTAATAATATCGAAATATTTATTCTTATTGTTTTTACTTTCAACGGTGTCAAGTAATAAAATGTAAGTTTATTTGAAAGAACAATCAATTTAATGTTTTTTCAACACATTTGCTCGTAAAGTGCACAGTCTTATTCCACTAAGCCCGTTCCATCATCAGACTACAAGACAAACGGCGATGCGCCATCGTTACATGGTGGACATGGTATCCCACCTATACGTAAGAAACGTTTTGGGAATACTTTAATTGAGCGTACGGCTAAGGAGTGGAACTCCCTGCCGGAGTCTATGTTTCCTGATAGTTACAACCTGGGAGTCTTTAAGTCAAGAGTGAATAGGTTACTTCTAGGCAAGCGTGCTTCATCTTCGACCACATCATCGCTTAACATCAGGTGAGATTATGGTCAAACGAAAGCCTATAAACATATACGTATAAACTATAAAAAAGTGGCTCTTTATGAACCGCTATTAGGTCCATAATGCAGTGTATTAGAAACGCGTGCTTTTTACTTTACGATACTGCACTAGTGCTATAACGCCACAGATAACTATTTACTAGTCGGAGGTCGGAGATAGCGGCTTGTGGAAAGTTCCACAGACTAGTTTGGTTGGGTTCAGAAAAAATAATAATCAATTTATCAAAAATTTATGAATATCGGAATTCCGATATTACTCCTCTCAATTCCGGAATTGAAATACCAGAAAAATTGTTACGGAATTCCGGAATTACGAAATTCCGGAATTCCGGAATTACGAAGTTCCGGAATTCCGGAATACATGCCCTAGTACGTCTAAGGAGTGGAATTCCCTGCCGGAGTCTGTGTTTCCCGACAGCTACAACCTAGGAGTCTTTAAGTCCAGAGTGAATAGGTTACTTTTAGGTAAGCGTGCTCCATCTTCGATCACATCATCACTTACCATCAGGTGAGATAGTGGTCAAACTCGAACCTATTTTGAATTTAAAAAAAAAAAATTGAAAAATGTCCCCTGTTACTAAAAACTTTTTTGAAGATTCTACATCCAAACTGTGGCTTTATTTTTTACACGCTCAGTCAACAAGTTTTCATCAAGCTGTATTCAAACTTGAAGGTTAGACTACTACTACTCTTACCATAGAAATGTAGATATTATATTGGGCTGATTTAAAAAAGGTCCCCCCATGGGAAATTGTTCAAAAATTGTAGACGTCTGAGAAAACCCAGTTACAAATTTCAGTTCTAACGGCGATGTTAATAATTAAGATGAATATACAAAAAAAATGTGGTAAGAATTTCATTCTTACTTAAAATCATCACCAGCTATATTAAAGCATATTTGTTCACCTTTCGTAACTTTTAAGCTAACTGACTATTCCTAAATAAAAAACTCAAAAAAAAATTGTTTTTTTCGTTGATAACCTTTTAATTGACCTTAATAAACCAATGTCCTGTTTTGAGACAAAAAAAAAATGGTCACGTTAAGTAAGTGCAGTGATCTCAATAAATGATAATTTACTGGATATCCGAAGTCTTTATTTGTAGCCGCCGCCGCCAACAAACCTCATTAGGTTATGTCGCCCAGACCACGCGATTGACCATTGTTGAATACTCTGGCTGGGTTTGTCAGTTAGTCAATCTTGCTGGTGGCTATAAATAAAAGAATCAAGAAGAGGAAAGGAATCGCATGACATTTTGGAGGAGTTTTGTTTGTCGTGAGTACACGGGGTCGGCACGTGACTCGACGGCGTGCTCGCTCATTTTTTTTTATCCAACTTTTTTGTGCACTTGCTGAAGAATGTCTGAAGAAGGGTTACGGTCCTATAGTTTTGAGAAATTAGAAGGCGCTTCAAATTTCCACACTTGCAAGTTTTACGTTAAACATGCTCTGGTACTGGAGGGACTTGGGTCTTGCACTCAGATCACTAATGTAGCGGAAGCCGCGAAGGATGCTAAGGCTCTAGCCAGGATATCTCTGTCGGTGCGTCCTGCTTGTCTTCAGTACATAAGAAACGCTAAAAATGCCAAAGAAGCATGGGAAGCCCTTTGTAAAGTATTTGAGGATCGTGGGTTTTATCGCCGTGTAGTGCTGCTGCGTCGCCTACATAAAATTCAGTTCAATGAATTCCCAAGCATGAATGCTTACATTGAGGCGGTAATGTCGTTGGTGGAACAACTACATGAGATTGGCCGAACAATTGAGGATGCTGAGGTGGCGGAGTTGTTGCTCAGTGGCCTGCCCCAGGATTTTGACATCATCGTTGCCAGTTTGGAAACAGCTACGTTGTCCAATGGATTAACTAGCGAGCTTGTGCGGACGAGGCTAATACAGGAGGACATGAGCAGATCTTCTGGGGGAAATGATGTTTTGCAATCCGCACTAGCTATCAAAAAGAAAATAATTTGCCATTTTTGCAAGAAAGAAGGGCACATAAAAAGCAAATGTTATAAATTCATGAAGAATAAGAAGAATAGTTTCAAAACTGATAGCGGTAATAGTGTTCTAGTGGCCTTAAGTGCTGGCAATTTCGTGAAAAGTGATTGGTTAGTGGATTCGGGGGCAACGGCCCATATGTGTAACAATGTTAGCATAATGAGTAACTTTAAGGTCTGTTATTTTAATGGTGTAACTGTAGCAAATAATGATAGTTTGCCCTGTGTTGGTATTGGAGATGTCACATTTCAATTGAAGAATGGCTATGTAACATTGACAGATGTTTTGTATGTACCCAACCTCTCGACAAATTTAATGTCAGTTAGTAAATTATGCGAGAAGGCTTTATCGGTCATATTTGATAATAAAATGTGCCTTATTCTTCGGGATGGCACTCTTGTTATGGCTGCCAATAGGGATAGGAATATGTTTAAACTTGACTTTGTGAACATTGTTTCTGTGAATAGGTTAGGTGGTAGGTGTGGTGATATGTTGCAGATGGAGCGTGCTGTCTGTGTGCTGCAGCAAGGTGGTTCTCCAGCAACTCTAGATGGGACTCCGACTAGTAATGATGAAGAGGCTGCTTTACTGGTGTCAACGGATGTGTGGCACAAGAGGCTGGGACACTTAAGTTACCGAGGTATCTGTGCTCTTAAGAATCTAGTGTCTGGTGTTGAGTTTCAAGTTGATGCATTGGGGAATCCATGTGTATCTTGTGTTGAAGGAAAATTAGCAGTGTCAAAATTACCTAAGGGTGAAGCTAAACGTTCCACGCTGATTTTAGAGCTTGTCCATTCGGATGTCTGTGGGCCCATGCCTGTCAGCTCTCTTGGTGGAGCTAGATACCTACTTACCTTTACTGATGATTTTAGTAGAAAGACTTTTGGGTATTTACTTAGGAATAAGTCTGAAGTCATGTCAAAGTTTAAACTATTCAAGGCTACAGTGGAGAAACAGACAGGTTTTATGATAAAGAGACTGCGAACAGATAATGGTGGGGAATACTGCAGTAAAAATTTTGATGATTATTTACAACAGGAAGGGGTTGTGCATGAAACAACCGTTCCTTATAGTCCACAGCAGAACGGTGTTTCGGAGAGGCTCAACCGAACGCTTTTAGACAAGACAAGGTGTATGCTTCTGGAATCAGGCCTCGGCAAGGAGTATTGGGGAGAGGCAGTATCCACTGCTATCTATTTAAAGAAGAGGTCCCCCACTACTGCTGTGTCTGATAAGATCCCTGAGCAAGTATGGACTGGTCAGGAGGTAGACCTCAGCCACCTGCGTGTCTTTGGCTGCAAAGCATTGACGCTGATAGATGCCAGTAAGCGTGATAAACTAGACTCAAAAGCAATGTCATGTATTCTAGTTGGATATTGTGAGCACTCTAAAGGTTATAGGCTTATTAACCCTTTCAATCCTAAAAGGATAATTACAGCAAGGAATGTTGTATTTTTTGAAAATGAGTTTATTGTTAAGTCAAAGGTGAACTCAAATTGCAATGACAATGTTGT
The DNA here is from genome assembly GCA_943138885.2 of Tholera decimalis. NCBI lineage: Eukaryota > Metazoa > Arthropoda > Insecta > Lepidoptera > Noctuidae > Tholera > Tholera decimalis. Next base: position 8,972,936 of record OW964551.2, on the reverse strand, counting down.
TGAGTCAGCTCTCCCCATGGTTTTAAGCAATGACTTTAGTAATAAAAATATTTTGAGCTGTAAAAGTAATATTAGTCAAACTAATAAGGACAATCATTTGGAAAATAATAAAAATAATATTTTATGTAATGATGAATTGGATGAATGCAATGCCAGTAATTTGAATAATATTTCAAGTAATTCGAGTGACAATTCAATAAAGTATATTAATGATCTGGATTCTAATAATCATTCTGACGATGATAATGACGATGTGTTTATGTCTCCAAGAGGTGGATCTCCATTGGCAGTAGAGTCGGTGGCCTGCGAAGAGCTGCAGTTGCCGTCCTCGGGCGTCTTGACGTCATCTGGGCAGGTTGCAGAGAAGTCACCTGAGCTGGTTATCGGGAGACCGATTCGTAGCACCCGTTCAAAGAAGCCGGTGAGGTATGAGGAGTATGATTTATCTGATTCTTCTTTGCTCGTGCACCAGTCTGTCTCTGAACCCTTAACTTATCAGGAGGCCTTATCAGGTCCTCAAATGGAGGAATGGAAAGCAGCTATGCAATCAGAATATGATTCTTTAATTAAAAATAATATTTGGACTTTAGTGGACAGGCCTACTGATCAAAATGTTGTTAAAAGTAAATGGATATTTAAAATTAAAAATGATTTCACATGCCCTGTCAAATTTAAGGCGCGGTTGGTAGCTCGTGGTTTTTCACAAAAACATGGTGTCGATTACGATGAAACTTTTTCGCCCGTCGTACGCCATTCTACTATGCGTTTATTATTTGCATTGGCTTGTGAATTAGATTTGAACATTGAACATGTCGATGTTACAACAGCATTCTTACATGGAGATCTTACTGAAAAGATATTCATGGAGCAGCCACAAGGTTTTAATGCTGATGACAATAAAGTATGTTTGTTAAATAAAAGTTTGTATGGCCTGAAACAGGCAAGCAGGGTATGGAATACCAAAGTAAATAATTTTCTGTCTAACAATGGGTATAAGCAAAGTAAGTGTGAACCCTGCATTTATACTAAAAAGTGTGGTAAAAACTTTACTGTAGTGGCCTTATACGTAGATGACTTCTATATATTCTGGAATTGTGAAAACGAGAAGAAATCATTGTGTAATTTGCTGAAATCTGAATTTGATTCTAAGGAGTTGGGTCCATTACAGAATTGTCTTGGAATTAAGGTTACCAGAGATCGTAAGCAAGGTATTTTGGCCTTAAATCAGACTGATTATATTATAAAGTTACTTTGTCGTTTTGGTATGTCTAATTGTAAAAGTGTGTCGAGTCCTATGACAATTAGTTGTAAATTAGAAAAGCCAAAGAATAGTGATGACTGTTTATCAGATGAAGTGTATCCATACCGAGAGCTTATAGGCAGCCTTATGTATCTTTCTGTTTGCACCAGACCTGACTTGTCATTTGCTTTGTCTCAGTTAAGTCAATTTAGTACGTGTTTCACGAGGGATCATTGGCTTGCAGCTAAACGCATTTTGCGTTATTTAAGTGGTACTATTCATTACAGTCTAGTGTTTGTTAAAAGTGGAAATTTTAATGTTTCTGTGTACGCAGATGCTGATTGGGCTAATGATGCCTCAGACCGCAGGTCCTACAGTGGCTATGTAGTTAAGATAGGTAACTCCATTGTGAACTGGGAGTCACGTAAACAAAGGTGTGTAGCACTTTCGAGTTGTGAAGCGGAATACCTTGCCATAGGAGACGCTTGTAGAGAGTTATGTTTTGTCAGAAATTTCTTGCATGAAATTCTTGAAGAACATGTAAATTGTATACTGTACAATGATAATCAAAGTGCTCTGAAATTATTGGATTTACGTGAATATTGTCATCGAAAAACAAAGCACATAGACCTAAGGTACCATTTTGTCAAGGATATTGTGAGGAATGGTAATATTGTAACCAAGTATCTTCCAACTGAGCAGATGGTAGCAGACATGTTAACAAAGCCTCTGGGTAGCCCTAAGCTCCTGTTTTTTATAAAGCATCTAGGTTTGAGGAAAATAGAGCTATAAATCTGTGTATTCTATAATAAGTTATTATGTAACTGTATTGTATTGCTCTATTGTATTGTAGATGTAAGTAAAGGTTTGAGGAGGGGTGTTAAAAGTGTGGCAACCCTTTACTTGTTGAATCTATGGTGACATTGTCTGTGATCGTTCTGTTCGCTCTCTGATTTTCGCCTGATCGCCTCGCAGCCCGATTTTATTGTAATCTCAAGTATTTCTGATTTACTGTTTATTAAGTAGTAGCATCACACTTCCATAGTTATAGTAAGTGCAGTGATCTCAATAAATGATAATTTACTGGATATCCGAAGTCTTTATTTGTAGCCACCGCCGCCAACAAACCTCATTAGCATCAACCGTTACAATCAGCAAAGCTTCTGGATTAAAATGTGCTAAAGTTTTTTCAGAAACTAATTCGGATTTAATATGTGCTAACGCATCGTCACGTTTCTTACTCCATGACCAAGGCTCATTTTTCTTAAGTAAATAATGCAGCGGACTCAATATCGATGATGCATTTTTAATAAAATTCCGGTAATAATTAACCATACCTAAAAATGATTTTAATTCAGACGTATTGGTTGGAAGTCGACTTTGCAAAATAGCTTTTACCTTTTCCGGTGATTTATGCAATCCGTTACGGTCTATAACAAAACCTAAGTACGATACGGATTCTTGGAAAAATGAACATTTATCTATATTTAAAACTAGGCCCGCTTCTTGCAACCTCTGGAAAACTTGATCTAATCTACTCAACATTTGATCCTTTGTAGCTCCAGACATTAAAATGTCATCCAAAAACAGGAGAGTACCATCCAGTAATGAAACTACTTCATCATAGCTCAAGGTACCGACTTGACGCAGTAAAGCTAGATCGCGAATCAATTTGTAGCTTGATTCCGAGCAGTTACTGAGCAGAATAGCTCGACGTCTAGCACCGGCATTATCTACCTCCACCCCAATTCCGTTTGCAAGAAACCACTGTTCGAGTCTTTCTTTGTACAGTTGCCACTCTTGAGTTTCGTGGCTAAACACCGTCAAAGTGCCGACCGAAATTGTAGCAGACACGTTCGTCATCTTCCGAAGTTAAAAGATCGCGATAATCGTACTTTGTCCTCGTCGCCAATTGTTATGTACGGGGGGGGTGTCGAGATAATAATAATACAACCGGTACGTTCAAGCTCGTATATTCGACTGGCGCAGCAGTCGCTAAACTTAATCTAGTTACTTAGACTACCTACATACGTAACACATAATAAATGTATAGGTACCCACATAACAATACTTTAGACTCTAAAGTGTATAGTAATATATAGGTATTGATATCCCTCTCAAGTTTAGATTTTTTTAAATTAAAATTATAATTATACTTACGAAGAGCATCAGTATAATTGAACCCGTCATTTCGAAAAGGGTACGAGTCCATAAACAAAAACTTTACAGGATCAACAAAAAATTGTTTCCTGTAAAAAAGTCTTAAGTGTGAAATAAACTGAACATAGGAATAGATAAACAAAAAGACAGATATTTTTGTGATATTTATTAAAAAATAAAAAAAACACATTTAGAATACAGTTTTTTTCTAATTTAAATTTTTGGATTCATGCCCTTTTCAAAATGACTTCTTTATAGTGCATACAAATCTGAAGAACTGTTAGTTAATCATCTTGAGTTTCTTGATATTCATTGTTTGCTGAAGTTGTAGGCCATGCAAAGACCTCTGCATAGAAATTTTGGTACTCTGCAGGTATGTATTTTTCAATACTCTATTTTACTTATATGGTTGTTTAGATCAGCCACCAGAGATAAAAGAATATGGATCATGGCATGATTCCGATACTGACCAGCACATCCATCTGAAAATAGGTACAGTTCTTTGGCATCATTACCAATTTACTTTTTTATATAATCCAGCACAAATGTACCCACTTCATTGGGACCTTTATTGGCGACTCCTTCACAATAAAAGACAGATTTACCAGTTTTTAGATCATATATGCAAAACTTATACAGCCAAAGTTGGCGTAGATAAAAAACCGCCTGAACTGGAATATGTGGAAGTGGCAAATTTTGCAAAAATCAAATGCAATTCCATACACCTTTGGATCATTCTTGCACATGTTTTCCACTTGTTGCATTTTTTTGGAAAACTTATTCGCTTTTTAGTTTAATTTTTAACTCTTCACACAGTGCACAGACGTCAATTTGCTTTCCACCAAATGATAAGCTAAAGTTTTCATGGAAATATTTTAAGAAAAATTTATATTTTACTGGATGATCTGGATACTTCTTTTCATATAATTGGTGCATAATTTTCACATTAAGTTTTTCATCTAAATAATAAGATGATGCATCTTTATTATAGTAGTGCACACATTTAACTGGAAATGACTCCACATGCTCCCGTAGTTTGGTTAATATCTCACCAGACAATGCATTGCTCCGTGATCCTTCTGATTTGCCTCTGTGATCTATGGGGTGCTCATTTGTTTTTAAACAGTCACATAAACGTCTGACCTGCTGTAGGGAAATTCCATGGATGCTGCAAAATGCTTTTTTGCAAACCCTTTTTTTACGCTTTACCTTTACCCTTTTTTATTTTAATATGATATATGAAAGTAAATTCTCTCTTCTTAGGTTCTTCAGATCGAGGCCGTTTTCTATGTATTTCCTTCTTTTCAATCAATGCCTGCAAGTAGATGTCTGAGCATTTTTATTATCAAATTTGTTTACAAAATGGATAGTACTTTACTCATAAATTGAAACAATAAATTGTATAATATAAATACCCGATATAATGATCAGAATGAAATGGTACAAAAAAACTAAACTGCAATCAGCTCCTGTTTGTCTTGATGCCACATCTTTGTGGTTTTTATGAGCTTCCCCGACAAGCTTGGCTTTTTTAATTATATTATGTTTATAGTTTTCCTTGTTCCCTACACCAGACACTCTTTTTCTTGATTTATAAGCAGTTTCCGCTAGCTCACGATTCTCCATTTTCGTGGAACATAAAGTGAGGTTATGTCACATTTGACAGCTACGTTTCGTTTCACTTGAAAGGGGCAGTCCTGGATTCGTGCCATTTTCGAACAGACTTTGAATTTCGTTTGCCTTTTAAGTTGACTTAGTTTATATGAAGATGAGCCCTTTTCGCAGGGTATGTGTGAAATGATTAGATTAAAAAAAGCCGCCAAAAAACAGAATTTGAAAAAAGTGTGACTCGTGCCCTTTTCGAAATGACGGGTTCAATTAAGCATTGCAGCTGTTCGTGGACTTAGCACTTGGGTGGCTGTTTTACTTTCATGTTATTTATGTGTTTTGAGTCCACATGTTGTGTAGTCAAATTCGGTATCGCTCTGGTGTGACCTGATTTACTGTCTAGGTCATATATATATATATATGAGATATCTGCCCATGATGCTCTTCTTCCATTATACAAAATATCCTTAGCCCTAAAACGCACTAGCGGCAGGCCGTGATGCGGCGTGCCGTTGCGGTTGGTCGCACTTCAATTTTTATATGAAACCGCTTGATACCAACGCACTGACTAGCGGCCAGCCGTCAACCGCTCCGGTTCTTCTTCTTCTGTAGTTTGGTTTCCGCACTTAGTCTCTGCACGAGACCATTGTGCGTGAGCCATGTCGGCCGTCACTCCATCCAGCCAACCTCCCTCCAGAAGCAGATCAGGTCTTTCGGTCTATTCAGGATATCTGTAAGGGAATTTAATGACCCGAGGGTTCGTTTCCGTATTTCGGTGATTTCCGTGCACTCTAGGAGCACGTGTCCTACCGTTTCCTCCGTCCCCATACATGCCCTGCACAGGGGACTGTCCGTTATACCTATTGTGTGATAGTGTTTGTTCAGTGAGCAGTGCCCGGTGATGGTCCCCGCCACCATTCGCAGGCTTCTTCTGTCCAGGTGTAGGAGGCGCCTGGTTAGTTTATTATCTAAGTTTGGCATCGCCTCTTTGGACTGCCTGCAGCCTGGTGCCGAGGACCACCATTTTCGGGCTTCGTCGTGTGTGTGTTCTTTAAGCCATGTGCGCAGCTGGGTGAAGGGGAGCGGCACGATGGGCTCGGGTCCGAAAACCATCGCGCCGGACCCCCTCCTGGCCAGTTCGTCCGCCGCATCATTGCCGAGTGATCCGCTGTGCCCCTTTATCCATTGCAGTGTCACAGTGTTGCGGTTCTCGACCGCTGAGCGTTGCAGCGCATTGTGACATTCTAGTATGAGCTTGGACGTGATATAATTTTTCTCTAGGGATTGAAGTACTGAGGCACTGTCGGAAAGTATGCGGATGTGACTATCCGTGACTTTCCTGGCTTCTATGGCATGGATCGCCTGAATAATGCCCACACATTCCGCCTGGTAGACGGTGTTGAGCTTCCCCAACGGTCTGGATATATTTATGTTGAGATCGTTGGAGAAAACTCCAACTCCAGTTCCAGTGTTTGTCTTTGAGCCGTCAGTGTAAATCCTGAGCTCCTCAGGCCCTGAGTAGTCCTCGGGCTCCGGCATGAGCTGTATTTGGTAGTTTTTTTGGAAGTGGTGCGTCTTTGCAGTCTTATCATATGGTGCAGTCATCAGGGGTTGTCGTTTGACTGAATCCTCCATGATGCGTGTGTGTTTGATCCTGGAGTCTCGCAAGAGTGCCCCGGATATAGCAAGTCTGAAGGTTGCCAGGGCAGCCTCTTCTCGTACTATAAGGTGCAGTGGTGGTAGGCCCAGCATGGCCTGTAGAGCGGCAGTGGGTGAAGTTCTCATGCTGCTAGTGATCGCCACACATGCAAGTCGTTGCAGCTTCTCAAGATCCTTTTGTGCCGTGCTTAAGTCTGTTCTGGGCCACCAGACTAGGGAGCCGTACGTAATAATTGGTCTTATAACAGTCGTGTATAGCCAGTGGGTTGTTTTGGGGCTGATACCCCAGTTTCTGCCCAGCATGCGTTTGCACTGCCACATGCAGATACTGGCTTTTTTGGTGATGTGCTCAGCGTGTTTTGCCCAATTCAGTTGTTTGTCCAGGAAGATGCCCAAGTATTTGGTTTCAGCCGAAAGGCTTAGAGTGGTGCCAAAGAATTTTGGCAGTGTCAGCTCCGCCAGCTTCCTCTTTTTGGTGAAAAGTATGAGCTCAGTTTTTGTAGGATTCACTGAGAGTTGATACTCTCGGCACCAGTCCTCTACTATTTTTAGGGCTTGGCGCATGAGGTTGCATATGGTATTCTCATGGCTTCCAATTATTATTATGGTTATATCATCGGCGTAGCCAACAGTAAAGTATCCTTTATCGTTGAGTCTCCTGATGAGGTTGTCTGCGACCAGGTTCCATAACAGTGGTGAGAGGACGCCCCCTTGGGGACAGCCTTTCGCCACGATGGCCCTCGTTGTGCTGTTTATTGTGACTCTTACTGCTCTCTGCTTGAGCATGTTGGTGATCCAGTCACTCAGGGTTTGGTCTACACCGTGCCTGCTGAGTGCTGTACTCATACTCTGGAACGTGGTCTTGTCAAAAGCACCTTCGATATCTATGAAAACAGCCATCGAGGAGCATTTGTGGTGTATTGCGGATTCAATTTTAGATATTACGCTGTGTAGGGCAGATTCTGTTGATTTCCCCGTTGAGTAGGCGTGCTGTTGTCCGTGAAGCGGATTCTTATGGAGAGGTCCATCTCGGCTGTGTCTATCGCAGAGCCTCTCTAGGGTTTTCAGTAGGAAGGATGTGAGACTTATCGGTCTGTATGCTTTGGGTTGTGTGTAGTCAGTTTTGCCTGGTTTGGGTATGAAGATGACCTTCACCTCCCGCCACATTAGTGGGACGTATCTGAGTGCTATGCAGGCTTGGTAGATTTCCAGCAGCCAGGGTGTCAGGATGTGTTCACCCCATTGCAAAAGGGCCGGGAAAATGCCATCTAGTCCTGCAGATTTGTATGGCTGGAATGTTTTAATGGCCCATGTTATGCGGTCCTCAGTGATTATGTCGCGGGCTCTAGACCAGTCTGTAGTACTTGGTGTCTGTCTAGATTCGTTTTCCCACGTGCTGTCCTCGGAAAGGTGGCAGTCCGGGAAGTGCGTCTCTAGAAGGACCTTACTGGTTTCTTGGTCTGTTTGTGTGTAGGAGTTGTCAGGTTTTTTAAGGGCGCCGAGAGTACGGTCCTGATCAGTTGATAGGATTTTCTTTACTCGTGCGGCTTCGCTGTTAGATTCTATCGATTCACAGAAATTCTGCCAAGCGGTATTCTTGGCCATTCTGATTTGTTTCTTGAACTTGTATTGGGTTTCTTTGTATAGCTCCCAGTCTTCCGAGAGTCTGGTGTTCTTTGCTCTGTTGAATTGTTTTCGTAGCGTGTTTCTGAGCCTACCAAGTTCAGCATTACACCATGGGTTTCCCTTACTCCTGGTGTTAGGTGTTCTTGGTTTGCAGCTCACGTGGTAAGCCTCCGTTATGTCGTTTGTTAATTTTGTCACGATTTCTTCAAGCTGTGTGGGATCAGTCAAGGGTGTCGAGTGTAACTGTCGTCTAGCCAACAAAGAAGCTAGGTGGTGTTTGTATTCTGTGACGTTTGTGCGGCGCGGATTGCGCCTCGGTGTGGGTTTTTTTATCATGGTTGCTAAGGTAAAGCGGATTCTCCTATGATCGGGACAGGAGGGTTCATCACATACGCGCCAATTAGAGATAAGTTTGGTCGCGTTTTCGGTAGCTAGGGTTAGGTCTATGATTGTTTGACCTCTGGCTGTAACCCGAGTGGGCTCTGAGCCTCGGTTCACAATGTTAAGGTTAGTCGAGAATAGGTATGTGGATAGCGTCTCACCTCTGGCGTTGGATACTTCACTTCCCCAAAGCGGGTGATGAGCATTTGAGTCGGTGCAGATGATCAGGTCCAGGTCCGCGTCCTCGCAGTGACGTTCCGCTCCGGTTGTCTTGGAGCTGCGGTGGGCCGCACCGGTTGAATGTAGCGGCGCACCGCACCCCCTCCACGCACTCGGCGCGGTGTGCCGCAAGGACTTACCGCGCTCCCCGCTACCGGCCAGTCAGCCGTTAGACATTGTATGCAGGGCGCGCGAGTGATGGAATTTGATACAGAAAAAAAAAATATTTTATAGATCAAAGAACTCCCTGCTACATGGGATAGTAAATACGATGATTTCGCAGACAGAAATAAAAAGTTAAAATGTTGGGAAAAAAATAATTAATATATACACATAATTAAATAAATAACTACAGCAATTTCTTCTACGTCCATCATGACCAACATTTCTAGAAGCACTGATGACGAAATGCGGCGGAACGCTACAGAACCGAGACGATACGGTTAGCCGGAATACGGCGTGCCGTTGCGGCAGACCGTTTAAACTGCGGCCAACCGCAACGGCACGCCGCATCACGGCCTGCCACTAGTGCGTTTCAGCCCTTAGTAAGGAAGTTGTTCCGGAGACTCTTTAAAAGATATGGTGTATCGTGAAATAAGAAAAGATCTTGTCCTGCTATGTGAATTGTAACATCTGGAACAATTAATGAAAAAATATAAGAAAACAATACATAATAATAATGTATAGCAACTGTATAAAATAGTGATAAAATTTACCATTTCCTCTGCATTGATTGCTGCGAAGTCGAGCAGTTGATTGTTTTAACTATCTAAAACATGACCTAAATGTTGATCCTTGATCAAAAACACAAGTGTAAGCGGTTTTAAACCAGTTTCCACAAGCAGAGGAATCATTTCTTTTAAAATTCTTATGAGCTCATGTGCTGAAATTGTACAAAAATAGTATGCAATGGGTTGCCTCCATGAATAACATATGCCCCTGATCATAAAAACTAGAGTATGGTCAGCCAGTTTTGGTTTTCTTTCACCTGCTATCTCTACAAATCCGATAATTTTATCTTTGCTTTCATTATATGTGAGATGTGGTTTACTCCATATTCAAACTCAATTTTATTTGAGAGTCTAGCCAGGGTCCTCTTGTTAGGTAAGGCAAACATTTTTTCAAGAAGTTTATCCCCTCGAGTGTTGTATGTTGAATTTCCTTATGAATTTTGGGTAGGACTTCAGAAAAAATGATAAATCGGCAATTTATGGCACTGAGTTGCACACATTCCTGAAAAACATAATTAATAATTGTTTTAGATTATATAAAACAAAAAAAAAACTATGAATGTATATTATCCCTAACCCATAAACAGTATAACAGAGTTGCTTTTTGTATCGATCTGCTTGGCCACTCAGCTTTTCAAAACTACTGTGAATAGAATAATGTAGAATGTTTTATGGATTTTTCACTAACAATTTGCAATTTAACTTGGACACAAATCGAGATGTTTTGACGTGTCTCAACATCAGCAGGTCACTCTCTCAAAACTTACACATGTCACAAGTATATAATATCATAGAAAAAGTTTAGATAGTGATTTACTTACTTGGTATGGCTTTCTGTGAGGATTTCTTGATTTCAGTCAATTCAGAAACAGGTTGCCAATCTGTAATCAACATTTCTTTTATGAGTAGAATGCAAAATAATGTTTGACGTCTTTCCTATTCAGTACAAGGTTGTCGTCTGTCCATAGGAATCCTCAAAAGAATAAGGGGACCCATTGGTGAAATTTAAAAGATAATTATAATAATGGTTGGTGATTATTCAATCATACCTGCACTTATCTGAATGTCCTTGTTTTCTGTGTTTGATTCTCCTTGTTCAATTTCTGTGGGTTCAGAAATCAAACCAGCAAATATACATCCTAAAACAAAAGAAAAACATACATTTAAACAGCATGTCCTTGCCATTGGACATTATATAACAAAGGTTGCACTTTATTGCTACAAGAGTTTTTTAGCGCTTGCATAACATTGACAAGGGGATGCTATGTTAATTCTCTTTTATAAAATAACTTTGTGACTTTCACCACTACCTCTCCACAGCAACCTTTGACTTGCTAATTCAATAAGCACTTAACAATAATAGCCACTAGGCTATCACTGCAGTGTGGCATATCAGCTAGATATGCCACACTGCATTATAAGGCCCAAAATGTATGTATTTAAAATGGAAACACAAACCTTCATTTTGTAAATGAAGAGAGAATTCTGATTGGCTGGTTGAAGAAAGTGAATATGCATGTTCCCGGGAAATGTCACCTGAATTTATAATTTAATGGTTAGGATCATTTTGTTATTAAATAGACTGAAGAATCTATTTATATAAATAAACATGAAATGGTGTTCCTTAGTAAGAGCATCACTTGAGAATGGCTGGACCGAATTGGCCTTTTTCCTCCAAATGGTTGTAATAGTAGACTAAGGTTTTTACATTAAGAAAAATTGGAAAGTTGGATAAACTGATAGAGCTTCTTTCTATGGAATTGGGAAAGGACAACCTATGTTGGGTCAGCTAGTAATTTAAAGTTTTTCAAAAATATTGACATTGCTGTCCGATTGGGTCCTAGTTTTAGTGAAGTTAACTTATCAAGGTAAGGTAATTTTTTCCATACAGACCTGTCATAGTAATTGATTCTTCTGTTGAATAGTTATCTTGGTCTCGGGTCTGACAATAATTATGTTCATCCAGAAAATTACACCCTAGAATTATAAAAACATCAAAACATAAATGCTCAGTTGTATAAGTTGATGTAATTGAGCTGGAAATGACTTGTGTATTTAAACTAAATCACAATGTCTTGTGTAGTGAGAAAGGCAAAATACGCGCAGAAAATACGGCTTTAGGATGACAATTACAACCACTGCCAATTTAATCCTTTTGATACTGTGAATACTTTCTAAAATTAGAATCGTAAGGAAAATAGACTTTTATGTGATACTTAAAGTTGTTACTTTAGCTAGTCTTTTATTTTTATGCTTAAGGCAACACATAGTTATCCACAAACTTGTTATTATAGGTTTAAGTACTTACCCTTAGCAAGTGGTACATCATGAAAAATGTCCAGTTCCGTAAACAAGCAAGGATAGGAATAACGGATTATATCACCGGCCTGGGGCCATACCATGACGTGTTAAAGCGTGAGTCGTTCGAGCGAGAAAGAGAGATGGAGCTATATAGCGTGCATAGCTTCATCCCTCTTTCTCGCTCGAACGACTCTCGCTTTAACACGTCATGGTATGGCCCCATAAATATGGTCGATTTATATTAGTATGTGCGTGTGGTGTGAGGGCCACTTTGATAAAACTGTGCTTAGGATTTAGTGAACTTTCACAAAGAAATGTGAAAGTTAGAATCAGATTTTGTGAAAGTCAAATAACCGAGTTATGGACTGTACAGATAGGCCCTGGACCCTGGCCCTGGGACCAGAATGAAATTTAAAAGACCTTTATTGTATAAGAAAATCGAGTATTCGTTTTTATTCTCTGAATTAGGAAATAGAAAATAACCACTATTTCTTTTAGATTGCAGGTTTTAATAAACATTCTTCGATTTTTCGCTTATTATCGTCATAGCATTTGAAATTACTATTAATTAATACATGGCATTTGTCAATGACCAACACTATCAGCGAAAGGTGGAGGAACGAATTCAGTTGCTCCGATAAGTTCGTACATCTTTGATTTTATTCTTATACTCGGAATTTTAATTCGATTCCAGATTTGACAATTTCAGTGTTGCAACGTTATGACAAGTACTAAATAGTGACGTTGCAAAATTATTCGATATGGAATAGGAATATTTCCGGATCGATTCTTCTCGTTTCTAATTTTACTCTAGTAAACTAAGTATATCAGGAAATTAAATATTTTTGAACCGATAATTTAGTTTTGACGATTAATTAACGATTTGAGACTTTTCTTTTATAATTGTGTGTGAAATAAATAAAAAAATGTGATCATGAAGGAACATGACAAATAAAACAGATAGATGTATTATGGTAATAATTTATTTTATAAATTGTCGCCGTCATCGCTATCGCTATCGCTGTCACTTTCTGTAACATTTATTATAAATTACCTAACCCCAGCTAATTAGACCTAACTCACCCTAGCCCACCCAATCTCACCCATTTTTGCTCACCCAATTTCACCCGTACTCACTCTGATCATAGATCTGACTGGGCTCTATCCACCTATGGCCTTTTTAAATTTTTTTTTTTTTTTTCCAATTTGGCTCATAACCCCTCAAGTCGCGCTGGCCGCCGGCGGCCACGAGCAACCAGTTCAAGTTGACCTCTAAAATTTTTTTTTCCCTATCGATTAAGCGACGGCTCGCCGTCGTCGGGGGGGGTCTCCCAGTGCTCTAACTCCATTCTAAGCATTTCTAATCTAACCTAACCTAACCAATTTTTTGCCTAATCTAACCTAATCTGACCTAACCTAACCTATTCTGACCTAAGCTAACCTAACCTAACCGATTTTTGGACACCTACCTACACACCTAACTAACCTAACCTACCCTGACCATATTGGACGGGTGTAAAATATGCGTGCCCTTTCCAGGTCTCAACCTTCATCTCAGCCTGCCGTTATGCGATCTGTCGGTGTTTGGCGTCCGCCGAGGGCCTCGACCCCATTAACTACTCCGCCGCCTGTTCGCCGCGCTCGACCGGCTGACCTTTATTCGCCGTCTATTTCGGGCGTGCTACCGGTTTCGGACAGCGACGTCGACTCGACCATCGTTCTGTAAGCCTATACTTTCACTTTTAATTCAGTGTTGTGTTGTGAGTGCTATGTGTGTGTGGTTTAAATAATACAATTGCGATTTATTTTACTTTGTAAGTTTATTTCTTATAATAAATATGTATACAAGCTTGCGTTGTTTCACTGCCTTGGCCTTGGTCGGTATACTGGCTGTTGTTGAGCTGGTTTCGGAGGCTGCTGCGATGCACTTTGTGTTGTAGTTGGCTGTGTGCTTCCGGTTATTTTTTGAAATTTCTGTTCAAGGTTAGCTAATGCTGCTGCTGCGACGTCTGCTTTTCTTTTTAATTCGCCTATGGCGCTGTGTTCTGTTTTTGCCTTGTTTTCTAATTCTTTTATTTTCTGATCTTCTGTATCTTTTAATTTTTTTTCAAGGTTAGCATCTTGTAATTGTAATCTTTTTACAGTGTCGTCTATGTATGACTCCTTTGCTTGTAATGTTTTTATTTCGTTTTCTAACAGCTTTTGGTTTAGTTCTAACGTTGTGTGATCGTATGTTTCGCCTGTTGCTAACTGACGTCTGGACCTGCTGGCTATTTCGATGTTCTCCGAGATTGGTTCCGGCTGATGTTCTATCGGGTTTGTTGTCAGCGAAGTGAGTGGTTGGTGACCCAAGATGGCCTCACTTAATATGTGGTCGCTGATCCTGTATCCCATAACTAATGGATTTGGTTGTGGGTTTCTCATTGCAGTATATAGGATATTTTGACCGTGCGACATTGCTTCTACTTCGATTCCTGTTTCAATCATGATATTTAAGATGCTGTTTTCATGGTTGCCGTCAGAACTGAGCAGTGGTAATATTCCTATGCCGATTGGTGGAGTGAAGTTCAGCGCTGGCACGTTGATGATGTTGCTGTATAGGTAGTTGTCTGTTGTTGCTTTTTCGTATTTAATAGGTTGTGCTGCCATGTGATCTACTGCAGTTTGTGTTCCGTCTCTGAGTACTACGTTGTGTATGGGATTTTTTGATTTTAGATAATCGTATTTTAGGAACCTCCATGCATTATTTCGTATGTGGAATGTGCCGTCTTCTGGTGTATGTGTTTTTTCGTATATTAAGCCTATTGTGTTTGTGGCATTGTAGTATTTTGATGCGCTTGCAATTAATGCTGGTAGGTATGAGTATTGTTCTATGCTTGCTGTATGTCGTTGGTTTGTTGCTAAGTCGTATATGCCGTTGTGGTACCAGTACTCCATTCTGTTGTCTATGAATTTTCCTTGACATGCTGCGCTCTGGCTTTCTCCTGCTATTTGACGGTGTTGTCCTTGTACTCCTAGGTTGCCTAATTTCGATCCGTATAGTGTTGTTGGTGTTATGTTTTCTCCTAGTTTGATCATTCCGTGTCTTCCCATGTCTTCCCATATACCAATGGTTGTTTGTGAGTTTGCGTTTGCGTATTGAACGTTACCCGACGATGCCACAAATGGTGTTCTGTTTCCTAGATTGTAAATTTTTATGTAATTTGATTTCACCGATGCTGTGTGGTTTCCTTCTATTATGTCGTCGTATTCTTTGTGTGTTAGATACATGAAGAGTTTATGCCATGGTAGTGTGTGTATAAATGTTTTTATAGACACTTTTCCGTTTGCTGCGTTGTTTGATGGCTCTTCTTTGTTATATGTGCAGAGTGAGCTTTTTATGTGGAAATTGAACATTTTTTTGAATCTATAAGTCTTTTTGTTCATGTCATTGTCGACGCCATTTGCTACAATTGTTGGTAGCTTTGGTGCTAGGTCACTGTTCATGATTTTTTTGGTTTTTGATTGTGTGTTAGCCTTGAACCTTGGATAGATTGATCCGAGCACTCGTTCGCCTAGGTATTTTGTTCCTATTCCGGTTAACGCTGCTATACGTGCTGCACTGTCGTATTTTGAGTCTGGCGTGTAGGTGTATACTTGTTTTAGGAACTTTTCGTCTGCTTGTTTTATTGCTGTTGTTGCAATTTTTTTGAGGTTTTTTTCGTTTTTTCCTGCTTTTATTCCCTCGTCGTATTCTTGTTGGATTTGGTTGTATGTTATATCGTGTTCTTGTGCTATGCGGTCTAGTTCATTTGTTGGTTCTCCTAGGTCTAGTTCGTTGCCCGGTCCGAGGTATTTATAGCCTGGTAGTGTGTAACCGGTTTGTTGCTGTGTGTCTTGGTGTGAGGCTTGTTCCATAATGGTGTGCGTGTGTGCGTGTTCCCGCTTTTATGTGTTGTGTGAAAGGGGTTGACTCTTTTGTTTCATGTGCTCCTGGTACTCGTGTTCATTGGTGTGGGAAGTTAAAGGTCATTGATTTCTTCGTTCGTTTATTTCGTTCGACTTATACTATGATTACATGGTTTGATTAAATCTAACTTAGGCTATTCACCACTTCAGTAAACGTAGTGCAGTGTTAATAATACTCCTTGTAGGCGTTATCTAGAGCGATATTTAGATCACGGTCGTATTCCGTTTCTGCATATCTTTTCCAGAATTCTTGCCATATGAAGGTGTTCAGTTTAAAGTATCTGGTTTGTTGTGTGAAGAAGAACGTTATTGTTCTCGTTTCGATTGCAGCATCCGCTTCTGGGGCGTTGACGTATGCTGATATTGGATAGTTGCTCGCCGTGTATAGTATGCAGTTTTTGATGTTCTGTTTGCTTTTGTATTTTACATCTGTTGGCATTGGTTGTCGTGCTGCAAGTAGCTTCCATTGTTCAAATTGATTGTCCGTAAGCTTACATTCGTCCATGAAACATGCGTTGGTGTGTTGTATATCGGCAAAGTTGAATGATGAGTTTGGCGTTAGGCCTGTGAGTCTAGTGATATTGAAATGCATATCTACTAGACTCTCCATGATCATTGTTTTGCCTGTGCTCGGTGGGCCATAGAAGAAAAGGTTGTTTTGTTTTTCCGTTTCTCCATAGAAATGTTTTCGCGTTTGTTTTGCGAAGTTATACGGGTCGATGCAATTTTTCTCCAATAATCTCACCAATTTAGAGATTCCTTCGTTGATTGTTGCGGGGTCGTTGGCGTTTGGATTTTGTTGTAAGTCGTATTGTTTTGCTCTTTCGATTCTTTGTTTTGTTGATTCCTGAAATACCAGTGTTTTGGCGATACGTAGTGCTGTTCCAAGTCGATCTCCGAAGTTTCTGTTAAATTGAACTGTAATCCCCGCAGGCGTGTTGCATAGTAATTGGGTTGCTTCCCCTTCGTCAAAAGCTTTGTTTTTACATAAGTGAAGCACAAGCTCTTGATTTTCTCTGTTAAGTTGGCTACGTCTTGCGCTAAGGTTGAGTCTTGCTTGTTGTGGAACGGCATCCGATTCACTTCCAGTGTCATTGTTTGCGATTGCACGCTGATTACGCTGTTGTTCATTATGTGTGGGACCTTCAAATAAGTCTTCATCGGTGTCAGTAGCGCTTTGATCCACTGGTCCTTGAACTGGGGCTCGTTCTGGGCTTTGTGTTCGAAATATATGATTTCCCCCTTGGGCACGTCTAGTTCCACAGAGTTTTTGTTTAGGATCAATACCCAACGAATGAGCGACGCACATTGCCATCTTTTTATCACGCTCGGTGAGAATTTGTTTAAGTGTTGTACGATCATCGCCGGTAGTAATATACTCCAGAAGGCACTGAATACATGCAATTTGAGAACATTTGTGCTCTTTGGATCTAATAGTTTTTCCAAGGATGCTGTTATGCCCCCAGTTTTTTGCGGTGGAGATATATATGATGTGGTAATGCGGTCGTCTTGTTCCTGTATGGTGAGCAATGACTTTCCAAGGAGACAATTTATTTCTGTGCTGGTTATATTGTCTTTGGTCCACTGAGCAATCCAGTGAGTTGCTGAGGCTGATTTCTTCATCTCTTTCTTCTGCTCCATCATTTTCTGATGTTTGGCTTCTTGTTGTTGACGTTTGCTCGGAGCCTGACGCAATGATAGCGTTAGTGGTCGTTTCTTGGGTGCCCTCGTCTCCGGAGTAGGCGGTGCTTGGGCCGGCGACGGGCTCCGGTATGTCTCCTCGTCCTCGTTGGTCTTGTTGGATACTGGTGACAGTGGCGTTTGCAGAGGTTCTTGCTCTTCCATCGGTTGATTCATTTCGTCCTCGATTAATTCCACCTCTTCGTAGATTGGCACTTGTTCTTCCTGATTGTTGTTCATGGTGAGGGAGTAGCTGTTCTACGTTTACTGAAGTGATGATATGGTAGGCCGTGTACATGTCGACTGACTTTGTGAGTCCCGTGTTCCCCGTTTTATACTCGTAAGTGCAGGTGCGTGAAGGGCCCGGTGTGTTTTTTGCATCTGTCGTTGGCATTGGCATTTAGCGGGTATTGGCATTTCACCGCCCCAAGGTTATGTAGGTAGGTAGGTTATGTGTGTATGTATGTATACTGTGGTCAGGTTGCGTCCTGTTGGTGCGCTTGCGGACCCACGGGATGCAACCGTTGGTAAAGGTTGTTGTAATTAGTTTGAATATTGCATCATGTTACGACCTGTTGGTGCGCTTGCGGACCCACTGGTCGTAATTATTTATACCATTGTTATGGTATGTAATTAAGACAATGTAGTAGTGTAGTAGTAGGGCACCTAACCTAACCTAACGTAACCTAACCCCAGCTAATTAGACCTAACTCACCCTAGCCCACCCAATCTCACCCATTTTTGCTCACCCAATTTCACCCGTACTCACTCTGATCATAGATCTGACTGGGCTCTATCCACCTATGGCCTTTTTAAATTTTTTTTTTTTTTTTTCCAATTTGGCTCTACCCCTCAAGTCGCGCTGGCCGCCGGCGGCCACGAGCAACCAGTTCAAGTTGACCTCTAAAATTTTTTTTTCCCTATCGATTAAGCGACGGCTCGCCGTCGTCGGGGGGGGTCTCCCAGTGCTCTAACTCCATTCTAAGCATTTCTAATCTAACCTAACCTAACCAATTTTTTGCCTAATCTAACCTAATCTGACCTAACCTAACCTATTCTGACCTAAGCTAACCTAACCTAACCGATTTTTGGACACCTACCTACACACCTAACTAACCTAACCTACCCTGACCATACACCTACTCATTTTTTTCCTCTTCTTTGACAACATGGGATACGCATTTAGACCATTCGGTAGCCGTAATTTTTTGAATGCCTTCCTGAAATAAATTTCTCACGTCTGTCAATTTGAAGGTTTTATTATTTTGAGCTACATGCCCCTTTACCCGCGCCCATATCAATTCGATAGGGTTTAGCTTGCAATGGTAAGGGGGCAGTCTTAAAACTGTGACCCCATGTTGTGCTGCCATTTCGTCTACAGCGTACTTATTAAAAGACTCGTTATGTGGAATCAGTTCTAAAAGCGTAGCTTTAACCATATCTGGTTCGTAATGAATATTTTTATTTAAAAGCCAATCTTGAATGGCAGCTTTTTTCCAGCTCATTTTTGGTGCCGTTTCCAATTTTCGGGAGTGGTAAGGTGCATTATCCATCACCACAATTGAGTTTGGTCTTAATTTTGGTAAGACTCCAGCGAACCACTTCTCAAAACAAACTGCATTCATCTCATCATGGTAATCTTCACAATTTTTCTTTGCTTCAAAAATCATGAGCCCCTCTTCCAGGAAGCCTTCTTCACTACCTATATGGCTAATTATGAGACGTTTGCCTTTTCCAGATGGATTTTTTAATCCAATGGTCAGTCCCTCCAAAAACAGAAGACAGGAAAACATATTTTCAAAAGCATCCTCGTGCCTAACGCGACAACAAAAATAATTTGCGAGATGTCAACCAGCACTGCCCGTCCCTATTTACCAGTCGACTTTCGAAAAACTGCATACCAAATAATCCACAACCTGAGCCATCCAGGAATTAGAGCAACCAGAAAACTAGTCACTGCTCGCTATTTTTGGCCATCAATGAAAAGCGATATTAACAACTGGACTCGAACCTGTGATCCGTGCCAGCTAGCGAAAGTACAACAACACACAAACTCACCGATTGCAATTTTTAAACAAACTAATCGGCTAGAGCACGTGCACATTGACATAATTGGCCCGTTATCTACCTCAAACGGATACCGTTACCTGCTAACAATGATAGACCGGACTACTAGATGGCCAGAAGCCTGCCCCTTCGAGGACATAACTGCAGAAAAAGTCTCAAGCGCCTTCTACGAACACTGGATAGCCCGGTTTGGTTGCCCAATAACAATAACAACCGATCAAGGTAGACAGTTCGAATCGGAACTATTTACGAAACTAATGTGTCGCATGGGGATACGTCGCACTCGTACTACTGCCTACCACCCACAGAGTAATGGGATGATAGAACGCTGGCACCGAACGCTCAAAACAGCTCTCACGGCGAGGCTAAATACAATAACATGGGCACAAGAATTATCCACTGTCCTCCTCGGACTAAGGGCGTCAATCAAAGAAGACATCGGCGCAAGCACGGCAGAGTTATTGTATGGTCAAGCATTGCGTTTACCCGGAGAATTTTACGACGAGTCTACGAGCTATAATAATACAACTTCAAACATGATGCATACATTAAGCGAAGCGTTGAAAAAAGCACAGGCGCAGCGGCGATCAAACCAACATCGCGCGACGTTTATACATGACGAGTTACATAAATGCTCACATGTATACGTGCGTAATGACGCAGCAACCAAGCCTTTAACGCCAACGTACGACGGCCCGTACGAAGTCATTACACGCAAGGATAAATATTATGCAATACAACTACATAACAGAAGAGCTAATATAACTATCGATAGACTGAAACCGGCATTTCAATTAAATACAGAGCCAGAAGCACCAGTACCTACAACCTACTCACATGTAACCAGGTCTGGAAGAACATCAAAACCCACCGTACGCTTTACTAGCGGGGGAATAATGTAGCAGTCTACATACACAGATAGCATACATGCGGCCGCGGCGGCGCGCAGCCGCGCACTAAGCGGCGAGTGAGGCGACCGGCCGACCGCGGCCCGCGGCAGCACTGATGTGGAGGCCGGCTACATCAAGTCGACCAAAATACTAGCTCCGAAGTGCGACTTTTTTTTTTTTTGTGAGTGGCATCTCGCTGGTCAACCTCTGAGGTTGTCGGCTGCTTAACCGGGCTTGCCTGTGGTTGCCTTAATTAATAAATTAATTAAAGCCTCCAGCCAGGGCTTATTAAAAAACTTACAAACTAGGCGACTACACGCTAAGGGCACCCCCTGTGGGGTACGGACCTCGGCTTAGGGCGTCGCAGGGGGAGGGCAGCTAGGGACAGGCTGGATCATATCATTATTATTATTAATAAGGGAATTTAAAGCTACTGGCTCAGCGTCGCGGGCTGGCTCTAGCCAAAATAGTTGTCGTTCTGTCTATGCAGTAATTCTGATTTAAAATTTTCCATTATACCAAAAACATCTACAATTGTGACAGAGTTACCTTCCAGAGATTTAATAGTTTTGTAAAATATATTTAAAATATGGCTGGCAAAATTAAATTAAATCATGCTCACAATCTAACATTAACAGATTTTGAATTATCGTAGGGCAATCCTCACTAAGACTTATAAAATAACTGCATATTCAATGCCAATTCAATAATACAGTATCAATACAAGGGAGTAATGACAACCACCTAGTGCTAATATGTCTCTTAAGCTCATGAAAGTCTCCTTCAACTATAGCAACAAAATTTTTCAATTCTTCTCTCCTACAAGCTGACATGGAAAAATGGCTATATATTTTTAAAATAACATTTTCAACATCATAAGTTAGAAAACCCATTCCATGTTTCACACAATTGTGCTCAATATGTGCATGGCAATCACCTTTTATAAGATCAGGTACTACATCTATCATATTAGTGTATAATGAGTGATGCACACCAAAATTTGAATTTGTGTTATCTGCACTAAGGCCAGATACTCGATTGAAAGGGATATTATACATATCCATAGACTTTTTTATAGCAGTGAACATGCCATCCACACTCTCATTAGCATTTTCATAAAAATCTAAAAGTTTGTTTGTTTTGTCACAGTAAAATATTGGACTACTAAAGGGAATAATTTGATGTTTTTTTATTTGATGCATCAGTTTGCAGACAGAAATACATGTTTTCATCTTTTAAATCATTAACTATACTTTCAAGAGCATGAGTTCCGAGAACCTCCATTACCAGAGCTTCCATTTTAGTCCTGGCTAATTTGATGTTAGTAGCAGTTTTGGAGTCAGCATATATTAATTTATCGACTTTAATGGAGCAATCTATGCTATTATATGATAAATTATGTTTAACTGTATGGAATGATAAAGCTAATTAGCAGCTGTAACATTGTCATTTTCAGATACTGGTCTTGAAGTTGAAGCTGGAGTCAAAAACTTTTGTAGGACTCCAGATATTCTTTTTAATTCAATTTTGGCTTTGTGTTGTTTTGTATCTTGATGTTGTTTTATCTGAAAAGATTTAAGATAGTACCATGATACTTGCACCTTCACCAACAACAACAACACACACACAGAACACCTTTGTCAACATTAACAAGTCCAATCAAACCACTGCCAGTACCAATGCCCAATTCCATCCACATATTCACACAACCAGCCGACCCACCACAGATACACAAATATATCAAACACTTCAAGAACTAAACTAAATAATAATCATAATTAACAGTAGGGTGGGCCAAAAGAAAAAAGACTAATTATTTTATCAAAAGTTACCATTAAAATATCATTAAAGATGATAAAAAAAATCTGGTAAAGTTTAAGCTTTTAATATTAATATTAGGAAGTGCCTCTTCTTGATTTTTGATCTCTCATTCAAATAAGATATCAAAATTTACTATAATTTATACTTCAAGTTCCAATAACTTTTGAACAGATGGATTTATCAAAAAATAATAAAAGCTTTTTTTGTAGATCATTTAATTTCCTATGAATTATATCCTGAGCTTACCCTGTGGTAAGCTCAGGATATAATATAAATAAATAATAAATAAAAATCATTTATTGCAGGCGCGCAGACCCATATAAAAGTTAAAAAATAATATTAATAATTTGATTCAATACTTTTCAATAATATCTATTAATTAATCATTTAATCTACTTTATCTATACTAATATTATAAAGAGGAAACCTTTGTATTTTTGTATTTTTGTATGTTTGTATTGAATAGGCTCAAAAACTACTGGACCGATTTCAAAATTTCTTTTACCATTACTTAGAGGGATTCTTCCGAATCCGTATAGGCTATATTTTATCCCGGAAAATAGATAGGATTTTTCATGGTAGTGAAAATTGTGGAGTAAGGCGTCGAAAAAACTGCCGTACGTTAACGATTCTCGCGAACGCTGCCTATATTTAATATAAACATTGCACCCGTGCGAAGCCGGGGCGGGTCGCTAGTAATTGATAAACAAGTTAAACAGCATAAAAAAGTTAAAAACATCATTAATTAAATAAAATACATTATCGACAAATTAAAAAAATAATCATAATAAAAAGATCAAAATAATCAAATTTTACTAACTAATTAATCAGCTAATTAAACAGCGGACATGTCCGGGTGGAACCCCGATGATAGAGACAAATGATTATACGACTGCGTGCAACCGTATCCAGTGAGCCAGCATCGGAGAGTCCCACCGGTCCACCAGCGCTCGCAGGATGGTGTTGGGGCTGCCGCGCGTGCGGCGCAGGATAGATGCGCACCGCTTGCGCATAATGGCCGCAAAGCCGTCTGTGCCAGCCGCCGCAAACATCGCGGAGGCGCTGCAGTAGCGCGGCAGCCCCATCAGCACCCGGAACGCGTTATTGTATTGAACGCGCAGATCGCTGTATGTCCGCTGCGTATAGTTAACCCACAGACTGCAGGTGTAAAAGGATTGACAATATGCTCTAAAAAGCGTAACTTTGACAGTCCTCGTACACCGCGAAAATCTGCGGGCCAACATGTTGCATCGGACAGACAACGCTCTGCGCTCCCTTTCAATGTCCTTACCGTCCTTAAGGTCCTCAGTGACCCAGTGGCCCAAATACTTGAATTGCTCGACTACTTTTAAAGCTATTCCACATAAGGTGAAATTCGGGACGAATGTGTATCGCTTGTTGTCCGGTTTAAAAA
Source organism: Tholera decimalis (assembly GCA_943138885.2). Classification (NCBI taxonomy): domain Eukaryota; kingdom Metazoa; phylum Arthropoda; class Insecta; order Lepidoptera; family Noctuidae; genus Tholera; species Tholera decimalis. Next base: position 8,949,191 of record OW964551.2, on the reverse strand, counting down.
TCATTATTTCACTCTTTTTTGAGTTGTATTTGAGCCCATGTGTCACTGAGTAGGACTCACAAATTCTCAGGAGCCTTCGTAACGCACCGATCGACGGGCTCAGCAGCACCATATCGTCAGCGTAGCTGATGTTATTCACACAAACTCCATCGACATGACATCCGATGCCGGTGCTGCTGAGCTCGTCGATCAGCCGGTTGATGTACAGGTTGAAGAGGGTGGGCGAGGTCAGCCCCGCCTGCCTCACCCCGCACTCCAGCCGGTACTCCTCCGAGAGAGAGCCTGCCCATCGTACACAATTCTTTTGATTATTATACCACTGCATAAACAATTGCATAATTTCCCTAGGTACACAAGTTTCATCCCTTAGTTTACCGCATAAAATATCATACGATACAAGATCGAAAGCTTTCGATAAATCGAGGTAGCATGCATACACAGGGGTCTTTCTACTTGTGTAATACTGTAGAGTCTGCTTGAGGCACAGGATAGCACTCTCGGTGGAAAGCCCAGGCCTGAAGCCGAACTGCGCGTCGTTTAGCGAGACGTGCCTATCCAAGTGCTGACCAAGCAGACTGTCCAGCACCTTGGCTACCACTGTGGCTAGAGAGATAGGTCTATAGTTATCCATATCTGATGTATCACCAGTTTTGTTTTTGATGATAGGTACAACTATAGTACGCATTAGATTATCAGGTAGATGGGAGTGGCTTAAACACAGGGTAAAAAACATAGAAAGCACTCTGGGTAGATGCACACCAGCGTGCTGCAGGTGCTCGATGCTAAGGCTGTCGTGACCCGGGGATTTACCCCTCACCATACCTTTAATCACCGCACCCACATCCTTAGTAGTAAAATGCACATTACTCTCACCACCATTTTCAGCATCGAACACCTGCCGCGCTCGCCCCAGCGGAGAGTCCACCCTGAAATGATGGGAAAACAAAGTGGCGATCTCGCTAGGTTCATGCACTCCCGCCACGCTGATGGGGAGGCCCGACTCATGGTTTAATTTCTTGGTGTTTTTCCAGAACTGACCGAATTTCTTTTTTGAGTGAAGCTCAGCTATAATATCCATTTTAATCTGTTGTTCATTACTCTGACACCACTTTAATTTTGATTTAAAAGCGCGCCTACTTTCACACATATCACTATAAAGACGGCCAACCCCGGGCTTACCCCCATACAACCAAGCCTGAAAACATCGCCGAGCCGTCCCATGAGCGTCACGGACGTGCTTATTCCACCCTGTAATGTATTTACCTCTCCGCTTTTTGGTAACATTGTAACTACATATAGCGGCCTCCGAAAGTATAGAAATGATCTCGTTATACATGTTATCTAATATAATTTTATGGCTTTTGTTACAACACATATTATCTGAGCAGTATCTTAAATCTGAAGGAGAATCAATTTCACGCAGTCTAGAGTGACATGCATTTTTAAATATCGCTGTCTGAGTCGAGTCACGTTCACCCCAGACAATTCTATTTGTACAAACAGTCGGTATACAAATCTTGGGTTTTACTAAATTAAAATTACATATTATAGATACAGGGTAATGATCCGACCAGTAGGTATCATATAACACAGAGGCCGCGGACACAGAGTGCCTCGCGGCACTAGTCACAAGACAGTGGTCGAGCCAGCGCCGACAGCCGTGCGCGTCACTGACAAACGTATGAGTGTCCGGCGGCAACATTTCAATGTCTACACATAACCATGATTGCTCCGCACAAAAAGTTAATAGTTCATTAGCAAATGACTCACCGGGGTGCGCATTGTAGTCTCCCAACATAAACACCGACTCAACACTGTGACTGTCAATTATGGCTGTCATTTCACTCAGACACTCTGTAAATTCCACTAAATTTTCACTGGACTCGGTGTATACACAGAGAAAATCAAAATGGAACGATCACTGAGCTCGATTTTTATCGCGTTAAGACGCACACTATTGCACTTTACTACGGACACCGTCGGAAACGCAACTTTTCTCCACAGTAGGGCAACTCCGCCGTAGGGCCTACCACGTAAGACACCTGCCGCGGTATCGACTGCAGACGTACCCGTGCAAGCGAAGTCGTCGTGTATAGTGGCCAGGAACCCGAGGTCGTGCGGTAGGAGCCACGTCTCCTGCAGCGCCACAACATCCGCCGAGCGACAAAGCTTCCGTACACATTCCACTGATCTCGTCACATTTTTGCAATTAAAACTTACTAAATTTATATTATTCATAACTTAGAACTGCTAATATTCTCGCCAGTCGCACGGACATTTTCCTTATCACGTTTGATGATATTTATAAATCGACGATAGGCCACCCCCTTAGGCCAGAAGTCATTATTCAGGAAACTTATTAACGAACTAGCTTTTGCCCGCGACTTCGTCCGCGTGGAATAGTTACTTTGGGCTAACGTTAAATTTAACCCCGATTTTGAAGCATTCTTCATTAGGAGCTACTTTGGGCTAACGTTAATTTTAACCCCGATTTTGAAGCATTCTTCATTGGCGCTCCGCTCCTATAATGCCTTAGCATAATGATACAATATAGCTGTGCCCGCGACTCCGTCAGCGTAAGTTAATGTATTGGTAATATTGTTTAGATCACGTTCACATGAGGCTTAAGTACCTAGAGAACGCTTCGACCGCAAGACGCGTCGAGCGCGGCGACCGATTCTCAAAAATAATCCTTATAACATGATTCAGTATTCACGCGCGATGGCTTATTATTATAAGCGTATTTCATGTATAACTTTGGTGTTTCTATACCGATTTATTATTATTTATTTTATTTATTTATTTATTTTATTATTTATGTACACACAGTAAAATACATTAAGATAAACATAATTATAATATCTGAGTACAAAGGTACTGCTTATTTCTTAAGAAATTTCTTCCAGCAGACCTGCGAAAGGAGAAGTGAAAAAGAAATGTAGACAATAGTGTGTGAGAACAAGAAGAGAAATAAATATGAATATGTGAAGTCTAAAACTAAAACTAAAATATTAAAAATGCAATAAAAATAACATATACGTAAATAAATACATAATGTTAGAATATATAAACATATAATATAAATATATACATAAATAATTAACACAGTTAAGAGGAAAGGTAATGCTCTTTTAATCGACATTTGAATTTTTATGAAATTTTATATGATTCTTTTTACGGTTTCGTAGCCGAATGGCAAAAAACGGAATCTTTATAGTTTCGATATGTCTGTCCGTCTGTCTGTCTGTCTGTCTGTCCGTCCGTCCGTCTGTCACAGCAATTTTATTCCGAAACTATTAGGACTATACATGTGAAACTTGATAGGTAGATGTATTCTGTGAACCGCTTTCCGATTTTGAGAAAAAAATTAAAAAATATTTAAAATAAAGGGGGGCTCCCCATACATGGAACTAAACCTGAAAATATTTTTTTTCATGAAATCGATGCATGTGTGGTATCTATAGACAGTTCTTTAAAAACGACATCGGGGTTTCTAAAACCACTTTTCCATAAAGTCAATCGTTTAAAAGATATAAGCTTCCAAAGTGGTAAAATGTGTGTGTGGCGGACACAACCTCCAACTTCTATAATAATGGAGTGAAAAATCTAAAAAAAATATATGTCTGTAGATCTTAATATAAACTTTCAACCAAAATTAGTTTGAACGAAATCAGTTCAGCAGTTTTTGAGATACAGCATATTTTCTAAAACCGCAAATATAACTTTGTAATTCATACAAACACTATGAAAAACAATTTTTTTCGGCGCAGTTGTAAAAAATGTAAAAAAAAAACAGTTTTAAGAAATTTGTAAGGTTTATTTTTTAAAACAAATTTATTTGGCGCAGTTGAAAAAAATGTAAATAAGCTAGTTTTAAGAAATTTGTAAGGTTTTTTTTCGTCAAATGAATTTGCATATTATATTATAGTTACTACGGAACCCTACATGGGCGAGTCTGACTCGCACTTGGCCAAGTTTTTTATGGAATAGTTAATAATGTTAACTTTTTCAATTAGGGGTGACTGAGAGTGTTATAAACGTAAGAGTAGACAAATATTATAATAAGAAAGCTTCGAACTGCTAAGCTATCGGGAGTTACACGTGTTATTGTGAGTCAACCATAAAAGTTAGACATATGCTGTCGTGGGATATTTTTTATATAATTTTAAGGAGAACATTTCCGTCATGAAATGATTTGTGTAGCTTTAACCATTAAGGTTGCACACGGGACGGAAGCTTAAAAAATGGAGTAACTTCTCCCGTTTTCCCAACATTTCCCTTCACTGCTCTGCTCCTATTGATTGTAGCGTGATGAAAAGTATACTATAACCCGCTCAGGAGTATGAAAAATAATTGTACCAAGTTTCGTTAAAATCCGTTGAGTAGTTTTTGTTTCTATAACGGTTATACAGACAGACAGACAGACAGACAGACAGACAGACAGACAGACAGACAAAAATTTAACTGATTGCATTTTTGGCATGAGTATCGATCCTTAATCACCCCCTGATAGTTATTTTGGAAATATATTTCATGTACAGAATTGACCTCTCTACAGATTTATTATAAGTATAGATGTTTTGGTACGAATATTTTGTATGATTCGTAATCTTTCGCTAACTTCATCTCCATTTTTTCAATTTTAACGTCAATGTTAGTTTTTCTCATAATGTACCTACATTATGAGAAAAACTAACATTGACGTAATGTCACACACGGAGATACCCTTCGCCACATTATAAATGTACATAGGAACCTTAGTTTCCGCTGCCATAAAATTAATTCCAGGCTCAGGTATTGCTTTTCCTCGCTTCCCAACGAATCGGTTTCGATACCTTTTATTTTGGACACGAACCCACTGGTCACTCGGAGCCTGTGTCTTCCATTGCCCTTCTCGAACAATCTCCGCCCACGATTTCTGCTTAGGTGCGATAGGACCAGATCCATTTTTACCGTCCGTGTGGCCGTTGGCCGAGTCCAATGGTGGTGGTAGCGGCGCAGGATAAGCAACCGGACTAGAAAGCTGTGGCTGTGGGGCGCAGGGCTGGGGAGCGCACCCGCGCGGCGGAGACGCAGGTGGCAGCGGCGATACCCCGCCAGCGTCACCGTGCTCCGACGGTCGATCGGCCGCGGGCTGCACGGTAGGAGCCCCGCGCGACTCGAACAGCTGACCTGTGACGTGCGTCATCGGGGCCACTTCTTGTTGTTCGACGGAAGAATCGTATTGCTTCTTTTGAGGAATTGTTTCACTTCTACCCTCAAATATCTGTTTCTCACAAATATTGTGAATGTCAGATTTTAGAGTGGTCTCTAATATAGCTTGCGACTGATAGCATTCATTTATACTTTCTGAATCAGTCCTACAATTGGCCAGCGCAACGTTAACTGGACGGTCTGAAACTGTCCACGGTACGTGGAGCTATAAACGTTGCTTACAATAAACAAGGTTACACAATAATCTACAGGCTCTCCGGCCGACAACAATCTATAGCCTCTGAGGCCTTATGAATAGTTACAAATAACACTCACCTGAGCTGTAGACGGCAACCAGGATCTGTTTGATCACGTCCAAAGTGTTTGTGTGTATAAGTGAGGTGAGTAATTGAAAGTGTGAAAGTCAAGTGTGTGGACGTTCACAAGGCGCCAGTTTCCAGATGGCGCGGTTCCAACAGCATCACTACTAACTCGATTCCAGCAAGCGCGTGCTACGCGGATGAGGCAATAAGGCGATGTGTTCCGAGAAATATCCCTGGATTCTCGTCAATCAGGGATTACAAAGTTCAATTAAACACTGTGGTAGCTATTTATCACTACTTTTTTCAACAAGCGCGCGTGCCACGCGATGGCAACCAACCGGCGAGGAATCCCAAAATATCCCGGGTTTTTCATCAAATGGGGATTACAACTTCATACAATAGATAATTCGCGACCCAATTATCGGTTCCAAAAGGCGATTCCAAACGATATTTTTCCAATTATAATTATCTCAACAGGGTCCCATGACCGACATTTTTCAACGGGAAACCAAAGTCAGAGAGGTTATGTCAAGCCCACAGATAATTAATGTTGGCAGCCAAAAGGTGCGTTCTGTTTCACGTCGGACCGAACACTTTCATTGCACTCTAGTGGCAATCCCTTGGGACCACTATCACACTCATAGCTTGCGAGTCTAGCAACAAATGCACCTCTTCGTGGGTTTACATTGCACCACTCTGATGAAAGATGCTGCACCTCACTCCTCAACTGGTCCATCTGCTTAACTGTAGCATAGTCCTCTCTCACCATGTCGAGATCTTGCCTTAACTTTACAATATCTTTCAAAAGCCTCGTCACGTCAACATGGTCAAACAGAACTGGGGGTAACTTCTCAAGGTCGCGGGCCACGAAGACCTCCGAGTCGGTATCGCGGATCAGACAGATGATGTCGTCTATATCTCGGAAACTTTTTCCCGCCTTCCTCCGCGTTATTTTACGCTTTGTTGTCGGCAACGATTCGAACAATAAATTCTTCGCCGTTACAATGTCACTTTCGGAGAAAGCGCTCACACAAATTCTGCTTATACTGACATCGTCCATCACGGATATTTTATTATGGACTAAGGCCAACACTTCGTTAATAACCACATTGCAATTTGCACATTTAACCACTGAGGACATTTTTAATTCCTCGACACACACCGTCACGTACGAATATCTAACCGATCGCAAGCGCGCGTTTAAAAATTCATACTTAAAAATGTTTGTTTCCCATGTTATTTAATGAGAAATCAAAAATCACGAAGAGGCACCTCTTAATATTAATATTAATAGCTTAAACTTAACCAGATTTTTTTTTCATCATCATTAATGATATTTTCACGGTAACTAATAAATATATAAATAGTTTTTTTTTGGCCCACCCTAATAAACAGTCTTACGTACGTGTCAAATTCCAGATGACGAAATAGAGAAAACTACACCACAGATTATGCATTTTCCATTTGTATCACTTTCTGGGTCTTTTCTCAGCCATGTAAACTCATTTTCCCACAATTGTGTGTACTTCTGTGTCTTTTTCTTACGCGTAACAACCTTTCGCTTTTTAGGTGGGGTGCTATTAATGTTATCAGCACAGGATTCCTGATCGGTGTTATCATGTTCGTCAATTACGTCATCCATTAGGAATTGGATAAAAGTTTTCCAAACAAAAAACAGAGTCACAACACACTGGAGAATCGAGAACTTCTCACGCCAAAATTAACGTAACCTCAAAACACTTCTCAAAACAACTTGTGACGTGATAATCGTGACATTGACATAATGACATTAGTGGCTTCATTCAGAAACGTCCGAATGTGGCTTGGGGGATTGGGGATACCAACATATTAACAGTAAATAGTCGACATTTTTGTTTATGATAATGGGTTTGCTTAATATTACATGACTGGCACTGAATAACTTTTTTTAAATTTAATAAAAGAAAGAATATTAACTTACCTTAAGTGACGTCTGATGGTAATTTTATGAACGGCTCAACCTGAAAACAATTAGATTCCCACCCTGTCTCATACCTGCAAGGTATCTCACCCATCAATAATGGCAGCTCTTGTTTGTTACTCTAAAGAAAGTGATTTGACAGGAACGTGACTACTGACAGCTAGATAAGTACTATATAGCTGCGTTCAATTTTTGTTTTTTATATTTTAGACCTCTAAAAAACTACGCGGCCGAGTTCATTGATGACGAATACTACCATGTAAGATAATTGTTTTCAGGATGAGCCGTTCATAAAATTACCATCAGACGTCACTTAAGGTAAGTTAGTCTGATTTCCTAATGATTCATCAAAACAAATTGCGTCTTCCTAACACTCGATCCCAAAAACGGATAACATATCCCAATTGAGTGGTAAGAAAACAAATAGTCTTTCTATTGGATTAGATATGTAGTTTTGTAAATAAGGCACTGTAAAAATGGTTCAATAGAATGTTTCAAGATAATTAGCTACATTGCTTTGGCAATCAACTTCGATTCTAGTTCTGATTTTTTTATAAAATGCTTAGCGACTACATCTGCTCGGATTTTGGAGATGATGAGATAATTTTTTTTTTGTGAAATGATTGATTTTGAGATGTTTTCTGGAGTATGAAATATATATATATATACTATACATTACCTACTTTTTAATTTATAAATAGGTGAAATTGAATTAAACAATTCTTAGACTGACTATTTAAATGTAATAAATTACAATATATAAACATTACAGGTATTCTTGAACAGTTATCACAGCGCTACAGTCCAATTTTAATAAAATGTTAGGTACTTATAAAATTATGGGTACCCGTGTATCAAAACAAACTTACCTTAAATGTTTGATATTTTGGCCGAAGATGAGCAAGTGTCTAGACCGAAGATGTGTTTGTGTATTAAAAAAATATTATTATTATTTAATGTATTACATTTTATACACATATTATTTACATTTTTAATATTCTTATTTAAAAAAAAACATTTAAAATATAAAAAACAGTAACCCACCGGTATCGGGAACAGGGTTCAAGCTACCGGTATTCAGGACTCTTGAGAGAGGAACCCCCTAATAATTCGTGGCGTGTCCAATTTCTTTGGTGATTCGTTCGGAGCTCAAGCAGTACGACTGTGGAATACTCTTCCCGTTTGAGAGTTTTTAAGACTTTTTTATGTATATGTATGTATATGTGTATTGAGTATGTAGGTTATTACTTATTTATTGTATATAAGTGAATAGTACACCATGGACTACCCACGTATTTATTTTCTCCTGCTGTGTCAAATCCATTCAAAGGTTGTCTGTAAAAGATCGCTTTTAGCGATAAGACCGCCCATTGTAACACCCTTTGCAGCTTTTAAGTCCTCATTTAATTCTGTTATGGTGTACAATAAAGAGTATATCTATCTATCTGCTTTCTGGATCAAGCCCTTGATCCAACTGCCCAACGAGAACCTCCTAATATGTTTGTTGCTATTATGCCATTGGCTGAGACGACTATCGATACAATGATTGCTGTATCCACATCCCACATGTCAACAACCTCATGAGCCAAGTCAAGATGCTTAATTTGCTTATCTTTCTCAGTTTCCACGAGGTTCTCGTCATGTGGGATCGCTATATCAACAACCACTGTGCGACGCTCTAATCGGTCTATTACCACTATGTCAGGCTTATTGGCAACAATAGTCCCATTAGTAATGATAGAGCGATCCTAATACAGTGTAATATTGCCATTTTTGAGAACTGGGTCGGGCATATACCTATAGTACAGTACTTCTGATTCCACAAGATTGAATTTAAGAGCAAGTTGCTGGTGAACAATCCTAGCTAAAAGGTTGTGTCTATGCAAATAATCTCCGTTAGCCAGACGAAAACAACCGGAGATACGTGACGAATGGATTCTACGGGTTTGTGACATGCCCGACATATGTCTACCGTACCATCCTTCACAATATATTTCCGATAGTCATTCGTCTTCATAACTTCGTCCATAATTGCACAGACAAAACCTTCAGTTTCCCCGAAGAGGTCACCAAAACGTAGCCAGGCTACGGAGGCTAATGTATCTACTTTAAACCAATGAAGGGCACAGTAATAGCGTCCGTGAAGCTCCTTGCTCTACCATACTTCTGCGGTCATTAGTATCTAATACTACAGGTTTGGTTTGATTTATTATTATTCTTTTTATTCTTCACTATAACTGTTTCCACTGAATTATAATAAACTATAGTATTTACACTAAATATTACAACTATTGTGCACATAATATGTAAACAATAAAATAGTTTCTGAGGTACGACTACTTTGCAACAGCAGATGGAACTAAAACATCACTAACACACACACGTAAAAAGAAATTATTGTAACATACACAATGAAAAAATTGTTTATTTCACTATCTATTTAAGATTTGTAGTTTTACCATAATTATTATTTGTAACAAATGACACCAATTTGAAGCACATTTTTTTCACAAAACGATACAGGTTTGTATTTGTCTTATCTTTAATACGATAAGCGTAAGCAAAGCGGAAGCAAAAGAAATGGAGGATTGAGGGCCCAAATTTTATCAAGGTCATAACTTCCAAACAACAAGAAGTGGTGACCTGTTCTTGCTTCCACAAATTTTCACAATTTATTTAGTTGCATATAAGATTTCAAACGGTAGCTGTAAGTTAATGATTTCGTTTTATTTGCGTAATAAACTTTTCCGTGTATGAGAATTGAGGGCCCATTTTGTACGAAGATATACAAAGTAGGACAGTGTTTTGCCATAATATCTTGTTTTCACATATTTTGTTTAGCATTAGCTTAGATTTTAGCATAAAGACTTTTTCTGTAATGTCCATAGTTTATCAGGTTCAGATGGGGCCTCAATCCTCTATGTGAGAACTGAGGGTCCATCTTTACAGTCCATAACTCGGTTATTTGACTTTCACAAAATCTGTTTCTAACTTTCACATTTCTTTGGGAAAGTTCGCTAAATCCTAAACACATTTTCAAAGAGTTTTAACAAAGTGGCCCTCACACCACACGCACATATATTAGTTACCTGTCAAATTACCAATGACATACACACACATTGACAACCAATGACGTTTATGGACAATATGGCGACTATATCGCGACAGCATAGCCAGAACTATAAAATTGGAACTAAAGCTGTCAGCTCCCTGAGGCCAGTGCCCTACGCGTTCCGACGGCGAATGCACGCTCATTTTTATTCTCGCGCTAATCGCTCACGCTTACGTATAGTTGATAAAATCTAGTCTTTCTCGTGTTGTCAAAGTGCTTTCTTAAATCTGTCTATGTTCTTCGTGTCTTCCTATATGCTTTGGTGCTATTTGTAACTTTATATCTGTGCTCAAAGACTGGTAATAAACACTTTGAAAACTCAACGGTGTTCGTGATTTAAAGGTGTAATCCTCAAACATACCTACATATCTATCAAAATGAAAAATATTTCATACTTAATTGATCTTTATATGTTTGTTGCAGCCTGAACACGACGAAAGAAATCTGCCAGATTTTCAACTGACGACCAAAAAAGGAGGAGGTTATCAAGTCGACGCGTATATTTTTTTATTTTTTTTTGTATTTATGATCACCGATTCCTCGAAGACGGCTGAACAGATTTGGAAAATTATTTTTTTGTTTGAAATGGTATACTTTGAAATTGGTCCCATTGTCACCAAGTCAGGTGATGATGGGATCTTGGAGAAATCGAGGGAACTCTTCAAATATTATAGGCACAACTATAGTGATTTGAGTATTTTTTATAGTAACTTGTGTAGTTGCATTCGAAAAGCACCATTTGTGAAGTGGACCTGATGATGAAGACCACAGATTTCCACTGGAACTACTCAATATGTAAGTAGGAATAATAAGTATTTCATGTGTTCCGCTTCGATTACTTGAATGTGGTTATTAAGCACAATATGCTCGTCACAATACATATGGTGAAGTAAAGCTGATGGTGAAGTACCAAGAGAACTCCTCAACAATTAACGGCCCAACATTGGGAAAAGCAATATTTTGTAAATGATTATAAGTAGTTGACATTTAAGCTTTTGTAACTAGGTAAATTAAAAATCGACCAACTAAGAAGAGTGAAATAAAAACTTTTTACCAAAAAATTAAACCGACTCCCAAAAACACTGCAACGTGAAAAATAACTTTAATTTCGATTGTCGGTGTCTTTAGTTTTGTATTTTCGTTTTTGGTAACAAGTTTTTATATTTTTGAAGAAGTTCCACAAGAAAAGGAATCAAGGAATATCTATGGAAGACGCATCATTGACGTAGCTCATTTTTTTTCTCAAATTCAAGTAATAGGCAGTCATGGTGTTTTCAACTGTGGTATACAAAGTTTAAAATTGTAGGAGAGAAATGTGTTGGTCTTGAATCTAAACTTACAATATAATGTCTCATGTGCAAAGAAAAGCTTTCCCTTTGTAATGTTACTAGTGATTTAGATATAAATACAGCAATCGTCGCGGGTGCAGTTGCAATTGGTACTGGGTATTCGCAATTAGAAGAACTTTTCTCAACAAATGACTTACTTTGTTGACTGAACATTTATATCAGAAACGGCATGGCACAGTATCGAATAATTGGAATAAAGCACTTAGCTTAACCATAAATGAAGCTGCCGAAGAAGAAAAAATAATTGCCATAGAAAAAGGTCGCGTCAGCAAAGATGGTATTCCTATTATAGATGTGGTTGTCGATGGATGTTGGAGTAAAAGATCGTATAAAAAAACTTCTCAGCATTGTCAGGAGCTGCAGCCATAATAGGTAGAGAAACGAAGAAAATTTTATTTCTCTGTATTAAAAATAAATATTGCAGTATATGTGCGTAGGACCATAATAGAAACGAAGAACCAAGACGTCACGAGTGCTTCAAAAATTTTACGGGTCCATCAACTGCCATGGAATCTACAATACTAGTGGAAGGCTTTAATGCATCTATAGACATGTATGGTCTAATTTACGGTCGCCTCATTTCTGATGGGGATTCTAGCACGTATGCAAAAATATTAGAAGCAAGACCTTGCCCTCTTTTTACCGTTGAAAAGGTAGAATGAACCATCTTCTAAGAAATTTGTGCAACAAACTGGATAACCTGATCAGTGATACAAAATGGGGTATTTTCAATCAAAATACCCCATGCATTTTAGAAAATTAATAACGAAAAAACGCGTCATGAGCTTTAGATCGGCATTTCGTAAATGCAGCAAAAAATATCATGACTCACTAGGAAAACATAGATTATTGCACTCAAAACTTTTTGAAGACATGCAAACGGTACATTTACACGCCTTTGGTAACCATACAAAATGTAAAAGTCATTTCTGTAGCAATCCGCAAAATGTTCAAATCTTGCCAGAAGGTTTTTTCACTAGTTCCTTATGGCAAAGAATATGTTTTTTTATTAATATTATTGCAGGGCATTCCAGAAGCCTTGTTCATGATGTTGACAGTAACATCGTGGAAAACTTTCATAGCATAGTGGCGAAATTTGTTGGTGGTAAACGAGTAAAATATTCGTACCGGCGCGATCCCGAGATTCCTTATTTAGGAGCTACACCAGATGGACTTATTGGAGACGATACAATTGTAGAAATGAAATGTCCAATTTCAGCATACAAATTAGGCCTTAAAGAAGCTATTAAAAAAAGTAAATTTTTGGGAGGATAAATCAGGGAAATTTAAATGTAAATAAAATGCATAACTGGTATTACCAAATTCAAGGACAACTCCACATAGTCCGAAAAAATAAATGTATATTCGGGGTATGGTATAGTGAGTTAGAGTCTTTGAAAACTGAAACTATTTATAGAGATGATGAGTTTTTTGAGATGAAAATGAGAAGTAAGTTATGTACATTTTATTTAAATTGTATTTTGCCGGAGCTTCTATATCCGAGGCATACCCGTAATATGAAAATAAAACATCCGCCATATATTATAGCAGCTATGAAAAATAAAAACGACGGAAAAAATAAGCATAATAAGGAGAACTTACAGCAACCAGCAGTAGACAATATCGGCGAGCTCGATGCGACTGTTACTCGTCGACCAACAGTCACCTTCAACACCGAGCACATTACATAATAAGCCAACCTGTTCTAGATATTTAGAATTTGATCAGTTTTAGTAGTTTAACCTTTTAACCGCTTGCGTCGCATATATGCGACACATATTTCCGTGTCCCTAGCGCTCGTGTCATATTTCTGCGACAGAGAACATGCACGATTTTTTCGTTCTATTTTCGTTCTATTAACTGCGTGGTACAACTAAAACTATTATTAAATAGAGCTATTATTTACAACAATTACTTAAAATTATATTTCATACCTCTAAGCATTGAAAATACTTAAACAAAAATAAGTAATTGGCAGCTTGAACTTTTCTTCGGTCTCTGTCGCGCGCGTCACATATATATGACCATAGGGATGGGATACAATGCAATGCGCATTTTAAAAACGAAATAACAAACAGTTAAATAATCAGGTATAATTCATCATTGAGTATAAAATAAACAGTGTCATACGAAATAAAGTTAAATTTAACATAATTATTGCCTTGTGTTATTAATTCGTTTCCTTATTATTCAAAAGAAAAATATTCCTCAGGATCTTTGTATAATGCCAACATTTGACATTATTTCCCATCTCTAGACGCCTATGCTTGCAACATATTTCTCTAGATAGTCTAGCGCCGCTGTCGCATTAATATGACCGCTGCCTACGTCACAAGCGGATCAAACGAATGGAAAGTTCCATTAATGTTGTTCGTGGGTATTTGTGCATTGTCGATAAAATGGTCACATTTCAATAATGACGACTACTGAAGAATTAGTAAGAATATTAGAAGGTGACGACGAAGAGGAATTATTCGAATTTACAGAAGAATTTAGAAGTGATGGAGAGGTAAGTAACTACCTACCTATTTCAATTTCTTCTTATGTTAGTTGCACATTATTCAGAAGGTATAGGTATAAATAAGACTACCGTTTGGTTGAGGTAACTCCTTGATGAATCGAAACAGTATTTTTAACCGACTTCAAAAAAAGGAGGAGGTTCTCAATTCGTCTTAACTTTTTTTTATGTTACCTCATTACTCGCAGATAGCTGAACCGATTTTGAAAATTCTTTTTTTGTTTGAAAGGGTATACTTTCTAATTGGTCCCATTGTCGTCATGTTTGGATCTGATGATGGGATCATGGAGAAATCGAGGGAACTCTTCAAATATTATATGCACACCTGTAGCGTTATGGGTATTTCTTATAGTACCTTGTGCAGTTGCTCTCGAAAAGCACCATTTGAGGAAGTGGAACTGATGATGAAGACCCCAGATGGCCATCGAAACTACTCAATAATAAGTATTTCGTGGATTGCGATTAGATTACTTGAATATAGATGTTAAGCACTTTATGCTCGTCACAATGCATATGGTGAAGTAGAGTTGATGGTGATGTACCAGGAGAACTCCTCAAAAATTAACGGCTCTGCACCGGGAAATCCAATATTTTGTAAAAGGTGATAAATAGTTGACATTTTGGCTTTTGTAACTAGATAAATTACAAACCGACCCACTAAAAAGCGTGAAAAAAAATTTGCAAAAAGAAAGAAGTCGATAGAATTCGGTTCTATTTTTTGCTAAAAATTTTAAATATAGTGATGTAATTCTGTTAATAATAACAGAATTTCATCACTATATTTAAAATTACCTACTTAACTAGGTAATCAAAACTTTATATATTTTCAAAAACTTTTCAAAACTTTAAAATTTTATAGATACTGAGGAATAAGTGTAAATTAATGTGATGTTAAGAATTAATAACTGGTAAGCAAATAAAAAACAAATGTGATTCAAAGATTTATTATAGTTTGACACAAAGGCTTAAGCTGTTCCTTTGTGTCGCGCCTATTGTAGGAGCCAAAAGGCTGATTTAAAATAAAAACATAAAAAACTTTTTTAATTTTTTTTTATCGATACAACGATTGCCCCTCCTTATTTATTGTAGGTATTATTTTGTCGATTTGTAGCCGGGCGCTAGGGGCACAGCAAGTGATATTTAGCGAAGCGCTTAAAAGGTTAAGTTAAAATTTTGTTAACGGAATCATTATTATACTTATACACTTACTTTCTGTTTTTATGTATACCAGCCCCAGTCTTTATCAGATATGCAACTTTACTATTATATTTTATAGAAATGTCAAATGAAAAAACTGGTTAAAACTAGATACTTAATCCTACTTTTATAACTTTATCGCAAAAGAGATTTTATAGCAAGTGTAGTAGTAGCACCCGTGCTAAATAAGAGGACTAGTAAAACCTAGGCCATCTTACCTAATTTCATTAAAGAGATCCGGTATAATGTAGCTGATCTTCATAGGACCTTCAAAAGTAGCAGCCGAGCTAAATAAAACAACAAGTAAAAACTAGGACATCTTACCTATGTTCATTTCAGAGATCCGGTAGCATTTAGCTGGTCAACATCAGACCTTCAAAATGTAACATGTGGCAGCAGCTGAGCTAAACAAAACAAGTGGAAACTAGGCCATCTTACCTATGTTCATTACAAAGATCCGGTACCATTTAGCTGGTCATCATCAGACCGTTAGAATGTAGTATGTGGTAGCAGCCGAGCTAAACAAATCAACAAGTGAAAACTAGGTGTTGAGTCCACGCGTTTCAACATCGCCGCGCGCCAGGGCAACCGTTGTCTGTATTAAGCACTTACTTACCCACTGAAATTTGTGAAAGGCTCAGAATAAAAACAAGATTTATGTCTATAAGATAAGATAGTTTATTTTGCAAATATGGGTAATACAAAAACATAGTAATAATGTGGTGTAAGGGTACAATGTTGGTTCAGCCATATTTTACCAGTAGGCATGCAAATACAGTAAAAAGATACCGCGGCTCCGGAACTTACGGGCAGCTGAAGGGACAGGGTGGGTTTTTAGTCAGTAGAAGTCTGACACTCCCTCCCGCTTAACCCAGAGCGGGAGAAGTTATTCGATGATTTTCCCACACAGAAAAAAAAAAAAAAAAAAAGGTATGCAAATGTATAAATAATTAAATTTCATTAATTAACAACAAGTACTTTTATTCCCACATAAATAAGGCCAGATAATGCATGTTTACACATACTCAGCCGAACATTTCACAGATCCTAAGTACATTTTTATCAATATTTGAAAAGTTTCAATAGATTTAGACTTGATTTGAGGGACCTCGCGACCACTCTCAGATCTAAGGGCTGTTCAAATCAGTTTGACAGTTGATTAGACAGATAAAAACGTTGAGTAGTGTTCCTGTATACGACTTTAAAACTGAGTGGCGTTTGAGCATTACTTATTTTAAGTAACACTTATATTTAACAGATACTCAAAAAAGACGTTTGGGTATACGAAATTAAAGTTTAGGAGCTGCTCAAACGTTTAAGCGGCCCTTAAATATTTGAGTGGCGTTTCAGTATTCGGCCGTTCGTCAAATGGAATCCTTCCCGGAAGAGTACCGTTTACTTAAATCAGGTAAACAGTTACCGGCAAAGAATAAGCTTTTATCTTTATCTCCTTTTTTTTTATACACTTTCCAATCTCATTCGTGTTGGAGGAAGATTAAACAATTCATTTTATGACTATGACATTAAGCATCCAATTCTATTATCTAGTTCTCATACAATTTGCATTCTTTTTCAGACCACGAAACAGCACAATCGATAACGGTTAACTTACAAACTAATTCGCAAGTTAAAGATATTCATAGCTTTTGGTTTAAAAATGTAAGAGAGCTCAGTGACGAAAATATAATTAAATTTAATAACTGCATCTCAAGTCTCTCTTTTTCCGAAGTTTACGAAGTTCAAACAACAAATGACGCCTTCGATAGATTACACGACATAATGACTCTTTTCTACAATTTATGTTTTCCTATAGTTAAAGTAAAAAATACTTGTAAGCAAGTGAAAAATAGATGTCTAACTAAGGGTATAAAGAGATGTTGCATAAAAAAAACGAATACTATATTTAAAATACCATCTTAACAAACATAATAAAAAACAAAACAAAAAAAGATACGACAAATACACTCGAATACTGAAAAAATGCATACACAAGGCTCAGCAGATTAATAGCTTACACTATATTAGTAAGGCCAAAAATACAAGTAAAGCGGCCTAGAACTTAATTAAAACAAACACAATTAATATGACTAGTAACTCCGAAGTTGACGCTGTTAATGCTAACGGTAAAGTTTATGACAACCCAAACGAAATATGTGACTTATTTAATGACTTTTATACATCCCAAACAAACACGACTAATTCCGCTCAAAATAACATGCAAAATGACATAAAAATGACGACATCTCCTAATTTTAAAAGTATTTTCCTGACACCAGTTGATCAATCAGACGTTTACAAAATAATTCACAGTCTAAAAAACACAAACTCGACTGGATATGATGACCTGAGCACTAAAGTGTTAAAAATATGTGCAAGAAGTCTAGTGTCTCCGTTAACACACATAATCAACATGTCATTAACAGAAGGAGTATTCCCAACACGCCTGAAAAGGTCGATTGTGAAACCGCTTTATAAGAAAGGTGTAAAAACTGACATGAGCAACTATCGCCCAATAACTTTAATCCCAATTTTATCCAAAATATTTGAAAAAGTTATGTGCATCAAAATAGAGAACTTTTTGACAGCATGTAATATTCTTAAAAAAGAACAATTTGGTTTTAGGAAAGGAAGTTCCACTGCTTTAGCATGTTTTACACTAGTAAAATACATAACTGAAAGTCTTAATCAAAAATCTAAGATAAGTTGCGTGTTCCTAGACATGACTAAGGCCTTTGATTTTGTTTGCCATAAAACACTACTCTCAAAGCTTGAGCATTACGGAATCCGGGGTAAGGCCAACGACTGGATCAAAAGTTACCTTTCTGAAAGAGTACAATGTGTGGAAGTAACAAAAATCTGTCAAAATGAAAAAAGAACCTATAGGTCGGAATATAAGCAAAATAATTATGGCACCCCACAGGGAGGTATCTTATCCCCACCACTGTTCCTAGTTTACATCAACGACATTCTAGAGGCGATAGGCAAAGACTGCATACTATTTGCTGATGACACGACAATAATGCTTAAGAGTGACACTGACAAACATTTAAAAAAAGAAATCGTTCAGGCTTTGGATAATGCAATCGACTGGCTCGAAATAAATAATTTAAAAATAAATATGACTAAAACACACAACATACAATTCCAGACGTACAATTCAAATATAAATAAACTTGACATTAATTATAAAGATTCTCACTTGACAACTCTCGATAATTGTGTATTTTTGGGTATAACGATCGACAAAAATTGCAACTGGAAAGCACATTTAGATAAAATTCTTACAAAAATAGATCGTTTTATATATGTCTTGAAAAGAATCAGAGAAACGGTAAACTGTGATACTGCAATGCTGGCTTACCATGGTTATGTATCATCCATACTTAGGTACGGTATTATAATATGGGGTAACTCAGTAGACTTTGACAGAGTTTTTAAAGCTCAAAAAAAAATGTATTCGAGCCATTTGTGGAGCTCACTTTTTAGACAGCTGTAAGCCACTATTTCAAAAACTTAAAGTTTTACCTTTGCCATGCTTATATATTTTTGAAATATGTGTTTTTGTTAAGAAAAACTACAATGTATTCGAGACGAACACTGACAGGCCAAATAACCGAACACGGCATAAAGACAGACTTCGACTGCCACAAATAAGGCTAAAATTATTTAAGAAAAATGTATACTGCATGTCGATTATTATTTACAATCATTTACCAAATAGTTTACAAGACTTACCACTGACAATGTTTAAAAACATACTTTTCAAAATGCTATTATTTAAAAGATATTATACCGTTAAGGACTATTTAGAAGACAAATCAATAGAATCTGTAATCGGCAAGTTATAGTAATTGACAACACTGATTGTGAACACATTTGCACGCCATATTATGGCAGGATATGCTGAAATTTATTTACTGTAACACCTTATGTACCATATTCTAGCAAATAAATATTTTGATTGATTGATTGATTGATTGATTTTGTTTAACATGTTTCATTTAAGGCTCTTGCATGCTGGGCCACAGCTTTTATTGGCCACTGTTCGTCATCACTACTATCCCATTGGAGGGAGGAACCTGGCTAAAAAGATCACACACCAATGTGTAAAATGTTGTAGGATCAAGGCCAACACCATTCAACCTGACATGGGTAATGTTCCAGAGCAACGTATACACTTAGAATTTCCGTTTTTAGACACAGGGGTAGACTACGCCGGTTCCATCATGGTAGCTAATCGGAAAGGTAGAGGATGCAGAATCAAATGCTTAATTTGTGTGTTTGTGTGTCTAGCTACGAGGGCCATCCACCTCGAGCTTGTGTCGGACCTTACAAAGGAAGCTTTCTTAGCTGTATTAAACCGTTTTATTGCTCGAAGGGGAAAACCCCGTAACATCTTTTCCGATAACGGTACATCCTTTGTCGGCGCTTTCAATGAGTTGGCCAGACTGCTTTCGCAAGACCTAAACCTAAACAAAATCGACCCTGGTATAAACTTTTCCTTCATACCTACATATACACCACACTTCGGAGGCTTATGGGAGTCTGCAGTTAAATCCACCAAACATCATCTACGACGCATTTTGGGTTTAACAAACCTGACCTTCAAAGAAATGACTACCTGTTTAATTCAAGTTGAAGCTACCTTGAATTCAAAGCCCTTAACTCCACTATCCAATGATCCTTCCGACCTCGTTCCTTTAACGCCAGCACATTTCCTTATTGGTCGTACTCTAATCATGCTGCATCCACAGATCCAGAACGCCAACGTCAACAGCCTAAAACGATTTCGCCGTATCGTATACCTGAAGCAACACTTCTGGGCTCGTTTCTCACATGATTACGTTCTGTGGCTCCAAGAGAAAACCAAATGGTGCCGGTCGTCTGGCGAGCTCAAGGAAGGAACGTTAGTCGTCATAAAAGACAAAAACTTACCTCCTTTTATGTGGCTTCTAGGACGCATCACACATGTTCTCCTAGGCAGAGACGGCGTGGCGAGGGTCGCCGATATCCACACAAGAAAGGGTGTCATCCGGCGCGCCTTCAACACCATCTGCCCGCTGCCAGTAGCTACGGTTGAAGAGTTTTCAACGGGGGGAGTATGTTAAGTCCACCCGTCTCAACATAGCCGCGCGCCGGCAGCAGTGAAAAAGGGGTGCGGGGCAACGGCTCGCACCACGGCGGTCGACGGGCGAGCGCGCGCCCCCACGCCACACAGTCAGCTGTTGCACGTCTCTAAGCACGGCTGCGCTCGCGCATATTATATTCCCGTAACCTTTGTCCACGTATTTTAACCAACCGTACCGTTTTGTAACCAATCATCTTTTTACATTATTACATGTTATACAGTCCACTATTCTTACTTTCATTGCTTGCTCACCACGACCTATCGTCGCGATCACTAGGCCTTCTTACCAATATGGTAGCAGCTGAGCTAAACAAAACAACAAGTGAAAACTAGGCCATCTTACCTATGTTCATTGCAGAGATCCCGTAGCATTTAGCTGGTCATCATCATACCTTCAAAATGAAATATGTGGTAGCAACCGAGCTAAACAAAACCGTGAACAAGGTAATTTTAGTAAAGGTCAGAAACAGGCAGGTGTATCATCCTCAAAAACTTTCGCATTTATAGTACTTATGAGTAAAATAACATAACACTATAACAATATAATAACATAACTAACGGTTCCCGTGATTTCGTTCAGTCAAGACAGACAAACAAACAAATATTAAAACTTTTTTAATCAGAACCTAAAGAAAATAAGAACTATAAATAATAATGAAATTAGGACTCGTGGCACCATCAATGCTAAGCTGTTACTTCCAAAGTACACGAATTTGCACGGCAAAAGATCGTTAAAATATGTAATACCTTATCTTATAAACCAACTACCTATACCATTGAGGGACCAAGTGACTCAGAGAAACATAAAAAACAAATTAACACAATATTTTATACAAAATATAAATACCTAACAATATATTATAAGAATCAAGAATAACACCTGACACCAAAACAAAAATGTTATTTAAGAAAAAAAATTAATTATTAATAATAAACATTTTACTTTCTGGGAACAACCTGTATCGTCTAACATTCTACCACCACTTTTGTTATAAAGACGGCCGGCCAGAATGGTCACCCATGTGTGCTCGTTAGTTGTAGTAAATAACTGTTACTTTTTTAGCTTATACCCCCAATGTAATTTAATTATTTGAACAAGTATTTCTTAAGATTGTAAAATATGTAGTCGATGTTTTTTGGTGCACGGTAAAACTCTACTGAGTTTATGTTGGCACCAACTTAAATGTAAATAATGTGTGTGAAAGATGGAACAAATAAATAAATAAACTAATAAAAAAAAATTTTAGCAAAAATAGAACCGACTTCCATATCAAAACACTACAAAGGCAAAAATAACTTTAATTTCGGAAGGCGGTGTCAAAAACGAAAATATATACAAAACTAAAGACACCGCCTTCCGAAATTAAAGTTATTTTTGCCTTTGTAGTGTTTTGATATGGAAGTCGGTTGTATTTTTTGCTAAAATTTTTTTTTTCACGCTTTTTAGTGGGTCGGTTTGTAATTTATCTAGTTACAAAAGCCATAATGTCGACATCTTATCACTTTTTACAAAATTTTGCTTTTCCCCATCTATAGCCGTTAATTTATGAGGAGTTCTCCTGGTACTTGACCATCAACTCTACATCACCATATGTATTGTGACGAGCATACAGTGTTTAACATCCGTACTTAATTGAGGAGAATACTTATTATTGAGGAGTTTCAGTGGCCATCTGTCGTCTTCATCATCAGTTCAACTTCCCCAAATGGTACTTTTCGGAAGCAACTGCTCAAGGTACTACAAGAAATACCCAAAACGCTATAGGTGTGCCTATAATATTTGAAGAGTTCCCTCGATTTCTCCAGGATCCCATCATCAGATCCTGATTTCGTAACAATGGGACCAACTAGAAACTATACCCATTCAAATGCAAAAAGAATTGTTCAAATCGGTCCAGTCGTGTACGAGTTACGAGGTAACATAAATAAAAATAATAATAAAAAAAAAGTTCAAGACGAATTGTAAACCTCCTTTTTTTTTAAGTCGGTTAAAAATAAAATTTACGCGCGCGGCCCGACGAGACTCCGTCCTTATATTATAGGGTTGGTTGCGATCAGTGGCGACGCAAATGTTTCAGGCTAAATTCCACCTTCGGACCCATATTAACAGCGTAAAACGTTAGTGAAGTGGAGTTCAGTGTGCGGGTGACGTAACGTACGACAAACTTATTATTTGTGGTTGGTACAGTAATCGTGTCTAGGGATAAACCCATCCAACTAAACCATAAAATTAAGTTTGTTTTTAGCGTATGTACTTTTCAGGAATAAAAGCATCTAGTGTGGTCCCCAGGATGTTAAAGTATAATAATACTTTTATCATAATCTAACCGATAGATTTTTCGTGATGCTTCGTGTTCGGTACCGATTCAGTAACTTAAGTTTTTTTATTTTCAAATATTTGTAATGTACAGAATTGACACTTCTACAGTTTTATTATGTATAGATAAATAGGAATAGTAAAAATGTAGTAAGCCTCTCAGAGAACAAAATTTAATAGGCAAAGACGACATCACGCCGTGTCTCTATAAGGCTTTTCGTATCTTTCGTTGTGGTACAGATATTAGCCGGTAGAGGGCCAAATGCTCGTAAAGTTTTCAAATCCTCAAGGTCGTTGGGCAAGGTACTGCAGTGGCGAAGGCTCCATACAAATCGATTCCTACCGGCTTCCCTTTTGAAATATGGCAAATATTACTCTATTATTTTATATATAAGTTGTTCACGTACGCTCATCATACAACAAATGTACCATTATACCTACGGTCATTGCACACGAACATTCTTGCCTCCATAATTCGGTAACAGCCTGCAAATGTCCGCGCTTGGATGTAGTTGATAACCCTATGTATATCGGTCTATTGGTGGATAGCCGATTCTGCTGGGGACCACACATAGACTACGTATGCAACAAACTTAGGTCTATACTTAGTAAACTTAGCATACTAAAATACAAATTACCCTATAAAACCCTTAGAATATTATACATGGCCCTAGCCGACTCAGTTATTAACTACGGACTAAGTAGCTATGGAAAAACTTACCATACATACTTAGCGGAAATTTACAGGTTACAGTTGAGAATGCTAAAAATTATAACGCCTAAACATGTTAAAAAGAAATGTCAAAATAATGAACACGAACTCTTTAAATACTGTGGTGTGATGAGTGAGTACAACAAGGTCCAATTTTCCATCCTCACTGAAGATAATAGGCCCGAGTTGCTAACGGAAAAAACAAGACCGAATTTCCTAAGAAACATACTGATTAACAATAAATATATCGTACCAAAACACAAAAATGTTTATGGGACTAGGGTTTCGGAGTATGTAGTACCTTACTATATTAACAAACTCCCAGAAGAATTGCAAACGCTATACCTATCAAATACGAAAAGTTGTAAGTACAGATACAAACGTTTTTACATAGAAAATAGTTAATTGTATTTAGTACTCCTAATTTTCCTTCTCACTGTATTGTAAATTAAGTAACTAATTACGACTCGCCAGCACACAGATAAGCCCTAAGAGGCTTTCGTGTATGGCAAAACATTTTTTAAATTTATTGTGTAATGTGTATTGGATAAAATAAATAAATAATAATAATAATTAAACAAATAATTATTTACGAAGTTACAAGATTTCGAAGTCAGCCACAGGGCCACAGTTACTGGAATTCACGCATCACACTTGAGCAAGGTAAGCATTTTTTGGTCCGGCTTCCCTTTTATGAAAATTCACCCTTCACCACTGCAAGGTAGTCCCCTTAATATAGCTATAAAACAAAGTGGTGTGTTAGAACACATTTATAACTCGAGATCGGCTGAACTGATTTTCTTGATTTTTTATATTCCAAATCGCAGAATATTATAATTACTCCGTGGGCGAAGTCACAGGCAACAGCTTGTTATAAATATTAAAGTACAAATAAATTTTGTTTAAATTCTTGGAAGTAATATTTGCGATTTGTTGTGTCTTAATATTTTTGTTATTTATTTAGCTTGTAAAGCAGAGTATAGCTGGACCGTCAACCTTTTTCAACCGATAGAGAATGAAACCACTAAAATTCAACCTGAATCTATGGATAGCTTGAGTGCCAGATGTGATTAACCGAGCAAAATGTAAAAAAAAATTGATGATTGATTAATGAAGTCGATGCGCTCTGTGACACAGGACGTATAATTATGTGGACATGTATTGGTTCCCAAAAACGCCCGTCTCACAAAGCGCATCACTCTCGGGCGAGTCTCTAGTTCCTCTACTATTCTTAATGAATGGTGGCCCTTAGTCACCATTTATACTACTTGCCTATCAATTTGTCCTATATTTAGCGAAGATGGTGGTCGTCGAATGAAATTAGTAATTGATGGCACATTGGGCGGCTGTTGAAATGTGGTTGGCAAGTCTTAGATGTGGATTTGGCGGTGTTGCTGTACCGTCACCTGGTGTTTCTATAACTACAGCAGATTTTCGTTCAACATTTAAAGATATAGTTGGGTGTTTTGTTATTAAATGTCTTTTTAAACTACCAAGAGATCAAATCTTTGTGCTTGATTTGGTTGAACAATTACAAATGGCTTCATTTACTCCTTCCTTAAATGAAACCATCAGTAGCTCCTTTTTGATCTTCTTTGAGCCATCATTAAATTAGTAGGTACGTTTACTATAACTTAATCTAATCTGAATATGGTACCTATTGAAAGTCACTTGTAACACACACACTTAATGGTTTGTAATTTCTGGGTCGAAATAAAAGTCTAAAGGAATAGTTAATTAGTTAATGTTAAAAAAGTTTTTAATTTACCAGCAGGCAAATGATGAACAATAAATAAAATGTTTGTTTCAAAACAATTAGTAATAGTTAGGCTAGGTATTAAGCGTAAGAGTCCCATAACCAAATCATTTCAAAATAAAAAGCGTCCAAGACCTCAAACAGTTTTAAAATAGTTTTACACAGCAAATTTAAACACTGCACAATAACGTTAATTAATTCTCATTGGGTAATACTTGCAGATCAAAAATGCTTGCCGAAACATGGGATGTTTGTATTGTACCAAAGCTTCGCACATACATACACACTGTAAAAAATTACAATTTGCGAACACTCGTCTCGTGTGTTCGAGCGATTTAAGCTAAATTAGACATTATTCTGTTGAAATAACATTTCATCTCATTCTTGCGAATTCGGTCGGTTGGGTTCGGGTAGCATCGTCATTCGTCGACTATTCTCTCCCGTTCTCATTCATTCACAGACACAGAATGAATGGCAAGCACGTTGAAATCGTGCATCCACCTAACAGTGGTTCTTATTATTTAAAGTACAAAAATAGACATAGTATGGTTCTCATGGCAATTGTTGATTCAAAATACAAATTCTTGCTGTTTGATTTTGGTACAAATGGCTGAGTATCAGATGGGGGAGTGTTCTTCAATAAGAAGTTTTATGAAAAGTTGAACAATAATGATTTAAACATTCCTGAACGAGATACATTCCTTCTTGGAAAAGATATGATGAAACCATTTTGACAAAATGATTTGGATAGTAGAGCGAAGAAGATTTACAATTACCGAACATCACGAGCACGCCGCATAGTTGCAAACGCATTTGACTTACTAGCAGCAAGGTTTAGAATTTACAGAACACAAATTAATATATCAACTAAAAACATAGAGTCAGTTGTTAGAGCAATTTGTGTTTTGTACAATTATTTAATGACAACATCATTGTCTTCATATGCTTCGTCAGATTCTTTTAATAGACAAAACTGAAGAGGTTACAACGTCGTCAGGACGAAGAAGATCAACGCTTGAACCATTACAACGTACGCGTCAAGGAGATTCTCAGAGAACAGCAAAACAAATAAGAAATGAATTTATGAGTTATTTTGTGAACGATGGAAAAGTCCTCTTTTTTGTCACGTGGGAAAATCATCGAAAGACTTCTCCCGCTCTGGGTTAAGCGGAAGGGTGTGTCAGACTTCTACTGACTAAAAACCCACCCTGTTCCTTCAGCTGCCCTTAAGTTTCAGGGCCGCGGTATCTCGTTAAAACCTTCCCGCAACCCCGGCAGGCAATGGCCCTATGGGGCCCCGTCACCGGTCACGTGCGCGGAACACGACGCGCCGCCGACCCGGGCCTGGTCTTTACCGGACGGTGAGCTACCCCTGCTCGCCGTCCGCAAACCCGCGCCTGCGGTGGCCGGAGTTCGGCTCGCGATCCCTGACGCCCCACAGTGGTCTGAAATTCGAGCTCCATACTCATAGAAACTTAGTCAGTAATTAAAAATAAATGTAATGAGTCTGGTATACATCCTCTTATGTGATATTAACGTATGAAAGGTATTACATATGGATGGTATTATGAGCTCTTCCACTCTCCTTCTCTTCTGTAGCGGGCTTAGATCGACGAACGGTTTTCTGGGACTCACAACTGATGTTGATGTTCCGACGCTACACGTCTACGGTCCACATGATATTGATGCACCCTCATATTTAGCGTAGTCGGAACTAGAACTGTTCTACTGGCACTACAGAAGGTGTCATCTTTTCCCTCACGAGCTCAGGCCATTTTATGTCCTCTTGCAGCCATGTCTCATACTTTTTTATGAATGTACGTCTCATGCAATTACACGAGATCTATTTGTTTCTCAACGAGCACACATAAGTCTGACAGAATTGTCTTAATTTCTTCTTTTAATTTTCTGACCAATCAACAATATTTTCAAAAACTTCAAGTAACATTTTAAGCTGTGAAAAACAACTGTTGTTTGCCACAAAACTGAAAATGACCAAATTAGTACCAAAACCTTAAAACGCGATCGGCTATCTTCGGGAGGGGTCGTCAGTTTTACAAGCAAAAATGCCAAATTGTGTCGTGAAGGGTTGCGTGAACTACGACGTAAAGCACAATAAAAAAAAATATAACATTTCATATCACCGGTAAGTTAAAAATATGTTATTAAATCAACTTCTAACATTATTTAAAACAATTTTCTTTCTTGTTTGTCTCAACCTTTAGCATAGACAACGCGAAGCCGCGAAAAAGTAAAAGTAGTAAAAATACGACATAACTTTGCAGCGGCGCGCGTTGCAGCCGATGAAATAAAAAGATTTAATAATATTACTATAAGATTAAATTATGTACAAAATTAATTTTTATTGTTTATTAAAAGCAAATTAAAATGTATCTTTATGTATAACAAATATAAAATTTAAAAACTAAAAGGTTTTGTTTTATTTCTTTGTACCTCGAAAAATACCACACCCCGCTCTTACAAGGCTACGTCTAGTAGCAGACCACGCCGATTGACATCTTAGCTATCATAGATGGCGCTAGTGTGTTTTGTAGGGCGACCGCGTCCGTCAAATGTTCTGATGACCGTATCTTTACTATTTAAATCAATGATCACAACACAATAATAAATAAAACGTTATAAATAGGCGCTAATTTAGCTACTGATAAAATTGAGAATCAAACGTCCTATTTTTATACAACTACCCTCATTAACGTTCGTTTTTCTCTAATTAGGTAGGATATTACAGACAATAGATTTTGATTGTGACTAGGGCTCATTTGGCCCTGCTTTGTCTTAACTGGTTAATGCTCATAACATTAGTATCTATTTATATATACCTCATCCATAATCACGGCGATTAACAAATGAGTTACTTAGTAGGTAAAATTAGTTTTCAGTCACTTGTTAATCACCGTGATTATGGCTGATTATGCAATTTTGTTAAAAAAAAGTATTTGAACAGTTTCAGTGTTGCTAATTAATATAAGGTGCCCAAAATTGAGTAAGTTTTCAAGAAAGAAATTTCACATTAGACAATCGTTTAATAAGAATTACAGTTTTTACAAATTAATACAATGATACCTATATAAAAATAACAAAATAAATAAAAAGAATTTACAGTTACGTAGGTACGCTAACAGTTTAGTCTCTCAGCAATAAACAATGGCTTTATCTACAAAGTAATCCAATGACGTGGAAATTCAGCAGATAGAATGTTCCACGGGGGGATACAACTTTCATTTAATACGAAATTAAGTAGGTACCTACCTTGCAAGAGGTACCTGGATGTCTAGCATTTAGTTATGACCGTACCTAATCCCTAACACCTGATTTGACTAATAAGAATTAGCAGTGGTACCTAGAGGTGGTGTAATTAAAAAAAAACGAATTGCTTTACAATGATTTATTGAAAACCAGGTTTACAGTAATTGTGATCTTTATCAGTCTCGCGACCGCCGCGCGTAGATACGGTCACGCGCACCGTGCGTAACCGAAAATAATGGCTTCTAATCGTGTGAAATGTTCGAAATGTAATATCGTGATTAATGAAGTGCTAGCATTTGTGAACAATAAATTAGATGTGATGGACGAAGAAAGCATCAGTCGAATATGTGTCTCGGCTTTCTCTGAAGATGATATAGTGGTAGCTAAGAACCTGCTTTTTGAATCCATTCCAACAATAAAGAAGCTGAAGAAAACTAGGAAAAGAGACGGGAAAACGCTCAGAAACATAGATGACATTATTTGTACTCTGAAGGAAACGGATCCTGAGGAGGTACCAATATTTGTCGCTCGTGAACTTCAGAAGTTATCCCCGATTCTCTTTGACCATGTAGACGTAACGAAAATATTGAAGGATCTTCTGGTTATACAGCAAGATATCAGTCGTATCAAGGATCAGTTTGTCACTACTGAACAGTTAGACATAGTGAAATGTGAGATTGAAATAATGAAGCTTACTTCCCCAATCAACGAATATGAGTGCAATATAAACACTCGACGTGGTGCTTGTCAAATGGAAAGTTTTGAAGGTGCTAATGATCCTCTTGGATCTCACCTAGCAGGTGAAAGGTTGAGCAACCAGAGTCATATATTATCATCCCCAGAAACAGTATATTGTGAAATCGAGCAGAATAAATGTCTATCCGAGGGTACTTCAGATCCCATACTCACGAACACGCAACGGTCACCGGCTTGTCAAACTGGTGTAAACAATCCGACAACCAGTGAGTTTCAACCTTACTATAGTCATAACAGGTGTCATTATCCCTTACAATCAAAAAGCGTTGCGTCTAAGCTCACTCGCATAACGAGCGTTCCAATGAGTCAACCAAAACAGCTGATTTCGTACCCGAACGGTACACCGATACATACTGAACACAAAAGCGAAAATAAGACAATGGCAGATGTACTAAAGGAAGGTGAATGGAAATCTGAGATTCAAAATAATGATTGGATTACAGTCCAGAGGCGAAGATATAGGAACCGTTTTGCGGGAAACAGGGGGAAAGCTGTGGTCGACAACAATGTGAACTTCAAGGCCGCCGAAATAAAGGTACCGATTTATATTTATAACGTGGCGAAGGATGTGTCTGTGTGTGACATCACTAAATATGTTACCAATAAGTCGAACTTAAATGTCATTGTTTAAAAAAATGAATATGAGATTAGAGAAAGAATACAACTCCTTCCAAATATTTGTGCCTAAAGACAAGGTAGACTTATTTATGGAAGCCGAGTTTTGGCCTGTTGGAATATCTTACAGACGTTTTGTAGAATTTGTAAACAAAAGAAATTCTGTGACTGCCGTACGAGTTAGCGAGAATAACACTCACGATTTAAAATGACGAATACAAACATCGTAACATTTAATTGTAAAAACGTTGTCAGATCAGTGGAATGTATACGACAACTCTGTCGAGAAGTCGATTTAGTAGCGCTGCAAGAGACATGGCTGCTGCCACATGACCTGTCTTTTTTGGGGACTATTGATGAAAACTTTGCCTATACGTACACTTCTGCGGTAGATACTTCGGTCGGCGTGCTCCGGGGGCGGCCACACGGTGGCGTTGCCCTTCTCCGGCGAAAGAGTGCGTTCCCGGCCGCGCTGCCCGCTATTGTTAATTTATCGGTGTTATATGACTCATACTGGTCGGACCATTTGCCTGTTATGTTAGAACTAGCTTCCGACCGCGACTTCGTCCGCGTGGAAAAAAAAATCCCCCGATTTTGAAACATTCTTCATTAGTGCTCCGCTCCTATTTGTCTTAGCGTGATGATATATAGCCTATAGCCTTCCTCGATAAATGGGCTATCTAACACTGAAAGAATTTTTCAAATCAGAACCGTAGTTCCTAAGATTAGCGCGTTCAAGCAAACAAACAAACTCTTCAGCTTTATAATATTAAGTATAGATGTAAGTTTAATAACATCAAACTGCATACTACGGTGACGCAACCTTACGCAAATGTAAATAGAGTTATTTGGGGTGAACATGATAACGATCAAATTGATAAATACCATAGTTATTGTAATTCCCATTTAAAACAAATTGATTTTCCAATTGAATGTTGTTCGATATTCAGGATAGCAGGGTTGAAAGGAAAAATCTTGAAAACGAGCAAACACTATTTATTCACTTTACAATACTTCACAATCTTCAAAAGTAGCACAATGTTCAAGCGAGAGCGTAGGCGTATGTACAGCGCGGCGATCGGAACGAGACTGATGTGTACACCGCGACGATTGAAACAAACCCACGCTTTTTTTTTTTTTTTAGGTAGGGCCACTCGTAGTTTAGCTCTATACGGCTAATGTACTACTTAACCGGTCTGTCCTGTGGTGACCTCTAATAAATTAAAGGCCCCCAGCCAGGGCTTACAAACTAAAATATACTTAAAAACTAATGACCGCACGCTAAGGGCACTCCCTGTGGAGTACGGGCCTCGGCATAGCGGGGTCATTTTGGGAGGGCAGCAAAGGAACAGGCTGGGTCATATTATTTACGGGAGTATTTATTGCTACTGGCTCAGCATCGCGGGCTGGCTCGTTTGGCAAAGGTCGGGGAGGATTTTCATTACAAGTACGCGGACGTCGTGATGGGCCTCGTCGGCGAGGCCGGAATAAGGAACGCGTTTTGTATTTGTATTTTCTAAGAGTGCTGGTTTCCCTACTGCTCTCTTGTCGGATGGTGGTGGGTCGTCAGGCTCGTCTAGGACGTTACGCGGGCGACGAACCCGAGAAATCTTGGAGGGTCTGTATCGGGCGGCCGATACGATCAGGGGGTTTGTGTGAGTATCAGCAGAGGTGAAGTAACGCACTGACATGCGTTTCAACACTTGCTTTATGGTCGGGAGTTTGAGGTCTACGTGGAGATCCTCATTCCTACAGAACCAGGGCGCACCCGTGGCCTTTCGGAGAAAACGGTTCTGAATGACTTGCATCCTATGGATCTGATTGGGACTGGCATAAGCAAACACCGGACAGGCGTACGTCATGATAGGACGTATGCATGTCGTGTAGATTCGGATTTTACATCTAAGGGAGAGCTTACTGTGTTTATTCAGCAAGGCGTGGAGCCTACCGAGAGCGAAAGCGGCTCGCGAGCGAACCGACTTTATGTGCTCACTGAAGTTAAGGAACTGGTCAAGGATCACACCTAAGTATTTGGCTCGCTTTTCCCAAGGGATTGGCTTGCCGAACATAGTGATCGGGCGGGGGGGGGGGGGGGTGAAGTGTCTATGTTGGCGAGCCCTGCGAAACAGGACTGCTTGACTTTTGTCGGGATTTACCTCAATCCTCCATTTCCTAAACTAATCGCCTAGTGCGTTGGCTGAGGTCTGGAGGGTATGAGCGATGCTATCGGGATTATGTCCCGAGTAATAGATGGCCGTGTCGTCGGCAAATAGGGATAACTCTACTGGGGGCTTTTTGGGGATATCGCTAGTGAATAGCGTGAAGAGTGGGGGGGAGAGCACGGCGCCCTGAGAGACGCCGGCTCTGATAGGGCGGGGAGTGGAAAGCGCTCCTTCGATACGATATCTGAAGGAGCGGTTCGACAGAAAGTCTCGAATGATGAGCACGAGACGGTCCGGCACACCTAGTTGGTAAAGCTTATAAATTAAGTCATTGTGCCAGACTTTGTCGAAAGCCTTCGCTATATCAAAGAATAGGGCCCCCGTCACCAGACCGCGTTGAAAACGGCCGCTAATGTGCTCTACGATGCGGTGGGCTTGGTGGACACTGGAATGATGGGCTCTAAAGCCAAACTGCTCGTTAGGGATTAGGCTCTTTGCCTCGACAAAGTCCTTGAGCCGATTAAGAATAATCCGCTCGTAGACCTTGCCGAGGGCGCTGAGCAGACTAATGGGTCTATAACTAGTCGGGAGGTTCTTGGGCTTTTTGGGTTTTGGGATACCTATCACTATAGCCTCTTTCCAAGCTTGTGGAAACAAGTTGTTGGACAAGGCGCCATTGAAGATGGCAGCCAGTAGGACTATGATCGTACGTGGGAGGAGTTTAAGTGCCCTAGTGGTCAGTCTGTCAGTCCCGGGAGCTTTCCTAGGTTTGAGTTTCTTGATGATCTCCTCCACCTCGTCTTCCGTGACGGGGGGGAGGGGAGCATCAGGGTCCTCGACAGGGGGTAGGGCAGATCTACGTTCGACCTCAGCATCCACGTGGGCAAGGTGGGCTGGGTCGACTGGTTGGGAGCTGGGAGAGCACTGGGCCTCCAGGCTGTCGGCCAGGCATTCGGCTTTGTCTTCGTCGTCGAAGGCAATGCTTTTGTCCGGGCGGATAAGGGGAGGCATTGAGGCAACCTCAGTGGCGCGCATTTTCCTCTGAAGTTGCCAGAAGGCATGGTGGGTGGGTTCCAGTTCGCTCAGGGTCTTGTCCCAGCCGGCTTCACGCCACTCTCTGATGCTGTTACTTACTTTGCGCTGTAAGTACCGCATGAAAGTTTTGTTATTCTGGCAGGGGAAAGCTCTGTAGGCACGGACTGCTGCGTTCTTCTCAGTCAGCAGGGCCCGTACATCGTCCGGGAGTTTCCGGCGCCAGTGCTCTGACACCGGAATCTCCTTTGAACAATCGTTCAAGACAGATTGTACGTGCTCCGTGAGTGAGCCGATCGCAGCCGTCGTGTCGGCGGCGGACTGGATGTGGTCGGGGATCTTGTCCAGGTGAGGTGACGTGTTGGATTTCAGCAATTCGCCTACTTTCCTCCAGTCAGTGATCACCTGTGTGGTAGGCGGGCGGTTAGGGTCATAGGGACCCGATCTCGGAGTTAGCTCCATGATCACCGGTCTATGGTCAGAGTCAAGTTCGTCTACCGTCTCTAAAGAGTGCAAACGTAAGTTCACATTCTTCAGGAGGGCAATGTCGAGTACGTCGGGCAAGTGGGATGGCTCGAACGGGTAATGAGTAGGCCGCATAGGACCTATGATATCTATGTGGAGAGGTGTGCAAAGGTCGTATAGTACCTTCCCACGGGGGTTGGCAATACGACTACACCATGCGGGGTGTTTGGCATTGAGATCCCCCGCCATAAGGACGGAGTCACTCATGTCAAGAAGGGCGGTAAGATCGCTTCGAAGTGAGGCGTTTATCGATGAATTTACATCTACTACGTTGGACGGTGAGAGATACGCGGATACTATTGTGATAGAGGGATGGCCCGTCATGCCTAGCCGGCAAACGGATACCTCTAAGTGGGCAAGGGGCGGCGGATCCATAGGGATGCAGTGCAGGGAGTTCCTATAATATATTAGAGTGCCACCTCTGTGGCATCTAGTCCTATCGTTCCTAACTAGCCGGTAGTTGGCTATCTTGGGATCCCTAAGGTGGGGTTTGAGGAAGGTCTCTTGGACCAGAAGGATGTCGAGACTATAATCGCGAAGGAAAGTCGCGATCTCGTCCCGTTGGTTGCTGATGCCATTGGCATTGAAATAACCTAGCTTTAGGGATCGGGGCTTTAATCTCTTACTAGCCGTGTTATACATTATGGCTGTTTAAAAAGGTTGGCAAAATGGCTTTTGACATCAGGATACTTAGAGTATACCTGAATCAGGGAATTAATGCTATTGCAGGCCACGACCTCCATTGCCATTTGGATGGCGCGGGGGGACTGGAAGATACTGAAAGTTTTCCCTAGGATGAGGAACGCATCGAGTTCCGGCTCATCCGAGCGAGGGGGTGACTGGGGAGGAGGTGGAGGCTGAGAAGCCACAACGACCGGAGCGGGGGGCATGATGGGTTGATCCATCAGCCTTGGGACTTTCGGCCTTAGTGCCGGGAAGTTTTGGGCGTGATTCGCCGCCGTCCAAGGAGTTGGACGCTGGGGACTGAGGGTCTGGGGGAGCTCAGACGAGAGTGTAGGACACTCTCGTCCCTGGCGTGCGCTAGCGCGCGTTGCCAGTTTAGGGGCGGAGGTTTTCGGGGCTTTCGGACAGCCTCGGTAGTTGGCGGGGTGGCCAGATTGCCCGCACAGCACGCAGCTGGGCGGGTCTGGGCACTGGGACCTATCTTTTGGGCGATTGCACTCGGCGGTGCCGTGATCGCCCAGGCACTTTACGCACCGGGGTTTGCCGAAGCAATTCCGTTGCGCGTGCCCGTAGAGCTGACAACGGTGGCATTGGCCTACCATGCCACTCTTGTGTGGCTTCTCAATGAGGATGCCTGAGAGACTGCATACAGTCTTCAGCGCAAAGATGGGGTGGGGACCTTCGGAGGTGGGATGGCAAATGACGAGGATGTTGTTTGAGGCCTTGCCTCCTCTGCCGTGCATACGGTGCACCTCAATCACCGGGATATTCTGGGACTCTAGGTCGCAGACGATCTCGGTGGTGGGGATCTCGCTAGGGATCCAGCAGAGGACCACACGGACAGGTTTGCTCTCATGGAGCGTGTACGTGTGGTGGGGGATATTTCGAGCTTTGAGGAGCTTCGAAAGCGCACGGTGGTCGTTAGCTGTTGCTAACCCTACTTTTATGCCGTTCTGAACGGCGCGGGCATTCGTGTAGGCGATGCGTTGCTCGCCACACGCTTTGGACACGTTTGTCCAAGCCCCCTTATCATGGATGAAGATGGGTGGGGGAGGGATGGTCTTGCGCACTGAGGCGCTGACGACTGGGCTTGGGGTAGGGCTGGGCCTAGTGGCCGAGGAAGTGGAGGGCTGACTTTGCACTAAGCGTGCTGGCTCGGGAGGGGAGGGTTTCTTGGCCTTAGGGGCCTGGGTGGAGGACGAGGCCTGCGACCTCTTCTTCCTCTTTCCCTCGACGAGGATAAACTCGTCGGAGGAAGAGGTTTGGTCGGAGGAGGAGTGCTCGGACTCCGCTCGCTCTGAGCGCTCAGAGTGTATGCTCTCTGCGCGCTCCGAGCGCTCGCCCTCCGAGCTCTCTTTTTCTTGTTCCTCCTCCTCAGAGTCCATTTCGACGTCTGGGGGGGAGGGGGACCTATCTGCGATGGGCGCGGGGGTGGGACCTATCTCTGGCTGGGGTTTGACTTTTATTGAGTCAATCTCCTCCTCATACTTCTTTTGTAGGGCGGGGTTTTCATATAGGATATTTCCTAATATCTCGGTTGTTCGATTCAACCTTATCTGTAGGGAGTCTACCTTAGCGGAGAGAGTCTCCACTATAGCTATCATGTCCTCCATGTTGGAGGCGATAATGGGGGGCATCCTATTCTCCTAATCCTAACATATAAGCCTCGAGGAGACACGTCAAACGTGAGCTCCCCGAGCAGACGGTCCCCAAAAAGAGCCCTGCCCCGGAGTTTCTCCTAACACAATGTTACCGAGAAGAGAAACCCAGACAAACTCGGTAACTGTGTTGCCGTCTGATGTGGCCTGAAGGGCCCTATTTGCCTAACCCTCCGGGCGGGAATGACCCGGAGGTGAGTTCGCTCCCTGCGGGGATAGCAGGGAGGTGTGTGCCTAATGGTGTGCCCTAAGCTTGTAACCGGTCGCCGGTCTTAATGTGCGAACCGGGCCTATTGGGTCTAGTGCGAAGGGGTAGATACACCCAACCGACACTAGGTGTGTAAGCTGTGAAGAGAACTCAGTAACTAGGTTTGACTAGGAGATCCCCCAACGCCAAAACCTAGCACTCGACTCCAATTGACTGCTTCACCCTGAACTGCCTGACTGCTTCAGCGGGTGCGTTGGGTCAGCACCCCCTTGGTATTGTTGACACCGTGAGGTTTCCAACCAAGGACCACGAAACTGTGGTTTTACCCTGAAGGGGCCAAACCAAATTGTTTTGACAATTCTCTGTTAGAGAAACACGATATCCTTCACCGCCTCGAAAAAGGCGGATCCGGACCAGGCGTCGTAGTCGGCGACTACGAGTGACGTCACGGCGGGCGTGACGAACGGAGCGATGACTCAGGCACGGAACGATCGAGAGCGCGGAGCGGCACGACTGTCGCGGGCGAGCGTCGGAAGCGGAATCGATTGCCGTCCCACGCAGTGGGCGGCCATATTTATATGCGCGGTCGTAGGCGGCGCGCGTGGAGAGCGTTCGATTTTTACTTATGCCGCGTCCACCAATCTACGGCCGGCATTTACATGCATATACTATACTATCTTATGTAGATTGCTTCTCAAAATGCTATTTACAAACGAAATGATTCTAAATAATAACTAAATGATACAATCAAACTAAATGATTCTACATGATAATAAACGACTCTACATAAAAACAAATATTATATCTACCATGTACAATCATCGATACGATTCTACGATTATATCTACTTATTATCTATCCTAGGTTGCTGTACTCTCTAACATTCCCACCCCCCGTATGAGGGTTCAACCGACTATACTACCATCTGTCGGGAGTACAACAACCTTTACAACTGGCCTACGTAAAACTCCATTGTTGGTTCTTATATCTACCACACGAATTACAGAGTCCGCACCAGGAAATATACTTGTAATGACCCCTTTGGTCCACTGATTTCGCGGTTTGTTATGGTCCGTTACCACAACCACGTCACCCACTTTGACGTTCGGCACACTTTGTGACCACTTGTCACGACGCTGAAGAGTCGGCAGGTACTCACGCAGCCAACGCCTCCAAAAGAGGTCGGCCAGCGCGTTCGCTCGTCGCCACATGCGGCGTGAGTCCTCGTCGATAGCGTAGCCTCGCGTACACGGAGCATCTCCTGCGGCAGTGCCCAGCAGGAGATGATTGGGGGTCAGCACCACCGGATGCTCGATGTCGCTGCTGATGTAGGTGAGAGGCCGGCTGTTCACAACCAGCTCAGCCTCCGCGAGCAAGGTATATAGCACCTCCTCGCGCGGTGCGCGCTCACGTAGAGTTGCCTTGAGCGCATTCTTGACAGAACGCACTAGTCGTTCCCAACACCCACCCATATGTGGGGATGCCGGAGGGTTGAAGTGCCACGCGATACCGCGGCCTGTTGCCTCGCTCTCCACCTGCGCCTGGTCTAGGTCGCGCAGGGCGGCGCGAAGCTCGGCGTGCGCCCCGACGAAGTTCGTTCCCCGGTCCGAGTATAAGTCAGAGAGACGCCCGCGGCGCGCAATGAGGCGCCGTAGGGCCATGATGGCTGAGTCGGCGCTTAACGATGATGCCAGCTTCAAGTGGACGGCGCGCGTAGTGAGGCACGTAAATAATACGCCCCACCTCTTCTCCCTTCGTCGTCCAATAGCGACCTCCATGGGGCCGAAGTAGTCGACCCCACAGTGGACGAATGCTCGTCTGGTGATTTCTAGCCTTGCGGTCGGAAGGTCGCCCATCTTCGGCGCTGCTGGTCTCGCCTTTTCCAGGCGGCACCGCTGACAACTGGCGGCCACGGCCTTCACTGTGGACCGCAGATTGGTGATCCAGTAGGCCTCGCGGATTCTGTTTACGACCGCCTCCTGGTTGGCGTGCAGAGCGGCCACGTGATGGTGGTAGACCAGCTTGCGAGTGAGCGCATGCCTACCGTCCAGTATAATCGGGTGGCGCTCCCCGAAGCTGAGCTCGTTACAGGCGCCCAGCCTGCCGCGCACTCTTACTAGACCGTCTTCGAACAGTATAGGGTCTAGTGCTCGTATCTTGCTGTTGGCGGGTAGAGGGTGGGCCTCCCGCAGTGCTGCGATATCTGCTGCGTAACTCTCTTCCTGTGCCAGGCGCAACAAGCGCCTGGCCTCGTCGAGATCTTCTGCTGTCACGGCGGCCGATTGGCGCCGCCCGCGGCAGCGTCCCGCGAAGATGAGTATGCGTGCCACTACGTACAGGGCACGTGTCCATGTTGATAGCCGTGCGTAATTCAGCACCGGCTCAGGCGGTGCGGCCGCAGTGTGTACTCGCTGCACCCTTTCTAGATCGGCCTCGGTTACATTTTCGAGGTCATCGTTCTCCGGCCACTGCTCCTGTGGACAACGAAGGAAAGAGGGACCCGAGAGCCACTCATTGTTGCAGTTGGGCCACTCCAACCGAGTAGCTTTATCAGCCGGGTTCAATGCCGACGGAACCCAGCGCCAGTCTGACCTGTTTGACCTCTTGTCTATTTCTGCTAACCTATGGGATACGAAGCGCTGAAATTCAGTCGCGTCCGAATTTATCCATTTAAGGACTGTTCTACTATCAGTCCAGGAGTACTTATTTCTAATCTTAGCACCTAATTCTTGGGTAACTGTGTCGGCTAATCTACATGCTAACACAGCTGCTTGCAGCTCTAAACGGGGTACGGATATTACTTTCTGAGGCGCGACCCTAGCCTTTCCTATCACTATCGCTACGTCCTTATCACCGTTAGCATTCGTACCTACAATGTACGCTACTGCTGCATATGCGGACTCGCTAGCGTCCCCGAAAACGTGCAGTTCTAGATGGCCTGCGTCCAGCCCGTACCATCTAGGTACTGTTAGGTCTGACAAATACTGTAAGTTATGTAACCATTTGAACCAGGATTGAGCCTCTTTATCTTTGATCTGCTCATCCCATTGGATTCCTGATTGCCAAATGTTTTTCATGAGAATACGTGATTGTATCACACATGGATACAATAACCCTAAGGGATCAAATATTGACATAATAAATCTAAGAAATTCTCTTTTAGTAGGTACTACCTTTCCTTCTACGATGGCTTTGGGCAGCCTTTTGAATGACAGGTCAAATGCTAGCGTATCTGTGCTAGGTGACCACGTCATACCTAATGTGCGCTCTGTGGAGTTTTCTCCTTTGTCTAAAGATACTTTATCGGGCATTTCTAGTCGTAGCCTGTCGCGCAACTCCTGAGAGTTTGTGACCCACCCCCGTATAACAAACCCGCCCTCGGCGTGGATGTGAGTCACGTCCTCGATCAGCTGATTTGCTTGCTCGACCGACCACGCACTGTCTAAATAGTCATCCGTGTAGTGTTTAAATTGAATTGCTGATACTGCCTCCGGGTGACTATCCCTATACCTAGCCGCGTTCTTATTTAAAATATATATGGCTGATGTGGGCGACAACACGGCTCCGAATATCATTGAGTTCATCCTGTATATTTCAGGTTCCTCACCGCCGGTCGACGACCATAAAAACAATTGTGCCCCCCGGTCTTGTTCTCGGATTTGAATCCTGAGAAACATGTCTGCTATGTCTGCGGTGAATGCGACAGGTCCTAATCTAAACTTAAATAGAACCCCTAACAATGAATTTAATAAATCGGGTCCAGTTAATAGGTGGTCGTTCAACGCGGTCCCATTATACTTGGCGGCGGCGTCGAATACTAAGCGTAGTTTTCCGGGCTTGTTTGGATTCGTTACTCCAAAATGGGGTAAATACCATATCGGCTCGGTCTGTACACTTCCTTCTACCTTACTGGCGTACCCTTCAGCTAATAATCTATCAATTTGAGCTTTGTATGCTACCGCGTAGCTAGCGTCTTTTCTAAGGCGACGCTCGATTCCCCAAAACCTTTGACGTGCATTTTCATAGTTGTCGGGCAACTGAAGGTTATCCCGACTCCATAATAAGCCTACCTCCCATTTACCGCTCTCTGTTTGACGGCTGGTGGCCTCTAAAATCTGATTAGCTCGTTCTGTGTCTGAGTGCTTGCGTGGCACTTCTGATATGCCTATGGCTTCTAACTCAAATTGTCTCTTAACGACGTTATGTAAATCAGAATCTGAATTATATAATAAATTGGGCTCAACAATGCAATTAACTGATTGGTTACTGGAATATACTTTGCCTAAGGGTCCGTGGACGACCCATCCTAGCGAGGTCAAAGAAGCGACTGGCTTACCAGATTTCCCTCGGCGTGTCTCCTGGCTCACAAGCAGCTCCCAGTTGTGTTGTCCCAGCAACAACAAGGGCCTGGCTCCGCTCATTCCTTCGCAACCCAAGTCGCGGAGGTGGGCGTGTTCTCTCATTACAGCTTCGGGCACTGACTGCGCTGGCAAGTCCAGGTTCACTAGTGTACGGCACTTAACTATGTGTTCACGTCCGTTGGGGCCACACACTCGAACACGTATCACTCGCGAGGTTTTGTCCGTGATCTCCTGTCCACGTGCACTATGTATCACTAATGGCACTCGTTTGCCCACAACTCCTTCTGCCAACGCGCTATCTATCAACGACACTGTTGCGCCGTCGTCGAGTAGAGCGTAACAGCGCTCTTCTTTCCCACCGACCGAGACGCGCACCGGTAATATCTTCAATAATGCTTTCCCGGTGTAATCGTTGACGTTGGTCACACTTTCCGATTTCTTCTCAATATGCAGAAGTGTATGATGAGCGTAGTTACATGAGGTACATTTCTTCTTCCGGCAGAACTTCTTTGAGTGTTTCTCGCTAAGGCAGTTGAAACATAGTTTGTGTTCTTTCACGAACTTTCATCGTTCGTCAGTGTTCATGTCCGCGAACTTTTTGCAAGCCGAAATTATGTGTTTCTCTCCACACATTTTGCATGAATCCTCAGGGGCTTGCGTCCGTGTGTTTTCTCCGCTGCTCGAGTGTACATGCAAGCGTTGTATATTTCTTACTATTTTAGCTGGTGGCGCGCTAGTTTTGGGTTTGCTCGTTGACAATGCGGGTTGACTCATATCCATTTATACATAATAGGACGATGCGCGCGCTAAATGGCTCAAGAACTCGGAGAACATTTCTAGGCTCGGCGAGACGCGCATGTCGATCCCTTGACTAGCCGCCATGCCCATGGCAAAGTCTCCGTACTGAGCGCGTTGCACTGTTGTGAGTTTACTAAGTAAATCACTTACCAGCTGAGGATTGTTCAAGTATCCAGTCGCACGTACACTTTTTAATAACGAAACACAATTTCTCACTGTCGTGGAGAATCTTCTCAACTTGCGACCACTCTCTGTTAATTTTGGCAGTGCGCGCACTTTCCTTAACGCACACTCAAGTACTAGGTTCGGGTGGCCGAACTCTTCGTCTAGCGTTCTTATTATCTCCGCTGGATCGGCTGATGTACGCAGTAAATCTTCCACTGTTAACCTGGCTTCCCCTTGTAGCGACGTCTTCAATCGCGCCAAGTTTTCATGATGTTTGAACTGGTACATCATTGTCGTGTCGTAGTACATGTTCTTGTACGATAGCCATTCCGCCGGGTCACCACTGAAATATGGCAGCTCATAAGCCTGCCGAGGTACCGGCCGTGGTCGTGCGGTGCTTGCTATTGCGTCGGCCAATTGTTCTATTTTTCTGTCTCGTGGTAGCTTGGCTCTGTCCGAGTCTTCGACGAATACGTTGTCCCACTTAATATGTTCGCGGTTCGGCGCGTGCGCAGTGCTCGTAGTCGCCATCGGCGTGGCTTGGCACATTGGTTCACTCGATTGAACGGTCGCGGGCGCGTACGGCGTTTGAGACACGGGCGCTCGCTCGGGTGGCACTGACGCCGGCGCACTTGTATATTGCGCGGGCACGTGGTCATTTTGCACATCACACACTGTTTCTGTCACGGGTATCTGTGTTGGTGGCCGCGGTGGCTGTTGTTCGCGATTCGACATGACGGGTGCTTGACCGGTCGCGACTGGCGTCGTGTGCGTAACACGACGTGATGTTCCTTCTTCATCGGAACCAGAGTCCTCTTCGGCGGCGTCTATCTCGGCTAAATCGGCTTCTAGCTTCTTTTGCACTAGTTTCTCCTTCATTTGCACCAACTGTCGTTCGGCCTCGTACTCGGCCCTCCGTCGTAAGTAGTCGGCACTCTTTCGGCCGCTCCTTGATGACGCGTGACTAGCCCCGGATCTAGCTCTTCTGGTTGTCACCGACCGCACTGGCGTAAATATATCCCGGTGGTCCACTACACGACTGCCCGCCAGTGGGATGACTGGTGCTGGATCCGAAAGCATCGTAGGTGCTATCGATGGTGAGCCTGGTGGCAATTCAGACGGCATGCCGGAGTCCGTTTCTAGGATGCGCCGTTTGCGCATATCTTCTTGTAGCTGACGCAGCCGGCTCCTTGTAGTCACTGTGCTCTTCTCGCTCATTTTCACTGTTTTTCCACTAGATCCGGCTCACGAAGGACTAAAATTGTTCGATATTCAGGATAGCAGGGTTGAAAGGAAAAATCTTGAAAACGAGCAAACACTATTTATTCACTTCACAATCTTCAAAAGTAGCACAATGTTCAAGCGAGAGCGTAGGCGTGTGTACAGCGCGGCGATTGAAACAAGACAACACCGCGACGATTGAAACAAGACTGCCGTCCCACGTTTTTTTTTTTTTTTTTGTGTGACATCTCGCAGGTCAACCTCTGAGGTTGTCGGCTGCTTAACCGGGCTTGCCTGTGGTTGCCTTAATTAATAAATTAATTAAAGCCTCCAGCCAGGGCTTATTAAAAAACTTACAAACTATGCGACTACACGCTAAGGGCACCCCCTGTGGAGTACGGACCTCGGCTTAGGGCGTCGCAGGGGGAGGGCAGCTAGGGACCAGCTGGATCATATCATTATTATTATTAATAAGGGAATTTAAAGCTACTGGCTCAGCGTCGCGGGCTGGCTCTGGCAAGGGTCGGGGTGGACTATTACGGGGACGTCGCGGCGGGCCTCGGCGGCGAGGACGGAAGGACGGTCGGTTTTTATGTTTGTGTGCCACTGTACTTGTTTCCCTACGGCTCTCTTGGAGCAGGGTGATTGCGT
The DNA here is from genome assembly GCA_943138885.2 of Tholera decimalis. Taxonomy (NCBI): domain Eukaryota; kingdom Metazoa; phylum Arthropoda; class Insecta; order Lepidoptera; family Noctuidae; genus Tholera; species Tholera decimalis. The sequence continues at coordinate 8,905,523 of OW964551.2, read as the reverse complement.
CATCGGGAGTGACTAGGGTATGCCTTGGTCGGCGAATCTTAGAGATACGCGAGGGTTCGTATTGGGCGGCCGATACGACAAGGGGATTCCTATGTTGGATTGAACTTTCAAAGAAACGCTTGGAGACGCGTTTCATGAACTGCTGGATGGTGGGCATCTTGAGGTCTACGTGAAGAAGCTCATTTCGAACATAAAAGGGGGCTCCCGTGACTCTACGGAGGAATCGGTTTTGGAGGGTCTGCATCTTGTGGAGGAGGTAGGAAAACAGCGCAGGCGTAGGTCATGATGGGACGGATGACCGCGGTGAAAATACGCAGCTTGCACCTGAGTGATAACTTGCTGCGAGAGCTAAGAATGAAGTGGAGCCTACCTAGAGCGAAAGCGGCGCGTGAACGTGCCTGCTTTATGTGCTCAGCGAAGGAGAGGTGTCTATCGAGGACCACGCCTAAGTATTTGGCTTGCTTTTCCCAAGGGATCGGCTTGCCGTACATGGTAATCGGACGGGGGGAGGCTGGGTTTATCCGCGGTTTAGAAAAGAGGACTGCCTGGCTTTTGTCTGGATTGACTTCGATTCTCCATTTCCGGAACCACTTGGCCAGAGTGTTTGCGGAAGTTTGGAGAGTGCGAGCGATGGCATCGGGTTTAAGACCGGTATAATAGATAGCCGTATCGTCGGCGAATAGGGCTAGTTGGGTATTTTTATGCTTGGGAATATCACTAGTGAATAGCGTGAAAACGAGGGGGGATAGTACGGAGCCTTGAGGAACTCCTGCGCGAATGGGATGAGGGGAGGAAAGCTCCCCCTCAATTCGATAACGAAAGGTGCGATTCGATAAAAAGTCCCGTAGGATGAGCACGAGACGGTCAGGCACGCCGAGTTGGTATAGCTTATAGATTAAGCCATTGTGCCAGACTTTGTCGAACGCTTTCGCTATGTCGAAGAATAAGGCTCCCGTTATTGCGCCCCGTTGGAAGCCGGCGCTGACGTATTCTACTATGCGGTGAACTTGTTGGATACATGAGTGTTCGGTTCTAAATCCGAACTGCTCATTGGGTATTAGACTCTTTGCTTCGGCAAAATCTTTGAGCCGCTTATATATAAGCCTTTCATAGATTTTACCGAGGACGTTGAGTAAGCTAATGGGACGGTAGCTAGACGGGTCAGACTTGGGCTTGCCTGGTTTGGGAATACCTATGACGGTGGCCTGTTTCCAGGTTGCGGGGAACATATTATTGCTCAATGCGCCATTGAAGATGGCAGTCATTAGCACTATAAGCTGGGCGGGGAAAAGTTTGAAAACCCTATTGGTGATGCCGTCGGAGCCAGGCGCTTTTCGCGGTTGGAGACTTTTAATGATATCCTGGACCTCATCAGGAGTGATGGGGGCCAGTGGATTATCGGGATCTTCGACGGGCGGAAGGGAAGTTCTACGTTCGACTTCGGCGTTCACCATATCGAGGTGGGCTTGGTCTACTGGTTGAGAGCTGGGAGAACACTGGGACTCTAGGCTGTCGGCTAGGCATTCTGCTTTTTCAGAGTTATCGAAGGCGACACTCTTATCGGGACGAATGAGAGGAGGCATTGTGGCCTCTTCAGTGGATCGTAACTTCCTCTGAAGCTGCCAGAAGGCAAGATGGGTGGGCTCAAGTTCGCTCAGCATCTTGTCCCAGCTCGCATTACGCTGCTCGGCAATGCGTTTCCTTACAGCACGCTGTAAGTTGCGCATGTGAGCTTTGTTTGCGGCGCAGGGAAAAGCGCTGTACGCACGGATGGCTGCGTTCTTCTCGGTTATCAGATTCCGTACATCGTCCGGGAGTTTCCAGCGGTGGTCTTCCGCTACTGGAACTTCCCTTGAACAATCGTTCAGGACGGATTGTACGTGATCTGTAAGCGAGTCGATCGCCGCCGTCGTGTCAGCGACTGAGACTATGTGGTCAGGAATGGTGTCCAAGTGAGGCGACGTGGTGGATTTCAGTTTTTCACTTACTTTCCTCCAGTCGGTGATCAATTGGGTCGGAGGAGATTGGGTAGGATCATGGTTACCTGAGCGGGAACCTAGGTGTAGGATAACGGGACGGTGATCCGAGTTGAGCTCGTGAAGCGCTTCTATGGAGTGCAAATGGAGGTTTACATTCTTTAGGAGTGCCACATCGAGGACATCGGGCCTATGGTTGGGGTCGTGTGGGTAGTGGGTAGGAGTCATCGGAGCGATGACGTCATAGTTTAGGGTCGCGCCTAGGTTATACACGATTCTGCCTCTGGCATTTGTCGTGTTGCTGTTCCAAGCGGGGTGTTTGGCGTTGAGATCGCCCGCTAGTAAGACGGAGTCACTCAGGCCAAAGAGAGTCGTGAGATCGCTGGTGAGCGCGATAGGATCGTCTGAAGCAAGAGACGCGACCGATGGTGGAGGATGGTAGGCAGAGATGATGGTTAACGGAGGATGACCAGTCATGCCTAGTCGACAGGCAGAGTACTCTAGGTGAGAGAGAGGCGCGGGTGGGCTGAGAGGGATGCAGTATAACTCCTTCCTATAATAAATAAGGGTACCGCCGCCGTGGCAGCGTGTTCTGTCATTGCGAACTAGACGGTAATTCGCAATTTTGGGGTCAGCGCGGTGGGGTTTCAAAAGGGTCTCCTGTATAAGGAGGACGTCTAATTGGTGGTCGCGGAGGAATTTAGTTATTTCGGCGCGTTGGTTGAAAATGCCATTGGCGTTGAAAAAACCTAATTTAAGGGATCGAGGCCTAATGTGGTTTGTGCGTTGGGAATCCATTGGATCAGTCCATCGCATCCATCTGGTCGAGGCCTAGCACGACATCACTGTGTGTGCTGAATATTTGGCTGTACATTTCCGTAGTAATTTTGCCGTTGTTCTGCTGTTCGGCAGCCAGAAGGGCATCGCGGAGAGACCTGGCTTGGCGGGTCATAAATATTTTATAGTGGCGCAGTAGAGTCTGGGCGCAAGACTCGCCGTTCCCGACGGGTGAGGGTTTGGGCGGTTGTTTGGCTGCAGGAGCAGCAGTGGTTTGAGGCGCGGGTTTGGGACTGGTTGTGGCCTCTGGAGCCACGGCTATAGGCAGGATCTGCGCTGCGATGGGTATATCCATCAGTGCCTGCAAAGGTTTGGCAGGAGTCAAGGAGGGAAAGGCTTTTTCGTCGTTTAGCCTGGTCCACGGGGATGGTCTCTGAGGAGCGAGACGTTGGGGAATTTGAGAGGAAGGTGCCTCTCTTTGTAGGCGGGCGTTGGCACGCTTCGCTAATTTAGGAGCGAGTTTGGGGGCTTTGGGACAGCCCCGGTAGTTTGCCGGGTGACCGGTCTGGCCGCAGAGAATGCAGCTGGGTGGTTCCAAACAGAGGGTTCGGTCTTTGGGCCGAGGGCAGTCCGCAGTGCTGTGCTCGCCCAGACACTTGACGCATCTGGGAGTCGCATAGCAGTTGCTCTGCGCATGGCCATACAGTTGGCAACGGTGGCATTGTCCCACTGTTGCGGTTTTATAGGGCTTTTCAATTAAGATACCGGATAGGGAGCAAATGGACTTAATCTTGAAAATCGGGTGATGACCTTCGGTTGGTTCACAAATGACAAGAACCATGTCGTACAATTCACCACCTCTCGCTTTATGTAAGCGATGGACGGCGATCACTGGTATACCTTGATCGGCAAGGTCGTCTTTAATATCCTGTACTAGGATTTCTTTAGGGACACGTTTAATAACTACACGAGTGGGCGTGTCCTCGGGGAAGGAGAAAGTGTGAAAGGAAATATTCCTTTCACGGAGGGTGCGATATAGTTCCCTATAGTCGTTCGACGTAGGGACGGTGACTTTAATGCCATTTTGGCAGGCACGGGCGTTTGTGTAGTTGATCTTTCGATCAACACACATCTTGGACACATCAGTCCATTTCCCCTTGTCTTGGATGTAAATGGGGGGCGGAGGGCGTTGCTTCCTTTGGGCTGAGGAAGTTTGGGCTATCGGGCTGGGGGGACGACTATCCTGCGCGCGAGTAGAGGTAGTTGGGACGAGGCTAGCGGGTCGTACGGGCGTTTGAGTTGGGGACGGGGCCAACGCGGTGGTCTTTTTGGCCTTGCTGGCCTGGGAGGCATTTTTCCCTTTCTTTCTCTTGCCGCCGGTGACGACTTGAAAGTCGTCTTCCGAGGACGAGGGGCATGATGACAAATCATTGTCGGAGTTGTTATTGGACACGGGTTCGGTGGTGTCCATTTCATGGAATTCAGGTGCAGCGCACACCTGCGCGGCGTCCATTGTTCTATGAACAATAGGATTAGTAGGTGGGCCGGAAACAATGGGTGATTTCGGGAATCGGGAGATCGGCACGATTTTGTCGGCGGGCGGGGGCAATAAAGGGCTATCTACCTGGAAGTCGTTCGTTGTTTGACAAACAATGGGATCGGAGTTAATAAATACTTCCGTGAATTGACCAACCGGGATGCCTTGATCGGCAAGCGGGGGAGATAATGGGCTGTCAAGCGCGTCACTAAAATCAGCGACGTTGGCTTCGGTAGCCGGGGGACAATTAGCGATTTCACGTTGGATTTTTCCGCCATATTTGGCGGAAATAGCAGGGTTACTGCCGTCCCACGCAGTGGGCGGTCATATTTATATGCGCGGTCGTAGGCGGCGCGCGTGGAGAGCGTTCGATTTTTACTTATGCCGCGTCCACCAATCTACGGCCGGCATTTACATGCATATACTATACTATCTTATGTAGATTGCTTCTCAAAATGCTATTTACAAACGAAATGATTCTAAATAATAACTAAATGATACAATCAAACTAAATGATTCTACATGATAATAAACGACTCTACATAAAAACAAATATTATATGTACCATGTACAATCTTTGATACGATTCTACGATTATATCTACTTATTATCTATCCTAGGTTGCTGTACTCCCTAACAAATGTAGTCTGTGTACCGATTGGATGTGTAATGATTCCAGCCACTTACTTTTATTAGATAAAATGTATAATAATATTGAACATATACTTGTAAACGCAGCTGAATATAGTTATAATCAAAGAAACATAAAGAAACGTAGGCATGTAACTGGCTGGAATAAATATGTACGCGACGCCCACGAGAGGGCGCGGCTTTATTATAAGATCTGGTTGATGTTTGATAAACCCAGATCGGGTCCAATTTAATTTTTTTTTTTTTATTTCTTTAAAATTGCATAAATAAATCAATGATTACTCCACTGGCACCCAAGCTAAGATTAAACTTGTGTTATGGGTGCCAGGGTTCTCTCTGTTAATACATTCCTCAATTTATACAAAACTAGTACGGAGTTACATTGGGTAAGTAGCTAACGATTGAGTACAAAAAGAAAACTAAGTTATAAAACAAAGAACCAAACAATAGAAAAAAAAAATTATACAAGAAAAATAATAATCTATAGCCTCTCTCTAGTGTGAATTTGGTGAGGTTTGTGGTGTAAAGTATGCTAGGCTAGTAGGCTTCATGTGTCATGTGTATGTGTCGTGTGTATGTTTTAGGTATATGTGTCGTGTGTGTGTGTGTGTGATGTATGCGCTTGTAGTATGTTAGTGTTGTTCGAAAAAGCAGAAAATTTTAGAAAAGGTTTCCAAGTAACTTTTCAGTCTCCTCGTAGGTAAGAGTTGTGAGCCACTGACTCACTTTCTTTTTACATTCGAATTTATTTAAGCCATAAATATTGCATCGCTTGTTAACTGCATTATAAATTCGACTACCTAATACTCGAAAGTGTCTTTCAGCCAAATTAGTTTTGTATCGTTCTATAGGACAGACATACTTTGATCTCATATTTGCCAGACGACCAGCACAGTATATCAGAGAGCCGTGCCTGCGCAAGATGGTATTGAGCACAAAGAGCTGTCTAACAGTCATGACTTTACAGTCTTTTTACAATTGTATTGTTCTATACCGGAAATGTTTAGAAGTCATGACCTTAAGAACAGCTCGTTGCGCTCTTTCCAGTTTAATGAAACAAGTTTTTGGAGCACCTCCCCAAGTCGTTATCCCGAATGAGAGTACTGACTGACAGAGTGAGAAGTAGACCATCCGAAGTGTACCTAAGTCTGCACTATGGCGCAGACTCTTAAAAATCGCTATGAGTTTCCTCACTCTGCCAGACGTTCTTTCAATTTGCACTTTCCAGGACATCAGGTTATCTATCATGATACCGAGGTACCTGACTTGTGTTGTTCTGACTAGGGGAGGACAGACACATTGATCTAACAGTTCATTACAAGTGTGGGCTCTGACAACAAACGAGTCTTCCGGCTGCGTACAAGATCTAATTGAAAACGGGATATATTTAGTTTTATCGATGTTTAATGTAAGAATGTTAGCTCCCAACCACGACATCACGATCCCCAGCGCAAACTCCGCTCGCTTCCGAACTTCTCCCCAGTCCTGACCCTGCACGAGCAAAGCCGTGTCATCCGCGTAAGTATATATGCTACAGTGTGGGATAGATAATTTACAGAGGCTGTTAACATATATCAAGAAGAGGGTAGGTCCCAAAATTGAGCCTTGGGGAACTCCAAATGACAATAAGTGATCGTCACTGACGTATGAGCCAATTTTGACACATTGTATCCTTTCAGAGAGGTAGCTCTTAAAGATCGCCAGCGCTGTTCCCCTCACTCCCATTCTCTTTAATTTTGACAACAGGATAGGGACAGAGATAGTGTCAAATGCCTTAGATAAATCCATGAAAACACCCAAACATTTAGACTTTACATCAAGCACCTTTACAGCACTATCAACAAAGGCAGCAACAGCGTCCTCACAAGATTTATTCCTACGAAAACCGTACCTCTTCCTGGAAATTTGCGTTAAGGGTGTCAAGGCTCTACTAGGCGTTGTCTATTGCCCGCCTGCCGTTAATTATTTTTCCAACCTTGAACTGGCACTTGAATCTATAGGTTCTGAGTATGCACATTGCGTCATCATGGGTGATTTCAACACAGACCTTTCTCGCTCAACCCCTCCTTCCCGAAAACTCCTTCACATCCTTGAGTCCGTTAGTCTCCATGTTCTTCGACTGCAGCCCACTCATTTTAATGTGTCTGGTGATGATACGTGGCTCGACTTGATCCTAATATCCACTCCTTCCTTGGTTTCATCTCATGGCCAATGTCCTGCACCTGGTTTTTCCCATCATGATCTCATTTTCCTCTCCTATATCTTAAAGCCACCTAAACCTCTTCCTAAAGTTCTGCACATGCGTTGTTATGCGCGCATGGATGTTGAAAAGCTGCATCAAGATGCGTCAGAAATTGATTGGGACCAGCTTGCAGCGGCAACGACAATTGATGACAAACTGCGTATCTTCAATCAGGCTGTCCTTGCTCTCTTCGATGAACATGCTCCTGTTCGTAGGGTTAAACTTAGGCGAGCGCCAGCCCCTTGGATGTCACCAGGGGTTCGTTTAGCGAGGAGGTGCAGGGATCGGGCCTTTCGGAAGTTTAAAAAGGATCGCAGTGAACAGAATAAAAACTCCTACAAAATTGCAAGGAATCGGTGTAATCAGGTGATACGCAACGCTAAACGCCGCCATATTCTTGAAAACATTTCATCTTCTTCGCCTGCTGATATCTGGAAATTCCTTGGAACTCTCGGTATTGGCAGGCCAAGTCATGTTGATTTTCCTAAAGCAATCATTTTGGATGATATCAACCGTCATTTTGCTACCACTTGTAATTTGGACCCCCTTATTTTATCTCAGACGGTTGATTTTGTCACTAGTTTGCCTGGTCCAATTATTGAACCATTTAAGTTTTCACCAGCCACCTTGGAAGAAATTAAAAAGATTATCCTGTCCATTAAATCCAAAGCTGTAGGCCATGATAACATCAGTCGTGGTATGGTTACCTTGATCCTTGACTGTCTTCTCCCGCCAATTACCCATATCATTAACTTCTCCTTAGATTCCGGGCAATTTCCGTCCTTATGGCGTATGGCCTATGTCCGTCCACTTCCTAAAATATCGAATCCTTCCCTGTCTAATCATTTTCGACCTATATCCATTCTCCCTTTCCTGTCAAAAGTGCTCGAGGCCTGTGTTCACAAACAGTTTTCTGCGTTTGTTTACCGCAATAACCTTGTAAGCCCGTTCCAGTCTGGATTCAGACCCGGGCACAGTACATCCTCTGCTCTTCTTAAAGTGACTGGTGACATTAGAGAAGCTATGGAGGATACTAAAGTTACTGTATTAGTATTAATTGATTTCTCCAATGCCTTTAACGCGGTCAGTCACGATATACTCCTTGCTATCCTCTCCCATCTTATGGTTTCTTCCGAGGCGCTGGAATGGTTCTCTTCTTATCTTCGGGGACGTCAGCAGTCGGTACGCGTTGATGAGAGATCTTCGAGTTGGCGTGGCCTGGATGCTGGTGTTCCACAAGGCGGTATTCTTTCTCCATTATTATTCTCTATCTTCATTAACTTTATTACTCACTGTCTTCGGTGTTCGTATCATCTTTATGCCGATGATCTTCAATTATATACAGCTGTACGGGTAGAAGGTTTGTCGGACGCTATAGGGGATGTAAACCGGGATTTGGAGGCTATCAATGACTGGTCTGATAGATTTGGAGTGTCAGTAAACCCCTCAAAATGTCAGGCCATCGTTATTGGTAGTTCACGTATGATGGGTAGAGTGGCGGCTATCTCTCTACCTCCTATTATTTTTAATGGTGTCGTCATTCCCATTAGCTCCAGCGTAAAAGATCTCGGTTTGCATCTTGACTCGACACTTGGCTGGCAAAGTCAAGTATCTAGTGTCAGCAAAAGGGCCAATGGCACTTTGCGTTCTTTGTATCGTCTGAGGAACTTTTTGCCTGTTAAGACAAAGACTATGCTTGTGCAGACTTTAATTTTCCCTATGATTGACTATGGTGACGTGTGCTACTACGACCTGAATGCGGTCTTGCTGGATAAGCTTGACCGTATTCTTAATAACTGCATTCGTTTCATATTTAATTTAAGGAAATATGACCATGTCTCAAGTTTCAGGTCTGAGCTTAAATGGATGACCATTCGTCAGAGGAGAAGTTTGCGCGCTTTGACAACGCTTTTCTCACTACTCAACTCTCCCAACCCACCTTCTTATCTAATATCTCACTTTCAATTTCTATGTTCTTCACACAATAAGAATCTACGTTCATCCAATAATCTTCTCTTACTCTGTCCTTCTCATACTTCTGACTTTGTTCATTCTTCTTTTCATATCCAGTCCATTCTCCTCTGGAATGCGCTTCCTCTCGAGATCAGGACGGCTGACAATCGCTACGCATTTAAAAAGAAATTGCGGATCCACTTTCTTCACCAATAAGCAGAATTTCTATATTTAATTTTCAATTACCTCTAAAGTATATATGTATGTATATGTATTTATATAAATATTTATTCATATATATTATTTATGTAGATTTCTATTTTATGATATTAGGTTTTTTTGTTTTATCACTATTATTATAATTATTTTTCCAATATAATGTTCACGTACATATTGCACCTTCCACTCTATCTCTTCACCACTCATGGTTGACTGGTAGAGAATGCCTACGGCATTAAGTCCGCCTTTGTACCTATGTGCATAAAGTGTAAATAAATAAATAAATAAATAAATAAATAAAATGCCATGTGCTTCCATAAAGTTAACGAGGCGACTGTTTAGGACCTTTTCTAAAATCTTTGACAGCACCGGAAGGACAGATATAGGTCTGTAGTTATTGACACTGCCTCTGTCTCCACCCTTTTGAATGGGATGCACAATCGCTTTCTTCAAGGACCTCGGAAATACTCCCTTGGAGATACATAGATCACATATGTGCGTTATAGGGGGTACGAGGAACTGGCGGCTCACCTTTATCATTTTGGTTGAAATTCCATCCCACCCTGCAGCAGAATCAGTACGAAGACTCATTATGATTCTCTCAACTTCATCAAAATCAGTGGCAAGAAGCGCGAGAGAGTTAGGCTGTACATCATCCCGGAGAAACGGAACATGCTTAGAGTATGTATTTATGTGTCTGTCCGCAAGATTTTTGCCAACACTAGCGAAAAATTCATTGACCTCATTTATTGAGGATTTCTCATCATGACCAAGAAGGGTCAAGAGGTCTGTAGGGGGAGATTTCGATACGTGTTTACCTAGAATGCAATTTATTACTTTCCAGGTCGCTTTAGGATTATTTTTTGCATTAATAAATTCATTTTTCTCATAATTATTTTTAAGTCGGTTTAATAATTTGTTACAGAAGTTACGATAACGGAGGTATGTGATTTTCAAAATGTAATTTTCTGGTGATTTTTTATGGTTCCTATGCATCCTATCCCTGTTACGAATACATCTGAGTAGCCCCTGTGTGATCCAGGGCTTAATTATTTGCTTCCTAGAGGACACAGTACTGATTTTAGTGCTTTTTTGTACAATTGCGGTAAGTGTATTTATAAGAAGATCAGTAGCTTCATTCGGATCATTGGTTAATATGACGGGACTAAAATCTGTTTTGGATATTTCTGTGGCTACTGTACAATGATCGATTTTTGTGACTAATTTGGGCCCTTTTTTTGGAATCTGGTTATTTTTTAAACATACTAATATTGGTGCGTGGTCGGTAATGTGAGTATCCAAAATAAATGAAACCAATGAACTCTTCACTGTTATCATAGTATGGTCCAAACAATTGTTTTCCCTAGTGGCTGATGTATACGCCGGTAGCAGCCCATGTGATGCAGTCAGGTTCATGTATTCACTGTAATGTGGATCATTATTACTTGGGCTTATATTGATGTTCATGTCTCCCACCAGAATTTTATTTTTATACGTAGACACTGTAGCTAGAACGTTATTTAAGCTATTTAAAAAGTTATCTGTATGTCTAAAGGATGGTGGTCGGTACACTGCTATAATAACTGTATCGGAATTAATTTTACAAACATGACAGTTTGCCTCCATAAATTGTGGCTCCATGACATTATGTTGCAAATTCGAGCTTACATAGATCACTATGCCATCATTCTGGTTAATAGTGTTACTTGTAGAGTAAGCCGAGTATCCTTGAAGTTGCGGAATAGACATAGTTTTACTTAACCAACACTCTGAGAAAATTATAACGTCACACCTAGTTTGCAGTGTGGATAATAAGACTAGGACGTTATTAAAGTTTTTATTAATGCTACGTATATTAAAATGCAGTATTTTGATTATTTCTTTGTTGTTACCAATTAGTTGAAGGCATTTATCTGGCGGGCAGTTATAAAATTCATTGGTCCCATATGATTCTTTGGTCCCATGTGATTATCCAGATGATTCATAATTTCATCAATGTCATTCATTTTTATTAATAATCGAATTTACAATAATTAGCATCACATTTGAAAACCGTGCCTTATTTTGGAACTGGACTGTTTGACATCTGAGAAAAAGAATATTACATCTTTCCTGCTTTTGTAAAAATATATTGTGAAGAAGAGAAATTGTAACTGGGCGTGTTTTGTGTTTGAGAAATGGTCTGTGTGTTGTGTGTCTGTTGCGTTGCAGGAGGGCTACTCCAAATTATTAAGCTTTTTACATACTGATTCAAAAATAATGGAAGAGAACTGTAATAAAATAATAAATAAATAACTAAAAAACTGATACTTATTACAAAAAAAAGATTACTCTTGTGCATGCAATATTTCAAGAAAACATTTTTCAGATTGAATACGGATAGGCTTGTCACCTTCTTTTTTACGAAGAAAAATCTTCCCGTCAGCCGACCAGCAGTATTGAAACTGCTGAGATTTGGCAAATTTCCGAGCTTCATAAAAGAGTTGCCTTGACCTCGCTGGTAGACGATCAGCAATATAAAGCGGCACGCGCTCACCTGTTATGCCAATGTGGCCACTATTTAGTTTCTCCGTGGCAGGTTTTCCCTTATTAAAGTTACGCGCGGCATGAAGGATGTTATTTTTCATCATAACTGAATGGAATTCCGCAACTATTTGTTTAGAGGGGCCTTGTTTACCCTGCACTCTGTAAATATCCCGTATCTGTGTCGGTTGTACGGTTATTTCTAATGGTTTACAGACATCAATTACCGTTTTGACCAGATCGTTGCCATTCTCGTGTTCCCTGGGAGGAATATTTCGTAGCTCGATAACGGCAGATCGTCGGTATTCCTGCATATCCTGTATTTGTTTCTCCAGGACATTTATGTGTTTTCGCTGCTCAGACCTTTCACATTCCAACTTTGTCATTTTTGTCTTGATTTCCTCATATTTTTCGTTCATGAGACTTGCTGCTTCCTCAATTTCTGATCTAATATTTTGCAATTTATCATTCTGTAATTTCAATTCAGCCAGTTCCATTGTTATTTTAGTCGTAAAGTTTTTCAAGTTGGCTTCCTGATCGGCGTTCCACTTAGTGAGCATAGCTCGTATTTCCTCCTTGAAGTCTCCAAGTTCGTTTGTAGGGCTAGACTCGGAACGAAGCCGTTTTGATCGTTGAGATGTATTTACAAACCCGGCCTTTATTGCAGAGACGGCAATCTCAGGATTAGATATCGCTCTCTGTACTTCCATTACTGGAGTTGACGGCGGCGTGCGATTCATTTTAGGCATTATAATATCAAGACAAGAATGCGCAGTATGCACAAGCCAAGCGTAGTCTTGATTAATTGAAATTTTTAATGACATGAGCGAAGCCAGAAAATCCTTTAAAAGCAAATTAAAATGGTGTCAAGCTCATCAAAACGAAATTAAAATGGATTTTATGGCTAAACACCATGCAACCAAAGATTTTTGTAAATTCTGGAAAGCAACAAACAAATTAAATCATAGGCCGAGCCTTCCCGTGAGCGTCGAAGGTGTGCATGACCAGAGTGGTATTGCCGATCTGTTTCGACAGCATTTTAGGGTACAATCACCCCTCACTACTGGGCCACAGATGCCTGTGTCCGATTCTGAGACAGTCGCCTCTTCTGTGCGAAGCGTGTCGTTCACAACGAAACAGATAGCGGCGATTATTAAGAATATGGTGCGAGGAAAATCACCCGGATACGACGGTCTCAGTATCGAGCACCTGCAGTATGCTGGAAACCACTTGCCACGAGTGTTGTGTATGTTTCTCAATTTATGTCTTGCTCATTCGTATTTACCTGAACGGCTAATGCGTACTAATGTTGTACCTATAGTCAAAAATAAAACAGGTGACTCGTCAATTCTATCCAACTATAGACCTATTTCGTTGGCAACGATAATTGCGAAGGTACTGGACAGTTTGCTTGTAGGCCAGCTTGATAAACATCTAAAAATTAACGATGCGCAATTCGGGTTTCGTCCCGGTTTATCCACAGAAAGTGCTATCTTTTGCCTTAAGCAGACTGTGCAGTATTATACAGCAAGAAAGACACCAGTATATGCCTGTTACCTAGATTTGTCAAAAGCCTTTGACCTAGTCTCATATAATGTGCTATGGGGTAAACTGCAACGTGAGACGAGTGTTCCCCGCGAAGTCGTAAACTTGTTTAAATTTTGGTACGACAATCAGCGTAACCGTGTCAGATGGGCGAACTCCTTTTCAGAGGAGTATGGACTAGAGTGTGGGGTCAGGCAGGGGGGGCTGTCTTCGCCAGCGCTGTTTAATCTGTACATGAACAATCTGACCAATGAGCTTAGCAGGACTGGCATCGGCTGTCATATTGAGGGCGTGTGCATTAATAATATAAGTTATGCAGACGATATGGTGCTGCTGAGCCCATCGGTCAAAGCACTAAGAAAATTGATCCAAGTGTGTGAATCATACGCTGAGGCCCATGGGCCCATTAAATATAATACTCTGAAGAGCGAGCTTATGATTTTCAAAGCAGGCAGTAAAGGGTATTCCAAAGTGCCGCCAGTTATGCTGAGCGGCAGTCCTTTAAAAAGAGTTGATAAATTTAAATATTTGGGTCACTGGGTCTCAGAAGATATGAAGGATACCACAGATGTGGAGCGGGAACGTAGGTCGCTGGCTGTTCGATGTGGGATGTTGGCCCACAGGTTTGCACGTTGTACAGCTCAAGTCAAGGTGACGCTTTTTAAAGCATACTGCCAATCCTTTTACACGTGCAGCCTGTGGGTAAACTTCACGCAGAGGGCATATAGTGACCTGCGCGTCCAATATAATAACACGTTCCGGGCGATGTTGGGGCTGCCGCGATTTTGTAGTGCGTCCGGCATGTTTGCCGACGCGAATGTGGATGGTTTTGCGGCCATAATGCGTAAGAGATGCAGTTCTTTACAGCGCCGCGTACGCGCCAGCCCCAACACCATTCTGAGAACGTTAGCTGATAGGTGGGATTCTCCGATCTTGAGGCGATGGATACGACTGCATGCAGTCAAATAAACATACCATACCCCAGGTTCGGCGTGTCCCACGTAGCTTAGGTTTTTTTTTTTTTAAACTTTATTTTAGATATAAGTTGTTAATAGTCTATTTACTAACACTAGCTTGTAAGTTCACATGTTACTAACAAACAAATATGGAATTATCCGACATAAATAAATTGAATTGAATTGAATTTAGATGAACCTACATACACAATTTCATCCTGGTTGTGAGGCCATAATCCGCTTATTTCCATACCACTGTCATCATTATCACTATCGCTTTCGGTTTCAGTGTCACTTATCACTTCTATAATAAAAGGTTTATCTAAGTATTCTCCTTCTAACCTGCGAACGTGTTTACAATGCTGTGCCCACTCATGAACTGTAATAGTGTCAAAAGCTTCTCTGACTAGGTGGGGAATTTCAGCATTTTTGTGCTCAATATATCAGCAACTTTTCTTTTCATTGTGCTCCATATGAGTTCAATGGGATTGAGATCACAGTGATAAGGTGGTAAATATAAGCATTTGTGTCCATTGTCTTCTAAAATTTTTTCAATCTCATATACAGCTTCAGGCTTGTTTCTCTTAATTATTTCTAAAAGCTGAGGTTTAGACCAGACTCAGACTCTCTCGCTGTCCTGTGTAATTTATTTCTGTCTTTAAGACCTCTAGAAGCTTTTTAACAGTAGGGACCTCTTTTTTAGCAGAATAAAATTCATGTACTTTCCTCCGTATAACTCCCATGTCAAAATTATCAACATGCACATATCCACTTTTACGTTTTCTCTCCTTGCCTGGTGTCCGAATTTTTGTACCAGTTTCTTCTGCTGCGTGCCCTTCCTTAACTATTTTTGAAATTAGTCCTTGACTCACACCTGAAATATAAGATAATAAAATAAATTTTAATAGAAATTTGTAATCTGGCAGGTTAGTTTGCTCACTCACTTAGCAGGTTACTTATTAGATGTACGTTACTGTTATGCTAACCTGCAGCAAGAATAGAAACGAATATTTCGTGGACTTAAATAATTAGTAAAGTATCGGGTAATTTATAACAAGAAAGTTGACAACACTAACCTGTCGCTGTCGAAATTCGTTTGTATATTTGATTAAATGGAATAATTGGAGACCCCGCCCGAGCTTCTTCTTCAAAAAAGGTTTAACCTTTAGAATAATGTTTCGAGTATCACTTTTAATAGCTTTCGGCATATTTAACTTTATAAATTCAGCAATATCACGACAAAACAACCAGAGAACCCGAATGTAGTATACACTGACAATTAGAGGTGGGCAGAGTGTATCATTTTTGGGATTGGAACATTTGCATCTCGATCACTGAAATGATCCGAAACACGGATATGGCTCATTTGGATCATCGGCTCAAAGGATATAAAATACAGAATTTTACATTACGCATTACGTCGTGGTCGTTTACTAATTAGTCAGAGAAATATTATGTGGCAACAATACTGAATGTTTATGTTCAGTACCAAGCCAGCGCAACGATAACTGGTATGCTGAACTGTCCACGGTACGTGGAGCTTTGACCGTTGCTTGCAAACACAATATGGGCTCTTGGGCCCTACCAATACATAATACTAATAAATATGTACACTTATAGCCTAGACTTACCTGAGCTGTAGACGCCAAGCGAGGATCTGTTCTGATCACGTCCGTGTGTGTGTATGTGAGTATATTTGAAAGTGTAATGTGAGCAAGTGTGGATGGACGAAGGTTCTCAAATATGCAGGTCCTCCCAATGCGGTCCGTCAGCAATCACAGCACAATTACGTTTAGCCAATCTCGCGTGTCAGACAGGCTGACGACATTCGGCGTGGTAGTTCAAAATATCCCAGGTTTCCACTCAATTCGGGATTCTAGAGTTCAATTAGTCACTGATCACGATTAATCTATCTTTAACTGCGCAGATTCAACTCGATTTTCCACAAAACCAATAAATCAATCTCAACAAGCAGGCAGTTAGTTTTACAGGAACGGATATGTCAAAATCAAATTTCTTTATGTCAAAAAAAGGTACGTTCGGAAACACATATCGGACGGAACATCTACCCCCCCGGACGGGCCTACCCGTCCGCTAATCAATTGGAAGTCTTGACAAGGTTGCGAATTTAACACAGCTTCAATGCGGCCAAATACCGTAGCTAGTTCCTCAAAGGTGAGAACGGTGTCTCCCAACAATCTCCGCCAGTGTCCCTTTGCCGCTTTCACCGCGGCCTCAAAAATACCCCCCCAATGGGGGCAGGCTGGCGGGTCAAACAACCAAGTGACCCCTCGGCGGGCCAAACTATTACCAATGTCAACCTGGCTCTCATTAAGGAAGGCGTATACCTCCTTCAAATAGTTACTTGTACTCTTGTAGTTCGTACCGCAATCAGACCTAATCAAAGAAGGTAACCCACGGCGAGACACTAATCTTTCCAAAGTCGCACAAAGGCCTCTGTCGAGAGGGAGGTTACCAGCTCCAAGTGTACTTACTGCCTTGGTTGACAGGCAGACAAAAACACACAAATAAGCCTTAACAATCTTACTATTTCGAAGTGTGGACGTCTTCAACAAAGGGGAACCAGCAAAGTCCGTTCCGACGCCAGCAAAGGGCCTCGCCTCATTGACACGATCAGCCGGCAAAATCCAAAATTCTCGCTGCAGCATGGCCAACAGCACATTGCAACCGGCATGCGAGTTCTTAATGTGACGATCAGTCACCAACAATTGAACCAAGTGGCCCTCCTTGGGCAACAAAGGGGGGTGACGGGCCCCATAAGGAAGGCTAGAGTGCCTCAACCGTACTCCAACACGCAAAAGACCCGTCTTATCTAAGAAGGGATTCAGCTTACTAATGGCTCCCGACAACTTAACCCTACCAGACTTCAAGACCTCGATCTCCTTCTCAAGGTGTGCAGCCTGCACAGAGCGGACCCAAAGGAGGAGTGACTCCTGTCGCTCTTGAGGAGAGAGAACTGGTGACAGGCGCTTGTCCCCTGGATTCACCACGATCCCCTGGATTCTGATCCACCACGCAGGGTATCACAATTAAAGTTAAATATTTTATTCCGGTCTGATACCCTAACAGAGTTTTTGGAGCGTTAGGAAAAATATTCGGTCAGGGTTATTAAAATATTCCGTGTATATAATTCTTATAGTAATGGAAACGTGTAGTATACAATTAGTATTGAGAAACAAACACACTGAATTTTCCTCTCGGCCAAAAATTAAAAAATAGTTACCACATCCGGTTTGGACCTTTTTTAGGGTTCCGTAACCGAATGACAACTCTATTTTGTTCGTTGTCATTCGGCTACGGAACTCAGTTGTTACTTATTTTCGAAATTACGAAATTTACGGAATTCATAGATAGTCTTATATGTGTCGAAGATGAAATTGAAAGTCGAGGATATTGTGCACTGTCCAAAAGAGTTCTTCCGAAAAAGTAAGTATTACTTAATTTTAAATAATGACCCTTTCTAACTTCTGATATTCTGTGGCACTGCTAATAAAATGTTAGTGTAAATGAAGTATTTTATAGACCCGTGATATTCTTTCTGTGTTCATGGAGACCATTTGCGTTACTTAGTACGTATCCATGTGGAGCTAAAATGAGTTATTGTAAAAATGTACCTAGGTAAGCGTACTCCATCTTCGACCACATCATCACTTACCATCAGGTGAGATAGTGGTCAAACGCGAACCTAATAACAATAAAAAAAATGTTTTTTATTAATGGTTGATTAAATACACTCATACAGTTTGTAAATATTATAATTAAGTATTTTTATTATTCAATGTATATCCAATGCATCTTTCAAAGTAGAGTACGAGTAACACATTCCCTGTAACGAATCATCATTGAACCATAGATAAAATTTTTATTTCTGTGTTGACAACAATGGCCAAAAGTCATTCATTGACAGTAATCTGGAATAATACCGTAACCGATATTATATTTATATATATATATAAGATTTTTCAAACCTCTAAGATAAAGACAAGGTTTACAGAATTTTCTTTACATTAGGATTCTATAGTAACCCATACAAAATAACCAAGATGTGATTATAATTGACAGGCCCGTTGGTATAGTGATCAGTGGCCCTGACTGCTGTGCGCAAGGTCGTGGGTTCGATTCCCACCTAGGACAAATGTTTGTGTGATGAGCATGGTCATTTGTTCTTTGTCTGGGTGTAATTTATCTATAATATGTATGTATTTAGAAATATCTATGTATGTTTATCAGTTGGCTAGTACTCATAAAGGCAGTTCTCCTCGATACAGCTCGTATTGTGAGGAGGTTCCTTTCTCTGGAGACCTAACCACCGGTAGCTTGGACCCCGCTCCCGATACCAGTGGACTGCCATTTTTTATATTTTTAAATGTTTTTTTATTGTCACTTTTTTATAGAAAAATATTTAAAAATGTAATTTTTGAGAGGTATATGAAATAAAGGAAATAATAATAATATTCCACAACTTTTCACACAACGCCATCTAGTCCCAAACTAAGCAGAGCTTGTGGTATGGGTACTAGACAACTGATAAACATACATATATATTTCTAAATACATATATATTATAGATAAATTACACCCAGACAAAGAACAAATGACCATGCTCATCACACAAACATTTGTCCTAGGTGGGAATCGAACCCACGACCTTGCGCATAGCAGTCAGGGCATGATTATGATCATAATTTTTGACAACACTATTACTTTACTGAGAGTAACCTGATTTTCCGAACTCATCTCCACTGTGACGTTGTTATATATTTCTAAAATTTTAATAGCACCGTCAACTATATTCCACTCTTCCGGCGTCAACATTTCCAAATTTGTCCCGAGTATTACCACTGTGGAAATTATGGCCTCTTTTACTGTAAGGAATCTACTTAACATGTCGTGTGTAGAGTTCCATAGTGTGATCACGTCTTGTTTCAATTTTAATTGTGGAAGACCCATTTGTTGTTGGATTTCTTTTAATTTGACTAATGCGGACGAACTCCTTTTGAAAAATTCTACAATAGACTTAACTTTAATTACTGTGTCTTTTATTTCTTTTAAACCCGATTGTACAACCAAATTTACAGAATGGGCAAAACATCCTATGTGTTTCCAGCCACCCATTCTAATAGCAGCTGAGATATTGGCGGCATTGTCACTCACTACAGCAACTACTTTATTTTCTATTTTCCATTCTGTAATTTTTGCCTGCAAAGATTGGTACAGATTTTCTGCCGTGTGTCTGTCAGAGAAAGAAAAGCAATCTAAGAGATAAGATCTAATTTTATTAGTATCATCCAAATAATGGGCAGTGAGTGAAACAAAACTAACATTGTTGATTGACGTCCAGGAATCCGTAGTTAGACAGACAGCCCAGGCGGAGTCTATGTCAACCTGAACTTTTTCCAAACATTCCTGATAAAATTTTGGTAAAAGACTGTTTGATATAGTTTTTCTTGTGGGTAAACTGTAACCAGGAATGATCATAGCGAACAATTCTTTAATTTCTAGTTGTTCAACGAACGAAAATGGATGATAATTTTTAACAATTATATTGATTATTTGTTTATCGATCTCATTGGTTTTCTTTACAGGCACAGGTTTATGTATAAATTCTGTCATAGTGGATTGTTTAGGAAGTCCCATTACCGTTACGTTTCTCACGGGCAAGGAAATGTGTGACGTTGAAGGTTCATTTTGAGGTATTACTATTGACGTAGTTAGTACTGGATCTGGAGCTGTTGATGTTGATGATTGCTACTGTTGACTTTGAGTGTTCTGTTGTCTGCTTAGGCTTATCTGAATAGTAGGATGTTTGAGTGTCATATGCCTACCCAAATTTCCGACGGATTTATTGGATACGCTCAGAATTTGTGCACAATAACCACATTTAGCTTTATTGTCCGCAACTTCACTAAAATGGTTCCACAATAGACTTCTCTTTCTTATTGGAGGCATTTTAATATAATAGAATAAGAAAATAAATGTCTTAGTTAAGGTACCTATGTACTATACTTTAATTTAGTTACTACGAAGTATGAACACGTAGAATTTTTATTTACACACACATTAATCACAAAAAGAAAGTTATTGTCATAAGTATTTAAAATTAGCCAGATTTAAATCGAAGTTAGCAATAGGTACTATTTACACACATTGTTTTTGTTCACTGAAAGTCTTAGACAAAAGTCACTTATCTAGTAAACTAAACCTATAATTAACGTAATTCAATGTAGATACCTATATTTACACAAAATTTTCACGTAAAGTCTTTTAATTCTAAATTAGGAAGAAAGTAAGTCACAATAATCAATACAGTATGCAAACAAATCGTATATACTATACAGAGAGAACTAAAATGTTTTTCTAAATTGGCGCGAGCGAACATAAACAAAATTTGTTAGTGTAAACATTATATGCCAAAATCGACCGTATAGTATTTGCTACGTAAGTTCCTTAATGGTAATTTTTACGTGTATCTTTAACGACAATGAAAATCTGTGAGAGTATGAGTGATACATATCATTTTATTTGTATCTCTTTCTAACTTGTACAGATTGTAATGATGTTGCGCGCTCACTCGCAAAGTTGCGACTCCGTAGCAAGGAACTTTTGCTCCAAAGTTAAGTGACTCAGTGTATCACTGTCAGACTTCCTCTCTCGCTCGCTCAATACTCAGTCGCCTCGCGAGCGACGCGTCGCGTGGAATGAGCTAGAGCAAAGTAATGTTTCAGATCCAAATGATGCGTTTGAAACATTGTTACTGAGCCAATCTTTTGAATCATTACAATGATTCGAATCAGTGAGTCGGTTCCGTAAAGAGTTACACACGCCTACTGACAATCGAATGACATTTCAACATGACGGCCGTAGTTCCAATTTTCGCCATTTCACAGATAAGTTGGTAGGAGTGTAATGTCTTTACAATGGTCAACCACTGACACTTCATTGAACGAAATGGCCTATATTGGTAATCTCGTACTTGTCTCGTACATAATGACAACTGAATGTCTGACTTAAGCGGTAATCTGCTAAAATTTTGACAGTTCTTTTGATCAGTGATCTACCATTAAAACGTCATTGTACAATCATAGCTTTTTGCTGTTTGTGGATAAATTATTGAATCGTGTTTGTGGAATATTATTGGTGTCCAAGATGTATTCACTGCGATCAAATAGTCTGGAACTAGTCAACGCAGTGGATACCAGAGAAAGAAGATGCAGGGAATCCAGAAGACGTCGATTAACACGTCGGTGGACAAGAATTAACACGAACCCCTTTATGATGTTCCCGAGGAGGAATTCGTAAAAACGTTTCGCTTTGGAAAAGACTCAGTAAGGAATTTAATTAACAAACTAATTCCCCTTATGGTCAGACCGCGTCGAAGTGATAGCATATCGGTAGAAATTAAGCTGAGAAAACTGAATTTGATATTGATTTATTATTCTATAGCTATGAACACGAAATAGGTCGATTAATGTTATATTTTTATTGCAGATTCTAATAGCGCTAGCATTTTATGCAACAGGGTCATATCAAAATTTGATTGGATAGAGTGCCCTACATAATGTTTCGCAGATTACGGTATCAAGATCGATTAGTGAGGTTACTGAGGCACTAAATAAAATATACCACAAATATATTAAATGGCCTACACAATGTGATGAAAGGAATATTATAAAGGCGAAGTGAGAAATGAAATATACCCTAATTGTTTTGTTTGTATTGCTTGTTGCACCTAAGCAGAATTGTTTACTTATTAAAAACTTTTCAGGTTCTATCAAAAATTTGGATTTCCTGGCGTCCTGGGTTGTATTGATGGCACCCATGTAGCTATATTAAGGCCACACATACATGAGGAACGATATTACAATAGAAAGGGCTTCCATTCCCTTAACGTTATGACAGTAAGTATTGGGTAGAAATTAGAAATGTCTGCCGACTGCCCAAATTTTTGCTAATAAATTATATAATGTCTGTAACAATAACTAATTCTACACAATATTTAATTCGTTTACAGATTTGCGATGCTGATTTAAATATTTTATGTGTAGATGCAAGCAACCCAGGCTCCGCTCATGATTCCACTGTATGGCAGAGTCATCGACTCAGTCTCCACATAAAACAAATTGTTGAAAATACTAATGAACAATTATTTTTATTAGGTATAGTCGACCAAGAAATTGGTTTACCACTTTTGATGACATCTCCCAGTAACATAATTATTCGCTAAGGATTACTGTATTACATTAACGTAATTGGTTAACTGTGAGCCAATCACAGAGCAATGGTTAAAAGAGCATGCAACTTGAACTGTGATGTCAACGCAATAGAGAATATTTTATGTAAACACAAACCAACTTGTCCTTATAAATCAAGGAGGTTTATGCTAGATACCATACTTAAAAAAAAACTAATTCATTTTCGAATCGCTTTTGACATATGATCTGTCAAGTGTCAGTTATTGATCAACTCGAGTCACTTACTGTCAAGAAAATGTCGCGTAATTTAAACTTACAGGAAAGAGCCGAAATTATATCATTACATCGGTTAGGATACAACATAAGTGATATTTCTAGAGAACTGAACATATCGCGATATACGACACGTTTTTGGATAAGACGTGAAGGGGAAGAAGGTAATCTTCAAGATCATAGGCGAAGTGGTCGGCCGCCTGCACTGTCCAGCGAGCAAAGAGAAACAATGAGACGTCAGTACGAAGAGAACGGCTTCACTTCTACCGACGATTTTGCAGAAGAATTCGATGTTACGAAAGAGACCATTCGGCAGCATTTGCATAGTATGGGATTGCATTACAGACGTCTCGCTAAAAAAGTTTATTTGACCGACGCTAACAAAGCGGCTCGTTTAAATTTTGCCCGGGAGTACTTGAATTTCGATTGGTCTACTACGATATTTACGGACGAAAAAACGCTCAAATCTAGCCAACATGGTCGAATGACTCTCTGGCGTTACAATAATACTAGATACACTCGAGAAAATATTGTGCCGACCACGGAGTCTGGTAGAATCAGTGTAAATATTTGGGGCTGGATGTCGGCAGATGGAGTCGGAGAATTAAGCAGACTACCTCCGAAAGCCAACGCTTTAGATTATGTGGATAATTTAGAAAATGCCATGTTGCTAACCGTCCGGAACGTCTATCCGGAAAGCGATCTGCCTCAATTTAATTTTGTACAAGACAACTGTAGATTACACACAGCTAGAGTGACTCGTACCTGGTTTGATCAACATTCATTCAGTAACTTGATTCCATAGCCGTCTAAAAGTCCAGATCTTAATCCGATCGAAAACCTTTGGGGACTTATGGTGCAGCGATGGCATCACCGCAATGAGAGAACTCGAGATGCCATCGATAGTCATTGCCATGAAATTTGGGAGGCTTTGCACGGGACAGACATTTGTTCACGCCTCGTTGGCTCTATGAGAAGTCGCTTGTTAGCAGTCATCGAAGCTAATGGTGGAAACACGCGTTATTAGGCTGATATTTCCCTATAATGTTTTTTTACAATTAAATGTTACTGTTACGTTTTAATAAGGACAATAAATTTGTTATTTTTAAATGATAAATCATTGTTTATTATTAATTCTAAAACCCTTTACGCTACTAGCAGAAAATGGGACGTTTTTAAATCTATTAAAAACATATATAATAAAGTTCAATTCCCTGGATTCAAAATTCAATTATTTTACGTCGAAACTAAACAAAACATTTTATTGCACATAAAGTACGAGTAGCAGGAGGATAAATTGCAAGCCGTCAGTTCTGAGTTTAAATAAACAGGAATGACAGATTCTGACGTAGCAGTTATTAATCTGTCAAGCGAAAATAGCCCTTGATGTTTTGTACGTGCAAATGATATATAACAGATAACGATATCTCGCCACCGTCGATCGCCTCAACGAGGACACGGCGAAGCTCTGCCCAAACGGGGCACACCTCTACCGAATCCTCCGGGTGGTCCTCACAATGACGACACCCGGGCGTGTCCTCCCGCTGAATCCGAAACAGGCGTGTCCGGCAAGCACCTGCGCTCAGGCGGAAGGTGAGGACGCCGAGGCGTCTCTCCAGCCACTCCTCAAAGAGGGGAACTTATCGCCGCGATTGCGGCGTGGTCAGCCTTCTGTTGCGACAGTCGCTTTTTCCATACCGCCGTGAGATCGCGCCGGAGCTCTGCCCGCTGAGCCGCGATTTGTCGCGGTAGCGGTGTTTGACCCCGGCTTAGCATCTCCGCGCGCCAATAGGGAAGAAAACTGACAACTTTTGTCACGGGTGTCGCTGGTAACTCTTGGCTCACAAAAAATTTTGGTTGAAAATTATGTGCGTGTGGTGTGAGGGCCACTTTGCTAAAACTCTTTGAAAATGTGCTTAGGATTTAGTGAATATTCCCAAAGAAATGTGAAAGTTAGAATCAGATTTTGTGAAAGTCAAATAACCGAGTTATGGACTGTAAAGATGGGCCCTCAGTTCTCACATAGAGGATTGAGGGCCCACCTGAACCTGATAAACTATGGACACTACAGAAAAAGTCTTTATGCCAAAATCTAAGCTAATACCTAACAAAATTTGTGAAAACAAGATATTATGGCAAAACACTGTCCTACTTTGTATATATTCGTACAAAATGGGCCCTCAATTCTCATATACGGAAAAGTTTATTACGCAAATAAAATAAAATCATTAACTTACAGCTACTGTTTGAAATCCTATATGCTACTAAATAAATTGTGTAAATTTGTGGAAGCAAGAACAGGTCACCACTTCTTGTCGTTTGGAAGTTATGACCTTGATAAAATTCGGGCCCTCAATCCTCCATTTCTTTTGCTTTCGTTTTGCTTACGCTTATCGTATGAAAGATAAGACAAATACAAAACTATCTCTTTTTGTGAAAAAAATTGTGCAACAAATTGGTGTAATTTGTTACAAATCAGAATTATGATAAAACTACAGATATTAATAGATACCAAAATCAACTATGTTTCAATTGTGTATGTGAGTAGGGTGACAATAATTTCTTTTTACCCTCATTTTATATACTTTCTTAGTAGTGATGTTTTAGTTCCTTCTGCTGTTGCAAAGTAATCATACCTCAGAAACTATTTGCTTAACTCCTGACGGAAACAGAGTGTTATTAGTTTAACGTGTGTATCACAGGCCCGTTGGTATAGTGGTCAGTGGCCCTGACTGCTATGCGCAAGGTCGTGGGTTCGATTCCCACCTAGGACAAATGTTTGTGTGATGAGCACGGTCATTTGTTCTTTGTCTGGGTGTAATTTATCTATAATATGTATGTATTTAGAAATATATATGTATGTTTATCAGTTGTCTAGTACCCATACCACAAGCTCTGCTTAGTTTGGGACTAGATGGCGTTGTGTGAAAAAGTTGTGGAATATTATTATTATTATTTCCTTTATTACATTTTATATACATATTATTAACATTTTTAAACATTCCTATAAAAACAAAAAACATTTAAAAATATAAAAAACAGTAGCCCACCGGCATCGGGAACAGGGTCCAAGCTACCGGTGGTCAGGGCTCTTGAGAGAGAAACCTCCTAACAATTCGTGCCGTGTCCAGAAGTACTGCTTTCTGGATCAAGCCCTTGATCCAGCTGTCCAACGAAAGCCTCCTAAGATGTTTGTCGAGGCTCTTGGCTATTATGCCATTGGCTGAGACGACTATCGGCACAATGATTGCTGTATCCACATCCCACATGTCAACAACCTCGCGAGCCAAGTCAAGATACTTAATTTGCTTATCTTTCTCGGCTTTCACAAGGTTCTCGTCATGAGGGACCGCTATATCAACAATCACCGTGCGACGCCCTAATCGGTCTATTACCACTATATCAGACTTATTGGCAACAATAGTCCTGTCAGTGATGATCAGTGATCGGAGTAGGTAGATTGATTTTTGGTACTTGTATCATAAATGCACACAGAAAGAATAACATGGATAAGCCATTTTCCCGGAAAGTAATTCCGGTATTTCCGGATTCAATTAAAACATTGTTAATGTTGGTAGTGATATTATTCCTACTCAATTCAAAATTTAAAGGAAGGTATAAAACTAAATTAATTCATTATTTATCTGTTGAATAATAAAAACAATCTGATTCCGATCGAAGTTTTAATTTTTATTTTTTTATTTTTAGCCTTTTATGGCTAGAACTTTTATAGATAGACATAAATTGTTGCACTTAAATTTAAATATTTTCATAGTGGTCATGGTAATTTGCTTTAAGGGTAGAATAAATGACGGGGCCCCATAGAGGGCCAATGCCTGCTGGGGTCGTGAGACTGTTCTAAGGATGCACCACGACTCTGAAACGTAAAGGGCATACGAAGGAACAGGTTGATTTTAGTCAGATTTTAGGACCAAAAAAAAAGGGGTAGAATAAAGAAAAAAGATAAAAATCAACATTGTTTATCGTTAAATATGTACATTTTACATTTATTCACATTTTTAATCTTCATCGATTACAATGTCAGCATCCTGGTAATCCTGATCTTTACAATTAAAATATATAACTATGAGTTTCTCTATATTTTCAATTTTCAACCTATTTCTTTTAACATCTAAAATCCATTTATAAATGGAAAAAGACCGTTCTACATCTGACGATGTCAAAGGAGCAAATTTTAAAAAAGGTATTAAATTATGTGCTTCATTTTTTTCAATGGCCTCACTATATTCTCTAAGCGTGTCTAAATCTGGGTTTCGTTCCATAACACATTCTATTTTATTTTTTATATTTTCTGAATTGCACTGATTTATAGCATCTCTGACGTTGTCAAATGCTAAAAGTGAATCTGTCAACGATAAATTATGCTTTTGCAATTCTTTTAAAGACAAATGAATTATGAAATAATTGTCTTTAATGTAATTTAAATCTTCTTTTAAATTTTCTTTTTCTATAATATTTTTTGCCTCTCGAATAGATACCGCATCAGAGCTGCTTAAACAAGATAATACTTCTTTTATTTTTTCAAAGTTTTGAGCGTAATAAAATGCTGCCTCTAACCAAGTGCCCCATCTTGTAACAACTGGTTGGGGAGGTAGCGGCAAATCTGGATATTTTTCTTTTAAAATTTTGACTCTACTTGGGGGCTTTCAAAAATACCTTTTTAACATTTGCTATTAAAATGTTAACATCGTGATATTCTAACCTAATTTGCTCAGATACGCGATGAAGAGAGTGCACCAAACATGATACGTGCTTCATTTCAGGTAAGTGTTGTTTTAAATTTCGTCCTGCAGACAGCATATATGCAACGCTATCAGTGCAGAGGACAAGAATGTTACCTACCTTCAATTCAAAAGAATCTTCCCAAAAGTTTTCCAAACATTCTAACACAAATTGCGTGATTGTTTGTCCATTAACTACAGTTAGCATTTTACATGCTACCAAATAAGGTCTAGTCAAATTGCTAGGATGTAATGGTTTTATAAAAAAATTGACTATATAGCGACCTAAAAAGTCTGTCGTTTCATCTAATGATATCCATAGTTTCTCATTTTTATAATTTTGCCGAATCGAATTGATTTTATTCTTAAAAAACTTGTCCAAGTAAACTTTCCGTAACTGTGATTCATCTGGCAGAGTACGATTAGTACACGTACAACAACAGGTACTACACATATATTTTTTAAAGAAATCTTGAAAAGTAGTATTTTTCATCTGAGACCACGGAATATTGCACAAAATGAGAAATTTTATAAGATCGAAATAAAATTCCTCTTCGGGCCGCTCAAACTTTCCCTGGTGTACTGCTCCTTCGATATGTCTTTTAACGTTTCCTTTATTTATGGTTTTCAAATGGCTTTCACATTTTGAACAGTATATTGTACCACTAGCGTGATCGTAAAGTAGTTCGGGATGACCGGATATCCATTTTTCTACAGTTTCAGCCTTGACGTTTGCCATATCTGAACTCTGTTGTAGAGATGGAACCTCGTATATATCACCTAAAACAAAGACATGAAAAAAATACATTTTATTTAGTTTATTTAGCTTACTCCGTTTGTTTTATTTTTCGTGGATCAAATTTAGTCATTGAAATTTCACCCTCTTCCTGTCAACCGATTGATCTAAAATTTGGTATTCGCCTTTGATTCTGGTGACAATACAATTATGTATATTCAATATTATTGTCAATCCAAAATGGCTGCCGCTACAAGATGGCGGACAACTTAGTTTTTTTTCAATCCCATCAATATGGGTATCAAATGAAAGGGCTTGTTACCGTAATACCGTTAGGTCCATACACACGTATAGGTAACACTTTTAACAACACTTTATGCTGACTCGCGTTAATATGCGTTATTGTCTCTGAAGTAACCGCGGGCACGCTCGCAGGAGTTGTAGCCGATGAACTATTGTCGTTATCACAGCTGGCGCGGTCGCGTTGCGTACTCGTAGTATAATGCAGAAGCTGATGATGTGCTTCATTACAGCCGTCTTTCCCACACACAGGTGCTTCATAAGTTGTACGATCGTGTTTTGATATTAAACATTTGTAGCATAATCCGTGTTTCTTCACATATTGCCATCGTACTTTACGTAGTGCTTTCTTAAATTGTTTGCAATCGGTGAGTTTATGTACAGCTGCGGTGCGGCAAAACAAACAATTAGCGTTACGTTCATCTTGTACTAACACGGTGTGTGTGCGTGGAGACATGCTAGATTTACTTTTAGAGCCGTAATCGTTCCGCACGGTAGTAAAGATGCTAGCAGTAGTCGAAATTTTCACAGCCTCCTCATTCAAAAAATCTGAGAGTATCACTAACCTGGGTAACTTTCCTTCGATGATTATTTTGTAGCTATAATCAGACCACTTAGATATGAGAACTGCAGGTAGTTTAGACAGAATGATTGATGTAATATTTACACCTTGAAGGTACTCCTCATGTCCGACTGCACGTACTGCTTCCACGACATTTTGTACTTTCACGGTAAACGGAACAATGTCCTTATGATATTCTGCTGGGAGGGGCTGGAGCTTCTTAATTTCTTGAAATAATCTAGAAATTATGCAGTCACGGTTACCAAATCGTAGCTCCAATGTCTTCATGACTTTGTCGGGCGACGTGGCGCTAATAAACAATGCGCTTACTGCATCCTTCGCTTGTCCTCTTAAACATTTACGAAGCCTCCATAGATTCTCTTTAGGCGTAAATTTACATAAAGCCGTTGACTCGTCGTATGCTTGTTTAAATTGAAGCCAATCCAATTGATCACCTGAAAACTCAGGTAAATCCTTAGGTGTGCTCATACGGCTGAGCAAACTATCTTGATTCACGTTTTTGTTTGCACAGTTTAGTGAAATATCTTTCAGGGTACTAGCCAACATTTGAACCGCTGTGTTTAGCACAGTCATGGCGTCGACGGGTGGCGGCGGCACTGCGCCGGGCAGCAGGCCGGCCACGCGTAATGGCAGACATGGTTGTACTTGCTTATTCAGCTCACCCGTTTGCATTCCTTTCTCGGGGGCTTGCTGTTCCATTAGGGGTTCTTTGTGGCTACTCTGGTGGGCTACCCAATCCTCTAGTTCGCTTCGAGGAAGCTGGTTTCCATCGACTTGTGAACTGTATACATGTGGTTCTTCCTCGTCGCTGAGTGCTGGCAATTGGGCATCCAGGGTCCTATCGATGAGCTCCATTTGAATTTTAGCCTTTTGTTGAGCAGCTTCTAGCAGCAACTGCTTTTTCTTCGCTTCCTTAGATTTTTGAGACGTACTCGAAGATTTTTGAGAACATTTACTGGTGCACGATTTAATAGATTTTACTGGTTTTAAAACGTGGGGTAGCGGTTCAGACTTTATGCTGGTACCTGGCGCCTCGGAAAATAACCGATGTGGTACTCTGGTAGTCTCTTGATTCACTTGAACACTATTCGCCATTTTTTTTTGTGCCAGCAAATCCCTTTGTTCCTGCAGCATTTTTGCTCGTCGCGTCCTAACTCCGGGTGTGTGGAACATCAGATCTGGCTCGAAGTACCACTCTGTAGGTCTTGGAATACTGCAGTGGTGGTGCTGGCGGTGTTTAAATAAAATCGCGGAACTTAATAACTCAATTTATTGTAAGCGAAAAATTACAAGATGGCTCTGCGCAATTAACAAAATTCGGCCGTGCGCGTGAGCTCGCGTTTGGTGGCAGACTGGCGGGGGGCCTATGAGACACGCAAGTCACGGCTCCGCACTTCTTAAAACTATCTAATTAGCCTATAGCTACATACTATACATATAACTAACTAGTGAGCGTGTCGCTAACAAGGTCAGTGACCCGATATTCATAAATGGTGTTCTATATCGTATCTAGTTTTATGCCATCTAGTTTGTATGATTATTTATTTTTTTAATTTCCGTGTTGGGATTTTTTTGATACTGTAGAATTATTCCTATAAACTAGTATTATACGCGTTTTAATTTATGATCGTATTGTCGTCTCTACTCTGTATAATCATTTATTTTTAGCATATAAAAAGTAATTAGTGAACTATGTAGATGTGTGTTAATTAAAATACTTAAAATTACAAGTTCCACCATGCGTTTTCGCTGCTTTGTTTCGAATACGGAGATTCTGGCATTGGGGTAGTCTTCTGTTGTTCTTTCTCTTTAATATCCCGCAGTTTATATTTCGATAATATTGCTTGTATTTCATCCTGAGCATGTATGCTATTTACTGAATTTAATAATCGTAAAGAAGACGCCACATATTTTCCATAATTGTCCAAATCATCGTCATTTTTTTCAAGTATCGCTCTTTTTTCTATATTATCTAATTTATTTAATGCTGATTCTATGTAACCAGGGGTTTTTTCGATTTTTTTGGGCATGGCTAGAGATAATTCGTCGAGGTCTTCTAAAGTTGAATTTGAAAAATTTTCAATATTTTCTCTATTCTCAATATATTCAATAGCGATGTCTTGTGATGGGGGAAGTGGCAGGGAAATATCATTCTGAAAATAAGAAATGTTTTCATTGTTGTACAGGTACCAATATCTGAAGAGGAATGGAATAAAATAAGAACAGGTTTTTTATGAGATGGAATTTTCCCAACTGCATTGGTGCCATTGACGGGAAGCATATAAATGTAAAATATCCCTCTGGCACGGGATCAGACTTTTAATTATAAAAGTACATTTAGTATTGTGTTACTAGCTTGTGTTGATCACGATTATTGTTTCACATACATTAACGTGAGGCAAAGGGTAGAAATTCTGATGGTGTAATATTTAATAATTGTACTTTAAAGAAGGGTATTGAAGAGAACACAATACATTTGCCTAGTAATTCAGTACTTGATGGAGATGAAGCGTTTCCCTTAAAATCTTATTTGATGAAACCATATCCTCGCCGTAAAGATTTAATAAGAGAACAAAAAATTTATAACAACAGATTGTGTAGATGTAGGAGAATCGTTGAAAATGCTTTCGGAGTTTTGTATCCCGATTTCGAGTTTACACAAGGTAGACAACAAGTATACACAAGGTAGACATCATAGTGAAAACATCGTGCGCTTTACACAACTGGCTGAGGAAAACTTCTCCTGCGTCTTACACGCCACCAGGTTTTATAGACGAAGAATGTTCAACGAGTGGTCTTAGTCTTGGTACTTGGAGACAAAATATTTCAGGAGCAGCTTTCGAAAATATAACCTCACAGAACAATAGGAATAGTACAAGAGAAGAATCCGTGATAGTTATTGTCTTTATTTTAATAATAATGGTGCTGTACCTTGGCAAGACAATGCCATTTTTTAATGATACGTAAAAAGATTATATAAACCTTTGACAAATATAGATAATATAACTATAATAATATAAATATAATAATATTGCAATAATAATATATATAATTTTATTGCATTATATAATTTTGAAAAAATATGTACAAAAGTATGTTATTTTGACCAATAAAGAGAAAATTAATAATATATTATAATAATAATATAAATATTTATATATTTTTTTATATTTTTGAATGTTTATGTTTTGTTTTATTAATATTTAAAAATGTAATCAATATGTATATATAATGAATACAGAATATAAATATAATATAACTATATAAACCCGAGATTTTACCCGCGTGGACCCCATTCCATTCATCCAGTAGGAACGAAGGTTTTAATTAAATTTTCGCGCGTAAAACTGCAGGACATAGCTATAATACACATTAATGCACCAGACTGTACTTCAGAAAATTAACATAAATACACACATCAAGTGTCTAGGGATCAACATATATTTTTGCAATAACTTTTCTCCTGATTGATATTAATTAAAATTTTCTTTAAGGATTCATCAAATAAAGTGTTTTCGTTTGTCACAGTAACGATAAACCAAGTCACCTTTGCATTAATAAAGAAATTTGCCATTTTCCTAATAAAGGGATTTTTGACATTTGAAAGTTCGAAAAAAAGACTGAAATAACAGTTTTCTTTAAAATTTTATTGGGTAACTTAATTAATAATCCGTGTTTCTACCGCGAACACTAACAACACAAGAACATCGGTTTGGCATACTCAAAATGAGTTCATCCAAATCACGCTGTGGAATGGCCGCCCATGTTCGTTGCAACAACAAAAAAAGGTCTTCTTGCGACTGGATACCCTCCATATTCGGCAGAGCTCTTCTCTGTAGCATATCCCATGCATGCTCAATCGGGTTCAAGTCTGGCGACTGAGCAGGCCAGAGCAGGACATTGATGTTAGCTGCGGCGAGAGTCTGTCTTACAACTCTTGCGGTGTGCGGTCGTGCATTATCATGCATTAACTGAAATAAGGGACCGATTTGCACTTGTAGAGGAACGATGACGTCAGATACAATCGTCTCAGCATAAATTTGAGCGTTGAGGTTGCCTCTGATCCAAATCAACTCAGTTCTTCCGCCGATCCAAATACCCGCCCATACCATGATGGTTCCACCACTATAAGAATGGACTTCCTGGCAGGATTTTAATCGCTGTTGGCGTCCAGGGGTTTTCCAGTGTCGTATACGTCTTGTATCCGGTCTCATACCAAAACGAGACTCATCAGAAAAGCACGCGAAACGCCATTGTTCTTCTGCCCAATTTCTGTGTTCAAGAGCCCATTGATATCGAATCCTACGATTGTGCATTGCTATAGGTGGTACCCGTAGCGGTCTTCGGGAATGAAGGTTCACTTCATGCAAGCGGTTTCTGACTGTTTGGTCGCTAATTAAGTTCCCTGAAGAGTGATGAAGCCTCACGGCTAACATCATGGCGGTTATTGTTGGAGCTCTTCGAGTTAAGATTTGAATGTATCGGTCTTGTCTCCGTGTGGTGCAGCGATACCGTCCTCCATGGCGCTCAGCCACGGTACCAGTGCTTCGGTAACGTGTCCAAAGTCGACTGATAACACTCTGACTTGTATTCAGAGCTAAAGCCACAGTACGTTGCCGGGAACCAGCTTCTATCATTCCCACGGCTCTGAGCATTTCTTCCCTGCTTAAATGACGTCGCCGCTCCATAATAACGTTGGTTTTAATCAGTAGTAGGGAAACAGTAGCACTAATAATGTCTTCAATGCGTTGTATGTTTTTATAGGGAAAATATTGACAGCTGATTTTCATCTTTTACTCGAATTTGATTAACTGTTCCTGTTTCAAATTATGAAATGCACCAAAAAGGATCCATATAAATTTATAAAATCATAAATTTATTACAAAGCCACATCTCAATCTCAAGAAATCCGCATAAAAATGCTTGATCCCTAGACACTTTTGATGTGTGTACATACTTACCATATACAACGTGTAACGGAAAGGGTATATACATACAAAGAGTGATATCAAACGATATTGGACGGGTTTTTTAATCCTATCTCCACATGTTCGCAAGTATTGAAGTCACCGCCTGGACGGTAGGCTACTACAGTACTAGGCGCACAGAATTACGGAAGAGATTTATCGTGATATTTGCAAGTAACGTGGAAAGTTATTGACCTACGTAGTGCGGTGACATGATTGTTATGATTTCAATTTAAGAAACTTACGAAACCGAAATTTGGTATCAATTTTTAGAGTATTTTATTTTGAGTTGAAACCCTTCCAATATCGTTTGATATCATCCAAAGAAGCCGTGCTCTTGGTATGTATATACCCTTTCCGTTACACGTTGTATATAGTTTATCTATGTTCAGAAGTTTTCCTTAAAAAAGAATCCATTATATTGTACTGTGGAGGCATATCAGATATGCGAGCGGTCTACCTACCGCACTGGCTGGCATAGTTTAAAATATTTGAATTTAGATCGCAATGTTGGACATGCGAAGAAATTGTTTTAACAAGAGAGAGAATGGCTTGGGCTGCCGCCCGCATAAGCAGACTCAATATTATAATAACGTGAAAATGTAATTAGAGTAATCTTCCATAAAAATATAAACATATTATTATACAAAGTGTAAAACCTACCGCGTTTTATATTGAAAATCCCGTGTACACACACGACCCCCTTACAAATTGGTGGAGGCGCTTTTTCAGTTCGCGTTTAGAAAAGTACGCGAAAAAAAGTGCGGAATAGGTTTCTTTTCAGGAAAATAGAAAATAAAAAAGAAGGAATAAATAAATAAAAGAGAATCATCACCGAAAATACCGCAGGAAAGTATACAGTAATAGTAGTAATAGTAGTAATTTATTTCTCAAAAAACTTAGTACTAGCTTACAGAAATTATAATTTGGCAGTGTATAACATGGTAAAATGGATGTATGTAGCTTTTGTAACCGAACTAGGCAATGCCTGTGTTTCAGTTATCAATGCCATT
Source organism: Tholera decimalis (assembly GCA_943138885.2). Classification (NCBI taxonomy): domain Eukaryota; kingdom Metazoa; phylum Arthropoda; class Insecta; order Lepidoptera; family Noctuidae; genus Tholera; species Tholera decimalis. Next base: position 8,870,317 of record OW964551.2, on the reverse strand, counting down.
TCCCAGGAGTTTTAATAAAATCGCCAACAGTGTTTGCAATAGCATGGAGTAGTACAGTATCATTAATAGGGTATTTGCCTGTAGTAGTAAAAAAAAATGATGCTTTGCATATAGTTAGTTTAGATGCCAGGAAATTTAAATAATATTTTTATTTCTAAAAATAATTCCACATTTTTTATATTTTCATAAAATAAAAATTGTAATTTTTAATCTGTGTGTCACGTGACCGCAAACGCCAATCACGAAGTGTGCCGTCATTTTTCTCAAAGCTGTCAATGTCAAACGTGCCGACTTATCATACAACGAGATATTAATTTTGTGTTGAAAAAAACGTTATTTATTGTAATATTTCTGCATAATATTATAAAAGACGAAGATCTAACAATGCAGAAAAATTTCGTAAAAGCTGATAATTCAAATTTGCCAAGGATAGACTCGATGATGGTGGCAAGATTTTTCGCAGAGAATCCCGATTTTTGCTCCGCCGAGTTTAGGAATGTGAAAACTAGTATGTAAGTATGATCAAGTACAAAAGACAACAAATATCTTTATAGGAAATCTCGAGAATCTTGTCGGTCTCGGAATATTGTCGAGTTTATCTAGGTTATGATTTATTACCTACTTTTTCTGATTAATAACCTTAAATTTACATTATTTCAGGTCTTCAAGAGAGACGTATGGGGACGATGCCATCGGCTATGTGAAGTTACGCCGCGAAAACGATTTGTGCATAGTAGAATGCAAAATGTGTCCTGAACACAAAGTTCCTAACAAGCAGTACAATGTTACTCTGATTGTGGATGAAAAAGCTGAACAAGTGGTCAGTGTAGAGTGCCATGACTGTATTGCATGTCAAGGAGGGTGTAAGCACGCTGTGGCGTTTCTGATGTGGGCACACAGAAGAAGCGAGTAGCCTTCTTGCACATCTGTACAGTGCTACTGGAAAAAATCCACACTGGCTCAGGTTGGGAGTACATTGAAAGCCATCACAACTAAAGAGTTGGCAAGGAGTAAGCTTCCAGTGTGTAGTGGTGAGGACGGAAACGTCTACAAAATATTTTTGTCTGAGGCAAAGAAACGGAAGACTGAAAACTGTCAATTATTAAAATATCAGCCTGATTATGAAGTGAACACACCACAAGCTCTGTCCTTACATTATTTATGTGCCAAATTAAATGAGTCTGATTGTGATAAATTTTTAAGTATGATTGCTCCTAAATTTACAGAAGAAAGTATTAAATTAGCAGAAATGGAAACAAGAAACCAACATGAAAGCAAGTTATGGCATGAATTGAGATATGGCAGGATAACCGCATCAAAAGCTTATGAAGTTAGTCGGTGTAAAGTGTTTGATGGTACACTCATAGATTTCATCATTATGGGTGCTAGAGTACCAGAAACAATAGCAATGAAGAGAGGGCGTCGCTTAGAAGCTAAAGTAAGGGACACTGTGGAAAAAAAACTTGGAAAGAAATAAAAAAATGTGGCTTGACAATACCACAGCATAATCCTATGCTTGCAGTGTCTCCAGATGGTGTAATAAATGATGACACTCTTCTCGAAATAAAGTGTCCAGTAAACCATCAAACATATCATAATTACATTAAAGATGGGAATATTGCTAAAAAGTGTATGTATCAAATACAAATGCAAATGCATGTTACATGTAAAAAACACACATATTTTTGTGTTGCTGATCCTGACTTTGAAAAAAACCAAATTGTTGAAATTCATAAAGTGGCTTATGATGGATCAAATATTAAAGATATTGTAAATGTTCTTTTGAATTTTTGGAAAACTTCTGTATATCCATTACTTTACCGGAGCACTGTAATATAATAATGAGATGAATAAATCCCATTTTTAACAAGTTTTTTGTTTAATTTCACTTAATTGTAAATAACAGTTGTCACGGTAGCTGGAGAGCAACAGGTCGTTGTTGGTTCCTCCTGGTCCCGTATCTAGTTTCAGGGGTCCACAGCGAATTAGGAATTTTTATGAAATAATACAACAGAATTCTTCACAAACTTGTACAATAATATATTGTTGTAACATTATATTGTGATAAGATAAATTTTATAAATGTTTATGGGTGGCTCAATCTGTTTAGTTTTATTATCTATAATTTTGATTTATGCAACATTACCATAAAGGGTTTACGTTGTCTATGGAGACGCCCAGGATGGCGCGCCTTCACCTGTTATTAGATTGTTGAGTGGTAATTAAACAACTAAATAAAAACTGTGTCTTATTCACTTATGGACGAGCCCGGTACAAGTACGTCACCGACAAAGGAAATAAACATGGTGTCAGGTGTGGGGTATTTGCCGCCATTGCCGCAAATGTCCTTTGATGGTAACTTGAAACATAACTTCAAAGTCTGGAAACAGAGGTTTGATATATATCTAATTTCTAACGGCGTCGATACGACCTCGGACAAGAGACGCATAAATATATTTCTTAATTTCATTGGAGAAAAAGGCATTCAAATATATAATACTTTCAATGTCACTGGGGACGAAAAATTCGAAGACGTCATTAGTAAGTTCGAGAAATATATATAAATCCAAAAAAGAGCCTATCTATTCAAAGGCATGAGTTCTTTAGTATTAAACAAAGTGGATTGACTTTAGAAGAATACTTCCAAAAAGTAATCAATCTTGGCCTCGCATGCGAACTCGGCGAATTGAGAGAAAGCTTGACGGCTATATTTTTATAAATAGTAAACAAGTTAGTTTATACTATTATGATTACAGATAAATCTCAAGGAGACTCTCCTCAGAAAATATATGGCAAATATTAACGTACAAAACCTAAGCGACACAGAATTTAGAAATAGATTTCGTCTAAGTAAGGAAGCATTTTTGTATTTATGTCGCGAATTAAAAGACAAATCCACTCTAAGATCAAGTAAAAGGATCAGCCTGGAACATAAAGTAAGTGTAGTAAATATTTACTTCAGTAGCAGAAATTTTAACAAAAATAGTTTTATGAACTATATCTATAATGGGTAGATTAATTATTACATACTATGTAAGTATTTATTTTATACATTACAGTAAAACTATTAACCTATTATTTATATTTGTAGGTGCTGTGTGCTTTATCATTTTATGCTACAGGCTTCTACCAAAGAATAGTAGGTGTTACGAAACGCACTTCAATATTGATTGACGTTGTCTATGAATGACGTTTTAGAATAAATAAAATTGTCTATGGTTCTTCTACTCAGAAAAATGAAAAGGTGGATAAAGCATCTGCAACAGATATTACGGCTCAATATTTAAGAGTGCAAGAGCTGCAAGATCAGCTTGCCGAATTGGACCGCGAACTCAGAAAATTGTTGCGAGAGAGCGATGAGGTTATGCTAGAAAAAGAAATGGAGAGCGCATTTGAATACAAATCGAAATGATCGCGCGCGTGGTGGCGGAGGCGGTGTTGCCATATACCTTCGTCCACAGATTACTTTCTCAATTGTCGATATGTCAACGCAACCTCCCCCGCAGGATGCGGGTGAGCATCTCTTTTTGGAAGTTAACTTGAATCACGTGAAAGTTCTTCTAGGTGTCTATTACAGTCCTTCGTCACGTGTGAATTTCTTTTCTTCCTTTGAAAAGATCCTTGAGGATCTTACTCCGTCTTACAGTCATACTATCATTATGGGGGATTTTAATACTTGTTTATTGAAAAATGATTCTCGTTCTTTGTCACTCCAGTCAATACTACAGTCGTCAAACTTGGCTGTTCTTCCGTCAAGTGCCACACATCATTTCCCGAACTGTAATCCCTCGCTTTTGGATCTTGTAATTATCTCCTCTAACCATCATGTCAGTAAGCATGGTCAGTGCACGGCTGACATGTTTTCTTACCATGATTTAATATTCCTTTCATACAAGATTCGCCCTCCTAAGGCCAAACCTAAAACTCTTTTGCTACGCATTTTAGTGGTATGAATGTTGATAATCTCCAGAGGGATGCTAACGACATTGATTGGGCGTCCCTTGTAACTGCTGAATCGGTCGATGACAAAGTTAGCTTGCTCACGGATAATCTCGTACAGCTGTACGACATTCATGCCCCCATTCGTGCAGTCAAATTAAAACATCTTCCTGCGCCGTGGCTAACAGATGATGTAAGAGCTGTCATGCACAGGAAGGCAGTATGCAAGTCTAAGTTCAGATGTCACCCCTCACCATTGAACCGGGAGGTGTTTGTGAATGCTCGCAATCGCAGCAATAGGGTGTGTAGGGATGCAATGCGCCGCCATATTCATGATTCAGTTGAAAACGGTGATCCAGCTAAAGTCTGGAAATTTCTCAAATCGATGGGAGTTGGAAAATCACGCCAAGAATCGATTCCTAAAAACCTAAATATTGATCTGTTGAATCAACACTTCTCATCCTCGTCCCCCTCTAATGGGACAATGAAGGCAAATACAATAAATTATCTTTCTAACCTTCCAACTCCGGATCACTCCGCATTTAATTTTAGTCAATTTTCTGATTGTGATGTTAAGAAAAGCGTAGTTTCAATCACATCCAATGCCGTTGGTAGTGATTGTGTCAGTCGGAAGATGATACTCCCTGTCCTCGATGAAATCCTTCCTATCCTTACCTATATCCTTAACTATTCTATTTCCAATGGTGTCTTTCCCTCGGTATGGAAAGAGGCCAAAATTGTTCCTCTACCCAAAAAATCGAATCTTACATCTTTTTCAGAATATCGACCTATTTCCATCCTGCCTTTTTTATCTAAAGTCCTTGAACGCCTTGTCCACAATCAGCTTAGTTCTTTTCTTTGCAAGAATAGTCTGCTGAATCCTTTCCAATCCGGTTTTCGTCCTGGTCATAGTACCAATTCCGCCTTAGTAAGCGTTACGGATGAGATGAGGTTGGGCATGGATAAAGGAAATATGACGATTCTTTGCTTGCTAGATTTTAGCAACGCTTTTAATACTGTTGATTTCGAAATCATGCTCAACATACTACGCTCTATTAACATATCTCCAACAGCGATTGACTGGTTTCGTAGTTACCTGTTTGGCCGCCGGCAACGTATTAGCATAGACGAGTCCTGCTCTTCTTGGTGTAGTACTTCAGCCGGTGTTCCTCAGGGTGGCGTTTTATCTCCTTTACTCTTCGCAATATTCATAAATTCTATTTCTAAAAAACTTCAGTCCTCCTACCATCTTTATGCTGATGATTTGCAGATTTACAGACAAGCTCCCTATACAGATTTGCATACTGCTATTGATATCATGAACCAGGACTTGGCTTCTGTTTGCGAATGGAGTGATGCACATGGTTTGCAGGTTAACCCGTCAAAGACCCAGGTCATTGTGGTCGGCAGTTCCAGGTTGGCACCTAAGGTAAAATGGACGCAGCTTCCTCAGGTTATTTTCAACGGCACTACTATTCCATTAAGCGAGAAAGTTAAGAACCTTGGGGTTTGGGTTGACAAACATCTTTCTTGGGGTCCTCAATTACAAGAAGTCAGTCGCAAATTATTTGCTTCTGCCCATTCCCTAAGACGGTTGCGTAACTTTCTGCCAACTGCTACTAAAATTGCGCTAGCACAGTCTCTTTTACTCCTCATCCTAGACTACGCTGATGTCAGTTATCTTGATCTTACTGAGGCACAATTTGATAAACTTGAGCGACTCCAAAATGTTTACATTAGATTTATATTTGGCTTGCGCAAATATGATCACGTATCCGAATTTCGTACGAAACTCAAGTGGCTTCCAATACGTCTTCGCCGGAACTTACACATTTTGTCTCTGATTTACAGTGTGCTGTTTAATCCTAAAACCCCCACTTATCTTAAAGAACGATTTAAGTTCCTTCATGACACACATGCAAAATCTCTGAGGTCATCAGAAAACTTAAGGCTTGCGGTACCGAGTCACGCCACCAATTTTTATGGTAAGTCGTTCGCAGCTCAAGCAGTACGGCTGTGGAATGCTCTACCCGTGTCAGTAAGACAAGCACAAACACTATCTTCTTTCAAAAACTTAGTAAAAGATCTTTATCTCTCTCCTTAAAATGCTATTACGTATGTCTTTGTTTCTTTCTTTTTTAAAATATTTGTATGTATATATATGTTTTGAGAACGTTATTTATTGTATTGTATTGTATTTTATATAGATAATTAGTACACCGTGGACTACCCGCGTATTTATTTTCTCCTTCTGTGTCAAATCCATCCAAAGGTTGTCTGTAAAAGATCGCTTTTAGCGATAAGACCGCCCATTGTATCACCCTTTTTAATTGTTAAGTCCATAATTTTGTTTTTACTGTAATGGTGTACAATAAAGAATATATCTATCTATCTATCTACCCAGTAAAGGAGAAGGGAAGGACTCCATAGATTCCTGGGCCCAGGTGTTAACTGAATCAAACTAGCCTTATTTGTAAGAGGATATAATAACAAGGCCTCACTGAAAATTTGGTGAAATTTGGCTATCCAGGAACCAAGTTTTATGAATTATAGTAAAAGTGAGGTTCTGTCTGTGTCACATTGTAGTTTTTTATGTTATTTACGAAATACTTTGAATGGCTCCGGTTGTGTAATAGTTTTATGCATGGAGCGTGTGACGTGTCGAAGATCTGACACGTTTGGCTCTCCCGCGCCCTGGACAGACGCTACAGTCGAAGACAAGTTTCTACAACCAATATCCTGTAAACTAGAAGTAGTAGGCACCAACCTTTTAAAAACTAAAAAGGGAGAAGAGGAAGTAAAATAAAACACCAATATATGTATAAAACATGTATTATTCATCTTCAATAATTATGTGAATATCATTTAAAAATTGTGCAAGAGGTACGATCTTTTCTTGGCATCTTGCCCAACTGAGATACCATATAATGCACATTACATGGGCACAGCATCCTCCATGTCAGTCCTTCTACTTACAATACAATTAAAATAATATGATAATATTGAATTAATTTACAATTGTTGGTTCAGGGTGCGGCCATCCTGGTTCGACAATCGGGGTACCTGGTGAATGTAGTTGCACTGAGGGTTCATGTACATCATCATTACCTTGATTTTGTTCTGGTTGAATGGAAACATTCGCAGGTTTATGTAGACTGTCATGACTTCCATCCAATTGTCCAACAAAAACCCAACTGATGATTGTGCTGGCGGCGGTGGGTTACTCTGCGAGGAAGTTGAGGGTTCTCATATGAACAGCAGCTCTGTCTGCTAATATCCAACAGGAGTGGCATCTACGAGCCGCCTCGCCCACCCATAAAAAAAGTAAAATTAAATCCACAATTATACTATAATATAGTAATATTGTATGTACTAATCAGATCAGATACATATTTTTTGTTTATTCATATTCACATACACACACACTAATAATAACAATGTTGACATTGAAATTTCGTGCAAATGCGAGCTTAACTCAGACCTGAGTTTTTTAATAGGAAACCTTAGAACCATAGATAGATTTGATTTTATACATTAATATGATAGTATAGTGAAAATCATTATATTTATTGTAATAATAATGTGAATTTAAATGTATTTGCAATAATAAAAATAATAGTAATCTATTTTTTTAACTGTTCCATATAATACTTTAGATTATTTTTTTTGTTCTTTAAGGCTTTTATTTTTATTTAGTGTATATAATGATAGTTAAGTGTTTTTTTTTTAATATATATGTAAAGTGCTAGTTTAAAATCATGTTTGTTTTGCAAATAAATCTTTTATTATTCTAATACAGCTTGAGTAAAGTAAGATATATTATTGAAGTAACTTACCGTTTGTGGCAGAATCCACTCTCTAATCACATTATTATCGCAGATTCACGAGCAGAATCATTACGAAGAAGGTGGCTAACAATGTGCTAACAGTGAACGACCGCAGCGGACACTAAAACTGGAATGGCCAACTTGGGTTGGTGCATCGATCGTACGTCTCCCAAGAACCACATCTTGGGCCAAGTCCCAACATGCTTGGCATACATAGTTCTCACTGGTTAGGTTCTGAGACGTATGCCTCTGACGAATAACTGATAAAATCGCCTCATCTTCCAAGACTCTTCTACCAATAGAGTTACTGCGACTAGTCGCAATCGTACAATTTACACAGTGATTCATGTCGTCAATATCCAATCGATAGGCGTAAACAGTTGTCCAAATTTTTTTTTTTTAATAATATTCCATAACTTTTTTCACACAACGCCATCTAGTCCCAAACTAAGCAGAGCTTGTGGTATGGGTACTAGACAACTGATAAACATACATATATATTTCTAAATACATACATATTATAGATAAATTACACCCAGACAAAGAACAAATGACCGTGCTCATCACACAAACATTTGTCCTAGGTGGGAATCGAACCCACGACCTTGCGCATAGCAGTCAGGGCCACTGACCACTATACCAACGGGCCTGTCAAAATAGAGCCAGGTAATTTAGAGTAGCAAGATCCATCAAATAGTCCGTTATAATATACAAAGCCGAGGTCGTAGGGTTAAACCACAGAAATCTTAATAATAAGGCAATAGAAGTCGCAAAGACGCGTGACCTTGTCGCCGCGTATGTGACACATGAGCCACAAGTGCGCGTGGAGCGTTTGTTGCGGTTATTTGTGTTGTTTGGGACTTAGAGAGATAAACATGGTAATTTGCAGCATATCCAACTGCGGAAACCGTTCCACAATTTGTAACTTTACAAATAAAGGGATTACATTTCATATGTAAGTACTTAATTTTTGAAATTATGTCGTTTTTAATAAATATAATCAAATCAAATATTTATGTGCGTGTGAACTGAGGGACCACACTGGGAATTCGCGAAATGAAAATCCCAGGATTTAGTAGTAGACTTAAAACAATTGTAGAACGAATCTGGGAATTTGTAAACAAATATATTAAAAACCACGACCCATAAAGTGTGGTCCCTCAGTTCTCACAGACGATCAGCCAGATCTCGGAAAGTATCTTAAAAAAGAAGGTTTTGTGAATACAGATATTTAGTAAAGAATTTTTAAAGATATTTACTAAATAAAAGACCACAAATCATTAAAGATAAAAAAATATAACGACTAAACTGTGGTCCCTCAGTCCACATAACAAAGATAAATATTTTAGTGAATATTACTAAATAAAATTAATAAAACCGTTCTTTTTCTACATAAAGTTTTAGTAAAAGTCTTAAAACATTTTGTAAAAAGAAATGGAGCAATAATATCGAATCATTTTGAAGATAGCGATGATTAAAACTGGTCCCTCAATCCTCTCCTCCACTGACATATGTGCGTGTGCTAGCTGCTAGACGAGAGGAATATCAGAAAGTCTAGTGTACTTAACTTTCAGTAGTAAGTTTCTACTAAATAATAGGTATCTAAAATTGTGTATTTCTTACCTCTTAGCTGAGATAATATTATTTTTTTAATACTATGAAAATAGATAGAGCAGTGTGACCACACAATAAAACAAAATGAAGACAGTACTGTTATACTTTATTTAATGTATCATTATTTAGACGAAACGAAAACAAGGTTGTATGGTTAATTTAATGCTATATGCTAATTTAATGCTTATGTGTATTTAATAAAAAGTAGATTACAAAATTAACTAATCACTTATTATAATACATTTATACGTTTTCTCTTTCTCAAGCGTTTTTTGTGTGGGATTATTTTATTTAGTCTGATAAAAGCTTTAGGCCTCTGTGAATTGTTGCCGTCGAAAATGGAAAACAATTGATGATTATCATTATTCTTCCATTTATTTAATATATTTACATATAGATTACATTTTTAAATATTAATATAAAAAATAAAAACATTTAAAAATATAAAAAATAGTAGCCCACCGGTATCGGGAACAGGGTCCAAGCTACCGGTGGTCAGGGCTCCATAGAGAGGAACCTCCTCACAATACGCGCCGTTTCCAGGAGCACTGCTTTCTGGATCAGGCCCTTGATCCAGCTGCCCAACGAGAGCCTCCTTAGATGTTGGTCGAGGCTCTTGGCTATTAAACCATTGGCTGTGACGACTATCGGCACAATTATTGCTGTCTCCACATCCCACATGTCGACAACCTCGCGCGCCAGGTCAAAATACTTATTTTTTTTATCTATCTCAGCTTTCACGAGGTTCTCGTCATGGGGGACTGCTATATCAACAATCATTGTGCGACGCTCTAATCGGTCTATCACCACTATGTCAGGCTTATTGGCAACAATAGTCCTGTCAGTGATGATAGACCGATCCCAATACAGTGCAATATTGCCATTTTCGAGAACTGGGTCGGGCACATACCTATAGTATGGTACTTCTGATTCCACAAGATTGTATTTAAGAGCAAGTTGCTGGTGAATAATCCTGGCTACGAGGTTGTGTCTATGCAAATAGTCTCCGTTAGCCAGACGAGAACAGCCGGAGATAATGTGACGAATGGATTCTCCCGGTTTGTGACATGCCCGACATATGTCTACCGTACCATCCTTCACAATATACTTCCGATAGTTATTCGTCATCATAACTTCGTCCATAATCGCACAGACAAAACCTTCGGTTTCCCCGAAGAGGTCACCAAAACGTAGCCAGGCTACGGACGCTAACGTATCTACGTCAGACCCATGAAGGGCCCGGTAATAGCGTCCGTGAAGCTCCTTGCTCTGCCATACTTCTCTGCGGTCATTAGTATCTAATACTACAGGTTTGCGCCAATTCTCGGTACCTAAGGAGAGCGGAGTGAGGCCTTTGTCCATCGCTACCACATCTCGATGTATACCCACGTCGGCTTCTAGCAAATATTCCCTAAGGCTGCATACCTCGCGGTTGTGCAGGGTCTTTGCATTTAAAAAGCCACGACCCCCGCACTTCCGCGGGATATACAGCCTCATCACCGATGAACGTGGGTGATGCATTCGATTTGCAGTCAGCGTTGTGCGGACCCGCCTGTCCAAGGCGTCAAGTTCAGTCTGAGTCCATTTGAATATGCCAAAAGAGTACATCAATATTGGCATGACCCAACCATTGAAGGCACGCACCCTGTTTCCGCCTGAAAGAAGACTATTCAGTACTTTATTCAGGCGGCCAAAGAAGCGTTCCTTCAATGACTGTTTAACATAAGCAACATTGATGCCTAGTGCTTCTGACATACCCAAATACTTGTAGGTTTCAGTTGAGCCGAGGGATCTTAGGTGTATGGAATCCGAGAGTTGAGTTCCCACGGATTCCATAATCTCCCCTCGCTTTACATGCATGATCGCACATTTGTCCACCCCAAATTCCATCTTGATGGCACTACTGAAGGTTTCCGTTACCTTCAGTAGCTCCATGAGTTGCAATTTGCTGGGGGCAAAAAGTTTCAAATCATCCATGTAAAGCAAGTGTGATATGACCTGACCACCTCTTCTCAACTGGTAGCCTTGCCCCGAACCCTCCAGCAGTGTACTGAGAGGGTTGAGAGCCAGACAAAACCACAGTGGGCTCAGACTGTCGCCCTGAAAAATACCACGCTCAATCCTAATCGGTTCGCTGTTTTCCTGGATCTTTCGACATCCTGGATAGCAGAGGACCGTCTTCCATTGCCCCATACATGACTCAAGAAAAGTGCGGAGTATTGGATTTATTTTGTACAACTCCAACACCTTCATGAGCCATGTATGTGGAACCGAGTCATAGGCCTTCTTATAATCTATCCAACATGTCGACAGATTCCTTCGGGAACGACGAACCTGTTGGTTTATGGCAATATCGATTAGGAGAAGCTCCTTAGTACCGCGGGACCCGTTCCTACATCCATTCTGAGAAGCAGACATGATTGAATTTGTATCTATGTGATTATTAATTTTGGCTCTCAGAATGGATGTAAGAACTTTATAGACCGTCGGTAAGCACGTGATCGGTCTATAATTTTTAGGTTCCGAAGTACTGCCTGATTTATGGAGCAGGTGGGTTATTCCTGTAGTTAGGAATTGAGGTAGCGACCCTAGCTCTAGGGCAGACTGGAACTGAGCGGCCAAGCGAGCGTGCGAGCTTAGAAACCATTTTATCCAGAAATTGTGCAGCCCGTCCGGCCCTGGAGATTTCCAGTTGGATAACAGACGGACTGCACGGGTTACATCTTGGGGGCTGATCGTAATTGCCCCCATTTCTGGTATAAGAACGCACGTGCGCTTGATCTCACTCATCCAGTCACCTTCAGTGTGACTGACAGGAGCCGACCAGATGCTGCGCCAGAACGAACACATGGCGTCATCATTCGGTAGGCACGTATCAGTCACACCTTGGTCAGGTCGCTCCCAGGCCCTATAAACCCACCTTTCATTGCTTTGGAATGTGCGATTCTGAGTGTATCGCTCCACCCGCCGCTTATATCGACGAATTCGATTTGCCCATGCATAGACTTTCTGCTTCAGGAAGTCGATACGCTCTGTGACGCGGGTCAGATAATCCCGAGGACTGATATCAGTCCCCGCAAACGCCCGCCTCACAAAGCGCATCACTCTAGGACGAGTGTTGCCCTGCCTGAAGCAGATAAGTTTACCAATGAGTGCTCTAGCCTCAGCAATACGACGTTCGATCCTGCCCTGCCAAGCTGGTACAGCTGGTCGAATAACTCTGTCAGTCTTTGGAAACTTGACATGAGCTACCCGACAAGCCGCTACAGCTGCACAGTATAGGATCGAATGAGTATCGGTGAGGTCTTCACTATTGTCAAAATAATTTGACAGCAGTGAATCTAGAGCACACACTAGCGCCCTATTTTTCTTATGCATGGGTAAACGAGGCAGACGAGGTCTCAGCTCAGGCGGTGTGGAGCGATACTCCCGTAATGCACACTCCAAAGCACTCCTCAATCGTTCACTGCACTGGGTACTCACGGTTATAGCCTCGTCATCATCATCTTCACCGACGTGGTCGGGTCGCGGTGAGATACTGGGTTGTAGTTGCACCGCGGCCAGTGGCGAAGCAGATGAGACACGGCTGCACCGTGATTCGAGGCGTTGTCTATCAAGTACGGCGTCATCCAACATACGGTTACGCTGGATGACCCGCACCTGATCCGACAGTCGTTGAGCCGAAACGTTGACTCATTATTATTATTATTAATGATCATTATTATTAATGATCATTATTTCAAAATAATTGTAGTACTGATAAAAGTATTAAAATAAGTAATTAGTTAATTTTGTAATCTACTTTTTAGGGTTCCGTAGCCGAATGGCAAAAAACGGAATCCTTATAGTTTCGACATGTCTGTCCATCTGTCTGTCTGTCTGTCCGTCCGTCCGTATGTCACAGCCATTTTATTCCGAAACTATTAGGACTATACATGTAAAACTTGGTAGATAGATGTATTCTGTGAACCGCTTTCCGATTTTAAGGGAAAATTTAAAAAATATTTAAAATAAAGGGGGCTCCCCATACATGGAACTGAAACTGAAAATATTTTTTTCATAAAACCTATACGTGTGTGGTATCTATAGACAGGTCTTTAAAAATTACGTTATGGTTTCTAAAATGACTTTTTCATAAAGTTAATCGTTTTAAAGATATACGCTTCCAAAGTGGTAAAATGTGTGTGTCCACCCCCTCTAACTTCTATAATAATGAAGTGAAAAATCTAAAAAAAAAAACATATATTGTAAATCTTAATGTAAACTTTCAACCAGAATTCGTTTGAACGAGATCGAGTCATCAGTTTTTGAGATACAGTATATTTTCAAAAACCGCAAATATAACTTTGTAATTCATACAAATTCTAAGAAAAACAAAGTTATTTGGCGTAGTTGTAAAAATTGTAAATAAGCTAGTTTTAAGAAATTTGTAAGGTTTTTGTTTTTTTTTTCAAATAAATAAATATATTTTTTTTTATTTTTATTATTTATTTTTATTTTTATATAATAAAGTATGTTATATTTATTATAGTTACTACGGAACCCTTCATGGGCGAATCCGACTCGCACTTGGCCAATTTTTTTACTAAATACACATAAGCCATGTAATATAGCATTAAATTAACCGTACGACCTTGTTTTTGTTTCGTCTAAATAATGATATATTAAATAAAGTATAATAGTACTGTCTACATTTTGTTTTATTGTGTGGTCATACTGCTCTATCTATTTTCATAGGATTAAAAAAAATAATATTATCTCAGCTAAGAGGTAAGAAATACACAATTTTAGATACCCATTATTTAGTAGAAAATTATTACTAAAAGTTAAGTACACTAGACTTTCTGATATTCCTCTCGTCTAGCAGCTAGCACACGCACATATGTCAGTGGAGGAGAGGATTGAGGGACCAGTTTTAATCATCGCTATTTTCAAAATGCTTCGATATTATTGCTCCATTTCTTTTAACAAAATGTTTTAAGACTTTTACTAAAACTTTATGTAGAAAAAGAACGGTTTTATTAATTTTATTCTGTAATATTCACTAAAATATTTATCTTTGTTATGTGGACTGAGGGACCACAGTTTGGTCGTTATATTTTTTTAATCTTTAATGCTTTGTGGTCTGTTATTTAGTAAATATTTTTAAAAATTCTTTACTAAATATCTGTATTCACAAAATCTTCTTTTTTAAGATACTTTCCGAGATCTGGCTGATCGTCTGTGAGAACTGAGGGACCACACTTTGTGGATCGTAGTTTTTAATATATTTGTTTACAAATTCCCAGATTCATTCTACAATTGTTTTAAGTCTACTACTAAATCCTAGGATTTTCATTTCGCAAATTCCCAGTGTGGTCCCTCAGTTCACACGCACATAAATATTTTCACCACCATTACTACGATTATCACAGAAAACGATTTTTTTTCTCAATTCAATTTCCATTAATACTTAAGCTTGTTTATGTCTACTATTACAACTGCTAAAAGCAGCAATGAAATTATAGTCATGCACAATAAATATTATCGTCGTTTACGTACATTCCAGGAACACGCCGCATGAGTTGGCCGCAAATTAGTGACGTGCCACTACTATTTTGTATCGATAATTTATTACCTTCAGCTTAATACGTAGTTTTACCGAAATTCGAATGAAATATAATTTTTCATTAAATATTTAAATATGTATGTTCATTATGCATGTTTTTGCCTGTCTAAATAGTTTATAAAAAGTAGTTTTTCAACGATTATAATACAATACGTACGTAAAATTAACGTTAATACGTACTTTTAAACTACTTTTTCATTCAGGAACTTAATAGGAGGTAGGCTTATTATTGTTATGTAAGTGTGTAAGTTAAATAACAATGTGCGTTGGGTATCCTTGTATCATTGACGTGTTCAGTATTTATCTTTTTTATGACAAAATAATTAAGGATACATATTATTATGTATATTGTAAGTATAATGGATTAAGTTGGGTCGGATCGATACGTTTTCATATAATTTATGCATCTGTTTTACTTTATCCAATGCTATTATTACAGGTTTCCGTAAGATCCGGATATTAAAGATAAATGGATATCTGCTACTGGAAAAAAAAAATGGTTCCCGACAAACTATAGCAGAATTTGTTCTGTTCATTTCACAAATGAACAATTTAACTCGTCAACGAAAAGACGGACTTTGATCAAATCAGCTGTACCGACAGTTGACATATGGAAACTCATTACGGTAAGAATAAAAATGTATTATACATACGGCCTATAAATTTTGGCAAGAAAAGTTCATAAAAACGGGACGTACTAATAAACAAAAATTTCAGGTATCGGATGATTTGCAGCCGACGGTGACGCCATCAACTTCTTCACGTAAACGCGAATATCCAGAGATAGTTGATGTAAGTACAAACATTGGTATTGATATTATTTTATATACGACAGAATTCAACAATGCAAGTACGTACCTACTGCTATCTTTTTAAAACACTTATCAGATCGCAACTTGAGTATGCTGTAGTAGTGTGGAACCCATATTATAAAAAGTATGTAGATTATTTGGAACGTATTCAGGAAAAATTCCTTAGATCCATGCATTACGGGTGTTTCCATAAATTCTGCAGTTACGGTGATCTTAAAAAACATAATTTAATGTGCCTAAAGACTAGACGACTGTATCTTGAAATGATGTTTCTTTTTGATGTTTCTAACAACAGGTATGACTGCACTGAAATAACTAATAAAATTTGTTATATTGTACCAAGAAGTGTTATAAGACGAGAGGTGCGCACACGTCCCCTCTTTGCGGTATCCTCCTGTCGTACCAAGGCTGGAGTTCGCGCACCTCTACGTCGGATAAGTAAAAACTATAATGACTTATTCTCAGATTTGGATTTGTTTTGTGTAAAAGCTAATTGATTCCATAACGCGTTGATTCAACTGATTAAAGATAAAAATATGTAACTATAATGTAACTAATTTGAAATCAAACTATAGAGTAACAGTAATTTTGTATCTTGCGCCTTAGTTCACAATAGATTTTTTAATTTTGTGTATTATAATGCTGTGGATAACGTCGTGGGTTATACATTTGTAATTTGTATGCATGTATATTCATTAATTAAGACAAAATGTGTAACCGTTTGTTATTCCAAAATAAATAAATAAAAATATATAAAATAAAATATAATCTTATTTATTTTATAACTGATTTTTGATATGTTCACATTCCACGCGGTAATACAAAATAAAAATACTACTCTTTTGGGGCTTTGTCGCAGTTGGGAAAAATATTAGAATTTATAAATAAATAAAATTCATTAATTATTTCAAGTCCAAGACCCATATAAAATAAAAATACAAATTCAGTCAATTGATCGGCTTGCTAGTTTTACAAAAATCAAAATTACATTAAATGTCAATTTCATTAATGTAAAAAAATGCGAAATTATCATGTAGTTGAGTAATTTGTATCTTTTAGTCCGCAGGTAACCAGCAATTGGCAGCCCCAATAAGTGATTCTGTCCAATGTGACACCCCGAGGAAAAAAAAAATTACGCTCTGAAATTATTAGAAGTCGCGTCGTCATTGCAGACCAGCGGTTAAAAATAAAACGTTTACAATGTCGAGCCAGACGATATAGCAAACAAATTTTGAAACTGAAAGACCTCATCAAAAATTTAGAAGTTAAAAGATTAATTACGGGAGATCAAGGGTGCTGCTTAGAAAACATGAACATTACAATGCAAGATTTGTTAGGAAAGTACAATCAAAAATTGAAATCCGATAAAAATACGCGTACTAAATATTCGCCAAGCTTAAGAAGTTTCGCTATGACGTTACATTTTTATTCGCCTAAAGCCTATGAGTTTGTGCGACAAAAATTTAATACATGTTTGCTTCATGTTAGAACGTAAAAAAAATGGTATCAGTCCATTAATGCAGAACCCGGTTTCACTACAGAATCTCTATCTGCCATCAAAGCTAAGGTTGAAGTTAGTAAATATGGCCTAATTGGGAACTTGGTTTTAGACGAGATGGCCATTCGGCAACGTGTCGAATCGGATGGTACACGCATGCATGGATACGTAGATATAGGCAATAGCAACCACAATAATGAGAGTATGACGATTGCTAAGGAGGCGCTTGTATTCCTAGTAACTGCCATTAATGGATCGTGGAAAATTCCTGTTGGCTATTTTCTTGTAGACGGATTATCTGGAGAGCAAAAATCTAATTTAGTTTTGCAGTGTCTAGAGTTACTTCACAACACAGGAATGGCAATAATATCTTTGACGTTTGATGGCTGTCCAGCTCACATTGCCATGGCCAAAAAGCTAGGCTGTTCGTTTGATTTAGAACAAATGGTTACACACTTTCCGCACCCGGTAAAAAAAACCAGTGTTTATTTTTCTAGATGTTTGCCACATGATGAAGCTAGTGAGAAATTCATTTGAGTCTAGTAAGGTATTTATAGACAATCAGACAAAAATTGTCAAGTGGTCAAATTTGGTGAAACTTAACAAATTGCAAGAAACGGAACACTTACATTTGGCAAATAAATTAAGGCGTAGACATATTTTTTTCCAAAATCAAAAAATGAAAGTACGTTTAGCGACTCAACTTATGAGTGATAGTGTTGCTTCCGCTTTAGACTTTTGCTCTCAACTAAAGCATCCGGACTTTACTGACGTTAACGGTACATCAACCTTTTTAAGAAACATTAATACATTATTTGACATTTTAAACTCACGAAATATGAAACAATTGTATTTTAAAAAACCTATTTATTTTAGAAATAAATAATTTCATTTCTCGACACAGTAGCGATTTATATAAAAAAATTAAAGTTTATCGACGGGCAAGAAGTGGTGAAGTCTATTAAAAAAACGGGATTTGTCGGTTTTCTAGTTTGCATCGAAAGTTTTAAACAGATTTATATAAAGATTGTAGAAAATGAAAAAAAGCTCAATTATTTGCCTGCATATAAATTTTCAAAAGACCACTTAGAGCTCACTTTTGGCCACATAAGAGCTCATGGTGGTTGTAATAATAACCCCACAGCTCGTCAGTTTATGTCAATATATAAAAAAACTTATTGCACACGTTGAGCTAAAAGACTTTGCGCTAGAAAACGTTTCAATTTTGAGCTATACATCAGCAATTGACAAAATAAATCTAACAACATTGGCGCCATTTTCTGACAATGAGGATAATGAAGACGTTGTTGACGATGAGGATGCACATTATAACATAAGCAATTTGTCTGATTTTGCATCAGAAGTTATCACATATATAGCAGGATCAGTAATTCATTATTTAATAACAAAAATTAAATGTGAAACTTGTGTTTCTGCATTGATAAAGCCTGAGACTTTCAATGAAAATACACAATTTATTAAATTAAAAGACAATGGAGGTCTTCTTATACCTAGCAAAGACGTGATAACGATTTGCAAAAAGACAGAAGTTCTACTGAAAAGTATTGTCTTTGACAACAAGGTAATAGCAAATAAAAAGTTTAAAAGTGAATTTGTTACGAAGGCCATGCGTCATTTTGTTGTTAATATTAAACGAAAATAAACTTTTTTGAAAAAACTAGATCAAAAAGCGCGCCTTTTCACTTTCACTGATGGCGTCCCCTCTCAAATATGATTTAATCTAAAAGAGAAACTTTGACAGATCCGATTTAGTGACTTAAGCCGACTCTACATGTTGGCCAACACAGATATAATCTATAGGTATATCTATATATATATACCTAATATATAGGTATATAGGTAGGTCTATGGGTATCTATAGTCTATAGGTGAAAGCAGACCTAGCCGCACCGCAGTCTCTACAGTCCCCGCAGTCATCGCTTTTTGTTAATGGCCTCGCACATCTATCCGCGCCGCAGTCGCTGCAGTCGTTCACGCATCGCACTTGCAGTGTTGCCAGATTTTTGAAAGCATTATCTGTACCGAAGATTAAAAAGCTCTGTATAAAATCTGTATTAGGTAAATTTAAGAAAATCTGTACAAAATCTTTTTTTGATATTGGTATTTTGCTCTTTTGTGTAATTTTATCTGTAGGTGCTATAATAGGGAATAAGCAAGAAATTGATTTTTTTATTTTTAAATATGCATTGTATTGGACCATAGATAGAAAAGGTGTGGTGCACTTGTTTAATTTTTTACCCGACTGTGGCAAAGCAAGGAAGAGGGTTATGTTTTTACCGCGTATGTATTTATGTATGTCCGTTCTTTTGTTCCCTCGTAACTATTAAACCCGTGAACAGATTTTGATAAATGATACATCGTTGGATTTGTCTTGATGGCGTGAGTGTTATAAGATAGATTAAAATAAAAACAAATCACCACAACGACAACCAGGCGCCATATTGTTAAAAATAAAAAAATCATCAAATTATGTCAAGTGGGGTATCATTAATTAGATCTTTAAAAATGATTTTGAGGTTTCTTTAACTATTTTTCATTTTTAGCAACCGTTTAGGATATAACGTTTTAAAACGGAATTAAATACTAAAAAGCTGAAAATAAAAAAAAATATTTAAGAAATCAAAAAACCCGACTGCTCAACTAAAATGGAAGCAACAAGCACATTTTTTGACAAACAGGCGGGACCCATCCCATTTTTTTAAACTAAAATTATATTAGGTTCAATTAGGTCCCACCTGCTTGTCACTTTTTAAAATAAAAATGTGCTGGTTGTTCCATTTCAGTTGAGCAGTCGGGTTTTTTAAATAAGTATTTAAAAAAAATTGGAATGTTGAAAATCTGTATAAATTTTACTCTCAATTTTTTATCGGTATGACACGTTGAAAATCTGTATGGATACCGCGAAATCTGTATATCTGGCAGCACTGCGCGCCGTGGATGCGAATGACGTCATCCGCATCGCGCTAGCAGCAGCGTCCGCTGCGTGTGATTGACGTCATCAGCTGCGGCTTGGGGAGTTCGGTCGTGTCAGGGACTGCAGTGACTGCGGCGCGGGTAGGTGTGCGAGGTTGCATAGTACTTCATATAAAGAATTCGAATGCGAAGACTGCGGTGCGGCTAGGTCTGCGTTCACCTTATGAACACAGTGGCGAATGTGGCCAGTGCCTATTGGCCAACGTGTAGAGTGGGTGTTTGTGCATCTTGGGTTGTATTGGAATGATGGCTGACGAGTTGGCGCGAGATCCGTGTGGTGTCGGTTTTTTGCAAAAGATCAGAAAAGGGTTTTGGCCGAGTATTGGCTACCGCGTCCACACGTTGGCCGCGCGTTTAGTATGCTACGAGCTCCCAGAACGATCGCACGCACCACAAAAAGACG
The DNA here is from genome assembly GCA_943138885.2 of Tholera decimalis. Classification (NCBI taxonomy): domain Eukaryota; kingdom Metazoa; phylum Arthropoda; class Insecta; order Lepidoptera; family Noctuidae; genus Tholera; species Tholera decimalis. The sequence goes on along the minus strand of OW964551.2, from coordinate 8,849,622 downwards.
GAGAGTTCGTCTTGAACTTTTCGAGTCGAAGTCAGTTGGACCGATTTAGAAAATTCTCTTTTCATTTGAAATGGTATACTTTCTAGTTGGTCCCATTGTTATGAAATCAGGATCTGATGATGGGATCCTGGAGTAATCGAGGGAAATCTTCAAATATTATAGGCACACCTATAGCGTTTTGGGTATTTCTTATAGTATCTTGTGCAGTTGCTCTCGAAAAGCACCATTTGGGGAAGTGGAACTGATGATGAAGACTACAGATGACCACTGAAACTACTCAATAATAAGTATTTCGTGGATTGCGATTCGATTACTTGAATATGGATGTTAAGCACTTTATGTTCGTCACAATGCATATGGTGATGTAGAGCTGATGTTGAAGTACCAGGAGAACTCAAAAATTAACGGCTCTGCATCGGGAAAAGCAATATTTTGTGAAAGGTGATAAGTAGTTGACATTTTGGCTTTTGTAACTAGATAAATTACAAACCGACCCACTAAAAAGCGTGAAAAAAACTTTTTAACAAAAAATAAAACCGACTTCCATATCAAAATATTACAAAGGCAAAAATAACTTTAGTTTCGGAAGGCGGTGTCAAAAAAAGAAAATACAAAACCAATAACACCGACTACCGAAATTAAAGTTATTTTTGCCGTTGTAGTGTTTTCAACCGAAGACAAAAAAAGGAGGAGGTTATCACTTCGATGCGTATATATTTTTTTTTAATGTATGATCACCGATTACTCGAAGACGGCTCAACCGATTTGGAAATTTCTTTTTTTGTTTGATAGGGTATACTTCGGAATAGGTACCATTTGTCACCAAGTCAGGATCTGATGATGGGATCCTGGAGAAATCGAGGGAACTCTTCAAATATTATAGGCACACCTATGGCGTTTTCGGTGTTTCTTATAGTAACTTGTACAGTTGCTCTCAAAAAGTACCATTTGGGGAAGTGGAACTGATGATGAAGACCACAGATGGCCGCCGAAACTACTCAATAATAAGTATTTCGTGGATTGCGATTCGATTACTTGAATGTGGATGTTAAGCACTTTATGCTCGTCACAATGCATATGGTGATGTATAGCTGATGGTGAAGTACCAGGAGAACTTCTCAAAAATTAACGGCCCAGCATTGGGAAAAGCAATATTTTGTAAAATGTTATAAGTAGTTGACATTTAGGCTCTTGTAACTAGGTAAATTAAAAATCAACCAACTAAAAAGAGTGAAATAAAAACTTTTTACCAAAAAATTAAACCAACTCCCAAAAAACACTGCAAAGTGAAAAATAACTTTAAAGTTATTTTTCACTTAATTAATTAATTAATTAATTTCGGAAGTCGGTGCCAAAAACGAAAATATAAAACTAAAGACACCGACTACCGAAATTAAAGTTATTTTTCACTTTGCAGTGTTTTTTGGGAGTCGATTTAATTTTTTGGTAAAAAGTTTTTATGATAATTATGGAAGTTGGTTTTATTTTTTGTTAAAAAGTTTTTATAGTCACGCGTCGGTAACAACTAGTGTACTTTTCGGTTTATAGAGCTCTACCAAGCCGTAAATTGTTTGTGGAACCCAAGAAGCAGCAGTTTTTTTTTTCCACAACTTCCACACAACACCATCTAGTCCCAAACTAAGCAGAGCTTGTGCTATGAGTACTAGACAACTGATAAACATACATATATATTTCTACATATATTACACCCAGACAAAGAACAAATGATCGTGCTCATCACACAAACATTTGTCCTGGGTGGGAATCGAACCCACGACCTTACGCATAGCAGTCAGGGCCACTGACCACTAGACCAACAGGCCTGTCTCCGTTAGTTAGCGCCTCAATATCCATTTTAATAAATACGTCCGCACATTGGCCTGAACCGAAGCAAGCTGAACGACCTTCCAACGTGTGGACGCCATCACGAACTCTTGGCCAATATGCTGGCCACTACATTCGCCACTGTGTTGGCCAACTTGTAGAGCCGGCTATAAATCATCGTTAAACCAGGGGTCGCCGAGGTTTAGCGTTAGACCATGATATAGTCTATGGTTTATCGTAAAACCACGTTTTGTAATACCGTTTTTGTTTAGACCTTGGTTTAAAGAAGTTTAAACCAGGTTTTTTAGTTAAACCGCTTTTTGTAATAAGACTGCAGGTGTTGTTTTTCATCAGGGAGTTGTACTTCTCGTCCATTGCCTGTCTCCATTGTTTGGCATATGATGATGAAAGTGCCTCCTCAACTGTCTGCGGATCAGAGAAACTAGAAAGTAAACAATACATACTGTTTTCATCTGTATCTGTGTTATTCCTTTGTGTTCTGTTTTGAGGCCTCAGTGTGATGTTCTGCTGATACTGTGAGTGTACATATCCTGGTGGGACATATGTTTCATCTAAATCCCCTGCATCCGTCTCATATTCGCTAGAATCCTGATCACAGATCATCTGTTACACAATCACCAGTAGTATCTTCATCTGATGGCATGAGGTTTTCTACCTCAGACAGGGGTACTTCTGTTGGTACCGGGACACTGCTGCTGTGACTTGTGGAAGTAGATTGACTGCCTGATGACTGTGACTTCACTTGTGAATCTTGATAGTTAGTAGATGAAGCTGAAACATCATTATTAGTTGCTAAATCTGAACTTTTGTAATTCTCAAAGAAGGTGACATCTCTGCTTTTAATAATTTTGTATGTTTTTTCATCTAATAAACGATATCCTTTTGTACCATCACAGTATCCCACCAGAATCATCCTTTTTGAATTCTTGTCCCACTTTTGTCGTTTTTCCTTGGGTACAAAAACCATGGCCTTGGAGCCAAATATTTTCAGAAGAGACAGGTCAGGTTTGTGTCCATTCCACAATTCAAAGGGTGTCTTACCATCTAAAGCTTTATTAGGAGATCGGTTTAAAATATATGCTGCAGTCCCTACTGCCTCGGCCCATAATTTCTTCTGTATGTTGGCATGGAACAGCATTCACCTAGCCTTCTCAACCACTGTCCGATTCATCCGTTCAGCCAGTCCATTGTGTTGAGGGGTGTAGGGGGTGGAAGTCTGATGTACTATACCGCTGTTAGATAAAAAATTTTGAAAATGAGTATTGCAGTACTCGGTACCATTATCTGTTCTTAATACCTTTATTTTCTGAGAACAATGGTTTTCAACTTTATTTCTGTAGTCCTTGAAAATGTCTAACACTTTGGTTTTATTTTCCATGACGTATACATACACCATTCTTGTATAGTCGTATATAAAAGTAATATAGTACTTCATACCTGAGCAGCTCAAGTTCTCCATGGGTCCACAGAGGTCAGAGTGAACAACCTGTAATGGTGCTGTTATTCGGGAACCAATATTCTTAAATGGCAACCTCGACTGCTTGCCTGAGCCTAGTCAGAGTCACGCCCTTGACGCAATCAGGCAGCCTGTTGACATCCGTAACATTTAAGTGGCCCATACGCAAGTGCCACAAGTAAGTGTCACTGCACTTTTCCTCACTAGAGGTTAAATGTGCAGTTTCAGGACTATTCTCTGTATCCAATGTATATATTTTATTATTTAGAGTTGCAGAACATATAAATTTGTCATGTGAGTCATGAACATAACAGCCTCTTTGAGTAAATGTTACTTTGTAACCATTGTTAACAATAGTACTCACTGAGAGTAGGTTGACAGCTAGCTCATGAACATATAAAACATTTTTTAACTGAATGTCCTTACCTTGCGCTAGTTTGACATCAGTGTATCCAACTCCTTCAACTGACAGCGGCTCTTTATTAGCTACTGTAATTTTCTTCACCGGTGGCTCTGTGACATTGTACATCCACTGTCTATTGCCTGTCATATGCATGGACGCACCTGAGTCCATGAACCATTTGTTGTGCTTATCTCCTGAAAATGCTGAAAAAGCTGCAATAAAACCTGTATCTTTTTTTCCTTTTTCATTCTCAGTCTTGTTTACTTTCTTAGCACTTGTACAAAGCTTAGCAAAGTGTCCATAACTATTGCAATTGTAGCATCTTGGCCCTTTAGTCTTTGGTTGTTGTTGCTGACGTTGATGTTGTTTCCTTGATTTTGAGCCAACATACAAAGCAGTACTGGTGTCTGCTGATCTAACTTCCTGTAGGAGCTTGGTCTTGATAAGATCGGCACTAATATTCGCGCCAGAGCTCTCAAGCCCCATAATCATCGTTGAGTAGATGTCGGGCAGACCGGCCAGCATCAAGGTGCCCAGCCACTCGTCGTTGACTTCAAACCCTATGTTGCGTAATTTGTGGGCTGTGGACATTATTTTATAAATGTACGATTCCACCCACTGGATTCCAAAGTAGTATTCACTAAATCCTTTAACAGTCCAACTCTTCTGGTCAATCCATTGTCATCAAACTCCCGTAGCAGAGTATCCCACACTTCTTTGGCACTCTTACAACTTTGTACATGTATATAGTTTTGCAGATCTAACAACAATATTAACTTGGACTTCGCCTTGACATCCTTACCAGAATCTACAGGTTTGTCATCTTTGGGGTCAACACATTGCCACAAGTCTTCATGTTCCAGGTATGTCTGGACACTGAATTTCCAAGATGCAAAGTTTTCACGCCCGATTAACTTATCGAGATTGAACATGTGATGCGATGAACTCATTTTTTCAGTTTTATAACTCGCCGGCCGGTCCCTTGTGCGTGTTCCTAACCTCACTTTTTTTCCGGTACACGTGCACCACAAAGTACTGATAAATTCTGCACGATTATTTGTACTGATACTTGCTAATGAACCACGCTCTGCTGCCATGTAGGAATAATGGCAATAAAGCAAGTATTATATTAAACGTGTAATTTATTAAAAGAGGTACTAAACTATTACAAAGCAGTTTTAATGCAAAAAGTACAATATATATAGGGACATAGAGAGCTAACTTGACGTTAAAGTTTAAATCGCGCGACCGCAGCGCCGCCCTGGTAATTGTTCATCGAACTATACGCATATTAATTATGTGCATGTGTGTGTACTGTGTACATTTGTGTGCATGTGTGTTTGTGTGCAGTTTTTTATTTTCTTGTATTTTCTACTTGAAATTAATGTGATTTTAAAAATCCACTACTTAAATTGAATAGTCGTGACCTTCAATTTAGCGGTTTTTTTTAATAATACACATTAAATTATTATGATTGTGTGAGCAGCGTAGGAAAACAAAGAATGGGTTTTATGCCATAAGCAAAAGAGGGTTATTTTGTAATTCATTTATTAATTGATAACGAACAGTATTCTGTACTATTACAGTTTACATTGTAATCAGTGAGTTTTATTGAGGATATACAATACAATGTACTCCGCCAGAAGTTAACCGATAGTTACAAGTGATTACTGTACCTATTGATTTTGAAACAGAGAATATCTAAAAAAAGCGATGTTTCTTTTAGATATTCGTTGTTCCAAATACAGTTCTACTACACAGTTTTAATGTACGAGAAGAAGGAAGTGACCATAGATTATAGAGATGTGAACTAACTTTATGGTTGCGTTCCATTCCTAACAGCAAATATGTGAGGCAGGTTACTGACGCCCTTGTGACCCCATTAATATTAAATACTTTTATAAAATTTCCAGCAACACGAGAGCAGCGAAATATTGTAAAAAAACAAGTAAGTAATAATTAAATTATAATACCTATGTAGTCCAATAAAAACTAATTTAGTGGACAGAATATTAAACAGCAAAAGGAGGATCCTGGTTCGAATCCGAGTTGGGGTTTCATAAAATATGATAGATAAATTTACTAAAAATCCTTTATTTACAGATTTTATACAAAATTTGGCATCCCTGGAGTAATAGGATGCATATCTCATTTTCATATATTTACTCGAAAAAGAGACAGAGAACACTTATTTTACTGCAGAAAGCATTTCTACTCACTGAATGTGTAAATGGTGAGATATTGCTGTATTTTTTTTATTTACTAATAATTTTAACATCATACCTTACTCTATACCCTCCCTACTCATGGACTTACAATAATTACTATGTTATACAGTTGTACATTCTTCTACATTTTTACATTCTAGATATGTGACAGTTAATGCCGAATTTTAAATGTTAATCCCAAGTATGGAGGTGCTACCCATGACGCTTTTATATGGGAGAATAGTCAAGCCAATAGGTATATCCAGGACTTAAACCAAAATAATGAACAAGTGTGGTTATTAGGTATTTAGGCAGGTTCCAGTGCTGCCTGAGGCATTACTACATTATCTGAAGATTACTTAATTCATTATATAAAAATAAAAATAAATATTGCAGTTGGTTGGTTGATGACACCAATCACGGATGCTGCTGAATACCTTCAGCCTTCTCCAGAGGCAAAATATACTACCATTCATGGAAAAGCCAGAGTTGTAATTGAAAATACTTTTGGGAGACTTAAAAATAGGTGGAGATGCCTTTGTAAGGACCGCACATTACACTACACCCCTGAGAGATGTGGAACTATTATAATGGCATGTAGCGTTTTAGACAACCTAGCATTAGATTTTATGGTGCCTGATCCTGATGAAGATACGATATATTCTTCAGGATTTGGTGTATCATCATTTTCTTCTCCAGAAGAAGCTTTTAGTGAACATGGTTCTAGGGATGACTTGATTCGCGGTAGAATACTATGAGACATGTTAGTCGATAAGATTAATAGACTTCACAATGTAAATAATTAGTTTCGGCTTTTTTGTAACCATGTACCATTAGAGAATGAGTGAATGAGAACTCTATAATAAAGGTACCATTAGAGAACAAAAAATGTAATTAAAAGTTTGAAAATTAAATATGATCTAAGTTATTTACTGAACAGAATTAGGTACCTTTTAGATATAACTTTCATGAATATAGTTTAAGGAAAATAAATTTTATTCTAAGAAGTGATTAAGCCTTAATAAATAAAAAAAAAGTCTGACACTATTCATTTCTTTTCCCCAAAAATGCCACTTTAACGTATGTTTAGCGAGAATTTAATTGTTCCTATGTTGTCGTTAATTACTCCTCAGATCAGAAGGTTGTAAATTTAGACAATAAGTAGACACCTTGAAAACAGATATACTTGTATTTTATATATCACTTAAATTAAATACAAAGACACGGTCTATGACGTAAGTCTATACACGGTGTGTACGCGGGTCTATACTGTGGCCTATGGGTAGCGACTGACTTCATTAGGAGCGGTTGGCCGTGAGAGCTCTGAAGGAGCTAGCTCAGCAAAATACAATGTGTCGCCACAATAACCCCCTCCTTTTTAAAAAAAACAAAAAAATAAAATTTATTAACAAACCAAAGTTAGAGTCGCTATAATTTACACAAAATTAAATACAATTATACAAATTGCAATGCCACACTAGCAAATGTTGTATGCTGTTTGTTTATTACATTTAATAATGTTTATTATATTAATTAAAAACATTTTATAATGAGTTACATTATAATCATTTAATACAGATACAATATAGTTATGTTAAGTGTTAACAATAAAATGTAATGTGTTACATCTAACATCAGCATTTGTTATACAATTAACAACTTGTTTCGCAAGTACGATTGTACAAAGATTACTTAAACATAAGTATTGAAATTACACATTATTAAAAGTTACTGAAAATAATACATTTATGTTTAATTTACAAACATAATTCTTTTAGTATACTAAATATCAGCACTGGACATAGTAGCACATTAATAAAAGATACTAATATAAAATAATATAAGAATTATGAAATAACGTTATAACTGTTTCACTAGCCCTACGGTAATACCTTGGGATCGAACTTGCTACCAATGGTAGCAAACGATTGCTATGCAACCAAAAGGTTCTCTAGTTTACAGCGGAACGGCAACGGTTCCGTAACACGTTGATGACGATTAATGCCAACAACTATTATTACCCAAGCTAGCTGTCAATGACACTTTTAGGGAGCGGTGCCACCGTTCTACGGCACCATTGCTCTGTGGGTGGTAAGTATATAACCATGCTGGTTTCACACTACATATGTTATTCGCTATCTTGTAATTTAATTCGATTCATAACAATATTATTACTAGAATTACACCATTGCTCTGTGGGTGGTAAGTATATAACCATGCTGGTTTCACACTACATATGTTATTCGCTATCTTGTAATTTAATTCGATTCATAACAATATTATTACTAGAATTACACTGTTGCATAAAGTAAGCATCATATTTTGCGCAGTGGCTAATTCTGCGAAGTCAAGAAACGTAGGACATGTTATTGTGACTACGCGCGATAAGGTGTCGGCTTACAATGTTATTTTCGCCGGTTATGTGACGTATGTCTGTACTAAATTCGCTTATGTACATTAGTTGACGAGTAAGTAAGTAAAGGCTAAGTAAGTTAAGGGCTTATGGTCAGTATAAATGATCAATGATCAACGATTCCCGACCCTCAAATAATTTGCGAAAGTGAATGATAGCTTCATAGATAGCTAGTAATTCACGATCGTACGTACTATATTTAGTTTGAGCCATAGTTAACTTACGTGAGAAATAACCCAATGGGTTCCAGCGATTATTAATACGCTGCTGGAGAACTACGCCTATACAAGTACTTGAAGCGTCGGTCATAGGAGCTATCGTAATATCCGGTGTCGGATACGATAAGGTAGCCGCATTTTGCAGACTAGTTTGACACTGCAAAAAGGCTTTGTATGCTTCGTCTGACCAAAAAATTTTAGCTTTATCTTAGGTAAATAATTATTTAACAAATGCTGATATTCTATATCTGATTGACCAAAACACTTTTATATACATATTAATAGTTACACGATGCGATGCGATGCGATGCTATGCGATGCGATGCGATGCGATGCGATGCGATGCAGTGCGATGCGATGCGATGCGATGCGATGCAATGCGATGCGATGCGATATGATGCGATGCGATGCGCTGCGATGAGATGCGAACCGATGCAGTGCGATGCGATGCAGTGGTTCGTGACGCAGCACGACGACAGGTGACGACAGGTGTTGGTGGTTGCTCAGGATTCATTTTCACTGACAGTCTTGTTAACACAACTGTTTGATTTGATTTGATTTGATTTGATTTTATTTGATTTAACCACAAGTATAGACCTTTTTGTGAGCCGCTACCGAAATTATTTATATCACGTCGGGAATCACCAATTTAACGTATGTTAAACGAGGATTTAATTGTTCCTATGTTGTCGTTAATTACTCCTCAGATCAGAAGGTTGTAAATTTAGACAATAAGTAGACACCTTGAAAACAGATATACTTGTATTTTATATATCACTTAAATTAAATACAAAGACACGGTCTATGACGTAAGTCTATACACGGTGTGTACGCGGGTCTATACTGTGGCCTATGGGTAGCGACTGACTTCATTAGGAGCGGTTGGCCGTGAGAGCTCTGAAGGAGCTAGCTCAGCAAAATACAATGTGTCGCCACACCACTAATACTTTTAAAGCTTTTTCATAAAATCCAACCATTGAGCTTGCAACTGCAGCTCTACATCACGCTGTCGAATCCTCTCTCTTTCCAATTCTTCTGCAATTCGGTCACGCTGTCTTTCATACTCCCTAGAGGTCCCCTCACACTCCTTAAATATTAAAATGTGGTCTTCAGTTTTCTTCTTTTTTTTGGCGGTTTCTAGTGTGTGTCCACTGGAGCTGCTGTAGGTTCCAGTGGCTGCGCGGGAGAAGATGGAGCGTCTATAGGTTGACTACTTGTTCCTGGAGTATTCCATGAATCTGGAAAAATTATGGTTCAACATAAATACTATTCGGCTTGACTAGTTATCTGAACTTGACTAGCTTTTGTATTTGATTTTATTTTTAAGCATTAAATTATATTTGATTTAGCAGTAGTTATTTCAAACTAAAGAGGTATGTGTTATAGTTAGTACCTAAAGTTAATAATAGTTAAATTTAAAATATACCAACCTTCAGGAACCTTGTTGACAGTCAATTCATTTACAGTTTTTGTGGGTGGTACTTGTAGATGAACACCTGACAAGCTATCTTCCTCCACACCACCAACTTGTTTTAATTAAAAACAATAATTTAGCATTAGTGCTTACACACAATTTGTGTTTTTTCTTACCAAAAAACTGCTCTAGAGTATAATGCTCCTAAATAATATCAAACTTCAAAATATTATCAATATTAAAAACGATGGCTAAAAATAAAAAGCATGAAATTAACTTAAACACCATCCACAAAAGAAATGTATGTGTCACAATACTAACAAAAAGAGCTTAAGTGGTGACCCTGTTTTATAACTTCAGGGATTATCAGTAGGTAGGTAAGTTGTAGACAAAGAAAACTTTTGACCATATTCTGTCCCATTAAGGAATTAAATATACAGATTTTTTTTTGAACGTTACTACTTCCTGAAAATATACCGATTACTGTTAAAATAAAATAAAATTTGAAAAATATATAAATAAAATGACACCAAGCAAAATACAATATCACACCTGTATGAACCCAGCTTCTTGTAAGGGCATTCCAGTAGCAGCCTGCACCCCAATTTTTTTTTTTTTTTATATTGATATTGATATGTTTATTTGCACATAGTAAATAAGCTATTTAACATTTACATACATTTTTTCATTTTGTTATAGAAAATTATATTCATCACCCTGTTTTCTAGGTCAGTTAATGTTAATTGAAGCGCTGGCCCACCGCCTGTACCTTGAGCTGACCTATTTATTTTGGCCCACTTTTTCTTGGTATTATTTTTGTAATCACTCCCAACCTTAATGAACATAAACAAATACCACACCAATAAAAAGAGAAGGATACCCAGCACTAACATAAAATGCATGCATGTAATTTCTACTAGTGTGAAGTGAAAGTCTATTTCCTTAAACATGCCTAAAGAATTAATAGATATACCTTTCGCCACTTTTCTTCTGTTCGAGAGTCCCCTGTGCCATCACTATTGAGCATATCTGTCAACTCCTTCATTTTTTGCAGTATATAGTGTCTACCATGAGGGCCCCCGCTGGGTTTGGACAAGTCTTCATGCCTATAATAAATTAACATTTAAAGGACTGTGTATTCCAATATCTATTCTAATAATGTTGCCTTCAAATTATAGACCTACATAATTATCAAAAATTAGCACATACCTCATCAAAGTTTATTTCAATTTAATCCAAATTTGTTTACAAATTAACAAGCTTATTGCCTACTATTTTTGAGTGACTCAAGTATACAAATAAACTAGCTTTTTTATCCTTAACACGATGCGGGACGCACTGCATTAGCAGTCGATTTTTTGATGTTTGAAAATGACAGTATGGCCACTGCCGAAAAATTTACACTCTTTTAAACTCAGCACAGTGAAATTTCGTATCCATGCGGGCTTATAATATGACATTACAACCATAACCGCATTACGGCTATGAAAGTACTGTCTTCGTATATTATTCAATAACGTACTAAAGTTGTAACTTGTATGGGAAATTTTACTGTCTTACTGCATAATTTGAAAAAGTCAGCACCGTCCCTCATCGAGTTAACAAAAAAAGAATCCAAATATCCCATTAAAACACTGACAATCAATAGATATGATTACAATACAATCTTAAATGAAATTTACTTACTTTTCCATAAATTCTACCATAATGGTGTATTGCGGGTGGCTGGTTCTCGTTTTGGAATTGTTTTATTGCTGCGAGAGTTAAGTTTTAAAACTTTAAGATGTTGAGAAATAAAAGTTCACTTCAAAACAAAACAAAGTTAACCTTGAATCTTGAATGCAGTGTTGCCAGGGCCTTTGAGTCGTAAGTTACGTTTCGTTTCTTGAAATGTTACATTTTTCTTGCAAAAGTTACATTATTGTTTTTTTATTTTATTTACGTGTTTTTAGGTCGGAGGTCGGAGGCAAATAATTGATGTCAGCAAAATGGCGGAATATAAAGCAATTTATGATGTCTAATGGTGTATTTAATCCATAGAGTAAAGTAATATAACGGGTAATTTAAACTTAGGATAAAACAGACTAGTTTCATTTGTTCGCAGCGCCATCTTTATTGTTGTTGCTATCTAGTCTAGCACCTTTATTTAATTAATTTGAACCAAAACTACGAGGTCATGATCTGTTATTTTTACTCCAAACCAACTACTTATATTCGATCATTGAGGTATTACTACTACGCTAGAGTTATATAGTTTAACTAGTTTTTGCCCGCAACTTAGTTCGCGTGGGAGGATTTTCCCGCGTGAATCCCGATCCCGTGGGAATTTTGGGATAAAAAGTATCCTATGTCCGTCTCCTGGCTTTGAGCTACCTCCCTACCAATTTTCAGCTAAATCAGTTCAGCCGTTCTTGATAAATAGTGTAACTAACACGACTTTTATATATATAGATGTATTCGATACGAATAGAATCCTCTTAACGTACATGTTCTACCAAGTGTTCGTAAGAGGAGCCCTCTGTTAATAAAGGGCAAGAACCATGTGTTCGACCCCAAGCCCAGCCAACGGTAACTGGTATGTCGAACTGTCCACGATTACGTGGAGCCCTAAATTACGTTGCTGTTAAAATGGTATTTAATTACTTACCCAAGGAGCTGGAGACGACAAGCGAGGATCTGTTCAGATCACGTCCGTGGTGTGTGCGTGTAAGTGTAATTGAATGTGTAATGTTGTCAAGTGGTGTGGACGCTCACAAATGACGCTGGCCTTTCAACAGCGTGACCCAGACCGTAGTGGTAGCACCAATTATCACTAGATTCATGCAATTACATATCACCAATGTTCGCGTGTCAGTCAATCTGACCTCAATTCGGCGTTATTGTTCAAAATATCCCGGTGACTCACTCAAAGGGGGATTACTCAGTTCAAGATTTACTGAATTACGACCAACTTGTCGATAGCAACTAAGATTCAACTCGATTCACAATTACAAACAATAAAAATCAATCTCAACAACGCGCGGTTAGATCCAAGAGAAAAAAGTTATGTCAAGTGTCAAAATCAAAGACAATAGAATATTGCCATACCAAAAAAATGCGTTCTGAAATACGTGTGGGACGGAACACCATGCAAGAACGCCTAAATGCAAAAAAAAAACAATAAATACCTTACATTATTCACGATGATTAGTCCTCTCTCTGTATTGTGTATTAAATTGAATACTGGTGAATATCTCTATCTTTCTTACAGGCCTTCATTATTTTTTATTATTTTCTTTACTTTCGAATTGAAGACAAAAAACATTAAATTCGCCAACCTGGCATCAGGTTTTTTTATTTCAATATTGTATGTATTACTCTTAGAGGTTGAAATGACAGTAATCAAAATCGTTGATTTGTTTCCGCACTTTATGTAGACATTTATTTATTTATTTTTTATTGAAAATAGATTCGCGTTTGACCACCATCTCACCTGATGGTAAGTGATGATTAGAGCATGGATACCGGTTTTCGATAATATCGAAAAACCGGAATATCGGACCATAAATCCGATATCGAAAAAAGGGATATTGGATTTCAAATATCGGTTTTTCGATATTTTATAAGAAACAAAAACCAGACGCAATAGAATCTTTCTTACCTATTTCATTGAATTTAATTAATGTAAACAAAACCTATTGGTTAATTATAATAATATGTATGCTACAGTGTCATATATAAATGATTATTTCCATATAAAAGTGTACAACACTTGGGCCGGCGCCCGGCATTATGTACATACGTGCAACAAAATAAGATCGGATCTCAAAGACGAGCCCAGAAGTTGTACGTTCACTCTTGCTTTGAAGGCAGACGGGTCACATGTAGAGGGGAACACAGCAGCCTGCAGAGAGTTCCAAACCTTGGCCGTGCGCACAATAAATGTAGAGGAGAATCGCTTAGTACGACAAGACGGTATATTGAAAAAGTGAGAATGGTACCATGCAATACGTCTGGTAGATTGTTAGTATAAGGTAGATGGAGGAATCGGGTCATGGAGTTCCTGCGCACACTCTCCGAAGTACAATCTGTGGAAGACCGACAGGCAAACAACGTTTCGCCGATGAGCTAGGCTGAAGCTTGTCTGCTAACACTGCATCGCCTATGAGTCTTTTAGCTCTGCGTTATTCGAGTCAAGTGCAGCAAGCTGGTATTTTGCTAAGCCATCCTACAAATGACTGCAGTACTCCATACAAGAACAGACCTGTGCTTTATACAAATTCAAAAGCTGTACAGGTGTGAAGTATCACCTCACCTCGTACAGGATTTCCAGCTTTTTGGCTGCAGTCAAAGCTTTTGACTCAATGGTTGAGCCGAAGTTTAAGTTAGACGTCAACTCTTTGCCCAAAAGCTCCAGGTGGTCGGTAACTGATAGGTATAGATGCACCTCTGAAAGTAGGAGATAATTTAAATTGGCTCCTTTTCGCAGTGAAGAGATAAACCTGTGTTTTCCAAGCATTGAATTTGACCAGATTGTCGGGTCAAATTAATTTGCTCCAACATGGCCTTTCTAAGACAGTCTGTTTCATCCCTGCTAGCTAGAGCTTAGACTTAAAGATATACTTATCCAGTGCTAGAGCACTGGATAACTATGTCTTTAAGTCTGTGCTGTCATCCACGTACCCAAGAGCTGGAGCAGGTCCTTGATATGCAGCAAAAAAGAGTCGCAAAGAGAACAAACCTCTTAAGAATACCGCATTGACATTGACAGCCATAAGATCCGATGAGCAGCCATCGATGACTTGGATGGATTGACCGCTCACTTAAGAAATCAGAAATCCGGTTGCAGAAGCCAGCAGGGACGCCAAATGCAGGAAGCTTACTCAGTAGACTAGCGTGCCAGACTCTGTCAAGGTCTTTGAGATATTGAAGGACTCTACAAGAGCATTATATAGAATATAACTAATACTGTGTTAGTAAGTCAGTCTATGTAAAAGGGTACGATGGGGCTGACATGTCTTTGATAAAAGCCCCTAAATAAAATTAGATTAAAAAAAAAAAGAAGCTAAACTACCTTCCGCCACCGCCTAATTCCGTTCAGCCCAAGGAACATCTGCCACCTGGACGTGACTTGCTGTGGCCTATTTGGAAACCTATCATTGGACTACGAACCCAAGTAGGCCGCTGCAAGCACAATTTAGCAAAATGGGGCGTTATATGCTAAATTGACATCCAGTGCAATTACGGCGTTCCTGATCAAACAATGTCCCATTAGCTGGAGTGTCCAAATTACCCAAAAACGTGTACATTAGAAGACCTAATAAACGCTACTGAACGAGACCTGCGTGACTAGGCCTGATACAAATAAAGTACGCAATTTACCATCGATACGAAGAAGAAGAAGAGACTAAGGAGCTCATTGTCTTCAAGGTATGCTAGCAGCTTATTATTGAGTAGAGTACTCCATCACTTTGCAGAATTTGTAAGTTTTTTGGGTACTGGTTACACATCTTGGTTGATTGTGACAACTCAAGAGCATAACTTTTTAAGACTGGTGCAGGTATTCCGTCCGGCCTGCTGGCTTTGTTCTCGTCTAGTCTGCAAAGAGCTTTACGGACCTCTTAAATGGGAATTTCTAAAACTGACGTTCCATATTTCAGCAATAGCGATCTCTTGAATTGCCGTTGTCTTCGTATAAGATGACTGTGTAGTCACCCCTCCCATTGAATATCTACTTCTTTGCGTTTAACGTAATACATATTTATACAAGGTGTAACAGATTAAGCGCAATACCTCAGACACCCAAATTACAATATTAAATTATAAGGCTAAGACAATATCCGTAACTAAATAAATTGAAACCAAACCTAGACATTTTTTATAACGTAAAACGTATGTGCGTCATACAATATCCTTACGCAGACGCATACACCCATGCAATGTTAGCGGCCGACACGCACACGAGCGCATTTCCTTGAATTAAGGATTGTATTAATGTCATGATACTGTGTTTCCATTTTAAGTTAAAGGAAAGATTTTTCCGTCAAAATTTAATACCTATTTTGTATGACGGAATCGATTCAGAAGCCGATTCTGAACCAACTACATTCAGGAATTGCGTTTATTCTGTTACACGTTGTATTATGCTACTCAATCATTTATTTTAACTTGTGTTGATTTTTTTATTTAATGACAGCAGAGTATGTTAAGAAATTGATATTTTTTGTGTATCATACTTTTAAATTCGAATTGATATTAGATTACAATGAAATATTTTTAATAATAAATGACGGTGATTTTATATTTCCAGAGCACACTTTGATACAGTCTCTAAATTCTAATATTTGGACCCTTACAACGTTATAACGAATTTAACCATTTTATTTCCATAATATCGGAAAAATATCGAAATACCGGAATACCGATATTAAAAAATTGAATATCGAAACAAAACCGGTATTGGGAACAGGTTCCGATATTCCATGCTCCAGTGATGATGTGGTCGAAGATGGAGCACGCTTACCTAAAAGTAACCTATTCACTCTTGACTTAAGACTCCTAGGTTATAGCTATCGGGAAACACAGACTCCGGCAGGGAATTCCACTCCTTAGCCGTACGCACAATGAAGTCATTCCCAAAACGTTTTGTGCGTATGGGTGGGATGTCCACCATGGTTACGATATTTTTATTTTTATTAGTTTAAGTGGCAAACTTTGACATGCAGTTTACCAACAAAATAAAATGTTAGTTAGTAGCAATGCAAATTAGTGCGAAAAACAGCGTTTCACAAACCTTTAGGTTGACAGAAATAATGTTGACTGTTAAGTTGTTAATATAACTTAATATTACTTGTAAGAAGTGATTTAGGGGGTTCGTAATCAATAGCACTTTTAATATTTAGCTTGACTGTCATTAGAGCCAGCTATTGTGTCTGTATTTAAAACCTGTTGCGATGGTCAGTTTTAATAAGTTTCAGCTGGCTGAAAACTCTTTCCACACAAACTAAAGGCTGCATTTCCACCAGAGATGTGTGATAGAAATGTGTCGTGCGAGGATGTCTAGCTGTGCTATGAAAATGTGTGGGGGTTTCCACCAAAGCTGTGCGATGAAAATGTGCCTACGAGGATGTGTAGCGGAGCTGTGAAAATGCGCATTAATGTGTGGTGCGAGGATGCGCAAACCTCGCAACACATCCTTCTCAACACACATTCCTCGCAACACATCTCTCGCACACATCCCTCGCTTGTTTTGTATGCGCAAAAATCTAGCTCCGCTGAGCCGTTTCCACCAGAGCTGTGCTGACCGAGGTGAGGTAAGTGAAGCGATTCTATTGGTTCTTTACAAACACATCCCTCACTACGCATCCTCGCACATATCTGGTGGAAACGCAGCCTTAGAGAAGGGAAGAACAAGAAGAAGGGCGAATGCTTTTCTCAGAGTTGGAAACATAGGCTCCTACCCGACATTCTTTAAATTGAACACAGCTTTCCAATAATCTTCTGCATTTAAATTAACGGCGGGAACTCGCGAGATAGGAAACGTGCGCGCACACGCTCAAGCAAAATCAAGTTTTAAAGTTAACGAAATACGTTTCATTTAGTCATGGCGCTTTCCATTCAGGGCCATCTCTGAGTGTGATATGGCGTGAAAATAGTGAAATACTTTTTAGACGCGCCAGTTTTAGGAGCGTTCAATTTGGATACGTTGAATTGAAATGCGTTCGTCAACTGTTTGCAATAAAAATCTAGTATTACAAATCTCGTTGTCCTCAAAAGTTACGAAAATTGCCTTTAATATAAAAATTACTTACATGTTACGCGAGGGGGTCAAAAGTTACGAAAAATGTAAAAAATGTAACCTTCTGGCAACGCTGCTTGAATGAGCTTCAAAAAATGCAACTTGTCAAGTGTTACGCGACGTTCGTTTAGAAACACAGTCTCACTAAACACAAAGTTTTAATAATAATAATAATAATGGTACGGCAGTCGACCGCCTCGGACATCATGGCCTTTCCTGCAGCAGAAGCTCTGGTCGGATAGCACGGCATGCCAGCATAAATGACATCATTCGTCGAGCTCTTGTCAACGCTGGTGTACCAACTGTTTTAGAACCCAACGGCTTGGCACGGGACGATGGGAAGAGACCAGACGGGATGACTATAATGCCTTGGAAGTTGGGTAGGCCTTTGGTGTAGGATGCTACTTGTGTTGACACCCTTGCGCCATCCCATCTTCTCAGTACGGCGGGCTGTGCTGGGGCGGCAGCTGCAGGGGCAGAAAATCTCAAACGGCACAAATACAACAACCTAATTGGGTGCTATATGTTTGAGCCGTTTGGAGTAGAAACGTTAGGACCATGGGGTCCGAGTGCGCATCGACTCTTTCGTTACATCGGCAAACGATTAGTCGAATCCACAGGTGACCAGAGGGCTGGCCTTTTCTTTGGACAGAGAATCAGCATTGCCATTCAAGGTGGCAATGCGGCCAGTGTTCTGGGCACTTTTCCCATTGATAGCGATGTGGACGAGTTTTTCGATGCCCTATAATTTATATTTATTTTCGTCTGTATATATTTTTATTAAGTATAGAAATACTTAAGTTAAATTGTTCCAAAATAAAGCTTTACCTAATAATTATACCATTTATCTTCACTAAATATTAACTTTTACTGCAGTCTCTTCGTATTGTATTATTTGGACAGTTTTAAAGTTTTAAAGGCTCTGAAATCACTAAGAACTAAATACGTATGTAGTTTTTGAACGAAACGTTAATTTAATTTTTTTTTCGTTCAATTTTGTACATCCTTACTTACATTAGCATGACGTCACTAAAGTAATCGTATCGAGGTCTCGATACTATTACGATAGCGCTCTTACTTCCGACTTTGTTGTATTCCGTTATCGTATCGACAACTCGATACGTTTACAATACGAAACCTACAAATATTCGTGCTAGGGGTGCTGATGAAGTTTATGCAGAAGCACTTCGCTTGCAACGGGTATGTGATTTCTATTCCACTATTTTGGAATATTTATAATGAAGTTGGAATTTTATAAATTAAAAAATTAACTTTTAAATTACCTACGGTACTCTTTATTTCTAAACTAAATATTTATTTAACAATATTAAACTTGACTTTCTAGCCAATTGAAAAATCAGAAATGTAAATATACTATACAAAACAAAAGACATTTTGTCATTTAAATTATAAAACAAATCCAAGTTACAATACCTCATGTAGTCATCTCATAATCAGTCTTCATACAGGATAATTACAAAAAATAATATCTTCAATATTTTAATAGTCATTTAAATAACAAATCATAAATAGTTTTAAATTAAATAATAAAAATAACAACATTAATCAGTCCTTTAATTTAAGGAGGAAAATAATTATGAAGACCATCGAAGGGTGAACCGGGACCTTCTTGAAGGTCGAGCACTGCAGCAGGCTCTTGTTGACAGACTGTAGAGAAATGCATAAATTAAATTAGCAGGTAAGTAATGCAAACCCACCTCAATATTCTAGTGAAGTACGAAAATGCTCTAATTATTATTCAAATGATTTATCTTTGTTACAGATCTACAGTATTGATCAAAACAGAGACTTAGAAATAAATTAAGCAATGCTCTTTTTATAAATACTGTTTCATTTAATCATTTATCTTTACAACCATTTGGATCAACTGCTGGACATAGACTTCTCCTAAAATAGATTTCATTTATCTAAACTAATATTATATAGAAAGATTTGATTTTTGTTTGTATGTTACAATTTAACTCAAAAACTACTGGATCAATTTCCAAAATTCTTTCACCAGTAGAAAGCTACTTCATACTTATCACTGAGTAACATAGGTCTATATTTTCTATTTTTACGCAGGCGAAGCCGCTGGAAAAAGCTAGTCCTTTAATAATCTGTCAAAATTACCTCTTGCATACTTCAGGATTAGTCGGACTCGGAATCTGATGATAATAAAAATCTGTGGAATTTCTGTGAAAACAAAATTAATTTTAATACAAAAATTGGAACTTTGGAGATAGCTTGGGTTAACTAGAGTATCACAGTAACAATCAAGGTGTCAAATTCTGGCCAGTTTATCTACTACTGATGTGAGCCTACACATAACCCAAGTTTTTAAGCTTAGCTGGAGAGGTTTTATTAGTTATTATTTATTTTATTTATTTATTTATTTAGAGTTACCAACATTTGATTACACTCATACAATTACATACTTAATAATAACAAGCAAAAGGGAATGAACATAAGTGTAACAAACAATTATAGGCAACTACAACACTAACATATACATAATATAGTTTAAATACAGTTATTTAAATTTATTGCTATCTTACAAATACTTAACTTTAAAGAATACCAAAAGGTAGAAAAAAGTGTTATTGGGGGAATATTACCGTTTTTTAATTCATAGCGGATTAGTCAGTAGATGTTTGAATATTTTAGATCGGAACCGACCAAGCGAGTCCAAATGAACATCTATGAGATCTGAATATTTATTTAAAACTCTACAAAGTCGAGGTAGAGGTGAGTTTGCTCCAAGTACAGTCCTACGGCGTGGCGGACAAAGAGGGGTGATCCGACTTCGGGGATATCGTGACGGTACTCTATAATTCACCCGTCTCAAGAGTTCTGGGCAGTCTACACCATAATTAAGGATTTTATACATGAAGACACAATCTGACAGTTCCCTTCGACTAGATAAGGACACCATCTTAAGTTGTAACAATTTATTCAAATAAGATGATTTCTTTTTTATTTTATTAGTTTTGTGTACCAAATGCCACATTAATCTCTTCTGAATGCGTTCCAGTCGAAGGGAATGTACCGCAAAGTGCGGCCTCCATACGACGCTACAGTAGTCTAAAATACTTCTCACTAGGCTATTGTATAATATAATTATTGGCCTACAGTTTCGAAAAATTTTGCAGTTTCTAATTATAAAGCCCAACATCCTGGAAGATCTTTTCATAATACTTTCAAGGTGGGGAAGAAAAGTCAGTTTTTGGTCAAACAACACGCCAAGGTCTTTTATTTGATTCACTGTTTGAACTTTATCCTCACCTATGAAATAGTCACACCCTATAAGATAGATTTTTCTTGTAAATTTAATGTGAAAACATTTTTTTCCATTTAAATTCATACCATTACGGTTGCACCATTGAACCAGTCTGTTAAGGTCGCTTTGAAGTTATGCAGTATCTCTATCTTATTCACATGAAGTTCTCAGAATATTGGAAATATGTTGGCAAATCGTTTATGAATACAATAAAAAATACTGGGCCTAAATAGGAACCTTGCGGTACGCCAGATATAATTTTCCAGGTGCCAGAACGAAAATCATTGACAACAACAAAAAACGTACGTTCTTCAAGGTAAGATAAGTACAATAACGTGTCCTTTATTATTGTATGAGACGCTGTGTAGTGTATTTAATCGCATTTACAAAGAAAGTACAATTATAATTAGTAGTAGTGATTTGCCGGTTCTGGCGCACCAATCCCGTGGCTCACCGGTTCTGGCGCACCACCGCTTCTGGCGCAATCGCGGTCCAGGGCGTTTCAAACCTAAAAAAAAAAAAAAAAAAAAAAAAAAGGTTTTGGGGTCCGCTGATCACGTTTCTGCAATCCGTTTTCGCGTAACATGCATGGTTCCGGAGATACAGAAATCAATTAACAACAATCTGTTTCATTTCCGGTGACCCGAACCTCATTATCGACTTTCATTGTTCGCCTTTTCTTATCTATTGTCCGTGCGTCCGGCCGCTCACCCTCATTAGGATTGCATTGACGTTTCTATGTATTACTCATTGTTACTGCTACTGCTATTGTATACTTTTATTGTTCATAGACCATTGCTTACTTTGCTATTCGGGATCATCAAAACGGAATCAATAAAACACATGTGTCATTAACAAATTTTATTTTTATCTACAAAATATGAGCGGAACATCTCATCCACTAAAATATCGTTGTACAGTGTGTTCCCTGTAAATATGTTTGTAAAACTATGCATTGAACATCCCTGAAACTTATATAGCAAATACATTAAGCAATATTCACCACAAACTGAAGTCCAATCATTCTGAATCCTATCAATACTCCAGCCCCATCTTTTACAATTCCTTTTCAAAAACTCGAGATGATATCGCGCAGGTGTTCGCCCATACGAATCAAAATATTGACCGATGCCATTCGTATCGATATGTACAGCTACCCAGTGTGAACCTGGCTTATCATCCGCATCCAAATTGCATATTATATACGTTGGTGCATGGGTATACATAGGGAGTCTATTAGCAGCATAAACATTATTTTCTAGACTGGGATGAATCTTTTTCAGATGTTTTTGTACTTCTAGTGTATCCATGATATAGCATATTATTACACTACCAATCTATTCAATGGTTGTCATAGGAATGTTCAATTATAGTGATTTGTAAATATTAAATCGCATTATTTTGTAGCACTCACAAAACAGGTTGATGCCAGCAATGTGAGATAAGTTTGTTGACTCATAGAGTTACTATCAGTTTCCGGAGGAACGTGAGATAATTTTGGTGATTCATAGAGTTACAATCAGTTTCGTTGTATTTAGGAATTTGTTTTAGATAAGAATGTTGCTATATAAGATCGTACCATTGCAGTCATGCAGTCAGTCTATGGTCGTTTGACCGCAGTGGATTGTATACGTCTACCAATACTACGTTTGTGTTACTTCAACGCATCAATGGCCATGGAGGTAAGTGTTTATTCTATTGACAAACTTACTTGTATTCTTGTTGTTGTTTCCTAACGTGTGTGATTAAGTGTAAACAAATTGATATTAACATGATAACTGTCTTGTTGCAGAAATCATTCAACTTCGATGAAAATACCTATAAACAGTATTACTACTCACCGCTCTCCCCTCAACATGAAGAAGAGAACGATGACATCGTTATTAATAACACATGCGATGGTGGAAAAAGGAAATCACAACCGATTGATCTTTTTTTTGAAGTGGCACCAAAAATAAAAAAGAAGAAACTGTTATCGTCAACCGTGGCACGAGCCGCTAGAGATGGTGTATCATACATTTCTAGTAATTCTGACGACGGAGACCAAGCGACGCATCTCATAAAAATTGAAATGTACGATATGAAGAAGCTATGTAAGATTCCAACTACTGATCATTGGAAACACGCTACCACGAGGATTAAATATTATGTAAAGAATAATAAGGATAGCATCTACGACAGCACAAACGGGCTCGTATACAACATTACAAAGACAATAGCAGAAAGTGAAAAAGTTAAAAAATACTTTTTTAACAATGACACCTATTAGTTGATTAGTGAATGTGATTCTGTTTACTTAAATTACTTCTGTGTACTCATTAGATTCTACCTGACTTTTTAATCCTTTGCTCGACTCTATATAATGAACAGTATTTGAAATCTTGAACATTATTTGAAATTGGGTATCAGTTGGTCTACCAACACTTAACTGTTACTTACTGTGCTACCTAATTTCTTCTTTGCTATAAAGATGGAAAACTTCAGTGAAGTGTGTACCAGTGCTTTCTTTTCCGCACCCATGGAAGAGAATATGGAACTATTCATCAACGAATTCGATCAGGAGCTGCCTAAAGTTTGTGATGAAATGGAGAAGTGTGAACTGTTTGATTCATCGTATGATGATGAGTTGTATAATCACTGTGCGATGGTTGAAACAGCGTTGATGTAAGTATTAGAAGTACAAACTCAATAAGAAAGATTATTGTTGTATTGTTTTATTTTAAGATTTGTCTAATAATTTTCTTGCTGTTTTGTTACAGTCAACCACAACTTGGAAGAGGTATCAAACGAGGTATCACTACTGACGAAAATAAGGTTCCCAAGAAAGCAAAATTTGATGAAGGAGCTTCTACATCATCGACTGAAACAAATAACGTGGGCAACAATAAGGTGGAATGTGACACATGTCATGTTTTTATTAATAAAAGGTATCTAAATAACCATTTAAAAAGCAATGTTCACAAAAATAATCTTTTAAAATCACATAATTCACTAGCAAATGTTACAGTTGTTGAAACCGCTTTTGGCAACCGAATTTTAACATATAGAATTAATAGTAAAACAATTAAATCGGGGCAATATTTTGAAACACCGGAATCGTTTTTAAATTCATTAAAAATTGATATCTTATTTTTAATCAATGAATGTATTCAACAACATACAATTTTTAAAATAAACTTCATATTGCATGCTGATTTCATACAACAAACTAAAGATATTAAAAATACATTTGATTTTCAAACGTTTAATTACATAATTTGTCAGGGTGATGACTTAAATATTTTTTTTTCATTATTAATAGACACTGTTGTTGGTAAAATTTGTCAATTTGAAAAAAAAGATAGTGGTTGGAGTCTTAATCAAATTAAATACATAGATATGAATGTTAACAAATTCAACCCCTTACGTGGTAGTTCATATATCGATCTTCCTCAGGATATTAAATTAAAAAAAGCTGTAATCAATGTTAAAAATAATGATAATATGTGTTTCAAATGGGCATTACTCTCCGGTTTATATCCTGTATGTAAAAGTGTAGATCGCGTAACATCATACGCAATTCATGAAAATAAACTAAAATTTACTGGTATTTCTTTTCCGGTTAAAATTGTAGATATATCAAAAGTAGAGAATTTAAACAATATTAGTATAAATGTTTTTGGTTTAGAGTATAATAAAGAAAAAAAGTGTAATTCAGTTGTAGGTCCTTTATATTTAACAAAATGTCGTACACCTAATCATATCAACCTACTATATTTATCGAATGGTACTAACAATCATTACTGTTATATTAAAAAGTTATCGCGGTTAGTTAGCTCACAAATCTCGAGTAATCATCACGCAGTTTATATATGCGATTCATGTTTACTTCATTTCCCATCAGAGGAAAGACTTAATAACCATCAACAATATGATTGCGCTCACATTTGTACGGAATTACCAAATGGTAAGGATTCCAAAAAGGATTGGTTCTGTTCGATGCAATATTTTGCAATCGACCACGTTTGCTGAGCAAGCGATATAACGCGGTCGCACTAAGTGCGCCGCGAGCTCAGTGTGTATTTCGTACAGCAACCGTGTGCACTCATTTCCATCATTTAGCGATAATTTTATTACTTTGTTAAATTATACTTAGCAATAAACCCTTGAAGGTTATCAGTGTGTTTAACTTAGTAGCATAGCGAATCCCACAAGGTACCACTTAGGTCGCGCCCCTACAGGTTCGGTAAAGCAACATCAAATAATAAAATAAAATTTGATAAATTCGTGAAAAAGTTGGAAATGCCCTTTGTGGTTTATGCAGACTTTGAAGCATTTTT
Organism: Tholera decimalis; assembly: GCA_943138885.2. Taxonomy (NCBI): domain Eukaryota; kingdom Metazoa; phylum Arthropoda; class Insecta; order Lepidoptera; family Noctuidae; genus Tholera; species Tholera decimalis. The sequence goes on along the minus strand of OW964551.2, from coordinate 8,824,290 downwards.
GAACCCGATAGAATCATGTAGTAACGATCCATCCAAGCCTAGTACAATTAATATTCAAAAACATGAAGTGTATAGTTTCGGATATTACATTAAATGTTCATATGATGACAGATTATCAAAATATGAGACGTATAGTGGGCCAAACTGTGCACAAGTGTTTATGAATCGCCTTTGTGAAGATGTGAAAACAATAGTTAAAAAAAATTGTTTCCAAAAATGTCCCGTTCCATTATCAGATGAAGATAAAATTAAAATTTCAAATTCAAACATTTGTCATATTTGTGAAACTCAGTTAAATGAAGATCCTTTTTACGATTTTGATTGGTACACTGGCAGTTTTAGGGGTGTTGCACATCAAGTGTGTAGTTCTAAGTACAGAAACCCTCGTTATGTTCCAATATTTTTACATAACCTCGGTCACTACGATGCTCATTTTATTGTCCATGCATTAAACCTCGATGATGGCAAAGTTGAAGTTATTCCACAAAATAAAGAACGATACATATCATTTTCAAAACAGTTAACAATAAATAATCAACCTGTAAGTTTAAGATTCGTAGATTCATTGAAATTTTTATCATGTAGTTTAGATCAGCTAGCTAAAAATCTTAATGACGATCAGTTTAAAGAACTTAAAAGAAACTATCCTAATAATGAAGATTTTTTACGTTTAAGACGGAAAGGTATTTATCCTTATGAATTTATGCGTAATAGTGATTGCTTGAAACATCCGTCACTTCCTGATCAACACCAGTTTTATAGTTCACTCACAGATTCAAATATTTCAAATGATGATTATAATCATGCAAAAGATATTTGGCAACATTTTAAGTGTAGTAGTATGTCTGATTATTCCGATTTGTATTTAAAAACTGATGTTTTACTTTTGACCGATGTATTCGAAAACTTCAGAAAGCTATGTATTAAAACTTATGGATTAGATCCTGCCCATTACTATACAGCTCCAGGTTTAAGTTGGGATGCAATGTTAAAATTTACAAAAATAGAATTAGAATTGTTAACGGACTATGACAAAATTGCTTTTTTTAAAGCTGGTATTAGAGGGGGTGTATCTCAGTGTAGCAATCGTTTTGCTAGAGCAAATAATAAATTCATGGAGGATTATGATGGTGAAAAACCTAATTCATATCTAACATATTTTGATGCGAATAATTTATATGGTTGGGCAATGTCCCAATCCCTTCCTGTTGGTGGTTTCGAATGGATAAATTGTAATACAGATTATAATGTGTTGGATACGTCTGATTTTGGTTATGTTTTAGAAGTTGATTTGGAATATCCTGATGAACTTCATAATTTGCATTCTGACTTTCCATTATGTCCTGAAAACATATGTGTGGGTAATACTAAAGAAACTAAATTAGTTCCTAATTTAAATAATAAAAATAAATACATCATTCACTACAGGAATTTAAAACAATGCATTGAAATGGGAATTAAATTAATGAAAGTACATAGAATTTTAAAATTTAAACAGAGTTCTTGGCTAAAGAAATACATAGACTTAAATACTAGTTTGAGAACGTTAGCTAAATCAAACTTTGAAAAAGACTTTTTTAAATTAATGAACAATTCTGTCTTCGGTAAGACAATGGAAAATATTGAAAAAAGAGTAAACGTTAAACTACTAACTCACTGGGATAATCGTGGTAAAGTTTTAGGTGCTCAGGAATTGATTGCAAAACCAGAATTCCATAGTTTATCAATATTTTCAGAACATTTAGTCGCAATACAATTACGAAAAACAAAATTGATTTATGATAAGCCAATTTATTTAGGATTTTGTATTTTAGATATATCTAAGACCCTTATGTATGAATTTCATTATAACTACATGGTTAAAAAGTTTAATAACAAAATTAAGTTATTGTACACCGATACCGATAGTTTGATATATCAAATTTTTACAGATAATTTGTATGAGGATATAAAACCTGACCTACTTCACTATTTTGATACATCAGACTATCCAGAAAATAATATTTACGATTATCCAAAAATAAATAAAAAGAAGTTAGGTTTTTTTAAAGACGAGAATAATGGTAAAGTGTTGAAGGAATTTGTAGGGTTGCGATCAAAAATGTATGCCTTGGAAGTAGAAGATAAATTTATAGCAAAGGCAAAAGGGGTTAACAAAAGTGTTACCAAAAAAATGAATATGGAAAATTACAAATCGTGTTTGTTTAATAAAAATGTACAATATTGTAGTATGCTTCGGTTTAAGTCAATCAAACACACTATTTTTACACAAAAAATAAATAAAGCATCTTTATCATATAATGATAGCAAACGATGTATTATGGACAACAACATTGATACATTGGCTTGGGGACATTATAAATTACGTTAAGTGTTGATACTTTTTACTTGTACTTCTGTACCTATACAAAATTTATATTGATTGTAAAATTATGATATTACTATAATGTTATATAATAGTTTATTACATATTTAAAATTTATTGTTTGATTGTAAATAATGTAAGATAATTGTGGTTTTTATTTGTAGGTTTAAATTTGAGATTGTAAAATTCTGATGTACTAATTGTGTTAGTTTTAATTATTTGATTGTAAATAATGATATCTAAGTAATAATAAAACGGTGAACATACATTTGAGAAGATTGTAATATTCTGATAAGTAATAATTGTGTTAGAAATAGTATACAGATCAGTCTGTTTTTCATCAGTTACATGTTTTTTGTAATTTTAGCAATATATATATATATATTTAATTTATACAACATAATTTTCATTTTTTATTTCATCCCTTTGAACTCTAGACGTGTGAAATGTTTCACTTTATCCATCCGTTTACTGCTATTGTGGCAGGACCAAGTGGATGTGGGAAGTCAAATTTTGTAACAAATTTCATAAAATCAGTTAAAGAAATATGTAATTGTGATTTTAATCAGATCACATGGTGCTTTGATGAAATGCAACCTTTATATAATTTACCAAATGTTAACTATCATCAAGGAATTCCAAATCTTAATATGTTTGATGGTGAAAACCCACATCTTGTTATTATTGCATGATCTAATGAGAGAGTCTGATGGAAGAATTGTGGATATATTTACAAAAGGTAGTCATCACAGGAATCTGAGTGTATTTTATTTAACACAAAATTTATTTCATCAGGGTAAAGGTCAAAGAGACATTTCTTTAAACTCAAGTTATATAATATATTTTAAAAACCCTCGAGATAAAACTCAAATAAGATATTTAGCACGACAAGTGTCACCAGACAACCCAAAATTCATTGAAGATGCCTATAGGGATGCAACTTTAGAAGCGCATGGATATTTAATGGTTGATTTAAAACAGAATACCAATGATTTTTGTCGTATCAAGACAAATGTCTTCCCATTTAATGGACACTGTACAGTCTACGTCCCCACAAAAGAGTTTAAATACACCAAGAATCAAACAATTCAAATCATTTCTAAATGATGCATCGTCGACTCACAACGCATAAACATTTGCTAAGCGCTTTGCATACGCTTAAACCAAAATATCAAAGAGCGTTACTTAAAACATGTGATAAAGAAGAAATAAACTGTATTTGTGAATGTATTCATAACGTTTTACAAGGAAAGGTACCTCTTAAAGATCAAGATAAACAAAAATTGAATAAACACAAAAATATACTCCGTAAACTGGTGCATAAGTGTAAACATAAACTAAGAAAAAATATAATCATACAAAAAGGAGGGGCTTTCTTACCAATAATATTAGGTGCAATATTGAGTGGATTAGTAAGTGGACTAGCCAGTTAACATGGAAAATGCAAAGAAAATGATACTTATTGAACCTGGATTGATTGAAAAATTAAAACAAGAAAATAAGGTTAATAGTAATTTGTCTCGATTAGATATTGAAATGCAAAATATTATGAATAGTAAGACGGAAGACCGCAAGAAGTGGATGTTATATTTACAAACACTACAAAGATACCTTCACTTTACCGAAGAGGATCGTCAACCACTCAGATTACCAATTTATTCTGATACATCTAATGAAGATTCAAATGAATCTAAAATTGGATTTAAAAATAAAGATAGAGATCTAAAAAGTTCAGTTGATGCTGAATCTTTGTTGGATGAGAAAGGATCCATTAAAAGTAAAGAAAATGACACAAATCCACTTTACACACCAACTCAAATACTCAGTTTAATACCAAAAACTTATAATAAAAAAGGTGAGTCATTATTAAACTTAATTGGAACAAGTAAAAGTAAAATACATTGGGATAATGAAGGCACAGTCATAATTGATAATGAAAAAATTCCTGGAAGTAATATTGTTGATTTAATAAATGATTCACTAAGACCCTTAAAAAGAAGTGATCCGATAGGGTGGGATAGATTTGCTAAAGCATTAAAAGATATTAAAGTACCACTTACTTATATTGGAAATCCAAAGAGATGTGAGTTTATTAACCAACTTCAAGCAAAAGATCTGAACAAAACCTCTGAGATTGAAGTTCAAGAGTTTTCTACACCGAGCAGTGGAGATAAAAGATCTATAACTAAAATACGTAAAAAGCTCGATTGGGAAAAATGGACCCCGTACTAGAAGAAATTAACAGGATTTATTATGATCCATCTAACCCCGCTGGTTTTGGTAGTATTGATAAATTATCAAAAGCTGATTTAAGTGATATGCGAACTTATTCTCAATATAATGATGGTTTCAACTATATACTTTGTGTTAGTAAATATGCTTTCGCAAGACCAATGAAAAAGAAAAACTCAGAAACTACTAAAGAATGTTTTGAAAGTATATTTACTGAAAGTAATTCCACACCTACTCACATACAATCTGATAAAGGTACAGAATTTGTTTCAAAAGATGTACAAAAATACTTTAAATCCAAAAAGATAAATTACTATACCACTAACAATCCTGATATTAAGGCTAGTATTGTTGAACGATTTCAAAGAACTCTAAAAATGAAAATGTGGCGTTATTTCACTCATAACAATACTTATAGATACATAGATGTTTTACAGGATTTAATATACTCTTATAATCACAGCATTCACTCTAGTATTAAGATGTGCCCATGTGATGTAAGTTCCGCCAATATTATGACAGTTTGGACTAATCTTTATAATAGAGGATCAAACAAACTTTCTTTAGAAAATCCAAAACCAAATTTCAATGTGGGTGATTATGTTCGAATAACTAAATATAAACATGTTTTCCAAAAAGGATATGAATCAAATTGGAGTGATGAAATATTTATTATATCTTCAATAATTGATAGATCTCCATGGGTTGTTTATACAATAACAGATTTACAAGATGAAGCAATAGTTGGTACTTTTTATGAAAGAGAATTACAGAAGGTCACTTACAACCCCACCTCACAATATAAAATAGATAAAATAATTGGTACTCGTTATTCGGGTAACAGAAAAGAAGTATTAGTGAAGTGGAAAGGTTATCCAGATAAATTTAACAGTTGGATTTTAGCTTCTAGTTTAAAAGAAATATGAATAAAGAAAGTTTTTATTTAACTTTGCTCAGCAATAGTTCAATGGAATACTTTCCTGATAACAAGACCACAAATTTTTCAACAAAATTACCAAAAGCTATGAAATTAGAAGGTGAATGGTCGGTTGGAGTTGTCGAGTTTCAATATCCATGCACCATGTTTACTGTTCAAGATCATGAAAATGTTGTGTACATTACAAAAACCATGTTAATGCCTAATGAAGATAAACCATCAACAGTGTACTACAAAAAACATATTCCGGCTACCAACTATGATAACGTTGAACATATTTTAAGAGCGTTAAATGGTATCAGAGAGAACTTGAAATTTCGTTATGATGAAATAACAAAATTTGTGTCTATTTCTGTTTTGGATAAAAATATAACATCCGTAACATTATCACCCAAATTAAGTTTACAACTGGGTTATGAACCAAATACAAATCTTCTAGACAGAAATTTTGGGAAGTGTCCTGCTAATTTACACTTAGGGTTACCATCTCAACTATTTCTATATTGTGACATTATCGATCCTCAGATTGTGGGTGATGTTATGACTCCGCTATTAAGAGTCATTTCATTAGATCCTTCAAAATACATTTATGGTGCGAATAAAATGCACGTTTTCTCTCCACCTCACTACTTACCTGTAATGCGAAGAGAGTTCGATACGCTGGAAATAGATATAAGATCGAGCACAGGACAAAAAATACCATTCCAGTTTGGAACCGTGTGTATTAAACTACATTTCCACAAATTATAATAATGTATTCTCCTCATGATCATCATAAATGTCCATATGAAAATTATTATTCACATCAAGCTGGATCAGGAGTTGGTGTAATTTATAAGGGTTCACCATACCAACGCGGTCATGGTATTGGGAGCTTCTTAGGAGGGTTATTTAGATCAGTTTTACCTTTACTTTCAAGTGGTGTTCGAGTGGTTGGTAAGGAGGCATTAAACGCTGGAGTAGGACTTTTATCGGATATGGTTCAAGCGCGTCCTATGGAAGCCTCAATAAAAGATCGTCTTAAACAAGTTAGTACGAACTTAAAACGAAAGGCTGATAACAAAATTGATCGATTTAACATGACAGGATCTGGATATATAACTAAAAGAAAACGATTGGCATCGTTCATTCCACCACTAACTGCTAAAGTGAAAGCTACGAAAAAACTTGGTCTAAAACCAAAAAACATCGAAGATATATTTTCAAATTAAATATGTCTTTCCTTCATAATCATTCTTGTGAGTGCGTTAAGTCAGAATTAGATTTATTTGCATTACCGTCTACACAAACAAGCATTGAAAATGGATTGTGGATTCACTATAAACCAATTTCGTCTCTTGCTGATGATGGACCTATCGAGTTTCAAGTTCCTGGAACAGGCGATGACTACATAGATTTGTCTCATACATTACTCCAGATAAAGGCAAAAGTATTAAATCAAGATTCATCAAACTTGATATCAGCTACCGCAGTAGCACCTGTAAATAATTGGCTGCATTCACTTTTTAGTCAACTTGATGTTTATTTAAACCAAAAACTTGTATCACCACCTAATAATACCTATGCATATCGAGCATACATGGAAACTCTTTTAAACTATGCTCCTGCTGCTAAACAATCTCATCTTACTTGTAGCCTTTGGTATGAGGATACAGCAGGAAAAATGGATTCCACAGATGGTAAAAACATAGGATTTGTTAAAAGACAGGAATTAGTTAATGAAAGTAGGGAAATAGAAATGATTGGTCATCTTCATGGTGACATTTTCAATCAAGATAAATTTTTAATGAATGGCGTTGAAATGAGTGTAAAATTAGTTCGATCAAGAGAGAGTTTTAATTTAATTTCTGGGTCAAATGATGTAAAGTTTAAAGTTTGCATTACAGACGCAACTCTTATTGTTCGAAGAGCACGAATTAATCCAAGTGTATTACTCGCACATCAGAAAGTTTTAGCTTCTACCACTGCTAAATATCCTATTACTCGTGCTGAAGTTAAAGTTTTAACAATTCCATCAGGTGTTCAAGGAAAAACTCTTGATAATATATTCTTAGGACAGGTACCCAAAAGATGTATTATTGGATTTGTAAACAATTCTGCATTTAATGTTTCGCTTACTAAAAATCCATTTAACTTTGAAAACTATGGTATTAACTCTTTCAGCTTATATATTGATGGTCAACAAATACCTTCAAAAGCTTTGCAACCATCTTTTAATAATAATATATTTACATCAGCATATCATACTCTATTCTCGGGGACTGGTATTCACTTTCTAAATGAAGGAAATGCAATCTCTCGTGAACAGTATGCTAAAGGTTACTGTCTTTTAGCATTTGATTTAACTCCTGATTTATCAGCTAACTCATCAGCTCATTGGAATCTCATAAAGCATGGTAGTGTAAGATTAGAAGTACGATTTGAATCCTCACTAATACAAACAATTAACTGTATTGTTTATGCTGAGTTTGATAATATTATTGAAATAGATAAAAATAGAAATGTTACTGTAGACTATAGTAGTTAAGGTTATGTGTATGTAACTAAAGGAAACATTATAAAATTAAATAAAACAAATTATATGCAATATACTATTTTTTTATTTCTTTATAAACACCCTATTCAATCTTATACAGAACACTGATCGAGTTTAAACTTAACATAAGCACACTGACTAAACCACTGAACATGCTGCTGCCAAGGATCATCATCATCTTCCCAATCTTTTAAACCGCCACCACAATGGAAACACTTGGTCCTGTCTTCATGACCAGTATAAAAGAAACCGGCTTCTGCAAGATCTTCAGGCTTCTGTTTCATAACGAGTGGCCAGTCTCCGAAACTGAACAACCGTCTAGATTTTGAACTGAAAAATGGATATTCAGCTCTTGGGTACTGCATATTCTTCACTTTTTCTTCTCCAATCAGTTTTGTAGTTTTGCTTTTCAATGAAGTGATCTGTTCACGTATGCCACACTCATCTCTTCCTTCTAATCTTGTTTTTCTCTCAGCACCACAAGACGACACCCCCTTGGATCTAATGAATACACAGAAGTAATTTAAGTAAACAGAATCACATTCACTAATCGACTAATGAGTGTCATTGTTAAAAAAGTATTTTTTAACTTATTCACTTTCTGCTATTGTCTTTGTAATGTTGTATACGAGCCCGTTTGTGCTGTCGTAGATGCTATCCTTATTATTCTTTACATAATATTTAATCCTCGTGGTAGCGTGTTTCCAATGATCAGTAGTTGGAATCTTACATAGCTTCTTCATATCGTACATTTCAATTTTTATGAGATGCGTCGCTTGGTCTCCGTCGTCAGAATTACTAGAAATGTATGATACACCATCTCTAGCGGCTCGTGCCACGGTTGACGATAACAGTTTCTTCTTTTTTATTTTTGGTGCGACTTCAAAAAAATGATCAATCGGTTGTGATTTCCTTTTTCCACCATCGCATGTGTTATTAATAACGATGTCATCGTTCTCTTCTTCATGTTGAGGGGAGAGCGGTGAGTAGTAATACTGTTTATAGGTATTTTCATCGAAGTTGAATGATTTCTGCAACAAGACAGTTATCATGTTAATATCAATTTGTTTACACTTAATCACACACGTTAGGAAACAACAACAAGAATACAAGTAAGTTTGTCAATAGAATAAACACTTACCTCCATGGCCATTGATGCGTTGAAGTAACACAAACGTAGTATTGGTAGACGTATACAATCCACTGCGGTCAAACGACCATAGACTGACTGCATGACTGCAATGGTACGATCTTATATAGCAACATTCTTATCTAAAACAAATTCCTAAATACAACGAAACTGATTGTAACTCTATGAATCACCAAAATTATCTCACGTTCTTCCGGAAACTGATAGTAACTCTATGAGTCAACAAACTTATCTCACATTGCTGGCATCAACCTGTTTTGTGAGTGCTACAAAATAATGCGATTTAATATTTACAAATCACTATAATTGAACATTCCTATGACAACCATTGAATAGATTGGTAGTGTAATAATATGCTATATCATGGATACACTAGAAGTACAAAAACATCTGAAAAAGATTCATCCCAGTCTAGAAAATAATGTTTATGCTGCTAATAGACTCCCTATGTATACCCATGCACCAACGTATATAATATGCAATTTGGATGCGGATGATAAGCCAGGTTCACACTGGGTAGCTGTACATATCGATACGAATGGCATCGGTCAATATTTTGATTCGTATGGGCGAACACCTGCGCGATATCATCTCGAGTTTTTGAAAAGGAATTGTAAAAGATGGGGCTGGAGTATTGATAGGATTCAGAATGATTGGACTTCAGTTTGTGGTGAATATTGCTTAATGTATTTGCTATATAAGTTTCAGGGATGTTCAATGCATAGTTTTACAAACATATTTACAGGGAACACACTGTACAACGATATTTTAGTGGATGAGATGTTCCGCTCATATTTTGTAGATAAAAATAAAATTTGTTAATGACACATGTGTTTTATTGATTCCGTTTTGATGATCCCGAATAGCAAAGTAAGCAATGGTCTATGAACAATAAAAGTATACAATAGCAGTAGCAGTAACAATGAGTAATACATAGAAACGTCAATGCAATCCTAATGAGGGTGAGCGGCCGGACGCACGGACAATAGATAAGAAAAGGCGAACAATGAAAGTCGATAATGAGGTTCGGGTCACCGGAAATGAAACAGATTGTTGTTAATTGATTTCTGTATCTCCGGAACCATGCATGTTACGCGAAAACGGATTGCAGAAACGTGATCAGCGGACCCCAAAACCTTTCTTTTTAGGTTTGAAACGCCCTGGACCGCGATTGCGCCAGAAGCGGTGGTACGCCAGAACCGGTGAGCCACGGGATTGGTGCGCCAGAACCGGCAAATCACTACTACTATAATTAAAATAGATCGCAAGAAATCAATAAGACAGCCATGAATAGATACATATTTATATAAAATGCTATTGCGAAGGGATTATTTATTTAGAGTTTGGAAAGCGGATCCAAAGAATATGAACAAGCGATTAGACTATACAAAATATAGAAATAAAGTAAATAAATTAACATATATGGCGAAGAATAAATATAGGCAGGAACAAATTGTAAAATGTAATGGTGACTTTAGGAAAATATGAACAAATATAAACTCATGGTTAGGCCGAAACAAAACAAGCTTGGATGATGTGATATTAAGGTATTTAGGAAAAACAGATAGCATAGAACAGATTTGTACCAACTTTTCTAAAACATTTACGGAGGAAATAAAGGGAATTAAACATGTATGTAACTCAGTTTTTAGATAGAAGTGAATATGTAAAACCAAGCGAGGTAAGCTATAGATATATTAAGGTAACTGCGTCAGATGTTGAAAAGGTCATAAGTACGTTATCATGTGAGAAAGCACCCGGCTTAGATGGAATACGGGCGCAAGACCTTTTATATATACGTAAGCAAATAAGTCCTGTTCTAGCTGCATTCATAAATATGTCCTTATCTAAGGGTATTTATCCTGACCAGCTAAAAAATGCAATTATACGTCCTATATATAAATCGGGAAGTCATTTAGAATATGTTAATTATAGGCCTATCGCAATACTATGCGTTATAGACAAAATAACCGAAAAAGTTATTGTGGGACAGATGAGTGCGTTCTTAGAACAAAACAATATATTATGTGACTCTCAGCACGGTTTCCGTAGGGGGCGCAACACTGTCTCTGCATTGTTAGGTTTTTCAGATTTTATTAATGAATGCTTAGATTCTGGCAACCAAATTATAGCACTTTTCATTGATTATAAAAAGGCGTTTGACACTCTGGACCACGAAATCTTATTAAAGGCAATGGATGAGTGCGGGATACGCGGTCCCACAAAGAAATGGTTTGAAAACTACCTCACCCACAGGAAAATAAGCACAAGTATCTCCCGCGTAGTTGGGGAAGAGGCAGATGTAGATCTAGGTGTGCCTACTGGGTCGGTCTACGGTCCTGTAGGATATACAATGCATGTGAACAGTGTGTCAAACGTCGTACATAAGTGTAAGGTGTTCATGTACGCTGACGATATGTGTCTGGTTTATTCATCCAAGGACATAGCCGAGATACAAAAGTGTATACAATTTGATTTTGAAAATTTTAGCAGATGGGCACATGACAATGGCATTATATTAAATCTTGCAAAAACAAAATGTATGCATATACACTCGCCATATAACCAAAAGGCCAAATCTATAAATAAGGAAGATCTCACAGTGATAGGGCATACATACGAATGTTTACATCAAAATAAATGTAATTGTAGCTGCACAAAATTGGAGTTTGTAGAAAAATTTAAATATTTAGGTCTAACAATAGACAAGAACTTTAATTGGAAAATACATGTAAATGATATTTGTAATAGGCTAAGATCAGTATTAAGTAAGTTTTACCAATTAAAAAATGTACTAAATAAACAAACATTAAGAATAGTTTACTTCGCACTTGCCGACTCGCTAATGAGTTATGGACTCCTTGTGTACGGGCGAACCTTTAGAACATATTTAAATGACATTAAAGACATACAAATAAGACTGCTAAAGTACCTCATTAGTAAAAATGTTAAAGATAAGTGTAACAAAGAATATAATAAGTTATTTCCTATTTGTAAAATTGTACCAATAGATAAAAAAGATGATGAACACAAAGTTAATATACTTATTAACTTATATCTGTATCTGTATTGTACTCAATACACGTAGGGTTCGAGAAAATAAACTGGTTCAACCCAAGATAACGAATTATTACGGAAAGAGGACATCTAAGTATTTGGTACCTCAAGTATTTAACAAAATAGAGTTATTAAGAGAAAAAATAAAAATAAGTAAAGGAACGCTAAAGAAAAAACTAAAAAATATATTGGAATGCTAATCATATATTCAGGTAATTAACACATTGTTACTGTGAGATTATAGATATAGGATTGTATTGCAACATATTGTGTAGAAGAAATTGGAATGGTAAATGTTAACGTATAAAGAGCGCCTCTCGCCATCAAACGTAAAAGTTTGGCGAGTTTAGATTTAAGTGATACCTCTGTATATAAATAAATTAAATAAATAAATAAAAAAAAAATAAAAAAAAAACCAGTATGCGGAAAGCTTTTGTAACAGTATTTGATGTGGAACACGGTCGAAAGCCTTACTGAAATCCGTGTAAATTACGTCGTATTGTCTGTTGGAGTCCACAGCATCAGTCACAGTCTCAGAAAAAGCGACTAAATTAGTACAAGTTGATCTTAATTTAGCAAATCCGTGTTGACTACTACTGATATATTTACTAAAGTGACTTTGAATGTATGAACAAACCAGTAATTCGAATATTTTGGCAAAGGTGGAAAGAATTGAAATTGGCCTGTAATTACTAACGATAGTATTTTTTTCACATTTATGTACGGGCACAACTTTAGCTACCTTCCAGTCTAAAGGAAAAACTCCGGTCCTCAAAAATTCATTAAAAATTATCAAAAGCGGAAGCACCAAATAGTTAGCACAGGCAGATATAAACGCCAGGGGAATACCATCGGGTCCCGCGCCTTTATTACGGTCTAATCCCTTTAATTTAGCTAGGAGTGTATCGTGTTCTATAGTGGGCAACGTCATATTTAAACCGTACCTATCTATGTTCTCTAAACAATTGTTACTATCATCATTATCAGAGTCTACTACATTATTATTACTACTGTTATAGATTATTAAATAAGAACGCACCATTAATTTTGACCATGCACCTTTTGACATATGTTGTCTGTGTCTTGTCTATGTCAGATCCAATAAAAGGCTGTAACAACGAAGACCTTTCATAATTGTTTTTTTAAAGAACCTGATAAAAATCTCCATAAAACAGGAGAATCATCAAGAAAATACCACAAAGTGGCGACCGTGACAGGACGAAAAACAACTATAAAAGATGGATCTCGAGAAATTAAAGCGTGAACGCGAACAAATACGGCGTGTTTTTAATCGCCACGAGGTAACCCTTGAATTCCTAACAGAAAAAATGGAGAAGCTAGCATTATTAGACAAATCAATACAAGATGAGTTGCTAAGCTCCAAAACATTCGATCAGACAGGTTATGAAAAAGAATGTGACGAATGCGACATAATGCGACGCAAGTGGCTAAAAGTAAAGACACGGCTACGAGATATGAACACGAACAGGTCGGATGATTTTACGAAGCAGGAGGCTGGGATTAAAAGACATAATCTCAACCTACCCAAATTAGAGATTCGCAAATTCGATGACAACTCCAAATCCTGGCTGGCATTTTGGGGTCAGTTCAAGAAAATACATGAAGAGAAAAACATGGATGCGGAAACTAAATTTCAGTACCTAACACAAGCAATGACCCAGGACAGCAAAGCAAGAATCTTGGTAGAAAGCTATCCGCCCACAGAAGACAATTATCCAAAGGTTATCCAGACGCTTAAAGAACGATTTGCCAAGGATGAAACACTTATTGAAATATATGTACGGGAGCTGCTGAAGCTAGTGAACTGCAAAGATCAACTGTTACTGGACGTGCTTTATGATAGGATTGTTACAAATTTGCAAATATTAGAATCATTAGGCATTGTTAAAAAAAAATATGAGTGTATTTTGCTTCCAATGATAGAATCGGCACTACCAGAGAGCACACTACTATTGTGGAGTAAAGTTCCTTATAAAGGGGAGAAATCAAGACTCAATAACCTTTTGAGTTTTTTGCAGACAGAAGTTGAGACTGAGAGGAGAATACAAATAGCAAAAACTGAATTTTTAGGTAGTTCTAAAGCAGCAGTTCCAACAGCAGCATGTTTGGTAGCGGAAACAAAACAGGTAAAGGAAAAGTCTATCACTAGTCAACCTGGAAAAGAAGGTAAGGAACTTTGTTATTTCTGTGAAAAGTCTCATAACACTTTAGAACGTGGTAAAGCTAATACTTTTACTTTGGAAGAAAAGAAAAATGCAATTAAAAAGGAAGGAGGGTGTTATGTATGCCTAAAAAGAGGACACCTCGCCAAACATTGCAAAGTTTTTGTTAAATGTATGTGTTGTAGTAGACGACATTTAATAATCTTGTGCCCCACACTTCATGAACAACCCAAGACAGAGAAACCTAAGACAGAGACAGTCAACAACTTTTCTAGCAATAATACAACAACGTTGTTACAAACTTTGTTTGTTAAAGTTACAGTTGGTAATAACAAAAAGAAAGTGAGAGCGCTGCTTGACTCCGGCTCGCAGCGCACATATGTGAGGACTGCACTAGCTCAAGAATTGGGATTAAAGGTAATAGGAAGTGAGAGCCTTAGCCACTCACTATTCGGTGGCGTCAAGAAGGCTACACAAACACATAGAGTATTTGAATTTCAAGTAACCTTGACGACACATACATTACTACAATGAAAGGACTTGAACAAAATATACTTTGCGGCAATTTGCCTAAGGTTCAAGATTCAAACCTACTAAAGAATCTACAAAAACACCAGATCCATTTAACAGATGCTGAAAATAGAGTGGCCGCTATAAAGGACATAAACTTACTCATAGGTTCAGACTACCTAGGCTCCATCTTAGATAACAATCTCGTGCATGTTACAGAAAAACTTGTGGCTGTTAAAATAAAGCTTGGGTGGACAATACAAGGGCCTATTGATTCGTCTCATGGAGTATGTAATAATGTGGTCCACACAAATTTTATGATAGCTATACCGGAAATGGATAATTTATTGGAGTTTTTGTGGAATATTGAAACTTTATGTATTAAAGACCCATGTAATGGGGAAGTAAATGACACAGTTTTGGAAATTTCAGTAAATGATAGCGGACGATATGAAGTTCCATTGCTGTGGAAGAATGGATACCCAGAAATCAAATCTAACTGCGAAGTGGCTAGAAGACGTTTGGACAGTACGACAAAGAAATTATTTACTACAGAAAACCTTGAAAATTACCACCAAATATTTAAAGAATGGGAAAAAGAAGGCATTATAGAAAGAGTAAAACAAGATAATTGTAATGACGGACATTACTTACCTCATCACGCAGTAATTAAGCGGGAAAGTACAACTACAAAAACAAGACCGTTCTTCGATGCTTCTTCCAAAGACAAGAATGGATTGTCACTGAACATGTGCATTCAGAAAGGTGTAAACCTTATAGAAGTGATCTCGAGAAACTCATAATGATGTTCAGAGCTGGCACCTATGGAGTTATATCTGACATAAGAAAGGCATTCCTACAGATTTCAGTGGCACTTGAGGATCGTAAGTACTTAAAAAGTATTATGGTGGAATGACCCCAAGGCAAAAGATGAAGTACTTACATATCAACATGCACGGGTACCTTTTGGTGTTGCATGCAGTCCCTTCCTTCTGGCAAAAACAATTAATTACCACCTGGAACAACATGCTCACAAATACAGCTGCAAGACTAAAAGCATGCTTCTACGTGGATAACTGTGTAACCAGCTTCGACACAAAACCAGAGGCCAAGAAATTTATCAAAGAAGCCACAGAACTTATGAATAAAGGCAAATTTGATTTAAGAGGATGGATGATGAATTCAATGCAAGAAGAAGAACCACTCTCAGTATTGGGAATACAGTGGGACAGAAAACGAGATAACTTGTGTTGCAATTTAAACATGAAATCTATACCTGAAAAGATTACAAAGAGAGATCTACTATCAATTGCACAGCAGATATTCGATCCCATAGGTTTCTTGTGCCCAGTTACACTAATCCCAAAGCTTATTATACAGAAAGCATGGTTATTAAAGACAGGATGGGATGAAATGATTCTTGAGCAACTAGAAAAAGAATATAAAGATTGGATACGTACCATCGATTGTCTTCAAAGATGCACAATACCAAGGCGCCTTATAGAATGTCCACTTGACGACTGCAAAACAACAGTACATGTATTCTGTGATGCTAGCAAAAATGCTTATTCAGGATGTGTATTTCTACGAACAGAACATGAAGAACAGGTAACTGCACGACTTATAATAGCTAAAAGTAGAGTTGCGCCCATCAAAAGGCAGATGACGCTACCAAGACTAGAGCTAATGGGTGCACTCATAGCTTCTAGATTGTACAAAGAAGTCGTAACATCAGGTCTGCTTGAGGCAAGCAAGAACTACAAAGTGTATTGTTGGACGGACTCGGCGGTAGTGCTTGCCTGGATACAAAGACAAGATACCTGGAAAGAATTTGTAACAAACAGGGTAAAAGAAATCTGTGCTATCACAGATAGAAATAACTGGAACCACTTACCTGGTATTCATAATCCTGCAGACTTACCTTCACGCGGTTGCAACCCTAAGACTCTACTGGATACACAATGGTGGACAGGTCCTCAATGGTTGTATCTGAAAGAAGAAAACTGGCCAAAGTCTATCATCGGTAATAATAATGGAAAATACGAAGAAATCATTAGTGGTGAATAGAATAAAAGAATAGCAGTCAATGTGGAGGTAACTACAGACAACTTCAGCAGTAGCTTATTGTATTTCAGTCAATATAGCAAGATAATAAGTCTTGTTGCTAGAATACTAAGACTATGTCCTAGAACTAGGAAAATATATAAAATCATTACTTAAAAACCTAAAACATGTTTAAAAGTCCACATTTGGCCGGTATTGTATACATATTTTGTAACATGTTCTTATCTTATCGAAGTTATTCATGAATATAATTTTCACGCGTTGTTCGCTCTCACTATTTATGATATTAGAATAAGTAAATAAAAAATACAGTGTCAAAATGTATTACCTGTAAGAAAGACAAAGCTAAACATTATGTAGTTCCCGAACCACCTCTACCAGCAGACCGTATTAAAACGACAGCAGTTTTTGAAGTGACCGGTATAGATCTGGCAGGGCCATTATTCCTAAAAAAATATCAAAAATGTTGGATTGTTCTTTTTACCTGTGCTGTTTATAGAGCAGTACATCTGGAACTTGTAGAATCACTGTCCACAAATGCCTTTCTCATGGCTCTAAGGCGTTTTATAGCAAGGCGTGGCCGACCGAGAACCATTTATACAGACAATGGAACAAACTTTGTTGGTGCGGTTAATCTGCTTCAAGAAGTAAACTGGCAGGTAGTTGAAGAATCCACCAACTCTTATAGGATCCTATGGAAGTTCTCCGTGCCAGCAGCTCCATGGTAGGGAGGATGGTGGGAGCGGTTGATCCGAGTAGTAAAAGAAATGCTGCGCAGAATACTAGGCAAAGCATCAGTGAATTGGATAGAACTTTGTACTATTTTATGTGACTGCGAAATAGTGATTAACAGCAGACCCCTTACATACGTGGAAATGGGAGATGTTAAACCACTGACACCGTTATTGTTTTTACAGAACTTACCCACTGGAGAGACACCTGATCTTGACCAGGTGGATGAGAAAAACATACAGGTTCGTTATCGTTACCTACAACAACTAAGACTACAATTTAGAACAAGATTCAAAAGTGAGTACTTACCTCTACTTAGGGAAAGCAGCATAGAAAGGAACCTAAAGTAGGCGAATTAGTTTTAATAGAGACAGAAGGGAAGAGACTATACTGGCCTCTAGGTATAATCCAGGAGACTTACACAGGAAAGGATGGTTTCACACGAGTAGCAAGAGTTCAGACCGCCACAGGAGTAAAGGTAAGACCCTACCAAAGATTATACCCTCTGGAACTCTCTATCTCAGAAGACTGGCTAGACAGCATCCCTTCATCCAGCACTGCTCACCCACACAATTCAGCGGAGCAGCCAGGTAATTCTCAGAGCTCATGTACACCTGTGCCTCTAGGTACGAAAACTAGGTTAGGACGTGCAATAAAACTACCACTTAGATTTATGGAATAACGAATAATGGCTTCTTGATCATGGTCTGTCACTAAGTGCGCCAAAGAGTACAGCGGTCATCTTTACCCGCAAGCGTTCTGTACCCCCAATTGATATAAATATTGATGGACAAAACATCCCAGTTAAGAATAACGCTAGGTTTCTGGGAGTAACCTTAGACTCAAGGCTGACTGGAGTTCATCATGTTAACAGTGTGGTGAAAAAATGCGAGAAATCTATATCGGTTCTCAAGGCCTTGGCTGGGGTGTGGTGGGGAGCTCACCCCTACACCCTTAAACTGATCTATAACGCATTGACCAGAAGTGCTATAGATTACTGCAGCTTTTTGTTAGAGCCCTGCAACAAAGAAGCGCTTAAGAAATTAATTAGTATTCAGTCAAAATGTCTAAGAATTGTCATTGGGGCCATGAAATCCACTCCCAAAAATGCTCTTCAAGTAGAATGTGCAGAACCACCTCTTCACCTTAGGAGACAATACCTGGCAGATCGCTTCCTTACTAAACCTTTCTCACTTTCATCCCATCCTTTACTCCCAATTTTAGAACAAATCGACCTATCATTTAATACCTCTCCCTATTGGAATAATAAAACAATTCCTCTATTGATAAATAGGTAAAGAGAGCTTAAACAACTCTCCGCGCCAGTTTGTCAATACTCAACTCTCCCGGTCTTCACCACCGCATATGAAACGATTCATTTCGAACCCAAAGCCGTTTTGGGACTGGGTATATCAAAGAATTCCCAAAACCCTAGAGATGACTTTGAGTCAGCTGTTAAGCGGTATTGGGAAGGATGGAATTTATTTTTCACTGATGCTTCAAAACTATCTGATACCGAATCCACAGGGGTTGCTGTTTACTTTCAAAATTCAAAAATTGTTTTATTATTTAAATGTCCACCAGAAGCATCAGTATTTACAGGGGAGTGTATTGGTATTTTAGAAGCCATACACTATATAAAATCCCATCGAATAACAAGATCAGTAATTTTTTCAGATTCGCGTAGTAGTATCCAGGCCTTAAAACAAAATCAACTTTACAGCAAAATTAATAGTCAAATCATTATAGATAACAAAATAATTACAAAAATAAAACACCAGAAGTATGAACATTGTAACAAATTCTAAATATCCATTTTAGTCATTTTCAAAGTGAAATGTTGTAGTCTTGTTGAATTGTTTATCTCTTGTTGACATCCAATAACCTTTTTAACTTAAATAAAATGAGTCATGGGCCAGGGCCAGTTAGCGTCATCAATATAAAACTGCATCAAATCATGCATTGTGAGTACCTCATCCACGTCATGGAAAATCACCATATTTTGCGATATACCTAATTGCATCGGACTTAGGTACTCAAGTGTAAGCGTTCAATCAATCTGAAACAAAAATAAATATATTTATAGAAAAAAAACTTTGATTGAATTAATCTTATAGAGCTCTATTACAAAATATAGTACCTTTCAATTCCAAACATGATTCGCAAACATAATTACGGCAGTTAGGTTCTGCCATGCACTCATAACAAAACCAGCTTTTGCAAGAAATAGATACATTTTCCTTTTTGGTTAAGAACAGAAAAGCATTTATGACTATATACTATCATGTTCTTTCCGCGCCACTTAAAGGCATTGTGAGATATACTTAAAAACACTACCTGAAAATAAATATTGCAAATGGTGGACGTGATCCCATCCTTATGTGTCAGTTTAGTCACATTTTGTAGTCAGTCTTATATGTGACGCAATAAAAATGTCACCACACGGACGTCACATTCACGGGCAAGATTAAAAGAAATAAGTTTACTTCTCACAGCTAAATATTTCGTAAGAATAAAGTATGTGAAAATAGTTTTGAGTTATATCTGATTCGTTTACAGCAGTTGAAGGATATTAAACATCCTGCATTAATAAGGAAATAACATAACAAACCTGACAAAAAAGTGGAGACAGCCGCCGACACGAACTAAAAAACCCTTTCGCTCGAGACACTGTGGCAAAACTCACGTTTTTAAATGCTGGCCTAGATCTTCTTCACAAAATGTTGGTATTTTAGGTACTATAAGTTTTTTTTGTAAATAATTTGAACAACTGGAACCGTCACTAAACTGACATGTCCGTCCGGCATCAGTTTAGAACATATTTTGAAAATGTATTCTCAGTATGTTAAATTAGATTTTAAATTGTAAAAAAAATAATTTTTGTGACGAGAGGAACATACACTATGATTGCACCAAAACTTTTAAATATATTCGTAGTACTATTTTAGTAATTTCGGCCAAATCAATGTTGGTAAGGGGTGGGACATGCCAAAAACAGTTACTCGGAATATTTAAAATACTCATAAATAAATAATTTAAACGCATTTTACTAGAATGGCATATGGATTTGTTAATTTAATATATATTTTACCTTTTTATTCAAAAAATTACACAATATCCCCACTGTTTATCTTGCTATTTAATTTTGAATACGTGGGACAGCCTAAAAATGGCGGGTACACTTAAAAGTGAAAATGCCCGTATGATGACGTAATCCACACACTGTACAAGACACTTTAGATACGCAATTTTCTATGACGTGGTTTGTACGTAAACAATTTGTACACATGTTTTTACTTTGTACTAACGCGAGTCTAGCACGAGAATCCAAAGATTGAAAGGTAGGGCACCGATAAATCAAGTGCGTTTCACTGCAATGAGCACAAGCCGCATTTGCAGGTGGGTTAAATTTTTCGAGATAAGATGAGCGTTTAGATACACTGCTATTTTGCCTACCAGATGCAGGCGAAGATCTCTTCCCCTCAAGGTTACGAGGGTTAGTATTATTATGGATATTAGATTTTGAAAACAAGTGACTAGTTTCTAAGATTTTAACATAATCTTGAAGAAACTAACAATTCACAAAACGTAGGTATTTGGGTAAGGCTCAAATTTTTAGCGCACTCTCTAAAAATGTGCTGTCCGAGAGTTTGAAGAGTAGAGATAAAATATATAAAATAATAAATACTTGTTTAAATTAATAACACAAAAAAGTTGACTATTTCGACAACATGTCTAATTTTTTTCATTTCAATAATCCAATTATATACATACTTAATATCTACTTGAAAATATAAAGGTCTAGGTTTGACTTCCATACAATATGTTAATGTCCGTGTATGTAAACTTCTCAAACTCTATTTTATTTATTCAAAAACACGTAGCTTTTTTCAATTCGCATGCTTTATGGTCTTCAGGATATGTTTGGTATAGTTTTTAGTGAAATAAGTTTAATATTTATCATAGCGTTTTGATTTTATCAAGTAATTTCAAAGTGTCCCAAATTTCAGTCCAGTGTGACACTTCAGTTGTGCAACGCGATAACTTTTGATTTATCGACATTCTACCATAACTATCAAATTATTTTGGAATGCCAATACTATTTCATGATATAAGACTAAATTCAGCGTGCTTCTGTCATTTTGTTTTTGTGCCAGATTGAAAATCGTGACGGAACGTGTTGTGTGTCGTTAAGAAATTGTAAGTTTACTTTAGTATATTTTCGAAATTTGAATGCTTTTCATTATTTATGATATTTAATCGTATCTATTACCTATTTCATTAATAAAATATACATTTAAAAATAAGTTGTACTGAACATTCTATGAATTATGATTTTTTTAATGATAGGTAATGTAGAATTTTTGATCCGTTGTGCGACGAATGACACGAAATTGTGTGACGTGTCACAACGGAAATTGTAAAGCTGTGTACCCATCAACTTTTTACAACATTTATGAAAGCATGATAAAGTACCTACTTGCGTATTTTTATTTTCAATTGCTTAAGTACTTTTTTTATTTATTTAGATGCCTTTGTCTGCGGCGGAAAGGTGCCAAAGGTACCGCGAAAAACTTAAACTGGGTAATCCCGAAAAATATGAAGAAATGAAAAAATAAAGAACGCTGAAAGAACAAAAACTAAAAAAGAAAAATATCATCAGAAAGCAATGGCGAGATGCTGAACGCAATTAAAAAGATGAGAGGGAAGATAAGTAAGTCGTAGTTATTGAAGTAAGTAATGAGTAAAGAGTAAAAAAATAAAATAAACACAATATATTATGAAAATTGCCTAGCAGTATTTTTGGCAAAAATATATTTTTTTTGCCAAAAAAAACAATTCAGGTGTTTCTTTTTTTGGAATTGATTTCTTTGAACGTATAAAACAATATATTTGTGTATTTGCTGCTAACTAATATGTTTTATTTAATACACCCAATACTATTAATACTTACTTTCTTTTATTAAGACTATTATTACTTACTTTACACATGGCCATCCGATCCGGGTCCGCCATTCAGTTGAGTCATGGTTTAATTTTCGCCACTATTTAGAGGTTCTAGATAGATTCCTTAACCCTTCAATTAGTAGTAGAGACACTAATATCCCAACTATTGATTTGAATAATGATAATTAAGAAGGTATGTAACATCTCCCTACTTAATTAAGAAACTATTAATGTATCAAAATACTAGCTTCTGCCAGCGGTTTCATCTGCGTGAAAGTAATAAATGTTTAGCCTATAGAACTTAGTGATAAAATTCAGCATTCTACTGGGGAAAGAATTTTTAAAATCGGTTCAGTGGTTTTTGAGTTTTTCGTTACAAGCAAAACATAATCTCTTTATAATATTTTCTTTTTATTAAATATATATATTTAGTATCGATTGTACAAACGATGTGCATTATGCCTTATAAATTCCGTTGTGCAACGTATTTTCTTTTGTGACACATTCCGTTGTAATTTCCATTGTGCGACTGCGCCAAAATTTTGAGCCTTACACATTTGTATTGATATTATTACCGGATCATTATAGATGCTGAGCGCATACACTAAACTTATGTGCAAGTGCTGATGTGCAAAGTTTATTGCACGATCAAACAACTCCATTCCACACAAGTGATGAACAAATGTAATGAGCTATGGAATTACGCCGGACGGCCAAAATCAGCCGAAATTATCAAAAATACACTTGGACATACATTATCACGGCCAGGAGTTACGTGGTGGAATAGTCTTTATGACTCGTTGAAACAAATTGCAAGCATAAAAAACAAAATTTTGCAGTTATATCGCGGTTTGGGCAACAAAAATTCAATTAAATGCGACGAATTTTCATATTTGGAAAAATATGTTGAATGTGCGGCTCCAATAGCGTCTGCACTCGATATATTGCAAGGCGATGATACATTTTACGGCGTAGTTTTACCCTGTTTACTGGCTCTACGAAAAAATCTTGAAAAACTATACAGAAAGGAGCTAAAGTTTTGCAAACCTCTTGTGAATAAAAACCTTCAAAGCGTCAAAGAAAGGTTTGATTGTTATTTGGATATCACGAATAAGAATGCCGAGAATGCTATAATCGCAGCTTTATCGTATCCACGGTTTAAAAAGAAATGGTTTACGTGTATTAATCCCACCGAACATAAAAAATTTACTACTTTGTTCAAATTAGCAATTTGCTTAAAAATAAATCAAGAAAACTCAAATGAATTACAATCGGACATTCAAAACAAATCAAACACACAACATCAAAATGACGAGTTCTTTTATTTTAATTCAGACTCTGGGAGTGAAAATAATGATAACACTAGCCAGTCATCAAGAAGAAAAGCTGATATTTTAATGACGAATTTCTTTTCGGAAGAAAGTAAAGATAAAAGACCTTTTACACCGTTACCTATTAATAAAAAAAAAATTTTTTTGGAGTACAATACACCAATGCCATCTTCTGGATCTGTAGAAAGGATGTTTTCATATGCAACAATGACTAGTCTACCAAGATCACATAGATTGTCTGATGAACAATTCGAAAACCGTGTGGTTATGAAAACCAATTTAAATTATTTTAAACATAATTAACCCGTAGTTTGTTTTTGTAATTGTATAACGTGCTACTGCCTACATGTTAATTAAAAAATTAAACTGATTCTGTTGTAAAGCTTGTGTTTTATTTTATTATGACAAAAGCTTTTATTAAAACTTGTGAATAATGAATCAACATTCTGTAAGTGTTAACTTGGCAACGGCGTAATTTTAGCTATTAAATTAGTCATGAGAAATTTAATCATGATTAAACAACTAACACTAATCAATCATCATACATGATTGAATTTTTTTAGTCATTACTCATTAGTCATCATCACAACATAGTATAAAACAAAGTCGCTTCCCGCTGTCTGTCCCTATGTATGCTAAGATCTTTAAAACTACGTGACAGATTTTGATGCGGTTTTTTTTAATAGATAGAATGATTCAAGAGGAAGGTTTAGGTGTATAATTTATTAAGGTTTGCGGACGAAGTCGCGGGCAGGAAGCTAGTGATTAAATAATTTAATCTTAGTTATCAATCATCAATCAAACTAAATTTTGCCCAATACTGTCTCTCCGTACCCGAGCTTACGTCTCTTCGTCCACCGCTGCCACTCTCACCCCTCCGACCTGCCTGCTGCACCATCAAACAGCAGTAGTTGAAATATAGGATATTCAGATTCAGATCTACGATCTGAATACCCTATATTTCACTATTCGAAATGAGTCTAACTAAATTCATTAAAAGCGTTCAGCAGTCAGTTCATACCTATCATTTAATAATTCAGTAGGAATAGTCTATTCAGCTATCAACATGTCAGGAGTGGAATGTGCAAAGATGATATCCTCTGACACCATATATAGGTAGCATCGTGTGTAGATATAATTATATTGTTTTCGAATTAATACAGAAAAACTTTTCAATGGTCAATATTATTGTCCTATATTTTTTTAAATATAATTATTGTTAACGCCATAATTTATTTCTTATATTTTCACGCCTAATTATTGGCAACTCTAAATAATATTAGTATCTGTGCAACGTAAATTTCCTTCCGCATTCCCTTTCCCTTCTGCAACCCTTATAATGCCTGAGCGAGAGCGAGAAGGAAGATCCGCGATGCGCGGACGCTGTCGCGTGCCGCCTTGAAAAAATAAACCGCCAGTTTCTCATCCGCTATCAAGACTTGCGGGTCGCAATTAAACCCTAAGTCAAAGAGAACTCATATTTCACCGCGAAGAACGAAGATTGTTATTAAACTGTGCAAGTGCGTGGCTTTGTGTGTTGTGGAAAGTGCAGATCCTCGTCCGTACGTACACGACATCGTGGACGCGCCGCCGCCACGTGGCTAAGGAACCCTCGCCGTGTCTCCGCCATAGCTCACCAGGCAGGTACGATCCTCATTTCCCCACACCACCAGCACCTACTTGCATCATAGAACCGCCCCTGATACAGTCCACTAAGAAAAATTCGTTTTTCAAACCAAGGCTTTAAGCCGCCGCAACATTTTTTGATCCTACGATCACGGATACCTTTTTTCTATACTCTTTCGATAACGGATATAATTATTCTATCCGTATATCATCATCCCGCAATTATATTTCATTTCAATCTTCGTTCCTTAAACTCATATAATAAACCGCTTTCATTTATTACAATACCTACCTACGTCGTCCTTGCGTACATTCAAAGGTATATCGCATCCCGCTCAACATAATATTTAATTTATGTAGGTACATAGGAAAATATAACCTACCTACCGCTCGCCCGCTTCGCCATCTTTCGTTTACGATAACCGTAGGTACTTACCAATACCACACCGCGCGCAGATCGTTGCGATTTATTTTAGCTAAGTATTATAAACACCTACAAAAATATCGAAAATGTCTAAAAAAGTAACCATTGAATCGGATGATCCGATAGAATCCGCCATTCAAATAGCACTGTCATGTCGTAATATGATTTTTGCCCGCATGCAGATCATTTACGATTTAATGGAAAAAATGAAGTCCGGTATGGAACCGCTAGAAAAGTTTATGTGTGCGTGTGTCAATATCGATGCGATGCGTACCGAGTTCCTCGAGGCATTTAATAAACATAATTCGCTTCTTCTAAAACAAAACCCTAAAAATACGATTGATGAACAGTCGTGGATTAGTTTTGAGGAATTATATTGCCGAATTAAATATAATCATTCGAATTACTCAAAATCAGCTCATACTTCTAATGGTAGTGGTGTCATTAAGCAAACAGTTCGCTTGCCTCCCATTGAAATTATGTCATTCGATGGCGATATTCGTAACTGGCCCCTATTCTACGCTAATTTTAAAAGCACGGTACACGAAAATAATACATTGACTGATTCGGAAAAACTATATTATTTGATGGGGAAATTGACAGCTAAGGCTCAAACCGCGTTCTCAGGAGTTTGCCCTAATGGCGATAATTACCAATTAATTTTTAATTCACTCGTAAACAAATACGAAGACAAACGTATTTTGGCTTCTGGTTACCTTAATCGGATGTTTGAACATAAATCTTTTAATACCGCATCTATTCAGAATTTCGAATCCTTTTCTGATAATTTTGTTTCCGCCGCAAACGCATTAAAAAATCTTAAAATAAATGATTTGACAGATTTGATCTTTTTCCATGTCGCTATAAAGAAGGTCGATTCTGAAACCGCTCGACTTTTCGAAATGGATTCGAAGGACGAAATTCCTAAATTCGAGAATTTAGTACAGTTTATTAAAAATCAATCTCGCATTTTACAAAATACTAAAGCTTTAGACAGCTCGAGCTCCACTCAGTCTAATAACAATTCTAAAAATAAAAAAACGTCTAAAACTCCACAACCGCAATCTTACACTGTAATTGATAAATCCGCAAAATGTTTGTGTGATGGCTTTGTCCATGAACATTTATTTAAATGTCCCGCCTTTTCTAAAATGACGCCAAGTGATCGTTTCAAATCAGTGAAGCAAATCGAAGCATGCACTAACTGTTTAAGTATTAAACACAAGGCCAAATCCTGTCAGTCTGAATCTAGATGTAAAACTTGTAACAATAAACATCACACGCTTTTACACTTTAATCGCGAATCGCATGCGACTGCATTATCGAACGATATTGATAATACCGCACGTACACAAGCCGATTCAAACGCCACGGCTCGCGCTAGAGATAGCACTGCTGCTCCCGAGCAGCTGTCCTTGTCGCACGCACAGGCTCCACGCGAGCAACATGCGCACGATGCCGCCGCCCAGAGCGCCCCGCAATGTAACGCGTCCATTGCTGCGTCGAGGTTTTACGACTCGAACTCCCGCGTATCAAAGCCGCAAGGTAACACGAATACTACTATTTTGTTGTCAACCGCTACTGTAATAATTCGAGATGCATTTGATAAGGAACATTTGATTCGTTGTCTATTAGATAGTGGCTCACAAACTAATTTTATTACCGCAGAATGCTGCAAACGATTAGGTTTAACTAGGCATTCATCTGATACGCCTTCCGTTAAGGGTATCGGTGGTACGGAAAAATCCGTTAAGGGTTCCGTACAGTTTACTTTCTTTTCCCGCTTTAATCCGAACGTTACTTATAACGTTAATTCGCTAGTTGTCGATGCAATCACCGACAATCTACCTAGCGCCCCCGTAGATATTTCCGCTTTGCCTTACTTATATGGTTTACCGCTCGCCGACGAATCGTTCGGCACACCCGGTCGCATCGATGTGCTGATCGGGGCATCGCTTTTCCCGCATCTTCTGCTGCCCCGCGTAGTTAGCAGCAACTCCTCCGCGCCGCCCGCCATGCAGACGGTACTCGGTTACGTCATCATGGGCACTGTGCCCGTGTTGCCTGTGCGTCGTAACAAGACTGCACTAGCTTGTTGCTCATGTTTCGCACCCGCCTGACAAAGACTCATTAGAATCGTCGTTGAAAAAATTCTGGCAGGTCGATGAAGCGCCCGTCACTCCTTCTACGAGCAAATCGCTCGATGAACTAGAGTGCGAGCATTTTTATAATTCGACCACGGAACGCGATGAGGAAACAGGTAGATACTCTGTAGCCTTACCTTTTCGCAGCGATGTGTTCCAATTGGGAAACTCACTCGATGTCGCGAAAAAACGTTTTTTCTGCCTTGAAAGGAAATTAGAATCCGCACCCGAGTTACGTACTGCGTATGATGACGTCATCCGCGAATATATTGATAAAGGATATTTATCGCCTGCTCCTCCTGATAGTTCAGACAGTAGTTGTCCTGACTATGTAAAACAGTTAGTACTGTTTAAGTATTAAACACAAGGCCAAATCCTGTCAGTCTGAATCTAGATGTAAAACTTGTAACAATAAACATCACACGCTTTTACACTTTAATCGCGAATCGCATGCGACTGCATTATCGAACGATATTGATAATACCGCACGTACACAAGCCGATTCAAACGCCACGGCTCGCGCTAGAGATAGCACTGCTGCTCCCGAGCAGCTGTCCTTGTCGCACGCACAGGCTCCACGCGAGCAACATGCGCACGATGCCGCCGCCCAGAGCGCCCCGCAATGTAACGCGTCCATTGCTGCGTCGAGGTTTTACGACTCGAACTCCCGCGTATCAAAGCCGCAAGGTAACACGAATACTACTATTTTGTTGTCAACCGCTACTGTAATAATTCGAGATGCATTTGATAAGGAACATTTGATTCGTTGTCTATTAGATAGTGGCTCACAAACTAATTTTATTACCGCAGAATGCTGCAAACGATTAGGTTTAACTAGGCATTCATCTGATACGCCTTCCGTTAAGGGTATCGGTGGTACGGAAAAATCCGTTAAGGGTTCCGTACAGTTTACTTTCTTTTCCCGCTTTAATCCGAACGTTACTTATAACGTTAATTCGCTAGTTGTCGATGCAATCACCGACAATCTACCTAGCGCCCCCGTAGATATTTCCGCTTTGCCTTACTTATATGGTTTACCGCTCGCCGACGAATCGTTCGGCACACCCGGTCGCATCGATGTGCTGATCGGGGCATCGCTTTTCCCGCATCTTCTGCTGCCCCGCGTAGTTAGCAGCAACTCCTCCGCGCCGCCCGCCATGCAGACGGTACTCGGTTACGTCATCATGGGCACTGTGCCCGTGTTGCCTGTGCGTCGTAACAAGACTGCACTAGCTTGTTGCTCATGTTTCGCACCCGCCTGACAAAGACTCATTAGAATCGTCGTTGAAAAAATTCTGGCAGGTCGATGAAGCGCCCGTCACTCCTTCTACGAGCAAATCGCTCGATGAACTAGAGTGCGAGCATTTTTATAATTCGACCACGGAACGCGATGAGGAAACAGGTAGATACTCTGTAGCCTTACCTTTTCGCAGCGATGTGTTCCAATTGGGAAACTCACTCGATGTCGCGAAAAAACGTTTTTTCTGCCTTGAAAGGAAATTAGAATCCGCACCCGAGTTACGTACTGCGTATGATGACGTCATCCGCGAATATATTGATAAAGGATATTTATCGCCTGCTCCTCCTGATAGTTCAGACAGTAGTTGTCCTGACTATGTAATTCCGCATCACGCAGTTGTACGTTTAGATAAAACAACAACAAAATTACGCTCCGTGCTAGATGCTAGTGCTAAAACGAGTACTGGAGTATCTCTCAACGATGTTTTGCACAGCGGCCCGAATTTACAGGGCGACTTATTTACCATAATTTTGAATTTTCGCTTGTTCGCATTCGCACTGTCGGCTGATTGCCGACAAATGTTCTTACAGATTAAAGTAAGAGAAGGTGATCGCCGCTTTCAACGCATCTTATATCGCTTCAGTACAAACGATCCTCTGGTTCTATATCAGTTTAACCGCGTCTGTTTTGGTCTCAAGTCAAGTCCCTACCATGCGATCCGCACAGTTCGACAGTTGGTTCAAGACGATGGTCATCTCTTCCCGCACGCCAGCGCTATCATCATGGACTCGCTGTATATGGATGACGTAGTCTGCAGCGTAAGCTCCGAATCGCGAGCCATCCAGGTTGCCCACGAACTGATCAAACTCTTTAGAGGCGGTCAGTTCGAGTTAGTCAAGTGGACTAGTAACTCTCAAACTGTACTAAACAGTATTCCGGCGTCGCATAGATTGACCGATCAACTAGAATTCGACAAGTCGGTAGAGCAAAAGGTCCTCGGCTTGCGCTGGTGTAGGTCAAATGATTGCTTTGAATTTCTTATTTCCGCACCGCCAGATACGTGTACTAAACGTGCTATACTATCGGCCGTAGCTAGACTGTGGGACATTATGGGTCTTGTCGCACCTGTAGTTCTCTACGCTAAACTGCTTATCAAAGAGTTATGGTTACTGAAGCTCGATTGGGATGACACCCCCCCGCGTCACATCATAAATATTTGGCAAACTTTTCGCTCTGCCCTTCCGCTTTTAAATGATTTTAAAATTCCGCGCCATTTAGGTATTGTTGAAAACTGTATTCTCCGCCTAATTGGATTTTCTGACGCCAGCGAAAGCGCCTATGGCGCTGTCATCTATGCGCATATTACTCGCAACGACGACGTGGTCCTTCAGCTGGTTTGTGCAAAGTCGAAGGTATCGCCGGTTAAACCATTAACTATAGCTCGACTGGAGCTCTGCGGTGCCGAGCTCCTCGCTAAGCTTCTTCGCCGTGTTCATGACACTTATAATCCGCGTTATAATGTTACCGCTATGTACGCATTCACCGATTCAAAGGTGACTCTTTGCTGGATAAATTCCTCTCCGCATCGTTGGCACACGTTTGTGGCCAATCGTGTCGTTCGCATCATAGACAACGTCCCCGCGGAGCATTTCTATCATGTGGCTGGTACTGAAAACCCGGCGGACTGTTTGTCACGTGGTTTAACACCTGACAAATTCATTGAGCACCCATTATGGTTGCACGGACCCGCTTGGGCTAAGCTTGATCCTTCCGGATGGCCCATACATAAGGTTAATGACTTGAATTCGGAACCCATTCCTGAAGAAAAGGTCCACGCGCACCCCATAGTCGCGGACTCAAGTTCAGACAATTCGCTTCTACTCACACTCGCAGAACGTACGTCGTCTTGGAACAAGTTGCGGCGTATTATTGTTTTCATATACCGCTTCATGAAAAAACTCCCGCGTCGAACTGACGCCGTTTCCGCTAGCGACCTCGAATTCGCTGAAACCATTTTGTTGCGTCATGTTCAACGAAAACACTTCTTAAAGGATTTTTCCGAGTTAAAAAATAATAAATTTTGTTCACCCGCTCTTATTAAACTAAAGCCATTCGTAGATGGTGATGACTTAATCCGCGTCGGAGGTCGATTAACTCATTCGGCTGAGGCCTATAGTACTAAACATCCTGTAGTGTTGCCCCGACATGATCGCATAGTTGAAATTCTCGTCGACTATTATCATAAAAAATATTTACATGCAGGTCCAGAACTCACTATGTCGTTATTACGCCATAGGTATTGGATCTTGTCCGCTAGACGAATTATTCGTCATAGAATTCACAAGTGCAATGCATGCCATAGGTGGAAACCGCGACCTCATGGTCCGCCCATGATGGGCGATCTTCCGAAATCTAGAGTAAATGTTGCTCTCAAAGCTTTTTCTCATACAGGGTGTGATTACGCTGGCCCTATACAGTACGTGCCCATACGCAGTCGAGGTGCGAAGAGTCGCAAGGGCTACTTATGTATCTTTACCTGTATGACCACTCGCGCTATTCACATCGAATTAGCTACAGATCTTACAACTGTTTCGTTCATAGCCGCGTTGAAACGGTTTTTATCCCGCCGCGGACCGGTACAATGTTTATATTCGGATAACGCGACCAATTTTCGAGGAGCTAATTCGTTTTTACGCGACTTATATACTTTCATAAATAAAGAATACCGCCCGCGCTTTGAAGAGGAGCTCGCTGAGCATCGCATTCATTGGCAATTCATTCCACCCGCGTCACCGCATTTCGGTGGATGTTGGGAGTCCATGGTGAAGGTCGTAAAGACTCATCTTTTCAAGACAATAGGTCAACAACTCCTCTCTTATGAAGAATTAGTTACAATTCTTTCTCAAATAGAGTGCCTGTTGAACTCCAGGCCTCTTACTGTGCTTAGCGCTGATCCGGTAGAGCCTAAGGCTCTCACCCCTTCACACTTTTTACACACTGTTCCGCTTAACTCATTGCCGGCCGCGGAAGTAGGTTTATCGTCTGACAACCTGCTTCAAAGACATTCTCTTATGGATAAATTAGTCCAGTCGTACTGGAAAAGATGGCGAAACGAGTATCTTCATAGTTTACAATCGCGCTTAAAATGGAATAAACCTGACGGAGACATGATTAAGGAAGGTACTGTAGTAGTGATTGTTAATGATAATGCGCCTCCTTTATCCTGGCCTCTAGGTGTTATTGATAAATTGCATACGTCTAAAGACGGTAGCACGCGAGTCGTTTCCGTACGCACTTCTAATGGGATTCTTGTGAGACCTGTGGTCCGCTTATGTCCCCTTCCTACTCAGTAATATCTTATTCAGTCCATTCCCTCTTTAAGTTAGATTTAAGTGTAATTTCTATTGTATTAATCTCTTTTAAAGGTGACTCTTTAAGGCCGCGGGGAATGTTAACGCCATAATTTATTTCTTATATTTTCACGCCTAATTATTGGCAACTCTAAATAATATTAGTATCTGTGCAACGTAAATTTCCTTCCGCATTCCCTTTCCCTTCTGCAACCCTTATAATGCCTGAGCGAGAGCGAGAAGGAAGATCCGCGATGCGCGGACGCTGTCGCGTGCCGCCTTGAAAAAATAAACCGCCAGTTTCTCATCCGCTATCAAGACTTGCGGGTCGCAATTAAACCCTAAGTCAAAGAGAACTCATATTTCACCGCGAAGAACGAAGATTGTTATTAAACTGTGCAAGTGCGTGGCTTTGTGTGTTGTGGAAAGTGCAGATCCTCGTCCGTACGTACACGACATCGTGGACGCGCCGCCGCCACGTGGCTAAGGAACCCTCGCCGTGTCTCCGCCATAGCTCACCAGGCAGGTACGATCCTCATTTCCCCACACCACCAGCACCTACTTGCATCATAGAACCGCCCCTGATACAGTCCACTAAGAAAAATTCGTTTTTCAAACCAAGGCTTTAAGCCGCCGCAACAATTATTATAGTTACAGTCTAATTTTGATATTTAACACTAAGCAGTAAGGTTTAGAAAATCGAATCGATTTTAAGATTTTTTTCGATCTATATTATTACTTTATTTTATTCTATACAGTTCAAAGTTGCATGTTTTGTTAGATGTTGTTATCCAGAACGAAAATGGTATGATGAAATGGAAATCCCAGACATCACAGTGTCTAATATTTTATTGTTTATTTTAAATATATATTAATAAAATGAATACTACATAATTTTTGTTCACTGTATTTTTTCCATACACTTTATTGAGAAGATATTGCGGGCAAACTCATCGTATGTTGGTAGTATACCATTAATCATGAGTTTTGCAATGTAAGTAATTCTTTATAAGGAGATCAATCAAAACAACACATCTAAGTGTGCGTGAGGTATCGCTCGTTATAGGAAGCATAAGGCTTTTTATACCTAATTATTTTGTGATATAAACATACTATTGCCACGCTCGGTTTTACTTACTATATTATAACTAAATAGTATTATAATGTTAAATAAAAGACATAAATGTTGGCAACACCGAGTGAAGCTAGCGCGAGTGGTGCTGTGGCGGGAAACGAAGCCGTTACACCGGTCGACATGGCGCGATCACCGGCTCTCTTGGGGATGAGCTCTCGACGTGTACGGTTGTATTGTGCTTAGTTTTGCGTTGTTAAAGTTGAGATTGTCTGTATTGTCCATATTTGTGAATATACAAGTTATTCCTCACTTTTGTCTTGTTTATAAATCCCTAGTCAGCAGTACCAGTAAAAATAGTTAACATAAATTAGTTTAACTATTTATTATCTATATAATATATTATTAATTAATTAATTACATTTACTTCAGTAAAAAAATACATAGATAATGTAAGTGACATTACAATAATTATGTCTAATGTATATTTACAAACTTAATTATATTTTCTTTTCAATATTATTTATCATATCTTTAGCACACAAGTATACACATACACATCACACATCAGTTAATATATTTTCAACAATATGCTGAGTACATATTTTAGCTTTACAATTGCATAATTTAGAACCATTGAGTTCTTCGCTATCAAAAATTTGAATACGTATTATTTTACGGTGCGACCCCTTTACATATTTTTTAACATACGAATACATCATTTCGCTCCCTCGTCTTTTATTGTTGATGTTGCTACTAGTATTGGCGCTGTTCAACCTTTCTTCTAACTGGGGCGGGGTAACCTCTGCCCATTTTGATACAATGGTGGTGAAATTGGAGAATAATATGATGAAAACGGTCTCCATCTTTCCAAATAATTCATCACATTTGACGTAATTCTTGTACTGCTGGATTCGGCGAGTATAACGGGCTTGAAATGAAAAGATGCTCGGATTCCTGAAAATAGATAAGTACCAATATTAAATCATGATTATTAATATCAGTTGTCCAACTTCTTCTAAATTCATAAAAACTAAAATTAGATTGAAATAAGCTATCACAAACATTGTGAAAAAATAATTAATTTAATAAAAATGTATTTACTTACCGACATTATCAATGAAGAAACGCTTACGAGATTATGATTTTTTTATCTAGATTGTACTAGTTTTCTACTTGTTCAGATTTATTCTATTTTTTAATTATGTTCAAAATTATAAGATAAAAACAAACTTATTCTTATACACCGAAATATGAGATTCTGACTTGTCATATCTCCACTTCTCCACGCGTCTAGAAGTTGCATACGAGCGTGCAAACCGCAGCATTTGTACCGTCGCGTTGACGTCGAAAACATTCAGAAAAACCTACAAACTTTTTTTCTAATTCGCCTATTGTTGATTTAAGTACCAACCTACATAATATTCAAAACAGCTTATCATTCGTCTTATAAGAAACGCTGTAAAATTAAAACCTTAAAGGGCGAAGAACACCAGATGCGTGGCGCGACGTGACGCGTGCACGCACTAATTGTAATGTATGAAACTGTAAGAAAGATGCCAGACCAGATGCGTGACGTATGCACGTCCATGACCCACGCACACAGAGCTGCATCTACTCACAAACTGAGTCCGTGCGCGTGTGAAGCGGAACGGCAACATCGCACACGCGCCTGCAGTGATGACGTTATATTATAGAGCGCTCCCTGTTAGATGCCAGACCGGGCACGCACGCACACGCATCGGTCATTGCTGCACGTGCGCACGCACGGCAGTTTGTATTTATTTACAAACCGAATACAGTTTACGAGTGTTTTTTTTTTCGCATTGGAGACAATTTTAAAGGAAAAACTTACAGAAATAAT
Source organism: Tholera decimalis (assembly GCA_943138885.2). Classification (NCBI taxonomy): domain Eukaryota; kingdom Metazoa; phylum Arthropoda; class Insecta; order Lepidoptera; family Noctuidae; genus Tholera; species Tholera decimalis. The sequence continues at coordinate 8,788,526 of OW964551.2, read as the reverse complement.
TCGCAAATATGAGTGTCTCTGTAACACCAAACATAAAGAGTTCAAAAATAAAAGTTATAAATTATTATTATGGGAGAGAATCGGGACAACGCTGGAAATAGACGATAAGTTAAAATGATTGTTGTTATTTATGTAATTTAGTACAATAATTAGAAAATTTCAATTCTTAAAGTATGTAACAAATTTTTCTCGAATGTTTATTGCATTATTGGATGATCTTGCGTTAGTACGTCTGAAGTTTAGTAAAGCACTTTCGCTACTAGATTCTTGACTATGAGCCGTGTTCGCTCCATCAGGAATCTCTTGCGTCATGGTGCCATGCTTGATTCTTATATAAAAATTAAACAGCAAACAGCTTTTGTAACATGAATAGCTTTTTCAACATTGCATTCCATAGGCCGATGAAATAATCTCCATTTTTCTGTTAGGTTTCCGAACGTATTTTCGACTATACGTCGCGCACGGCACAATCTGTAATTGTATTAATGTTCGTTTTCTGGGATTACGTGCAGATATAGAGCTATTGAATGGTCGCATTAAGTATGACTGCAATGCAAAACCTTAATCGCCAATCAAAACGAGAGGTATTGGCTCATTAGCGCCAGGCAGTGGTTTAGGGGGCAACAAAGTTTTTCCTTCTAAATATTGTCAATAGAATTCTGAATGTTCAAAAACGTTACTATCGCTATGTCGGCCATAACTCAACCATCATAATCAAACTTGTAAATTTATAAAATGAATCGGCTATTGCGAGTAAAACTATAGAAAAGTGACTTTTGTAGCAAAAAATAGTCAGACACACTGTTAATAGGGCATTTTATTTTTACATGCTTCCCATCGATGCTGTCCACACAGTTTGGGAAGTTCCATATTTCTCTTTACCCCAATTCAGATTCTCTCCAAGTTCCTTCTGTAGGATTGGGCATATACAGAGATTGTAAAACAATCCAAAGTGCTTTTGATACTTCTTCAAAAATAGCAGATACAGTGCTTCGTCCTAGTCGAAACGAAAATGAGATTGTCAGAAACGAGTCTCCAGTTCGTATATGTCTGAAATGAGTAAAAAGAAACATTCGATAATATAGAGGATTAGTTATAATAGTACTAGAGTCCCTTCCTTACCATTCCTGGTCATTGGTTACATAGCCGTATAGTTAATTAAGTAACCCTAATAATTTCAGGTAACAAAGCAAAAGAAATATGGCGGACGCTGCGATACGTCCGATATAAAAAAAGCAAGGAAAACCGGCTCCGGCAGACAATATCATAATTACACGTGGAGCGCTCAAATGGCATATTTAGATGGTACGTTAAAACTAAGGCCAACGAGCACCAACATAACAGCACCGCAGGACGCTGGATCTCAATCGCCAGTCACCAATCTCACGACAAGTTTCGTCATCATTACCACCATTGTCCCCACAATCAGGACCTTCTTACGCAGTGACACCTCCATCGCCAAGGACACCTAGTACTGCATCTTCCATACAATTACCGCTGTCTAATTCCATGCACACCAACGTATCGTCATTACCACCATTTTCTTCACAACCAGCACTTTCCTACGCAGAGACACCTCCATCGCCAGGGACACCCAATACTGCATCTTCCATACAATTACCACTGTCTAATTCCAGGCACGCCAACAAACAATCATTGCCACCTTCCGCAGAAAGATCTGTTAAAAAGAGAACCATTTCAACCAACCTTTCTTCCGAGGAGAGGACAGACAAGGTTCTAGAATATCTGCAGAAAAAAAAAATAGGAAAAGACATGAATATGACGACGTGGACCATTTATTCGCAAGTTATGCAAAAACATTCAAAAAGTTATCACGAAGAACCCAAGCTGAATTAAAAGTTAATCTGGTAAAACTTTTCGCTGAGGCGGAAATAACTTAATTAGATAGCGATACTCAAATTAATGAATCCCCACAGTCACAATTGGTGTACTTTTCACCCGAATACTCAATAATTCCTGATGAATCAACACAGCCTATTATATTAGCTTCAATGTCAGACGTACAAGTACAACAACCTATAGCGATAGACATTTCACAACCGGGACAGTCTACCACCGTAGACCTATCACAAGAATCAGCCGAACCTATGCCTGAAGCCGAAGAAGTCATCCTTTACTAGTTAACTATAGAGACACAAAATTAATGATAAACAAAAATTGATAAAATTATTAATTGTTGATTATATTTATATAAAAAAAGTATTTAAAAATTGGTTGATTATGATAAAGATTATTATATTAGATTATGATATTAATGTTAAAGATTTTTTTGGTAAGTAAAGCTAGTGAAAGTTAAAGTTACATGTGCAGTGTTAATTTTAAGATAACTTAAAGACATAGTAATATAGTGTGGTAGCCTATGTGTGCTAATAACTTGTTAATTACCTATCTGTGATTGAAGACTGATTGTAATAAACAAACCTTAAACAAATCACTAATCTTTCTCTGGTTCCAATAGCCTTCCTGTAGTTGGTGTCCAATTTACAGATGTGAGGTTTTACCAAATCATGTAACTCCTCAAAAGAGCTTCTTGACATGTGAAAATACCAATAAAAACGATCTTCATAGGACTCAAGCTCTCGTCATAGTTTATGATATTCACTGCATTCCTCTCTTCTATTATTAATATCATGGACCCAAAGTCTCTTTGTAGCAGCAAAAGATTCTTGGCTTAGTAGCATTAATAACGCTTCTTCATCAGAAGAACTGCTGTTGTCTAACATCTTTTCGCCAAATGCTCTCACAGTGTTGCCACCTTAGCCCTTTTCGGGCTAGATCTAGCACTTTTTACTGAAGATAAACTCGTTTTTACATGCTTTAGCCCGAAGAGAGCAATCTAGCCCTTTTCAAGCGATACGAAAATTCGTACCGCGATTACCAAGTTAGTAAAAGTGTAGTATAGATTTCTTCAGTTCGCTTTATGATCTAATAAAATAAATTAATTGAGTATATTTTTAGTTTTTCTATGATAACATTGTTAACTCTACCTGCTCTTTATTTTAAATTAAAAAAGAAAAAAAAATACCTGCTCTTTCTGCTTCTTGACTGGGGAATCCTCCAAGTTTGTTTCGAAGTATAAACCGACTAATTTAGGATGTAGTTATAATTTATTCATAGTAATCTTATTTAAGTGTCTGTTTTTCACAGTATTATAATATCACTACACTAACACTAAGGCAATGAGAGCAAAGCGAACATTTGTTTTTGTAACTTGTTGAAATAATCGAGCGAGTGAACTGAACACTGTGGTGTCTCGAGTTTTGATATATAAGGTGTGTGAATGTGAATGTTTCGAAAGATCAGTACTTAACAAAATAAAAAATGACGGATCTACCATTCCAAAAAAAGACTGTTTACAAACAACATTATAAAAAAGAGTGGGAAGTGGAATTAAGTGGATAAAGCCAGTGCCAGGAAATTCGTCAAAAGCTTTATGTTTATATTGCAAAATCGAGATAAATGCGAAGTTATTCGATATATAGAAGATACCGCAAGTACCAGTAAGTCTGAAACTTATCTTAGCTTATATATTGCAGAACACTCCTCTATCAACAGTGTTGACCACCTTACGGATTTATGCAAACAAATTTTCAGTTGTGACTGCGTCAAAGGAGGAGCAAACGAAATGAAGATGCATCGTACTAAATGTACCCATGTGATAACCGAAGTTTTGAGTCCATATTTTAAAGATCTGTTGGTAAAAGATATTGGCACAGGTCCGTACAGCCTGATTATTGATGAATCCACAGATGTATCTGTCACAAAACAATTGGAAGTAGTTATAAAATATCTGAGCGAAGAACGCAAGGAAATAACTTCAACATTTCTAGGTCTTCAACAATTAACTTCCGCAAATGCTAGAGCTATAGTTGATGCCCTCATCAGTCTTATTAATGAGCTGAATTTAGATATTAAAAAACTTATGGGAATAGGAACCGATAACGCTTCCGTGATGGTGGGGATAAACAATGGAGTATTTAAGATTCTCAAAGAAGAGTACAATCTTCCCCATTTAATATTGAATAGATGCGTATGCCACTCTATACAACTAGCTGTTTCGCATGCTTCCCAAGAGACTATTCCAAGAAACATTGAGTTTTTAATAAGAGAGACCTACAATTGGTTTTGTCTATCCCCATTAAGACAAGATGCATACAAAGAAGTGTATGAAACAATTAATGTGGGTGAAACTGAAAATTTTAAAGATGTGTGCTACTCGTTGGATTTCTATTGAACCAGCAATAGTTCGCATTCTTGCTCAATGGGATGAATTCAAACTACACTTTCAATTGACACAGAGGGCAGAAAATTGTTATACAGCCACATTGCTTTATTCGATGTTCCAAGATCAGAGGAATAAACTGTATTTGATTTACTTAAAATTAGTGCTTAGCGAAGTCCAACAAACATTAAAAATATTTGAAAGCAAGCGCGCAGACCCGCTATTTCTACTAGATACGCTAAAAAAGCTTATTGAAAGTTTGTGTTATAAAATTATCAATTCGAATTCCAGATTAGACTATTGTGTTGAAAGAGTAAACGACTACGTTGATACAAACCCGTACATGGGATATTCGTTTGAGGATGCCTTGAGTAAAGCAACACTGGAAAACGCTGAAAAGAAAGCGCTCAAACAAAGATGTATTGATTTTACATTAAAATTAATAAGCGAATTGCAGCAGCGCCTACCAGATAATTTCAAAAATTTAGAGACAATGACTGCTCTTTCTGTTAAAGAGACACTTAAACGAAACAAAACTGTACAACGCATCGTTCACCTTGCAGAAGCATTTTGTTTGATACCAGAAGATATTGATAAAAATCTAGTACAATATAGAAATATCGGAGGACACGACTGGGAGAACAAAGACGACACTATTAAATTTTGGTGCGAAGTTCTGAAATACAAGGATGCTGCTGGAAACAACTTGTATCAAGAGCTTGGAAATTTGGCGAAAATAATTTTGTCATTGCCCCATTCGAACGCGGATGTCGAACGTGTTTTCAGTTCTATGAACGTAATTAAAACTATAAAACAGGAATAACATGGGGTTAAAAACAATGACATCCATACTACATATACGATGGGGTTTGAAACGATTGAAAGAGTCTTGCTGTTCCCACAAGGTGCCAACTGAAATAAAACGAAAGTGTGGGAGTAATTTGAAATATTCATTCAAATTGGCTAAGAACACAGATGTCAATCAGCCATCAACTTCTTCTGCATCGGCAGATATAATTTTGGAAGATTCCGATGAAGACTCTGATTTTTAACAATTTAATAACTTAATAATAATTAGATTATAAAATACGTTTCAAATAAACAATTTTTAACTCTGCATTTGTATTTATGTTTTTAGCTCTTTCTAGCACCTCTTTTGTTGACAAAATTTGCGAAATCTAGCTCTTTCTAGCTTGGCCGACTGCTCTTTCGAAAACCGAAAACCGTTGTCACCTCGGTTTTCTTTCAAAAACCGAGGTGACAACACTGTGCTCTCAACTCAATATGGCTGCTGACAAGTTGGCTCGCACGCGCGTGCAATAGTTACCTGCGTGACGTGTTGCGTGCGCGCGCAACACGTCACGCAGATTGAGTGATGCTTTTCTATGCTACAGGTTCGATTCCTGTACAGATCAAATGCTATAAGTATATTATTTCATCTAAAAATAGATTTTTTCAACATGGTCAACACAGTGGGTGACTGATCGATTTTTTCGGATTCGAATCCTGCACATATCAAACGATATTTATATCTGTTAATTATTTTATCTTAGTCACGATCAGTATCATTTAAAAAAAAAGTAGGAGTTATGAAGGAAACGGATTGCAGTGCACTAATATTTTATTTTATTTTTTGTCCACAGGTCGAAACTACTTAGCTTTCTCCACCGATGACCCTGAAGAACAGGCGAAGCCGAAGAGGAAGCCAGAGGAGAAAAAAATGAAGCGAGAAAGGTCCAGCAAGTCGAGTGAAGAGTTAACAAGCGCAAAAAAAATCGGAGCCGATCGTTTCGCCAGTAACACCAACCAGCTCGAGTTACAGCTGCTGAATTATTCGGTGAAGACAGCGATAATGAAGAAAGCGTCACCCCAACACAGAGACACACCTCCCACAAAACTGGTAATATACCCCCACTATACTCATATTTTACTAGAAGGATGGCCAAGGGATATTCTCGACAAATAAGCGAGACTAAAGAAGGAAAATATTATGTAGAACTGACGATTTACAATACGGAAGAAACAAAAAAAATAATGCCTATAAATAGATGGCACTCGGCCATAACCACCATCAAGACAAAATTAGACGAAAATAAAGAGTCTTGGGCCCGCTTAAAGGAGTTTGTTAAAGCAACTCAAAATGATTTTAAAAACTGTCCTATCACCCACGTGGATGCCTATGAATGATACTTAACAACTTTATTTAATTAACTAGGTGTCAGACTGACACCTAGTTAATTAAATAAAGTTGTCAGTCATCATATTTACTTATATACTTAGTTTAAATTGTATCTTCTTTGAATTGTATTCAGCTACATAGATAATATGTCTTATTAATAATTGTACCTACTATATTTTATAAGTATGATGTTGTAGTATAAATAAATATTATATACCTAAGTTACTTATCTCGTAACTGGTTTATTTTTTTTACAGTTACACACCTGAATAGCAAACCGATATCTAGAAAGTCAATAACCTGTCATAAATGTTGTAGCGTTTGTATCTATGAAGTAGATATTTACACTGTCTCACGAACCACTCTAGAGGGGGCTAGCTGTCAAACGTCAGTCGGGTGACGAGCACGATACGCATAGTAGTAGCGGTACGAATCAGACAGGCCTGTGAGCTAGGTGTGTTGGAGTGAGCCAGTGACAAGTAGTGTTCTTACCTGAAGGACCACCAATGGGTCCTACATATGGCGACGAGGAAAAAGGTCCGTAAAAATAATTATTAAAAAAGGGAGGAAGGAAGTTACTAGGTTATGAAAATGATTCTAGTTTCATTATATGAAAAATTAATTGTTGATATAAATTTATAACGATTAACGTAATCACTAGATCATTTTCTCGAGCTTTTACGCATAAAATTGACTTGGGGATGCTAGGTATTTACCCAGTTTACCGCTATTGTACTTACTGTTATAGTAATTGGTTGTCATATTTTAATTTCACACACCTATTACTGCCAGAGATGTATGTTTACTTATTGAAGATTCTAAACAATAACGTATCCAGAGGTAAAGACTGTAAAAGAATTTATATATCTACGTACCCACTAGTAGATACGTAATTTCTTTTGAAGATAGGTTATATTCCATTTTTCCAATGAGTGAATATTTGGATGAATCAATAAATAAGTAGATAGGGTTACAGAAGAAATGTGACACAAGGGTGAATTAGGTAAAAACCTCGCAGAAAAAATACCAATAGGTAGTTTTAGTCTAGGCTATCTACATACTCATGTATGTATGTACTTGCTACTTACATATTATATTAATCTAACTAAGAGATTATATTTCATATTTATTAATGGCAAGGCCTGGGGTCCCAGTGATGTATCTCCTTTATTTTGAAAGATATTTGTGTATATTATATAAATCATTGTGTTTACATAAGTTTCATATAACTGTTTACACATTTGAGCAATAGTGTTGATAAAATTGTTTGTTGCCGAGTCGCAATACTAAATATTTATACTGTGACTTTACAGAAAATAAGTAAGCAAATTTAAGTCAGAGTTCATTTTGCATGATAGAACAGGATTAAACAACACGGGGTGTAAGTAACTTTCTTCTACCTTCTTTATGAAATTAATTGGTTGGTACCTATTTGAAGTTATCTGTGAAGGAAAGTTTATACAAAATGTGAATTCATAATTATTGAATGTGGCAAAATTACAATATTTAACAATCAATCAATCAATCAATTAATTCATTTCAGGCAAACTTGGCCCATACAAATGAAACACTTACATACTGTAACAATAACTATAAAAAAAAACTAATACATATTACTTAACTAAAACCAATGCTAAGTTAAACAAGATGTATAAAATTGTCTAATACTATAATAAACTAATACATATGCTTTCTTGCTTTTATGCTTGTAGTATAAAAGTAATACAATAAAATTTGATTGTACATTATTCCATTATTCCGCAGTTCTATCTTTGGAGAGGGCTGATGAATTTTATTGTTTTGGAAAGTATTACTACTGGTAGCTGGTGGCTGGTATTACCTACACATCTTTAACTTTTTAAAATGAACTGATGTATTACTACTCAATGTGGTCTATATAGAAAAATACAAACACATCATGTGCCATAGAAAATACAAACATTAATTTAAATTGCACTTAGCTGAACATAAATTATAAAGTTGGTTTTTCTTACATTTGTCCCCACCAGTGATTTATAATATAATACATTTTGTAACTAGAAGTATGTATGATAATACAACATACATACAAATTTAAAATTGGAGATTTGGCCAACTAGATATTCATATTTTCAACCGACGACAAAAAGAGGAGGTTATCAATTCGACGCGTATATTTTTTTTTTTTTTTAATGTATGATCATCGATTACTCGAAGACGGCTGAACCGATTTGGAAATCGAAAGGGTATACTTCGAAATTGGTCCCATTTTCATAAAAGTCAGGATCTGATGATGGGATCCTGGAGAAATCGAGGGAACTTTTCAAATATTATAGGCACACCTATGACGTTTTGGGTATTTATTATAGTAACTTGTGCAGTTGCTCTCAAAAAGTACCATTTGAGGAAGTGGAACTGATGATGAAGACCACAGATGGCCGCCGAAACTACTCAATAATAAGTATTGAGTGGATTGCGATTCGATTACTTGAATATGGATGTTAAGCACTTTATGCTCGTCACAATGCATATGGTGATGTAGAGCTGATGGTGAAGTACCAGGAGAACTCCTCAACAATTAACGGCCCAGCATTGGGAAAAGCAATATTTTGTAAAAGGTTATAAGTAGTTGACATTTAGGCTCTTGTAACTAGGTAAATTAAAAAGAGACCAACTAAAAAGAGTGAAATAAAAACTTTTTACCAAAAAATTAAACCGACTCCCAAAAAACACAGCAAAGTGAAAAATAACTTTAATTTCGGAAGTCGGTGCCTAAAACGAAAATACAAAACTAAAGACACCGACTTCCGAAATTAAAGTTATTTTTCACTTTGCAGTGTTTTTTGGGAGTCGGTTTAATTTTTTGGTAAAAAGTTTTTGTTGGTGAGTTTTCATTGAATTGGAAGCTATAACCATGAATTTGGGTTATATTTAATTGAAATTATTCAAATGTTCTCTTATTAAATTAAAGGAATAACAATAATGATAATACCATATAAAAATACATTTCACTAAATTGAAATCGAGTTGTGGGCAAGTGAATGATTTGGTTGATCGAATGAGATGTTCTTTTAAATAAGAGGTATTTCACAATGGATATGACTTTCATTAAATTGAAGGTACATCGGATTTTCATTAAATTGAAAGGTACATCGGATGATCATTAAATTGAATATAAAATTGACTTCCATTAAATTGGAGGTACATCGGACTTTCATTAAATTGAAGGTATATCGGATTTTCAATAAATTGAAAGGTACATCGGATGATCATTAAATTGAATGTAAAATTGACTTCCATTAAATTGGAGGTACATCGGACGTTCATTAAATTGAATGTAAATTTGACTTCCATTAAATTGGAGGTACATCAGACTTTCATTAAATTGAAGGTATATCGGACGTTCATTAAACTGAATGTATATCCATTTGATTGGATGCTGCCGAACTACCTCCGTGGTCGAGTGGTTTAGGCGTTTGCCTTGTGACCCGGTGGTCGTGGGTTCAATTCCCACGGGAAGCATACTTTTAAAGTTATTTCCAGTTTGGCTAGGATATTGCAGGCCCGAATCACCTGAATGTCTGAAAAAAAATGGTTCCGTGCTTCGGAAGGCACGTATAAGCCGGTGGTCCCGGTCGCCAAAATAGATGGCGGTCGTCAAAATAGACACATCAGAGGCCCTTGAGGGGTCTAGAAACTCTGAAACTAGGGTGCATGGGGTCGTTAGACCTTACTAGACTACCCACACGAGGATATTTTAAACTCCATAAAAGGAGCAACTTTATTGTACTAGAGAAAACGCAACTTCAAGAAAAAGGAAAATAATTTGCCGGGAGCAAGCGCTGAACCAACGGATGATGTAGATGTTTTCAAAGTTGGAATCAATAAATTGGACAAGTAATTCCTTCCGAAACAAAATAAAATATATAAAAGGACACTTTTCATCCTATCATGCACATATAGAGATAGGTGAAAGTTTACTACATATTAAACTCGGAGACCAACAGAAAAATGAAATTTGATAGACCGGAAGAACATAATATTTTGCTTGTTAGTGCAAATCACACATCACAAACTTCTGTTACCTTTTAATTTTATCCGTGAGAATCTGTAATAGGCTTTAAGTTACGTATACTACTGCAGTTAATGCATATTAGCCATTGGTTCTCCTTTTAATGAATAAATAAATAAAAATTTGGGAAGTATCTGTCATTGGAATTAAGGGAGAAGATGTTGACAATAGTAGCTTTAAAAATTGTCAATAACCAACTGAAAAGCAGTGCAAGAATAAAAAAAGACAAGGACCAATGAATTTAATGCTATAGAGTAGAGACAAGGAAAATCAAGACGGAAATGACAAAGGAAATAAGATATAAAGCAAAAAAGAGCATCAAGTTGCACTAGAAGTAAAACTAGCACATTTGACCAAGAATATTCGTGCTCGGTAAATGAGAATAATAGTTGTGTATGTTGTGTTGTTGTTGTGTGTTTATGTTGACAATAGAAGTGGAAAATTTGCTTATTTTGAAAAAAAAGTAACTAGCAAAATAACAAAAGAACTATAACAAAAGACAATGGAAGGAAAAAATAATTCCCTAGAAGATAAACAAGAGAAGAAAATACAAAATCAAAAGTATGAGGAGGACAGAGTAAGAGCATATTATTGGAAGAGCGCAGACTTTTAGCTTGTGAAGAACATACGGTTAGAATTCATTTGTTTCTAAAGATTTCAAATCACTTGCACAGAAATAAATACTTAATATTACTTAATTGATAAAACATTTGCGTTGTCCAGGAGTAATACGAGCTTATTGTGAATGATTTATACAGTATACGAAATATGAAGATACTTTTAAAAGTTTCACAAATTAATTTTGTAATTGCCTACCGACGCCGCGCGTCACGTTGTTGCGGCCGCCGTGCGATGACACATTATGTTAGCGAAATAAGGACTGGTTAACACTGGGTGCAAAATTAATTTTGTTAATTAATTAATTATTTTTATTACCTTTTAAAATGTAGCATTTTAATAATTTTTAAATAGAAATGAAGATTGTATTTTTTATATCTTTTGGTAGAGAGTTTTAAAGTTTTGCTCCCTCATACATAGAAGTGGAAATGAGAAATTTGGGGTTGAAAATGAACCAAATCCAAACAAATAAAGAAACAAATAAACCATTTCCGAAATTCAAGGACACCTTTGCTGAGTAGAGGGCCGAGGTTTATTGCACATGGGAATCAGAGTCAGCCCGATTTGCAAGCATACCGCTATGCTGTTAAATACAAACGGGGAAGGACCAATCTTGCGGACCCATTATCGCGATTATATGTATAAGTATTCAGATCACTCAAGTTTTCCGCCATCAGGAGACTATATTCACCAAATTGATGAACTCGCAAGACCACTTGCGATAAGAATGCAGCCAATAATAAAGGACTGAGAAACTGAGAGTGAAACCACCAACTTTTAAAGAGATCTACACAGAAAATTATTCTGAGGTCACGTATTGAGACAAATCGCAAAGGAAAAAGGAAAGGGTATGGAGATAGGAAAAGAATATTAGGATCCAGAATAGATAGCAGGTGACGAAGTCCAAACAAGGAATTAGTAAAAACAAATAAGCTTTTTAATCTACACATGTAGTTGAAAAACTGCAGGTAGTGATGTTATAATATGGAAAGAAGAAACGAGACAGAGGCTATGAAGGAATGTGATACACCAAAAGCGAGAATGGAAATATATACAAGACGGGAACATATCAAGAGATAACCCAATCAACAATGAGAAAAACAATATGATTTAATATAAAAGATTAACTTAAAACTAACAGAAATAGTGTACAATTAAAAATAGAAAATCATTTTAGGTATAAACCTATGTAAACTAAATTATTCTGTAACAGTGATTATTGAATAGGGATTCAGAATGTCAATTAATAAAAAATTGTTAAAAGGGAAGAGATGTAGCGTTTGTATCTATGAAGTAGATATTTACATTGTCTCACGAACCACTCTAGAGGGGGCTAGCTGTCAAACGTCAGTCGGGTGACGAGCGCGATACGCATAGTAGTAGCGGTACGAATCAGACAGGCCTGTGAGCTATAGATAATTCTCATTGTTTTCTGTCTTTAGACGAATCTTTACATACATTTTTGAATATTGAAGAAATACCTTCAAAATCTTTTATGAGCCCGCCAGAACTGGAGTGTGAACAGCTGTACACTTCTACCGTGTCACGTGACTCCAGTGGTAGGTATTGTACCGCGCTACCATTCTGTAAAAATCCAGATTCAATTGGAAATTCTTACGCTGTCGCTTATCGACGTCTAATCAATTTGGAAAAAAACTAAGCTTCGCGACTTTGCTTTGCGCGCTAGTTATAATGAAATAATCCAAGAGTATATCGATAAAAATAATTTAACTGAAATTACGCCTAGTTCTGTTGATCAGACTGTAGGTTATTACATACCGCATCACCCTGTTATTAGGAATGATAAACAAACCACTAAAGTTCGCATCGTTCTTGACGCGAGCGCTAAGTCTCATACTGGCGTGTCATTGAATGACTTGTTACACATAGGGCCGAATTTACAGGCCGACATATTTTTATTACTTTTAAAATTCCGTTTGTTCCTTATTGCAGTTACAGCTGACATAAAACAGATGTATCTTCGAATTGCTGTTATTGATGAGCATCGATAATACCAAAAAATATTTTTTAAATTTAATACCGCTGAACCTATTCGCGAATTTCAATTTAACCGAGTTGCATTTGGTCTCAAGTCCAGACCCTTTCTAGCCATGCGCACTGTGCGCCAGCTATCATTAAATAAAATATTACGCATAATTATATATATTCTGAGATTTTTACGGATTATTCTTTATGATAAATTATACAAAACAAAATTACCTCGTCATGTAGCCGTTTCTATGGGTTGCGTGACAAATATAGTAGGTTTTGCTGATGCCAGCTTGAATGCATATGGCTGCGTCATATACTTACATGTCACTGATATAAATGGTAACACACACGTAAATTTGGTGTGTGCTAAGTCCAAAGTTGCACCTGTTAAGGTCGTATCGCTAGCTCGTCTAGAGCTCTGTGCCGCTGTTCTTTTGTCTAAATTAATTAAACTAGTTTATGACACCGCTCTCGTACCGCTATTAATAATATATTTTCCTTTTTCGATTCTACAATTACGCTTTCATGGATTCATTCCTCACCACACAAATGGAACATTTGTGTTAGTAACCGCGTCGCTAAATGTCAAGAAAATCTTGATCCTAAGCATTATTATCATATCAACGGAACAACTTTCGTTGGAGCCAAGGCTCAGTTGCAAGAACTACTTGCTAACCGCTACCGCATAGAGTGGAAAATGATTCCACCCCGCGCTCCCCACTTTGGAAGGCTGTGGGAATCAAATATTAAAGCTATTAAAACGCATTTATACCGTGTTATCGGTTCTCAACTCCTTACCTATGAGGAGCTTTCGACTGTTCTCACTGAAATTGAGGCAGTTCTAAATTCCAGACCGCTTCGTGTCCTGAATGAGGATCCGTACCCAGAACCGCTTACTCCCGCTCATTTTATAATGGCTTCTCCGTTGACTTCGTTGCCTGTCATGAATGTTCCCGAAACGACGAAGTCTCTAACTTGCCGCAAAAAATTGCTTGATCAAATGATTTGTAGTTTCTGGAGAAGATGGCGCATAGAATATTTACATAATCTTCAAGTTAGACAAAAATGGTTGAATGCCGCAGACAATATTAAGATTGGTACAGTGGTTCTCATACATCAGGATGATGTCCCTCCTTTACGTTGGCCAATGGGTGTAATCACCGAAGTTTTTCCCGGCAAGGATGGGACAACCCGCGTTGCTATGGTAAAGACATGCAGTGGCTCTTTCAAGAGACCCGTTGTCAAACTATGTCCTTTACCTTCTCAATAACATCACCGCGCAATAACCCAACTTTTAGTTAACATATTTAAAATATTTTTTTCTTAGTACGCTTTAATATATTATTATATTTCTCTCCTTTTGAGAATATTACATATCCTCAAAGCCGGGCAGGATGCTTGCGCAAGTTTATTTAGTTTATAACTTTCTACTAACATATATCCGAACGTATCGCATATTGGAATACAGATTCATATTTTTCCCGCGGTTTTTGAGTTGACCAATCATATCCATTCCTAGCATCCAATTCCCACAAATTAGAGAGGAGAATTCGCCGCACGCGCCGCTCGTTGGCTGATTCAACGCCGGCCAATCACCGTACAGATGCTGTGGCAAGAATAAGGTATAATTACCTCTCCAATATGGTGTCTGAGAGTATTCCTGAAGAAACCATCGTGAAGTTACCACCACGCGACTTGCCCGTTAAGCAAGTTATCACCCGCGTCTAGCCGAGATTAACTAAATACCGCTATATATCTATATATCTAAAACTATCAAAATATCCGTATTGGCCACACACGTGTGACAAATAAAGACTAAAGTGAAGTGCTTAAACATCAGAAGAAGAAAGTGATTCAATCCACGTGCGTCTTCTACTCAAACTAACCAACTCCAGAATATCCAAGTAAGTCCATCAACCTTTCTTCCTACTCCTGGTCAACTCATTTCTGTGTGTTCAATACTTCACTGCCCGCAAATTATTTCCCCGCCATTGGTCCTTCGAGAAACTACCGCTATTATCTCCCCACTTTCCACAACAATGATAATATAATAAAAATTTGGAAAGAAAGAAATGAAAAAAGGCAAGATTTGATGAAGACTATTGTCCAACGCAAGGATGATGACGTAAAACTTTTCTGCAATTAAATTGGTAACGTTTTACGAAGTTTACCGCCTTAAAAAAGGCTGAAGCGAAAAGGCATATTAGCTCTGTTGTATCAGATTATGAGAGCTTGGCTACTGCCAAGCTTTCATAATTTCTTAATAATAAATTCTTACTAGAATTGCGACCGGAACGGAGAAATCAGATACACTGGGTTCCTAGTATTACACATCTTCACCAGAAAGGTTTCTTCAATGAATGTATCTCCAGGCCCTAGAGATACACATCATATATCAATTAGGGCTTGCAATCCCGGAATACCGAGATCTCTGTATTGCGGGATCCTGCGTCATTTTCCAATGTCGCGTGATGCGGGATTACGGGCGCGGGATTTGCGGGACTGAAAAAAGCACGCATGCGACCTCTTGCGAGCGCGATCGCACAGTGACTAGCAGCCGGCAGTGTTGCAAACAACGCGGGGGCCAATGTCACCCATTTATCACAGCTTAAGTAGCCTAATATAGCCAAATGACATTGGGAACTTTCTGCCCCGCTTTTCAAAAAGTAGCGGACACAAACGAAACCTATCACAGATGATAGATACTATTATCCACTTCATTGCCGTGTATTTTTTTTTCCTGTAACATATGGGAATATTGAAAAAATAAGGTTTCAATACTTTAGTATTTTTACTTTTACTCTTCACATTACACCTAAAAAAATTAATAATATCATCACAAAAAATGGACAAGAAGGAATACATAGTTATTATTGTTCCTGTATCCATGGCCGCCGCACAGTGGGCTGTTGTGCACATATAGCGAGTATGATATACTATCTTTCATGGGCCAGACATGAAGATGTCAATCTTGCGCCAGCTGCCTTTTTGGACCATATTATTATCATTGATTATGATGAATAATTAAAGCCTATTATTATATAACTCCTCTTTTTATTTAGCCTTTGTTCAATCTGGTTGTTTTAGACTTCTTTTTTTTATTAAAAGAACCCCACACTAGGAATTTCTGCTGCATTGTGGGTGCGTTTACAAACATTTAAACTCACATACACAAACAGCTAGACCTAGAACAACTACTTGTAGGTCATCAGAGTACCATATTACTACTCGTATATAATAAACAATTGGTGATGATGATGATTATTAATTATTTAGTAGGACACAAAATGTATCTTGATATTGTCAAATACAGTATATTAGTTTATTAATATAAGTTCAGTACTATGTTTTTACATTTTTTTTAACAAATAATACATAACATTAAGTGAAAAAATAAGTAAAAATATATAACTTTTTATTAGTTATTCTGCGATGCACAACAATGTAAAATGTAAAAAAATCAAATCATTTTAGACAAAAATATTTCCAACTTAGACTCATCATACCTCAGAATTCCCATATGTCACAACATAGCGCTTTAAGTAAACATACCTACAGGTCTAAAGCTTTGAAATAAAGTACGTTTCATCTTTGTCCGACGTGGGGATTTTTCCCATAGTAAAGTTCCCAATGTCTTTTCAGTCAGTGGTAGCCAAAGTATGTAGCCTAAAATATCAGTTAAGTTTTTTATTCAGTATTTGTTACTGTTTTTTGTGCAGAAAAAACGGTGTTATTTGATTGATCTCATACTAATAGTAATACGTAAATAAATGTGGAGTTAGTAGATTAATTCATTGTTTTTATTGTGATAAATAAACGGTGTAATTTGATTGTCTCTTACTAATAGTAATACGTAAATAAATATGGAGTTAGTTGATTAATTTACTGTTTTATTTGCCTTATATAAATGTGAATATTTTCTATATACGGGATCCCACAAATACCGAAAGCCCGCGGGATTGAAAATTCGTAGTCCCGCAAATACCGGGATTGAATTCAGGCCGCGGGATTGGAAGCCCTAATATCAATACTTGGCCAAAGCCCTGTTCAACATATTACGGGCCCATATTCTCCTATTAAGGATGTTCAATCACCATGACATGTATCATCACCAGAACCTACAGATTTACGTATAGTCGACCACGAAATTGGTTTACCACTTTTGATGACATCTCCCAGTACTAGAGCAATGACCTCGGGTAAATATGTTGTGCCTAGAGTAACCAACGTTTATGGAGACAGGACATCAAAAAAACGGATCCCATATATACTTAACGGTTTACCCGAGGGCATTAGAGAAGAAAATAATACTAAAAAAATCAAATCTAAATTGAAGAACAATTTACTTAGCACCCTACCTTAATGTTATTATTGTATTTTTAAGTGAATTAGTTATATAATATATTTATTAAAAATAGATTATAAATTGATCCCACAGTCAAACTGTCTGTTCAGTTTTGTGGGACATTGTTGTAAATTATAAAAATACCTTGTACCTTTTAAATAATAAAATAAATAATAATAAATAACGTAATTGGTTAACTGTGAGCCAATCACAGAGCAATGATTAAAAGAGCATGCAACTTGAACTGTGATGTCAACGCAATAGAGAATATTTTATGTAAACACAAACCAACATGTCCTTATAAATCAAGGAGGTTTATGCTAGATACCATACTTAAAAAAAACTAATTCATTTTCGAATCGCTTTTGACATACGATCTGTCAAGTGTCAGTTATTGATCAACTCGAGTCACTGTCAAGAAAATGTCGCGTAATTTAAACTTACAGGAAAGGGCCGAATTTAATTACATCGGTTAGGATACAACATAAGTGATATTTCTAGAGAACTGAACATATCGCGATATACGACACGTTTTTGGATAAGACGTGAAGGGGAAGAAGGTAATCTTCAAGATCATAGGCGAAGTGGTCGGCCGCCTGCACTGTCCAGCGAGCAAAGAGAAACAATGAGACGTCAGTACGAAGAGAACGGCTTCACTTCTACCGGTGATTTTGCAGAAGAATTCGATGTTACGAAAGAGACCATTCGGCAGCATTTGCATAGTATGGGATTGCATTACAGACGTCACGCTAAAAAAGTTTATTTGACCGACGCTAACAAAGCGGCTCGTTTAAATTTTGCCCGGGAGTACTTGAATTTCGATTGGTCTACTACGATATTTACGGACGAAAAAACGTTCAAATCTAGCCAACATGGTCGAATGACTCTCTGGCGTTACAATAATACTAGATACACTCGAGAAAATATTGTGCCGACCACGGAGTCTGGTAGAATCAGTGTAAATATTTGGGGCTGGATGTCGGCAGATGGAGTCGGAGAATTAAGCAGACTACCTCCGAAAGCCAACGCTTTAAATTATGTGGATAATTTAGAAAATGCTAAGTTGCTGACCGTCCGGAACGTCTACCCGGAAAGCGATCTGCCTCAATTTAATTTTCTACAAGACAACTGCAGATTACACACAGCTAGAGTGACTCGTACCTGGTTTGATCAACATTCATTCATTAACTTGATTCCATGGCCGTCTAAAAGTCCAGATCTTAACCCGATCGAAAACCTTTGGGGACGTGTGGTGCAGCGATGGCATCACCGCAATGAGAGAACTCGAGATGCCATCGATAGTCATTGCCATGAAGTTTGGGAGGCTTTGCGCGGGACAGACATTTGTTCATGCCTCGTTGGCTCTATGAGAAGTCGCTTGTTAGCAGTCATCGAAGCTAATGGTGGAAACACGCGTTATTAGGCTGATATTTCCCTATATTTTTTTTACAATTAAATGTTACTGTTACGTTTTATGAAGGACAATAAATTTGTTATTTTTAAATGATAAATCATTGTTTATTATTAATCCTAAAACCCTTTACGCTACTAGCAGGAAATAGGACGTTTTTAAATCTATTAAAAACATATTTAATAAAGTTCAATTCCCTGGATTCAAAATTCAATTTTTTACGTCGAAACTAAACAAAACGTTTTATTGCACATAAAGTACGAGTAGCAGGAGGATAAATTGCAAGCCATCAGTTCTGAGTTTAAATAACAGGAATGACAGATTCTGACGTAGCAGTTATTAATCTGTCAAGCGAAAATAGCCCTTGATGTTTTGTACGTGCAAATGATATTCCTTAGAGTGGAAAACCAATTTCTTGGTCGACTGTACATCTAATCAAGACACCGATGATAATCTCCAAGACTTTTTTAATTTACAAACTTAACGCACCTTAATGTTAAGAATAATTTTTCTTCAGCGTTTGATAGCTTCCTTGCGAGAAACTTTTGCTTCAATTTTGTCAGCAATTTAACTATGAATAAAACTGAACTGTTTTTTATTTAAAAGACTGTACTCTCTGAATTTTTCTTCATCATTTATCAAATGGTTTTTATCAGCTTGTAACATCCTTCCCGTTATCTGCTTTCTTAAAACGAATCTGTTGCCTTTCTCTTGGCATAAAGCAAAAACAAATCATCATCTTCGTCCTCTTCAAACAATATAAATAAAAGTTGGTCATCAATCGACATCTTGTCAACTCAAAGTAAACTAACGAATAAACAACAACGCATCACCACGCCCAGAGTGACATTGCCACCTTGCTCGGAAACAGCGCGGCAGGCAGCACTGCTGGGCTAAACACGAATACTTAATAAGAAACCAATTGAGGTAGGTGTATCTTTAATGAACTTGATTTTTATTGTATGTTTTATTAGTATAACCTTCTCATTTGTTTTTGTTTGTAACTTCTAGATACCAAAGATGGGTGACAATGAGATGGATGCTGATCAAGCTTCTAATAGTCCAACGCTTCTTAAGAGTACTGAAAATCTGACTGAGGTAGTATGTCGGATCATCTAAAGTTTAATCTTATCAGTGTTTAAGTGCGTTTATTAAGAAAAAAGTTGACTTGTCTTTTTATGATTTCAGGTAACAGTAACGAAGCCTGCTGTAACAAATATTAGAAACGAACCGTTTTCTTTGAAATTATGTCGTCATTTCAAAGAAAACAACGCTTCCAGAGAGTTGAGCTCGTCTTCATCCACTTCAACTTCATCGAGCTCTTCATCATTGAGCTCTACTTCATCTGGCTCGTCGTCAAAGATTATGCACAAAAATGATAGTAATTCAGTTTCACGTGTTCGAAGTAATCTAAATTATCAGATATCGCCAGTAAATACTGATGAAAGCGACGTCGACTTAAGTGACTCTGATCCAACTTATTTGAATAATGCCAGGGCAAAATATATTTCTTCATCAAGCAGTTCTTTGTTCTCACGGAGTTTACCATCTCCGTCGTCTTCATGTCTTAGGTCTGATCTGAATACTGGCAATAATAATTTAACTGAAGAGAATCCTGTCATCTAGGAAACGTTTGAGAACTCAATCTAGTTGGAAACAAAACCAAATCTCCTCAAAAGTAAGTTTCCTTGTCAAAAACTAAAAATGTTATTCCTGCTCGATACAGATAGAATCGATTTGTTCAATCATTATTGGCAGATGAATAATATTGAATTATAACGTGCATATATTCGATCTTGTATGCTTGAAGTTAAACCCAAATACAAATATTCTAATGCTCAAAGACCTAGACTACCTTTTTTTTGGGTTGGGAAAATCATCGAATGACTTCTTCCGCTCTGGGTCAAGCGGAAGGGTGTCTCAGATTTCTACTGACTAAAAACCCACCCTGTTCCTTCGGCTGCCCCAAATTTCAGGGGCCGCGGTAACTCAGTAGACCTAGACTACCTAACAACGCCTTTTAATTTAAGGTAAATAAAATACTTGTGTGTAAAACCTTTTTCATCAATACCTTGGACGTGACAGATCGACAACTAACAACAGTCAAGAAGAAAACAATTAGGGTTTTGTAGACACAGACATGCGAGGAAACATACAAACAGAAAAATAATTGAACCGGCACTTGTACAAGATATAAAAGACCATATCAATTCGATACCCAGAATAGAATTCCATTATTTAAGAGCACAGGCTAGTAGAGAATTTATTTCCAACAGCAAAACTATTAGAGATCTTTAGAGGGACTTTAATAATCTTTAAAAAGAAAACATAGACCGGAATGTGAATACTGGTTGTATCTTACCATATTCAATAAAGATTTTAATATTGGATTTTATCAACCAAAGAGAGGTATGAAACTTATTTAGCTTATGAACTAGCCCCCGCGGACATAAAAATTGGACTAAAAACTAATTACGACAAGCACCTTATTGAAAAAAAAAGTGTCGTGAAGAAAAACAGAGAGACCGCGAGACTATAAACCAGACTCATATTTGTGCTGTGTACGATTTGCAATCTGTAATGCTTTGTCCAAGTCCATCTTATTTTTACTATTGCTCAAAAATTAACTGTCTAAACTTCACAATCACCGAACTAAATAATAAAAGTAATCAAGACAATAATGTTTCTGCTTACGGTGATGTTTACTGCTATTTTTGGGATGAAACCCAGGCTCAAATAGGAGTAAACGAAATAGGATCTTGTGTTTTTGATTACCTAAAACAATTAAAAACAAAAAAAAACACCCAAATAAAATGTTGCATATCATTTATTATTCTGATAACTGTACTGGACAACATAAAAATAAATCTATGGCAGCATTGTACTCTTTTGCAGTAACAAATTTAGAAAATATAGAGACCATAACGCATAAATATTTGATAAAGGGTCATAACCCACAACGAAGCCGACAACGTGCACAGTTTAGTCGAAAAGAGATAAACGAAAAATCTTTTTACCAAAAAATTAAACCGATATCTAAAAACACTGTAAAGTGAAAAATAACTTTAATTTCGGTAGTTGGTGTCTTTAAGTTTTGTATTTTCGTTTTTGGCATCGACTTCCGAAATTAAAGTTATTTTTCACTTTGCAGTGTTTTTAGAAGTCGGTTTAATTTTTTGGTAAAAAGTTTTTATTTCACACTTTTTAGTTGGTCGATTTATAATCCTGATCCTGACTTGGTGACAATGGGACCAACTTTAAAGTATACACTTTCAAACAAAAACAGAATTTTCCAAATCGGTTCAGCCGTCTGTCTCCGAGTAATCGGTGATCATACATAAAAAAAAATATACGCGTTGACTTGATAACCTCCTCCGTTTTTTTTCGTCGGTTCAAAATGAAAGAGCAGGTCCCATTTCTATACCCTGTCAACACGCAACTCTTATAAAAAGTGCTCGAAAAACGGGTAAACCTTTCATAGTTAAGGAATTCCTTTTTTTATAATATTAACTCTTCCAGCGTAGGTGGTTAGTAACGCTAACCACCTCTTTTACCTGTGATATTCTAAAAATAGTGCCATCTATTAGTAATTTTATGAATGAATATGACAGATATATCACTGACCTCTATGAATGACCGGTAGGTGTCGGTTGAATCGATTGTCAGTTAGAATTACGAACTTGAGTTTCGATGGGTCGCGAGTGTTTTAATTCACGGAGATTGCACTATTGGGTTAACCCTTTTTGAGGCAAAGTGAATATTTTAACCACCATGTCTATTTAAATTAAAAGTTCACTAGATATTTCAAAACACCAAATTTTTTTACATTGGCAACATCAGTAGATTAGTATCACACTTTTGACATAAAAAGGTGACAGCTGACAATTCCAAATTTTTCTGTTCGTTGCGTTTATGTTTGAAAAGTGGATATATTTTGAATATTGATTGAAATAGAAGAAAATCTCTCGATTCTGCTACTAACAAAAAAGTAAAAAAACTAAAACCCGACTACGACAAAAAAATCAATGCTAAAAAGGATGAAACAAGATTTTCAGGATGCTGAAATAAACAAGGTTAATGGAAAAACAAGAACAGAACAAAAATAAAAGCCGTAGTCACACGTCACGTTATTAATTGTTTTTTTCCGGTTGATAACGTATATAACGTGTGACTACGACTTTTATTTTTGTTCTGTTCTTGTTTTTCCAGTAACCTTGTTTATTTCAGCATCCTGAAAATCTTGTTTCATCCTTTTTAGCATTGATTTTTTTGTCGTAGTCGGGTTTTAGTTTTTTTACTTTTTATTATTTAAACTATTTTGGTGTTAAATCACTGTGCTTCTATACTATTTACTTTATTTTTTATAAGTTCAAGTGAAGCCCTTTCAAATGATACCAAACACGGTCTATCTAACTTACTTTTATTTTTTACACATGACTTTTTGACCGCTAGAGGGCGCCATGTTTAATTTAAGCAATATTTTTGATAAGTACAAGTGAAGCCCTTTCAAATGATACCAAACACGGTGTATCTACCTTATTTTTATTTTTTTACACATAGTTTTTTGTCCACTAGAGGGCGCCCCTTTAAATTTAAGCAATGTTTTGGAAATGTACATGTCACGCCCTTTCAAATGATATCAAACACGATGTGTTTATCTTATTTTTAATTTTTAACACAACACTTTTTGGGCCCTAGAGGGCGCCACATTGGGTTTTGTGACACGTCACGTAGCCTATGTTCAGCGGACGGTCAAGACGGTTCTAACGATACCTCATTTGTCGAGTTCCGATAAGCAGCTTTGGAGCTATGAGGGAACAGATGAACATACACACATACATACATACATACATACATACATACATACATACATACATACATAGCCTGTCAAAATCATAACCCTCCTTTGGCTTTGCCGTAGTCGGGTAAAAAGGTAACTATTTTACTTATTAGTTTTATTTATGTTCAGTCTACAATATATGGTGGATATTTTGCTGTTTGCACGTCTTGATTTTTCGTAATAATTTTTTTTTAAGGTGGGTTGCATATTCCCTGTGCCCATCGGGTACTTCGGTGTTTTTAGAATGGGTTTTCGGTTTTTGCTTCTGGTTATGGTTTATTGCTTTTCTTTTACAGATGAGTCGAAAAATATTGAATGCTTTAGAGATAGAAGACGCTTTAGATCAGATTTTTGGGTTACCTGATAATCCAGAATTATCAGACGATGATGTTGAGTCAGAGGAAGAAGAACAATTTAGTACAGCTAGACTTGAAAGTATATTGGCAGGACTAGATGATGATGATGAAACTAATAACCCAGAAGTGCAAGCTGATCGACGACACAATACAAGAAGTAGCCCGTCTCCAAGTTCCTCCAGGATTAATCGCGTAACTCGACCACTCCCTCAAACACCCGTTTTACCCACCAATTCTGATACAAATTCTTGTATAATATCGCCTGAAAGACCTTTATCGCCTGTAATTAACGATTCGAGTTCAGATTCGGACCAGTCTGATGCTGATGAAAAGGAGTGGAAAAAATTAAACTGGACATTTCGACCGGATCCCCAAGTGTTTGACGAGACGCCTGTACTGCCAAAGCGACGGTTCAATAACAGAACAAGACCTGTTCGTTTTTTTTGAAAGCTTCTTTACGCAACAAGTTTACGAGTTGATTATTGTGGAAACCAATAAATATGCTGAGCAGCAAAATATTGAAACGTGGACTCCGTTGACACAACAAGAGCTACAAGCTTTTATAGGCATATTGATAATCATGGGTTATCACATCCTGCCGTCTATAGACCTATATTGGTCCTCTGACCCGGGTTTCAGAGTCAATGAGGTGGCTGAAGTGATGCCTGTAAAAAGGTTCAAAAAAATATTGCGTTGTCTGCATTTGAACGATAATGAAAAACAACCACAAAAAAAATACGACAAATTACATAAAGTTCGTCCTTTACTAAATCTCATAAATGAAAGTTGCCAAAACAACGCCGTCGATTCTACGTCTCAAAGCATAGACGAGTCA
Source organism: Tholera decimalis (assembly GCA_943138885.2). Taxonomy (NCBI): domain Eukaryota; kingdom Metazoa; phylum Arthropoda; class Insecta; order Lepidoptera; family Noctuidae; genus Tholera; species Tholera decimalis. Next base: position 8,763,656 of record OW964551.2, on the reverse strand, counting down.
ATGATATTGTTCAAGGGCCGTTCAACGTTGAAGCAGTACATGCCTTTGAAATCAATCAAGCGTGGATACAAAGTTTGGTGTCGGTGTGATAGCCATAGCGGATATTTGTATGAGTTTGACATATACACCGGTAAGACTGAAAATATAGTTGAAGGGCTATGGGCAAAAGTTATAAAGAAACTAACACAGAAACTTATAGCAAAAGGTATGCAGAATGTTCACATAACCTTCGATAACTTTTTTTGCGACTTTAAAATTTTAGCCTATTTGTTTGACAACGGTATATAAGCGACTGGCACCGTGCGAAGACAAAGAGCGGACCTGCCTCATCTGGTAAAAGGAGCTGCAGGAAAGAAGTTGAAGCTACTGAAAGGAAACTTCAAGTGGAGGGTGAAAGAGAATGTAGCTTTTATAATTTGGCAAGACAATAAAGAAGTGATGTTTATGACAAACGCCTTTCATCCTAAGCTCGGTCGATCCACAGTGCCGAGGACGCAAAAAGATGGATCCAAATTAGATGTTCGGTGCCCGCTTGTCACTAAGGAATACACCAAAAGAATGGGAGGGGTGGATCGGTTTGATCGACTAAAAACTGCCTACTCAGTTGGACGACGAAGTAAAAGATGGTGGCTTAGAATTTTTTATTTCTTACTCGATGCCAGCATTACTAACGCCTTTATTTTGAGCCAATGCTGCAAACTAAGGCTTACTCATTTTGAATTTCGCGTTGCTTTAGCCAGTGGACTGATAAGTGGTTTCACGAATCGTAAAAGGCGCTCATCGATGGCGAACTACGTTGTCCGAAAAAAAGTCGCACAGGCTGAAGCTCGTCAAAAAGCCGTCGGTAATGTTGCCGATGAAATACGTTTCCATAATATTGGGGAGCATATGCCTTGTCCACTTCCAACGTACAAACGTTGCCGGCTTTGCAGCACTAAAATAAATGACAAGAGGTCAAAAATTATGTGTGAAAAGTGCCAAGTGCCTCTTTGTGTAGTGCCTTGTTTTTACACTTATCATAAGCAATGATGTTTTTTGTAAGTTTAATAAAGTCTTTTTATAATATGCTTGTTTATTATTATTTCCAATTTTTATAATTATTTAATCATATTTCAAACAAGCAAAGGTATACCGTAGGCAGAGGGAAAGAATTTACCACCATAGAAATAATAATAATATATATTTTTTAATAATGTAATTTCATTTTTAACACTAAACAATAACATAAACCACTGGCAGTTTTGCTGTAACTATCTCAGTTCCTTATGCCTTATAAAGGGTTAAAGTATATTAAGTATGTTTTCGTTAATATAACGTTATTTTTATTTTAAAATATGTCTCAAGTGTTGCTGTCTACGTCTGTCAGTAATTTGATTATAGTTTTATACGTAACATTACTAAAATAATACTTGAATGTGGTGGTTAGTGTAGGTAACCACCGTGACAATAGGCCAATAATTTACTTATAATTCGCTTGATATTTACAATTTGGTTCATGATATTTTTTATACCTCTGGCTAATTTTGTAAGTACCGACAATACCTCTGCTTCTTTTTCTCAACCAGCTGATGATTTGTCTTCGACATTTCGGCTACCAAAATGGAAAAGAAACTTTACTATGGCCTTGCACTTTTTGAGAGATTTCTGGTATTCCTGAACATATTCAAAGCATGGAAAATATAACGCCTCTACAACTTTTTCTCTTGTTTTGGACAGAAGATTTGCTTCAGAAAAAGATTTGCAGTAGATGAAAGTATGATAAAATTTAAAGGACGGTCTTCTCTAAAACAGTACTTGCCAAAAAAACCGATCAAACGGGGCTATAAAGTTTGGATGAAGTGTGCTGAGTCTGGTTACTGTCTCGATTTTCAATTATATACTGTCAAACAAGAACACAATGTTGAAAAAGATTTGGGTGCGACCAAGGTGCGACAATAGTAGATAAAGCGATTATATACAGATCTCAAAGGCAAATATCACAGAGTCTACTTTGATAATTATTTTAACAGTTACAAGTTGCAGCTTGATTTACTAAACGACAAAATCCTGGCTTGAGGTACTGTAAATGCCACTAGAAAACATTTACCTAAACTCAAAGAAGATAAGAAGTTAGAAAGGAGTGAACATGACTATCGAGTCAGTGACACAAATGTGACTGTGATGAAGTAGAAAGATAAGAGGGTAGTCCACCTTCTATCAAACTACCACGACCCTCGAAATGTCAGTACTGTTATTCGCAAAGAGCGTAATGGTGACTCAAATCAGATAGCTTGCCCCGAACTTGTAAAGGATTACAACGCAAATATGAACTTTGTAGACAAGTTTGACCAACTCAAAAGCTGTTATGCCATTGAAAGAAAGTCTCGTAAGTGGAGGCATAGATTATTCTTTCATTTCTTGGACTGCGCGTTGGTAAATTCTTTTATTATTTACAAAGATCTTCAAAAACTTGATGAGATGGGACTGTCAAGACTGACAATGAAGGAATTCCGCCGTTCTGTCTACCAGGGCATCCTTGCCCCTGCTTTTGTGAATAAGCGATCTTATGGTTCCAATACCAGTTCTCCAGCGCATTCTCCGCTTCCTGTGCTGATAAAACGTCACAAACCAACAGTTCCCCAAGAAATACGTTTAGAAAGTAGTCGGCACCAACCACATCACAATCATATCTAGGCGCTGCTGCTTGTGCAGTACAAAGTCTCATCCAGTACGCACAGTTTGTGAGTGCAGCATGTGTAAAGTTCCTCATTGCCTACGTAAAGGAAAAACTTGGTTTGCTGATTTTCACAAGTACTTGTAGTAAGGAAATAATTCCATAAAATAAAGTTCTTTATTCATCATACATGTTTTATTCTATAGCCACGGTGGTTAGTACTGGTGGTGGTGGTGGTAGTCCTAACTAATACAGCCATATATATTTTTTGTTCATATTATTCGAAATATAGAAGTGTGGCTCAAAGAGTTAAAGCCATGCAAGACCAATGGAGATACAATTTTAATGAAGACACTGACAAAGTTACAGTATTATGGAATGACATTAAAATGATAAGTTTTAGGAAAGGAAACGAATTTCAAATGCACTTTACTTCTTATTTAGTGTACGAACGAAGCCGTACAATAACAGTAGTTTTAAGTTTATGCTGACATCGACGCGCAGCGAAATACATGTTCGACTTATAACTAATTAATTCAACGCATCGCGTCAGTAGCATCAGAAAAGTGTCGCGATTAACACATAACGGGCAAAATACTTATCAAAGACGCTTTCGCCACGTGTCGATCAATTATCATTTTGTATAGCAATATGTCCTTTTTGTTAAGTTGTGTACTTTTAATATATCATTATTTTCATTTTATCAGTTTATCATTTCAAATGTACCCTACCCGTACATTTATGGTTCTTCGAGCATTTTGACCTTGCGTGCGGTTTGGTCTAAAGCAGGGCCTCTCGCGTGTGGACTTTGCAGTGTATCAGGTACTGTGACGTGTTTCACGTGTGAGGTGAACTGAACTATCATTGGACGTGTTCCTGCTGTCAGCATCAGTGCAGCGTGGAGCATCAGCAGCATTTATCAGCAATCATCAGCAAAGGTCCCTAGTTGGTGAGCAACAGCTCCCACCTGGACCATTAAGTAAGATCGCTCCTTTTATATCATTTCTATCATCATGTCTTCTATGGAGGACATCCTAGCCCAACAGCAGCTGCTACTCAATAACATAGAGCAAATCTACACCAACTTTAAAAAGGATAGCTCCGATCGCAAAACTTCGGATTACATACGCCGAAGATTGGAGAATCTGGATACATGTTGGCGAGAGTATCAATCAAATCATGTGAGATTAAGCAACATTGAATATTCTAAAACGCACTCCTTATTTTACTTCTAATCAATTTGATGTCGTGAAAGAGAGGTATGAGAATACTAGAGCAGTCATTATCAATTATCAGTCATCAGATGAACGTCCATCAACACCGTTGTTGAAACCTGCAACTCCTTTAGCTACATCAGGCGTAACACAGCAACCTTCAGGGCACTCATCGAAGTCTCAGGGGTCGAACAGCAAGATGGATGAAATGATGAGAAAGCAGATCAGCAATTTCAAGGCCTTTGAACACACTGTATCAAAAATCAAGCTGGAGGGTGTTACGGAAAAGTGGGAATTCGATCATCTGTTAAACACTATTCAAGCCCGCTGGTCGAAGATCGATACCCAGCATTGGGAGTTGGATAGCGAGCTTGGAGATAGAAATCAGGAATATCAAGGCATGTATCTCAAATATGAGAGCACATATAACGAGGCTATCAAGGCTATAAACAAAAAGATGTGGTCTAACTCTCATAGAGAACATACTACACCGAAAATAGAGATCCCTACTTTCAGTTGAAACTATCATCATTGGACATCTTTTAAAGATCTCTTTACAGAATCAATTCATAGCAATTCAACACTTTCTGGGGCACCGAAGATGCAGTTCCTCAAGTCAAAAGTAAAGGGTGAAGCAGAACGCCTTATTCAACACTTACCGATCAGCTCCGATAACTACATCATAAGTTGGGACATTCTGTGCCACCGGTACGACAATAAGAGGATGATATTCTCCTCGCATGCCAACAATTTGCTAAATCTTCCGGTTATGCAGCAAGCCTCTATCAGTCATATCAAGCGGATTCATGACACCGCACTTGAAACTTTAAACGCTTTACAGAGCCTAGGCGTTGAAGTGAAATCCGATCCTTTTATCGCTCACGTCTTGAGCCAAAAATTGGATTCGGAGACGTTTAATGAGTATAATCTCTACAGCAAAAAACCTCGAGAACTTCTCGATTTAACCGAACTGTTGTCTTTTCTAGAGAGCAAGTTCACTAGCATGGAAGCCAGCAGGCGTAAGCAGGAGACCAGCAATCAACAAAAATCTGGTTCTAGCAACAACAACAAACCATTCGAAAAATCATATCATTCAAAGCAATCATATTCAAGTAATAAAACTTTGAAGTTACTAAGTGACAGGAAATTACAACATAATGCTTATCAAAAATGTCCAGTCTGCAATGAAACACATGCATTATTTTATTGCAAGAAATTTACGGAATTAACTCCAATGAAGAAAAAACAATTAGTTGCTAAGTTGAATTATTGTAAGATTGTTTATACGATCATAAAGGCAATAGTTGTTTGTCAGAAAAACGATGCCGCGAATGCAGCGAATTTCACAATACTGTACGGCACGAAGCGTATAAGCAGGGTAATTCGACGCCTTGTGAGCAGCAAAGCAACGTGCGTCCTAATCCAGAACGTTCTGAAAATAGGGGCAACACGCATGTTACACAGCAAAACATGACAGAAGTCTTACTATCAACAGCATTAATAAAGGTCCAAAAATCAGATGGCACCTATCATATCATGAGAGCACTTATTGATCAGGGCTCACAAATATCTCTTATAACCGTAAACGGCGCTCAGCAATTAGGATTACAGCGCTACAATACTGACGGTATAATCACTGGTATAGGGCAAACCGAAAATAGCTGCAAAGGGATGCTCAACCTAAACTGCATGTCAAGAATCTATTCGTATATCTTTAACATCGATGCTTATATCATGAAAATCTTACAAAATTTTTACCGTCATACTCGTTTCCTAAGTTACCATGCCCATTCCTCGAAAACTTAGAACTAGCAGATCCAGAGTATAACATAAGCCGCCCCATAGATATTCTCTTGGGCGCTGACGTTTACACGAATATTCTTTTATCAGGTATATGCAAACTTAGCGAATCACTACCTATGGCGCACGAAACTCGCCTTGGGTGGATATTATGTGGTACCTTGAAGCCCACTTTTATGTGCAATGTTGTACAAGTTGAGTTAGATCAACTACAACGTTTTTGGGAGATCGAGGATATCACGCAAGAAAAATCATTATCATGCAAAGATCAAGAATGCATCGACTTCTACAAATCGACGACTAACCGTCTAGAAGACGGGAGATACGAAGTGAGACTTCCACTCGTACCTCAATTCGAAGAGCAATTAGGACAGTCAAAAAATAAGGCTGTCGCTCAATTTATTCAGTAAGAAAAGAAACTATATAAAAATGATCATATTTTCAATGCATATCAAGCGTTCATACATGAGTACTTGGCGTTGGGTCACATGCAACCTTCAACTTGCAATCAGACACTGGAATGTTTTTTACCGCATCACTGTGTTTTGCGCGACGATAGTGCTACCACAGCATTACGTGTCGTGTATAATGCTTCGGCTAAAACATCTACTAATAAAAGTTTAAATGACCTCATGTATGCAGGACCCAATTTACAGCAAGACCTTCAGTCTCTCATTATTAAATGGAGACAGTATCAGTATGCGTTCACGGCCGACATTGAAAAGATGTTTCGGCAGATTTGGGTTCATCCAGAAGATCAACCCTTACAAAAAATTGTCTGGAGAGACGATCAGCATAAAAAATTAAGTGAATATCAGCTGACGACCGTAACATACGGTACCAAAGCAGCACCATTTCTTGCGATGATGACGCTTAAACAGCTAGCATCTGATGAGCGGGAGAAATACCCGGAAGCTGCCAAGATCATCGAAGAATCATTTTACATGGACGATTTGGTCCATGGAAGCAATTCATTATCATCAGCACAGCAGATACAGAAGGAATTAGTGGAGTTACTGAAGTTAGGAGGGTTCAATTTAAGAAAATGGAATTCAAACGATATCAGACTATTGCAGCATGAAATTCAAGACGATCATAATCAAGAGAGTAAAAGTTTTAATCAATCAGATCTATCAAAAACCTTAGGCCTTCGTTGGAACCCAACGGAAGACACATTTACATTCATATCAAAAATCGAATCATCGAACGCAAAGATAACTAAACGTATCATATTGTCGGATATCTCAAAAATATTCGACCCATTGGGATGGATCGTACCTATAACAACCAAACTGAAGATTTTATTCCAAGAAATATGGCAGTCTAAGCTTGAATGGGATGAGCTGATTCCTGAAAAAATTAACAAAGAATGGGTCAAGATCAAGGAATAGTTACATAACATGAATCAGTTCAAAATTCCGAGATGGTACGGCATCCAATCAGCAAGCAGGGTTGAGTTACACGGCTTTTGTGACGCTTCTAAAAAAGCGTACGCTTGCGTCATTTACTGCAAAGTAAACAATAATAAGCAATCGGTCATATTAGTAGCAGCAAAATCAAAATTAGTTCCAACTAAAAAGCAAGTTTCACTGCCTCGACTAGAGTTATGTGGAGCACATCTACTTGCCACACTCATGGGCAAAGTCAAGAAGTGTTTAGCAGATCATGAACTTACCGTTTTTGGATGGAGCGACTCCACAGCCGTTTTGGGGTGGCTACAAGGAAATCCCAATCGGTGGAAGAAGTTCGTGGCCAACAGGACCACACAAATAGCAGAAGTAATTCCTCCACAATTTTGGCGATATGTAAAATCAGCAGAAAATCCCGCTGACTGCGGAAGCAGAGGTTTAACTGTACCTCAGCTACGGGATTTTCCTTTGTGGTGGGAAGGACCTACGTGGTTGTTCTCTTTCGATGCAAGGAAGGAAAATCAAGTAATCTACACTACAGAGGAAGAAGCAAAGAAGCAAGAGAAAGTTAATCTCGCTACAAAGGAAGAATCAAGCATAATTACAAGTATGTTAAGCAATTATCATTCTATCAACAAAATCGTACGTATCCTAGCATTGGTTATGCGATTTATATCATACAAAAGAAGCAATCAAAATAATTATTTATCATTAGCAGAAATTAGCAAAGCAAAGCAAAAAATTATCAAGCATGTACAGCGTGAAGAATTTGCAAAAGATATAAGCGATTTAAAGCTGCAAGGCAAGCTTAATTCTAAAAGCAAATTAATTAAATTAAATCCTTACCTAGATGCAGACGACATCTTATAAAAAATCTTAATCTTATAAAAAATTATACTTCCATAAATTGTACAGTACAATGTATCCCGTTTAGTTCCGAATTTATTAACACATTATAATTTAAAAATACCCGCAGCAATCGCCATAATTCGTCGATCGATACGACGGTTCCGGAATTACTTGTGATAGTGAATATTATAGTGAAACCAAGCATATGTGCTACGTGATATTGTTATCCAAAATGCACATCTACAACTTGTTATGGCGAAAATCACAGTAGGTGCTTTCTTAGATATGGTTCGGTAGTCCGGTCTAGTGCCGGTGTCGCTGCAGCACCCCTAATTAATCATATAAACTCTTGAACCGTGGTCAAGAGTCAACTTAAAACATAAAATTATACTTCCATAAATTGTACAGTACAATGTATCCCGTTTAGTTCCGAATTGATTAATACATTATAATTTAAAAATACCCGCAGCAATCGCCATAATTCGTCGATCGATACGACGGTTCCTGAATTACTTGTGATAGTGAATCTTATAGTGAAACCAAGCATATGTGCTACGTGATATTGTTATCCAAAATGCACAGCTACAACTTGTTATGGCGGAAATCACAGTAGGTGCTTTCTTAGATATGGTTAGGTAGTCCGGTCTAGTGCCGGTGTCGCTGCAGCACCCCTAATTAATCATATAAACTCTTGAACCGTGTTCAAGAGTTTATATTATTAATTATCGATCGACGAATTATGGCGATTGCTCCGGATATTTTCTTCGGATAATTGGATTCCAGCCAAGGTTGTAACTCCTGCAACAGAAGGACCACGCTCATATATTGTACAAACTGAAGATGGAGGAACCTATCGTAGAAACGCATGGCACCTTAAGCATGCCGCTATATCGAGTTCGCCAGACGACGAACAACCCTCTAACAATGGTTTGTTCACAGATGGTCCCGTTCCAATCTCAGCTTCTGCTCCTACGACACAGTCGGCAGAGCCTGTTAGCGCGATCGAGCCGATTTCAGAGCCGCCGCCAGCTTTGCCGCAAGTCTCCACTGCGCCTGCACAGAAGACTACCCGCAGCGGCCGCACCATCGTACCACCCGTACGCTATCGCTGAAAAAAGGGGGATGTCAGGAAGCAAGCAAGCCTTCGTATTCGCCACCCTTACATCAGTGGCCTCAATATAAGAACATGGCGTGCGACATTGTTTTGTGACTTGCGTATAATTTAATATAGTTGATGTTGTATCAAATTACTGCAATTAAAGTTGTATTTAATAAACGGCCTTTTAATAAGCATACAACATTACAGTATTGTTGAACTTAAGTTTTTGTTTTTTACTGTTATTATTGGGTTCGTTTTCTTTTTACCTGGCATGGGCTCATTTGACATTACGGAACAGTCTTGAGTAATATCTGTATCTTCATCTATCATTACTCTGGTAGCGCTCAAATCAAAGCTATTTTCATCTACACCAGAAGCAATTATTCCAGAGTTCAAAGATGCCTTTTTTGACATGATATCTTCTTCACCTTGGTGTTTTTTGGTTTGATTTTGTAGTTGTGTGAACTTCACTTTGAACCAAGTCTGCTGCGGTTATGCTTTTCCCAGGCTGTACATTACACTTTTTTTTTCGTCTTATTTCGGCAGAGGCTGGAGGATTCCTTATTTCTTGCAATAAATCTGTAACTACTAATAACGTCGCGTTATTTATTTGTTCATCTGTAATATTTGTCTTTTGTGGTAGCCGTGATTTAGGAAGTTCAGGGTTGATTGGGTATAAACCCGATTTACTAAAACCTGCTTGTAGGTTACGACATACAGCACCTCTTTCAAACAATTTGTTTTTAGTTGACCTAATAATTTTGGAAATAAACTTTTGACCAAAGTTTTATGTTTCCTCCCTTCTTTTAACTTCCAATGAGTTAAGACATCTCGCCAGTAAGTCTTTAGTGGGCCAAAAAATGCGACAAGTAGTAAGCACACAAATGCAATATTTAATTTTTCACAAGTCTTCAGTACGTTTTCCGAAAAATGAGACGACAGATTATCTCCGATTAGAACTTTCCGCCCTGCTTTCTTTCGTGCGTAAGGTACTATAATGGTATCAAACCAGTCTTGAAAACAGACTAAATCAAACCACCCACTCTTTGACCGATTTTAACTCGTTCCTTCAGGTCCACCCTCCAGCCACATATCCCATAAATGATCCGATTTATAAACGACATAAATTGGTAACAACTCACCATCTGCTGTTCCCGTAAACATCAGTGAAACAGCTGGTTTTGACTGGTTTACCACTCTTTCTGGGTACTTTGTACTCTTTTATAAATATAGTTTTTACAACCTGGATCATCTGTAAGGTTGGTCTCGTCATAGTTAATAATACAGTCTGGAGTGACACCATCGACAGACTTCACATAATTGTCGAAAAAACTATCAATTACATCATTTGTAATTTTTGCTCGATCAGTAGAAATATTAGACGCTTTACGATTTGAAATTGCTGATTTATGTCTTATCAGAAAATTGCGTGCCCAATCAGTCCCTGGTAAGTTATTTTTAAGCCCATATATATTTTTGCCTATTTTGTTCAAATATTTTTGATATCATACTCGAAGATCCATACAGTCGAAGGGAAATCCCCATTCACTTAAAATTAATATGTTTCGTATAAACGAATTCTCCTCTTCGGGAGTAAACAATGTTGGATGTCCAGCTTTATCTTGCGTGCAATTTAAGTTTCTATATTTCCTACATAGCGTGCTCTTAGGTATGTCATAAGTATTGGCAGCATCAGTTAGCTTAAGTTTTCCAGACTTAATAGCCTCTATGGCGTTTTCCAAATTTTCCTTTGAATAACTCTGATACGGTGCAAAAGTTTTACCATTTCTGGAATTAGTGTACTTTCTTTGGTAAGTACGCACCATATTACCGGAACTGTAATATAAAATAAAAAGATATGAGAAGCTTCCCCTTAAGGGGGTCATCCCATGAGATGGGCTCAAAAAATCGTTTTTTATTTTTTTTTTCATAAATTGCTTTTTTAACATGTTTAGAAAACGGTAGTAAAGTGATTTTTAAAAATTCGAAGTCGTTTTGAAGATACAGCAGTTAGAAGAAGGAGCTGTTCGGAGCGCTGAGTTGGCAGTCGGAGTCCGGGCTTGATAGCTGGCACCCTTTTATACGTTTATATATACAAGTTTAGACAAGTTTCTACAGGCTTAAAAAGGAATTTCTATACCTACGTATTAAATATTTTACCGAAGTTAGTTTAGTCTTGGTTTAACTTCAAAGAGCGCAACAACTACAAATTATTTCTTTTCATAATGTATGGACGGAAAGGAAGTACGAGTGGAAATGTTCATCCTGGTCGTAGTAAAAAAAGAAAGTTTAGTGGAAACCGTTTTATCACCTAAAATGACACGGCATTTACATCAGCTTCGGCGAAAAAACTTCAAAATAGCATGAACATGGAGGTTCCCGTCGCTTCGAATTTCGCGTATTGCATTTTGGAGTTTGTTTCTGTATTTACTGCAATTTCTGAAATGGTAATATGCAAAACTTGCAAAATTTGTTGTTTAGGAGCAGAGACACAACAATAACGAGTCTTTGAATTCGTTGATATGGACTTTTGCTCCTAAGCATCTCCATTCTGGCCCCAAGATAGTTGAAGTTGCTAGCTACTTGTCAGTTATCATCTTTAATGAAGGTTTTGAAGGTGTTTTAAAAGTAATGTTGGTTATGGGATGCCCCATTGACCGCGAAGCCCATGCTTATGTTGAGAAACGTGATGAAAAGCAAATCTCACGTTCTGAGCGGCGCGTAAGTGATGTCGTTAAACAAGCCAGGATTGACTCAAGAGCTGAACAGCTGCTTTGAAAGAGTTTCAAGAGGAAGAGGAAGAAATACTCTATGGACCAGGCATCGCCGATTGAGGGTAACTTGAGACTTTCATAGTATTAAGCGGACTTGAAACTTTAAACGCGTTTTTCTCAAAACTGTGTTTTTCAAACTTTCCTCCATCGTATCTCAAAAACGGTTTGACCAAATGACTTGAAATATGTAGGGAACACTCAACACATGTAAACGCATAGAATGAACTATTATCAATCAGAAATTCCCAAAATTTCGATTTTTTTATAGCAAAAAACAAAAAAAAAAACGCATAACTCGCAACTTTTTTTTTCAAATGTCTACCAAAAGTCCAATTTTTGGTATATTCATTTGATAATAGTCCATTCCGTGCATTTAGGCTTACAGATTAAAACGCCGCTAATTGTTTTTGTTTCAGATAAGCCAATCGTGGAGGATGTGCGAGCCCATTTTTTCGAGGCGGGGGTGTTCAGAACGCTGTAACTCATGTTCTACACAATATGTTTAGCTCAAAATTTATATTTATATTGTCGAATTATATGTTAATAAATGATAATAAACTTAAAGCTCTATCTATTTACTGGTCGTAGAAAAAAATTCCTATAAAATCCCTAAAAAACAGGCCGTCACATGGGATGACCCCCTTAAATTTATACATAATACGCATTTGGGGCTATTTGAGACGGTGATCTTAAACTTAGTAAAACTAATACACACAAACCAGGGGTTATTTGAAACAGGATTCCAAATAGCCTCAAATTCGTGCGAAAAAGCCCCATTCTCAAAAACACAAAAAATATGGCGTCTAGAACAAGCTACAATACAATTGAAAACACCAATGAAATCCCAAGAAAACATATGTCTACATGAATAAACTCATTTTCCACTTACCTTTAAAATTTTGGTGTATCAACTAGAAGTAAAACATGAACAAATTCACTCGATTAAACAAGGTTTTTTCAAAAAAAAAGAATTGACGGCTTGTTTACACTTTCTTAACTTCCAAATTTCGCCGGTAACACTGACATTAGTTGTAGTATTGCCATTTTGTAAAAAAAAAGATTCTACTGTTACTAAAAGAAAAAATATATTCAATCAAATCTTTATTTACTAAAATTATTAATAGCCCTTGGAGTCTCAAAAAGCCCCAATTTACGGTACTAATTTATTTATTTATTTTATGGCGGTTTAACTAAACCGATCTATATGATATTTTGAACGTCTCGACTTTTTGAGCGAATAAATTGTTGACAACAATAAGAAAACTTTGTTTGTACCGATAATATTGACTTTTTGGTTGCTTCTATTGATTTGACTACCCTGAGTGTTACTAACTATTTGACGCTGACTGTACAAGAAAATGGCATCGTGTAAATGAGCCTTTACACCTACATGTGCGACTGTGTGCGTTCGTAGATTTGTACTATGACCACAACATTCTTTCGGAATTAGTATAACTAATTTAATAAATAATCAATGCTTATACATGTTTAACTAAAAATTCAGAGTATGTATTATTTATGTATTTTTATTATATGATTATAACATAATATACTAATTGGTGTGTTTGAGGGTGTGCGTTAATTACGCTAGGGCTACTGGTAACTCGCCGTATTCCTTGCAGGACGTCATAGTAGGGTAATGTCAAGCTAAGATGTCAATTTGTCAAGTCATAACGGTTTGTTTTAGTTTTTTCCATACACGGAATAAATAAAGCTTATGTTCTGTGTAGAACGAACGAAAATGTGTTCAAACAATTTAACACAAGTTTGTGCTCATCAGGACCTGTAGAAAGATTGTTTTTAGCAGGTTTTATTCATTCTCCAACAAGAGGCTGTTTGTCTGACAGTACATTTAAAA